>OY997274.1:509137371-510634871 GCA_963921465.1 Triticum timopheevii
TAACATGTGTGAATGTGTAGTTGATGCATTTGGCGGGGCCTAGAGAGCTATGTGTGTGTATTACGTATTCGAGAGAGGCATGGATAGAGGGGCCGACGGGGGGGGGGGGCATGGGAGAGATAGCACGAGAAATGAGAGTGGTCTAGAGAGAGAGAGACGAATATGACGTCACGACAAGAGATTCCATTCCCTTGAGTGTGTATATGCAAGGGGGAGGGAATAGAGGTACTAGGAGAAATTTTCTGTGTGTGTGGTGTTTGTGTTGGTATGTGTGGGTGTGAGAAGATAATGAGACGTGGGGGCAGAGGGTGTGTCACCGCGTGAGGTCCGGTGGGTCGAGGTGAGGCCCTTTGTTCGGTTCTGTCCTGAGCCACATTTTTCGGCCCATGACACATTTAGGAAGACCCATGGATGACTAGTTGTACAAGACAAGGATAGCAGAATTGTGAAGGACTCTGTGTCCACTGACAAAGCCGGCTAGGATTTGTAACCCTAGGTTCTTGGACTAAGGTAACCCCTTTATCTCTGATATTACTATTCACCCAACCCAACTTTAAGGGGCATCCTACAGAATGCTCTGCTAGAATCATACTTGTCGATTAGGAAGAGAGGTGTGAGACAATGCGTGAGAGACAGGTGTAAAGATAATGTGCGTACATGAGACACGTAGGCAGGTCCATGTATATAGAAAGGGTCGATGAGGATTGTGCGTGTGTATGTTTGCGAGAGGAAGAGTGCTTGTGATAAAGGTTAGTGAAAACAATTGTAAATGGTTACGAGAGGGAGGGAGGGTTATATCTAGAGCATGTGTGCGAGAAAGACACCTCGGGAGAGAGTGTGTGAGCATGTGTGAGAGACCACCAATGGAGAGTGAAACTACACGTAAAAGACTGCTCTACACATTGATTAAAGATATAAATTGTTTCCAAATATCAGGATGGGATCATGATATTTGCAATTCACGTAAGGAGCGGTCATTGATCCATCAGACATCTAGATTCTATCGAATTTGAGCATGTCTATGTTATTATGCGACACAATTGATCCACATAGTTAGTATTTTGAACTCCAGACAATGCATCGCTTTAGCAATCGAATATAAATGTGAGTATAGTTCATGTTGTGTGTGTAAAGCACATTATACATACGAAAGTTACACAATGGACATTATAAATAGCTATCTATGAACTAGCATACATTTGAATTCAACTTAAGTTGGTTTAAAAAAATCGAATTCAACATGAAGTCCATTCAATTATTTGAATTTGATACCATGGCATTTGTAAACCATACCTAAATTATGGGGGCACCAATCTTTGCTCTGATTTTGTACATAATAGCATATGTAGTCGTGTACAAAATAGATTCAAATTTAGCTCCTCCATTCCAAAATAATCGTAGTTATAGGATTTTCATGTGTCAGAATTTCAAAAAGAAGCGGATAATTTAATGAGGTTTTCAAACATACAAGGTCAAATATAACGTTGTCTATTTAGGTCAATCCTCATAGTTCAAGAGAACTCTAAACGTGAATGCGTGTGTTTCACAATTTCGAATGAAGCGCCAAAAGAGCCTCTACTCGCCCGAAACCGCGTGAGACCAATGTTTGGTAGTACAAGGAAATTACTTTTCTAATAACTCCGACCCGTGAAACCTACCGGCCCGACGTCCAAAGGTCTAAACCGGGGTAGGTTTGTAGCTTCATCTAGACGCCACGCAACCGCCTCCGAAAAACATTCATACACAATGGCCGCCTAAGCACAGATGCGCGTGGCCGAAATCGCTCCCGCCCACTATTTGGGACACCTGGGATTACCATCCTACCCCCGACCCGCAGTAGGTCCGAAATTTAAGAGGGGGGCAAAGTTTCTACTTTCCCCAAATTTCAAACAAGCGCGTCCCATCTTCTGTTCAAAAATGCCAAAAACAAGCACGTCCCAGACCGAAACATGGTTCCCCCCCACCCGTCCGATTCCACATTCGTACTCCGTGGGCGCCAAAACTACCTCTCCACCAGCCGCGAAACCCCGGCGTCCTCCGTCCGCCACTCCATCCCACCCATCAACCGCCGCCCTCCTCCATCACGCTGGAGCCGATACCCCGATGTCATCGTCCACCGCAACCTCAACCGCAACGCCCTCCACGGCTAGTAGTTGAAGCCGAGGCCGAGCCAGTTCAACCACGCCGTCCTACGCCTCACTGCTGCCGCTCCAACTTTGCCACCCTCCACCGCACCAAAGCTGTTCCTGCTACGCCGTCCTTCGCCGCCTCGGATCTCCTTCCCCTCCACCGACATACGGCCACGGCAACACAATCAACAATTTGGCCATGGGTTCGTCCAAGCCTGCTCCCTCCAGAACATCAGTTTCCCAGGTAAAAAGAAGAAGCTTGGCGCGACATGTGGAGGTGACCACACCGGCAACCGAAAAAGGTACTCCTCTTCCCTTATTCGTGCAAATCTTACGTCTCCGCTTGCACGGTATTCATCCCACAGAAGACACTAGTTGGCTGCTTCTTCTTGATACTAGATGTTCCTAGTAACTTGCGATGCACAAGGTTTCTCCTCATATACTATTTCACCTTAGCTAGAGGTCCGTCGCCCCCTGAATTTGAATTTATGGCCAGTTGATTCCCAATTAACGGAAGCATTCCTCGGCGTAACAGGCGCTTGTACGCCTATTACGCCGGGGAAGCAGCGCCTTGGTGTTTATCTTAGGGGCGTGTGCGGCCTAGAGCTACTAGCGCCCAATATGGAGGTCGGCCGGGATTAAAGGGATGGCCTGGGGGCGCTGCCAAGCACGGCGGTGGTGTGTGGTCGATGGGAGGGCGGGGCGCCGGAGGCAGGGGTCTGGGCCGGTGGTCGCTGGCGGTTCGAGAAAGATCGTCAACAGTGACTGGCGGGAGGTAGACGAAGGCCATCTGCCTGTTCCTTATAGATCGGACGGTTCATTAAAAATTGACTGACCTATTTATTTTCAGTCGATTGTTATCTTAGATATGACCACATGTGGTGGTGTGCTGGAAGAGTACCTGCATTTCCTGTGCTCATATATTAGAAAATCATACGGAGTAGAATCTAATTTTGTTTGCCATGCAATGTTGTAGGGCTATCATATGTCTCCTGTCATTTATTTTTCAGCCACCTGCTATCTGCTACTTTTACAGTGCACTAGTTCTGCACACACTTCACCCATACTCTCACTATTGTGTTTTTATGCAAGGGTATTTCAGAGTCTGCCGACAGGGAAGCAGCAAAGAAAAGAGAGAAGTCGCGCCAGCTTTCTTTGTGGGTATGCAAGACACATTACAACGCTATAAAGGGTGCAGTGTCAGCAGATGGAGACGGTAAACATAGCTCTGGAGTTGATGACCTCGCTCGCAATGAACCACCATCCCAGGTGCTTGCTTTAACTTCACGGTATCATATGTGGTTGCATGTTCCATATGGTGTCTAGCTTGTATTCGAAAGGCCGAAGTCGGTAAGATAAGGAAAGATATTTTTTTACATGAACCACCATCCCGTGAGCACCAGAAGACAAATAGCTAGTCAGGGCACTGGCCGAGCCAGTGCCAAGCCCAACAAAGATAGGCATCACCTGGAAGCCAACTAAAAAGCTGCGATGGTGGCGAAGCAGCTCGCCTCCCACCAGGCTCTCAAGTCCTAGATGATCATGCTCACCACTCCAGCCGGATGTCTAGCTTGTATTGCTTCCAATTTGGTTAAATTGCATCTGCTTAGCTTACACATTATACCTTTGAATATGACATGCCTTTCTGTTTTTGGTACATACTAGTACATCTGTGTATTAACCATGTTCTTACATCAAACTAATGTTCTTGTGTATCCCTCATCAATCTCTTATGACGAGGCAGGCAGGCAAGGGGACTACCCCTCATTTAAAGAATGAAGCGTCAGCCTCCCGACATGATTCTCAAGAAACAGAAATGCTAGATGAAGATAGTGAACATAGCTCTGTAGTTGATTACAACATTTCCCCTACACTAGCATCGCAGGTGCTTGCTCTAACTTGGCAGCGTGATATGTGGTTGCATGTTGCATATGGTGTCTAGATTGTAATTCTTCCAATCTGGTTAAACTGCATGTGCTAGTCTGCTTAGCTTATACATTATACCTGTTAATGTGACATGCCTTCCTGTATTTAGTACATAGTGTTGGCGTTCTGGGGACGGGGGTCCCCAGACTTGCCTGCCTGTGGCCTGCGGCGTGGCTCAAGTGGAGGCCCAGCGCAGCCCAGCTTCATCAGCTCAAGCTCAAGACCCTCGCGAGGGGCCAAGCCTCGCGGGGCGGACGACAGGAAGCTTCCTCAAGAGCAGCCTCATCAGGCGGGCTCGCAAGGAGGCGGAGAGATCAAGGCAGGGTACCTCGCGAGGTGCCTGTGATGCAAGCCATGACGATCAAGACCAGGCGGGCGCCGTCCTGCGCAGTGTCCTTGTTTCCCCTTTGGTGCAAAGGGGGCAAGCACAGGCCAAGGCATCATGCAAAGGTTACCATTTTGGTGAAAAAAGACCAAGACCAGCGGAGCGGCAGGATGGAGGTCACCGTGGAGCCCAAGACGGCGTCACCATCAGAGTCCTTGGCAGTCGAAGACCAACTTTAGTCAGGATAAGCGTACTAGATGTTCCCCTTCAAAATGGCCAATTGTTGGCGCCCTTCCCGCTCATTATTTGGGAAGAGGCCCAGGGCCTCCCTCTATAAATTGAGCTAGCCACCACAGAGTAGGGAGAGAGATTTTTGGTAGACTAGAGAGAGAGAGAGGCGACTGAACTCACCCAAGCGGTTCATCGCACCAGCTCAAGAACACCTCTCGTGAGGCTGTTCTTCCTTTGTATTGTTCATCAACCCCTAAGGCAATCCACCACACCACACACTGGAGTAGGGTATTACACCACAATGGTGGCCTAAACCAGTATAAACCTCGTGTCCCTTGTGTGTTCTTCTTTCTAGCCTAGATTCCTTGTGAGGCTTCGAGACGTGAGTTGGTAGGGGAAAGATCTTTGTGCACACCCCAGAGTTCGAACCTCAAGGGTCTGCCGGAACCTGAAATTCGAGATTTGGCGCGCCAGGTAGGGCTACGCCGAAGCTCTCCCTTCCGTCGACCTGCTCTCCATCAACACCGCGCTTCGCCCTCATGGCGGACAATGCGCCGCCCGCTCCGGCTGCCGTACCAGCACTGGGGCCAGGGGGCTCCGAGCCTTGGCCCCCGCCTTGCGACAGGTGCAGTGCCCGTGCAAGTTCAAGCCAGAGATGCCACCGCGCTACAACGGCGCGACGGATCCACTGGCTTTCCTGCTGGCATACGAGGAGGCCGTCCTCAAGGCCGAGGGCGACGGCAGGGTCATGGCTAACTGGTTTCCCATGGCCCTCACCGGCGTTTTGCGCATGTGGCTGCTCCACCTGCCGACGACTTCTGTGGCCTCCTGGGAGGAGCTGCGCGACCTCTTCCTCGCCCATTACGCTGCGCCGGTGCCCCCGGTCGTCAGAGCTCTCCTGGGCGGCTCACAGGCACCACCTTCGAGCCACCACGTCAAGCCATTCGCCCGCCAGATCGGCGCCGCCTTCAAGCGCCGAGAAGCCCCCCCGGGCTGGGTGGCGCCAAGGCCGATCTGACCTTCAGCTCGGATGATCACCCCTCCAACCCCGCCTGTTCGGGCGCGCTCCCGATGCTATGAACCCCCACCATCTGCCAAGTGGCCATCACCAGGACCCTCATCGACGGTGGTGCTGGCCTCAACGTGCTCTCGGTGGAGGCCTTCCACCTCCTCCACATGCCGCTAGAGCGGCTTCAGCCCAGTAGGCCATTCTCGGGCGTCGGAGGCGGTTCCACCGGCTCCTTGGGATAGATCCGCCTCCCGGTGACCTTCGGCACTCACGACAACTTCCGCATGGAGCTGATCGACTTCGACATCGCCCCCATCAGCCTCCCGTACAATGCCATCCTCGGCTACCCAGCCTTGGCCCAGTTCATGGCAGCAACTCACCCGATGTACAACCTCATGAAGATGCCCGGGAGCAGCGGCGTCCTTACCGTGTCTAGAGACACCGGGGATGTGTTGCAGGCGCTCAAGCTTGCTTTCAAGACGGCCGCGGTGGTGCAACCCGCCAGCACAGATGTCCTCGAGCCCAAGGGGGCTGTGCTAGCTAAGAAGAAACAGCTATTCAGCCAAGACAAGGTGGAGACCAAGCAGGTACCGGTCGACGAGGATGGGTCTGCTGGCGCTGCCTTCACCACAGGCGCCAACCTTGAGCCTGCGCAGGAGGAGGCCTTGGTCAGGTTCCTGCGCGCTAACAAGGGGGTGTTTGCGTGGGAGCCAGATCAGCTGGCAGGAGTCCCAAGGGATGTGATTGAACATCATCTCAACGTGTGCCCCAACGTGTGCCCCGTGAAGCAGAGGGCAAGGTGGCAATCCACTGAAAAACAAGCTTTCATCATCCAAGAGACCCGCAAGCTAGAGGCAGCAGGGGTTATTCGCGAGGTCCGCTACCCAGATTGGTTGGCTAACCCGGTTGTCGTGCCGAAAAAGGGAGGAAAGGAACGCACGTGTGTCGACTTCACCAACCTCAACAAGGCCTGCCCGTAGAATCGATTTCCGCTCCCTGGCATCGACCAGATCGTCGACTCTACCGCTGAGTGTGACCTATTGTGCTTCTTGGATGCCTTCTCGGGCTATCACCAGATCAAGATGGCAGTAGAAGACGTGGAGAAAACGGCTTTCCTGACCCCATGCGGAGTGTACTGCTACACCTGCATGCCGTTTGGGCTGCGCAACGCAGGAGCGACCTTTCAGCGACTGATGCACATCGCCTTGGGCCGGCAGCTCGGGAGAAACGCTGAAGCTTACGTCGACTACATTGTGGTGAAGTCTCGGGAGGCGAAAACCCTGATACAGGACCTGGAAGAAACCTTCACGAGCCTTCGTGAGGTAGATCTGCGGCTCAATCCGGAGAAGTGCGTGTTTGGGGTCCCTTCGGGCAAGCTCTTGGGCTTCCTCATGTTCCACAGGGGCATCGAAGCCAACCCAGAGAAGGTCAAGGTAGTCGAAGACATGAGCCCGCGAAAGACCCTCAGAGAAATGCAGAAGCTCACCGGGCGTGTAACCGCGCTAGGATGCTTCATCTCCAGGTTGGGGGAGCGGGCACTGCCCTTCTTCAAACTGAAGAAGAAGAAGGGCCCGTTCGAGTGGACTGAAGAGGCCAACAGGGCATTCCAAGATCTCAAGAAGTACCTTACCAGCCCCCCTGTGATGGTGGCTCCATGGCCTCAGGAGCCCCTGGTGCTTTACCTTGCAGCCACCCCCTATTCCGCCAGCGCAGCCCTTGTGGCGGTTAGAGAGGAGCGCAGGACCAAGGCCGCAGCCGTCGTCCCATCCGAAGTAGAGCAAGGCCAGGAAGGCCTCGCGAAGACCATGACCTCAGCAGAAAAGGATCAGCCTCAGCAAGGGAGTGCACCTAGAGCAGAAGAGGCCTCTCCAGGTGACCGAGCGTTGGGGCTCCGTCGCCTTAGGAGGCGCCTCAACCCCCGGAGGACACGGGCGGTGCCAGCACCCTCAACCTCGTCGACTGTCTACTTCGTCAGCACAGTGCTACGGGACGCGAGGATGTGATACCCTGTCACATCCCCAGTTCAGGCCTTGCTTGTCTTCGCTTTATCATCCATGCATCATGTTTAAATTTAAAGAAACTTGAAATGGGGATTGTTTAAGCCCTAGCACCAAATGAATTCAACTAGGGTCAAAATAAAATCTTTTTCATTGAACTCAAAATGCCCTCTAAAAATGTTCAACATTTCTGGTTTGAGGTGGAAGCATCTACCAAAAATGGTTTATATTTTTGCAGGACATATTGGGCTCTGAATTAAATCATACTCTATTTGCATTTGGGCATTTAAATGCTATAAAATATTCCAAATGCCGAAATAATTCTGAAAATAAGTGTGGGCTGTTGGAAATAATCTAAATAGAGCCTCTGATTATTTTCAGGATTTTTAAAGATGCCTAAGTATTTTTAATAAAGCCCTATAGTTACAGAAATAATAGAAAACAGAAAATAGAGGAGAGAGAGAGAGAGAACTCACCTGGACCTACCTGGCAGCCCACCTAGCTGGCCCAGCTGGTGGCCTAGCCCACCAAGGCCATGCCAGTCATCCTCTACCTCTGCCAGTAGGCAGAGGAGGGAGACAGCACATGGCGCGCGCGCGGGCGCCACGCCACCAGGCTGCCTGCCTGCGTCACCTGGCCACCGCGACGCCTTGCGGCTTCTCCTCGGCGCTGCCTCGGCCCCCTGGTCGTCACTCTCCCTTGGCCTCCTCTCCCCTCCTTTGTCTCTCTCGCACGCATCCACCGAACGCCATCGCCGCCGCGCTCGCTGCCACCGCGGCCACCGGCCACCCCACGCCTCACCGACGCGCCTAGAAGCTCCGTCTCGACATCCTCGACCCCCTTGACGAGCCACGAGGCCCCGGACGCGCCGCAACACCACCACCGCCGCCGTTTCCCTCGTCGGCCCCCGAAGATCGTCGTCGTTGATTCGCCGTCTCCCGAGCGTCCCCGAGCCCACTAACCATCCCTACGGATCCGCTGTGAGCTCCTGCCCCTTCTCCCCCTCTCCACTTGCCTTCTTGTGCACCACAGCGACCACACTGAGCTCGGCCGCACCCACCGCAGCCACCGCACGTCGCCGTCGTGGCCACAACCACGTTGCCTCGATTCCGAGCACACCACCGTCCTCACCGCACCCGCAGGAGCCCAGAACACCACCCCACGCACCACGCCGTGCCCCCTAGCGCCGTGTTCGACCTCGGCCGAACTCCGTTGACCGCCAAGGTCGTCGCCGGCGACTTTCCCGGCCACCCCGAGCCCAACCACCGCCACCAAGAGCTATGGTTTGTTCCCAGCTTCACGTAGGTGCTCTCCGCCACCCATTTGGTCGCCGGAGTGCACAAAAGCACTCTCTCCGCCGCGTCTGGCCTCGCCGGCGGCTAGACGCCGGTGGGTTTGACCCGTTGACCTTGATCGGATGGGCCCGGGTTGACCTCCCTGAGTCTATGACAAGTGGGACCCCCCTGTTAATTAACTTAGATTAGAGCTAACTAATATTAGTTAGTTAAACTAACTACTGACACGTAGGGCCCACAGGTCAGTTTGACCTAGACCGGCTCCGTTGACCTGCTGACGTCACACTGACGCACTATTGACGCAATAAGTATTTCCTGGATTTATTTTTATACAGGAAATTCCAAAAAATAACCAAAACTTCTAAAATTCATAGAAATTCAACCGTAACTCCAAATGAAATAAATTATATATGAAAAATGATCAGAAAAATCCAATCTATCCATCTGTACCATTTTCATGCATGTTAGAACAACTTACAGCTGCTGTTTAGCACAAATCATACTAATGGCATTTAAACCTTCACATATGGAGTTTGAATTTGAACCTAGGGTTCAAACCAACTTCATTTAACTTGCTGCTAGTTGCATTAGCTCAAACCACATCGTACTGCCATGTCATGATCATGCATCATATTGTGCATTGCATTGATTGAGTTTCTTCTTTGTTTGTCGGTGTTTGTCCCCTCTCGATAGACGTGGTTTCGACGATGAGATCGATGACACCAATGAAGAACTATATTATCTTTAGAAGTGCCAGGCAAGCAAAACCCCCTTGTTCATTCTGATATAATCCCACTCTCTCGCTCCTGCTCTACTTTACTGCATTAGGACAACAACGATTCATCTGTTACTTGCTGCGGTAGCTGAACCCCTTTATCCTTTGCATGACCTGTCATTCCACAGTAAATAGATGAAACCCACTAGCATGAGTAGGAGTTGTTTGAGCCTTGTTGTGCCTACTCATACATGCTTGTTTGTCATGCCTGCTACTGCTTAGAGTTGAGTCGGGCCTGATTCATCGAGGATGAATTGAACATGTCCTACTGTGTGTGAGCTAAGTGTGTGAACACGATTTGGTAAAGGTAGCGGTGAGAGGCCATGTAGGAGTACATGGTGGGTTGTCTCATTGCAGCCGTCCTCAGGAACTGAGTTTTGTGTTTGTGATCCATGATTCAGCTACTACCACGCATTGGGCCCGAAACCAATGGACTCTCTCGGCTTCTTAATCACCCTTGTCCTCTGTCCAGGAGTTGCAAGTAGTTTCTGGTGTTTGTAGTATGCTGGAGGCCGTGCGCAGCGCTGACCGTAGGGGTGGGCTGTGATGTGGTAGGCACGTGGCACGGTGTACCGGGCGCCCGTTTGGTGTCTTGGGAACCCTGCTCACATCGTTTGGGGCTGTGAGCGAAACTTCGGCCGGATCTCCTCATGGATGGAACCCGAATAGGCGATAAACCTGGACTAGGGACTTGAGTGTTTAGGTAGGTCGTGGCCGACACCCTCGTTGGGCTTCCGCTTGAAGGTTGCCGAGTACATGTCGTGTAAACGGCGATAAGTGGTGAGAGCGTGTGTGAAGAAGTACACTCCTGCAGGGTTAACATTATCTATTCGAATAGCCGTGTCCACGGTAAAGGACTTCTGGGTTGCCTGTACAGTTCATAGACAAGTGAAAGTGGATACTCTAAAATACGCAAGATAAGTGTGAGTGCTATGGATGGCGTTCTTGTAGGGAGACGGAGCGGATCCATAGTGGTGTATTGATATGGTGAATATGTGGACTCGTGTGCGCCACCTCAAAAGAGTTACTTGCAGTCGTAGTTTAGGATAGCCACCGAGTCAAAGCTGGCTTGCTGTTGTTAAACTCCACCATCCCCTTTGTTGATAATGATGCATATGTAGTTAGTTCTGATGTAAGTCTTGCTGGGTACATTTGTACTCACGTTTGCCTATTTTATGTTTTTGCAGAGAGACTTCAATCTCGCTAGTAGTTTCCGCGTGGACTTCGACGTTTAGCTTGTTACCTCAGCTACGATCTTGTGCCCTCGGCAGGATCTGGTAGATAGTCAGGCTTTCAAGCCTTTTTCATTTGTAGATGTCTGTACTCAGACATATTAGCTTCCGCTTGTGCTTTGACTTGTATGCTCTGAATGTTGGGTCGTGAGACCCATGTTTGTAATATCTCGCTCCTCGGAGCCTAACGAATAAATACTTGAGTCGTAGAGTCATGTTGTGATGCCATGTTGTATTTGCACATATCGAGCATATTGTGTGTATGTTATTGAAATGCTTGGTATGTGTGGGATCTGACTATCTAGTTGTTTATCTTTAGTAGCCTCTCTTACCGGGAAATGTCTCCTAGTGTTTCCACTGAGCCATGGTAGCTCGCTACTGCTCCGGAACACTTAGACTGGCCGGCATGTGTCCTTCTTCATTCCTGTGTCTGTCCCTTCGGGGAAATGTCACGCGTTGAGTACCGGAGTCCTGTTAGCCCGCTACAGCCCGGTTTACCGGAGTCCTGCTAGCCCAGTGCTACAGCCCGGAACTCACTCGCTGATGACCGACACATTCGATGCTGGGTCATGGATGCCTGTCCCTGTAAGTCTGTGCCACTTTGGGTTTACGACTAGCCATGTCAGCCCGGGCTCCTTATCATATGGATGCTAGCGACACTACCATATACGTGCGCCAAAAGGCGCAAACGGTCCCGGGCAAAGGTAAGGCGACACCCGTGGGAATACCGTGCGTGAGGCCGCAAAGTGATATGAGGTGTTACATGCTAGATCAATGTGGCATTGAGTCGGGGTCCTGATAGCTTTGGTATCAGAGCTTGACTGCCTGTAGGATTACCAAGCCAAACTGGTCGAAGTTGTGTCTAGAAATGCTTTAGTTATGTAAGGGAATTGATTGGGAAGGGAACATAAGGCTCTTTTTACTCCTTATACCTCATGGCCTTCTGATCTGAGTCATCCTCTTCTCTTCTATGGGGATTAAGAACTAGGCCTTCTCATCTATCTATCAGGATGACGTGTTACTAATCCATAGACTTATAGAATCGTTAGTTTCAAATCTCAGTTCAGCTTTTACTACTTCCGTGTGTTCATAGCTGGTCTCAGAACCTTGTTATTGTGATGTTGAGTGGTCATGCCACTATTTTGCAGGATGTCTCAAATCATTTTGAGCATTTACAGCCGTTATGCTGTCGGAGTCATCCCAGGTTTCTAAATAGTCTGAAGCATTTGCAAAATCCCTTCCTCCGATTCCGATGTCCCTTTGGGCCAGATTAACCACACTAATCGGTGAGTTGAGGTATTCTATTGCCTCGACATATATGTTGGAATTATTATTATGACCCTAGGTGTCTTAGGGGATCACCTAGTAATCTAGCAATGTTTTGTGTTTCCAATGTGAAGATTTTGGCCATCATTCTCGAAAGCATCCTGTGATGCCATTTAGTAGTAGGTATTCTATTCCTGGGTTCTTGAACCCGAGATTCACCCTACTTACCTCATGTTGATAGCAATTGCTAGCTCCCTTAGGTTATTAGTAACCTTGCGATAGTCCTCGAGGTCCGTGGTATTTCCTTCTTCCGAATACCATGAACCATTAAGGCAGAAGTTATTTGAACCAAAAGATCACAATCAGAGTACTCTTGAGGAGTTCTCCATTCATAATTGTGACTCTGCCAGTCCTACATTCTCTGCACGAGTTATCTAGAAGAAAAATGTTGAACTTGGTTCGACATGCTAATCTATGCATCCACAACTCAGAAAATCGTATGTCCTTTTGGGTTGTCCCTCTTTAGTTGTATTCTGACCCGCATCTATCATTTGATAGTCAAGGTTATGCGTGCGACCGTTCATCGATACCTATTACTCTTGTGGTCCGTCAAGCCATTCTATTCTGGAATGACTAGGAGAAACAAACTCCAGTACCTGATCCATATCCAGGATTGGGTCAAAGCAGTTGTATTCCACAGATCAAAATGCCAACCCAGCTTTTGTTCTGTTCTACCTTGGAGTATTATTATCTTTATATTAAGAATATCATGAGAATTGCACTACCTCTTATGAATTCTTGACGCAGTAATACTTCTTGCCATCATTGTTCACTCCTTGGTTTTTCGTGTTATTGTAACCGGAATGCCGACAAGTGAATCATGATGTGTGAACTCAATATTCCTAGCAACTGTGTTGCTTGGTAGTTAATGGACAATATTCTCATTCTTAGCGTGTTGATCATTGAATCGTCACCCTAAGACTGATTGTGCTATCTAGTCCCTATTCTTGGTGCACTCCTCGACCAATGAGTTAGGATTGTGTCAATCCTTCACCCTTTTGATCATATCATCTTGCCCTGAAAAGCAAGGTTGTTCTCGAGCTTAGTAACATACCGGTGGTTCGTGATTTTCCGATTATCTTCTCGGAAGTATTACCAGGTTGTCACCTGACTGCTATGTTGAGTTCGTGATCAAGCTGGTTTATTCCTGTAAACCACCCTTTCTCCAAGAATCCATGCTGGATACCCCTGAGCTAGTTGGTTAAGCCAAACAACAACTTGGAGAGTTGGAAGATAAAAGATTGCCTGGCTTTGTTCATGTTAAGGGATATCTTGTATATGTGTTAAAGAAAGATGATATCCCCATCGATTGGTCCTCGTGATCAGTTGTTGGATCTATTGCGTTGTCAAAACTTTGACTTGAGTATGGGCTATTGTCAAGTCATATCAGAACCAATGATGTGCGTAATGTTGTCTTACCCGTGGTTGAACCCTCGGGCATACACCATTATATCCTTTGGTCTGACCAATGCTATCACTGTGTTCACCTAATTATGGAATTCCATTTATATGGAAACCAGGATGAACTGTTGTTGAGCCCATCGACAACATCCTTATCTTCTCCATAATCTTGTTGAACATCAAGCTAATATTGGAAACTTTTTAAAGCATTTGTTCATGCTAGCTCATGAAGCATATGTTCGGATGTAAGAAGTGACTTCCTCTAGTTCATGTGCATTTGATGCAAGTTGCCGCCGTGGATTTGAGAAAGCTTGATTTTCTTCCCCTGGAATCATCCCAAGTCAGTCATGCATACGTGCGAAGTATTCTGTGGTTTGGAGACTTGCAACCTTCATTCTATATGTATTCTTAGCACACCAAGCCACTGATTGATTTGTTCAAAGAAAAGAAGTTCATGCGCTAATCCTGAAGGGCCCGGACGGATATGCACAAGACTTTGTTATCTCGATGATGGTTCCCCTCCTGAACTCGGTAGTGTTTTATTATAAGACTACTACTTGGTCATGCTTGCCTGAAGCAGCGTGTCCACATGTTTGTAGCAGAAGCGGCTCATGTTTTGGAGCTAGCTATCGTAGTTCATATCCTGAGAATCTCGCAACATCATCTCGTCGATTTGTGTTGCAAACTTTCTTTTTGGACATGCTGAGTCTGAGGTATCCTATCACCAATCGGATCTGAATCTCGGGCAGATATGATGGTTGGAACATTCCCAACAGTTGCATGTTGTTCCCAGCTCGCACCGCCATTGTGCCAATTTACCATGGGCTGCCCCTCTTAGCAGTTGCTCCCCAAGATCATCTTCCAAAGTGGTCCTATCATGGGACCCATCCATTTCCAGTGATAAGCAAAAGTCATCCATTGCGTTGTCTTCAACAAGGTAGTCCACATCATCCATTCTAGTCTAAGCAAGCCATTTCTTTGAACTCCTTCAAGCGATCGTTTGAGAATTGCCTTAGGCTGGTACAAAGAGTTTCAATGATCTCTGAATCAAAGGTAATTCTTTTTGCCACTTAAGGGGATATATCTACGAGTCACCATCCCTAAGGTGTCTTGTTGTGGTATCATGGCAACTCAACTCCTCGCTGTGTTGACAACTGATTACCACCTTCTTAAGTGCGGAATTGTTGTCTACCTAGTGAACCTTCGACATCTGTTCCACTTCATCCCTTTGTATGAATGCTTCGTATCTCAGCTCGAGAGATGATCTTACCTCTCACTCCATGAGTTGATCTTGAATACTCGATCTTCGAGGAGATCGTTTTCTGGAGAGTCTCCTTCTGTCATTATCGTGTTGGATGAAGACCTCGCAAGCGAAGACGTCAAGAAAAATTTAGTCAAGAGATCAACACCCTCGAGAAGACAGTTGGATCTTGAAGCTCATGTTATTAGTTAGTGTCCCCTTGTCTTCTTACCTCACGTCTTGAATCTCGGGACGAGATTCTTGTTTAGTGGGGGTGAGTTGTCACATCCCCAGTTCAGGCCTTGCTTGTCTTCGCTTTATCATCCATGCATCATGTTTAAATTTAAAGAAACTTGAAACGGGGATTTTTTAAGCCCTAGCACCAAATGAATTCAACTAGGGTCAAAATAAAATATTTTTCATTGAACTCAAAATGCCCTCTAAAAATGTTCAACATTTCTAGTTTGAGGTGGAAGCATCTACCAAAAATGGTTTATATTTTTGCAGGACATATTGGGCTCTGAATTAAATCATACTCTATTTGCATTTGGGCATTTAAATGCTATAAAATATTCCAAATGCCCAAATAATTCTGAAAATAAGTGTGGGCTGTTGGAAATAATCTAAATAGAGCCTCTGATTATTTTCAGGATTTTTAAAGATGCCTAAGTATTTTTAATAAAGCCCTACAGTTACAGAAATAATAGAAAACAGAAAATAGAGGAGAGAGAGAGAACTCACCTAGACCTACCTGGCAGCCCACCTAGCTGGCCCAGCTGGTGGCCTAGCCCACCAAGGCCATGCCAGTCATCCTCTACCTCTGCCAGTAGGCAGAGGAGGGAGACAGCGCATGGCGCGCGCGCGGGCGCCACGCCACCAGGCTGCCTGCCTGCGTCACCTGGCCACCGCGACGCCTCGCGGCTTCTCCTCGGCGCTGCCTCGGCCCCCTGGTCGTCACTCTCCCTCGGCCTCCTCTCCCCTCCTCTGTCTCTCTCGCACGCAGACATCGAACGCCATCGCCGCCGCGCTCGCTGCCACCGCGGCCACCGGCCACCCCACGCCTCACCAACGCGCCTAGAAGCTCCGTCTCGACGTTCTCGACCCCCTCGACGAGCCACGAGGCCCCGGACGCGCCGCAACACCACCACCGCCGCCGTTTCCCTCGTCGGCCACCGAAGATCGTCGTCGTCGATTCGCCGTCTCCCGAGCGTCCCCGAGCCCGCTAACCATCCCTACGGATCCGCTGTGAGCTCCTGCCCCTTCTCCCCCTCTCCGCTTGCCTTCTTGTGCACCACAGCGACCACACCGAGCTCGGCCGCACCTGCCGCCGCCACCGCACGTCGCCGTCGTGGCCACAGCCACGTTGGCTCGATTCCGAGCACACCACCGTCCTCACCGCACCCGCAGGAGCCCAGAACACCACCCCACGCACCTCGCCGTGCCCCCTAGTGCCGTGTTCGACCTCGGACGAACTCCGGCGACCGCCAAGGTCGTCGCCGGCGACTTTCCCGGCCACCCCGAGCCCAACCACCGCCACCAAGAGCTGTGGTTTGTTCCCAGCTTCACGTAGGTGCTCTCCGTCGCCCATTTGGTCGCCGGAGTGCACAAAAGCACTCTCTCCGCCGCGTCTGGCCTCGCCGGCGGCTAGACGCTGGCAGGTTTGACCCGTTGACCTTGACCGGATGGGCCCGGGTTGACCTCCCTGAGTCTATGACAAGTGGGACCCCCCCCCTGTTAATTAACTTAGATTAGAGCTAACTAATATTAGTTAGTTAAACTAACTACTGACACGCAGGGCCCACAGGTCAGTTTAACCTGGACCGGCTCCGTTGACCTGCTGACGTCACACTAACCACTATTGACGCAATAAGTATTTCCTGGATTTATTTTTATACAGGAAATTCCAGAAAATAACCAAAACTTCTAAAATTCATAGAAATTCAACCGTAACTCCAAATGAAATAAATTATATATGAAAAATGATCAGAAAAATCCAATCTATCCATCTGTACCATTTTCATGCATGTTAGAACAACTTACAGCTGCTGTTTAGCACAAATCATATTAATGGCATTTAAACCTTCACATATGGAGTTTGAATTTGAACCTAGGGTTCAAACCAACTTCATTTAACTTTCTGCTAGTTGCATTAGCTCAAACCACATCGTACTGCCATGTCATGATCATGCATCATATTGTGCATTGCATTGATTGAGTTTCTTCTTTGTTTGTCGGTGTTTGTCCCCTCTCGATAGACGTGGTTTCGACGATGAGATCGATGACACCAATGAAGAACTATATTATCTTCAGAAGTGCCAGGCAAGCAAAACCCCCTTGTTCATTCCGATATAATCCCACTCTCTCGCTCCTGCTCTATTTTACTGCATTAGGACAACAACGATTCATCTGTTACTTGCTGCGGTAGCTGAACCCCTTTATCCTTTGCATGACCTGTCATTCCACAGTAAATAGATGAAACCCACTAGCATGAGTAGGAGTTGTTTGAGCCTTGTTGTGCCTACTCATACATGCTTGTTTGTGATGCCTGCTACTGCTTAGAGTTGAGTCGGGTCTGATTCATCGAGGATGGATTGAACATGTCCTACTGTGTGTGAGCTAAGTGTGTGAACACGATTTGGTAAAGGTAGCGGTGAGAGGCCATGTAGGAGTACATGGTGGGTTGTCTCATTGCAGCCGTCCTCAGGAACTGAGTTCTGTGTTTGTGATCCATGATTCAGCTACTACCACGCATTGGGCCCGAAACCAATGGACCCTCTCGGCTTCTTAATCTCCCTTGTCCTCTGTCCAGGAGTTGCAAGTAGTTTTTGGTGTTTGTAGTATGCTGGAGGCCGTGCGCAGCGCTGACCGTAGGGGTGGGCTGTGATGCGGTAGGCACGTGGCACGGTGTACCGGGCGTCCGTTTGGTGTCTTGGGAACCCTGCTCACATCGTTTGGGGCTGTGAGCGAAACTTCGGCCGGATCTCCTCATGGATGGAACCCGAATAGGCGATAAACCTGGACTAGGGACTTGAGTGTTTAGGTAGGTCGTGGCCGACACCCTCGTTGGGCTTCCGCTTGAAGGTTGCCGAGTACATGTCGTGTAAACGGCGATAAGTGGTGAGAGCGTGTGTGAAGAAGTACACCCCTACAGGGTTAACATTATCTATTCGAATAGCCGTGTCCGCGGTAAAGGACTTCTGGGTTGCCTGTACAGTTCATAGACAAGTGAAAGTGGATACTCTAAAATACGCAAGATAAGTGTGAGTGCTATGGATGGCGTTCTCGTAGGGAGACGGAGCGGATCCATAGTGGTGTATTGATATGGTGAATATGTGGACTCGTGTGCGCCACCTCAAAAGAGTTACTTGCAGTCGTAGTTTAGGATAGCCACCGAGAAAAAGCGGGCTTGCTGCTGTTAAACTCCACCATCCCCTTTGTTGATAATGATGCATATGTAGTTAGTTCTGATGTAAGTCTTGCTGGGTACATTTGTACTCACGTTTGCCTATTTTATGTTTTTGTAGAGAGACTTCAGTCTCGCTAGTAGTTTCCGCGTGGACTTCGACGTTTAGCTTGTTACCTCAGCTACGATCTTGTGCCCTCGGCAGGATCTGGTAGATAGTCAGGCTTTCAAGCCTTTTTCATTTGTAGATGTCTGTACTCAGACATATTAGCTTCCGCTTGTGCTTTGACTTGTATGCTCTGAATGTTGGGTCGTGAGACCCATGTTTGTAATATCTCGCTCCTCGGAGCCTAACGAATAAATACTTGAGTCATAGAGTCATGTTGTGATGCCATGTTGTATTTGCACATATCGAGCATATTGTGTGTATGTTATTAAAATGCTTGGTATGTGTGGGATCTGACTATCTAGTTGTTTATCTTTAGTAGCCTCTCTTACCGGGAAATGTCTCCTAGTGTTTCCACTGAGCCATGGTAGCTCGCTACTGCTCCGGAACACTTAGGCTGGCCGGCATGTGTCCTTCTTCGTTCCTGTGTCTGTCCCTTCGGGGAAATGTCACGCGTTGAGTACCGGAGTCCTGTTAGCCCGCTACAGCCCGGTTTACCGAAGTCCTGCTAGCCCAGTGCTACAGCCCGGAACTCACTCGCTGATGACCGACACATTCGATGCTGGGTCATGGATGCCTGTCCCTGTAAGTCTGTGCCACTTTGGGTTTACGACTAGCCATGTCAGCCCGGGCTCCTTATCATATGGATGCTAGCGACACTATCATATACGTGTGCCAAAAGGTGCAAACGGTCCCGGGCAAAGGTAAGGCGACACCCGTGGGAATACCGTGCGTGAGGCCACAAAGTGATATGAGGTGTTACATGCTAGATCGATGTGGCATTGAGTCGGGGTCCTGACATACCCCATGCCCCAAAAGCTCCTCCTCGCACTGTTAGTGGCCTCGCGCAAGCTGCAGCACTACTTTCAAGGCCATCCCATCAAGGTCGTCTCAGGCTACCCCCTAGAAAGGGTACTCAGGAGCCCCAACTCAGCTGGGAGGGTCGCTGAATGGAACATCAAACTACAATCGTTCCAGCTAGAATTCAGCATGGCCAGGGTCATTAAGGGAGCTGCACTTGCAGATTTCGTGGCGGAATGGACAGAGGCACCGGGGCTCAAAACGGGCGAGGACCGGTCGCTTTCCCCGAGAAGTGAAGCGCCGGACGGCTGGGTCATGTACTTCGACGGAGCGTTCTCACGATAGGGCGCGGGGGCTGGCGCAGTGCTCATATCCCCCACTCAGGACACGCTTTACTATGCTATGCAGCTCTACTTCCAGCATGGAGAAAAGGTCTCCAACAACATAGCAGAGTACGAGGGCCTGATAGCGGGATTGAAAGCTGCCATCGCCTTGGGGGTAGAGCGAATCACCATCAAGGGCGATTGCAACTCCTCGTCAACTTCTCCAACAAAGTATACGAGCTGAAGGACGAGCACATGGAAGCGTATCTCGCGGAGGTCCGTAGGATGGAGAAATAATTTTGGGGGTTGGAGTTGCAATACATGCCTCGCGGCACCAATCAAGAGGCCGATGACATCGCCAAGAGGGCATCCAGGCGGCTGCCTCAGGAGCCTGGCGTCTTCGAGGAGCGACAAACCCTCGACAACACCATCACTATCAAGCACGGCACAACCTAGGGAAGAGCTCCCTCAGCCGCCTACCTCAGGAGCCCCGGCCTGTGGCCCGGCCTCAAGGGCACGCTTGCTCCTGGCGCTGGAACCTCAGGAAGGATGTTGGACCATAGAGTTCAAGGACTACTTGACGCAAGGGACCCTGCTGGAGAAGGAGGAGGACGCGGAGCATGTGGCGCGGCAGGCCACGGCCTACTGCATCCAGGACGAAGAGCTCTACCGGAAGCGACCAAATGACGTGTCCTTACATTACATTTCCAAGGAGCAAGGGAAGGAGCTGTTGGCAGACATACACGGTGGAGACTGTGGGCACCACTCATCATCACGAACCCTCGTTGGCAAGGCGTTCCGCAGCAGGTTCTACTGGCCCACATCACTCAACGACGCTGTCGAGCTGGTGAAGGCTTGTGAAGCCTACCAATTCCACGCCAAGCAGATCCATCAGCCGGCTCAGGGCCTGTAGACCATACCCCTCTCATGGCCGTTCGCGGTTTGGGGGCTGGACATTCTGGGCCCGTTCCCTCGGGCGCTAGGGGGCTATCACTACCTCTACGTTGCCGTGGACAAGTTCACCAAGTGGGCTGAGGTGGAAGCTGTCCGCACCATCCCAGCGGGCTCCGCGGTCAAGTTCATCAGGGGCCTTGTGAGCCGATTTGGGGTGCCTAACCGCATCATCACCAAAAACGGTTCGCAATTCACCAGCAATCTCTTCAAAACATACTGTGCTAACCTTGGGATGCAGACATGCTACGCTTCGGTAGCACACCCCCAGAGCAACGGCCAGGCTGAGCGAGCCAACGCGGAGGTCCTGAGGGGCCTCAAAACCAGGACCTTCCAGAAGAAGCTGGAGGCCTGCGGCAGGGGCTGGTACGACGAGCTCCAGTCTGTGCTGTGGTCTATCCACACGACTGCGACAAAGTCGACTGGCGAAACCCCGTTCTTCCTCGTCTACGGAGCTGAGACCGTCCTCCCTCACGAGGTCAGGCATCGTTTCGCGCGGGTCTTGGCGTTCGACGAGGCGTAGCAGGATGCCATGCGGGGGATAGATCTCATGCTGGGGGAGGAACGCCGTTGAGAGGCCGTGCTGCGGGCGTCAAGATATCAACAGGCGCTGCGACGATACCACTGCCGCAACATCCGCCCCAGAACTCTTGAGGTAGGGGACCTCGTGCTCAGATGGGTCCTCTCTAGGGAGGGGCTGCACAAGCTCTCTCCCATGTGGGAGGGCCCATTCAAGGTTGTTCATGTTTCCAAGCTCGGCTCCGCGCGCTTGGAGACCCAGGAGGGGGTGCCCATCCCGAACGCGTGGAACATTCAACGTCTCCGGAGGTTCTACCCCTGAGCGAGGCCCAGTGCCTATGGAAAAGGCCCGGAGCCTGTGAAGAAGGCCAATGCCTGTGAAGCTTGCCGCTTTTGGGAAAAGGCCCGGTGCCTGTGAAGAAGGCCAATGCCTGTGAAGCTCGCTCCCCCCCTCAAGAAAAGGCTCGGTGCCTGTGAAGAAGGCCAATGCCTGTGAAGCTTGCCGCCCGTGACACTCTCACGTAATAATGAGTGGGGCTGTACACGCCCCGGAGTCTCCGAAGTGCCGCCCCTGGGCCTCGGGCGCTCCCGCCCACGCCCAGTGGCAGCACTTAGCTCTGCGCTGGTGAGAAGACGTCGAAGACTAGATTAGGTGCCGGACGCGGCTTTTCATTTGCTTTCTACAGTTGGTTAGTTCTTCTTTATTCGAAGCTTTAGTTGGAGTTGCTTTCAGTGTTGTGCGGCTCCTAGCCCGTGTTTTCCGTCTTTACCCTTCGCTTGAACCTGCTTTCCTTTTGTGACCCTCATGAGGGAGGCTGCGCAGGCACCCTCGCAAGCATTGCCTGGTTTAATTTCGCGAGGTTTCCCGGCCTAGGTTCGCAGTGGGAGCACTCCTCCCAGTCAATGCCCCCCGGGCATCACGACGCGAACACCGGGCTCAAGCTTGCCACCCCCGCGGCCGGGGGCTGAAACCTAACCCTCCAACAAGTTTCTCCTTATAGGCCCCGAAGACCCGTGACAAGGCCTCCGGCCGAAGCCTCCCGAGGCTGGCGCCGCAACAACTCCCTCCTACCGAGCTAAGTTGTTCCTACGCATGAGCATGCAGCACCATAGCATGGCACAAAGATAGAAGGAACATCATGATAATTAAAAGCAATAGTCTAGCGCCCCCACGGGGCTCCATGCTTCTCTCTCTATGCAGATATGGCAAAATAGGCGCGGCCCGACCGTGTACAGCACGAAGAAGAAGATTTGTGTCATCTTCCGGAGCTCAGGCGATCTCCTCTTCACGCTTCACCTGGGCGCAGCGGTGGGATGATCCACCTTCCCCCTCGAAGCGAGCACGACAGCGCGGTGGCTGGTCACGACCGCCGCTGGAGGGGCTGCCGTCGGAAGGAGAGTCGCCGAAGCTTGAAGAGCTGCGGGAGCCGCCGAGCGCACGCTCGACCTCGCCTTTGCCGCTGCCGTCGCCAAGGATGAGCGGACTATCGTCGTCGTTACCTTCGGGGCAACACCCAGCACGGCGGCCATCTCGTCCGAACACCCTCATGAAGAGGGTGGCATCATCGTCGAACTTGAAGTGGAGAGTGCATCGCTAGCCAAGACCACGCGCGCAGGCAAACGTCTACCAGCCGCGAGTCAATGCCACGTTCCTGGCAACGGAAACTTCTGTCACGACCGGTTTTCGAATAAAAGATTTACTGAGAAACCGACCTTTATATATACCAGTATAGGAAAGTCCTCCTTACTAGTAGACAAATCCTTGATACAGAAATCCAGAAGTACTAAATATTATACAGGGTTGAGCTAAGGTCGCTCAACAATTTATTACAAGCGCGCCAATATTTTACATAAGGGCGGATATGACACAAGGGTGTGGTGGCATACTACTGACTCGAAATAAAAGTTGTGGTGGATATGTCATAGTGAAGTGGGTGACATGACTCCTAATCTTGCATCTCATCGAGCGTCCAAGTGAGGCTCGATGATTTTATTCGGGTAGCGCAAGCGTATATGATACAAGTGACCAAATCCAGGATCGCACGGGACTGACTGGGACTCCTCTAGGCGTCGGACTCACTATCGTACTCTTCATCCATGAGATCGCCTTCGTCAACATCTGGCCAAATCAACAAGCCAGGTGAGTACTTTGAATGTACTCGCAAGATAGTTCGGACATAAGATATAACAAATGCAAACATGATGCACCATGAGCAGTTAGCAACGCACACTCAAATAATAAATTTTGCACGACATGTTGAATAAAAAGGAAGTCAGGCGGTAGTCCTCCCGAAATCCCAATAAAATAACTGAAAACCGATCGGGTGTCTGAAGTGACGCCTCGAAAGGTAAAATAAATTAACATGCAACAGTCGGGTGTCTGAGCGACACCACGTAAAGGGCTTATATTGAAATGTAAAAGACAGTGCGTGCCACAGTCGGACGTCTACGCGACATCTCGGAAAGGGCTTATAACGAAAATAAATAACAATGATGCCATAGTCGGTCGTCTGAGCGACATCACGTAAAGGGCTTATATTGAAAGTAAATAACAAAGGTGCCACAGTCGGACGTCTGAGCGACATCTCATAAAGGGCTTATATCGAAAGTAAATAACAAGGTTGCCACAGTCGGACGTCTGAGCGACATCTCATAAAGGGCTTATATCGAAAGTAAATATCAAGGTTGTCACAGTCGGACGTCTGAGCGACATCTCATAAAGGGCTTATATCGAAAGTAAATAACAAGGTTGCCACAGTCGGACGTCTGAGCGACATCTCTTAAATGGCTTATATCGAAAGTAAATAATAAGGTTGCCACAGTTGGACGTCTAAGCGACATCACAGAAAGGGCTTATATTTCAACATTCATTCCAATAAATTCATGAAGTTAAATCACACCAAGAAAATACTCAATACATCATAAATAACAGGTTAGTCCATCCACAGGACTAATTCATTTAGCCGGATTTTAACATTCATGTCTATTCACCGGAGATTGTCACTAAGACAGACACTGAGACTGACAAGATAAGTTGAACACAGTCCTCGACCAAAGATACCGTTACTTGAATGATTTGGACTCTGCAGAGTTTGTACTATTTAACCACAGCCAACGGATTTCAGTAGTCACGAAGGACTAGTTCCGTTTACGGTATTTCAGTAGAAACATATCTAACCAGTACACACCCATTCCACCTCACGATGCCAGGAATCACCCTAGGCAACTTTCAAGAAAAACTTTGAGACGGGGAGGCCACAACCTCGAATAGCATGGGATCAAATTTATATTCGCGCGCTCTAAGGGGTGCCCCCCTCTCGGTCCCAACCGGAAACACCCATGCCCCCTGAACGGATGACTGGCTTTAATCCAGGGCCATGGAACCCTCATCACAGCCTCTCTATTTGGTGTGTACGAGGAAAGAGGTTTGCAACTTATTAAACCATATTCTTTGCAGAAAACATGTGGTAGCACAAAAAGAAATGGATGGTAACGTGACTTGATCCACGTTGACACTGGAGTTAAATGGTTTGGCATAAGACTGGCATGCTTCAACACTGCCATCTTACCACCTCTCATGTCACCACATGATCATGTAAACTCACATCAAATAACATATGGAGTTTCGAAGCTCACTTTCATCAGCTTTGCATGCAATATAACACTTACTGCTATGCATATAAACATGACATGAACTAACTACTCAATGCAAACATGCAAAACACTCATCATATCAAAGGTTCAAACATGCTTGCCTGGTTCGGAGTAGTCGGAGTCTAGCTCGGTGAAGTTCGCGGTTCCGTCACCTCCTCCGGTATCTACGGTATAAAGAAAATACGTACTAATGTAAATACCGTGTGTGCACAATAAGTGTTCCAAATATTTTTCAAATAAATATGATAAAAAACTAGACAGAAAAATAAAGGTGACAGAAAAAGAATCAATCAAAAATCATTTTCTGTTTAAAAGTTATTAAGGTTTCACTCCAGGAACTTGTTTGTAATGAAACTGAAAGTTTCTAGGGGTAGAACAGAAAAAGGACAGAAAACGTTTTAGATTGAAGGCGTATTTTTGCCCAAAGGCGTTCTCCAAAAAAAAAAATGGTTCAAATATAAAAGAGAGGCTGACGAGGGGGTCCCACTCGTCAGGTTTAAAAGTTTGAGAGAGAAAACAGAGAGCGCCGGCGCCCGAAGCTTGCGGTGGTCGCCGGCGACGATCCACGGCGAGTTAGGAGTAACGGAAGTTACCTACGGACTCAGTGTGCTCTCCCACGTCTGTGGGTGGTGGAGTTGGTCGTCAGCGAGCCCCACGTCGATGGCGGCCTTCACTCCGGCGGAAGGTGGCTCGGGCGTCGGTGGATCTCACCGGGGAGGGCTGGAAGCTTCAAATTGGGGCGTGGGTTAGTGGAGTGGGTGCACTAGGATGCCACTGGTACAACGTGAGAGGCGGGGGTGCACGGACTCGAGCTAACCTTGCCGAAGCCCGATGCGGGTCGGGGCGGCCGGAGTCGGAGGAGAAGGCCTCCTCGGGGTCCTCCTAGGGGTCGAGCGCAGTTCTGGCGAGGTGGAGGGAGTGGTGCTGGTCGAAGGCGAGTTCGGGGTGGCTATTTATAGCCGGCCCGAGGCGGTTGCCGAGAACGGAATAGCTCCGGCGGCAATTACGGTGAGGCAGTGGCCGGACAGGGTTTTAGGTGGCTAGGCATCAACGTGATGATCCACTGGTTCCACTCAAACGATAACCTTGGTTGGATTAGACCTGCTCCGCGGTTTCGACGGAATGGCGCTTCGCGGGCCCGTCGGCGGCAAAGAGCATGCTCTGTGCTTGCCAGGCCACGACGACGGTGCTGCGGTGCGCGCAGAGGAGCAGACAGCCACACGAAGGCCTCGGGTGGCTTGGGCGGTGGTGGACGGCGCCAAAAGCTGGGGCTGATCCCTGCTGGCCGCCACGGGTGGCTCTGCCACCGAGAAGCTGCCGACGTCGGGAGGACACGTCACCACCGACGATGGTACCCGTCCAAAGGACCATGCGGCGCTCTGGATAAGAAGAAGGAGCAGTGAGCAAGAGTCCAGCATGAGCACTGGCGAGATTGATGCCAAGCTCTGAAGAAAACGACACTGTCGTCTGAATCCAAACACTGAACCTGAACTTTTCTGAATCTGTGACAGAAACAGTGCACGCCAGGTGCTCGATGAAATGTTTTTGGCATGTGGGAAATTTATATGGAGCTGATCTTTGTTGAGGTGGCCTCTCAATGCACCTGGGCGCTGCTTGATTTTTGTCAGAATTTTTGGAAAAGAAAAAAAATATGAATTTCACCAAAAATGATGAATCTGGTCCAAACTTGCAGTGAGCAAAACGTGAAATTTTGAACTGTGGAAGTGTGGATCTTGATGGATCTAGGTTGGGCGTGCTAAGGACTAGTCAGAGGAGTTGGTTTGAGATCAAAACTCAAAGGGAATCAGATACTTCCTTTGTAAATCACCTAGGTCCAAAATAAAAGACCGAAATAGTTTTGGGAAAAAAATAAATGGAATAAAAATCCAAAATGGGTTGAACTTGCTAGGTTTGGCTACTTGACTTGACCCAAAGTGGAGGGAGGTGTTTTGGAGGGAAAGTTTAACTTGAGGCATGGTGAAAGAGGATGGTTGGAATAAAAAGGAATAAATCCAAAAACCCTAAGGATTTCTTTTTAATTGAAAAACTTTCAAAATAAATTGTGATGAGACACACCAATGAAAAGCCTTCAAAGCCAAACATCAAGGTTGAGGATAACCCAAAATAAAGATTTTGACATAAGAGAAAATATATGAGAAGGATAGTCTTTTTAAAAGATTTTGAATAGCCTCCTTCAAATCAAACAAAGAATTTGCTGAAAACCAAATGAAATTTTTTGGAGTGTCACAACACCTACCCCCTTAGGAAAAATCTCGTCCCCGAGATTTCAGCTGATCCTCAAATAGGTGTGGGTGCTCTGTCCGAAGAAAATCCTCTCTTTCCCATGTTGCTTCATTCTCGGTGTGATTGCTCCACTGAACTCTGAAAAACTTGATTGTTTTCTGACGGGTCCTCCTTTCAGACTCCTCCAATATTTTTATTGGACGTTCCCTGTAGGTGAGGTCTGGTTGCACGTCAATTTCTTCATGGGATACATGCTTCTCTGGGTTGCTTACGCACTTCCTCAACTGTGATACGTGGAACACGTCGTGGACGTCTGACAATTCTTCAGGTAGGTCTAGCTGGTAGGCTACGGTGCCTCTTTGTGCAACTACACAGAAGGTTCCGATGAATCTTGGTGCTAGATTTCCTTTAACCTTGAATCGTTGTAGGCCCCTCATAGGAGATACTCGCAGGTACACATACTCACCGGGTTCAAAACTAACTCCCCGATGTTTTTGATCGTAATAACTCTTTTGTCGGCTTTGAGCTGTCTTGAGTCGGTCCCTGATTAGCTTAACTTTCTCCTCAGCTTCCTTGAGCATGTCTGGGCCGAAGATACGGCTGTCTCCGGTCTCTGACCAATTTAGCGGGGTACGACATCTCCGCCGTACAAGGCTTCAAAGGGTGCCATTTGTAGGCTGGCTTGGTAACTGTTGTTGTATGCGAACTCTGCATATGGCAAGCTTTCTTCCCAACTGGTTCCATAGGTGAGGACACATGCCCTCAGCATGTCTTCTAGAATTTGGTTTACCCATTCAGTCTGTCCATCCGTCTGGGGGTGGTATGCTGTACTGAATGCTAGTTGAGTTCCCAGAGCCTGTTGTAATTGATCCCACAATCTAGAGACGAATTGGGTGCCTCTGTCAGATATTATAGTCTTTGGGACTCCATGCAAGCAGATGATACAGGAAAGATAAAGCCTGGCAAGCTTCTGAGTGGTGTGGGTTGTCTTCACCGGGATGAAGTGTGCCACCTTAGTCAGTCTATCTGTGATGACCCATATGGCATCATTTCCGTGTCGTGATCGGGGTAGTCCAACAATAAAATCCATTCCAATCTCGTCCCATTTCCACTCGGTTATCTTGTTTGGCTGTAATAGCCCGGCTGGTTTCTGGTGCTCGGCCTTAATACGTTGGCATGAATCACAACATGCAATGAATGTGGCTATGTCCCTTTTCATACCGTGCCACCAAAATTTTTCCTGAAGGTCCTTGTACATTTTGGTTCCTCCAGGATGGATTGAATATGGAGCGGTGTGGCCTTCAGCTAGAATTTGCTGTTTAAGGTCATCGATATTTGGTACGCAAAGCCTATCTCCGTACCACAATATTCCCTGCTCGTCTATGACGAATTCTGAGGCCTTGCCCAAACTCACTTTCCTTTTTATGCCTTCAATGCTGGGGTGTCCACGCTGAGCCTCCTGAATCTGTTCTATCAGGGTAGGTTGTATTTCCAAGTTCGATACATTACCTTCGGTGACCATCACCAAGTTGAGTTTAGCAAACTCCTGCTGAAATTCAGGTCTCAAATTTGGTAGACTGTCGTTGCCCGAGCTGGGGTTCCGACTAAGAGCATCCGCCACTACATTTACTTTTCCTGGATGGTAGTGAATGCCAACATCATAATCTTTCACTAATTCCAACCAGCGTCGTTGTCGCAAATCGAGTTCTGGTTGTGTGAAAATATATTTGAGGCTTTTATGGTCCGTATATATTTCACAACGATTCCCAAGCAAAAAGTGTCTCCACTCCTTGAGTGCATGAATGACTGCTGCCAATTCCAGGTCATGAGTGGGATAATTCTCTTCATGCTTTCGTAGTTGCCTGGAAGCGTAAGCGACTACTTTGCCTTCTTGCATTAACACGCATCCGAGGCCCTTTCGGGATGCGTCACAATACACTTCAAAACTTTTGTGTATGTCTGGTACAACCAATACTGGTGCTGTTGTCAATTTCCTTTTGAGTTCTTGGAAACTCTTCTCGCAAGCTTCGGTCCATATAAACTTTTTATCCTTCTTGAGTAACTGCGTCATTGGTTTTGCTATGGTGGAGAATCCTCCAATAAATCTTCGGTAGTATCCTGCCATTCCCAAGAAACTTCGTACATCCGTTACGCTGGCTGGTGGTTTCCAGCCAAGTACGGCCTTGACTTTTTCTAGGTCTACAGCAACACCTTCTTGGGTTAGTACGTGGCCTAGAAAACCAACCTGTCTTAACCAAAATTCACATTTGCTGAACTTGGCATACAATTGATGTTTCCTTAGTTCTCCTAGTACAATCCTGAGATGTTCAGCGTGCTCTTCTGGTGTCTTGGAGTATACCAGAATATCGTCAATGAATACCACATCAATTTGTCCATAAATTTCATAAATACTTTGTTCATGAGGTGGACAAAATATGCTGGGGCGTTTGTCAGTCCAAACGGCATTACTGTAAACTCATATAGTCCGTATCTTGAGGTAAATGCTGTCTTGGGAATATCTTCTGTCCGTACTTTTAATTGATGATACCCCGACCTCAAATAAATTTTTGAGAAGACCTTGGCTTGCGTGAGCTGGTCAAATAAGTCATTTATCCGCGGCATTGGATATTTGTTTTTGATGGTGACCATGTTGAGTGCTCGATAGTCTATACATATCCTTAGTGTCCCATCCTTTTTCTTGGCAAATAATACTGGTGAACCCCAAGGTGAGGAGCTGGCTCGTATAAATCCTTTGTCCAGTAATTCTTTTACTTGTTTCTTTAATTCTACCAACTCGGAGGGTGCCATTCTATAGGGCTTCTTGTAAATGGGGGTGGTTCCAGGTGCTAGCTCAATGATAAATTCTATTTCCCGGTCTGGCGGCATGCCTGGTAGTTCCTTGGGAAATACGTCGGGAAACTCACATATCACTGGAACTTTGCTTAACTCTGAGATGTCCACCTTGTTCAACCTTGTTGCCGTGATATTTGTCTTTCTTGAGCTGAAATTTTTATTGTCTTCCCGTGATGGTGGGTAAGAATCACAGTCCGATTGAAGCAGTCAACAAATCCTTTGTTGGTGGTTAACCAGTCCATTCCTAGGATAACATCCAGTCCCTTATTTTCCAATACGATGAGGTTTGCATGAAACTTTAGTCCTTCAAGATCAATAACCACACCTTGGCAGTAATTCTGAGTAACTTTCTTAATCCTAGGGGACTTGATGATCATGGATTTTTCCAAGGGAAGCATCAAAAAATCATTTTGCAAAGCAAATCTCTTTGAAATGAACGAGTGAGAAGCTCCAGAATCAAACAAAACCGTGGCAGGTATTGTGTTGATAGGGAACATACCGAGTACGATATCCGGGGAATTCTGTGCTTCCTCCCTGGTCACATGGTTCAAGTGACCCTTCTTGTGATTGTTATTGGGGTTGAATTTGTTCCGCTTGGGCGTTGAATTATTGCCACCGTTGTTCGGCTTGGGGGCCGAGTTTCTTGGCTTGGGACACTGCTTGGCATAGTGTCCTTCTTCTCCACAAGCGTAGCAAGTAACATCCGGGCGATATGTGAACTCCTTGTCCCTTGCATGGAAATTTTTGATTGGGCGCGAAACATTGGTCGTGCGTTTGTGTGCCCCACCTTGCTGCAAATCCGTCTTGCTCCGGTGGTTGCGAGCAAGAGTAGTCTGGTCCCTTTTGCACTTGCGAAAATCCTCCAAGCTGCGTCGCTCATTTTCCAAGGTAATCACCTTATCCACCAGTGTTTTGAAATCTAGGAAGGTGTGTACGATCAGCTGGCATTTAAGCGCTGGTGCCAGACCGTCCAGGAATTTTTCCATCTTCTTGTTTTCAGTCATATGTTCTTCGTTGGCGTAATGAGACAACAGAGTAAACTGACTGTTGTATTCAGTCACCGTCATGGTCCTCTACTTGAGGTCATCAAACTCCCTCTTCTTGATCTTCATAATACTTCTTGGAATGTGTGCCCCACGAAAACCTTCTTTAAATTCCTCCCAGGTGATATCATTTTCATTGGGGCGCATGTGTAGGAAATTCTCCCACCATGATGCAGCTGCTCCAATGAGGTAGTGAGGTGCATATAGTACCTTCTCACGGTCTGAACATTGTGCAATAATTAAAATTTTTTTCCATGTCTCGAAGCCAATCGTCGGCCTCAAGAGGTTTGTCCGTATGAGAAAACGTTGGGGGACGCGTCTTTTGTAGCTTAGACAATTTGGATTGCTGCCGATACGGTCCACGGTGATTTCCCATATTGATGACTTGGTTCATCATTTCTTGATGTTGTTGCTGACTCTGTTCATAAAGGTGGCATACTTGAGAAAATGCGGCATCACTGCCTTGCTGACTTGACTGTCCCTGTGTGAAGTTGTTGCTTGTCTGCGTACCATAATTTTCTTCTGGCGGACTTGGCATGGAACGAGTCCAAGGACGAGGCATTTTCCACTTTGGGGTATTTTTTGTAAAACTTGTGAGAAAAGCTGAGTGGCAGAATAAATAATTTTGCAAGACGGAAAATTAAGAACTCCAACATTTTTCAAGAAAATACTTGATTGCGCACGGAGAAGGGCCGCTCAGTACATATCTTACACGCAGGCCATAATTATACAATGCATCACTCAGGATGTGCATACACATTCCTGACATGTTATTTAGGCTAGTGCACTTCTCCCAGTTCCTACATGATGCGCACACAAACTACTTCTCACAACTTATATACATATAAACATATCATACAAGTTGACACACTGCACGGCTGCTGGCGCACTCAGTCGGAGATGGTGAGGATTTCCCTTGGCCTGCCAAGGGTAAGGCCCAGTGATGCTGGAGACTCAACCTCCTCCTCAATAATAGGTTCTAGACGTGAAGCACTAAGCTGTGGAGCTGGTGCGGGTGCGGTCGGTGGTGCAGCTCTGACTGGGGTAGGAGTGATGACTCGGTCAAATTCTTCAGGAGTAGGCAGGCGGCGCGCAGTGGCGAGGGTGGCAGGTGTGTGGGATGCCGAGGACGAAATGTAAGTCAGTGGTGGTGCTGTATGGAGAAGCTCCCTCCTGTTGGCGGAACAACTATGCACGATGGCCATATGGGTAGCCACGAGGTCGTCCACAAGGTTATCAAAAGGTGCCTCGAGTGCCTTGAGATATTCAACCAGCATCTCAATAGCCTCATCCCTCTCTCTCCTAGGGCAAGCGAATGCATAGTGACATGTGTATGGCACGTGGCAGAGGAGGTAGCGGTAGCGACGAGTCTTCATTGAAGGAAGGACATCCCGAAGACGAGCTATCGCCTCACGGGCATCCATTTGCATAGCATGCCTCTCCGTAGGCATGGCTCTTCCCACAAACCGGAAGCGGCGTGACTCAACACGCCCTCCCTTGAATTGCACCGCGGCCTGGTGCATGGACAGACTGTCGTTGATCTTGTGCTGGTAGAGTGTGAACTCCGGACGAGTCGATGGCCCGATTGCGATTTTGACGATGGAGGTGAGAAGCTTGACGAACCCCTCAGGTACATTAGCGAACACCTGTGACTCACAGTCGTTGCCAGCCATCTACAAAAGTAGGCAAAAATTCTGAATAGTCAGATCATAAATATACGCTGACTGTCATAAAATGACTACATTTGCAATTTATTAAAATAGCACTTATTATGCTAATAACGATTAGCGATCGCACCTAGTGGCTTCCTACAGTCAGCCTAGCTCTGGTACTAAGTTTGTCACGACCGGTTTTCCAATAAAAGACTTATTGAGAAATCGACCTTTATATATACCAGTATAGGAAAGCCCTCCTTACTGGTAGACAAATCCTTGATACAGAAATCCAGAAGTACTAAATATTATACAGGGTTGAGCTGAGGTCACTCAACAATTTATTACAAGCACGCCAATATTTTACATAAGGGCGGATATGACACAAGGGTGTGGTGGCATACTACTGACTCGAAATAAAAGTGGTGGTGGATATGTCACAGTGAAGTGGGTGACATGACTCCCAATCTTGCAGCTCATCGAGCGTTGAAGTGAGGCTCGATGATTTTATTCAGGTAGCGGAAGCGTATATGATACAAGTGACCAAATCCAGGATCGCACGGGATGGACTGGGACTCCTCTAGGCGTCGGACTCGCTATCGTACTCTTCATCCATGAGATCGCCTTCGTCAACATCTGGCCAAATCAACAAGCCAGGTGAGTACTTTGAATGTACTCGCAAGATAGTTCGGACATAAGATATAACAAATGCAAACATGATGCACCATGAGCAGTTAGCAATGCACACTCAAATAATAAATTTTGCAAGGCATGTTGAATAAAAAGGAAGTCAGGCGGTAGTCCTCCCGAAATCCCAATAAAATAACTGACAACCGATCGGGTGTCTGAAGCGACGCCTCGAATGGTAAAATAAATTAACATGCCGCAGTCGGGCTCTGAGCGACACCACATAAAGGGCCTATATTGAAATGTAAAAGACAGTGCATGCCACAGTCGGATGTCTGCGCGACATCTCGGAAAGGGCTTATAACAAAAATAAATAATAGTGATGCCACAGTCGGACCTCTGGGCGACATCACGTAAAGGGCTTATATCAAAAGTAAATAACAAAGGTGCCACAGTCGGACGTCTGAGCGACATCTCATAAAGGGCTTATATCGAAAGAAAATAACAAGGTTGCCACAGTCGGACCTCTGGGCGACATCACGTAAAGGGCTTATATCGAAAGTAAATAACAAAGGTGCCACAGTCGGACGTCTGAGCGACATCTCATAAAGGGCTTATATCGAAAGTAAATAACAAGGCTGCCACAGTCGGACGTCTGAGCGACATCTCTTAAAGGGCTTATATCGAAAGTAAATAACAAGGTTGCCACAGTCGGACATCTGAGTGACATCACAGAAAGGGCTTATATTTCAACACTCATTCCAATAAATTCATGAAGTTAAATCACACCAAGAAAATATTCAATACATCATAAATAACGGGTTAGTCCAGCCACATGAGTAATTCATTTAGCCGGATTTTAACATTCATGTCTATTCACCGGAGATTGTCACTAAGACAGACACTGAGACTGACAAGACAAGTTGAACACAGTCCTCGACCAAAGATACGGTTACTTGAATGATTTGGACTCTGCAAAGTTTGTACTATTTAACCACAGCCAACGGATTTCAGTAGTCACGAAGGACTAGTTCCATTTATGGTATTTCAGTAGAAACACATCTAACCAGTACACACCCATTCCACCTCACAATGCCAGGAATCACCCTAGGCAACATTCAAGAAAAACTTTGAGACGGGGAGGCCACAACCTCGAATAGCATGTGATCAAATTTATATTCGCGCGCTCTAAGGGGTGCCCCCCTCTCGGTCCCAATCGGAAACACCGATGCCCCCTTACCGGATGACTGGCTTTAATCCAGGGCCATGGAACCCTCATCACGGCCTCTCTATTTGGTGTGTACGAGGAAAGAGGTTTGCAACTTACTAAACCATATTCTTTGCAGAAAACATGTGGTAGCACAAAAAGAAATGGATGGTAACATGACTTGATCCACGTTGACACTGGAGTTAAATGGTTTGGCATAAGACTGGCATGCTTCAACACTGCCATCTTACCACCTCTCATGTCACCACATGATCATGTAAACTCACATCAAATAACATATGGAGTTTCGAAGCTCACTTTCATCAGCTTTGCATGCAATATAACACTTACTCCTATGCATATAAACATGCCATGAACTAACTACTCAATGCAAACATGCAAAACACTCATCATATCAAAGGTTCAAACATGCTTGCCTGGTTCAGAGTAGTCGGAGTCTAGCTCGGCGAAGTTCGCGGTTCCGTCACCTCCTCCGGTATCTACGGTATAAAGAAAATACGGACTAATGTAAATACCGTGTGTGCACAAAAAGTGTTCCAAATATTTCTCAAATAAATATGATAAAAAACTAGACAGAAAAATAAAGGTGACACAAAAAGAATCAATCAAAAATCATTTTCTGTTTAAAAGTTATTAAGGTTTCAGTCCAGGAACTTGTCTGTAATGAAACTGAATGTTTCCAGGGGGTAGAACAGAAAAAGGACAGAAAACGTGTCAGATTGAAGGCGTATTTTGCCCGAAGGCATTTTCCAAAAAAAAACGGTTCGAATATAAAAGAGAGGCTGACGAGGGGGTCCCACTCGTCAGGTTTAAAAGTTTGAGAGAGAAAACGGAGGTTACCTATGGAATCACCCGCCGGCTCCCGAAGCTTGCGGTGGTCGCCAGCGATGATCCACGGCGAGTTAGGAGTAATGGAGGTTACCTACGGAATCAGTGTGCTCTCCCGCGTCTGTGGGTGGTGGAGTTGGTCGTCGGCGAGCCCCACATCGACGGCGGCCTTCACTCCGGTGGACGGCGGCTCGGGCGTCGGTGGATCTCGCCGGGGAGGGCTGCAAGCTTCAAATCGGGGCATGGGTTAGTGGAGTGGGTGCACTAGGATGCCACTGGTACAATGTGAGAGGTGGGGGTGCACGCACTCGAGCTAACCTTGCCGGAGTCCGAAGCGGGTCGGGGCGGCCGGAGTCGGAGGAGAAGGCCTCCTCGGGGTCCTCCTAGGGGTCGAGCGCAGTTCTGGCGAGGTGGAGGGAGTGGTGCTGGTCGAAGGCGAGTTCGGGGTGGCAATTTATAGCCGGCCCGAGGCGGTTGCCGAGAACGGAATAGCTCCGGCGGCGATTACGGTGAGGCAGTGGCCGGACAGAGGTTTTAGGTGGCTGGGCATCAACGTGATGATCCACTGGTTCCACTCAAACGATAACCTTGGTTGGATTAGACCTGCTCCGCGGTTTCGACGGAACGGTGCTTCGCGGGCCCGTCGGCGGCAGAGAGCATGCTCTGTGCTTGCCAGGCCACGGCGACGGTGCTGCGGTGCGTGCAGAGGAGCAGACAGCCACGCGGAGGCCTCGGGTGGCTTGGGCGGTGCTGGACGGCGTCGAAAGCTGGGGCTGATCCCTGCTGGCCGCCAGGGGTGGCTCTGCCACCGCAGAAGCTGCCGGCGTCGGCGGGACACGTCAGCACCGACGATGGTGCCCGTCCGAAGGACCATGCGGCGCTTTGGATAAGAAGAAGGAGCAGTGAGCAAGAGTCCAGCGCGAGCACTGGCGAGATTGATGCCAAGCTCTGAAGAAAACGACACTGTCGTCTGAATCCAAACACTGAACCTGAAGTTTTCTGAATCTGTGATAGAAACAGTGCATGCCAGGTGCTCGATGAATTGTTTTTTGCATGTGGGAAATTTATCTGGAGCTGATCTTTGGTGAGGTGGCCTCTCAATGCACCTGGGGGCTGCTTGATTTTTGTTAGAATTTTTGGAAAAGAAAAAAAATATGAATTTCACCAAAAATGATGAATCTGGTCCAAACTTGCAGTGAGCAAAACTTGAAAATTTTGAACTGTGGAAGAGTGAACTTGATGGATCTAGGTTGGGGGTGCTAAGGACTAGTCAGAGGAGTTGGTTTGAGATCAAAACTCAAAGGGAATCAGGTACTTCCTTTGTAAATCACCTAGGTCCAAAATAAAAGACAGAAATAGTTTTGAGAAAAAAAATAAATGGAATAAAAATCCAAAATGGGTTGAACTTGCTAGGATTGGCTACTTGACTTGACCCAAAGTGGAGGGAGGTGTTTTGGAGGGAAATTTTAACATGAGGCATGGTGAAAGAGGATGGTTGGAACAAAAAGGAATAAATCCAAAAACCCTAAGGATTTCTTTTTAATTGAAAAACTTTCAAAATAAATTGTGATGAGACACACCAATGAAAAGCCTTCAAAGCCAAACATCAAGGTTGAGGATAACCCAAAATAAAGATTTTGACATAAGAGAAAATATTTGAGAAGGAGAGTCTTTTTAAAAGATTTTGAATTGCCTCCTTCAAATCAAACAAAGAATTTGCTGAAAACCAAATGAAATTTTTTGGAGTGTCACAACACCTACCCCCTTAGGAAAAATCTCGTCCCCGAGATTTCAGCTGATCCTCAAATAGGTGTGGGTGCTCTGTCCGAAGAAAATCCTCTCTTTCCCATGTTGCTTCATTCTCGGTGTGATTGCTCCACTGAACTCTAAAAAACTTGATTGTTTTCTGACGGGTCCTCCTTTCAGACTCCTCCAATATTTTTATTGGACGTTCCCTATAGGTGAGGTCTGGTTGCACGTCAATGTCTTCATGGGATACATGCTTCTCTGGGTTCCTTACAAACTTCCTCAACTGTGATACGTGGAACACATCGTGGACGTCTAACAATTCTTCGGGTAGGTCTAGCTGGTAGGCTAGGGTGCCTCTTCGTGCAACTACACAGAAGGGTCCGATGAATCTTGGTGCTAAATCCTAAGGATTTCTTTTTAATTGAAAAACTTTCAAAATAAATTATGATGAGACACACCAATGAAAAGCCTTCAAAGCCAAACATCGAGGTTGAGGATAACCCAAAATAAAGATTTTGACATAAGAGAAAATATTTGAGAAGGAGAGTCTTTTTAAAAGATTTTGAATAGCCTCCTTCAAATCAAACAAAGAATTTGCTTAAAACCAAATGAACTTTTTTGGAGTGTCACAACTTCCACCGCCACCCAAGAGGCCCTGCTGTAGCAGCCATCCGCCTGGAGCCAGAGCCCGCTCGTGGCACCAGTTGGCAGCTCGCCGGCGAAGAAGCGAGGGAGCTGAAGCCAAGTACCGGCCGGATCCCCCGACCAGACGACGAACTCCGGCAGCACCTCCGCAGAATGGAATCAAGGGCGGGGAGGCCGCGCGGCCACGGCGCATCTCCCCCCACCGATCAAGCGGCCTCCGCCGAGGCCTCGGGTAGTCTTCACGGGAGTCGCGGGATGCTTGCAGGGGCGGCCCCGGCCGCGCTTGGCTGGAGGAGAGTCAGGCCCCTCCCGGCGGGCCTTCCCCTTCTTCGCGGCCAAAAACCTCTTTGTGGGCGCCATGGGGCGCGGCGAGTCAAGGGGGAGAGGTGAATAAGAAGAGGCGGAGCGGAGAGAGATGGACTGGAAAGGCTTGCGTCGTTCCATGGTTATAGCTGGAGGAGGCCAACCGTCGGTCACCACGATCGCAGGTAATCATGACCCGTTTTTGCATGCAGGGACTTGTCAAGTCATGCAGTTGCCGAGGCGTCGTGGGGAAGCGGGGACGCCCATGTCCAATCAACCGCCACGCGGCGCCCAAGGCCGCATGCTATTGGGGCCCGCGACACTTCGCACTTGCCCCTTTGCTTCTCTGCAAAGCCAAGCCCGGGCGCGCCTTGGGCCCGGGGGCTACTGTCGGCATTCTAGGGACGGGGGTCCCCAGACTTGCCGGCCTGCGGCCTGCGGCGTGGCTCAAGCGGAGGCCCAGCGCAGCCCAGCTTCATCAGCTCAAGCTCAAGACCCTCGCGAGGGGCCAAGCCTCGCGGGGCGGACGACATGAAGCTTCCTCAGGAGCAGCCTCATCAGTTGGGCTCGCGAGGAGGCAGAGAGATCAAGGCAGGGTACTTCGCAAGGTGCCCGTGACGCAAGCCATGACGATTGAGACCAGGCGGGTGCCAGGCGGGCGCCGGCCTGCGTAGTGTCCTTGTTTCCCCTTTGGTGCAAAGGGGGCAAGCATAGGCCAAGGCATCAGGCAAATGTTACCATTTTGGTGCAACAAGACCAAGACCAGCAGAGCGACATGATGGAGGTCACGGTGGAGCCCAGGACGGCGTCATCGTCAGAGTCCTTGGTAGTCGAAGTCCAACTTTAGTTAGGATAAGCATACTAGATGTTCCCCTTCAAAATGGCCAATTGTTGGCGCCCTTACCGCTCATTATTTGGGAAGAGGCCCAGGGCCTCCCTCTATAAATTCAGCTAGCCACCACAGAGTAGGGAGAGAGATTTTGGGTAGACTAGAGAGAGAGAGAGGCGACTGAACTCACCCAAGAAGTTCATTGCACTAGCTCAAGAACACCTCTCGCGAGGTTGTTCTTCCTTTGTATTATTCATCAGCCCCCTGAGGCAATCCACCACACCACACACTGAAGTAGGGTATTACACCACAATAGTGGCCTGAACCAGTATAAACCTCGTGTCCCTTGTGTGTTCTTCTTTCTAGCCTAGATTCCTTGCGAGGCTTCGAGACGTGAGTTGGTAGGGGAAAGATCTTCGTGCGCACCCCAGAGTTCGAACCTCAAGGGTCTGCCGGAACCCTAAATCCGACACATAGTACATCTGTCTATTAAGCATGTCCTTACATAAAACTATTTTTTTTGTATCCCGCATCAATCAATATGACGAGACACCTTTAGTATATGCAGTGCTATATTAGTTGCATCTTTCATATGATTTATAGCATGCGCTGCTTCTAATTTGTTGAAATTCCATTTATGATGGGACGCTTTTAACTTGGCAGAGTCATATTGGTTGCATCTTTCATGTGGTGTCTAGCTTGCATTGCTTCTTATTTGCTGGAATGGTTTCTGCTTAGTTTACACAAACAGTTGTGAACATGCCATGCCGTCCTGTTTTTCATACATATTCCATCCTGGTATCACGTGTTTGCCTTACATCAAAGTAGTGATTGGTAGTATCATGCATGAATGAGTTCTGAAGAGAGAATTTTATTGCTTTTTCTTGTCGGTTTTACTTGACAATTCAAAATCAATAAAGCGGAAGGAAGTTAGCAAGGCAGCGGATAAAGGTGCTCCTTCCGAACGGAGGGCCTCTACAGTTTCTACTCCTCCACACCCCCAAGATGATTTCCAAGACAACACATGCATAGACACTCAACAAAGCTGTGTTTATGATGAGCACGTCTCCCCTAGTGCAACATCACCGGTGCTCCCTCTAACTTGGCACTGCTATATGTGGTTGCATGTTATGTGTGATGTCTAGCTTGTATTGCTTCTAATTTTGTTGAATTCCATCTGCTTACTTTACACATTATACTTGAATAAGACACGTGTTCCTATTTCTAGAACATACAATATCTATCTACACCATGTTCTTACATCAAATTACTACTGTTGTGTAACCTGCAACAATCACTTATCATAAGACACGTTTGACTTCGTGTGTGATATAGGTTACATCTCACATTCTTTTCTAGCTTGTACTACTAATTTGTTGAAATGGCACTTATGACGAGACAGTTTTAATTTGGTAGAGTGATATTCGTTGCATCTTTCATATGGTGTCTAGCTTTCATTGCTTCTAATTTGTTGAAATGCCTTCTCCTTAGTTTACACATCATAAGCTATGAATATGCAATGCTATGAATATGCAATGGCACTAATGACGAGAGACCTCTAACATGGTAGTGTGATGTTGTTTGCATCTTGCATATGATTTATTTCTTGTACTGCTTCACATTTATTTAAACGCCATTTATGATGAGACACTGTTAACTTGGCAGAGCGATATTTGTAGCATCTTTCATATGGTGTCTACCTTCCATTGCATTGCTTCTAATTTGGTGAAATGTCTTCTTCTTAGTTTACACATCATAGTTCTGGTTATCTCTTCCATCCTGTTTTTCATACATATTACATCCTCCTATCATGTGGTTGTCTAACATCAAAGTTCAGTTCGTCTGCATCACGCATCAATTTGTTCTAAAGAACTAAATTGTTATTCATTTTTCTTGTCGGCTTGACTTAACATGGCACAGAGAAAGAGGAAGAAACATAGAATGGCAGGGAATGAGAAGCGAATGAATCCTGCAGATTCTGCTGGTACTGATGGTGCAATAGAAGGTCAAAGTCCAGCGGAAAATTCTACAAACACAACATCCCATGCTACACGAGGTGCAAAAAAGCCAAACAGAAACAAATAGCTGCCACCAAACAATCAGAGACAACCCTAGTTCTTGCAACACCTACCACAGTACTACCAGCTGCACGACTTACTCGTGCGTCAGCTGAGCTAGCAGCACGTTCCCAAGCTCCCTTGCCACCTGACACTACTTCCCAAGCCTCTTGACACAAGACGAGTTGGCAATATCAGATGAACCTTGTGAGCTTCAACAGCAAGAAGGTAGTTGTTGGAGTCAAGTTACAGTTGCATGCTTCTTTATATGTAGTCTCACAGTTTGATGTACACTAACACTTCCTATGTTCGTTGTTGGACTAGCACCTAGGCGCAAGAGGAAACAAACATCAGGGATAATGCTCGATAGGTTAACTAAATCTAGAGGAGGAAGAATGGAGATCTGTTTTGAGGCAGGTTTAAAAAGGCCACGTGATGATACAGAGTCAACCAAGTTAGTATCAGAGGTAGGAGTTGCCGTTAGGTGTCATGTACGTATCCTCCCAACATGGATTCAGTACAGGAATGACAAAGAAGAAACCCAGTTCAACACCTTCCTCGACCATTTATCTATAAGTATGGTTATGTATGGAAACTAGTAATATCGTCTTGCTCTGTCCCATACTTTCTAGGTTGCTGATAATGAGACTCCCATAATTTTCAACAGATGAGCTTCAAGTTGGATAGCCAAGATGATGCAACCAGACAAGCTTGCACCCATGTTTTCAAGTCTGCTCTGCGACAGTATCGGTATAACTTGAGAAAAACTCATTTTGAAGGCAAGGCTAACAGTGAACTTTCCCAAACATCTCAAGTGGAAAATATATCGGATGAAGACTGGAGGGGCGTTGTTAAACACTGGTCTGATCCGAAGTATCAGGTACATTATATATATGTGATCAGATCACATGTTGAATTCCTATTTACGCATGTGCCACACAAATCTATCTTCTTGTAGGTGAACTATTCAAAGAAAAAGGCCAACCGTATGAAAGTGAAATTCCAATAGACGACAGGATCTCGTAGCTATATTGCACACTGCGAGGCTGTTGTAATTAGCTGCTGTTTCACTCTTTTTGCTGTACCATATTAACAGATCTATATTGACTTGTTCAAAATGCAGAGGAAAGCCCGCAAGGACCAAAAAGTACCTGAACCAAATGCTGTGGAAATCTTCAAGGACTGCCACACCAGCAAGAAGAAGGGCATGACTACACCAGTCAAAGCCGCTGTTGTAAGTCCTTAATCCTCATGCCTTTTAACTACTACTTACTCTGACTTCTGCCTTGAACTGCATGGTTTGCAGCCAATGTCTATTACTCTTTTCAATTTTATACACAATTGTCTTAGCGTATCATTGCACCTTACAAGGTTTAAAAGAGAGGAGTGATGTTCCTTTGATCTTGACCCGTAATCTAGTTCCGTGCTGGACTTGCCCACACAACGTTACAATTGCCTGTTTGTCTGTTCTCTGTGATGTGAATGATGTCATACTATGCTTACCGTATTATAAACTTCGTTTCTTTATCCTTAGCCCTCAATACAATGTGAAGAAATAGACAATACATTAGCGATGGTACATGGTCATATGTTTGGAACCTGGTTTTATTATGTACTTTGCAATAAAATACAACTAATATTTTACATGGGTTCACCAGAATAAGTTCTGTATATAGACCAAAGCTATTTTGTTTAGTTTTGCTGCCTCCTTAATATCTTCTGTTCTGGTACTACTAATGTAAAAGCTCAACTTTTCAGTGAGCTATGGAAAAAATGGTGGAACTGCCACCTTTTGAAGGTGGCGAGGCAACTATAACCGCAATGTGAGCTCTTGCTGCAGTGGGTCAGTACCTGTCCACTAACAGTGCCAAAAGCACATTCCTGCGTAATACTGGGTTGGTTTTTAAGGCAATATCGTCCAAACTGCCTCATGATCAAGATATGCAAGCTCAAAGCAATGTTGTATCTGCGCTCCAGACACAAGTCCATTCCCTAACAGAGGCCCTTTGTGAAACAAGGAGAAACATTGCTCAATGTCGTCAAGATATGCTTGGTTTTGAAACCAGAATATCAGACATTTGCTATGTTGTTCAGGAGCCTAGGGGAAATGAAGGCGAGGGTTATGGTGCTCCATCGGACAATACAGCATGAAAACGTAACAGTCAGGTCAAATGAACTGAGCTTCTGAACTTCTGGTGGTGCATTTATCTGCTAGACTGTTAAGTTTCATGCCAACCTTCCTTTTGTTATATAGTTGTAATTTGTTTTGGTGCGATACAAAATTTATTCTTAACGTGCAGCCATTGGCTGAAGAAAACAGCAAGCCATTTTTGTATAGTGTAGGGTGTTCCCTATATTTGCCCTGGTGGCGATCTTTGATGCCAAGTGGATGTAATCTATACAATTGCCTTAATAGCCTAGCATTAGTTTCGGCATTATTTATTTCCTAGTCTTCTTTTTCCCTGGTTTGCTAGTGGCCGCAACTACTATGGGCCATATATGGGCCGTAGGATCCATGGGTCTCCTACGGGCTGTCGACAAATGGGCCTGTAATCGGTGGGCCTCGGGCCGTCGATAAATGGGCCTGTAATCGGTGGGCCTCGGGCCGTCGGATAAATGGGTCTACATGGGCCATAATCGGGCGTAATTGGTATCGGCCCAGCACGGTAACGGGCCGTTAACAGGCCGTAGGACTGCAAAGGCTTAATTCTGTCACAGGCATAACGGGTCGTTAATGGGCGAGAATATAGAATGGGCTGGAAACGGCGCAACGGGTTAACAGGCTAGAAACGGGCTGACTCTTGCCATGGGCCAAATTTGGCCCATTAGGGTAACAGGCCAGTAACAGATCGACTCTTGCCATGGGCCGAATTTGGCCCATTAGGGGAACATGCCAGTAACGGGCCGACTCTTGCCATGGGCCGAATTTGGCCCATTAGGGGAACATGCCAGTAATGGGCCGGAAGTAATTGAGGGCCGAAAAGGAGCCCAAGAACGTATGGGCCGTCAATAGGCCGAAAGCTAACACGGCCTGGAAACGGCCCATGTAAATCACGGGCCGTTAACGGGTACAAAGAAAATTACTGTTCATTATGGGCTAGAGTCACCGTGGGCCTGTAAAGGGCCAAAAGATACGAAGGCCTCATATGGGTCGAAAGACGTCGTGGGCCATACATGGGCCGAAAGTGAAATGGGCTGGTGTTATATTCGACGGCCCACATGACGTTGTTGGGCCGATTTCCTTTAGGGCGTAATTGGCCGTGAGTTAATGGGCCGTAAAATGGGCTATTTTTGAAGAGACCGTTAACAGGCTTTTCATGGGCCAGCCCGTTAACTTTTGACCAAGTCAAACGGGCCGGCTTTTTAAGCTAAATGGGCCAGTGGTGGGCCGTGGCACGTGTCGACATATCATAGGCGCCTATCTGACCCACTGACGAGCTGACACGTGTTTCGTCCGGCCAATAAGAATTTTACATGTGGAAATTTCCCATTGGTCGGGGTTGTTAACGGGTTATCGGATCCAAAACCCGACCCGATAGCTTAACGGCATTCCGTTACGGTGGATGCCATGTGTCGGTCACCCTTGACAAAAGCACTTCTGTGACGCGCGATTTATCATCATGGAAGTGGACACTTCCGTGATGATAATTTTGGTAATGTCATGGAACACTTATACGACAACACAAGTATGACTATCTTGATTCTGTCATAAAATCGTCATGGATGTACATGCATGACAAAAAAATGTGACCTACTGTGACAAACACGTATCATCACGGAAGTGTATTTTTTGTAGTGAACTATCTTATCTAGAAGATTAACTCCCACTTGATTCAAGTGATTGTAGTACCCAGACATTCTGAGAACATGCTCACTAGTTGAGCTATTCTACTCCATCCTATTAGGCGAAGTACTTGTCAGAGGTCTCATACCTCTCGACACAGGCATGAGTCTGAAATACCAATTTCAGCTCTTGGAACATCTCACATGCTCTGTGGCGTTTCAAAACCTTTTTGAAGTCCCGGTTCTAAGCCGTAAAGCATGGTGCACTAAACTATCAAGTAGTCATCATATTGAGCTAGCCAAACATTCATAACGTATGCATCTGCTCCTGCAATAGGTCTATCACCTAGCTGTGCATCAAGGACATAATTCTTCTGTGCAGCAATGAGGATAAACCTCAGATCACGGACCCAGTCCGCATCATTGCTACTATCATCTTTCAACTTAGTTTTCTCTAGGAACATATCAAAAACCATAGGGAAGCTACAACACGAGCTATTGATCTACAACACAATTTGCAAATACTATCAGGACTAAGTTCATGATAAATTAAATCTCAATTAATCATATTACTAAAGAACTCCCACTTAGATAGACATCCCTCTAGTCATCTAAATGATCACGTGATCCATGTCAACTAAACCATGTCCGATCATCACGTGAGATGGAGTAGTTTTCAATGGTGAACATCTCTATGTTGATCATATCTACTATATGATTCACGTTCGACCTTTCGGTCTCCAGTGTTCCGAGGCCATATCTGTATATGCTAGGCTCGTCAAGTTTAACCCGAGTATTCTGCGTGCGCAAATCTAGCTTGCACCCGTTGTATTTGAACGTAGAGATTATCAGTTATCACACCCGATCATCACGTGGTGTCTCAGCACAAAGAACTTTCACAACAGTGCATACTCGGGGAGAACACTTATACCTTGAAATTTAGTGAGGGATCATCTTACAATGCTACTGCCGTACTAAGCAAAATAAGATGCCTAAAAGATAAACATCACATGCAATCAAAATATGTGACATGATATGGCCATCATCATCTTGTGCCTTTGATCTCCATCTCCAAAGCACAGTCATGATCTCCATTGTCACCGGCTTGACACCTTGATCTCCATCGTAGCATCGTTGTCGTCTCGCCAACTATTGCTTCTACGACTATTGCTACCGCTTAGTGATAAAGTAAAGCAATTACATGGCGATTGCATTTCATACAATAAAGTGACAACCATATGGCTCCTGCCAGTTGTCGATAACTTTGTTACAAAACATGATCATCTCATACAACAATTTATATCACATCATGTCTTGACCATATCACATCACAACAAGCCCTGCAAAAACAAGTTAGACATCCTCTACTTTGTTGTTGCAAGTTTTACGTGGCTGCTACGGGCTTCTAGCAAGAACCATTCTTACCTACGCATCAAAACCAAAACCATTTTTTGTCAAGTGTGCTGTTTTAACCTTCAACAAGGACCAACCATAGTCAAACTCGATTCAACCAAAGTTGGAGAAACAGACACCCGCCAGCCACCTATGTGCAAAGCACGTCGGTAGAACCGGTCTCATGAACGGGGTCATGTAATGTTGGTCCGGGCCGCTTCATCCAACAATACCGCCGAATCAAAGTAAGACGTTGGTGGTAAGCAGTATGACTATTATCGCCCACAACTCTTTGTGTTCTACTCGTGCATATCATCTACGCATAGACTTGGCTCAGATGCCATTGTTGGGGAACGTAGCATGCAATTTCAAAAAAATTCCTACGATCACTCAAGATCTATCTAGGAGATGCATAGCAACTATAAGGGGAGGGTGTGTCCATGTACCCTCGTAGACCGAAAGCGGAAGCGTTATGTTAACACGGTTGATGTAGTCGAACGCCTTCAAGATTGTCGGTGTCAAAACCGACGGATCTCGGGTAGGGGGTCCCGAACTGTGCGTCTAGGCATATGGTAACAGGAGACAAGGGACACGATGTTTTTACCCAGGTTCGGGCCCTCTCGATGGAGGTAAAACCCTACTCCTACTTGATTAATATTGATGATATGGGTAGTACAAGAGTAGATCTACCATGAGATCAGAGAGGCTAAACCCTAGAAGCTAGCCTATGGTATGATTGTTGTTGTCCTACGGTCTAAAACCCTCCGGTTTATATAGGCACCGAAGAGGGTTAGGGTTACACAGAGTCGGTTACAATGGTAGGAGATCTACATATCCGTATCGCCAAGCTTGCCTTCCACGCCAAGGAAAGTCCCATCTGGACACGGGACAAAGTCTTCAATCTTATATCTTCATAGTCCAGGAGTCCGGCCAAAGGCTATAGTCCGGCCATCCGGACACCCCCTAATCCAGGACTCCCTCAGTAGCCCCCGAACCAGGCTTCAATGACGATGAGTCCAGCGCATAGATTGTCTTCGGCATTGCAAGGCGGGTTCTTCTCCAAATCCTATGTACCTGTTGAATAGCGTCCGACTTCCTGCAAATATTGCGCTCCTCGGCTTCCACGCCCAATAATGGCCATCTTCCACGTGTTGAACGAATGCGAAAAGCCAGAGCATTTTTATGTTTACCCCCCTAGCTGCGCAAATGAGCTGCCTATAAAAGAGATGAGGATCTAGATCCAAATCACACCATCCTCCCTTCACGAGCGTTCATCAGAGCGTATCTGACAGAAATCCATTCCATCATGGACAGTCGACGCGGCTCCTCCTCTCGCCCTCCCAGCCCTCGGCCTGGAGATTGGGAGAGATGCTCCGTCCTGCACAGCGAGTTAGTGACACTCCAAACCAAGGGATTTCTTCCCCCAGCCTTCATGGTTCTGGTTCGAGCCGGACTCGCCACCTATAAGGGCGGAAAACAAGCGGAGAGCGTCCCCAGCCCCTCCAAAGGAGATCGGGTATGCTTTATCTCTTATTTGATAAGAGGGCTCGGATTTCCAATTCATCCGTTTCTCCGGGGGCTCCTGGAGTTCTACGGCCTCCAGTTGCACAACCTTACGCCTGCCTCCATTTTGCATATTGCGGGCTTCGTGGCCCTTTGCAAGCTGTTTTTGAGCATCGAGGCTCATTTTGCGCTATGGAAGAAGCTGTTCTACCTTGTGCCCCGTTCTCAAGTGGGGTCAATATATCAAGTGGGCGGAGCCAAACTATGGCGCATCGCCAGGACCGGATATCTATCCGAAACCCCAAAGAAGGCGTCCGAAGACTGGCCTTCGGAATGGTTTTATATAGAAGATGTTCCCCTGCCAGACCCTGTTCGGGTCGGCCTCCCTGAGTTCAATAATGCTCCTTTGAAGAAACGCCTAAGCTGGCGTCCACGGAGTCCTCAGAAGGAAAATGACAGGGACGTCCCTTACCTGATGAGCCAAATAAGGTTGTTAGCTCATTTCGGACTGACCATGATCGGGGTCATGGCCACATGCATTATGTAGGGGGTGAACCGCTCCAGTATAGAGGCCACCCTATGTGGGATTTCACCGGGGAGGATGATGCCACCCGCTGCGGCCGTAAGGGGCCGGGATCGGTCGCCGATCTGATGAAGATCTTGTCCGCATTGTACAAGGGAGAAGAGGAGGAATTTCTCCGCGTCAATCCACAGGGAGGATTTTCTATGCACAACCCTCCAAGCTGGGTAAGCGGACATTTATTTTTGCCTATCCGATCCATACTCCCATAGTCAAGTATCTCATTTTTTGATTTCGGTGCAGGAACTGCGCCGGGCCGTAAAGGATATAAACAACCCGCCTCCACAACCCGAGGATCCGGAACGGTTCCTCGATCCGACCTCCCAAGAGGATCTGGACATATCGGTGGAGCTGATTGACGGGGTATTTCACCAACTGAGCATCGATAATGCCTTGGTCGCCATTACGGCCGATTACCCCGAAATACTTCCCGCCTCGCAGGTAACTGAGATCGAAGTCCCAATACTTTGAAAATGACCCATCCGTGCGTGTTTTTGATCAACGTATACCAATGGTGTCTCGCAGGGGGTGCCCTTGAGGCGGGAGGCCGAGCCCGTGGCGGCTAGCCAACAAAGGACAGCACGGCCCAGCAGGCTAAAAAGAAGTGCGGTCCGGATCAAAACGCCGGCGCAACGGTATGGCGTGTCACCATATTCCTAGGTTTGATTCCCGGAAGGCATACTAATGCTTGTGCTGTCTTCAGGAAAAAGAGCGCTCGCCGGACTATACCCGGAGAGGTTGCCAATCGAGCCTCCGCTAGCCAGGCTCCAAAGCCAGGTCCAAAAGTGGAGGCGAACATGAGGCATGCATCGGATGCTTCTCCGACAGAGGATGCCGACAGATTGTCCGCCACCAACTCCGAGGCGGAAAGTGCCATGAATCACAGGCGCCGTTTGTTACACATGTTTCTCCCAAGAGGCATTGAATGCCTTCTCTTCGGGAGATGCGCACCTCCGTGGCGCTCAAGATGGTCTAGCCAGAGCCACAGAGCAGTATGTAAAAGACATACGGGTCAGAAAATTTGACAGTTATATATGCCAGTAGCCCCCGAGACTTGAAATAGTTAGAATAACTGATTTAAGGATCATTTGTTATGCAGGATCTTACAGAGAAGAATACCCAACTGTCCCAGGAGCTTGAAAAGTGCAAAGCCCAACTTGAGGCCGCACTAGCCGTGACAGGGGAAGCCAGAGAGACCCCCTCTGGTAATATATGCTTCAAAAGATAAGTAATTTGATAAGCGCGGCGTGTGTATAAGTCTGACAATAATATTGCAGATGGCGCCGGGATAGATCCGGACAAGCAACAGCTCTTGCACCGGTTGAAGGCCGGCGAGAATGTGCTTACAAGGGTGAGGCAAGAGAAGAATAATCTCCAAGATGCCAACACCCAGCTGGGCGAGGAACTAAAAGATGTTCGTGCCCAGTTATCTCACTCCGTTAAGGAGAATCGGCGGCTTCGACGCGGCATTTTTAGTAAGTGCTTGAACGAACTTTGAAAAAGAGTTCGGCAAGGAAGTCGACTAACAGAGTTATGTCTGTAGGTATGCTCACAGGCCGTCCTGCAGAGGAAATGCCCGGTTCTATGGGTGACCTTCTTCCCGAGCTCTTGCAACTGCACGAACGAGTTCGGCAGGCGATGAAAGGCGTCGCCCAGGCCTTGTGGCCGTCTGTTTCCCTGCCCGAAGGCCTTGGAGAGCTTGTAGAGAGGCTTAAGGGAGCGCGGCAGCGCTTTCGCTTATGGAAGATATCGGCCTGCCATCAAGGCGCCAAGGAGGCCTGGGCCATGGTGAAGACACGATACACGAAGGCTGACCCAAACCACATGGCCGAGGTCGGACCCGCGGGGCCCGATGGGAAGGAGATCCCTGTGAGCTTAGTGTACGGCCAAGTAGAATTGGCCGCAAAGTATTCCCAACAGGACTGTAAACTAGACAGCCTGCTGGATGGCATTGAAGAGGAATATGCCCAGTCAAATTGACTATGTAATTTAAGATGACATGTAAAATTCCTTCTAGCCGGATTGTAGATCGTTTGTCATAGCAGACCTTTTCGCTTCAACCTCGGGACCCAATAGTCCGGAGTGTGTCCGAATACCCTCGCGGTTATATAAGAACCGGGGCATGCGTGGAGACCAGGCGTAGGGGTCATTAGTGCTTTATCAGACAAGTGCCCAACTAGTTATGTTATATTACATGGTTAGTAAGAAACATCTTCCAGGGAGAATAGTTCCTTTAGGGGTTCCTTTCCCGGGGAAGCATGCCCTAAAGTGCATGTCCGGACTGCGAAAAAAGCAGAAAAACATCTGGGGGAAGATAAATAAATAGATAAGAAATCGTCTTTTAGTTCACCGACCGAATATTCCCTTAAGAACGCTAGCTTTCGGCTTCACCCAGTCTGAGGTACACATCCGGCTGACCCGACAGTAACAATCGCAGAGGTGCTCCCTTTACCGCCTAGCCGAACAATCAGGAACGTAGGGGTAAGCACAGGAGCCAGGCAACCCAGCTTGGCCAAAACTTAAGTCATATCGATGCATATAATGGTGAATAAAAGGTACATGCGGAAGTGTGACACATGTGTTGGACATGAAGCCCGTATAAATAAGCTTCTGTTAAAGAAGCCCCCAGGTATAATGAGCGTGGATAGCGCGTCAAGTGTGTGCGAACAATGCGCGAACAAGCTTTCAAAGGCTGTAATAGGAAAGGACGGAGAAGGAGAGAAACACAAGACATCTAATATGTAAAATACATACGGAGGAAGGAGATGAACTCAGAATCCGTCGCTAGGTGTAGAATCTTCGGAGACGGGCTGCATTCCATGGGTTCGGCTCGAGTCGGTTATCCGATGCATCTTGCAGACGGTACGCTCCACCAGTCAGGACTTGGTCGATGATAAAGGGACCTTCCCATTTGGGCTTGAGTTTGTCCTTTTTCTTGTCCGGCAGGCGTAGAACTAACACGCCAACGCTGTAAGTTTTGGCCCGTACTTTTCTGCTTTGATATCTTCGAGCTTGCTGTTGATAGAATGCGGAACGGGCTTTTGCCACGTTACGCTCCTCCTCCAATGCGTCCAAACTGTCCTGCCGATCTAGCTCGACTTCTCTTTCTTCGTACATGCGCACGCGAGGTGAGTCATGAATCATGTCACAGGGCAGAACTACCTCTGCACCGTATACCATAAAGAATGGTGTGAATCCGGTAGTGCGATTCGGCGTGGTCCGCAGCCCCTAGAGTACAGAGTCGAGCTCCTCTACCCAGTGCGTGTTAGATTCCTTGAGGGACCGCACTAGTCTGGGTTTGATGCCGCTCATGATTAGACCATTTGCTCGCTCGACTTGACCGTTAGTTTGAGGGTGATAGACTGAAGCGTAGTCGAGCTTGATGCCCATGTTTTTGCACCAGAGTTTGACCTCGTCGGCCGTGAAGTTCGTGCCGTTATCAGTGATGATGCTGTGGGGGACGCCGTAACGGTGTACGGCCCCTGATATGAAGTCTATCACCGGTCCGGATTCGGCCGTCTTAACAGGTTTGGCCTCTATCCATTTGGTGAATTTATCCACCATGACCAGTAGGTATTTTTTCTTGTGGGTTCCTCCTTTAAGGGGTCCAACCATGTCAAGCCCCCAGACCGCAAAGGGCCAGGTTATGGGTATAGTTTTGAGGGCGGTGGGTGGCATGTGGCTTTGATTAGCAAAGAGCTGGCAACTGACGCATCGTTGGACTAAGTCCTGAGCATCTGCCCGGGCCGTCGACCAATAAAATCCTGTACGGAAGGCCTTGCCTACAAGGGCCTGGGCTGCGGTGTGGTACCCGTCGAGTCCGGCATGAATTTCAGCCAGAAGGTTCCGCCCTTCCTCTTCGGAGATACACCTTTGAAGGACTCCGGTTGTGCTTTTCTTGTAAAGTTGTCCCTCATGGACCTTATAGGCTTTGGATCGCCGCATTATGCAGCGGGCCTCGTTTTGGTCCTCGGGAAGTTCCTGCCTGGTTAGGAAGGCTAGGAATGGTTCCGTCCACGGGGCGATGACTGCCATTATTATGTGGGCTGAGGATATTACTTCGTTGGCAGGACCACCAATTGTGTCAGAATGTTCGGTGTCGGGCAGTGCGGTTGGGTCCGGGTTGTTATTTCCGGACTCCCCCTCCCATAGTACGGATGGCTTGAACAGCCTCTCTAGGAAGATGTTGGGAGGGACGGCATCGCGCTTTGCACCAATGCGTGCCAATACGTCTGCTGCCTGGTTGTTATCCCGGGCTATATGGTGAAATTCGAGCCCCTCAAACCGAGCTGACAATTTTAGTACGGCGTTGTGATAAGCTGCCATTTTCGGATCCTTGGCATCGAAGTCTCCATTTACTTGGGATATCGCGAGGTTCGAGTCCCCACGCACCTCTAGGCGTTGAATGCCCATGGAGACTGCCATCCGGAGGCCATGTACAAGGGCCTCGTATTCGGCTGCATTGTTGGAGTCCATATACATTATCTGGAGTATGTATTGAATTGTATCTCCGGTAGGGGACGTCAGAACGATGCCAGCCCCCAGACCAGCCAACATTTTGGAGCCGTCAAAGTGCATGACCCCGTTGGAATATGCGCCGTACTCTTTAGGGAGTTCGGCTTCAGTGCATTCGGCGACGAAGTCGGCCAAAACTTGCGACTTAATAGCTCGCCGTGGCTTGTAGGTTATGTCGAACGGGAGGAGCTCAATGTCCTATTTGGCAATCCGGCCCGTTGCGTCGCGGTTGTTTATAATGTCATTAAGAGGTACTTTGGAGGCTACTATTATCAAACACTCTTGAAAGTAGTGTCGTAGCTTCCGGGATGCCATGAACACCGCGTACGCTATGTTTTGTTAATGCGGGTACCGTGACTTGCATGGAGTTAGGACAGTGGACACGTAGTAAACTGGTTTTTGCAGGGGGAACTTGTGTCCATCCATTTCTTATTCGACAACGAGTACCCCGCTCACAACTTGATGAGTTGCCGCGATATATAATAGCATTGGTTCTCCCCCGTTGGGCGCGGCCAGGACCGGATTTGTTGCCAATATGGCTTTTATTTCTTCGAGTCCGGCCGTGGCGGCATCCGTCCACTCGAAGTGTTCGGTGCGTCGGAGGAGGCGATAAAGGGGTAATGCCTTTTCTCCCAAACGGGAGATAAAGCGGCTTAGAGCCACCACGCATCCCGTCAATTTTTGTATTTGTTTGAGGTCCTTTGGGATATCCAATTGTGAAAGAGCTCGGATCTTGGCTGGGTTTGCTTCAATTCCTCTACCGGATACAATGAAGCCCAAGAGCTTTCCGCCTGGTACGCCGAAAACACATTTTCCGGGTTAAGCTTAATGTCGTATGTTCGGAGATTATCGAACGTGAGCCTCAAATCGTCTACTAAAGTTTCGACGTGCTTGGTTTTGATGACCACATCATCTACGTATGCCTCCACTATTTTGCCGATCTGGTCTGCCAGACATGTCTGAATCATGCGCTGATATGTTGCGCCGGCGTTTTTGAGCCCAAAGGGCATTGTGTTGAAGAAGAATGGTCCGTATGGGGTGATAAATGCCGTTGCGGCTTGGTCGGGTTCTACCATCTTAATTTGATGGTAGCCGGAGTATGCATCGAGGAAGCACAATGAATCGTGTCCTGCGGTAGCATTGATAATTTGATCGATGCGGGGGAGGGGGAAGGGATCCTTTGGGCAAGCCTTGTTAAGTTCCTTGAAATTGACGCATAGGCGCCAGGATTTTTCCTTCTTTGGTAACATCACCAGGTTTGCTAGCCAGTCCGGATGTTTTATATCTCTGATGAATCCGGCCTCCAATAGTTTGGCTAGCTCCTCTCCCATGGCCTGTCTCTTGGGTTCGGTGAAACGTCGAAGAGCTTGTTTGACTGGCTTGAATCCTTTTAGGATGTTTAGGCTGTGCTCGGCCAGCCGGCGTGGGATTCCTGGCATGTCTGAAGGGTGCCAGGCGAAAATGTCCCAATTTTCACATAGGAATTCTTGTAGTGCGGCATCTACATCAGAGTTTAATTGTGCCCCGATGGAGGCTGTTTTGTAGGGTCCGTTGGATGAACTTGGAATTTGACTATTTCGTCTGCTGGTTTAAAGGAGGTGGACTTGGATCTCTTATCGAGTATCACGTCGTCCCTATTCACCGTGGAGCGTAGCGCAGTGAGTTCCTCGGCCGCTAGGGCTTCGGATAGTGCCTCAAGGGCCAGTGCGGCTGTCTTGTTTTCGGCGCGGAGTGCTATGTCCGGGTCACTAGCAAGAGTGATGATTCCGTTGGGCCTGGGCATTTTGAGCTTCATGTACCCGTAATGGGGTATAGCTTGAAAAATTGTGAATGCCTCTCACCCTAATAGAGTGTGATATCCGCTGCTGAACGGGGCCACTTGGAACGTGACCTCCTCGGACCTGTAATTGTCCGGCGTGCCGAACACCACATCCAGTGTGATTTTTCCTGTACAGCATGCTTCCCGACTGGGGATTATTCCTCTAAAGGTTGTGCTGCTTCGCTCAATTAGGCTCCAGTCTATTTCCATTTTTCTGAGGGTTTCCTCGTAAATGAGGTTCAATCCGCTGCCACCGTCCATGAGTACCTTGGTAAGGCGAAAGCCGTCCACTATTGGACCGAGGACCAATGCGGCTGGTGCTCGGGCTGTTCGGAATTTAGGTTCGTCACTGGCATTAAAGGTAATAGCCGTGTCACTCCATGGATTTATTGGTGCTACTTGGTAGACTTCGGCAAGGCTGCATAGTGTTCGTTTCCGCATATTATTTGATGCGAAAGTCTCGAAGACTGTTAATACCGTACTGGTATCCTTGGGCTGGTGCTCTGGAGTTAGAAGCTCTTCGCCACTTTTGGCCACCTGCCGTAGTATCCAACATGCTCTAAGGCTATGAGTTGGAGTGGCGCCCTCTGTACTATGAATTTTGCAGGGTCCATTGAGCCATCCTTCCAGTACGGTTCCATGCCCTATAGAGGTTTTTTGCTTTTTGGTGTTTAACCCAGGTGCCTGGCGATAATGCACCCTTTTATTTCGGACTGGGGTTGTATTTAGGGACGGATTGTCCCAAAATTTGATTTTGGTTTTCCAGGCGCTTTCCATTGCATAGTATTTTTGTACTATGGACGCCAAGTCAGCAAAGCGTGTAATTTCACGACGACTTACGGTGTTAAGGATTCCCTTGTCCGTGCAATTATTGCAGAAGAATGAATTTGCGTCCTCCTCGCGGCAGTCCTTTATCCTGTCCATAACCAGGAGGAATCTAGCCCAGTAGTGGTGTAATGTTTCTGCGGGCTCTTGCTGGATTTGGGATAGATCGCTTATGTTTGGGTGGGCGGGCGGGATTAAATTCGGAACCCCGTCCAGTCTAAGACTCAAGGGCCAAGAAGTTTCCGAATTTGGAAGCTTGGGTTCTTGGATGTTGTCCAATGAATCTAGCCCGCTGCCTGACTTTAGGTTCAGGGCTTGAGTGACGTCCTCCCCTCCGCGGGAATCCGGCATGGAGGGATCGGGAATCCGGACCTAGCTAGTCCATAAAATAGAGGAAGGGTCGCCGTATTGTTCCTCAACCACAGCAACGTGGTGGGTAACCTGGGGAGAGTTGATCTCTCTCAGATCGGGTTTAGGCCCAATCTGATCGTAGTCTGTAGCGACTCCCAGGGCGGCAATGTGATCCAAGAGCTTGTTTAAGGAAGAGAGCTCCATCGGATCTAACTGCTCGGCGAATTCCGAGCTAACATGAAGATTGCTTTCGATGACCCGAGAAGTCATCGTCGGCGCGGCGGCCGGACAGGCGGTCATAAGGAAATTGCCTAGCCGGAGAGTTTGGCCGATAGCCAAAGCTCCTTTAGCAAAAGTGTCGTCTTTAAAGACGGGATGAGGCATCCTTCCTGAGGGCGACGACACAGAGGAACTCTCAATGAAAGCACCAATGTCGGTGTCAAAACCGGCGGATCTCGGGTAGGGGGTCCCGAACTGTGCGTCTAGGCGGATGGTAACAGGAGACAAGGGACACGATGTTTTTACCCAGGTTCGGGCCCTCTCGATGGAGGTAAAACCCTACTCCTGCTTGATTAATATTGATGATATGGGTAGTACAAGAGTAGATCTACCATGAGATCAGAGAGGCTAAACCCTAGAAGCTAGCCTATGGTATGATTGTTGTTGTCCTATGGACTAAAAACCTCCAGTTTATATAGGCACCGAAGAGGGTTAGGGTTACACAGAGTCGGTTACAGTGGTAGGAGATCTACACATCCATATCGCCAAGCTTGTCTTCCACGCCAAGGAAAGTCCCATCCGGACACGGGACGAAGTCTTCAATCTTGTATCTTCATAGTCCAGGAGTCCGGCCATCCGGACACCCCCTAATCCAGGACTCCCTCCACGATCCAACCAATCTAGCACCGAACATGCGACACCTCCGAGTTCAGCACACGTTCAGCTCGATGACGTCCCTCGAACTCTTCATCCAGCAGAGGGTCGATGGAGAGTTTCATCAGCACGACGGCATGGTGACGGTGTTGATGATGTGATCCACGCAGGGCTTCGCCTAAGCACTACGATGATACTATCGGAGGAGTAAACGGTGGAGGGGGGCACCTCACACGGCTAACACAATGTTGTGCCTTTGGGGTGCCCCCTTGCCCCCGTATCTAAAAGAGGGAGGAGGAGGCTGGCCACCAGGGGCGCGCCAAGGGAGGGAGAGTCGTACTAGGACTCCACTCCTAGTAGGATTCGCCCCCCCCCTCTTTTTTCCTTCTTACGGAGGTGGAAAGGGGGAAGGACAGGGAGTAGGAGAAGGAAAGGGGGTGACGCCCCCTTTCCCTAGTCCAATTCGGCCTCCGCCCTTGTGGGGCAGGGGGGCACCAGCCCCTTGTGTGCTGGTTAGCATCCCTCCTATGGCCCTTATGGCCCATATCTTCCACCGGGGGGTTCCGGTAACCCCTTCGGTACTCCGGTTTGTACCCGATACACTCCGGAACCCTTCTGGTGTCTAAATACCACCTTCCAATATATCAATCATTACCTCTCGACCATTTCGAGACTCCTCGTCATTTCCGTGATCTCACCCGGGACTTCAAACAAACTTCGGTCACCAAAACACATAACTCATAATACAAATCATCATCAAATGTTAAGCGTGCGGACCCTACGGGTTTGAGAACTATGTAGACATGATCGAGACACATCTCTGATCTATAACCAATAGCGGAACCTGGATGCTCATGTTGGCTCCTACATATTCTATGAAGATCTTTATCGGTCAAACCACACAACAACATATGTTGTTCACTTTGTGGTCGGTATGTTACTTGCCCGAGATTCGATCGTTGGTATCTTCATACCTAGTTCAATCTCGTTACCGGCAAGTCTCTTTACTCGTTCCGTAATGATTCATCCCACAAGTAACTCATTAGTCACATTGCTTGCAAGGCTTATGGCGATGAGCATTACTGAGAGGGCCCAGAGATACCTCTCCGATACACGGAGTGACAAATCCTAATCTCGATCTGTGCCAACCCAACAAACACCTTCAGATACAGCTGTAGAGCATCTTTATAATCACCCAGTTACGTTGTGACGTTTGATAGCACAAAAGGTGTTCCTCCGGTATTCGGGAGTTGCATAATCTCATAGTCAGAGGAACATGTATAAGTCATGAAGAAAGCAGTAGCAATAAAACTGTAACGATCATAATGCTAAGCTAACAGATGGGTCTTGTCCATCACATCATTCTCTAATGATGTGATCCCGTTCATCAAATGACAACACATGTCTATGGTTAGGAAACATAACCATCTTTGATTAACAAGCTAGTCAAGTAGAGGCATACTAGGGACACTATGTTTTGTCTACGTATTCACACATGTACCAAGTTTCCGGTTAATACAATTCTAGCATGAATAATAAACATTTATCATGATATAGGGAAATATATAAATAACAAATTTATTATTGCCTCTAGGGCATATTTCCCTCAATTGAGAGTTAACCTACACTGCAAAAAAACACTTCCGGTGATACATGTTTGTCATAGTAGGTCGCATTGTCTGTCATGCATGTACATTTGCAACAATTGTATGACAAAATCAAGATAGTCATATGATACATCTCCAATGTATCCATAATTTATGAAGTATTCATGCTATTATAGTATCATTCTTGGATGTTTTACAATCATTTTATAGCAACTTTATATCATTTTCTGGGACTAACCTATTAACATAGTGCCCAGTGCCAGTTGTTGTTTTTTGCTTGTTTTTTACTTCACAGAAAATCAATACCAAACGGAGTCCAAATGTATCGAAACTCTTTGGATAATTTTTTTGGACCAAAAGACATCCAGTGGGCCAAAGAAGTGCTAGAGGGAAGCCCAGGTGGGTTGTGCCCACCTCGGTGGCCTCCCGCACCGCCTCTTCACCCTATAAATTCCCAAATATTCCAAAAACCATAGGGGAGTCGATAGATCAGAAGTTCCGCCTCCGCAAGCCTGTGTAGCAAAGAAAAACCAATCTAGACCCCATTTCGGCACTCTACCGGAGGGGGAAATCGTCATCGGTGGCCATCTTCATCTTCCTGGCGGCCAACATGATGAGGAGGGAGTAGTCCACCCTCTGGGCTGAGGGTTTGTACCAGTAGCTATGGGTTTAATCTCTCTCTCTCTCTCTCGTGTTCTTGAGATGTCACGATCTTGACGTATCACAAGGTTTGTCAATATAGTTGGATCATATAGTGTTTTCCCCTCTCTATCTTGTTGTGAATTGAGTTTTCCCTTTGAGATTTCATTTTATCAGATTGAATACTTTTATGGATTTGAGAGCACTTGATATATTTCTTGCTATGAATACCCGTGGTGACAATGGCCGGGGTATCTTATTGATTCACTTGATATGTGTTTTGGCACTCAACTCACGGATTCCCGAGGTGACATTGGGGTAATGTATGCATAGGGGTTGATGCACGTTCTCATCTTTGTTTCTCTGGTAGAAATCTTGGGGCACTCTTTGAGTTATTTGTGTTGGATTGAGTATTATGAATATGAAACTATTTGATGCATATCGTATAATCAACTCATGGATACTCCTGGTGACACTGGAGTATCTAGGTGACATTAGAGTTGGTTGATGTGTATCATATGGTGTTATTTTAGTACCAACTCTTGGTTAGATCGATTAGAAAGGATAGCTTGGTGTTATTTTAGTTCAAACTCTAGGATAGATTGATCGGAAAGAATAGCTTTGAGGTGGTTTCGTACCCTACAAACAATTTCTTCTTATGTTTTCTGCTAGATAAGAACTTTGGAGTGATTCTTCATCGCATGTTGAGGGATGGTTGTATGAGCCAATTATATTAGCATTGTTGAGATATTGCACTAGCGAAAGTACTGACCCTAGGCCTCGTTTTCAAGCATTGCAATACCGTTTGTGCTCTGTTTTATCAATTGCTACCTTGCTGTTTTTTATTGTTCCTATTACAAAAATCAATATCTACTATCATTACTACACTTTTATCACCATCTCTTCGCTGAACTAGTGCACCTATAAAACTTACCATTGTATTTGGTGTGTTGGGAACACAAGAGACTTTTTATTATTTGGTTGCAGGGTTGTTTGAGCGAGACCATCTTCATCCTACACCTCCCACAGATTGATAAACCTTAGGTCATCCACTTGAGGGAAAATTGCTACCATCCTACAAAACTATGCGTTTGGAGGCCCAACACGAGTCTATAAGAATAAGTTGTGTAGTAGACATCATCATACGTGTGTTGTCGTAGAAGTGTTCCATGACAGTACTCAAGTTATCATCACGGAAGTGTCCACTTCCATGACGATAAATGGCGCGTCATGGAAGTGTTTTCGTCAAGGGTAACTGACATGTGGCATCCACCACAACGGGTCGCTGTTAAGCTATTGGGTTTCGGTTTAGATCCGATAACTTGTTAACAGCCCAAAGCAATGGCAATTTTCCATGTGTAAAATTCCCATTTCCCGAAGGAACCATGTGTCAGCTCTATGTTGGGACAGATGTCATCCATCCAATGGACGAGTCACGCCTATGATACGTTGCTGTTGGCACGACCCAAAATTGGCCCATATAGGTTAAAAAAGCCCTCCCATTTGACGTGGTCAAAAATTAGCGGGTCGGCCCATGGATAGCCTGTTAATGGCATGTTCGCATATAGCCCATTTACGGCCCGGTAACTAACGACCCGTCATGGCCTTTCCGAATTTAGCCTGGTAGCGTCATGTGGGTTGTCCAATATAATTTCGGCCCTGTCGCTTTCGGCCCATGTATGGCCCCTGACATTTTTCGGCCCATACGAGGCAATTTGTATCTCTAGGCCTTTTAATGGCCTGTGGTGATTCTAGCCCATATTGAATAGTAATTCGCTTTGTACCCATTAACAACCCATGATTCAGTTAGGCTGTTTTCAACCCGTGTTATCTTTTAGCCTTTTAAGGCCCATATATTCTTGGGCTCATTTCCAGCCCTCGACTACTTATGGTCTATTACTGGCATGTTCTGCCAATGGGCCAAATTTAGCTCGTGGTTACAGCAGGCCCATTTGCGGCCCGTTAACCCGTTGGGTCTTTTCTATCTCGTAATTTACTCCGGCCCATTAACGACATGCTATGCATGTCGATAGAATTAAGCATGTGATACAAACCGGCCTGTTAATGACTCATTGTGTTCGGGCCCATAAACGAACGATTCTGATTTTGGCTCGTTTATGACCCATATTGCAGTCCGTTCTTGGTCCACGAATAGTATGACCCATGTGTGGCCATGGATCCTACGGCCTGTACGAGGCCCATGGATCCTACGTCTCATAGGAGGCTAATGGTCAGTACATCCGATAGCTGGCCGATGATTACAATGGTCCGTATGTGGCCGAGGGTTATTGTGGCCACAAGCAAACCACAGAAAAAGAAATGCAATGACTACTAGCAAACAAATAAACAAGACAATAAGGAAATAAATAAGCAAGCAACTAATGCTAGGCTATTACACATATTACATCCATTGGGCAGCAAAGTTCGCCACCAGTGCAAATATAGGGAACAACAAAGCAGCATATTACAAACACCGGCATCTAAGTTGGCCACCAGTGCAAATAAATGCAGTGGCAAAACAAGTCCAGAAATGAAACCACTTCAGAAGAGCTCATGAAATGATATCCTGGGCACCCACTGATGTCGCTTGAAGCTACGTCAGTTGAGGGAGTCCTGGACTAGGGGGTGTCCGGACAGCGGGACTATCATTGTCCGCCGGACTCCAAGACTACGAAGATACAAGATTGAAGACTCCGGCTCGTGTCCGGATGGTACTTTCCTTGGCGTGGAAGGCAAGCTTGGCGATACGGATATGTAGATCTCCTACCATTGTAACCGACTCTGTGTAAACCCTAGCCCTCTCCGGTGTCTATATAAACCGGAGGGCTTTAGTCCGTAGGACAACATACATTACAACAATCATACCATAGGCTAGCTTCTAGGGTTTAGCCTCCTTGATCTCGTGGTAGATCTACTCTTGTACTACCCATATCATCAATATTAATCAAGCAGGACGTAGGGTTTTACCTCCATCGAGAGGGCCCGAACCTGGGTAAAAACATCGTGTCCCTCGTCTCCTGTTACCATCCGCCTAGACGCACAGTTCGGGACCCCCTACCCGAGATCCGCCGGTTTTGACACCGACATTGGTGCTTTCATTGAGAGTTCCTCTGTGTCGTCACCGATAGGCTTGATGGCATCTTCAACCAACAACGCCGTCCAGGGTGAGACTTTTCTCCAAGGACAGATCTTCGTATTCGGCGGCTTCGCACTGCGAGCCAATTCACTTGGCCATCTGGAGCAGATCGAAAGCTACGCCCCTGGCCGTCAGGTCAGATTTGGAAGCTTAAACTTCACGGCCGATGTCCGAGGAGACTTGATCCTCGATGAACTCGAGCCACAGCCAAGCGCGCTGCACTGTGACGATGGGCAAGATCTAGCTCTGCCGCCGAACAGTGCCTTGGTGGCCGCACACGGATCCGCTTCGGCCATTAGCCCAGAGCCGATCGCCCAGATCGAGGGCCGGTGGATAGACGCCGCCCTGGGGGCTCCAACATCCACGGCGATGGAGCCGAACACTAATCTCGTCCCCTGCGAAACTCGTGATTCCGAGGCGCCGGACTCCTCGCCGGACTCCGAACCTCCCGCGCCCCTACCAATCGATCCGGATTGGGCGCCGGTTATGGAATTCACCGCCGCGGACATCTTCCAATGCTCGCCGTTCGGCGATATCTTAAATTCACTAAAGCATCTCTCGTTATCAGGAGAGTCCTGGCCGGATTATGGCCAGGATGGTTGGGATGCGGACGACGAAGAAATTCAGAGCCCACCCACCACCCACTTTGTAGCCACTGTCGACGATCTAACTGACATGCTAGACTACGACTCCGAAGACATCGACGCTATGGACGACGATGCCGGAGACGAACAGGAACCAGCACCCACAGGGCACTGGAAGGCCACCTCGTCATATGACGTATACATGGTGGATACCCCAAAAGATGGGGACGGCGAAGAAACAGCGGAGGCAGATCCCTTAAAGAAACAGCCCAAGCGCCGGCGTCAGCGGCGCCGCTCTAAATCTCGCCACAGCACGAATGGAGATTCCGGCACAGGAGATAATAATACTCCAGAGAGTGCCGAAGACAATCCCCTCCAGCAAGACTCAGCACAGGAGGATGCAGAAGCAAGCCCTCATGAGGGGGCGGCAGACGAAGAGGTTGAGGATCGTAATTATATGCCTCCCTCCGAAGACGAAGCAAGCCTCAACGATGACGAATTCGTCGTACCCGAGGATCCCGTCGAACAAGAGCGCTTCAAGCGCAGGCTTATCGCCACAGCAAATAGCCTAAAGAAAAAGCAGCAGCAGCTTCAAGCTGATCAGGACCTGCTGGCCGATCGATGGACCGAGGTCCTCGTGGCCGAAGAGTATAGACTCGAACGTCCCTCCAAAAGTTACCGAAAACGTAAGCCGCTCCCCCGATTACAGGAGGAAGCATACGTACTTCCATCACCAGCACACGATATGGCTGACCGACCACCCCGTGGTCGTGACAGAGAGGCATCCAGGCCCCCAGCCAAGACCGTACCCCGGCATCGCTCCAAAAGTACGAAGCCAAGAGGGAACGCGCCGGACTTGCGAGACATATTAGAGGACAAAGCAAAACAATCCAGATCCATCTATGGATCACGGGGGCGCCCTACGACCCACGACGAATACGATCGTGCCGGATACAATAACCCCGGCCGGGCCGAACACAACAGACAGCGCTCTCTCGAGCTGCATCGCGATATCGCTCAATACAGGGGCGCCGCACACCCGTTATGCTTCACTGACGAAGTAATGGATCATCAGATCCCCGAAGGGTTTAAACCCGTAAACATCGAATCTTACGATGGCACAACAGACCCCGCGGTGTGGATCGAAGACTATCTTCTCCACATCCATATGGCCCGCGGCGACGATCTCCACGCCATAAAATACCTCCCACTCAAGCTTAAAGGACCAGCTCGGCATTGGCTTAATAGCTTGCCAGCAGAGTCAATTGGGTGTTGGAAAGACCTGGAGGCCGCATTCCTTGATAACTTCCCAGGCACATATGTGCGACCACCAGACGCCGATGACCTAAGACACATCATTCAGCAGCCAGACGAATCGGCCAGACAATTCTGGACACGGTTCTTGACAAAGAAAAATCAAATCGTCGATTGTCCGGACGCAGAGGCCCTTGCAGCCTTCAAACATAACATCCGGGACGAATGGCTAGCCCGGCACCTGGGGCAGGAAAAGCCGAAATCCATGGCAGCCCTCACATCGCTAATGACCCGCTTTTGTGCGGGAGAGGATAGCTGGCTAGCCCGGAGCAACAATCTCCGTAAAAATTCTGGCAGTCCGGATACTAAGGACAACAATGGCAGGTCACGTCGAAACAAAAACAAGCGCCGAATTAACAGCGATGATAAGGAGGATACGGCGGTCAATGCCGGATTCCGAGGCTCTAAACCCGGTCAACGGAAGAAGACATTTAAAAGAACCATTTTGGGTCCGTCCAATCTAGACCGAATACTCGACCGCTCATGCCAGATACACGGCACCTCTGAAAAGCCAGCTAACCACACCAATAGAGATTGCTGGGTGTTCAAGCAGGCCGGCAAGTTAATTGCCGAAAACAATGATAATGGGCTAAATAGCGACGACAAGGAAGAGACCCGGCCGCCGAACAACAGAGGACAGAAGGGTTTCCCCACACAAGTACGGACGGTGAATATGATATACGCGACCCACATACCCAAGAGGGAGAGGAAACGCGCACTAAGGGACATCTATGCGATGGAGCCAGTCGCCCCAAACTTCAACCCATGGTCCTCTTGTCCGATCACTTTTGATCGAAGAGACCATCCGACCAGCATATGCCATGGCGGACTCGCCGCATTGGTCTTAGACCCAATCGTCGATGGGTTCCACCTCACGAGAGTCCTGATGGATGGCGGCAGTAGCCTGAACCTGCTTTATCAGGATACAGTGCGCAAAATGGGCATAGACCCATCAAGGATTAAACCTACAAAGACAACCTTTAAAGGTGTCATACCAGGAGTGGAAGCCAACTGCATAGGCTCAGTCACACTGGAAGTGGTCTTCGGATCCCCGGATAATTTCCGGAGCGAAGAGTTAATCTTCGATATAGTCCCGTTTCGCAGCGGCTATCACGCTCTGCTCGGACGAACCGCATTTGCCAAATTCAACGCGGTGCCGCACTATGCATACCTAAAGCTCAAGATGCCAGGCCCTCGTGGAGTCATCACGGTCAATGGGAATACGGAATGCTCCCTCCGAACGGAGGAACATACAGCGGCTCTCGCGGCAGAAGTACAGAGCAGCCTTCTAAGGCAATTCTCGAGTCCGGCCGTTAAACGGCCGGATACAGCAAAGCACGCCCGGAGCAATATCAACCAAGACCACCTGGCGTGATCAGAGCACGCGTAGCAATGCGGCCCCAACCTCGCCCTCGTATGATCGCAAGAATAACACTCCGCGTACATCATTATGCTTTGGAGATACCATGGGCACAGGGGAGGGGGCACGATCACAACGGACCCAGAGTGCGGTTCGACCACACCAGGGGCTCGCAAATGTGCCCCTCTTTTTTTATTATTTTTCTTCCTTTTTTGTACATAGGACTCTGTTAACCAGAAGCCCTGTCCGGCGGTGAACCTGCCGAATTCATGATGCAACAGTCAGGGACTAAAGAAGGCCGCGTCGAACACTCAGGTGGTCTCAATTACGAGCATTAAACTCAATTATATACACCAAATCCGCAGCTCATCCCTAGAGGGGGACATGTTTATTTAGTCCAAATCCCTTGCTTACCGCACTATTTGTATCAGTCCGCTCTACTAGCAGACTTTTTCTTTCATTAATAATGCAGCACCTTTATGATCGCAATTGCATTACATTTTATATATATGCTCATTATATGACATCTGGCACCCGTATATTTTGGTACGGCGTAATACACCAGGGGCTTATGTTCCCCACTCTATGGTGTGATAAAGTCCGAACACTTTCACAAGTGCGGCACCCCGAACTTATAACATTATATGAATCGGCTCCGAATCATGTCTTGGGTCAATAGTTGGGTTTGCCCGGCTCCCACGTTTTGGTGCCTTACGTTCCGTTCTTTCGGCTAAGGTGGCACTGGGAGAACCACTGCGATTGCGCCCCGGTTGAGCCGGGTTAACGCCTCAGTGGAGAAAGCTAAAACTGACTGGCATGATAAGCCGAGAGACTGGTCGCTGTTCGAGAGGTTTTTTCGGGTCCTTAAAGACTCACGCCGCTTCGAGCAAAGTTCCGGATAATGTCCGATGAAGGCGTGGATAGCGCTCCGGATTCGGTCTTCCGAATACCAGGGGCTTTGCCAAAATTTAAAATTATAGAATTCTATGGCTAAGTGAGAGTGTTCAAGCATTATAAGTCCGGTTGCCTTGTTCGTTGTGTTGAGCGCCTCCCTAGATGGACCCAAAAATGGGAACAAGAGTGCTCAAGTTTATCCCGAACACCCCAGCACTTGTGGCTTGGGGGCTGAAGCTAACGACTTGCCATCTCTCAGATTTTATAAACGGCCGCGCAGAAGGTAATATTTTAAATTAAACAAGCGTTGCTCATGGCGCATATGAACGAAGTTTTCAGCGCACAGGATAAATAAACAGCGAGTTCACTCAAAGATTACATTTCGGGAGCACTCATCTGCAATATTGCAGGCTCCCTTCAGGACAATTTTATAATACTTCTCCGGCGTGCGATACTCCTTGCCCGGTGGCGGTGGGTCCGTGAGAAGCTTCTCCGCATCCAATTTGCCCCATTGCACCTTTATGCGGGCAAGGGCCCGACGAGCGCCTTCGATACAAGCGGAGCGCTTGACTACATCCAGCCTAGGGCATGCATCCACCACCCGCCGCACGAGGCCAAAGTAGCTACCAGGCATGGCCTGTCCAGGCCACAGCCGGACTATGAGGCCCTTCATTGCGTCCTCAGCTACCTTGTGGAGTTCGACCAGCTGCTTCAGCTGGTCGCTTGGGGGCACTGGATGGCCGGCCTCAGTATACTGAGACCAGAAGACCTTTTCCATTGAGCTCCCCTCCTCGCCACGATAGAATGCGGCGGCATCAGATGCACTACGCGGCAGATCTGCAAACGCCCTTGGAGAGCTCCGAATTCGGGTAAGTGTCAGGTAGTTCACATTAACATGCCTGCTTTGCATGAAAAACGCCTTACCCGCCGCTATCTTCTTTATGTCCTCAACCTCCTGAAGGGCCTTACGGGCCTCGGCCTTGGCGGACTTGGCACTTTCGAGAGCCGAGGCAAGCTCGGACTCTCGAGTCTTGGAGTCATGCTCCAAACTCTCATGGTTTTCCATGAGAACCTGGAGCTCTTGCCGTACTTCCGCCACACGTGCCTCTTGCTTTTCTCGCTCAGCCCGTTCCGCGGCCGCATTGCGTTCGGCCGCGGACACAGCATCCCAGAGGGCTGCCACCTCGTTGGTGGCCCCTGCAATACACATATTATCCTTGTTAATTTTATTTGCAACCAAAATCCTTTTCTGTAAGGTACTTATTCAAAGAGGTGTTACTCACCTTCTTTTTCCTCGAGCTGCTTCTTTGCATGGACAAGCTCTTGCTCGGACCGCTCGAGATCCTTTTTCAGCACGTCAACCTCCGCCGTTAGTGCGGCAGAGGTTAGCAGTGCAACCTGCAAACCCATATTGACATATTTTAGGCAACCCTGCGTATATCTTGTTATAGATCCTTAGTCCTGCTTTTCTTTCCGAACACCGAACTAAGCATCAGGGGCTACTGTCTATGCGGTATTACATTACATAATTTTAACTTCTTACCTCAAAGCCTGTTAAAAGGCTGCTGCAGGCTTCGGTCAGCCCGCTCTTAGCGAGATGAACCTTCTTAATCACCGCACTCATGATAGTGCGGTGTTCTTCCTCGATGGAAGCGCCTTTAAGCGCCTCCAGCAGGTTATCCGGCGCCTCCGGTTGGACGGAGGCCGCCGGCGTCACGGTCCTGCCCTTCTTTCGAAGGGGCCGCTTGCCGGACTCTGGAGCCACTGCGGGTTCCGATGTAGAGTCCGGCACGAAGTCCGGGAGGCTGCCTGATGGCGCCTCCGGAGCCTCCTCCTGATGGGTCCCTCTCTGGGATCCCACCTCGGCGTCCTCGTCGGCACGTGGGGTGGAGGCAGTCGGGACGGAATTCACATCCGACGAGGCCAATGACCCGCTCGATGAGTCGGGGAGATCATCGTTGGCCGGACTACGGGCAGAATGCGGCGTTAGAAGGGTACTATGCGACATAAAAGAAATTACACATCAAGGATCCGGATACTTACGATCTTGCCGGACGCCTGTTCCTTGGAGGCCACTCATCCTCACCAACGCTGATGTTGGCGGAACTGTCCAGGGGGATAATTCTCCCCCTCTTGGACCCTTCGGCCTCCCCGATGGGGGAAGCCTTCCTTTTCTTCTCTCCCTCCTCCGGGAGAGAGTACTCCTCCTCGTCTTCGGGAGAGGAGTCCTCGTCGTCGTTAGACGCCTGATTGCGGGAACTCTTTCGAGTCCCCGCGGCCACCTTCTTGGCCTTCTTCTCCGGCACCACGTGCGGTGCCGGAACCAGCAGCCCTGTTAAGCGGGCGTTCGCTGGGTCTTCTGGCATGGGAGCCGGGCTGATGAGCAGCTTGGCCTTCTCCATCCATTCCGGTCAAAGGAAGAGGCAGAATGAAACCTCACTAGAGTCAATCTAATTATCACAAGTGTCCCGTAATGGGGTTGAATCACTTACCTCGTCAGTTGGATGCTGCGAGTTGAATGCGCGGTCTTCGGTCGCGGACACGGGGGCTTCGACGCCCTTGAACAGCACCCTCCAGGCGCCTTCGTATGTTGTATCGAAGAGCCCGCTTAGCGCCTGGTGCTGTTCCGGATTGAACTCCCACAAATTAAATGCCCGTTCTTGGCATGGGAGGATCCGCTGGATGAGCATGACTTGGACCACGTCGACGAGCCTGAGCCTATTGCTCACCATCTTCTTGATACATGCTCGGAGTCCCATCACCTCCACCGGATTCCCCCACTGCAAGCCCTTCTCTTTCCAGGAGGTGAGCTGCGTGGGGATGCCAGATCTAAACTCGGGGGCCGCCACCCATGTGGATTTGCGCGGCTCGGTGATGTAGAACCACCCCGATTGCCACCCCTTGACGGAGTCCACGAAGGTCCCTTCTAGCCAAGGGACGTTGGGCAATTTGCCCAACATGGCGCCTCCGCATTCCGCTTGCGTACCCTTCACAACCTTCGTCTTGACGTTGAAGGTCTTGAGCCACAGGCCGAAGTGGGGCCGGATGCAGAGGAAGGCCTCGCACACGACGATAAACGCCGAGATGTTGACGATAAAGTTCGGCGCCAGATCGTGGAAATCCAGGCCGTAGTAAAACATGATCCCCCGGACAAATGGATGGAGCGGAAAGCCCAGTCCGCGGAGGAAGTGGGGGAGGAAGACGACCCTCTCATGAGGCCCGGGGGTAGGGATGAACTGCCCCTCGTCGGGCAGCCGATGCGCAATATCGCCGGAAAGGTATCCGGCGCTGCGCAGCTTGGTGATGTCCTCCTCCTTGACGGTGGAGGCTAGCCATTTACCTCCCGCTCCGAACATATTCGGAGAAGGTCGAGGCGAGATGCGCGAGCTCGGGAGTTGGAGCTTGAGTTCGCGGGGATGGATAAGCAAAGGAGGAAGAAGGCGTAGGTGAGAAGGTGAATCCTTATCCCTTATATATAGGCGGACAAACTATGCGTCCCCCACCAGCCTGGTAAAACTCGCTTATCTCCCAAGCGCCACCATCAATGGCGCGGTTGGGTTACCCACGCACATATTGATGAGAATCTCGGAATAAGGGGAACACGATCTCTGCTTCGACAAGACGTGCCAAGGAAACCGCTTCGCTAAACATGCTGAGGTGGTATAGTAATTCAAACAAAGGCCTGGTGGCGGTGTGATGTCACGCCGCTTAATACGTCAGCAGATTGAACTAAGTGTACATTTTATTCTCTCTACGGTGGAATGTGGAATTTATTTTGCAGAGCCGGACACTATCCTGGTGTTCATGATCTTCTCTGGATTATTCAAGGGAGGAACCCGCCTTGCAATGCCGAACATTATGCACGCCGGACTTATCGTCATTGAAGACTGGTTCAGGGGCTACTGAGGGAGTCCTGGACTAGGGGGTGTCCGGACAGCGGGACTATCATTGTCCGCCGGACTCCAAGACTACGAAGATACAAGATTGAAGACTCCGGCTCGTGTCCGGATGGTACTTTCCTTGGCGTGGAAGGCAAGCTTGGCGATACGGATATGTAGATCTCCTACCATTGTAACCGACTCTGTGTAACCCTAGCCCTCTCCGGTGTCTATATAAACCGGAGGGCTTTAGTCCGTAGGACAACATACATTACAACAATCATACCATAGGCTAGCTTCTAGGGTTTAGCCTCCTTGATCTCGTGGTAGATCTACTCTTGTACTACCCATATCATCAATATTAATCAAGCAGGACGTAGGGTTTTACCTCCATCGAGAGGGCCCGAACCTGGGTAAAAACATCGTGTCCCTCGTCTCCTGTTACCATCCGCCTAGACGCACAGTTCGGGACCCCCTACCCGAGATCCGCCGGTTTTGACACCGACATCGGTCTTTCCCCAAAGAGGAAGGGATGATGCAGCACAACGGTGGTAGGTATTTCCCTCAGATATGAAACCAGGGTTATCGAACCAGCAGGAGAACCAAGCAACACAACGTAAACAGCCCCTGCACACAAAGAACAACACCTCACAACCCGATGTGTTAAAGGGGTTGTCAATCCCTTTCGGGGTACGACGCCTCAAGATAGGCAAAGGACGACAGGTAAATTTGTAGATAGGATAAATAGATCGTGGAAAAAATAAATCGTAGCAAGGTATTTTTGTATTTTTTTTATTTTAATAGATCTGAAAATAAATGCGAGAAAGAAGTAGATCTCAAGGCAAATATATGAGAAAGAAGACCCGGGGGCCGTAGGTTTCACTAGTGGCTTTTCTAGAGAAAAATAGCAAACGGTGGGTGAACAAATTACTGTTGGGCAATTGATAGAACTTCAAATAATCATGACGTTATCCAGGCAATGATCATTACATAGGCATCACATCCAAGATTAGTAGACCGACTCCTGCCTGCATCTACTACTATTACTCCACACATCGACCGCTATCCAGCATGCATCTAGTGTAGTATGGTCATGGGAAAATGGTGTAATGCAATAAGAACGATGACATGATGTAGACAATATCAGTTTATCTATTGCGCCAGATATGGATCCCATTTTTTTATCCTTAGTAGCAATGATACATACATGTCGGTTCCCTTTCTGTCACTGGGATCAAGCATCGTAAGATTGAACCCACTACCGGGCACCTCTTCCCATTGCAAGATAAATATATCAAGTTGGACAAACAAAACCCAAATATCGGAGAAGAAATACGAGGCTATAAGAGATCACGCATATAAGAGATCAAATAACTCAAATAACTTTCATGGATATAAAAAGATATAACTGATCATAAACTCGAAGTTCATCAGATCCCAACAAACACACAGCTAAAAGACATACATCATATGGATCTCCAATTGATCATTGTATTAATAATCAAGAGAGAGAGAGAGAGAGAGGAAGCCATCTAGCAACTAACTACGGACCCGAAGGTCTACAAAGAACTACTCACGCATCATCGGAGAGGCACCAATGGAAGTGGTGAACCCCTCCATGATGGTGTCTAGATTGGATCTTGGTGTTCTAGACTCTGCGGCGGCTGGATGAATATTTCGCCGACTCCCCTAGGGTTTCTAGAATATTGGGGTATTTATAGAGCAAAGAGTCGGTCCAGGGGGCACCCGAGGTGGGCACAACCCACCTGGGCGCGCTTGGGCCTCCTGGCGCGCCCATGTGGGTTGTCCCCTCCTCGGGACTCCCCCCAGGTGCAGCCAAGGCCCATTGTGTTCCTTCTGGTCCAGAAAAAATCATTGTAAATTGGCGTGGTATTTGGACCCCTTCTGATATTGATTTCCCGCGATGTAAAAATTATGCAGAAAACAACAACTGGCTCTTGGCACTATGTTAATATGTTAGTACCAAAAAATGATATAAAATGACTATATAATGATTATAAAACATCCAAGATTGATAATAAAACAACACGGAATAGTCAAAAATTATAGATACGTTGGAGATGTATCAGCATCCCAAAGCTTAACTCCTGCTCGTCCTCGAGTTGGTAAGTGATAAAACAGAATTTTTGATGTGGAGTGCTGTTTATCATGTCATATCATATTATTTTCTTCATAGCATGGACATTTGGACTTTTATGTGATTCAAAGCAATAGTCTAGTTTTGACATAATAATTTAGATACTCAAGCATATCAACAAGGAACCATGTCTTTCAAAATATCAATGCTAAAACAAGTTATCCCTAGCCCATCATGCTCAAACATTGATCCATTCATGAAACACACTCGAATATTAGCTACACCCAATACTTAAGTACGATCATATTGTCCCCTAGTTGGTGCTTTTATAAGAGAGGATGGAGACTCAATTTCAAAAATAAAGATTGCATAACTAAAAGAAAGGCCCTTCGTAGAGGGAAGTAGTGATTTGTAGAGGTGCCAGAGCTCAAATGAAAAAAATTAGAGATAAAAACATTTTGGGAGGTGCATCTATCCCACCAACGAAAATGTCATGGAGCATCCTGATACGTCCATTTTGCATCATGCTTTTATATCAATATTTATTGCATTATGGCCTGTTATTACACATTATATCTCAATACTTATGGCTATTCTCTCTTATTTTACAAGGTTTACCATGAAGAGGGGGAATGCCGGCAGCTGGAATTCTGGCTGGAAAAGGAGAAACATTGGAAACCTATTCTGCACTGCTCCAAAAATCCTGAAACTCCACAAAACTTATTTTTGGAATTAATAAGAATTATTGAGCGGAAGAAACACCTCAGGGTGCTCACACCCTGGCCAGGAGGGTGGGGGGGGGGGGGGCGCCCCCACCCCTACTGGGCGCGACCCCTATCTCCTGGGCCCCCGGTGGCCCTCTGGTGTCCATCTTCTGCCATATGAGGGCTTTTACCCTGGAAAAAATCGTGGGCAAGCTTACGGGATGAAACTCCGCCGCCATGAGGCGGAACCTTGGCGGAACCAATCTAGAGCTCCGGCAGAGCTGTTCTGGCGGGGACACTTCCCTCCGGGAGGGGGAAATCATCACCATCGTCATCACCAACGATCCTCTCATCGGGAGGGGGCCAATATCCATCAACATCTTCACCAGCACCATCTCCTCTCAAAACCCTAGTTCATCTCTTGTATCCAATCTTGTATCAAAACCACAAATTGGTACCTGTGGGTTGCTAGTAGTGTTGATTACTCCTTGTAGTTGATGCTAATTGGTTTATTTGGTGGAAGATCATATGTTCAGATCCTTAATGCATATTATTACTCCTCTGATTATGAACATGAATATGCTTTGTGAGTAGTTATGTTTGTTCCTGAGGACATGGGTGAAGTCTTGCTATTAGTAGTCATGTGAATTTGGTATTCGTTCGATATTTTGATGAGATGTATGTTGTCTTTCCTCTAGTGGTGTTATGTGAACGTCGACTACATGACACTTCACCATTATTTGGGCCTAGAGGAAGGCATTGGGAAGTAATAAGTAGATGATGGGTTGCTAGAGTGACAGAAGCTTAAACCCTAGTTTATGCATTGCTTCGTTAGGGGCTGATTTGGATCCATATGTTTAATGTTGTGGTTAGGTTTACCTTAATACTTATTTTGTAGCTGCGGATGCTTGCAATAGGGGTTAATCATAAGTGGGATGCTTGTCCAAGTAATGGCAGTACCCAAGCACCGGTCCACCCACATATCAAATTATCAAAGTACCGAATGCGAATCATATCACTACAAAAAAATACACTTCCGTGATGATACGTGTTTGTCACAGTAGGTCATGTTTTTTGTCATGCATGTATATCCATGACAAATTTATGACAGAGTCAAGATAGTCATACCTGTGCTGTCGTAGAAGTGTTCCATGACATTACCAAAATTATCATCACGGAAGTGTCTAGTTCCATGACGATAAATCGCGCGTCACAGAACTGCTTTCGTCAAGGGTGACCGACATGTGGCATCCACCGTAACGGAATGCCGTTAAGCTATCGGGTTGGGTTTTGGATCCGATAACCCGTTAACAGCCCCGACCAATGGGGATTTTCCACGTGTAAAATCATCATTGGCTTGAGCAAACACGTGTCGGCTCACCGTTGGGACAGATGTCATCCGCTCATTGGACCGAAGGCGCCTATGATACGGCGACATGTGGCACGGTCCAACAGAGGCCCATTCTAGTGAAAAGGCCGGCCCGTTTGACTTGGTCAAAAGGTGGCGGGCCGGCCCACGGAAAGCCTGTTAACGGCATGTTCGGTTATAGCCCATTTACAGCCCGCTAACTGAGGGCCCGTTAGGCCCTATCCGAATTAGGCCCAGTAGCGTCATTTGGGCCGTCCAATATGATTCAGCCCGTTTTAACTTCCGGCCCATGTGTGACCCATGACTTCTTTCGGCCCATATGAGGACCTTTGTAACTCTTGGCCCATTAACGGCCCATGGTGAAACTGGCCCGTAATGAACAGTGTATCACTTTATACCCATTAATGGCTCGTTATTCCATTGGGCCCTTTCCAGCCCAAGTTATCTTTCGGCCTTCTCAGGGCCCATTGATTCTTGGGCTCATTTGCAGCATTCGGTTACATACGACCCGTTACTATCATTTTCTGCTTGTGGGCCAAATTTAGCCTGTCGTTACAGTCGGCCCGTTTGCGAACCATTAATACGTTGGGCCGTTTTCATGTCAAAAAAAACCCGTTGGGCTGTTTTCATAGAGTTATCAAATACGGCTTATTAATGGCCCGTTATGGTCCACGAATAGTACGGCCCATGATTGGCGAAATGATGATACGCCCCGTAGAAGGCCCATGGATCCTACGGCCCGTATGAGGCCCATGGATAGTACGGCCCATAGAAGGCCCATGGACCCTACGGCCCGTAGAAGGCCCATTGATCCCTAAGGCCCATATAGAAGGCCGATGGATCCTACGGCCCGTATAGAAGGCCAATGGTCCTACGGCCGAACGAAGGCCCATGGATCATATGGCCTGCAGGAGGCCCATGGTTACAACAGTCCGTGTGTTGCCATGATTATTTTGGCCTAGTTACCAAAAATAGGCTATTGTGGCCACTAGAAAAACACAGAAAAAGAACTGCAGTGACTACAAGCAAACAACTAAACAAGACAATAAGGAAATAAATAAGCAAGCAATTAAGGCTAGCCTATTACCACTATTACACATATTACATCCACTGGGCATCAAAGTTCGCCAGCAGTGCAAATATAGGGAACAAAGCAGCATATTACATACACTTGGCCGTCAAAATTGGCCACCAGTGCAAATAAACACGGCAACAAAACAAGAGCATAACTGAAACAACTTCAGAAGAGCTCAAGAAATGTTATCCTGGGTATCCACCATGCTGGCAATAAGCTTAGCAAGCTGATTAGCTTTGTCCTGTTTGGCGCTAAAATCCTCCAACGCTTGCTGTTGCACCAGAAAGTATGCATCTGAATGCTCCAGGGACTTCCGCAGTCCTTCCGCTTCTTGTCACAGCACAGCTGATCGATGTCTTTCAGCTTGTAGTTGAGACTCAAGAAACCGAACTGATTCAGACAGTGAGTTTGAATAGCTTGTGCATGCGGTAGTGGCCAGTAACTCGAACACTAAACCAAGACAGGACTTTGGGGTTGTCTCGCTGTCTTCAAGATAGTCTTCCTTAGCTGCTTTATTAGCTTTGTTGGAGACCAACAAGAATGTGTCACTATCCTGAACCTTATCTGCATTACTTCCTTTACCATTGCTTAATAAGGCACTCTTCCCCAATATTCTGTCAGCATTCTAAAAGAAGAAACAAGCAGACACATAACAAGTTTAGCATGTACCAGTTCATTAGTAAGGTGGACATGATTAAACTACCAAGTCTTCTATTGCCAAGTACTAGTACATAATAAAAGCATCAAACAAACATATATCTATGTCCTATGGTCACTGCATTGTCTTGCCAAATCAAAATAGAGACACGGTTCAAATCATATTAGTTCAAGACAAAGTAGCAGTGAAAGAATACAAAGCGTGGGAAACTACACGGCACAACAAGATTTCAGATGGGTACCACGGGTCTACATGTACAACAACACTATTGGCTCTGTTGTGATGCTAGTAATGTGCATGATATGAAAGTCAACTGTATACACAATTGAAATTGAAATCAACAAAGCTATTGATAAGAGCAAACCTGTTAAAGAAACATGCGTGAACATACCTGCTGTGCCATTGGAGTTTTGATTGGATCCTTCAATTTAAAAATAAGTTCGTATCAGTAAATACAGTGATACAAGAGCAAAGCAATCATAGTTAAGAATGGCGTGCCTAAGTGAGCGCTTAAGCGCGCCTAGGCTCTAGGCGTTGGCAAAACGCATTGCGCATAACTACGCATAATCTATGCATAACTGCGCATAAGCATGTGCTTTGGTCAGTAAAGCGCAAGGCGGTGGCAAAACGCACAATTAACGCCTAGCGCTTTTTTGAACTATGATAGCAATGGAATCTTAAATTAGAACAGTTGTTCTTCAGGTTTAGGCACTTGTTCTACATGAACAGAGTACAGTAAGACGCAAGAATAAAATACTTAAAAATAGAAAATGAGCTCATAGACCTTACCACATTCTTGGTACGGGACCAGTACAGAACAAGGCGTTCCCAGTCATCGTCTAGTAAATGTGTCTCAGGAGAACGTAAGGGAATTTGATGAGTTTCTTTGCCGGTGAAGTATGTTTTCTTCAGGTAATTCCGATACTGCCACCAAGCATTCTTGAAGATAGCAGAGGTATTAGCACACGTTACCTCATCCTGAGTTTCCAAATCGGTCCTTCTCTATAGAGAAAAATGGGAAAATTTGCTGTATTATAACCATCATGGAGGTAGGATGTATGGGACGAAGCAAAGTAATTGCCATGAACAACATTACTTACACATAACTCCTGGACAAACACCTACAACTGGCATTTTCCTTCATCTTCAGTATAATATTTCCAAGATGGGAAGATACGCACATACGATTTAACAACATCAAATGCGATAGATGCTAAACTATGACTGGCTGGTTGTGCTTCCTCCACAGGAATAGGCGTACTAACTAGTGGAGTTGAGGTTCGCCGTGATAGTACTGGCCCTTTGGGCACTAGAGCTGCCTTAGTAACTGCTGTTGTTTGGGAGCTCTATGGTGGAGATGGTGCTGTGTCAACAGGAACTGGGTTACTATCGGCTGGGGTTGGGGTTAGATTGGGTGAAGCTGGTTCTCTGTCCATCGTAGTAGGGGTACAATCTGCGAGAGTTTGGGTTATGTGTGGTAGGGCTGGTTCTTGTGCATGTACAACCGGGGTGCTATCTCCACCAAGAGGTAGCACTGTTTTATTTGAAGACCGTGTTTTTATTCCGCTAGATACTGGCATCACCCGCTCCAATTCAAATGGCTGATAAACAGGAAACATAGTTGAATGTACAGACATTGTATGAGAGACAGATGCAATAGATAGTGTGGAAAAAAGAGGGCATGAAATAGTTGACATGTATATTGTTTAACTAAAACGGATAGCATGACATAATTTCACATATATGATGTCTATCTAAACTGGATAGCATAGCATAACATAATTCAAAGATATGATGAATGACTAAACAGGATCGCATATGACATAATTCACCTACATGTTATCTAAGTAATCAGGATCGCATCATTTAATTCACATATGTGATTTATATGCTAAACAGAGGGCATTCGATATGATGTCTGAACTAAGAACATGGTGTTGAATATTTTGTATATGATGTCTAAACTATGCAATGCAAGACACCGTATGCATGATATGAGCAGTATAACCGTGCCAAGTTAGAGCATACACCTCAGTGGGGGAATAGGACTAGTCATCTGTCTCTGAATCCATCTCTGAGGAGCTATCGGGACCCAACAAGAGATCTGCTTCGACAGGTAGCACTGTCTGCTCTGAAGGCCATGTTTTCACTCCAGATTTTTCCATCTCCCACCCAAATGGCTGATTCATAGGAAGAGTAGTTTAATGTACAAACATTGTCGACAAATGGAAATGTAATGAAGAAAAGGATGGGCAAGATATCATTCAAATATATGATGCCTGGTTAAACATGATGGCATTGCACATTTCACATATATTATGGCTGGCTAAAAGACATGAGACTGCATAATTCCCATATATGATATAGAAACTAAACAGGTGGCATTACCGAACATGTCTAAACTAAGCAGATGACATATATGATGTCAAAAGTAGGCACTGCAAGGCAACATATGCATGATATGACTAACATCATCATGCCAAGGTAGAGCAAACACCTTGGGGGCAAATAGGAGTGGTCAGCGGCGTCTGAATACGCCTCAGAACAGATATCTTCCTATGGATTACAATCTGGAGAGGCGTGGGGAGGGCTTGCCATTGAACCCACCATGGAGCGATGTCTGCATGACATTGTATTGCCGCGCAAAACTCTTCTCTTTTTCTCTACATGTTCAGCATGACTGTGTACAATATCTGACATGCATACAAAAAAATATGGTGAGATTATGTAAGGAGAGCATGCATAAATTTAGAGTGATGGTAACAACCAGTGGATCGATGTTTTTCCGTTGAACCAAAATAGCCCTAATGGATTGACGTGAATGTATAGTAATAACTGACGCAACAAGTGTACAACCTCTTTGCCGTAGCCATGTCGACCTCAGCATCATTGGATTGGTCGCTGAAGCAGTTGAGGCAGAGGTGGCTAAGGTGTGGAGGAAGATCTGAGGAATCTGTAGACGGCGTCCAGGGCACTGCTCTGTTGTGATGGATCGTTCTGTCGTTGGAGAAGCTCCGGTGAGCCGTAAGACGTCAAGGCTGAAGCAGCATAAGACAGACATCATCAATCTCAAGTGGGATTCTAATAGCATATCTAATAGATGATGAAAAATGGATGGAAAATTAACATCACCAAAAACCACCTGACTACAACAGATGAGGTAAAAAATGTTGACTCTGAACTTAACTGTGGAAACTAAAATTAACTGTGGAATCTGAATGCTACTGTCGAAACTGAACACAATGGTAGCAGAGAGACACTTGCCATGTAGTTTAGGGAGGGCCTGCAGTTAATCTTCAACCTGCACACCCCTGAGCCGCCTGCCACGACCGGCCAAACTGCCGGCCCCAGCGCCGCCTCGCCGCCCCGAAACAACTCGCCACCGCCGCCCCGGCCAGCCCTCTAGCCCCCCGCGCTCCACCTGAACCCTAAGATAGATAGTGGGGTACCTCTCTGGCGAGCCCCCATCCCCGCTGCGGGTGGTTCTTCCTTAACTCCGGCGAGCCCCCCCAACCCCTGAAAATCGACTGAGCCGAGAGTCAATTCAGTCGACTGAAGTGTGGCTTAATCGGAGCAGAGCAGCAGCACGAGCAAGGGGGAGAGTAGCAGCAGCAGCTGGGCGAGCGAGTGATCGAGCGAGAGCCAGAGCAGCAGCAGCAGCGCGAGCGAGCGAGATCTGGAGCAACAGCAGCAGATCCGGCTGGTATGGCCGCCGCTGCCGAAGGGGCCTCGCGCTGGGGGAGAGTCGCCGTGGAGATGTCACCCGCAACGCCGGCTTCAAGGTAGCCGCTCCATGGCGGTGCGAGATGGAGCACCGTCGGTGCCGGGAGGTCGAGTTAAGGAGAAGGTGTGATGCGATGAGTGTACAACCTCTTTGGTGGCGTCGAGTAGGCCTCGGCTTCGTCCGAGGAGTCGGTGAGGATGTTGCGGTTCCGGTGGAGCAGGTTAAGGCGGCGCTGTGGGGATGGAGCAGCCGTGATAGACGGGGCGATCATCGGAGCAGCTCCTTGGAGGTGGAGGACGGGGCGACTGAACCGGCGGGACAATGAGATGGACGACGGATCCTCATCCGGGGAGGTGGACGAGGGACGTCGAGCTATTGCGATGGACGACATCGTCGGGGAAGAGGCTCCGGCTGGGCAGCGGTGACGTGGCGGACGGAGGAGGGTGGGGTTTCGCGGCTGGAGCGGAGAGGTTATGGCGGCCTGGGATTTTGAATGGTGAAAAGGGGGCAATGGGAGGGCGTGAAGCATGACTTAGGGACGCGCTTGTCCAAAATGTAGGGTGTGTTACAAAAGTATCCCCCATCGATTTGAACTAGCGGCGCTTTTGGCTCAGGGTTAGAAGGGGGATTTCGCGTGTCGGGATTTGGCAGCTGGAGGGAGTTTTCGCGCGCATTGTAATTTTGGGATAGCAAGGCGCGGGTTGTGAAGGCGCCAGTTTTGGGAGTACGATTTCTGAATTTTGGGATATAACAAGACGCGGGTTGAATTTTAGGGACAAGCCTAACGTGTAGTAATATTGTACTTTTTTTATTGCATAGTAATATTGTACATGTACGTACCAAATCAATTCGCACTTCCCTCAACCAAAAAGAAAACAAAAAAATAAAACTATTCACACCACACAAAGAGAGAGTCTTGCCCCGTTTTACTATACAAATGCTATTCAAAGCTACTCCCTCCTTCCATCTATATAGGGCCTAATGCGTTTTTCGATGCTAACTTTGACCAAATATTAGAGCAATGATATATGACATGCAACTTACACAAAGCACACCGTTAACTTCGTCTGTGAAAGGTTCTTTCAATGTTATAATTTTCACATTGTGCATGTCATGTACTATTAATCTTGTCAATAGTCAAAGGCGGTCTTAAAAATCTCATTACGCCCTATATAGATGGAAGGAGGGAGTATGAATCCATGTTATGTCCGATTAATTTTTTTCGCTTTGCTGTATAATGCATGTAACCTACTCATACCAACATTTTAGTGCATTCCAAATTTCTATACTACCGCTGCAATTCGAACTAAATTTGAATTCGTTTCTCTATTTCAATAAGAATCTACAATCATGATTGTTGCCAACTTCAACCATCATAGTTTCCTTGCGATTCGCCAGATATAAATCGGACAGCCTTAATGCAGGATGTCAGACACACCATCATCAACAACTCCGTTTTTTTACAAGAGTAGAGATAAAATATATTAAATGTACTATAACATGTTCATAAACACACCATGTGTATCACCGTTATATATATATTCACACATATGTCGGTTTAAAACACTATGATAAATTCTTCAAATATCCGAATTCTCTTTTTATAATGAAGTATATATGATCTCTATTCGTCTTTTACACCCACACAACCCTCTTATCTTTGTAGCTAGCGCTAACTTTCTCTTGTGCATGCACACGCCCGCATCCCTCTCACCCGCCCTTAGCATTCTCTAGCTCCATCGCGCAAATTCGTCTTTTCACTTTAGGTCGTTCACCCATGGTGTGTGTAGGCCCCCCAGCTCCTTCTTTACGGCACACATCGATCGATATGCCTCTCTAGCCAGGTGTGCCTAGCACAAACACAAGCTTCCCCTCTTCTCTTGTCACCGTCCATGCCTCACTCCCACCACTCTTTTCATCGTTCTCGTACTCGCACACTCCTCCCCGCTCGATATAGTATGCCTCTCGTACCACCTCCTACATGCATCCCTCTATCTCTATCCTTTTCCTAGTGCCTCGTTTGCTTCTAACACACACATGCATGTATACCGATCAATCTCCCAACATATACCTGGATCGACTTTAACTACCCCCCATCGATCGACGTACCTCACAAGTTATGTCTCTCCTTTCTCTAACAAAGGGCAATTGATCTTCCTATGTAGTTATGTCTGCTTACCACAGCCACATCGTCCCCCCTCATCATTCATGCATGCCTATTGACCCGTCTCTCACACGCACGTGCACAGACAACAAGCAGCCATCTCCTCTCTTACTGATATTGCGGGCGTGCCCTCCGTTTGTCTTGCAAGCCTATCCCACCATTTGTTAGAAGCAACTCCACTACCACCCCCTCCAACACTCTAGCTCTGTCTCTCTCCCAACCTTATTCCTCGCATGCACATATGCATGGATGCCGATCAATCTCCCTTAATACATGAGGCAGATCGATCTCCTTAATACATGAGGTAGGCCTCTCTCCTCCTCCACACATATACCAGCCATTGTACCTCTATAGTTCATTGGGCCTCCCTCTTCCCCCACCACACACCGATAGTCGAGCGCTGCAGGTAGGTATCCATGCCACAAAGACAAACTGCACATGTCCCCTCTCACGTTCCAGTAGGCCAGCCACTCTATATCTTTGACGTGGGCACACGCAAATTCGATGGCACTCTTTATCGATCGCGCACGCGCACACACACACACACATCATCCCTCTTTTTGATTCTATGGACACCTCAAGAGGGTGATACCTCCACTCTCTTCTCGTGGATCGCCCCCTCTATATATATGTTATATCCGGGACTCTATTTCTCACACATTGCATATGTTACATTTTTTGATTGAACCCCCCCCCCCCCCAAAAAAAACTCTCAAGAACCCACACACTATATCTCTCTAGGTTTGTATCTCTCTCACACAACCCCGCGTAGGTGGTGTACGTATAAAAGAAGAGAATAGGTGCACCGTGCACGTACTCACACTTCATGCCCAGCCACACCTGCACGGGTACACGGTGGATCTCATTTCTTTATGAAATGGCAGCCCACGTGCTAATTTGAACGCCTGTAGTGGTTGTTTACCTAGGGAGGTCGTATACCACGCCTGCATGAAACAAAGTTTGACTTGACGCGTTGCTGCATTATTTTTAAATAAAGTTATAGCACTCAATGGCACGTACACAGAATATAAAATGATTTTTATGGAGAAAAAGGTAGTCCGCTCACTATATACAATGGAGCCTTGTGTGCCTGGTTTATCGCTCTTCAGAGTATCTCACACAAGGCTGCGGTGGCCTCTCTCTCTCACCGTTGGTCACTGATCCGGCCGCGTCCCGTCCGCCAGGGGAAAGGGAGTGCGGTGGCCTCTCTCTCTCTCATTGTTGGTCACTGATCCGGTCGCATCCCGTCCGCCGGGGGAAAGGGAGGAAGTGCATCGTTTCTTTGTTCGACGGCGCCGAGGCAGCACGTCCCGATCTGCGGTACACGCCGTTCTCTCTGACCAAGCTCCGGCGCGGCAGGGCCTACGCCACCTGCTCGCAGATTCCGCCCGCCGCTGCTCACCTAGTTACATCCCGACGACCTCCAGGTATCCCCTCCGGCCTTGCTTCACTGCCCGTCTTCCCACGTCGCTGCATGTGGATCTTCCATAGTTCTTTGCCCAAAATGTAGCTCGTCCAGCGTACTTTCCATATTGCATTCTCGTCCTCACACCGTTTTAGACAAACACAACCGTGTTGTTATCTTCCCTTAGGGCAAGGAATATGCTTCTTTTTTGTCGTCGCATGTGTCATCAACTGTTATTGGCCAGTAATTGTTTCCTTTCTACCTCTTTTTTGCAAACAGGGCTATCCATTTCACCTCGTTGCTATTGCAACCTTTTGGTGAACTGCACAAATCACTTTTTTCTTAAGAGTGTTTTGTGCAGTTGTACTAAAATGTCACATGGGCAACGTCTCTACATTCAAGTGCGACTGCACAAAGGGAGATTGGTTTTGCTCTATCCTCCTCATCCAACTCCGAGCCTAATCTTCTCCAACTAGTTAGTCTTAAAAGAGACTGCAAAGGTGACCGGCTTCTATTTATGTGTTTATTATTTCATCAGCAGTCCTCTATTATCGTAATCACACATAATATCTTTGGAACAGGGACGCTCAGCTCCATTTTAGTGGAACTACACAAAATGATCGGAATGTTGCATGCTCCAGACAGCTACTTTTTTTTCTCAACATGCCTTGTTGATTTAAACATAGCTGGGGGGACGTTGCTGCCAATGAAAGCATGGATCAATTTTAATTTAACACCTTCTCACAACTCTGTCTTCAGTTGTGATGTAATTATTAGCTCTGATCTGCTAATAATTGACATGCATTAGCAAGGAAGTTAGTTTTTTATTGTTTCCGAAAGAGCATCGATGGCAAGACACGCGAAACAGAAGCTGAAAGCTCACACCATTGTACAATTTCATGTCTCGCTGGAAAATTATTTGTATAGTACGTCAATTAAGGACATTATAACCGCACCTAAAGCGAGCTCTCTCAACGATTTGCATGTTTAGCCGTCCATTTTCGTGATCTGAATGTTCTTGGCCGTCAGATTTCGCGTGTACAGCCATCTCTCCCGCACTGGCCCAGCTGTCTGGTGGGCTGCTGCTCGAGAGGCTGAAATGAAGCCTTCTGGTTAACTGGGCCGTCGGCCAGCCCACAGGACAGCTGCGCTTTGGTCAATCCGGTGCTACAGTTCGTGGGTCCGTCCATGAGGGATACTTGCCTCAGAAAAAATCTACCAGGGATACAGCCCGTGCCCCGATCCCTACCACCGCGCCCCGATCTCCTCCGCCTCCTGTCTCCCGGCCACGCCCCCGTCCATGCCATCACGGCCGGATTTCCGACGTTGCACGGCTTGCGCCTGGATCACCCCGCCTCCAGGCCATCCATTGTACCACTGTCAAACGCCAGGGTGCTGCCGCCCAAGATGGCGGCCGCGCTTCCGCTCTGCATCATGGCGATTGATGTGACCAGAGGACAACGCAAGTGGGAAGAGAAAAGCCTCCTCCTGCAGCACCGGAGGCGATTGGGATGGAGTCGCCGCCACCATTCCCCTGCCGCTCTATCTTCAAACGACTGAGCAAGTGCCTCTCTCTCTCTCTCTCTCTCTCTCTCCTAGGTTGTGTGCTTCTACTCCTAGATGATTTTAAAGATCAACCTCCCCTGCTTGACAAAGTGTGTCGTGACTGAATTAGTAAGAACTGTATTATTTCACTCTAATCGATCTGGTTCGTGATCCACCAGATGGCGGGAGAGCATAGGTGATAGCTGGGTAATTAAAGGGATTTGTGAGCAAGGGATTGTGATCCTTACACCTCTCATTTGGATCTATCGTGATGATCTACTTCTCTAGGACTTCCAATCTTCACAATCTTCTCTGCTCGGATGAAATGCAAATTCTTTTATATTCTTTGGATCCAGTTATCGGTGTGTTTACATTTATCACTGCTTAGTGTTTCTTTTTGTGCAGCGTGTCTTTTTGAGAGCTTCAAATAAAAGGAGGACGAGGGGCGATTTAGGAAATTGTTGGTGTGGTCACGAGGACATCAGGCCAAAGGTAACCGGGTGCAGGTGTTGTTTATTATTCTACTGTATTTTGTTTATTCCACATGAAATCCATATTATTTATAAGGACCAGCAAAAATGATTGCGCGACAAATAGACGATAGCCGGGTAAAGGGGGGAATCACGAATAGACGACCTACCGCTTCTTGGTGGTGATTGTAGAATTTTTGGAGAAAAGATGATGATGGACTTTGCACTTATCTGCAATCTCACTTCAATTTCGAATTATTCATATCCATAATTATTCTACTGATGGCATGATAATCTTCATGTAGTGGACCTCTAGGAACAATGAAGTGATATTTGTATGGAAAGTTTGATGATTCTGGATGTCAGTGGTTTTCCTTATGGTATTAAGTTATTTGTATTGCTACTCTTATTTAACTCATGTGACCATATTATTAACTTTCTGGTAAATCTGATAATTCCTTTACATTTTTGGATATGTAGGAAGCATTTGTTGATTACATGAACAAGTATCACACTGGAACATTTGGGGCATCATAACAGCCTTTAAGAACATAACCCCGATGAATTTCGGTAGTTTGAACCCAGACAATCAGTAATACTAGATATTGTGCTTCGAGAGTTTTTTTTAATGATTGATGAACCAATAGAAATTTTGTGGCAGAATAGAGAGGCTGAGCGACCCTTCATTTTTACATTATATATTCCATTTCACACCCCACTACCTCTCCTGAAACCATACTGATCACCCCTCTAAATCAATATCTAGAACCAATGAGAGTTCATGCAGTATGATTTACTTTGTCTGTCCTTTTTTTAGCTTATTCAGCTTACATGTCTGGAGATGAGCATAAGACATTTTCCTGTGGTTTGTATGGACTTTCACTTTGTGACTTTTTGTGTTCTTAGCCAGTGTTCACCATGTCCAATTATTGATAGCTGGAAAACATAAGTCAGGTGGCTTTTCTTGTCCAAGATTTACTCTATGGTCCAATTAACTATTTGCAGGCTCTACAGCATACAACTTATGTTTTCCCCTGTGGTGTTACATCCTTTACTTATGAAGAGGCAAAGGTGCACTCCTCTACATGGGAGCATGTGTACTTATCCAGGTCACAAATTCATATGCAGACTAGTTGTGGGTTAGATTATTATGAGAATTCTATATTTCTCTCAATGCATCTGCATATAAATTGCACCATAGATCATTTTTTTCTCTTCTTTTGGTAAGTTTATTCTATTTAAATCACCCTAACACATTGAATTTTTGGTAAAATTGTTAGTTTATCCGAACCATTTCAATCTGCTCAACATTTTTCCTTTGGAATCTGCTCATCATACAAAGGATGATGCTTATAAGACCTCTTGTTTTATCATGTATCTTCTCTCAAATATAATGCCTTGTTTTATCTGTTGTATATTTCTTTTGTCAGTCTAATTTTGCTTCTCTTATAGTATTACTTAGTGAATATTTGTTACTTTTCGTTAAAGGAGAATTGTGAAGCCAACAAAGAATGTAGAAACTAGCTCATATGTTGCGAGGAATCACATACCTAATGGCACAATGCTATCATGAGAGCGGGTGTGCTCTCATGAGGTAATTCTATTACGTACCATTTCAACAGTATGCAAATATTAGTTTTAGCAAGCGTGGATGTATTTTAACTTGTGTCGCTTCTCAAGGGACATGGAGGGCCAGTGAGGTGCCAAGATCTACCAGCCGCCCATGGAACCTGTATTGCCGTCCTCAGCCATATATCATCTTTCTAACACTTTCTTGTTTGATTTTAATCTTTTAGTTTTCTACGGTTCCAGTAGCATCTCCATGTATCTGGAAGTATTGGTATTGATGGTTGCAATTGATGAAAGGTGTCAACTATTTTTGGTATGTATCATCCGAGCAAAAATTGACCATTCTTTGACAACAACAGTTTTGCACTGTCGGTAATGAACTTTGCTAACGCTTTTGAGTGAGCTATTTGTTTGTGGAAACCTGCAATCTCAGATGTTCTCAGTTTTTTGGCTTCATAAATTTAGCTTGATTAATTAGACGTCCAACTTAGATGCAGTCTATTTGATGATGAATAATGAATAGACTGATTGTCAATCATACAAATCAAATTCGAGCTCCAACCAACTATTTGATTGGTGATATACATTTGCCACAAACTTAACATTTTGTATTACCATAATTTTGTAACTTCTGACCATTCTATCGTCAAAATCGACGGGTGCGGCAACGCGCGCCATCAATGATCTAGTTATGTAAACAAATGATGGAAGCTTGATAGCATTGCCAGAAGCCTCTTCATCATCCGGGTCCATGTGCCATGCACAAAATTATACTCCTTCGTTCCTAAATATTTGTCTTTTTACAAATTTCAAACGGGCATATTTTAGAGTGTAGATTCACTCATTTTGCTTCGTGTGTGTACTCCCTCCGTTCCTAAATATTCTATTCGTCTTTCTAGAGATTTCAACAAGTGACTACATACGGAGCAAAATGAGAGAATCTACACTCTAAAATATGTATATACATCCATATGTGCTAGTCCATTTGAAATCTCTAAAAAGACAAAATTTGAGTAGTCACTCGTTGAAATCTCTAGAAAGACAAATATACTCCGGAGTATATTTAAGAACCGAGGGGGTAGTGCACAACCGCATGGGAGACTCAGCCCGGTCGTTGCACCGCATTAATAGTGAGTAATGAGTAGTCAAATCATAAGCCCCACCTTCCCACTATAAGTTGCTCTGAAGAAGCGACCATCAATACGCTCTTCTTTGAATCCGCTCATACTACTCCATCCGTCACTGTTTATACGACGCGCTTCAAAAAAAAGAAAAAAGATCTGTGGGACCAAGGCGACTAGCGATCGGCCTGAAAAATAGCATTGATAGTTATAGCATGGTGTCTATTACTAGTAGAGGGAATAATGCGTACACACATGCATGCAGTGCTTCCACCCCGGGTTCACACATGCATGCACTTACTCCATTCTGTAGTTACATGGAGAGAAAATTGTGGACTTGATTGCGGTTACCACGCCTTAATTAATTGAGCATTAAACCAAACGCGTCTAAAGTCTCTCTGGTGGTGGAAATGCATTGAGAGAAATGCATCACAATGAAGCGCGCCCTATAAACTGTGACGGAGGGAGGAGTAGTATGAAGGTTCGAAACCAAGTACGCGTATGGCCAGTCGGTCAACGCACCTCCTCTTGGCATATCACTGACATGTGGGATAGGAGTATGAGCAAACCGATCTCAATTGACGGCAAAGAGCCAACCCGCCGTTCCTTGAGAGAGACGAGGAGTGAGAACACACTGACGGGTTCGCATGGAGGCCAAGATATATTCGACCATGGTTGGTTGATCGATATCATTCATTACATGTTGCCATGTTGGGCTGCCGTTTTCCGCCCTTCTACAGAATAAACGTGTACTTTATCAGAGATAAAAAGAAATAAGAGTACAAACGCTCCACCATGCGGTTCTAGTAGTAGTACTACTCGTACTACTGCGCTTGGCTCTTCGCCTCTTCGTGAAGTCGAACAATGATGGTACTTTGCATGTTGGGTACTACAGTGTATGCCTCTGACAATCTGACACCGAATGGACTGATGCATGTCCACCGAGGGTAGGTTGCATTAGTCAAAAGGCGTAAGGAAGCTTCACCTTGTCCTGCAAGCTTCTCCTCGTTCTGCGAGTTGACGGAACACACCAAAAAGTAGTGCTAGTCCATAATCCCTCCTTTCCGGTTAATAAGGCTCAATCCTTTTTGCGGGTAAATGAGAGAGCTTTATTCATATATAAGCATTCTTAGGATGATCAGCCAAGACACTGGTCACTAGGAAGCGAGGTACCCCGCAAAAAAAGAAGTAGGAAGCGAGGTGTTTCATCAAGCCAGCTCTCGGCCACATTCAAAGTGCAGCAAGCACGGTTCGCACGAAGATGCGCCGCAAGGTTTGCTGACCTGTTTACATGCTGAATAACAAAAAAAGAGGAAATATTACCGAGCGCTACTATTTGTAACAGGATATGAGCTAGAATTAAGCGAGATTTGTGGCGAGTGTTCCATGCAATCAACTTCCATGATCACATGCGAGAACCCTCGAAGATAACCAAATGTGTTGAAGATTGCTTTATCACATTTTAAAATTATAATAAGAGTGCAGACGCTCCTCCATCCGGTTCCTAGTACTAGTATAGTACGTACCTTTATAGACTATATTACTAGTAAACTTTGTGCTTGGCTGTTCGCCTATTCGGGAAGTCGAACAATAGTATCACTAGTAGTATAGTGTATGCTTCTGGCAATCTGACACTGAATTAACTGTTGCACGTCCACTGCCTGAGCGAGGAGAGCTTGCATTAGTCAAAAGTTTCTCCTTGTCCTGCGAGCCACCGTGCGCAAGTAATGCTAGTCCATACTGCCTCCTCTCTGGTTAATATGGATTAATTTCAAATGAGATAAATACACTGTCTGTCACTATATATTTGTAAAAATACGGTCAGTAGACTTCATAATACGCTCATTGCGCTCAATATATATATTTTCCGGTGTTTATACGGTCACTAGCTCACCCTGACTGAGTATGTGTGTGCATGCACGTGTAGGTTGAGCACTTAGCGTGACCGTGTGTGTTCCGTCGTGTGCTCGGACATGCATGCATTAGGGCATCGCGCATGTTTTTGCGTCCATGTGTACGTGTGACTGTTGCATACACTTAGGGGGAGTACATGTAGGGGCCACTAAGGAGCAGTCAAATCACACAGTAAATCACGTCTGTCGTGTTCGCTCACCCTCCTCCACGGCTCGACCCCACACGGTCGCTCGGCATGCCACTCACCGCAAACCGAGTATACGATAACTTTCCCACCTGCTTGTCGATGGATCGCGCCATGGAGTACTACTAGCCCTACTGGAAGAGATTGACGAGTTGGGGGAGGACAGCTAGCTGTAGCACGGACTCCCAAAAACTTTCTACATGCATGTTGTAGCCTGCTATTGCGACCTTTGAACGCGGAGCAGCCGCGTGCACCCGGAAGCGGCGTGGGCGACGCTCTCTCAGCCGGCGCGCCGCTTCAATGCCGGCGCCAGTGAGAGGTCGCGTCCGCTCTGGCCGGGCATGAATGTGGCACTGATTGTTTCGGGCGGGAAGCACGCGCGGGTGATGAAGAGGGTTCGGGTTGGTTAGGACCGGCCGTGGCAGCGGTCTGGATGTGCGCAAACAAGAGATGCTGTACGTTAATATTGCTGCGTATATAATTAATGACGTAAATAATGTGCCAGTTGGACAAATATGATTGGAGATGGAGATGGAAATGGAATTTTACGTAAACACGGATATGCATGTCTATGTCTATGTGTGTGTGTGCGACGACTCTTGCGACCTGGAAGCGGGGGCGTGTTTTTGCTCGAGTTTTCTTTCTTGGTACGTTAGAAAATTAGTTTGTCCAATTCACATCTAGATGTTATTTATGGATATCACATCTAAGCTCCCTCAAGTATATAATGTAGCAACAAGAAACCAAAAAACTAGGACAAAAAAAATAGACCACAAATAGAGTGGACATGAACTTAGATGTGACATAACTATGTCACATCTAGATGTGTCCTAGATAGACCCTTAAAAAATTGTCCGCCAGTTTTCGTTTCTTTTTTCCGGGAACGCGCGTATTCTATTTAAAACCACTGCTATGGAGAGATTTTTTTACTCCATTATAGCCTCTTGTTTGATAGAGTTTCTCGTGTCTCGCTCTCTCACCCTCTCCATATCAAAACAAGATGACAGTGTCCAGTCTATCTCTCTCCTCACCGGTGGTCACAGATCCGGCCGAATTCCATCCGCTGCGGGAGGTGAGGAGGTGCAGCGTTGACATTGTCGCCGTCGGCGACGGGGGCAGCCAATGTGCACCGTCCTCTCAGAGCCGGCGCTGGCGCGGACGAAGATCCTCCGCGCCCTTGTTCGCTGCCGTCGTGTGGGCAGATCCCGCCCGCCCGCCTAAACGACATCTCGCCCACCTGAGGTATAACTTCTTGTACTGGTCCAGCTCCCCAGGTCGCTGCGTGCGGGTTTTCTTCTACGAGACTACTCCCCAGCTCCCCATGCATAGTAGCTAGGGTTCGTCGGCTGGTCCAACATCATCTACTAGTACTATTATACTCGGTGGAGTTATACATGTTGTTTCGACAAAAAGTACATGGTGGTTGTGCGGTCATTGTCCATATGGTGGTAGTACTATCACTGGTTAAATGAAGAAATGCTTTTTTTTTCGGGTATCCTGGTTTAGTTCCCATCAAGATATAATTATGATGCTTCTGTTTGTTGGTGTACTTTTCATTAACCCTTTTTTATATTTTTGGAAACATCGATGCGTGTCTCCATACCCGGGCATGTCTTCCTCAATTTTAGTGGAACTGCACAAAATTGGATGGCCATTGTTGTTCCGCCTCACTATACTCTGTCACGTGGTTCTTCCTTCCTCGAGCTTGATTACTGAGAAGAAACAGACCACAGTGAGGATTTGTCGAACTTCATAGGTGCCTCACCCAAACTTGATGCCAAATGGATGATGCATCACCACGATGACCTATCGATGCTCATGGTCGCGCCTCATGGTTGCGTCGGCTGGTGAAGCTAATCGATTTTCAATGAAAAACAAGCTGTCTTCCATCAGTGCTCTTTGCTTAGTACGCACAAAGATGATATCCTTCGTCAGTTCACCTTGGTTGCGTTGGAGATGCAGTTGTCTTTCACGTTGGTGCAATTTTATCACACAATTGGCTATGAACACAAATGTTTCCTCGAAGAAGGATCGACGTTGGTACTAAGAGCATAAGTTTTGTATTGATTTCTAAGCCTTCTCACAACTTTGTCTCCAGCTCCCCTGTAATTTTATTTGTCCAGCTATTAACTTTGATTTAAAAAATGGTGTGGACTAAAAACCCGGATGGACGTAGTAGCCCTCCATTTTTATTTACTCCGCATATTAGATTTGACTGAAGTCAAACTTTGTAATACTCTCAAACCTTTCTGATAATTGAAATTAAAATTCTTTATTTGTACACACTCTCACACGTTTCCGATAATTTGGCGCATGTGTGGTTGTTCACTTAAGGGAGGGTAGTGTACCACACATGAAGGACAGGAAGTGCGACCAGGACGTGTGGGCATGGATCGTTAGTTCATCGGAAGTAGTACTCCCTATGTACATTAAATAAAGAGTTTCGTTTCGTACTTACACAATTTAAAACGATTGTTATGGAGAGAATAAGAAAACCACTCCACTATATATTAGTCGTATACACACGAGAGTACTATATGGACGCGGCTTCATTGACTTAGTGCACCTGCCTTTGGGTTTATGACAGGTGGGCCCAAAATGTGGCTGGCTCACCTGTCATACAGCCAAAAGCAGATGGAGTGAAGGCACCGGAGCTTAGTCCATACTACATTAGTACTCCCTCCGTAAACTAATATAAGAGCGTTTAGATCACAACTTTAGTAATCTAAACACTCTTATATTAGTTTACAGAGGGATTATATATATAAGCGGGAGCCTCAGCGCTTGTTCGCTAGGGTTTGCACTCTCCACACGCTCGCCGCAATACATATATGTTACACGCTGGAGGCTCAGCGTTCATTTGCTAGGGTTTGCTATATTCACAATCTCTCACCCTCTCGTCACCAGATCTAAACAAGACTGTGTTGGCCTCTTGTCTCTCTCCCCCCTCACAGCTGGTGAAGGAGGCGTCCGTATGCCGTCGCACCGGGAAGGGGAGGAGGTGCAGCGTTAACTCTATCGCCTTCGGCGAGGAAGACAATCCACTGCCGGCTGCGCTGTTCTGTTTCACCCAGCGCCTGTGCGGGAGGGCCACCGACCCCTTCTTCCTCGCTGCCATACGTAGTGTGGGCAGATCCGGCCTCCCGCTGCACGCCTTCCCACATCCCGACAACCCTAAGGTATAAGTTTCTTTGAAACCGTCATTGCTCTAGCTGCATGTGGATCTTTTTCGATCTGTAGTTGAATCTAGGTCTTGGTTCAAAGAGGAAAGAAAGGTGCAGTGGGGTGGAGCATGAATTTAGGATGTGGTTCAATGAGGAAAGGAGGGAGGAGAAGTACTATAGACTGGCTATCCAGCCACTTTGTTGGTCGAAAAGGGAAAAGGGGGTAACCCAGTACACACATATGTAAGGAACCGATCTCTTTGTTGAAAAGGGAAAGAAACTGGGGGGGGGGGGTAGTTTGTGCAGGACTAGATTTGCTTCCCTCACATAGGAAAAAATTTCAAAGAGAACAAATATGGGACCAACACAGATATGTTGCTTGGCTACATACTCTGCATCACCCATTTATACGTGTGGACGCACATGGTGCTAGCATGTCCCATACAGCTATTTTGCTGTTGTTAATCTAAGAATGTCGCCGGAAAATTGAAGCGCTGCCACTGTTAAAAGTAAATTACATTTTTTAACGAATGTTGTTTCAAGAGAGTGTCTCTGTTAATATGAATCAATGCTACCGTTTTAGAAATGCTACTATCCTACTTTGTTTTCCATCCAAGATAAGTTAGATGCTTCTTTCTATCACCGTTTGTTTCATCCTCCTTTCCGGCAAGTAATTGTTTCCTTTTTTGCCTCTGTTAAAACATGGGTATCGATTCAACTTGTTGCTATTCCGACATTTTACTTCGCTACTCGAAACACTTATGTTTTAAGAGTGTTTTGTGCAGTTCAACTTGAATTTCACACCGGTGACTTTGCTTAATTTTGGTGGAACTGCACAAAAGGAGATCGAGATTTGTTTCCAGTGTTCCTGTCGAGTTGTTTCAAATCTTGGTCTCTACCACATGATATCTATTCAACTTGTTGCTATTGCGACATTTTGCTTCGCTCCGCGAAACACTTTGCTTGATTTCAGTGCATTGTTTTAGGAATGGTACTTTTCTGCTTTGTCGTTCTTTATACATGTTGAACCAAGGCATTGTTAAGATAATGTCTCAGTCAATATGAATGATTCACACTGATGGAGAATTGCTCCTCTCCTGCTTTGTTTCCCATTAAGACAAGTCATCAACCGTTATTTCTCAGTAATTGTTTCCCTTATACCTATTCTTGCTTACAGGGATATCAAAATTAAAGCTCGGTTTTATTCCGACTTTGATTTTAGTTGAACTGCACAAAAGGAGCCAATGTGTCCAAGGCAAACTGCTGCGTTACTGGGTCCAGTTTGTCGTTCCACTTTGCAGAAAGAAGCAGTCACTGGATGCGGTACATTACAGAAGGAATGACCGAGAAGCTTTACAGAGTATTATTAAACACCGGTGACATGACTAGTCTGCAGAGACCATTGGCAATTTAACAACACGTGGAGTGCCCTGGGCAAAAAGTGCCCAAAAAAGTACAAGAACCTAAGACAGGACACGATCATAGGCATTACATATTTTGAAGGGGAGGAGCTTGTCAAAGTTTAATCATTGATGTTAGCAAGAAGACGTTAGTTTAATATATTGGAATTGGAAAACCTTGTCAAAATTTTCTCATTGATGTTAGCCAGAAGACATGCATTTGATATTTTTGAGTGGGACGCCCTTGCTGTGTGCAACGTCGAGTGTTTTTTCCTATTCCTGTGTTCAGTTTAGAAGTAAATAGTTACTCTGCTGAGATATTCCTGTGTTAAGAGTTTGTTCTGAATATTGTCTATGTAATGCCAGGCCTTGTGTTTGATTGCAAAGTTAAGCTTGGAATGTTGTGGCATGCGGCATCATGAGCTGTTCACCGTGCCTCCTAAGAATAATGCTTCGTATTGTTTTGCATGTCGATCTAATGCCAGTGATTTGCTTGTTAAGAAGATCATCCTCTTCTGTTGTTTTCGTGCATAAGAAGTTCATCGTCTGATGTTTCATTCATAGCCTATACGACATGTCGGGTAGGTTAGACGTGAAACCATATGATCTTCCGACAAACTCATGATATTAGGCCGTGATTGGATCATCGTTTTCCAACCAAAACCGCTTGTAAAACTGACGCTTGTAAATTAAAGCATATGGTCTCGGGCAAAGGCGCTTGGTTGGTCGATTTCGACTAGTAAAATATTGGAAGTACTTCACACACGATAAAAACACTGAACGACACTCGGACGATTGCTAATCCAGCCGTTAGCTGCTGTTTCAGCCTTGCCATGGATGGCATGATACGCACGTCGTGCATGTATCGTCTGGTAATGTCGTCCATAGAGCAATGCTCGTAAAATATACACTGGTCTCTCAAATTACACACATAACCCGCCGGTTTTACTTATAGACCTCGGGCCTTCCGATGACGAGTAAATTACACTTGTATGTTAATACAGGTTTGAAATAAACCAGACCTCCCAAGCGCGGCCTTACCGTTTCATGCCGTCTCAGTTTCTCAAAGGTGCTCATAGGTGTTCGATGATCTTGGCTTCCTGAATGAGCAGCGGGCGCTGTATCTGACCTCCGTAGGGCCCGCGAGGCCCTCTCCGTTGTCCTTCGAGTTGTTGCGCTCGCCGTGGCGCCGAGCATTGTTAACATGGTCAACGAACATGAGGATTCAGGAGATGACTTTATTTTGACTGGATGACACTAGGGACCCACTAGGGCCATAGCCGTACGTACGCAAGTGCCTCCTTATTATGTACAACTATATTTTTTTGCTTTCTCCTGGTTTCTTGACATCACGGTCCCACACCATTGTCAACCTATGTAGTCAATATAAATGAGAGAATTGCACAAAGTGCGGCCGACAGCTGGGACCAAGCAGCTCGAGCAGTATTTGTGTTTTTAAGGCGTGGGCACTGTAGAGTTTTTCTTGGCGATGATTTCGTTGTTGTTCAGAGGAGAGCAGGGTATTAACTGGGCGGGCCGTGGCCCGTCTAGCCCAGGCCAGATATCTAGCCCAGATACTACTTTTTTCAAGATGAAAATGGCTAGCCCAGCTATACGTCTTTTTGAGGAATACCCAGGCAAGGTCAACTTGTTATTCTCTGCCCCGCTGTGTTGCAAATCTTTCCTAGGAGGGATGCATTAGGCTTAACAGGAAAATGGGCTTTAAAAATAATAAATGGGATGTAATTATAAAAACTGGGCAGTAACTATAAAAAAATGCACCAAACACGAAATTAGTTTATAAAATATTATTTATGGAATTTGAAAATCTTAAATTTTCATTGTTGCATGCGTAATGTTTCGTTGGATTTTTACGCAATACAAATTTATATTTAATCTGAATAGAAATTTCAGGATAAAAATATTTCGGATCCCATCAAAATGTGGGAAATTTTATTGATTTCTCTCTTCAACGGTTGGTTGAAATTATTAATCATTGTCCTAGCTAGAAAATGGGCTGTACTTTTAACAAATTATAAATGGGCTGTTGTAAATTCCATTAGAATTCAAAAATGGGCTGTACATTCTTACAAAATGCAAATGGGCTATAAGTTCTCTGCCACACACTTGTGGGCCTACTAAGTGATGCGTCCCCTAAAAAAAATAAGTTGATGCGTATGCAAGGCTTTGTCAACTTATTATAGTCAACACACGGTTCTAGCAGCAGTGGCTGTTGGATGTCTATCCAACGGATGTCGTGCTTCTTCTTCAATCTCGGATATTCTTAGCTTCGGCCGCCCAAAAAATGATTCCTCCCCCTGACATCTGGGGCGCACCGTTTCGGAGGCTGACCTATGGGTCTACTAAGTTGGAGCGTACCAAGGGCTTTGTCAACTGAGTCAATATAAACGATTCTAGCTTTAGTGACTGTACGATGTCCATCCAACGGCCGTAGTGCTTCTTCAACCTCTGGTCTTCTTGGTCCAGCCGCCCAAAGCAGCGCCAGTCGTGCCGCCTGCTCCTGCCTCCTGTGGCCGGCTGTGCTGCCGCGGAGGCCTCACCGCCCCCATACTACTCCCACCGCTGGCCAAGCCATCCCTCCACTCAGCCACACCCCCTGTTATTCTGCGACGACGGCAGCCTCACACTGTAGCCGAACCAGTGAACCCTCGTACTCCTCTCCGCGCGGGCTTCCACTTCCGCGTCTTCCCCGGCTCCGCGTCATCCCCTTCCTAGGCGTCGCCGTCGTCCACTGCCCTGGTGCTCTCGGCGCGGCGTGGTCAACATGGTCAACGACCGACTTCCATCAGAAGAGTACTGTACGTGGAGAGGCTGACAGCTGGGTCCACGGCGGCCGCAAGGAAGTGCCTCCTTATTACGCGCAAAATAATTATTCCTCCACCTGACAGCAGGGACCCGCCGGACGGGCCACCTTATTTCACAAAAAAACGTTTCCCCCCTGACTGCTGGTACCCACCAGACGGTCCATCGTATTTCGCGAAAAAACGTTCCCCCCGCTGTCAGCTCGGACCCACCGGAAGTGCCTCTTCATTACGCACAAAAAAATGAATACTCCCCCTGCTAGCTGGGACACACCTTGGTGGGAAGCTGACTTGTGGGCCTACTAAGTTGACGGGGACGGAGGGCTTTGTCAACTTAGTCAATATGAACGATTCTAGTTCTAGTGACCGTACGATGTCCATCCAACAGCCGTAGTGCTTCTTCAATCTCTGGTCTTCTTGCTCCAGCCGCCCAAAGTAGCGCCGGTCGTGCCTCCTGCTCCTGCCTCCCGTGGCCGAATGTGCTGCCGCAGAGGCCTCACCGCCTCCATACTACTCCCACTGCTGGCCAGGCCATCCCTCCACTCCACTCACCCACACCCCCTGTTATTCTGCGGCGACGGCAGCGCAGCCGAACCAGTGAACCCTCGTACTCCTCTCCACGTGGGCATCCACTGCCGCGTCTTCCCCGGCTCCGCGTTGTCCCCTTCCTAGGCCTTGCCGTCGTCCGCTGTCGTGGTGCTCTCGGCGAGGCATGGTCAATGTGGTCAACGACCGAATTCCATCGGAAGATTACTGTACGTGAAGAGGCTGACAGCTGGGTCCACGGCAGCCGCAAGGAAGTGCCTCCTTATTATGTGGAAAATAATTATTCCTCCACCTGACAGCAGGGACCCACCGGACGAACCACCAGTATTTCGTGAAAAAAACATTTGCCCCTGACTGCTGGGACCCACCAGACGGGCCACCGTATTTCACGAAAAATACGTTCCCCCCACTGTCAGCTCGGACCCACCGAAAGTGCCTCCTTATTACACAAAAAAAATGAATACTCCCCCGGCTAGCTGGGACCCACCTTGGTGGGAGGCTGTCTTGTGGGCCTACTAAGTTGACGGGGCCGAAGGGCTTTGTCAACTTAGTCAATATGAACGATTCTAGCTCCAGTGACCGTACGATGTCCATCCAACGGCCGTAGTGCTTCTTCAACCTCTGGTCCTCTTGCTCTAGCCGCCCAAAGCAGCGCCGGTCGTGCCACATGCTCCTGCCTCCCATGGCCGGCTATGCTGCTGCAGAGGCCTCATCGCCCCTACTATTCCCACCGCTGGCCAGGCCCTGCGGTGACGGCAGCCTCACACCGCAGCCGAACCAATGAACCCTCGTATTCCTCTCCGCACGGGCTTCCACTGCCGCGTCTTCCCGGCTCCGCGTCGTCCCCTTCCTAGGCCTCGTCGTCGTCCACCGCCGTGGTGCTCTGTGCGCGGCGTGGTCAACGTGGTCAAGGAACGACTTCCATCGGAAGAGTACAGTACGTGGAGAGGCTGACAGCTGGGTCCACGACCACAGCCCAGTTTTTTTGTGATTTGCCAATTAAGTCGCTTTGTCAGGCCTATTGGGCTGCAAATCTTTCAAGACGAGGAGAGCTTTTCATTCGGCTAGCCGAGAAAATGGCCCATCAGTAATGAGAAATGGGCTGTACATTTTTAAAACACATCAAACCGGCAATTAGTTTCAAATATATTTTTTTCATTTCAAGATTTTAAATTACATTAATTTTAATGCGTGGAGAATTTGTTGGATTTTTTATTGATATAAATTTATTTTTAAAATCAGTTTGAATGTTAGTCAAAATTTCGGGATTAAAAACAGTTCAGACCGCACCGAAATATGCAAAATTTTGTATAATTTTTTAACCGTGGCCACAATATGGGCTGTAATGCTAACAAAAAGAATATGGGCTCCAAAGAAAACCTTAAGAATTAGCATATGGGCTGTAAATTATTAGAAATAATGGCAGATGGGCTGTATGCTGTTTTCCATAGATTTGAGGCTTTCCTAAAAAAAGGTTGACGCACAAGCAGTGACGGTTGGATGTCCATCCAACAACCGTCGTGCTTCTTCAATCTCTGCTCTTCCTGCTCCAGCCGCTCAAACAAGCGCCGGCCGGACTGCCTGCTCCCTCCTTCCTCGCGGCCGGCTGTGCTGCCGCGCAGGCCTCACCACCCCACCATACTCCCATCGCTGGCCTAGCCATCCCTCTACTCACCCACAACTGCTGTTATTCTCCGGGGACGGCAGATGAACCAGTAAACCCTCGTTCAGTTGTACTCCCCTCCACGTGGGAAACAACTGCTGAGTCTTCCCTGCCTCCGTGTCGTTCCCTTCCTAGGCCTCGCCGTCATGCACCGCACTGGTGCTCTCGGCGCGGCCTGGTCAATGTGGTCAACGACCGGCATGCATCTGAAGTGGATTGTACGTGGAGAGGCCGACAGCTGGGTCCATGGCCGCACGCAAGGAAATGCCTCCTTATTACACGCAAAATAATGATTCGTCCACCTGACATCAGGGACCCACCGAAAGGGCCTCAGTATTTCGCGAAAAAATGTTACCGCCGCTGACAGCTCGGACCCACCAGCTATATCTTCGCATGCAAGGAAGTGCCTCCTTATTACGCACAAAAAAAAGGAATACTCCCCCTGTTAGCTGGGACCCAGTATAGTGGCAAGCTGACTTGTGGGCCTACTAAGTTGACGGGGACGGAGGGCTTTGTCAACTTAGTCAATATGCACGATTCTAGCTCCAGTGACCGTACGATGTCCATCCAACGGTCGTAGTGCTTCTTCAACCTCTGGTCTTCTTGCTCCAGCCGCTCAAACCAGCGCCGGTCGTGCCTCGTGCTCCTGCCTCCCGTGGCCGGCTGCGATGCGGCGGAGGCCTCACCGCCCCCTACTACTCCCACCGCTAGCCAGGCCATCCCTCTACTCACCCACACCCCCTGTTATTCTGCGGCGACGGCAGCCTCACACCGCAGCGAACCAGTGAACCCTCATACTCCTCTACGCGTGGGCATCCACTACCGCGTCTTCCCCGGCTCCGCGTCGTCCCCTTCCTAGGCCTCGCCATCTTCCATCGCCCTGGTGCTCTCGGTGCGGCGTGGTCAACGTGGTCAAGGAACGGCTTCCATCGGACGTGGACTATACGTGGAGAGGCTGACAACTGGGTCCACGGCCGCAGCAAGGAAGTGCCTCCTTATTACGCGCAAAATAATTATTCCTCCACCTGATAGCGGGGACCCACCGGACGGGCCACCATATTTCGTGAAAAAAACGTTTCCCCCCTGACTGCTGGGACCCACCAGCTACACCTTCGCACGCAAGGAAGTGCGTCCGGGCAAAAAAAAAAACGATTCGCCCTCCTGACTGCTGGGACCCACCAGCTACATCTTCGCACACAAGGAAGTGCGTCCGGGCAAAAAAAAATGATTCGCCCCCCTGACTGCTGGGACCCACCAGCTACATCTTCGCACGCAAGGAAGTGCCTGACAGTCGGGACCCACCTGGTCAAAGCGTACATAGCGTTGTCATTCTGGTCGCGAACGTGTACGTACATATATACTAGTGGATGTAGAGGCGCGAACGTGTCGTAGTAGAGGCGCGCACGTATCATGTACACGTACGTACAACGGCGAGGGTGCAAGAAAGAAAATACGGCCATGTACGTACATACGGGCAGGGTCTCTAACGCCTATCGCGCATACGTACATGGTTGGGTCGGAACGGAGAAACAGCGTCGTCGTTGTGTTCATGGGGAGCCAACCGGCTGGGTCGGAACGGAATGCGTGGTCGTGTTCATCGGGAGGGCTTGGATGGAACAGGCGATGGAAACGAGGCCTGGCTTACTGCACAACAAAGGAAACGGCCTTGTGTTCGACCGGCCATGTTTGAAACGGGGTCTTGTTGATCAGGAGGGGCCTGGCGTACCACAAAACGAAGGAAACGGACCTCCTACGGTCGAAACGGGGGTCCTGTTGATCGTGAGGGGTGTGGCGTACCGCAAAACGGACGAAACAGACTTGTGTTGGAGCGCTACGGTCGAAACGGGGGTCCTATTCATCGGGAGGGGTGTGGCGTACAGCAAAACGGACGAAACGGACTTGTGTTGGAGCACTATACAGTCGAAACGGGGGGGGGGGGGGGGGGAAGGGGTGTGGCGTACCGCAAAACGGGACTCCACGGGATACTGTTCATCTCCACCGTCGACCTCCTCCAGCCTCCACGGGCTCCTGTTCATCCAGCCTCCACCGCGCGCTACTCCACCGGCTACTGTTCAACCACCCCTCCACACGGGCACCCCTCCACCGTCTACTGTTCATCCAGCCCTCCACACCACGGGGTCCTGTTCAACCACCCCTCCACGGCCACCCCTCCATCGTCTACTGTTCATCCAGCCCTCCACACCACGGGGTCCTGTTCAACCACCCCTCCACGGCCACCCCTCCATCGTCTACTGTTCATCCAGCCCTCCACACCACGGGTTCCTGTTCATCCAGAGGCAACGCCACCGCTCACTGTTCATCCAAACCCCCCCGCAACACTCACTGTTCATCCCAGAGGCAGCATCGATCGGCTTCAGTTAGTAGCAGTAACGAAGGAATTGCTCCATCGGGTTCAGTTAACAGCCATCCATCGATCGCTCGGGTTCAGTAACGCGTAGCCTGCAGTGCAATCGCTCGGGTTCAGTTAGAGCCCAACACCTCGCTCGACTTCAGTTAGAGCCAACGCCTCGCACACACACGCGTACGTATGAGAGAAACGCGCATCGCTCTCCCACCGTAACCGGCAACTCCCCAAAATTTTCCTTCCCCTTGCTTCTACCATGGTTTTTTCCGTCATGGACGGCCCAAAGAATGTCATGCAGCTACGTCTCCGGCCCGCCCAGGACGAAAAGCCCATTTTCTGTCATGATTTTTTGTCATAGAAGTAGGAGCCCACCACATCTATGATGATACCGGGTTTTGTCACAATTATCGTCATAGAAGTGTCATATGTATGACAGAAAAAATTTCGTTCGGCCCAAAATGTCACGGATGTGTCTTTTTTTTGTAGTGTATGAGTGTGATGAAAACTAATTTGATGATAATCCTCATGTGTCCCCGGGAGCTCTTTTCTCATTATAAGAAATTGTCCAGGCTTATCCCTTGCTACAAAAGGATTGGGCCACCTTGCTGCACTTTATTTACTTTCATTGCTTGTTACTCGTTACAATTTATCTTATCATAAAACTATCTATTACCTACAATTTCAGTTCTTGCAGAGAAAACCTTACTGAAAACCGCTTATCATTTCCTTCTGCTCCTCGTTGGGTTCTACACTCTTACTTATCGAAAGGACTACGATAGATCCCCTACACTTGTGGGTCATCAAGACTCTTTTCTGGCGCCGTTGCCGCGGAGTGTAGCGCTTTAGGTGAGTGGAACTTGGTAAGGAAACATTTATATAGTGTGCTGAAATTTTCTGTTACTTGTCACTATGGAAACTAATCCTTTGAGGGGCTTGTTCGGGGTACGTTCACCCCGACCAGAAGAGCAAAGAGTTTCTCCTCAACCTACTGAACTTTTTGAAAATATTTACTTTGAGATCCCTTCGGGTATGATAGAGAAACTGCTAGCTAATCCATTTGCAGGAGATGGAACATTGCATCCCGACTTACACCTTATCTTTGTGGATGAAGTCTGTGGATTATTTAGGCTTGCAGGTATTCCCGATGATGTTGTCAAAAGGAAGGTCTTCCCTTTATCTTTGAAAGGAGATGCATTGACATGGTATAGGCTATGTGATGATATGAGATATTGGAATTATAAACGATTGAAGTTGGAATTTCACCAGAAATTCTATCCTATGCATCTTGTTCATCGTGATCGTAATTACATATATAATTTCTGGCCTCGCGAAGGAGAAAGCATCGCTCAAGCTTGGGGGAGGCTCAAATCAATGTTATATTCATGCCCCAATCATGAGATCTCTAGAGAAATGATTATTCAAAAAATTTATGATCGGCTTTCTCTCAATGATCGCAACCTGCTCGATACTTCCTGTGCTGGTTCTTATATGCTGAAGACTATTGATTTCAAATGGGACTTATTGCGAAGAATTAAACGCAACTCTGAAGATTGGGGTTCCGGCGATGGTAAGGAGTCAAGTATGACACCTAAGTTCGATTGTGTTAAATGTTTTATGGATACCGATGCTTTTCGTGGATTTAGCGCTAAATATGGACTTGACTCTGAGATAGTAGCTTCTTTCTGTGAATCTTTGGCTACTCAAGTCGATCTCCCTAAGGAGAAGTGGTTTAAATATAATCCTCCAGTTGGAGTAAAAGTAGTTGCACCTATTACAGTTGAAGAGAAGACTGTCACCTATAGTGATCCTATTGTTCCTACTACTTATGTTGAGAAACCTCCTTTTCCTGTTAGGATAAAGGATGATGCTAAAACTTCGACTATTGTTTGTAAGAGTAATACTAGGACTTATACACCTCCTGAGAAAATCAAAGTTGAACCTAGTATTGCTATGGTTAAAGATCTCTTAGATGATGATTTAAATGGGCATTTTATTTATTTCTGTGGTGAGACTGCTAATATTGTTAGACCAGATACTAAGATACATAGACCTTTGGTGGCATGTCTGTTATTTCTGTTAAAATAGGAGATCATTGTTATCATGGCTTATGTGATATGGGTGCTAGTGCTAGTGCAATACCCTATGACTTATATAAAGAAATTATGCATGATATTGCACCCGTTGAGTTGGAAGGTATTGATGTTACTATCAAGCTTGCCAATAGGGATACTGTTTCACCAGTTGGGATTGTTAGAGATGTTGAAGTCTTGTGTGGGAAGGTTAAATACCCTGCTGATTTTCTTGTTCTTAGTTCCCCACAAGATGACTTTTGTCCCATTATTTTTGGTAGACCCTTCTTGAATACTGTCAATGCTAAGATCGATAGTGAAAAGGATACTGTCACAATTGGCTTAGATGGTATGCCTCATGAGTTTAATTTTGCTAAGTTTCGTAGACAACCTCGTGATAAAGAATCACCTAGTAAGGATGAAACTATTGGTCTTGCTTCTATTGTCGTGCCTCCTACTAATCCGTTAGAACAATAGTTGCTTGATCATGAAAATGATATGTTTATGAAGGTAAGAAGGGAAAGAGATGAAGTGTTCCTTAAACAGGAACCTATGCTGAAACACAACCTTCCCGTTGAAATTCTTGGGGATCCCCCTCCACCCAAGGGCGATCCCGTGTTTGAACTCAAACCATTACCTGATAATCTTAAGTATGCTTATCTTCATGACAAGAAAATATATCCTGTTATTATTAGTGCTAACCTTTAAGAGCAAGAAGAAGAAAGATTATTGAAAACTCTGAAGAAGCACTGCACTGCTATTGGATATACTCTGGATGATCTTAAGGGCATTAGTCCCACGTTATGCCAACACAAAATTAATTTGGAGGCCCATGCTAAACTAGTTAGAGATCCTCAACGACGACTGAATCCCAAGATGAAAGAAGTGGCAAGAAAGGAGATACTAAAGCTCCTTGAGGCAGGTATAATTTATCCCGTTGCTGATAGTGAATGGGTAAGCCCTGTCCACTGTGTTCCTAAAAAGGGAGGTATTACCGTTGTTCCTAATGATAAAGATGAATTGATCCCGCAAAGAATTATTACAGGTTATAGGATGGTAATTGATTTCCGTAAATTAAATAAAGCTACTAAGAAAGATCATTACCCTTTACCTTTTATTGATCAAATGCTAGAAAGACTATCCAAACACACACATTTCTGCTTTCTAGATGGTTATTCTAGTTTCTCTCAAATACCTGTGTTAGGGAAAGATCAATATAAAACTACTTTTACTTGCCCTTTTGGTACCTTTGCTTGTAGACGTATGCCTTTTGGTTTATGTAATGCACCTGCTACCTTTCAAAGATGTATGATGGCTATATTCTCTGACTTTTGTGAAAAGATTTGTGAGGTATTCATGGATGATTTCTCTGTTTATGGATCCTCTTTTGATGATTGCTTGAGCAACCTTGATCGAGTTTTGCAGAGATGCGAAGACACTAGTCTCGTCCTGAATTGGGAAAAGTGTCACTTTATGGTTAATGAAGGCATTGTTTTGGGGCATAAGATTTCCGAGAGAGGTATTGAAGTTGACAAAGCTAAAGTAGATGCTATTGAAAAGATGCCATGTCCCAAGGGCATAAAAGGTATAAGAAGTTTCCTTGGTCATGCCAGTTTTTATAGGAGGTTCATTAAGGACTTTTCTAAAATCTCAAGGACTCTGACTAATTTATTGCAAAAAGATATTCCTTTTGTCTTTGATGATGATTGTGTAGAAGCATTTGAAATACTTAAGAAAGCTTTGATCACCGCACCTATTGTTTAGCCGCCTGATTGGAATTTACCCTTTGAAATTATGTGTGATGCTAGTGATTATGCTGTAGGTGCTATTCTAGGGCAAAGAGTTGATAAGAAATTGAATGTTATGCAGTATGCTAGTAAGACTCTTGATACTGCCCAGAGAAATTATGCTACTACTGAAAAAGAATTCTTAGCAATTGTGTTTGCATGTGATAAGTTTAGACCTTATATTATTGATTCCACAGTTACTATTCACACTGATCATGTGCTATTAAATATCTTATGGAAAAGAAAGATGCTAAGCCTAGACTCATTAGATGGGTTCTCTTACTCCAAGAATTTGATTTGCATATTATTGATAGAAAGGGAGCCGAGAACCCCGTTGCAGACAACTTGTGTAGGCAAGAGAATGTTCTTGATGACCCACTGCCTATTGATGATAGCTTTCCTGATGAACAATTAGCAGTTTTTAATGCTTCTCGTACTGCTCCTTGGTATGCTGATTATGCTAATTATATTGTCGCTAAATTTATACCACCTAATTTCACATACCAGCAAAATAAAAAGTTCTTCTATGATTTAAGACATTACTTCTGGGATGACCCACACCTTTATAAAGAAGGAGTAGATGGTGTTATTAGACGTTGTGTACCTGAGCATGAACGGGAATAGATCCTACACAAGTGTCACTCTGAATCATATGGAGGACACCACGCTGTAGATAGAACTGAACACAAGGTACTGCAATCTAGTTTTTATTGGCCTACTCTCTTCAAAGATGCTCGTAAGTTTATCTTGTCTTGTGATGAATGTCAAAGAATTGGTAATATTAGTAGACGTCAAGAAATGCCTATTAATTATTCTCTTGTTATTGAACCGTTTGATGTTTGGGGCTTTGATTATATGGGACCTTTTCCTGCCTCTAATGGTTATACACATATCTTAGTTGCTGTTGATTACTTTACTAAGTGGGTAGAAGCTATTCCAACTAGTAGTGTTGATCATAACACTTCTATTAAAATGCTTAAATAAGTTATTTTTCCGAGGTTTGGAGTCCCTAGATATCTTATGACCGATGGTGGTTCACATTTTTTCATGGTGCTTTCCGTAAGATGCTTGCTAAGTATGATGTTAATCATAGAATCGCATCTCCTTATCATCCGCAGTGTAGTGGTCAAGTAGAGTTGAGCAATAGAGAGCTCAAATTAATTTTGCAAAAGACTATCAATAGATCTAGAAAGAATTGGTCCAAAAAACTTGATGATGCATTATGGGCCTATAGAACTGCTTACAAAAATCCTATGGGTATGTCTCCATATAAGATGGTTTATGGAAAAGCATGTCATTTACCTCTTGAACTTGAACATAAAGCATATTGGCCTATTAAAGAGCTCAACTATGACTTCAAACTTGCCGGTGAGAAGAGATTGTTTGATATTAGCTCACTTGATGAATGGAGAACCCAAGCCAATGAGAATGCCAAGCTATTCAAAGAAAAAGTTAAACGCTGGCATGACAAAAGGATACAAAAGCGTGAGTTTAACGTAGGCGATTTTGTGTTATTATTCAACTCTTGTTTAAGATTTTTTGCAGGAAAACATCTCTCTAAATGGGAATGTCCTTACGTTATCGAGGAGGTCTATCGTTCTGGTGCCATAAAAATCAACAACTTTGAAGGCACAAGTCCGAGGGTGGTGAAAGGTCAAAGAATTAAACATTATATCTCAGGTAATCCTATCAATGTTGAAACTAATATATTGAAACCGTAACCCTAGAGGAATACATAAGGGGCACTTTCTAGAACGTTCTAGACTCTGAAAAGGAATAGGTATGTGGTACGGTAAGTAAACCGACTCCAAAACAATTCTAATAGCAATTTTTATCAGTTTTTGTAATATTTAAGAATTTTAAGAAGAAAGAAGTAGTCCGGGAAGGACACGAGGCCTCCACGAGGGTGGAGGGCGCGCCCACCCTTACTGGGCTCGCCCCTTGTCTCGTGGACACCTCGTGTGCCTCCCGGACTCCGTTTTCTTGCACATTACGTATTTTGATCGGTAAAAAATCATTATATAAACTCCCGAAGGTTTTGACCACTGTATCACACAATTATCCTCTGTTTTCGTTTCGAGCTGTTCCTGTTACAGATTTAGAGCAATATGTCGTCTCAGGATTCGGAAGGAGAAAGCTATGTGGCTGATTACCTCGTAGACCCTAAGGTCCACGGGGACTTGGAGCATGATGGCTGGACCTCTGAAGAAGAGGAAGACTATGAACCTAAGGGAAAAGAGGAGACAAGTTCAGACGAAGACAAAGCCCCATTACCTCAGCCTGGAGACATGCATGTGGAGTTTAAAAAGTCAAGCCTCCCTGATAGAGCAAAGAAGCCAAAGACCGAGTTTATCCCTTTTCGTCTCTTGCAAGAAAATAAATAGGAATTGTGCAAAAGAGTATTAAGCCTTGAGCAGGAGATCGAGGACCTAAAAGAGCAAAATACTACACTCAATCATAAATTGAGGAAGAAGCCATCATCATCACCACCTCCTTCACCTCCGAGGACATAATTACATGGGTATGGGCACTCCCCTTGGCAACTGCCAAGCTTGGGGGAGATGCCCCGGTATCGTATCACCATCACACTCCTATCTTTACCATTTTATTTAGTTCGATCCTTTTAGTAGTATCTTGATCTAGTAGATTAAAGTTTTAGTATCAAGTAGTTTCGAGTTTTGCTTTGTGATATGTAATCGAGTCTGTGAGCTATCTATAATAAAGATTAGTGTTGAGTCAAGGGCTTTGCTATGTTGCTATGATCTTGAGAAAGTATAGAATAAAATATTTCATTTGATCTTATGGTTAGTGATGACTTCACACATAGAAAGTATGAGGCATAAAAGTTGTTGAGAGTTGATAAACGTAGTTTTGGTCATCGTTGCAATTAATAGGAAGTAATAAGGAAAGAGAGGTTCACATACAAATATATTATCTTGGACATCTTTTATGGTTGTGAAGCACTCATTAAGTATGTCATGCTAAAAGAGTTGATGTTGGACAAGGAAGACAACGTAACGGTTTATGTTTTCGCACATCTCAGTTAAAGTATATTGTCATTGACCTTCCAAACATGTTGAGCTTGCCTTTCCCTCTCATGCTAGCCAAATTCCTTGTACTAAGTAGAGATACTACTTGTGTTTCCAAATATCCTTAAACCCAATTTTGCCATGAGAGTCCACCATACCTACCTATGGATTGAGTAAGATCCTTCAAGTAAGTTGTCATGTTGCTGCTGGCAAAAAAAATTGCTATCTAAATATGTATGACTTATTAGTGCAGAGAAAATAAGCTTTGTACGATCTTGTTGTGGAAGCAATAAAAGTGACGGACTGCATAATAAAGGTCCGCATACAAGGGGCAATATAAAGTGACGTTCTTTTGCATTAAGATTTTGTGCATCCAACCCTAAATGCACATGACAACCTCTGCTTCCCTCTACGAAGGGCCTATCTTTTACTTTATGTTTTTATTTTATGCTTGAGTCAAGGTGCTCTTCACCTTTCCCTTTTTCATTTTATCCTTTGGCAAGCTCTTCGTGTTTGAAAGATCATGATATATATATATATATATATCCAATTGGATGTAAGTTAGCATGGGCTATTATTGTTTACATCACCTAAAGGTGAATACATTGGGAGGCAACACAATAAGCCCCTATCTTTCTCAGTGTCCGGCTGAAACCCCATAACCACAAGTATTGCGTGAGTGTTAGCAATTGTAGAAGATTACATGATAGTTGAGTATGTGAACTTGCTGAAAAGCTCTATTCTTGACTCTTTCTTATGTTATGATAAATTGCAATTGCTTCAATGACTGAGATTATAGTTTGTTAGTTCTCAATGAAGTTTCTGAACCATACTTGACATTGTGAATTGATTGTTACTTGAGTATAAGAAATCATATGATAAAATCTATATATGTTGCTGTTATAAGAATGATCATGATGCCTTCATGTCCGTATTTTATTTTTATCGACATCTCAACCTCTAAACATGTGGGCATATTTTTCGATTTCGGCTTCCGCTTGAGGACAAGCGAGGTCTAAGCTTGGGGGAGTTTGTCGTGGGAAACTGATCCACAGACCCCTATGGGACCGGCGGACCGAGCCCCTTTTGGTTCGGCGGGGGGGGGGGGGGGGGGGCGGAGGTCGCGCGAAGAGCGGATCGAGGCGAAGCACACGAGCGGTTTACCCAGCTTCGGAGCTCTCCGGAGAGATAATACTCCTACTGCGGCATGTCTGATTGTATTGAGTTCCTGCTCGGGAGCGCTGAGTGCTACAGTACACACTAGCTGCTAACGAGACCGAGCGTGAGTGTTTTTTGGCCTCGAACCCTCCCCTACGTTGCGCATGGGCCTCGTTTTATATGCTCAAGGGGTCACCGACAGGTGGCAACATAGACAAGGGTAAAAATGGAAAGGTGTTGCGGTTGGTACAACTACCTGTACAGTGTATCATACCTAACTCTGACGGCAGGGGACAAAGGCATTAAATGCCCGTCTGCGTTGCCCAAATAGTGCGGAAAGGGACCGTCAGGGACGCCACCGCTCGCCAGGATGGCAATCTTGTCATCGTCGCTCGCCACCGCGTACCGCTGGCTGCACAGCCTATTGCCACGTGCGCCTGGAAAGGTCCCAGGGCGAAACGTTGGTGGATGTTCTGGAGCGCGGGTACAGAGTGGTAGCTTGCCGCGGCAAGCGCCTTGCCGCGGTCGTTGTCTTGTCGCGTCCGGAAGCTTGTCGCTCACCGGGTCTTGCCGGGACGCGTGGCGCGTCGCGGCAAGTTCCTTGAGATGCCTCGGTTGGCCTTCCCGGCAAGCTCCTCTTGCCGGGGTCTTGTCTCCTTGGCTTGAATACTTTATTCTTGAATGGCTCCAAAGGAACCACGGAGGATCTTGGCGGTCACCCGGCAAGCCTTGCCGCGGGGTGCTGCGACTGCCCGTGCACAAGTTTGGGATACTAGGGTACCCCTACTCTAGTACACCGACAGGAGCCCCCGGGCCTGGGCCACACACGGTGTTGAGCGCTGTTGGGCCAGGCCCAAAACAGGGCATGGGCACGCGCGGCCTGGGTTACGCCGTATCTTACTCCGTATCCATCGCGCCCTCCCCGAACGGCATGCGTTGAATGCAGCATCGTGGGAGAGATCGTGGGTGGTTTCTTTATTCGGAAAGACGGAACGTCCGACCCCTCCCTCTTTATAAGTAGGGGAAACAGGGGCAGTTCGTCCATCTCGCCAGTTGCTATTCCAATCTCAGAAAACCTCCATCACTCTCCCCCTTCTTCCCAAAGCTGAAAGAGAGCAGCGCTCCGCCCCCCATTGCCACCAGCACCACCAACGCGGTCGATCTCCCCCACCACCTCCGCCATGGCTCTGAAAGCTGGCAAGGGGAAGGCCGTGAAGTCGACCGAGGCGCAGCGGCTCGCGGCGCTGCGAAAGGAGCGGACAACCTTCCCCCCCCCCCCCCAAGCTCACCGCGAAGGAGCTGAGGGAGTACTACTACCTCTTCTGGTCGACGGAGACGCGAGCGCATCCGCGCACGAAGGTACTCTCCACCGCCGCTTCGGAACGGGCTCCGAATGGATATCCCTTCTTCGCGTTGTTCTTCTACTGCGGGCTCTGCCCGCCTTTCTCTGAATTTTTCTGCGACATTATGAACACCTACGGGTTCCACCTCCTCTTCACCCCCAATGTCGTTCTGACCATGGCAGTTTTCACACATCTCTGCGAAAACTTTGTCGGAGTCCATCCAAATGTAGCTATTTTTCGCCACTTCTTTATGCCCCGAGTTGAGAGAGGGGAGCCTTTATCCGGCGGAATCGCCTGGATCTCGAGAGCCGGCAAGAAGGAAGCTTATCTGGAGGGAGAGCTCCGCGGCAAGTGGGAGGAATGGAGAGCAGACTGGTGCTGGATTGTCGAGGAGAACCCGCAGCCATTTACCGCCCAGCGCCAAGCCCCAGTAGCGCGCGGCAACGATTGGAGCAATGTGGCCCCGGAAGACGACAGGCTGAAGATTGCCGTCACCAGGATCCTACGCCTCAGGCTTGCCGGGCTCACTGTAGGCGCCGTTGGCGCAGATTTTCTTTGCCGCCGCATCGCCCCCCTGTAGGAGATGAGGAGACCCGCCTGGGAGTTCCAGAATGCGGCGGATATCATGAGGCTGCGCCTGGGCCTCAACTTCAACTTCACTGTCCTGGAACTGGAAGTGATGCTCCAGGAACTGTTCAAGTACGACCGTCAACATCCCGAAGTGTTCAGGTTGCTGAAGGATGTCGTTCCGTTGTGCAACAATTCCTTGCTCGACCGCATCCGTGCAATGATGCCGCTGTGCGATTCGCATGGAATTGTCCCAACTTGGCAAGAGCCTGCAGACGACGTCGTCCAGGAGTTCTTCGACGGCTTGGTAGAAGTGCAGGTCTGCGCCGATGAACAGAAAAGCCTCACCCGCGACACCACCGATGCGGAGATGCAGCGCATCGCCACTAGGCTGGAAGAGGCGGCGGCAGCCGCTGCCGCGGGCGAGTTTGGATTCACCATGGAGGAGGCAGAGGCAGCAAAGGCGGCAAGCCTTGCCGAGCGAGAGGAGCTTGCCGGCGAGGGAGAGCTTGCCGGCGAGGGAGAGCTTGTCGGGCCTGAAGCCGAGTCGAGCGAGCCCGCCGAGGGTGCGAGCGGCTCGTTGGAGACCAACTGCTCTTCCTCCTCATCTTCAGATAGCTCGCCGCAAGCGGAGCCCCCTGCTCCACCAAGAAGGCGTCTCCACAAGGCCGGGGATGTAGCGGGGCGGCAGACGAGTCAACAGCCGCCGCGCCGCGCGACACGCTCCACCGTGGCAAGCACTGTTGCCGCGGGAGCGTCTCACGCCGCTGTGGCAACTGGAGCGGGGTCCTCTCGGACTGCCGCTTCTGCTCCTGCTGCTGCCCCCACCAAGCGGTTAAGGGAACCCACTCCTCCGCCTCGTCGTGCCGAAGGTGGGCCGAACTTCGACCTCTCCGCGCTCAGCTCCGACGAGGAAGAAGAAGAGTAAGATTCTTTGATGTTCTTGTAGTTCTTCAATTCTTGCTGTTTTGTTTTGTATCTGATTTGCTTTACTCCGAACTCATTCCTTTTCAGGACTCTGGCCCAGAGAGCGGCGAAGAGAGCCAAGGTCCCGGTGATTGTCATCGAGGACGAACCCACCACGACAGCAGGGGGTGCGCCCGAGACCACCTTGCCGGACCCGACAACTATTCCCCAAAGCAGCCCCCAGCGCAGCCCCCAGCGTAAGTATATGGTTTACCTCCCATTGTTAGGCGCGCATGGGTGCTCTTTCTTTGCTGACATCTGACTATTGTTTTGTGTAGGAGCAGAGCAGCCTTACCAGGAGCGCCCGGAGGCCGCCCCCGACATGCCATCTGCTTCGACTACACCAACAAGGGAGGGTTCCCCAGCAAGGGAGCGTTCTCCGGTAAGGGAGAAGTCTCCGGCAAGGGAGAGTTCTCCGGCAAGGGGCAGCACCAGCGACCCCCCGGTGGCGGAGACCACGACTGTAGAGCCCAGTACAGGTAATCCTCTTGCTTGAAAACTTCCCTTGGGTTCTTCTTCTTCTGATTTTTTCTTTTGGGATATTTGCTTGACTTTTCTCCCTCTCTCGGCCTTCAGATCCACCTGTCACGGAGCCGATGGAGACTGAGGTTGCCGGCGAGGAGAATGCGCGCGGCAATACTGACGACGCCGCTGCCACCGAAGAAGCAGCTGACGCTGATGATCCCGCCGGCGAAGAGGCCGCCAAAGCTGCTGCCGCAGAAGCTGGCGAGGGGTCTGGCAATCGCACTGATGGCCCCGAGACCGCAGGAGCGCAAGGCGCTATGCCGACCGCCGATCCCTCCACCGCTGCCGCAGCGTCAGACTCCGAAGAGCCCCAGCCCGGCGCCTATTTGAAGGCCGGCGAAGGCGTCTTCATCAAGCTCCCCTGGGCGTTGAGCTCCAGGGCACCGGTCGAAGGAGAAATCTTGGATGGAGAGGTGCTCGCCTCCGCTGGGCTGACGCTGGTTGATGCGCCGAGCAGCAGCGGCGAGTCTAAGGAGGAGCAACTGCTACGGAAGCTGGTGTCGCTCTACCGCGCTCGGCAGGCCAAGGTGGAATCCCGAGAAGCGCTTGTCGCGAAGGCGGGAGTGGACATCGAGAAGCGCGCGGAGGAGCTCCAGGGTCGCAACCAGGAAGCTCTCCGGTCCCTGGCAGAGAAGCGGGAGCAACTCACCGAGGAGCGGAAAGCCTTCCTCCTCGAGAAGGCTGAAGTTGAAGAGCAACAGCGGCTTGCCGCCGAGGAGCTGTTTGCGCGGGAGGGCGAGTTGGCGCAGCGGAAGGTCAACCTTGACAGCCACGAGGAGGAGCTTGCCGCGCGCGAGCAAACATTCGGCGGGGCTCTCAAGGAAGCAGAGGATGCTGCCGCAGCTGCTGATGCCGCCAAGAAGGAGCTGGAGGTGAAGGTGGCGCGGCTGGAGGCTAATCTCAAGGCGAGGGGTGAAGAGCTTGCCGCGCTCAAGCATGAGCGCGAGAAGGACGCCTACACCCTTGGCGAGCTGCAGGGTCGTCTCGTCGAGAAGTGCAAGGAGCTTAGCGCCGCCAAGGACTCCAACACAGATCTTGAGTTGAAGCTGACTACTTTGACCAAGACGCTGGACGGTGCCAGGGAGCAGGAGGTGGCCTTGAAGAAGCAGATCAAGGCCGACGAGGCGCTGCTGGCGAGTGTTGCGGCCACTCAGAACACTTTTAGAGAGAATGTGGAGCACTGGACGGAGGGTCTCGTGGATGTTGCCGCAGCCATCGACAGGGAGCTGGCGCAGCTGGGGATGGAGGATTTCGGGTATCCCTCCGATGAGAACCTCCAACCCAGCGCCAAGCTCAGCTTGTTCTTCAAAGGCGTGGCGACGGCCCTCCAGTGACTCCGGGAGAAGATCCCAAAGCAGCTAGCCGACGAGTCACGCAAGATCTGCGCGGGAGCTCTTCAAAAGGTGTTGGTGAAGGTGGCCTTCCGCAACCCAGGCCTCAACCTCACCAACGTCCTCAAGACCTTGCCGCCGGATGCCGATCTGGAAGCGCTCAAGGCCCTTGTCGCACCCATTGTGGACAAGGTGAGCGAGATCAAGAGGGTTGATGGCGATCGCGTAGATTAGGCCGCCCGTTTTCTCCTTTTCTCGTCGCTGCTGGTCATGTTATGAAAACAATCTGTTAGAGCTGCGACAAGCTATCTTGTAATATAACTCTATCTTGGGCAGCGTTTGCTATGTTATTTCCTTTACTTGATTCCTTCCTTTGTATGTTTTTACCCTATGCTTTTAGGGAACTTGCCGGCACAGGCACCTTAGCCGCGAGCGCTGAGTGCGGGACATCAGCAGCTTGCTGGCGGTGCCGCTACCGACAAGAAACCTTGTCGCAACTAGTCGCAGCTCACTTAAGTTGTTGAGCGGACTCGAAACAAAGTAAGGGCGCAACTAGCTACGAGTTGGTTCCTCCGTGCACAGGTTTTCCATACAAAGCACGGTCGTTCGAGGAAGATAACTTTAAAAATTTTAAAACTTATTGATCAAACTTTGGCAACTTAGCTTTTCTGTGGTTTGCTTCCCGGTAAAGCGAAACTTTCTTGAATGACGCCCGGTCCACACCATTGTTTTCTCCTTTCCCCTACCTGGCGCGCCAAAGATGTCGTGGGAAACTGATCCACGGACACCTATGGGACCGGCGGACCGAGCCCCTTTCGGTTCGGCGGGGGGCGGAGGTCGCGCGAAGGGCGGATCAAGGCGAAGCACACGAGCGGTTTACCCAGCTTCGGAGCTCTCCGGAGAGATAATACTCCTACTGCTGCATGTCTGATTGTATTGAGTTCTTGCTCGAGAGCGCTGAGTGCTACAGTACACACTAGCTACTAACGAGACCGAGCATGAGTGTTTTTTGGCCTCGAACCCTCCCCTACGTTGCGCATGGGCCTCCTTTTATATGCTCAAGGGGTCACCGACAGGTGGCAACGTAGACAAGGGTAAAAATGGAAAGGTGTTGCGGTTGGTACAACTACCTGCACAGTGTATCATACCTAACTCTGACGGCAGGGGACAAAGGCATTAAATGCCCGTCTGCGTCGCCCAAATAGTGCGAAAAGGGACCGTCAGGGATGCCACTGCTCGCCACGATGGCAATCTTGTCATCGTCGCTCGCCACCGCATACCGCTGGCTGCACAGCCTCTTGCCACGCGCGCCTGGAAAGGTCCCAGGGCGACATGTTGGTGGATGTGCTGGAGCGCGGGTACAGAGTGGTAGCTTGCCGCGGCAAGTGCCTTGCCGCGGTCGTTGTCTTGTCGCGTCCGGAAGCTTGTCGCTCACCGGGTCTTGCCGGGACGCGTGGCGCGTCGTGGCAAGTTCCTTGAGATGCCTCGGTTGGCCTTCCCGGCATGCTCCTCTTTCCGGGGTCTTGTCTCCTTGGCTTGAATACTTTGTTCTTGAATGGCTCGAAAGGAACCACGGAGGATCTTGGCGGTCACCCGGCAAGCCTTGCCGCGGGGTGCTGCGACTGCCCGTGCACAAGTTCGGGATACTAGGGTACCCCTACTCTAGTACACCGACAGAGTTGATACGTCCATTTTGCATCATGCTTTTATATCAATATATATTGCATTATGGACTGTTATTACACATTATATCTCAATACTTATGGCTATTCTCTCTTATTTTACAAGGTTTACCATGAAGAGGGGAATGCTGGCAGCTGGAATTCTGGCTGGAAAAGGAGCAAACATTGGAAACCTATTCTGCACTGCTCCAAAAATCATGAGACTCCACGAAACTTATTTTTGGAATTAATAAGAATTGTTGAGCGGAAGAAACACCTCAGGGGGCCCACACCCTGGCCAGGAGGGTGGGGGGCGCGCCCACCCCTACTGGGCGGGCCCCCTGTCTCCTGGGCCCCCTGGTGGCCCTCCGGTGTCCATCTTCTGCTATATGAGGACTTTTACCCTGGAAAAAATCGTGGGGAAGCTTACGGTACGAAACTCCGCCGCCACGAGGCGAAACCTTGGCGGAACCAATCTAGAGCTCCGGTAGAGCTGTTCTGTCGGGGACACTTCCCTCCGGGAGGGGGAAATCATCACCATCGTCATCACCAACGATCCTCTCATCAGAAGGGGGTCAATCTCCATCAACATCTTCACCAGCACCATCTCCTCTCAAAACCCTAGTTCATCTCTTGTATCCAATCTTGTATCAAAACCACAAATTGGTACCCGTGGGTTGCTAGTAGTGTTGATTACTCCTTGTAGTTGATGCTAATTGGTTTACTTGGTGGAAGATCATATGTTCAAATCCTTAATGCATATTATTAATCCTCTGATTATGAACATGAATATGCTTTGTGAGTAGTTATGTTTGTTCCTGAGGACATGGGTGAAGTCTTGCTATTAGTAGTCATGTGAATTTGGTATTCCTTCGATATTTTGATGAGATGTATGTTGTCTTTCCTCTAGTGGTGTTATGTGAACGTCGACTACACATGACACTTCACCATTATTTGGGCCTAGAGAAAGGCATTGGGAAGTAATAAGTAGATGATGGGTTGCTAGAGTGACAGAAGCTTAAACCCTAATTTATGCGTTGCTTCGTTAGGGGCTGATTTGGATCCATATGTTTAATGCTGTGGTTAGGTTTACCTTAATACTTCTTTTGTAGTTGCGGACGCTTGCAATAGGGGTTAATCATAAGTGGGATGCTTTTCCAAGTAAGGGCAGTTCCCAAGCACCGGTCCACCCACATATCAAATTATCAAAGTACCGAACGCGAATCATATGAGCGTGATGAAAACTAGCTTGACGATAATCCCCATGTGTCCTCGGGAGCTCTTTTTTCATTATAAGAAATTGTCCAGGCTTATCCTTTGCTACAAAAGGATTGGACCACCTTGATTCACTTTATTTACTTTCATTGCTTGTTACTCGTTACAATTTTTCTTATCACAAAACTATCTATTACCGACAATTTCAGTGCTTGTAGAGAAAACCTTACTGAAAACCGCTTATCATTTCCTTCTGCTCCTCGTTGGGTTCGACACTCTTACTTATTGAAAGGACTACGATAGATCCCCTACACTTGTGGGTCATCACATCCCAACACTTTCCATCCCAAACAGAAAATAAAGTTTATTCCTTTTTCCACCTTAACTTTCACTTTCCATGGCTAACCGTATCCACGGGTGCCCTCCATACCAACACTTTCCAAGGAATTTATTATTTGACAACATAAAGTAAATTCATTTTTGCATTTCGGGACTGGGCATCCCTAATAACTTTGCCTTACTCTCGTGCGATGACAAGTGAATAAACACTCATCATGAGAATAACACATCTAGCATGGAAAATATTAGCTACCCGTTACCGTTCCGCGAGCGAAACAAACACAGAAAAGAGAATTTTATTTTTAAAATTAGAGATGGCACATGAAAATTTGCTTAGAACGGCAAAAGAATACCGCATATAGGTAGATATATTGGACTCATATGGCAAAACTGGTTTAAAGGATTTTGGATGCACAAGTAGAGGGCATACTTGGTGCAAAATGAAGGCTGGCAAAAAGATTGGGAAGCAACCAACAAAGAAACGAATAATATCATAAGCAAGCATTAAGCATAGTTAACACCAAATAATGCACCATAAGTAGGATATAATTTTCGTTGCATGATTATTGACTTTCGTGCATGCATAGGGAATCACAAGCCTTAACACCAATATTCTTACTAGAGCACAATTACTCACCAACATGACTCACATATCACATCATCACATCTCAAAACTATTACTAAGAATCAAGTTTATTTTGTACAATGATCTTCATGACATATATTTTCTTCTTTCTTTATCCTTCTTGGATATCTATCACTTTGGGACTAATTTTCATGTGTTGCTTTTCATAAGCTCAAACAAATATAATGAAGATCATGAGCATAACATATTTCTTTCTCTCAAAATAATTTAAGCGAAGCAAGAGAGAATTTCTTCAAAAATTTACTAACTCTCAAATAAATCTAAGTGAAGCAAGAGAGCATTTCTTCAAAAATTCTAAGCACACCGTGCTCAAAAAGATATAAGTGAAGCACTAGAGCAAGTCCATTGCTCATAAAAATTTAAGTGAAGCATAGAGAGCAATTCTAACAAGTCATGGCATAATTTTGGCTCTCTAAAATAGATGTGTCCAGCAAGGATTGATGACTTAAAACATAAAATAAAACAAGCAAAGACACATATCATACAAGACGCTCCAAGCAAAACACATATCATGTGACGAATAAAAATATAGTCTCAAGTAAAATACCGATGGTCGTTAGAAGAAAGCGGGGATGCCACTCGGGGGAATCCCCAAGCTTAGTTGGTTGCTCATTCTTGGATAATAGCTTGGGATGCCGGGGCATCCCCAAGCTTAGGCTCTTCTATCCTTCTTTCATCCATCATAAGATAACCCAAAACTTGAAAACTTCAATCACACAAAACTCAACAAAACCCTTGTCAGATCCGTTAGTAAAAGAAAGCAAACCACTACTATAAGTGCTGTGTCAAACCAATTCTTATTTTGTTTTTTATTATATCTACTGTATTCCAACTTTTATATGGCAAACACTCATCTAAGAAAACCATAGAGCCATCAAAATAAGCACACAACAAAACAGGATCTGTCAAAACAGAACAATCGGTAGTAATCTGGAACTTTAGAATACTTATGTAACTCCAACAATTCTACCAAATTAGGAAGACCAGCATAATTTGTATATTAATCTTCTTCAAAAAGAATAAGGTTAAAAGCTCTTTTCTGTCATTTATTATAATTATTTTCATAAGCACAAAGTTTCTGTTTTTTTCAGCAAGATCAAACAACTATCACCCCGGAAGATCCTAAAGGCTTTACTTGGAACAAACACTAATTAAAACACAAAAAACACAATCATAACAGTAGCATAATTGTGCTAACACTCAAGAATAGAAAGCAAAAGGCAAAAATAAATTTTATTCATTGGGTTGCCTCCCAACAAGCGCTATAGTTTTACGCCCTTAGCTAGGCATAAAGCAAGGATCTAAGTTTTGTCATCCTTTTTCTTGTTAATTTTCTTAGAGGTATTTTCATCATGAGGTTTTCTAAACACAACATATTATCCATGGAAACTTTAGCATTTCTTAGTTCGTTTTTGTCATAACCCCTTTGATTACTCGCAACAATCCAAGAGTAGTGTTGATTAACATTATTAAAAACTTGTTGGATTATATCTAAAACGGGGACTTCCTTTTTAAGATTCTCATCAAAGGTCTTATTATCCCCAAGAAAATGCCTTAGTGGATAATCACTATCGTAAAGAATTCCATCTATCATGGGTTTTTCATGATTCATACCATAAAAATCAAAGATTTCCCTAGCTTCCCGTATTATGTAGTCAAATTCATTTATAAGAACGAGAGTGGACAACTTTTTGGCCCTAGGATTATTTATGTCAGGGAGCTCAAAAAACAATCTTTGCAAAGTAGGATGGGTACGAATAAATTTACTTTCAAGTTTCAGAACTAGTTCTGAAATAGCATCCTCATAAGATCTAGTGGTTTTATGTATAGGAGCATCATCAAGACTTAGATTCCCAACACAATTGAAAAATTCTTGAATATGTTCTTTTCCCATAACATTCCCTTGGCCCAAGATAAAAGTTTTAGCATCTAGATTGCCCGTTTACGTCCAAATTTAGGAGTTAGGCCATCATCTGTTGGTGCCATACCAAAATCACTCATGCTTGCAAGCAAAGGATAGATCTGACAAGAAAACGGCGAACGAAAAAAGAGAGGCGAATAAGACAGCAAATTTTTGTGAAGTGGGGGAGAGGAAAACGAGTGGCAAATAATGTAAATTGCAAGGAGATGAGATTTGTGATTAGGAACCTGGTTATGTTGTAGACCCTCCCCGGCAACGGCGCCAGAAATTCCTTTTGATGTCGCTTGAAGCTACATTGGTTTTTCCCCCAAAGAGGAAGGGATGATGCAGCACAGTGGTGGTAGGCATTTCCCTCAGATATGAAACCAAGGTTATAGAACCAGTAGGAGAACCAAGCAACACAACATAAACAACCCGTGTACACAAAGAACAACACCTCGCAACCCGACGTGTTAAAGGGGTTGTCAATCCCTTTCGGGGTACGACGCCTCAAGATAGGCAAAGGACGTGAGGTAAATTTGTAGATATGATAAATAGATCGTGGAACAAATAAATTGCAGCAAGGTATTTTTGTATTTTTTAGTTTAATTGATCTGAAAATAAACACGAGAAAAAAGTATATTGCAAGGCAAATATATGAGAAAGAAGACCCGTGGGCCATAGGTTTCACTAGTGGCCTCTCTCGAGAAAAATAGCAAACGCTGGATGAACAAATTACTATTGGGCAATTGATAGAACTTCAAATAATCATGACGATATCCAGGAAATTGTCATTACATAGACATCATGTCCAAGATTAGTAGACCGACTCCTACCTGCATCTACTACTATTACTCCACACATCGACCGCTATCCAGCATGCATCTAGTGTATTAAGTTCATGGAAAAATGGAGTAATGCAATAAGAACGATGACATGATGTAGACAAGATCAGTTTATCTATTGTGCCAGATATGGATCCCGTCTTTTTATCCTTAGTAGCAACGATACATACGTGTCGGTTCCCTTTCTGTCACTGGGATCAAGCACCGTAAGATCGAACCCACTACCGGGCACCTCTTCCCATTGCACGATAAATAGATCAAGTTGGCCAAGCAAAACCCAAATACTGGAGAAGAAATACGAGGCTATAAGAGATCACACATATAAGAGATCAAAGAACTCAAATAACTTTCATGGATATAAAAAGATATAACTGATCAGAAACTCGAAGTTCATCAGATCCCAACAAACACACCGCTAAAAGACTTACATCATATGGATCTCCAAAACATCATTGTATTGATAATCAAGAGAGAGAGAGAGAGAGGAAGCCATCTAGCTACTAACTATGGACCCGATGGTCTACAAAGAACTACTCACGCATCATCTGAGAGGCACCAATGGAAGTGGTGAACCCCTCCGTGATGGTGTCTAGATTGGATCTCGGTGTTCTGGACTCTGCGGCGTCTGGATGAATATTTCGTAGACTCCCCTAGGGTTTCTGGAATATTGGGGTATTTATAGAGCAAAGAGTCGGTCCAGGGGGCACCCGAGGTGGGCACAACCCACCCGGGCACGCCCGGGCCTCCTGGCGCGCCCAGGTGGGTTGTCCCCTCCTCGTGACTCTGATGACCCACAAGTATAGGGGATCTATTGTAGTCCTTTTAATAAGTAAGAGTGTCGAACCCAACAAAGAGCAGAAGGAAATGACAAGTGGTTTTCAGTAAGGTATTCTCTGCAAGCACTGAAATTGTAGGTAACAGATAGTTTTGTGATAAGATAATTTGTAATGGGTAACAAGCAATGAAAGTAAATAAGGTGCAACAAGGTGGCCCAATCCTTTTTGTAGCAAAGGACAAGCCTAGACAATTTCTTATAATGAGAAAAGCCCTCCCGAGGACACATGGGAATTATCGTCAAGCTAGTTTTCATCACGCTCATATGATTCGCGTTCGGTACTTTGATAATTCCCACTTATGATTAATCCCTATTGCAAGCATCCACAACTACAAAAGAAGTATTAAGGTAAACCTAACCATAGCATGAAACTAGTGGATCCAAATCAGCCCCTTACGAAGGAACGCATAAACTAGGGTTTAAGCTTCTGTCACTCTAGAAACCCATCATCTACTTATTACTTCCCAATTCCTTCCTCTAGGCCCAAATAATGGTGAAGTCTCATGTAGTGGATGTTCACATAACACCACTAGAGGAGAGACAACATACATCTCATCAAAATATCAAACGAATACCAAATTCACATGACTACTAATAGCAAGACTTCACCCATGTCCTCAGGAACAAACATAACTACTCACAAAGCATATTCATGTTCATGATCAGAGTAGTATTAATATGCATTAAGGATCTGAACATATGATCTTCCACCAAGTAAACCAATTAGCATCAACTACAAGGAGTAATCAACACTACTAGCAACCCACAGGTACTAATTTGTGGTTTTGATACAAGATTGGATACAAGAGATGAACTAGGGTTTGAGAGGAGATGGTGCCGGTGAAGATGTTGATGGAGATTGACCTCCTCCCGATGAGAGGATCGTTGGTGATGATTTCCCCCTCCCAGAGGAAAGTTTCCCCGACAGAACAGCTCCACCAGAGCCCTAGATTGGTTCCGCCAAGGTTCCGCCTCATGGCGGCGGAGTTTCGTCCCGTAAGCTTGCTTATGATTTTTCTAGGATAAAAGCCTTCATATAGCAGAAGATGGGCACCAGAGGGCCACCAGGGGGCCCAACAGACAAGGGCGCGCACCCCACCCTCCTAGCCAGGGTGTGGCCCCCCTCTGGTATTTTCTTCGCTCAATAATTCTTATTAATTCCAAAAGTGACTTCTGTGGAGTTTCAGGATTTTTGGAGCTGTGCAGAATAGGTTTCCAATATTTGCTCCTTTTCCAGCCAGAATTCCAGCTGCCGGCATTCTCCCTCTTCATGATAAACCTTGTAAAATAAGAGAGAATAGCCATAAGTATTATGCCATAACGTGTAATAACATCCCATAATGCAATAAATATTGATATAAAAGCATGATGCAAAATGGACGTATCAACTCCCCCAAGCTTAGACCTCGCTTGTCCTCAAGCGGAAGCCGAAATCGAAAAATTGCCCACATGTTTAGAGATAGAGGTGTCGACAAAAATAAAAATACAGACATGAGGGCATCATGATCATTCTTATAACAGCAACATATGTGGATTTTGTCATATGATTTCTTATGGTCAAGTAACAATGTATTCACAATGTCAAGTATGGTTCAGAAACTTCATTGAGAACTAGCAAACTATAATCTCAGTCATTGAAGCAATTGCAATTTATCATTACATCAGAAAGAGTCAAGAATAGAGTTTTTCAGCAAGTCCACATACTCAACTATCATATAGTCTTCTACAATTGCTAACACTCCGGCAATACTTATGGTTCTAGAGTTTTAATCGGACACTGAGAAAGATAGGGGCTTATAGTTTTGCCTCCCAACGTATTCACCTTTGGGTGATGTCAACAATAATAGTTCATGCTAACTTACATCCAATTGGATATATGTATCAGGATCTTTCCAACAAGAGGTTCTTCCAAAGGATAAAATGAAAAAGGGAAAGGTGAAGATCACCTTGACTCTTGCATAAAGTAAAGACATAAAGTAAAAAAGATAGGCCCTTCGCAGAGGGAAGCAGAGGTTGTCATATGCTTTTAGGGTTGGATGCACAAAATCTTAATGCAAAAGAGCGTCACTTTATATTGCCACTTGTGATATGAACCTTTATTATGCAGTCCATCGCTTTTATTACTTCCATATCACACAATCGTATAAAGCTTATTTTCTCCACACTAATAAGTCATACATATTTAGAGAGCAATTTTTATTACTTGCAACATGACAACTTACTTGAAGGATCTTACTCAATCCATAGGTAGGTATGGTGGACTCTTATGGCAAAACTGGGTTTAAGGATATTTGGAAGCACAAGGAGTATCTCTACTTGGTGCAAGGAATTTGGCTAGCATGAGGGGGAAAGGCAAGCTCAACATGTTTGGAAGATCCATGACAATATACTTTAACTGAGATGTGAGAAAACATAAACCATTATGTTGTCTTCCTTGTGCAACATCAACTCTTTAGCATGTCATACTTTAATGATTGCTCACAATCATAAAAGATGTCCAAGATAGTATATTTATATGTGAAAACCTCTCTTTCTTTATTACTTCCTATTAATTGCAACGATGACCAAATCTATGTTTGTCAACTCTCAACAACTTTTATGCCGCATACTCTTTATATGTGAAGTCATTATTATCCATAAGATCAATATGAACTCTTCTATTTCTTTTTATTCTTTCTATTTTCTCAAGATCATAGCAAGATAGGAAAGCCCTTGACTCAACACTAATCTTTGTTATAGATAGCTCACGGACTTGATTACATTAGAAGGATCACAAAGCAAAACTCAAAACTAAATCATATCAAAACTTCAATCTACTAGATGAAGATATTACTAAAAGGATAGAACTAAGTAAAACGGTAAAGATAGGAGTGTGATGGTGATACGATACCGAGGCACCTCCCCCAAGCTTGGTTGTCGCCAAGGGGAGTGCCCATACCCATGTGATTATGTCCTCGAAGGTGATGAAGGTGGTGATGATGATGGTGGATAATCGCACATCAAGCATAAAAGCTCCTCCAACTTGCGGATAATGCCCATGAGTCCGGCGATATGATCCTTCAATAAAATATTCTCCTGTGTGAGATACTTGTTCTGTATGCGAGCTAACTCAATCATCTTGAAAGCTTCAATCTCAGTTGGAGTAAAGAGGTTAGGTAAAGGTTGAGGGATGTTTTCTTCTTCCACCGCCGGAGCTTGATCCTCCATGGCCTTCTTGATCCCTTCATCCTTGTTGATATCCTCAGGTTCTTCTCTTTTCAGCTCTATCTTCAATAGCAAAGCATCCTTGTCTTCATTGTTGAAGGAGGGTGATGTCATGATGCTCTAGATCTGTCAGAAAAACAGCTCGAAACAAAAACAGAGGATTTTTGCGTGATACGGTGGTCAAAACCTTCGGGAGATTATATAATGAATTTTTACCGACCAAGAGAAGTAAGGTGCAAGAAAACGGAGTCCGGGAGGCACACGAGGTGCCCACGAGACAGGGGGCGCGCCCAGTAGGGGTGGGCGCGCCCTCCACCCTCGTGGAGGCATCGTGTCCTTCCCGGATTACTTCTTGCTTTCCAAAATTCTTAAATATTCCAAAACGGAGAAAAAATGCCATTAGAATTGTTTTGGAGTTGGTTTACTTACCGTACCACACACCTATTACTTTTCGGAGTCTGAAACATTCTGGAAAGTGTCCCTTATGTATTCCTTCGGGGTTACGGTCTCAATAATATTAGTTTAAACATTGATAGGATTACTTGAGATATAATGTTTGATTCTTTGACCGTTCACCACCCTCGGACTTGTGCCTTCTAAGTTGTTGATTTTTATGGCACCGGAACGATAGACCTCCTCGATAATGTAAGGACCTTCCCATTTAGATAGAAGTTTTCCTGCAAAAAAAATCTTAAACAAGAGTTGAATAGCAACACATAATCACCTACGTTAAATTCACGCTTTTGTATTCTTTTGTCATGCCATCTTTTAACTTTTTCTTTGAACAACTTGGCATTCTCGTAGGCTTGGGTTCTCCATTCATCAAGTGAGCTAATATCAAATAACCTCTTCTCACCGGCAAGTTTGAAGTCATAGTTGAGCTCTTTAATAGCCCAATATGCTTTATGTTCAAGTTCAAGAGGTAAGTGACATGCTTTTCCATAAACCATCTTATACGGAGACATACCCATAGGATTTTTGTATGCAGTTCTATAGGCCCATAATGCATCATCAAGTTTCTTGGACCAGTTCTTTCTAGATCTATTGATAGTCTTTTGCAAAATTAATTTGAGCTCTCTATTGCTTAACTCTACTTGACCGCTAGACTGTGGGTGATAAGGAGATGCAATTCTATGATTAACATCATACTTAGCAAGCATTTTACGAAAAGCACCATGAATAAAATGTGAACCACCATCAGTCATTATATATCTAGGGACTCCAAACCTTGGAAAAATAACTTCTTTAAGCATCTTAATAGAGGTGTTATGATCAGCACTACTAGTTGGAATATCTTCTACCCACAGTAATGTAATCAACAGCAACTAGAATATGTGTGTATCCATTAGAGGCAGGAAAAGGTCCCATATAATCAAAGCCTCAAACATCAAATGGTTTAATAACAAGGGAATAGTTCATAGGCATTTCTTGACGTCTACTAATATTACCAATTCTTTGACATTCATCATAAGACAAGACAAACTTACGAGAATCTTTGAAGAGAGTAGGCCAATAAAAACCGGATTGTAATACCTTATGTGCAGCTCTATCTCCAGCGTGGCATCCTCCATATGGTTCGGAGTGACACTTGCGTAGGATCTATTCCTGTTCATGCTGAGGTTCACAACGTCTAATAACAGCATCTACTCCTTCTTTATAAAGGTGTGGGTCATCCCAGAAGTAATGTCTTAAATCATAAAAGAACTTTTTCTTTTGCTGGTATGTGAAACTAGGTGGTATAAATTTAGCAACAATGTAATTAGCATAATCAGCATACCATGGAGCAGTACGAGAAGCATTAATGACTGCTAATTGTTCATCAAGAAAGCTATCATCAATAGGTAGTGGGTCATCAAGAACATTCTCTAATCTAGACAAGTTGTCTGCAACGGGGTTCTCAGCTCCCTTTCTATCAATAATATGCAAATCAAATTCTTGGAGCAAGAGAACCCATCTAATAAGTCTAGGTTTAGCATCTTTCTTTTTCCATAAGATATTTAATAGCAGCATGATCAGTGTGAATAGTAACTTTAGAATCAACAATGTAAGGTCTGAACTTATCACATGCAAATACGACTACTAAGAACTCTTTTTCAGTAGTAGCATAATTTCTTTGGGCAGTATCAAGAGTTTTACTAGCATACTGGATAACATTTAATTTCTTATCAACTCTTTTCCCTAGGACAACACCTATAGCATAATCGCTAGCATCACACATAATTTCAAAGGGTAAATTCCAATCAGGTGGCTAAACAATAGGTGCAATGATCAAAGCTTTCTTAAGTATTTCAAATGCTTCTACACAATCATCATCAAAGACAAAAGGAATATCTTTTTGCAATAAATTAGTCAGAGGCCTAGAGATTTTAGAAAAGTCCTTAATGAACCTCCTATAAAAACCGGCATGACCAAGGAAACTTCTTATACCTTTTATGTCCTTGGGACATGGCATCTTTTCAATAGCATCAACTTTAGCTTTATCAACTTCAATACCTTTCTTAGAAATCTTATGCCCCAAGACAATGCCTTCATTAACCATAAAGTGGCACTTTTCCCAAGTCAAGATGAGACTAGTGTCTTCACATCCCTGCAAAACTCGATCAAGGTTGCTCAAGTAATCATCAAAAGAGGATCCATAAACGAAGAAATCATCCATGAATACCTCACAGATCTTTTCACAAAAGTTAGAGAATATAGCCGTCATGCATCTTTGAAAGGTAGCATGTGCATTACATAAACCAAAAGGCATACGTCTATAAGCAAAAGTACCGAAAGGGCAAGTAAAAGTAGTTTTTGATTGATCCTCTGCTGACACAGGTATTTGAAAGAAACCAGAATAACCATCTAGAAAGCAGAAATGTGTATGTTTGGACAGTCTTTCAAGCATTTGATCAATAAAAGGTAAAGGGTAATGATCTTTCTTAGTAGCTTTATTTAATTTACGGAAATCAATTACCATCCTATATCCTGTAATAATTCCTTGCGGGATCAATTCATCTTTATCATTAGGAACAACAGTAATACCTCCCTTCATTGGAACGCAATGGACAGGGCCTACCCAATCACTATCAGCAACAAGATATATTATACCTGCCTCAAGGAGCTTTAGTATCTCCTTTCTTACCACTTCTTTCATCTTAGGATTTAACCGTCGTTGAGGATCTCTAACTGGTTTGGCATCTTTCTCCAGTTTTATTTTGTGTTGGCATAGAGTGGGACTAATGCCCTTAAGATCATCCAAAGTATATCCAATACCAGCACGGTGCTTTTTCAGAGTTTTCAATAATCTTTTCTCTTCTTGCTCTGACAGGTTAGCACTAATAATAACAGGATGTATTTTCTTTTCATCAAGATAAGCATATTTAAGATTATCAGGTAATGGTTTAAGCTCAAACACGGGATCACCCTTGAGTGGAGGGGGTCCCCTAGGATTTCAACAGGTAAGTTGTGTTTCAGAATAGGACCCTATTTAAGGAATACTTCATCTATTTCCCTTCTTTCATTCATAAACATATCATTTTCATGGTCTAGCAAATATTGTTCTAACGGATCAGTAGGAGGCACGACAATTGAAGCAAGACCAACAATTTCATCCTTACTAGGCAATTCTTTATCATGGGGTTGTCTACGAAATTTAGCAAAATTAAACTCATGTTTCATGTCCCCCAAGCAAATTGTAACAACATCCCTTTTTGCAATCAATCTTAGCATTGACAGTATTCAAGAAGGGTCTACCAAATATAATGGGACAAAAGCTATCTTGTGGGGAACCAAGAACAAGAAAATCAGCAGGATATTTAACTTTCCCACACAAGACTTCGACATCTCTAACAATCCCAATGGCTTAATAGTATCTCTATTGGCAAGCTTAACTGTAACATCAATATCTTCTAACTCAGCAGGTGCAATATCATGCATAATTTCTTTATATAAGGAAAAAGGTATTGCACTAGCACTAGCACCCATATCACATAAGCCATGGTAACAATGATCTCCTATTTTAACAGAAATAACAGGCATGCCTACAACAGGTCTATGTATCTTAGCATCTGGCCTAGCAATATTAGCAGTTTCACCACTGAAGTAAATAACATGCCCATCTATATTATCATCCAAGAGATCTTTAACCATAGCAATACTAGGTTCAACTTTGATTTGCTCAGGGGGTGTATATGTTCTAGTATTACCCTTACGAACAAAAGTTGAAGCTTTAGCATGATCCTTTATTCTAACAGGAAAAGGTGGTTTCTCAACATAAGTAGTAGGAACGATAGGATCATTATAAGTGATAGTCTTTTTCTCAACTGTAATAGGTGCAACTACTTTTACTTTAGTGGGAAGATTATATTTAAACCACTTCTCCTACGTGGGGGCGCGACGGGCGTGGGAGGACGAACCGGCTGGAGTCAGCGATGGGGTGGCGGTGCAGCCTTCCCGCCGCATTGAAGGATGCAGGGACGAGGCCTGCTGCTCGTTCCCCGCTGGGCCGGTGGCGGCGTTGGCGGCAGGCGACAGGGAACGATGGGGGCGACTGCCGACGGGCGCCATCTGGGCGACGCGGGTGGCGAGAGCAGCCCGACGCTCGGCGCGAGCCCGGCGAGCATTAGCAATGGACACGACGGAAGATCACACGCGAACAGTGGAAGAAAGATTCCGGCGCACCCCTACCTGGCACGGCAAATGTCGGATTTCGGGTTCCGGCAGACCCTTGAGGTTCGTACTCTGGGGTGCGCACGAAGATCTTTCCCCTACCAGCTCACGTTTCGAAGCTTTGCAAGGAATCTAGGCTAGAAAGAAGAACACACAAGGGACACGAGATTTATACTAGTTCAGGCCACCATTGTGGTGTAATACCCTACTCCAGTGTGTGGTGTGGTGGATTGCCTCAGGGGCTGATGATGAACAACACAAAGGGGAACAGCTTCGCGAGGGGCTGTTCTTGAGCTGGTGCGATGAACTACTTGGGTGAGTTCAATCGCTTCTCTCCCTCTCTGATCGATCCGTCTCCCAGATGCCCCTTGTCGATGTCAAAACCGGCGGATCTCGGGTAGGGGGTCCCGAACTATGCGTCTAGGCGGATGGTAACAGGAGACAAGGGACACAATGTTTTTACCCAGGTTCGGGCCCTCTCGATGGAGGTAAAACCCTACTCCTGCTTGATTGATATTGATGATATGAGTAGTACAAGAGTGGATCTACCACGAGATCAAGGAGGCTAAACCCTAGAAGCTAGCCTATGGTATGATTGTTGTAATGGTTGTTCGTCCTACGGACTAAAACCCTCCAGTTTATATAGACACCGGAGAGGGCTAGGGTTACACAGGTTCGGTTACAATGGTAGGAGATCTACATATCCGTATCGCCAAGCTTGCCTTCCACGCCAAGGAAAGTCCCATCCGGACACGGGACGAAGTCTTCAATCTTGTATCTTCATATTCTTGGAGTCCGGTCGATGATGATAGTCTGGCTATCCGGACACCCCCTAGTCCAGGACTCCCTCAATAGCCCCCGAACCAGGCTTTCAATGACGACGAGTCCAGCGCATATATAGTCTTCGGCGTTGCAAGGCGGGTTCTCCTTCAAATTCCATGTGCTTGCCGAATAGTGTCCGGCTCCCTTACAAATGTCGCGCTCCTTGGCTTCCACGCCCAATAATGGCCCTCTTCCACGCGTCGCACGAATGCGAAAAGCCAGGGTATCTTTGTAAGTGCATCTAGGGACTAATGCATTTGTGAGTGTACACAGGTCTATAAGTCTATGAGGAGTTTGATATTTACAGAGAAAGTCGACCCCTAAAAATGAAGTTCTTCGACTGAAGACTTTGATATTCTGAAGACTTTCTGAATACTTTGAGAGTGAAGAAATTGGTGTGACCTTGAAGACTTGGTATTCATTTGCGGAACATGAAGCGTGAAGACTTTTGTTTTCGTAGTTTCATTTTCTCTTTCTTGAGTCATAGGAAACACCGTACTGTTAAAGGGGGTCGAGGAAATACTAAGGAAAATTTTCCATGTGATGCTCAAGTCAAAATCCTACACCTACCAATCCCTTCGAGTGAAGCCTTTGGAAATCTCATACAGTTCAGTCAATTTCTTCAGTGACAGAGACAAGTTCTTCTGGTCGTTGACGAATTTGTTCTGACTGAGGAGTTAGGAATTCGCCAGTGCGAATTGCCTACACAGTGAGGAACATGATAGCCCTGAGGAATTTGAGAGTCAAATTTCCGACCGTTGCTGTGCTGCGCGCCAGCTGTCCCAAAATATCCTATCCACCTAACGGTCATATCATTGAAGGGCATTTATGTCTTATCATGTCGGGCTGCTCCCTAGGCTATAAATAGCCGCCCCCTACAACCACTAGCTGGTTGGCTGCTCCGAGAGAACTTGACACTTGTCATTTGAGAGCAACCCATCCTCCGAGGACTTTGAGCGAAAATCATCAAGTGAGGAAATCCCAAAACCAAACCCCCACAAACCCAAAGTGATTGAGCATCACTGAAGAAATTGATCCTGCATGGATCCGACGCTTGTTACCTTTAAAGACTGTGCTTCTTCCAGATGGTTAGGCGTCATTGTCTAGAGCATCCAAGAGGAATTGTGGATCGCCGAGTGACCAAGTCTGTGAAGGTTTGGAAGTCACCTCAAGACTTACCATGAGTGATTGGACGAGGTCTGCGTGACCTTAGTTCAAGGAGAATACGGTTAGGACTGGGTGTCCTGAGTTGCGTGCTCAGTGACTGGGTGTCCGGGACTGCGTGTCCTCGAGTTTAAATACTCAGCCGCTCCAACCAGACGTACAACTGAGACAGCAGTTGGAACTGGTTTACCAAATCATTGTCTTCACCAACCTAACTGGTTCTATTTCCTCAACCCTTCCATTTCCTCATTACTGTGTTGAGTGTTTGTTCATATCTGTGTTTGAAGACTTTGACTGAAGACTTTCTCAATTTCCTCAGTTCAATTTCTTCAGTATGTTTGTCTTCATCTTGTGTTATCCTGTGATTACGCTTTCTGTACTCTGTGCTAGTCTTCATTTCATCATGATGACCATGCTTGTATTCTGTTATGCTTACTTCTGAGTACTTATTCCGCTGCAAGTAGTTCTTCGCTAAGGAATTTCCTCACCAGCAAATTCCTCAGTGAAGAATTCATAAAAATCGCCTATTCACCCCCCTCTAGTTGATATAACGCACTTTCAATTGGCATCAGAGCAAGGTACTCCCTTGTTCTATGTGATTTTGGTTTAACCGCCTGGAGTTTTAGTTATGTCGACCACTGGTATGATCAAGGTCTCAGTTGGGTGTCCTACCTTTGATGGGACGGACTACCCCTACTGGAAGAACAAGATGCTAATGCATCTTGAAGCAATTGACAACGATCTCTGGTATGTTGTGGAAAATGGTGTTCCCTCTGTCTCACCCTCACTGAACGCTACCGATGTGAAGAGATTCAAGCAACTCGATTCTCAAGCGAAGAATATCATATGTGGCCATCTGAGTAAAGGACAGTATGGAAGAGTGAGTGCTTTGGAAACTGCTAAGCTTATCTGGGATAGGCTGTCCAAGGTGAATGAAGGAGTCTCAACTCAGCGTGACTCTCGAGTTGATGTTCTTCGGAATCTCTTCAACTGCTTCAAAAGACTCGACAATGGAAATGTCCAACAAACCTTTGATCACCTCACTGACATCTCAAATGAGCTTCAAGCCCTCGGTGCCACTGACATCACTGATCATGAAGTGGTGAAGAAACTGTTGAGATCGCTTGATTCCTCATTTGATACTCTGGGACTGATGATACAAGAACGTGCTGACTACAAGTCTCTTGATCCTGCCGATATCCTCGAAAGGCTAAATACTCACGAGTTCCAGCTTGCTGAAAAGAGAGATGTCTATGGTTCAAACTATGGCAAACCACGTGCCCTGAAGGCCAAGGCTGTGTCTGACTCTGAATGTGAGGATTCTGGTAGTAGCCTTGGTGATCCTGAAGAATTGAACCAGGAGCTAGCACTGCTCGTGAAGAAATTCCAGCAGTTCTCAAGACGTGGTCGCTTTGGAAAATCCTCATGAAGCAGTGATTCCACATCAAGTGACTATAAGAGAAGGTTGTGCCACAAATGCAAGAAACCTGGTCACGATATTCAAGATTGTCCTCAGTGGGAAAAAGAAATGAAGAAGAAGAAATACAAGGATTACAGTTCTGATGATGCAAAGAAGAAGAAGAAATCGTCAAAATCTTCAAAATCCTCGAAGTCTTCATCTTACAAGAAGAGCAACTCCATGAAGGCTCGGGCATTCATTGGCAAGGAAATGGACTCTGAAGCTGAATCTGAGGAAAATGAGGAAGAGGAGGCGTCTGAAGAATCTAAATCTGGTGTGGCGAGTCTGGCTTTCTCTACTGCTTTCGTTAGCAAGTCCATCTTCAACACTGAAGAAACTGACTCCACCGAGAAGCCTGATGAAGATAATGTTGGGGAACGTGGCAGAAATTCAAAATTTTCCTACGTGTCACCAAGATCTATCTATGAAGAAACTAGCAACGAGGGGAAGGAGAGTGCATCTACATACCCTTGTAGATCGCTAAGCGGAAGCGTTCAAGAGAACGGGATTGAAGGAGTCGTACTCGTCGTGATCCAAATCACCGGAGATCCTAGTGCCGAACGGACGGCACCTTCGCGTTCAACACACGTACAGCCCGGTGACGTCTCCCATGCCTTGATCCAGCAAGGAGAGAGGGAGAGGTTGAGGAAGACTCCATCCAGTAGCAGCACAACGGCGTGGTGGTGATGGAGGAGCGTGGCTATCCTGCAGGGCTTCGCCAAGCACCACGGGAGAGGAAGAGTAAGAGAGGTAGGGCTGCACCAAGAGGGAGAGATTCTTGTGTGTTGGGCAGCCCCCAGACCTCAGGTATTTATAGGGGGAGGGGAGGGGGCTGCGCCCCCTCTAGGGTTCCCTCCCCAGGGGTGGCGGCAGCCCCCAGATCCCATCTGGGTGGCGGCCAGAAGGGGAGAGGGGGAGGCGCACCCAAGGTGGGCCTTAGGGCCCATATGCCCTAGGGTTTGCCCCCCTTCCCCACTTCCTGCGCCTTGGGCCCTGTGGGGGGGGCGCACCAGCCCACCTGGGGCTGGTCCCCTCCCACACTTGGCCCATGCAGCCCTCCAGGGTTGGTGGCCCCACTTGGTGGACCCCCGGGACCCTCCCGGTGGTCCCGGTACGTTACCGGAAAAACCCGAAACTTTTTCGGTGACCAAAACAGGACTTCCCATATATAAATCTTTACCTCCGAACCATTCCGGAACTCCTCGTGACATCCGGGATCTCATCCGGGACTCCGAACAACATTCGGTAACCACATACAAACTTCCTTTATAACCCTAGCGTCATCGAACCTTAAGTGTGTAGACCCTACGGGTTCGGGAGACATGTAGACATGACCGAGACGTTCTCCAATCAATAACCAACAACGGGATCTGGATACCCATGTTGGCTCCCACATGTTCCACGATGATCTCATCGGATGAACCATGATGTCAAGGACTCAGTCGATCCCATATACAATTCCCTTTGTCTAACGGTATTGTACTTGCCCGAGATTCGATCGTCGGTATACCGATACCTTGTTCAATCTCGTTACCGGCAAGTCTCTTTACTCGTTTCATTACACATCATCCCGTGATCAACCCCTTGGTCACATTGTGCACATTATGATGATCTCCTACCGAGTGGGCCCAGAGATACCTCTCTGTTTACGTGGAGTGACAAATCCCAGTCTCGATCCGTGTTAACCCAACAGACACTTTCGGAGATACCTGTAGTGCCCCTTTATAGTCACCCAGTTATGTTGTGACGTTTGATACACCCAAAGCACTCCTACGGTATCCGGGAGTTACACGATCTCATGGTCTAAGGAAGAGATACTTGACATTGGAAAAGCTCTAGGAAACGAACTACACGATCTTTGTGCTATGCTTAGGATTGGGTCTTGTCCATCACATCATTCTCCTAATGATGTGATCCCGTTATCAACGACATCCAATGTCCATAGCCAGGAAACCATGACTATCTATTGATCACAACGAGCTAGTCAACTAGAGGCTCACTAGGGACATATTGTGGTCTATGTATTCACACGTGTATTACGATTTCCGGATAATACAGTTATAGCATGAATAAAAGACAATTATCATGAACAAGGAAATATAATAATACTTTTATTATTGCCTCTAGGGCATATTTCCAACAGTCTCCCACTTGCACTAGAGTCAATAATCTAGTTCACATCGTCATGTGATTAACAGTCACATGTCACATCGCCATGTGACCAACATCCAAAGAGTTTACTAGTGTCATTAAACTAGTTCACATCATCATGCGATTAAGACTCAATGAGTTCTGGGGTTTGATCATGTTTTGCTTGTAAGAGAGGTTTTAGTCAACGAGTCTACAACATTTAGATCCATATGTACTTCGCAAATCTCTAGGTCATATTGTAAATGTTGATTCCACACTCCACTTGGAGCTATTCCAAATGGTCGCTCCACTATACGTATCCGGTTTGCTACTCAGAGTCACTCGGATAGGTGTTAAAGCTTGCATCGACGTAACCCTTTACGCCGAACTCTTTATCACCTCCATAATCGAGAAACATGTCCTTATTTACTCCAAGGACAATTTTGACCGCTATCTGGTGATCCACTCCTTGATCACCTTTGTACCCTCTTGCCAGACATGTGGCAAGGCACACATCAGGTGCGGTACTCAGCATGGCATACCGTATAGAGCCTATGACAAAAGCATAGGGGACGACCTTCGTCCTTCCTCTTTCTTCTGCCGTGGTCAAGCTTTAAGTCTTAACTTCATACCTTACAACTCAGACAAGAACTCCTTCTTTGACTGATCCATCTTGAACACCTTCAAGATCATGTCAAGGTACGTGCTCATTTGAAAGTATTATTAAGCATTTTGATCTATCCTTATAGATCTCGATGCTCAATGTTCAAGTAGCTTAATCTGGGTTTTCTATTGAAAACTCCTTTCAATCAACCCTTTATGCTTTCTAGAAATTGTACATCATTTCTGATCAACAATATGTCAACAACATATACTCACCAGAAATTCTATAGTGCTCCCACTCACTTCTTTGGAAATACAAGTTTCTCATAAACTTTGTATAAACCCAAAATCTTTGATCATCTCATCAAAGTGTACATTCCAACTCCGAGATGCTTACTCTAGTCCTTAGAAGGATCGCTGGAGCCAGCATACCTTTTAGCATCCTTAGGATCGACAAAACCTTTCTGATTGTATCACATACAACCTTTCCTTACGAAAACTAGTAAGGAAACTCGTTTTGACATCCATCTGCCAGATTTCATAAATGCAGCTAATGCTAACATGATTCCGACAGACTTTAAGCATCACTACGGATGAGAAAATCTCATCGTAGTCAACTCCTTGAACTTGTGAAAAACTCTTCGTCACAAGTCGAGCTTCATAGATGGTGACATTACCATCCACGTCCGTGTTCTTCTTAAAGATCCATTTATCTCAATGGCTTGCCGATCATTGGGCAAGTCCACCAAAGTCCATGCTTTGTTCTGATACATGGATCCTATCTCGGATTTCATGGCTTCTAACCATTTGTCGGAATTTGGGCCCACCATCGCTTCTCCATAGCCCGTAGGTTCATTGTTGTCTAGCAACATGACCTCCAAGACAGGAGTGCGTACCACTCTGAAGTAGTACGCGTCCTTGTCGACCTATGAGGTCCGGTAGTGACTTGATCTGAAGCATCATGATCACTATCATCAGCTTCCACTTCAATTGGTGTAGGTGCCACATGAACGACTTCATGTGCCCTGCTACACACTGGTTGAAGTGATGGTTCAATAACCTCATTAAGTCTCCACCATCTTCCCACTCAACTTTCCGAGACAAACTTTTTCTCGAGAAAGGACCCGGTTTAGGAAACAATCCCTATTGCTTTCGGATCTGAATTAGGAGGTATACCCAACTGTTTTGGGTATCCTATGAAGATGCATTTTATCCGCTTTGGGTTCGAGCTTATCAACCTGAAACTTTTTCACATAAGCGTCGCAGCCCCAAACCTTTAAGAAATGACAGCTTAGGTTTCTCTAAACCATAGTTCATACGGTGTCATCTCAACGGAATTACGTGGTGCCCTATTTAAAGTGAGTGCGGTTGTCTCTAATGCCTAACCCATGAACTATAGTGGTAATTCGATAAGAGACATCATGGTACGCACCATATCCAATAGGGTGCAACTATGATGTTCGGACACACCATCACACTATGGTGTTCCAGGCGGTATTAATTGTGAAACAATTTCCACAATGTCTTAATTGCGTGCCAAAGCTCGTAACTCAGATACTCATCTCTATGATCATATCATAGACATTTCATCCTCTTGTCATGATGATCTTCAACTTCACTCTGAAATTACTTGAACCATGCAATAATTCAGACTTGTGTTTCATCAAGTAAATATACTCTACATCTACTCGAATCATCTATGAAGTAAGAACATAACGATATTCACTGCATGCCTCAGCACTCATTGGACTGCACACATCAAAATGTGTTACTTCCAACAAGTTGCTATCTTGTTCCAATTTACTGAAAAACGAGGCTTTTTAGTCATCTTGCCCATGTGGTATGATTTGCATATCTCAAGTGATTCAAAATCAAGTGAGTCCAAACGATCCATCTGCATGGAGTTTCTTCATGCGTATACACCAATAGACATGGTTCGCATGTCTCAAACTTTTCAAAACGAGTGAGTCCAAAGATCCATCAACATGGAGCTTCATGCGTTTTATACCAATATGACTTGCATGGCAGTGCCACAAGTAAGTGGTACTATCATTACTATCTTATATCTTTTGGCATGAAAATGTGTATCACTACGATTGAGATTCAATAAACCATTCCTTTAGGTGCAAGACCATTGAAGGTATTATTCAAATAAATAGAGTAACCATTATTCTCCTTAAATGAATAACCGTATTGCGATAGACATAATCCGATCATGTCTATGCTCAACGCAAACACCAAATCTCGATGGTAGAGGGAGCGTGCGATGCTTGATCACATCAACCTTGGAAACACTTCCAACACATATCGTCAGCTCACCTTTAGCTAGTCTCCGTTTATTCCGTAGCTTTTATTTCGAGTTACTAACACTTAGCAACCGAACCGGTATCTAATACCCTGGTGCTACTTGGAGTACTAGTAAAGTACACATTAACATAATGTATATCCAATATACTTCTATCGACCTTGCCAGCCTTCTTATCTACCAAGTATCTAGGGTAATTGCGCTCCAGTGGTTGTTCCCTTTATTACAAAAGCACTTAGTCTCGGGTTTGGGTTCAACCTTGGGTTTCTTCACTAGAGCAGCAGCTGATTTGCCGTTTCATGAAGTATCCCTTCTTGCCCTTGCCCTTCTTGAAACTAGTGGTTTCAGCAACCATCAACAATTCATGCTCCTTCTTGATTTCTACTTTCGCGGTGTCAAACATCGCGAATACCTCAAGGATCATCATATCTATCCCTGATATGTTATAGCTCATCACGAAGCTCTAGCAGCTTGGTGGCAATGACTTTGGAGAAACATCACTATCTCATCTGGAAGATCAACTCCCACTCGATTCAAGTGATTGTTGCACTCAGACAATCTGAGCACAAGCTCAACGATTGAGCTTTTCTCCCTTAGTTTGCAGGCTAAGAAAATCGTCGGAGGTCTCATACCTCTTGACGTGGGCACGAGCCTGAAATCTCAATTTCATCCCTCGAAACATCTCATATGTTCCGCGACGTTTCGAAAACATCTTTTGGTGCCTCAACTCTAAACCGTTTAACTGAACTATCATGTAGTTATCAAAACGTGTATGTCCGATGTTCGCAACATCCACAAACGACGTTTGGGGTTCAGCACACTGAGCGGTGCATTAAGGACATAAGCTTTCTACTGTCCGCATAATCGCTATTGTCAACTTTCAACTATATTTTCTCTAGGAACATATCTAAACAGTGGAACTAAAGCGCGAGCTTACGACATAATTTGCAAAGATCTTTTGACTATGTTCAGGATAATTAAGTTCATCTTATGAACTCCCACTCAGATAGACATCCCTCTAGTCATCTAAGTGATTACATGATCCGAGTCAACTAGGTCGTGTCCGATCATCACGTGAGACGTACTAGTCATCATCGGTGAACATCTTCATGTTGATCGTATCCTCCATACGACTCATGCTCGACCTTTCGGTCTCTGTGTTCCGAGGCCATGTCTGTACATGCTAGGCTCGTCAAGTTAACCCTAAGTGTTTTGCATGTGTAAAACTGTCTTACACCCGTTGTATGTGAACGTAAGGATCTATCACACCCGATCATCACGTGGTGCTTCGAAACGACGAACTTTAGCAACGGCGCACAGTTAGGGGAGAACACTTCTTGAAATTGTTGTAAGGGATCATCTTATTTACTACCGTCGTTCTAAGTAAACAAGATGCATAAACATGATAAACATCACATGCAATCAAATAGTGACATGATATGGCCAATATCATTTTGCTCCTTTTGATCTCCATCTTCGGGGCTCCATGATCATCATCGTCACCGGCATGACACCATGATCTCCATCATCATGATCTCCATCATCGTGTCTCCATGAAGTTGTCTCGCCAACTTATTACTTCTACTACTATGGCTACCGGTTAGCAATAAAGTAAAGTAATTACATGGCGTTGTTCAATGACACGCAGGTCATACAATAAATTAAGACAACTCATATGGCTCCTGCCGGTTGTCATACTCATCGACGTGCAAGTCGTGATTCCTATTACAAGAACATGATCAATCTCATACATCACATATCATTCATCACATTCTTCTTGGCCATATCACATCACATAGCATACCCTGCAAAAACAAGTTAGACGTCCTCTAATTGTTGTTCGCATGTTTTACGTGGCTGCTATGGGTTTCTAGCAAGAACATTTCTTACCTACGCAACACCACAACGTGATATGCCAATTGCTATTTACCCTTCATAAGGACCCTTTTCATCGAATCCGTTCCGACTAAAGTGGGAGAGACTGGCACCCGCTAGCCACCTTATGCACCAAGTGCATGTCAATCGGTGGAACCTGTCTCACGTAAGAGTACGTGTAAGGTCGGTCCGGGCCGCTTCATCCCACAATACCGTCGAAACAAGATTGGACTAGTAACGGTAAGCATATTGAACAAAATCAACGCCCACAACTACTTTGTGTTCTACTCGTGCAAAGAATCTACGCAATAGACCTAGCTCTGATGCCACTGTTGGGGAACGTAGCAGAAATTCAAAATTTTCCTACGTGTCACCAAGATCTATCTATGGAGAAACTAGCAACGAGGGGAAGGAGAGTGCATCTACATACCCTTGTAGATCGCTAAGCGGAAGTGTTCAAGAGAACGGGATTGAAGGAGTCGTACTCGTCGTGATCCAAATCACCGGAGATCCTAGTGCCGAACGGACGGCACCTCCGCGTTCAACACACGTACAGCCCGGTGACGTCTCCCATGCCTTGATCCAGCAAGGAGAGAGGGAGAGGTTGAGGAAGACTCCATCTAGCAGCAGCACAACGGCGTGGTGGTGATGGAGGAGCGTGGCTATCCTGCAGGGCTTCGCCAAGCACCACGAGAGAGGAGTAAGAGAGGTGGGGCTGCACCAAGAGGGAGAGATTCTCTTGTGTTGGGCAGCCCCGAGACCTCAAGTATTTATAGGGCGAGGGGAGGGTGCTGCGCCCCCTCTAGGGTTCCCTCCCCAGGGGTGGCGGCAGCCCCCAGATCCCATCTGGGTGGCGGCCAGAAGGGGAGAGGGGGAGGCGCACCTAGGGTGGGCCTTAGGGCCCATCTGCCCTAGGGTTTGCCCCCCTTACCCACTTCTTGTGCCTTGGGCCCTGTGGGGGGGCGCACCAGCCCACCTGGGGCTGGTCCCCTCCCACACTTGGCCCATGCAGCCCTCCAGGGTTGGTGGCCCCACTTGGTGGACCCCCGGGACCCTCCTGGTGGTCCCGGTACGTTACCGGAAAAACCCGAAACTTTTCCGGTGACCAAAACAGGACTTCCCATATATAAATCTTTACCTCCGGACCATCCCGGAACTCCTCGTGACGTCCGAGATCTCATCTGGGACTCCGAACAACATTCGGTAACCACATACAAACTTCCTTTATAACCCTAGCGTCATCGAACCTTAAGGGTGTAGACCCTACGGGTTCGGGAGACATGTAGACATGACCGAGACGTTCTCCGATCAATAACCAACAGCGGGATCTGGATACCCATGTTGGCTCCCACATGTTCCACGATGATCTCATCGGATGAACCACGATGTCAAGGACTCAGTCGATCCCGTATACAATTCCCTTTGTCTAACGGTATTGTACTTGCCCGAGATTCGATCGTCCGTATACCGATACCTTCTTCAATCTCGTTACCGGCAAGTCTCTTTACTCGTTCCATAACACATCATCCCGTGATCAACCCCTTGGTCACATTGTGCACATTATGATGATGTCCTACCGAGTGGGCCCAGAGATACCTCTCCGTTTACACGGAGTGACAAATCCCAGTCTCGATCCGTGTCAACCCAACAGACACTTTCGGAGATACCTGTAGTGCACCTTTATAGTCACCCAGTTATGTTGTGACGTTTGATACACCCAAAGCACTCCTATGGTATCCGGGAGTTACACGATCTCATGGTCTAAGGAAGAGATACTTGACATTGGAAAAGCTCTAGGAAACGAACTACACGATCTTTGTGCTATGCTTAGGATTGGGTCTTGTCCATCACATCATTCTCCTAATGATGTGATCCTGTTATCAACGACATCCAATGTCCATAGCCAGGAAACCATGACTATCTGTTGATCACAACGAGCTAGTCAACTAGAGGCTCACTAGGGACATATTGTGGTCTATGTATTCACACGTGTATTACGATTTCCGGATAATACAGTTATAGCATGAATAAAAGACAATTATCATGAACAAGGAAATATAATAATACTTTTATTATTGCCTCTAGGGCATATTTCCAACAGATAATGATGACTACGCTCCCACCTATTGCTTCATGGCAAAAGGTGCAAAGGTACTCAAATACACCTCCTCTGAATCTAGTGAAAATGAATCTGATGAGGATCTCAAGCCCAGCTACTCTAAACTTGCTAAGATTGCTTTAAAACAACAAAGGGCTTTTGAAAAGGTTCAAAACATGCTAGACAAAAGTGATGATATGTTGGGTGAAGAAATGGATCGCACTAAAGCCCTGACTGAAAATCTTCAGAGACTTCAGTCTAGGTTTGATAACCTTCAAGGTAATCATAACTCTCTCTTATCTGATCATGAGAAACTTTCTTATGAATTTCTTCAAAGAAAGCAAGATCTTGAGAAGCTAAGAGTGAGTTATGAAGATCTTTAGAAGGAGCGTGATTCATTACTAGCTCAACAAATCAGCGCTTCTCAGGAAGAATTTGTTCCTCCATGCTTAAAGTGCATTGAACGTGAATCTGCTAATTCTTCACCTGAATGCTCAAATGCTTCAACTGTTACAAATTCTTCACCTGCCTCTGCTATCACTAATTCCTCATCTGAGGACATTGCTAGTATCACTGACAATGCAGGGCTGAAGGAATTGTACATGACAGGCATGTACAAAAGCCTCAAAGGGCATCAGACTCTCTGTGATGTGCTTAAAAAGCAGATCCTCAACAGAAACCCTAGGAAAGAGGGTATTGCCTTTGAGAGGAAACTCAATGTTGATGGAACATATTGGAAGCCTGAGCAGTACCCCAAAACCTCATGGGTTGCTGCAAAGGGACCTCCAGTTGATCCATCTAACTTATCTGGCTTTACATGTGAATCTCCTCATTCTTCTGATGAGTCATTTGACTCTAACTACAAACTGTTCAAAAATCAGAATGGTGAAGTATTTGCTAGATATGTTGGCACTAACTGCAGGAATGGTTCCCCTATGAAGAAAATCTGGGTTCCCAAGAAGTGCCTTGAAAGTCTTCAGGTGAATGTCCTCAGGACACCACCTGTGAAGAACAGGAACCCCAGATCAAATTCTTCATATGGACCAAATTCTTCATATGGATCCAAGTCCTCATACGGACCAAATTCCTCACATGGATCATATTCCTCAAAAGGATCATAGTCCTCATATGATTATCATCATGCTAACAACTCTGTCTCGCAGGGTAGAGCTAAGGGCTATGAATATGTGCATTATTCTTCAAACCATTATGTTCATAAGTCCTCAAAGAATTTCTCTGCTTATTCATATGCTTACCCTAACCCCTCTTATGTGAAACGTAATGGTTTGGCTTCTATGCCACCATTCTCGTATGGTGCTCACAGAGTGATGAACTCTTTGCCACCCCTTCAGATGTGGGTGGTGAAGAAAAAGAACTAATCTCTTCTGCAGGGTCAGGTCTCCAGACGTGCTTTAACGTCTGAAGAATTTGCTGGGGACCTGACAAAATTGCCTGAAAGGACGCAGGCGAATCATGATGAAATGAACCTCCATTTCACACGTCCTCATTCTGCTATATTTGTTTACTGATTGATGAAATTCATCTGATGAATTTGATATCATATTCTTCACTGATGAAGCATATGAGATTGTAAGCTACACTAATTCATCTGCAGGATGATCAACCCAAAGCTAGTGAGTGGGTCCTCGATAGTGGATGTACAAATCACATGACTGGTGACAAGAATCTATTTATGGATGCTCCCTTATCACCGTCACATCTGAAGCATATCATCTTTGCTGACAAAGGCAAAAGTCAGGTATTGGGTCTTGGTAAGGTTGCAATCTCTAAGGATAAACACATGGACAAAGTCATGCTTGTTGAGTCCTTAGGATACAATCTCATGTCAGTCTCAATGCTTTGTGATCTTGATATGGTTGTTGTCTTTGGCAAGTATCGCTGTGTTGTGATCATGGAAGCTGACAATTCCAAAGTCTTCGAAGGCTTTAGGAGAGGAGATTTGTATATTGTTGATTTCTCTACAGGACCACAACCAGCCGTGTGTCTACTTGCAAAAGCTTCAGAAGGCTGGCTATGGCATCGACGACTTGGTCACGCAGGCATGAGGAATTTGCACACGCTTGCGAAGAAGAAGCATGTCATTGGCATTGAGAATGTCAAATTCCTCAAGGATCACTTATGCGGAGCCTGTGAAGCTGGAAAAATGACCAAGGCCAAGCATCCAGTGAAGACTATCATGACCACTACTCGTCCATTCGAATTGCTTCACATGGACCTCTTCGGACCTAATCATTACTCAGCAGTCACCAATGATGCATCTCTATATGGTTTTGTCATTGTTGATGATTACTCTCGATATACATGGGTACACATTGTTACTTACAAACATGAAGTGCAGGAAGTCTTCAAACGATTTTCCTCGAGGGCTTCAACCAACTTTGGTGTGAAGATCAAGCACATCAGAAGTGACAATGGAACTGAGTTCAAGAATTCCGGTCTTGATGACTATCTTGATGAACTTGGTATTACTCATGAGTTATCTGCTCCCTATACTCCTCAGCAAAATGGCGTCGTGGAGCACAAGAACAGAACTCTTGTTGAGATGGCTTGCACTATGCTTGATGAATACAAAACGCCTCAGCGTTTTTGGATTGATGCAATTGATACTGCGTGCCACATTATCAACAGAGTATATCTTCACAAATTCTTCAAGAAGACGGCCTATGAACTCCTCACTCACAAGAAACCCAATGTGAGTTATTTCAAAGTCTTCGGTGCTAAATGTTGGATTAGAGATCCTCACCACAACTCTAAATTTGCACCGAAAGCACATGAAGGTTTTATGCTTGGTTACGGAAAGGACTCGCACACCTACAGAGTCTTCAAGATTATTCTTCACAAGATTGTTGACACTGTAGATGTGCGGTTCGATGAAACTAATGGCTCGCAAAGAGAGCACCTACCTTCTGTGTTAGATGAACCAGCACCTGAGGATTCTATCAAGTTCAAGGCAACTAAGGACATCATTCCTACTGAAGAATCTGCTGAAGAATTCATTCCAGTTCATGAAGAACATCGAGCTAATGCACCTGAAGAAAATGCTGAGGAAAATGGTGCTGAAGAAAATGCTAATCAAATTCCTCAGCGACAACCAGCTCATCCTCGCGTTGCAAAAGAAGTGCAAGTGGAGAAGATCATCGATGACATTAGCGCACCAGGTCCTCTCACACGCTCAAAAGCTTCACATTTATCTAACTTTTGTGGGCACTATGCTTTTGTCTCTATCACAGAGCCCATTAAGGTAGATGAAGCATTTATGGAGCCGGAGTGGATTCAGGCTATGCAAGAAGAATTACATCATTTCGAGCTTAACAATGTCTGGGAACTGGTCAATCGCCCAGATCCTCGCAAGCATAATATCATTGGCACAAAGTGGATCTACCGCAACAAGCAAGATGAAAATGGTCTTGTGGTGAGGAATAAGGCACGACTAGTAGCTCAAGGCTACACACAGGTTGAAGGAATTGATTTCGATGAAACTTTTGCACCTGTTGCTAGACTTGAGGCTATTCGCATATTACTTGCTTATGCTAACCATCATGATATCATCTTATATCAAATGGATGTGAAAAGTGCATTCCTCAATGGTAAGCTTGAGGAAGAAGTATATGTTGCTCAACCCCCAGGTTTTGAAGATCCAAAGAATCCTGACAAAGTCTTCAGACTCAATAAGGCCCTCTATGGCCTCAAGCAAGCCCCTCGGGCGTGGTATGATACATTGAAGGAATTCTTCATGAAGAATGGCTTCACACCCGGTTCACTCGACCCTACTCTCTTTACTAAATCTTATGATGGTGAACTGTTTGTGTGCCAAATATATGTTGATGATATTATCTTTGGCTGTACTGACCAACGTTATAGTGATGAATTTGCCTATATGATGAGTGAAGAATATCAAATGTCTATGATGGGAGAGTTGAAATTCTTCTTAGGTCTTCAAATTCGTCAGCAGTGCAATGGCATATTCATATCTCAGGAGAAATACCTCAAATATGTACTGAGGAAATTCGGCATGCAAGATTGCAAAGGCGTCAAAATTCCTATGCCCACAAATGGCCATCTATGCACTGATGGAAATGGTATTGACTTCGATCACAAGGTATACCGCTCCATGATTGGTTCTTTATTGTACTTATGTGCATTTAGGCCAGATATAATGCTTAGTGTTTGCATGTGTGTCCGATTTCAAGCTGCACCGAAGGAATCACACCATAAGGCTGTGAAGCATATTCTTCGATATCTAGCTCACACACCAACACTAGGATTATGGTACCCCAAGGTCTCTGCTTTTGATCTCATTGGATATTCTGACTCTGACTATGCCGGTGATCGTGTGGACCGCAAGTCAACATCTGGCACTTGTCATTTCCTCGGACGATCTTTGATCTGTTGGTCCTCGAAGAAACAGAACTGTGTATCACTGTCTACTGCTGAAGCTGAATATATTGCTGCTGGCTCTTGCTGTGCTCAACTGCTTTGGATGAAGCAAACCCTCAAGGACTATGGCGTCAACGTGAAGAATGTGCCTCTCCTCTGCGACAATGAGAGTGCCATCAAGATTTCTCACAACCCAGTTCAGCACTCGAAGACAAAGCACATTCAGATTCGTCATCATTTTCTTCGTGATCATGTGTTGAAGGGCGACATCTCCATCGAGCACGTGAAGACTGAAGAACAGCTAGCTGATATCTTCACTAAGCACTTGGATGAGAAGAGATTTAGCAAGTTGCGGTGTGAGCTAAATATCTTAGAATCTTCGAATGTTCTTTGAAAAGGACACACATCCTAACACTTATGCAAAATTGATGACTTAGATGTGCAACACATGAAGAAACGTTTTTCTTCAATCAATGAAGAATAACACTCTAAGTGTGAAGAAATTAATGAAGAATTTGATTCTCAGAACCCTACGACAATTGTACGCGGTGTCTGAAATCATCATTCTTATATGGTGGGTCACACCACCACAAAAAGTTGAAAATCTTTAATTTGACTTTTTCCTCATTTTTGAAATTCTTCAGTTTTTCAAATTCTTCAACTTTGCAATATCTTCACTGTTTCCGTCATTTTTCTTCATTGGCTATATATATATATATATATATATATATATATATATATATATATATATATATATATATATATATATATATATATATATATATATATATATATATATATGAGTTTATGTCCTCTACAGCATTCACTTATGGCTATTTCTTCAAGTTGCTTTTTTCTGCTAAGTGAATGTGATCGTACCCTTCCCCCTCTATGCTATACTCAACCCAATCTATTCACAAATTCTTCATGTGCGTTCTATTTGAAACTCGTTCAAAATCTTCACTGTGTCCTTGTCAGCTGAAGAAATTGCGAACTAAACTTAAAAAAAATCTTATCCAGATTTTCGGTTTTTGCCGCTCAAACCGTTCCGCATCCCACGATGCATTATTCTATTCACCCACGATCTTACACGATCACAACTACACAGTACGTGGGTGACACATGTCGCGAGAAGGAGAAAGGGCAGGGGCATGTTCGTCCCAAAATCTTCGGGCGAACAGTTTTTCACCGTGGCTATAAATACCCCCCTCCCGTTCCTCACTTCATTTACTCCGCTCGACCGCTCTCTCTCGCTCGAGCTCCTCAAACCCTAGCGCCGCTGCTACTCCATCGTTGCCGGTGAGGAAGAGCTTCGCTGCCTCGACCTCGTCGCCGTCGTACTCGCGCCGGTTGCGGAAATCTTCACTCCGCCGCCGCTGTAGCTGTTTCCCTCTGCCAAGTTAGGGCGTGGGAGATCTAACCTGACGAACTTCACATTTGTTCTTACCAGTTCGTCGTGTTCTTCACTTCGGGTAATTAAAAGTTACTTTTATTACTCACTTTGATTCTCAAGCTTTCCTGAAAATCTTCAAAGGTGTTTATTCTTCAAATCTTCACACATATGAACACCTCAAAGATCATATGATCTTGAACTATTTCTCTAAGCATTCATTTTCTTCAAGATTCCTCGGTTGTGTGGATCTTCGATCTATACAACTTTGTAACCTAAGACAAGGACGCTTAGTGAAATTCCTCAAGGTTCATCTGGTCAAATTCCTCAAAACTTGTCTTTTCGAAAAACCTTCTGAGAACGCATATGACCTCTCCAAATTCCTCGCACCTACACTCTGTTCACAGGTACTCATGTCCGCTACTGAATCACTAGGTTCTCATCAACTTAACTCATTTGCAGCGTTCCTCGAAGAAAAATTGCATACTTCTTCAGAGTGTTCAATTGTTCAAATTCCTCATCTGAAGAATATGGCTGAAGGAAAGAGACCGCAGAAAGGAGGAAAGAAGCCTGAGGTCATGACTGCTTTCGAGATCCCTGATGACATTTATAAGGACTATTGCACACCTGATGAAGCCAAATTTGGCAAAGAAAACAAAAATCAGCGTAAGGTGCGCATTCAGAGGATTGAACGGAGATGGGCAAGAGAATGGAGGGAGTACAGATATATGACTCCAAAGTACATGAAGAAATTCGCCGTCAATCCTCCATGCCCAAGAGCTCCATTGGCACCTGGCCAAGTAGCTGATCCCACCAGCATCAAAAGTGGTGAGGACTTTCCTGAAGAATGGGCTAAGCGCCAAGCTAAATTGGCAAGACAAGCCAAGGAGGCAGTGAAGAAATTCAATGAGGATTCTGCCACTGCTGCTGCAACTAAGGCCTCGGTCAGACCGAGGAAATCTATGCCAAAGAAGCCTGCTCGTAAGCCAAGTGCTTCACCAACAGCGCCCTCACGGCCAAGTTCCTCAGCTATGCCCTCACGGCAAATTCCTCAAACTGCAACTGCTCCACCAAAGTCCTCAACAGCTCCATCAAAGTCCTCAGCTCCTGTGCATCTGGCTACATGTCAAAGGACTACGGGTTTCTCGATTGCCTCTGGTGTCTCAGCAAGTTCCTCAGCTGCACCAATTTCCTCATCAGGCCCCACACTGTTGAAGACTAAAGCAACAGCTGGACGCGGTCCTCGGCCAAGTCCAAGGAAGAAACAGGTTGCATTCCATGTGCCCTCTTATGATGAAGCTTCTAATGATGAACTTGCAGAAATCATCAGAGACAGGCAAGTGAAGGCCGCTAGAGCCAAAGGCACATATGTGCCACTGCTTTTGGATCCGAAGAAAATTCTCGATTACATTGATCTCTGGCACAAGGATCCAAACACCCCAATGCCTGATTTTCCTCTGACTCCTGGTCAAAGTCACATGCTGACCCATTTCATCACTCAAGAGAAATGGAAATTTGAAAAGGCAAGAGAGATCAAGAAAGCGCAATACAGAAAGGAGAAGCTCCTGAAGAAAAATGTTGTCAGAATGACACCTGAGGAACTTCTCAAGGCTTAGTCTGAGATTCAAGCCCTCAGCAAAGACTTTGATGCCTACTATGCTGATTGGCAAGGAGCCAAAGTGAGATTCGTCAATCTGACGAAGAAATTCACGAATGTTGCAGCCCCATCGCAACAAGAAAATCTTCAGGCTGCAGACTCTGCTCAGCCTGCTGAAGAACATGCCAGCACCGCTGATGACTTTCAGCCTGCTGAAGAAAATGCTAGTTCCAGGGCTGATGACCCCATTCCAGCCGCTGAAGAAATTGCCAGGGCATCCACTAGTGGTGCACCTGAAGAAACTGAAGAGATCAGGGCAACTGCATCAGTTGCGCCTGAAGAAATTGAACCAGATTCCTCAGCTCCTCCCGCACCTACACCAACTCCAATTCTTCCATCTGCCTATGAGGTGAAGAAGACCAAGGCTGCAGAGCGAGCTGTAGTGAAGAAAAGGAAGGCATCAGCTGCGTCAAATTCTTCGGCTGTGAAGAAAATGAAGCCAATGACCAGCTCAATTGAAAACCCTATTGATGCTGTTCCAATTTCCTCCATGCCATCAAAGGACCTTGTTCCTTTTGGAGAAGACTATGTGATCCCAAGCGGATCTGATGAAGAAAATCATTCTGCTGCTTCGTCAGAGCAGATTGATGAAGAAATTGAAGTGGATACAATCCCTTCAACGCAGTCATTTCCTCACCTATGCCTCAGTTCACAGCTGAAGAGGCTGGTGTTGAGGAAATTGAAGATGAAGATGTGGATATTGGATGCACCACACCTGTGATGAATGATGACTTTTGGGAAAGTCAGCATCCCAATACTCCTCTCTTCACACCTATCCAACAGATTCCTCAGTCCCCTGCACCAACAGTTCAACTAGGCTCTGAAGAAACTCATCCCACTCCCTCTGTTCATGAAGATATTCCAGCCGCTAGTGCTGAAGAACCTGCTGCTGCTGATCATCAGGTTTCACAAGAAGAGGAACCAAAAATTCCTCAGCCTGAAGTACCTGAGCTCGCGATTCCTGAGGTGGTACTGCAACTCACTGACACCCCTCTGCCAAAGCCGAAGAATCCGTTCTAAAGAAAACAGAAGTTCAAGGCTGAAGACTTCTTTTCCGAGCATGTATTCTTCACTGACTACAACCCCTATGACTCTGCTCTCATAAGGAAGAGGAGTTTCTGGACTGCTAGTCAAGCCAACTTCTATTCCTCAGTGCTGTTTAACAAAGACAAGATCTTCGATCATGAACAAATTCCTCACGTGCACATGGAATCTCTGCCATGCTTCGAGCCAGTCCTCAGTGTTCTTCATGATGCAGGATTACTCAATTTCTGCACTGACATCTGCGATTGGAATGAAGAACTCATTCTTGAGTTCTACGGTACACTGCATATCACTGGAGACGCTGAAGATGTCAACTCACGGGTGTTGGATTGGATGACTGAAAACACTCACTACAAGGCACCAGCAACTGAATTGCTTCGTGTCCTTCCTCTCGATCCTCCCCATGACAGTGCACGTTGCATCTATAATGACCCTGAACTGACAAATCACTATATGCAAGTGCTTATGAAGCCTTTGAAGCCTGGGCAGGCCCCACGAACCAAATTCCTCGTCAAGGAATTACTCTATGTGCCTCGGACTGTCTATCGCATTCTGACGAAGACAATGAGTCCTATCAAAGGCCACGACTCAAATGATGAAGAAGTCGTTGGCATCATGAAGAATATGCTTCTCAACATCATTCATGGCGTTCCCGTCAACTTCCATGATTTCTTCATGAGGACTCTGGCCAATATTGCTATGTCCGCATTCGAGCTGAAGCCCTATGCTCCTTGGATTATGAGATTCATAAGGGCAAGATCTTCACTGAATTACAAAGCTGACACTCTGAACCACGGTAGCTACTTGCCTCCCATTGAAGTCCTCAAACGGCCAGTTTCATCATCTGATGATAAAGGCAAGGCAGCTGCTGTGATCGATGAAGGCATTCATCCATTGGATGGTCAATTTCGCCTGGCTACATATTACTCTACCAATGACGACTCTGCCACACATGACACTGCCGCAAATACCTCAGCCAAGCAAAATCCTCAAGCCCCAGCACCCAGGGTGATGACTGACCGTGAGTTACTCCTCAGTCTTCATCAGAAGGTTGATCGCAATCACAAATGGGTAAAGTGTCAGTTTGGTGCAATTCTTCACAATATGACTTCAACACACAATGCAGTGAAGAAGAACCAATACTACCTTCATGAAACCTTCAACCGCACCTTGGCTGTCCTCACTCATGTCTATAGCGCTGAAGAACTGAAGACTATGGGTCTCAAGGAAGAATTTGGCTGGTCTGCACCTCCTCCGAAGACATTCAAGAGGGTCAAAGTTCCTCCACTGGTGGCCAGCTCTTATTCTTCATCGCGTGACACTGATGAGTATGAAGATTTGGACGACACTGCAGCAGGCCCTGCTACAACAAACAACCCTGACAATGCTGGCGCTCCTCCATCGACTTGAAATTCTTCAGGGGCGTTAGTCCTCAATTTCAATCCTTTTGGTCATTTGATGACAAAGGGGGAGAAATCTGAGTTAGTCTTCAAGCGGGTCTATATTAAGGGCATTTTGTTAAGTTACAACTCTCGTTCTTCTGAAACTTTTATTTGGATCGAGTTGTAATATTAAACCCAATGGTGCGCTGATGCTTTTGTTGCATTATGCTCTGAAACTTTTGATGCTTTCGGCATGCTTATTCCTCGTTAATATTATTGCACGCATGCTGAATTTCATCAGGCACCATATTTCATCATGCATTTCAAATTCTTCATATTATATATCAAATGCGTGTATGAATTACAAGATATAGGGGGAGTTCTCCATGATTCAACTCTTCAAATGTGCATTGCCTCAAACGCAAATTCCTCACTATGCACATCTTCAGGGGGAGTTCTTCTATATCTTGCAATCAAATTCCTCAATATCAGTAATTACACTTCATATGTTTATCCCCGTTGAAAACTTAACCTATGTTGTCATCAATCACCAAAAAGGGGAGATTGTAAGTGCATCTAGTGCCCCTTAGTGATTTTGGTGTATTGAAGACTTATAGGTTAAGGGACTAATGCGTTTGTGAGTGTACATAGGTCTATAAGTCTATGAGGATTTTGATATTTACAGAGAAAGTCGACCCCTAAAAATGAAGTTCTTCGACTGAAGACTTTGATATTCTGAAGACTTTCTGAAGACTTTGAAAGTGAAGAAATTGGTGTGACCTTGAAGACTTGGTATTCATTTGCGGAACATGAAGCGTGAAGACTTTTGTTTTTGTAGTTTCATTTTCTCTTTTTTGAGTCATAGGAAACACCGTACTGTTAAAGGGGGTCGAGGAAATACTAAGGAAAAATTTCCATGTGATGCTCAACTCAAAATCCTACACCTACCAATCCCTTCGAGTGAAGCCTTTGGAAATCTCATACAGTTCAGTCAATTTCTTCAGTGACAGAGAAGAAGTTCTTCCGGTCGCTGATGAATTTGTTTTGACTGAGGAGTTAGGAATTCGCCAGTGCGAATTGCCTACACAGTGAGGAACATGATAGCCCTGAGGAATTTGAGAGTCAAATTTCTGACCGTTGCTGTGTTGGGCGCCAGCTGTCCCAAAATATCCTATCCACCTAACAGTCATATCATTGAAGGGCATTTATGTCTTATCATGTCGGGCTGCTCCCTAGGCTATAAATAGCCGCCCCCTACAACCACTAGCTGGTTGGCTGCTCCGAGAGAACTTGACACTTGTCATTTGAGAGCAACCCATCCTCCGAGGACTTTGAGCGAAAATCATCAAGTGAGGAAATCCCAAAACCAAACCCCCACAAACCCAAAGTGATTGAGCATCACTGAAGAAATTGATCCTGCGTGGATCCGACGCTTGTTACCTTTAAAGACTGTGCTTCTTCCAGACGGTTAGGCGTCATGGTCTAGAGCATCCAAGAGGAATTGTGGATTGCCGAGTGACCAAGTCTGTGAAGGTTTGGAAGTCACCTGAAGACTTACCACGAGTGATTGGACGAGGTCTGCGTGACCTTAGTTCAAGGAGAATACGGTGAGGACTGGGTGTCCTGAGCTGCGTGCTCAGTGACTGGGTGTCCAGGACTGCGTGTCCTCGAGTTTAAATACTCAGCCGCTCCAACCAGACGTACAGCTGAGACAGCAGTTGGAACTGGTTTACCAAATCATTGTCTTCACCAACCTAACTGGTTCTATTTCCTCAACCCTTCCATTTCCCCATTACTGTGTTGAGTGTTTGTTCATATCTGTGTTTGAAGACTTTGACTGAAGACTTTCTCAATTTCCTCAGTTCAATTTCTTCAGTCTGTTTGTCTTCATCTTGTGTTATCCTGTGATTACGCTTTCTCTACTCTGTGCTAGTCTTCATTTCATCATGATGACGATGCTTGTATTCTATTATGCTTACTTCTGAGTACTTATTCCGCTGCAAGTAGTTCTTCGCTAAGGAATTTCCTCGCCAGCAAATTCCTCAGTGAAGAATTCATAAAAATCGCCTATTCACCCCCCCTCTAGTCGATATAACGCACTTTCAATCTTTTATGTTTTACCCCCTAGCTACGCAAATAATCTGCCTATAAGAGAGATAAGAATCCAGATTCAAATCACACCATCCTCCTTCCGCGAGTACTCATCGGAGCGCTTCTGATCGAAAACCCATTCCATCATGGACCGTCGACGCGGCTCCTCCTCTCGCGCTCCCAGCCCTCCGCCAGGAGATTGGAGGAGATGCTCAGTTCCGCACAACGAGCTGGTGAAGCTTCAAGCGGAGGGATATCTCCCTACGGCCTTTATGGTCCCGGTTCGAGCCGGGCTGGCCACCTACAAAGGTGGGAAGCAAGCGGAGGCCACCCCTTGTCCCTCTAAAGGAGAGCGGGTGTGCTTCGTCCCCTATCTAATAAGGGGGCTCGGATTTCCCGTACATCCGTTCCTCCGCAGGCTTCTAGAGTTCTATGGACTCCAGCTCCATCACCTCACGCCCGCCTCTATTTTGCACATCGTGGGTTTTGTAGCTCTTTGCGAGCTATTCTTGGGCATCGAGCCCCATTTTGCGCTGTGGAAGAGGTTATTCTGCCTCGTACCCCGTTCTCACAAGGGGTCAATATATCAAGTGGGCGGTGCCGAAATATGGCGCATCGCTGGGACCGGATATCCATCCGGAACCCCAAAGAAGGCATCCGAAGACTGGCCTTCGGAATGGTTTTACATAGAAGACGCTCCACTGCCGGACCCAGTTCGGATTGGCCTCCCGGAGTTCAGCAAGGCTCCTCTGAAGAAATGCCTAAGTTGGCGCTCGCGGAGCCCTCAACTAGAGGAAGACAAGGGCGTCCATTATTTGATGGGCCGGATAAGGTTGCTGGCAGATTCCGGATTGACCATGATTGGAGTCATGGCCACGTGCATAATGCGAGGGGTGCAGCCGCTGCAATACAGGGGCCACCCCATGTGGGATTTCAATGGGGAAAATGATGCCACCCATCATGGCCGCAAAGGGTCGGGGTCGGCCGAAGATCTGGTGAAGATTCTGTCCAGTCTGTACAAGGGGGAGAAGGAGGACTTCCTCCTGACGAGCCCATTGAATGGGTTCTCCATGAATAACCCTCGGCGCTGGGTAAGTGGACATTTTATTTATCCGACCCATGCTTTCAAAGTTAAGTACCTTACTTTACAATTTCGACGCAGGAGCTGCGTCGGGATGTGGAGGACATACATAGTCCGGCTCCATAACCCGAGGATCCAGGAAGATCCCTTGATCCGGCCTCCGAAGAGGATCCGGACATAAAGGTGGAGCTAATCGATGGGGTGTTCCACCAACTCAGCATGGACAACGCTCTAGTCGCCATTACGGTTGACTACCCCGGCTTGTTACCGGCTTCCCAGGTACTTATGACCGAAGTCCTGACACCATTATTTCTTCCTTGCGCATTCCTGACCAACGTATACAACGGTTTCTCGCAGGAGGTGCCTTCAAGGCGGGAAGCCGGACCCGCGGCGGCTGACCAACAAGGGTCAGCCCGACCTCGCAGGCAGAAGAGGGGTGCGGTGCGAATTGAAACGTCACCGCAACGGTATAGCTCGCGACCATTATTTAGGAAAAGATTCCTAGGGGGTTTATTAATGCTCATGACTTTTTCAGGAGAAAGAGCGCTCGCCGGACTGTGCCCGGCGAGGTTGCCACCCAAGCCTCCGCCAGCCAGGCTCCAACACCTGGTCCGGAGGGGGAGGCGAGCGCAAGGCGCGAGACGGATACTCCTCCAACGGAGGATGCCGACAGGCTGTCCGCCACCAGGTCTGAGGTGGAGAGCGCCATGAACCATAGGCGCCGCCGGACAGTTTTTCGTGACGCGTGTTTCTCCCCTGAGGCGTTGAATGCCTTTAACGTGGGAGACGCGCACCTTCGTGCTGCTCAAGATGGTTTGACCAGAGCCACGGAGCAGTATGTAAAAGACATACGGGTAAGGGATTATAATAGCGGTATATGCCAGTAGCCCCCGAGACTTAAAGTAGTTAAAATAACTGATTTAAGGATCTTTTAATGTGCAGGATCTTACAGAGAAGAATACCCAATTGTCCCAGGAGCTACAAGAGTGCAAGGCCCAACTTGAGGCCGCACTCGCTGCCGCAGGAGGAGACACAGAGACCCCTCCTGGTAACACATTATTTCAAAAAGATAAGAGGTGTGCGGCGTGTGTGTAAGTCTGACAATGATATTGCAGATGTTGCCGGACTGGATCCGGACAAGCAACACCTACTACGCCAGCTGAAGGCCGGCGAGAGGGTGCTTATGAAGGTGCAGCAGGAGAGGAAGAAACTCCAGGATGCCCATACCCAGCTTGGGGAAGAGCTGAAAGGTGTTCGGGCCGAGCTGTCTGGCTCCATGAAGGAGAATCAGCGGCTTCGTCGCGGCATCTATGGTAAGTGCTTGAGCGAATTCTTTTGAAAAGAAGAGTTCGGCGAGGAAGCCTATTGACAGAAATATGTCTGTAGGTGCGCTCACAGGTCGCCCTGCGGAGGAAATGCCCGGTTCGACGGGTGACCAACTTCCCGAGCTGGTGCAACTGCTCGAACGTGTTCGGCAGGTGATGAGTGGCGTCGTCCAGGCCCTATGGCCATCCGTCTCCCTACCCGAGGGCCTTGGAGAGCTTGCGGAGAAGCTTCAGGGAGCGCGGCAGGGCTTCTGTTTATGGAAGATATCGGCCTGCCGTCAAGGTGCCAGGGAGGCCTGGGCCATGGTGAAGACGCGGTACAAGAAGGCGAATCCAAACCACATGGCCGAGGTCGGACCTGTGGGGCCCGATGGGAAGGAGATCCCTGTGAGCTTAGTGTACGGCCAAGTAGAGTTGGCCACTAAGTATTCCCAACGGGACTGTAAATTAGATAGCCTATTAGACGGGATTGAGGAGGAGTACAGTCAGTCAATTTGATGATGTATTTAAAATGACATGTAAAATGCCTTCTAGCCGGATTGTAGATCGTTTGTCTTTGCCGACCTTTTCGCTTCGACCTCGGGACCCTAGAGTTCGGAGTGTGTTCGAATACCTTCTCGGTTATGACAAAACCGGGGCATGCATGGAGACCAGGCGTAGGGGTCATTAGTGCTTTATCAGACAAGTGCCCAACTAGTTATGTTATATTACATGGTTAGTAAGAAATATCTTCCAGGGAGAATAGTTCCGTTAAGGGTTCCTTTCCCTAGGAGGCATGCCCTAAAGTGCATGTCCGGACTGCGAAAAAAGAAGGAAAACATCTGGGGGCAGATAGATAAATGTGTAAAAAATCATCTTTCAAGTCACCGACCGAATATTCTCTTAAGAACGCTAGCTTTCGGCTTCACCCAGTCTGAGGTACACATCCGGCTGACCCGGCAGTAACAATCGCAAAGGTGCTCCCTTTACCTCCTAGCCGAACAATCGGGAACGTAGGGGTAAGCACAGGAGCCAGGCAACCCAGCTTGGCCAAAACTTAAGTCATATCGATGCATATAATGGTGAATAAAAGGTACATGTGGAAGTTTGACACATGTGTTGGGCATGAAGCCCTTATAAGTAAGCTTCTGTTAGAGAAGCCCCCAGGTATAATGAGTGCGAGTAGCACATCAGGTGTGTGCGAATAATGCGCAAATAGGCTCTCAAGGGCTTTTATGAAAAAGGTAGGAGAAGAGAGAGAAACAAAAGAGAGCTGAAGTGTGAAAATGTGGAGGAAGGAGACGAACTCTTAGTCCGGCGCTAGGCGTAGAATCTTCGGAGGCGGGCTGTGTTCCATGGGTTCGGCTCGAGTCGGTTGTCCGATGCATTCCGCAGACGGTATGCTCCACCGGTCAGGACTTGGTCGATGATGAAGGGACCTACCCATTTGGGCTTGAGTTTGTCCTTTTTCTTCTCCGGCAGGCGTAGAACTAGTTCGCCAACATTGTAAGTTTTAGCCCGTACTTCTCTGCTTTGATATCTTCGAGCCTGCTGCTGATAGAATGCGGAACGGGCCTTTGCCACATCGCGTTCCTCCTCCAATGCATCCAAGCTGTCCTACCGATCCAGCTCGGCTTCTCTTTCTTCGTCCATGCGCACTCGAGGTGAGTCATGAATTATGTCGCAGGGCAAAACTGCCTCTGCGCCGTATACCATAAAAAATGGTGTGAATTCGGTAGTACGGTTTGGCGTGGTCCGCAGCCCCCAGAGTACGGAGTCGAGCTCCTCTACCCAGTGCGTGTTAGATTCCGTAAGGGACCGCACTAGCCTGGGTTTGATGCCGCTCATTATTAGACCATTTGCTCGTTCCACTTGACTGTTGGTTTGAGGGTGGTAAACTGAAGCATAGTCGAGCTTAATGCCCATATTTTCGCACCAGAGTTTGACCTCATCGGCTATGAAGTTCGTGCCGTTATCGGTAATGATGCTGTGGGGGACGCCGTAATGGTGTACTACCCCGGATATGAAATCTATCACTGGTCCGGACTATGCTGTTTTAACTGGCTTAGCCTCTATCCATTTGGTGAATTTATCCACCATGACCAGTAGGTATTTTTGCTTGTGGGTTCCCCCTTTAAGGGGTCCAACCATGTCAAGCCCCCAGACCGCGAACGGCCAGGTAATGGGTATAGTTTTGAGGGCGGTGGGTGGCATATGGCTCTGATTAGCAAAGAGCTGACAACCGACGCATCTTTGGACTAAGTCCTGAGCATCTGCCCGGGCCGTCGGCCAATAAAATCCTGTACGGAAGGCCTTGCCTGCAAGGGCCTGGGCTGCGGCATGGTGTCCGCCTAGTCCGGCATAAATTTCAGCCAGAAGGTTTCGCCCTTCCTCTTCGGAGATACACCTTTGAAGGACTCCGGTTGTGCTTTTCTTATAAAGTTCTGCCTCGTGGACCTTGTAGGCTTTAGATCGCCGAACTATGCAACGGGCCTCATTTTGGTCTTCGGGAAGTTCCTGCCTAATTAAGTAGGCTAGGAATGGCTCTGTCCACGGGGCGATTACTGCCATTATTTCGTGGGCTGAAGGTGTTATTTCATCGGCTGAGCCTCCGATTATGTCAGATTGTTCTGTGTTGGGTGGTGCAGTTGCTTCCGGTTTGTTATTTCCGGACTCCTCTTCCCATAGTACGGATGGCTTAAAGAGCCATTCCAGGAAGATGTTTGGAGGGACAGCGTCGCGTTTCGCGCCGATGCGTGCCAATACGTCGGCTGCTTGGTTATTATCCCGGGCTACGTGGTGGAATTCGAGTCCTTCGAACCGAGCTGATATTTTTAGGACAGCGTTACGATAGGCTGCCATTTTCGGATCCTTGGCGTCAAAGTCTCCATTTACTTGGGATATTGCAAGGTTTGAATCCCCGCGCACCTCTAGGCGTTGAATGCCCATGGAGATTGCCATCCGGAGGCCATGTAGGAGGGCCTCGTATTCGGCTGCATTGTTGGAGTCCGTGTACATTATCTGAAGTACGTATTGGACTGTGTCTCCGGTTGGGGACGTCAATACGACGCCAGCCCCCAAGCCGGCCAACATTTTGGAGCCGTCGAAATGCATAATCTAATTGGAGTATGCGCCGTACTCTTTAGGGAGTTCGGCTTCAGTCCATTCAGCGATAAAGTCAGCCAAGACTTGCGACTTTATAGCTCGCCGAGGTTTGTAAGTTATATCGAATGGTAAGAGCTCAATGGCCCATTTTGCAATCCTGCCCGTCGCGTCGCGGTTGTTTATAATGTCGTTGAGGGGCACTTCGGAGGCCACTGTTATCGAACACTCTTGAAAGTAGTGTCGGAGCTTCCGGGATGCCATGAACACCGCATACACTATCTTTTGATAATGCGGGTACCGGGACTTGCAGGGAGTTAAGACAGTGGATACGTAGTACACTGGTTTTTGAAGAGGGAATTTATGCCCTTCTGTTTCTCGTTCGACAACGAGCACCGCGCTTACAACTTGATGTGTTGCCGCGATATATAACAACATTGGCTCGCCCAGGTTAGGCGCAGCTAGGACCGGATTTGTTGCCAATATGGCTTTTATTTCTTCGAGTCCGGCAGTGATAGCATCCGTCGACTCGAAGTGTTCGGTGCGCCTGAGGAGGTGATAGAGGGGCAATGCCTTTTCTCCCAAACGGGAGATGAAGCGGCTTAAAGCCGCCACGCATCCAGTCAATTTTTGTATTTGTTTGAGGTCTTTTGGAATATCTAGCTGTGACAGAGCTCGGATCTTGGCTGGGTTTGCTTCAATTCCTCTACTGGATACAATGAAGCCCAGGAGCTTTCCGGCTGGTATGCCAAAAACGCATTTTTCCGGATTCAGCTTAATGTCATATGCTCGGAGGTTGTCGAATGTGAGCCTCAAATCGTCTACTAGAGTTTCGACGTGTTTGGTTTTGACGACGACGTCGTCTACGTATGCCTCTACTGTTTTGCCGATCTGGGTAGCCAGACATGTCTGAATCATGCGCTGATATGTTGCGCCGGCGTTTTTGAGTCCGAAGGGCATCGTGTTGAAGCAGAATGGTCCATATGGAGTAATGAATGCCATTGCGGCTTGGTCCGCCTCCGCCATCTTGATTTGATGGTAGCCGGAGTATGCGTCAAGGAAGCACAATGAATCGTGCCCTGCAGTAGCATCGATTATTTGGTCGATGCGGGGAAGGGGGAAGGGATCCTTTGGGCAGGCCTTGTTGAGGTCTTTAAAATCGACACATAGGCGCCAGGATTTGTCCTTCTTTGGTACCATTACCAGGTTTGCTAGCCAGTCCGGATGTTTGATGTCTCTGATGAATCCGGCTTCCAGTAGTTTGGCTAGCTCTTCTCCCATTGCCTGTCTTTTGGGTTCGGAAAATCGCCGAAGAGCCTGTTTGACTGGCTTGAATCCTTTTAGGGTGTTTAGGCTGTGTTCTGCCAATCTGCGTGGGATTCCTGGCATATCTGAAGGGTGCCAGGCAAAGATGTCCCAATTTTCCCGAAGGAATTCTCGTAGTGCGGCGTCTACATTAGGGTTCAACTGTGCCCCGATGGAAGCCATCTTTGTTTGGTCCGTTGGATGGACCTGGAATTTGACTATTTCATCCGCTGGTTTAAAGGAGGTGGACTTGGATATCTTATCGAGTATCACATCATCCCTATTCACCGTAGAGCGCAGCGCAGTCAGTTCCTCCGCCGCTAGGGCATCAAATAGTGCCTCCAGGGCTAATGCGGCTGTCTTGTTTTTGGTGCGGAGTGCTATGTCTGGATCACTAACGAGAGTGATTATTCCGCCGGGCCCGGGCATCTTAAGCTTCATGTACCCGTAATGGGGTATGGCTTGAAAAATTGTGAATGCCTCTCGTCCCAATATAGCGTGATATCCGCTGCTGAACGGGGCCACTTGGAACGTGACCTCTTCGGACCTGTAATTGTCTGGCGAGCCGAACACCACATCAAGTGTGATTTTTCCTGTGCAGCGTGCTTCCCGGCTAGGTATTATTCCTCTAAAGGTTGTGCTGCTTCGCTCAATGCGGCTCCAGTCTATTTCCATTTTTTGAAGAGTTTCCTCGTAGATGAGGTTTAATCCGCTGCCGCCATCCATGAGTACCTTGGTAAGACGAAAGCCATCCACTATTGGACTAAGGACCAATGCGGCTGGTGCTCGGGCTTTTCGGAATTTAGGTTCAGCGCTGGCGTTGAAGGTGATGGCCGTGTCGCTCCATGGATTTGTTGTTGCTACTTGGTAGACTTCGGCGAGGCTGCGGATTGTTCATTTCTGCATATTATTTGATGTGAAAGTCTTGAAGACTGTTGACACCGTACTGGTACTGTTGGAGTAGTTCTCCGGGGCTAGAAGCTCTTCGCCACTTTTGGCCACCTACCGCAGTATCCAACATGCTCGAAGGCTATGTGTTGGAGTGGCGCTTTCTGTACTATGAATTTTACAAGGCCCGCTGAGCCATCCCTCCAGTACGGTTCCATGCCCTTTATGGGGTTTTTGCTTTTTGGTTTTTGTACCAGGTGACTGAGTGCGATGCACCCTTTTGTTTCGGACTAGGGTTGTATTCGGGGCCGGATTGTCCCAAAACTTAGTTTCGGTTTTCCGAAAACTCTCCATCGCACAGTACTTTTGTACTATGGATGCCAGATCGGCGAAATGTGTAATTTTGGGACGACTGACGGCGTTCAAGATTCCCTCGTCCGTGCAATTATTGCAGAAAATTGAAATTGCATTTTCCTTTCGGCAGTCCTTTATCCTGTCCATAACCAGGAGGAATCTGGCCCAGTAATGATGTACTGTTTCAGTGGGCTCTTGCCGGATTTGAGATAGATCGCATATGTCTGGGTGGGTGGGTGGAATTGAGTCCGGAACCCTACCCGTCTCGAGGCTCAAGGGCCAAAAAGTTTCCGAATTTGGAAGCTTGGATTGCTGGACGTTGTCCAACGAGTCTGGTCCAATGCCTGACTTTAGGTTCAGTGCTTGATCGACGTCCGTCCCTCCGCGGGAATCCGGCATGGAGGGTTCGGGAGTCCGGACATGACTAGTTTTCAACACAGAAGAGTCACCGCGTTGTTCCTCTACCACCGCAACGTGGTGGGTAACCTGGGGAGAGTTAATCTCTCTCAGATCAGTTTTAAGCCCAATCTAATTGTAGTCTGTAGCGACTCCCAGGGCGGCGATGCGATCCAAGAGCTCATTTACGGACGAGAGCTCTATTGGATCCAGCTGCTCGGTGAATTCCGAGTTGACGTGAAGGTTGCTTTTGATGACCCGAGAGGTCATCGTCGAAGCGGTGGCCGAACAAGCGGTCATGAGAAAACCGCCCAGCCGGATAGTTTGGCCGGCGGCTAATGCTCCTTTGGCGAAGATACCATCTTTAAAGACGGGAAGAGCCATCCTTCCTGATCGTGACGGCACAGAGGAAGTCTCAATGAAAGCACCAATGTCGGTGTCAAAACCAGCGGATCTCGGGTAGGGGGTCCCGAACTGTGCGTCTAGGCGGATGGTAACAGGAGACAAGGGACATGATGTTTTTACCCAGGTTCGGGCCCTCTCGATGGAGGTAAAACCCTACTCCTGCTTGATTGATATTGATGATATGGGTAGTACAAGAGTGGATCTACCACGAGATCAAGGAGGCTAAACCCTAGAAGCTAGCCTATGGTATGATTGTTGTAATGGTTGTTCGTCCTACGGACTAAAACCCTCTGGTTTATATAGACACCGGAGAGGGCTAGGGTTATAGTCGGTTACAATGGTAGGAGATCTACATATCCGTATCGCCAAGCTTGCCTTCCACGCCAAGGAAAGTCCCATCCGGACACGGGACGAAGTCTTCAATCTTCTATCTTCATAGTCTTGGAGTCCGACCGATGATGATAGTCCGGCTATCCGGACACCCCCTAGTCCAGGACTCCCTCACCCCTACTCTGTGGTGGCTAGTCCTATTTATATAGAGAGGCCCTGGGCCTCTTCCCAAATAATGAGCGGGAAGGGCGCCAACAATTAGACATTTTGAAGGGGAACATCTAGTACACTCATCCTAACTAAAGTTGGTCTTCAGCTGCCAAAGGCTTTGACGATGACGCCGTCCTAGGCTCCACGATGACCTCCATCCTGCCGTTTTGGTGGTCTTGGTCTTGTTGCACCGAAACGGTAACCTTTGCCTGATGCCTTGGCCTGTGCTTGCCCCCTTTGCAATGAAGGGGAAACAAGGACACTGCGTAGGCCGGCGCCCGCCTGGTCTCGATCGTCATGGCTTGCATCACGGGCTCCTCGCGAGCCTGCCTTATGAGGCTGCTCCTGAGGAAGCTTCATGTCGTCCGCCCCGCAAGGCCTAGCCCCTCGCGAGGGTCTTGAGCTTGAGCTGATGAAGCTAGGCTGCACTGGGCCCCCACTTGAGCCACGTCGCAGGGCATAGGCAGGCAAGTCTGCGGACCCCCGTTCCCAGAACACCGATAGATGTTTTTGTCGTGGTTCTGATAGGTGGTGCTATCGTACATCCACGTTGATGGAGACTTCAACCCATGAAGGGTAACGGTTGCGTGAGTCCACGGAGGTCTCCACCCATGAAGGGTCCATGAAGAAGCAACCTTGTCAATCCCACCATGGCCGTCGCCCACGAAGGACTTGCCTCACTAGCGATAGATCTTCACGAAGTAGGCGATCTCCTTTCCCTTACAAACTCCTTGGTTCAACTCCACAATCTTGTCAGAGGCTCCCAAGTGACACCTAGCCAATCTAGGAGACACCACTCTCCAAGAAGTAACAAATGGTGTGTTGATGATGAACTCCTTGCTCTTGTGCTTCAAATGATAGTCTCCCCAACACTCAACTCTCTCTCACAGGATTTGGATTTGGTGTAAAGAAGATTTGGGTGGAAAGCAACTTGGGGAAGGCTAGAGATCAAGATTCATATGATAGGAATGGGATATCTTAGCCTCAACACATGAGTAGGTGGTTCTCTCTCAGAAACAGCAAGTTGGAAGTGTAGGTTTGTTCTGATGGCTCTCTCCACGAATGAAGAGGAGGTGGAGGGGTATTTATAGCCTCCACACAAAATCTAACTATTACACACAACTTGCCAAACTCGGTAGGACCGAGTTGGTAAACTCGGTCGGACCGATTTAGCAAATCTAGTGATCGTTAGGATTTTCGGTGGGACTGACATGCAACTCGGTAGGACCGTATGGTTAGGGTTAGGGCATAATGTAATCTCGGTGAGACCGATTACACAAACTCGGTGAGACCGATTTTGGTAATAAGCTAACCAGAGAGTTGGTCAGGTAAACTTGGTGGGACCGGTTCGCTCATTTTGGTGGGACCGAAATGTTATGAAAAGGAAACAGGGAGTTTACACTGCAATCTCGGTGGGATCAATCGCTCATCTCGGTGGTACCAAAACGTTACGAAGGGAAACAGAGAGATTACAATCTCACCTCGGTGAGACTGAGATCCCTATCAGTGAGACCGATTTGCCTAGGGTTTGTGTCAGTGGCTATGACATGTGAACTCGGTGGCGCCAGGTAGAAAGAATCGGTAGGGCCGAGTTTGACTTTTGCGTTTAGGTCATATGTGGATGTGGGAAAGTAGTTGACGGTTTTGGAGCATATCACTACGCACTATGGAGCAAGAAACTCATTAAGCAACACCTCATCCCTCCTTGATAGTATTGGCTTTTCCTATAGACTCAATGTGATCTTGGATCACTAAAATATAAAATGTAGAGTCTTGAGCTTTTGAGCTTGAGCCAATCCTTTTATCCTTAGCATTTTGAGGGATCCACTTTTCTCATCCATGCCATGCCATTCATTGAGCTCTTCCTGAAATGTTCATCTTGGAATGATGTTAGCTCAATGAGCTATATGTTGTTAGGAATTACCAAAACCACCTAGGGATAGTTTCACTTTCAACTCTCAAGAGAAATGATTATTCAAAATTTTTATGCTCGGCTTTCTCTCAATAACCGCACCATGCTTGATACTTCCTGTGCTGGTTCTTATATGCTGAAGACTATTGAATTGAAGTGGGATTTATTGGAAAGAATTAAACGCAACTTTGAAGATTGGGGTTCCGATGATGGTAAGGAGTCAGGTATGACACCTAAGTTTGATTGTGTTAAATCTTTTATGGATACCGATGCTTTTCATGGATTTAGCGCTAAATATGGACTTGACTCTGAGATAGTAGCTTCTTTCTGTGAATCTTTTGCTGCTCACGTTGATCTCCCTAAGGAGAAGTGGTTTAAATATAGTCCTCCCACTGAAGTAAAAGTAGTTGCACCTATTTTAGTTGAAGAAAAGACTATCACTTATAATGATCCTATTGTTCCCACTATTTATGTTGAGAAACCACCTTTTCCTGTTAGGATAAAGGATCATGCTAAAGCTTCAACTGTGGTTCGTAAGAGTAATACTAGAACATATACATCTCCTGAGCAAATTAAAGTTGAACCTAGTATTGCTATGGTTAAAGATCTCTTGGATGATAATATAGATGGACATGTTATTTACTTCTGTGAACAGGCTGCTAATATTGCTAGACCAGATACTAAGATACATAGACCTGTTGTAGGCATTCCTGTTATTTCTGTTAAAATAGGAGATCATTGTTATCATGGCTTATGTGATATGGGTGCTAGTGCTAGTGCAATACCTCATTCTTATATGAAGACATTATGCATGATATCGCACTTGCTGAAATAGAAGGTATTGATGTTACTATTAAGCTTGCCAACAAAGATACTATTTCACCAGTTGGGATTGTTAGAGATGTTAAAGTCTTGTGTGGAAAAGTTAAATATCCTGCTCATTTTCTTGTTCTTGGTTCCCCACAAGACGACTTTTGTTCCATTATATTTGGTAGACCCTTCTTGAATACTGTTAACGCTAGGATTGATTGCAAAAAGGATGTTGTTACTATTGGCTTAGGAGATATGTCTCAAGAGTTTAATTTTGCTAAATTTCGTAGACAACCCCCTGATAAAGAATTGCCTAGTAAGGATGAGATTATTGGTCTTGCTTCTATTACCGTGCCTCCTACTGATCCGTTAGAACAATATTTGCTAGACCATGAAAATGATATGTTTATGAATGAAAGAAGGGAGATAGATGAATTATTCCTTAAACAGGGTCCTATTTTGAAACACAACTTACCCCTCCACCCAGGGGTGATCCCGTGTTTGAGCTCAAACCTTTACCTGATAATCTTAAATATGCTTATCTTGATGAAAAGAAGATATATCCTGTTATTATCAGTGCTAACCTTTCAGAGCAAGAAGGGGAAAGTTTATTGAAAACTCTGAAGAAGCACCGTGCTGCTATTGGATATACTTTGGATGATCTTAAGGGCCTTAGTCCCACTCTGTGCCAACACAAAATTAAATTGGACGAAGGCTCCAAACCAGTTAGAGATCATCAACGACAGTTAAATCCTAAGATGAAAGAAGTGGTAAGAAAGGAGATACTAAAGCTCGTTGAGGCAGGTATAATTTATCCCGTTGCTGATAGTGATTGGGTAAGTCCTGTCCATTGCATCCCTAAGAAGGGAGATATTACTGTTGTTCCTAATGATAAAGATGAATTGATTCCGCAAAGAATTATTACAGGTTATAGGTTGGTAATTGATTTCCGCAAACTAAATAAAGCTACTAAGAAAGATCATTACCCTTTACATTTTATTGATCAAATGCTAGAAAGACTATCCAAACGTACACATTTCTGCTTTCCAGATGGTTATTCTGGTTTCTCTCAAATACCTGTGTCAGCGGAGGATCAATCAAAAACTACTTTTACTTGCCCTTTCGGTACATTTGCTTATAGATGTATGCCTTTTGGTTTATGTAATGCACCTGCTACCTTTCAAAGATGCAGGATGGCTATATTCTCTGACTTTTTTGAAAAGATTTGTGAGGTATTCATGGACGATTTCTCCGTTTATGGATCCTCTTTTGATGATTGCTTGAGCAACCTTGATCGAGTTTTGCAGAGATGTGAAGACACTAGTCTCATCTTGAATTGGGGAAAGTGCCACTTTATGGTTAATGAAGGCATTGTCTTGGGGCATACAATTTCTGAAAGAGGTATTGAAGTTGATAAAGCTAAAGTTGATGCTATTGAAAAGATGCCATGTCCAAAGGACATAAAAGGTATAAGAAGTTTCCTTGGTCATGTCGGTTTTTATAGGAGGTTAATTAAGGACTTTTCTAAAATCTCTAGGCCTCTGATTAATTTATTGCAAAAAGATATTCCTTTTGTCTTTGATGATGATTGTGTAGAAGCATTTGAAATACTTAAGAAAGCTTTGATCACTGCACCTATTGTTCAGCCACCTGATTGGAATTTACACTTTGAAATTATGTGTGATGCTAGTGATTATGCTGTAGGTGCTGTTCTAGGGCAAAGAGTTGATAAGAAATTAAATGTCATCCAGTATGCTAGTAAAACTCTTGATACTGCCCAGAGAAATTACGCTACTACTGAAAAAGAATTCTTAGCGGTTGTATTTGCATGTGATAAGTTCAGACCTTATATTGTTGATTCTAAAGTAACTATTCACACTGATCATGCTGCTATTAAATATCTTATGGAAAAGAAAGATGCTAAGCCTAGACTTATTAGATGGGTTCTCTTGCTCCAAGAATTTGATTTACATATTATTGATAGAAAGGGAGCTGAGAACCCCGCTGCAGACAACTTGTCCAGGTTAGAGAATGTTCTTGATGACCCACTACCTATTGATGATAGCTTTCCTGATGAACAATTAGCAGTCATTAATGCTTCTCGTACTGCTCCATGGTATGCTGATTATGCTAATTACATTGTTGCTAAATTTATACCACCTAGTTTCACATACCAGCAAAAGAAAAAGTTCTTTTATGATTTAAGACATTACTTCTGGGATGACCCACACCTTTATAAAGAAGGAGTAGATAGTATTATTAGACATTTTGTACCTGAGCATGAATAGGAACAGATCCTACGCAAGTATCACTCCGAACCATATGGAGGACTCCACGCTAGAGATAGAACTGCACATAAGGTATTGCAATCCGGTTTTTATTGGCCTACTCTCTTCAAAAATGCTCGTAAGTTTGTCTTGTCTTGTGATGAATGTCAAAGAATTAGTAATATTAGTAGACGTCAAGAAATGCCGATGAATTATTCTCTTGTTATTGAACCATTTTGTGTTTGGGGCTTTGATTATATGGGACCTTTTCGTGCCTCTAATGGTTATACACATATTTTAGTTGCCGTTGATTACGTTACTAAGTGGGTAGAAGCTTTTCCAACTAGTAGTGCTGATCATAACACTTCTATTAAGATGCTTAAAGAAGTTATTTTTCTGAGGTTTGGAGTCCCTAGATTTCTCATGACTGATGGTGGTTCATATTTTATTCATGGTGCTTTTCGTAAAATGCTTGCTAAGTATGATGTTAATCATAGAATTGCATCTCCTTATCACCCTCAGTCTAGTGGTCAATTAGAGTTGAGTAATAGAGAACTCAAATTAATTTTGCAAAAGACTGTCAATAGATCTAGAAAGAGTTGGTCCAAGAAACTTGATGATGCATTATGGGCCTATAGAACTGCATAAAAATTCCTATGGGTATGTCTCCGTATAAGATGGTTTATGGAAAAGCATGTCACTTACCTCTCAAACTTGAACATAAAGCATATTGGGCTATTAAAGAGCTCATCTATGACTTCAAACTTGCCGGTGAGAAGAGATTATTTGATATTAGCTCACTCGATGAATGGAGAACCCAAGCCTATGAGAATGCCAAGCTGTTCAAAGAAAAAGTTAAAAGATGGCATGACAAAAGAATACAAAGGCGAGAATTTAACGTAGGTGATTATGTGTTTCTATTCAACTCTCATTTAAGATTTTTTGCAGGAAAACTTCTCTCTAAATGGGAAGGTCCTTACGCTATCGAGGAGGTCTATTGTTCTGGTGCCATAAAAATCAACAACTTCGAAGGCACAAGTCTGAGGGTGGTGAACGGTCAAAGAATCAAACATTATATCTCAGGTAATCCAATAAATGTTGAAACTAATATTATTGAAACCGTAACCCTAGAGGAATACATAAGGGACACTTTCCAGATGTTTCAGACTCCGAAAAGGAATAGGTATGTGGTACGGTAAGTAAACCCACTCCAAAACAATTCTAATGGCAATTTTTCTCCGTTTTGGAATATTTAAGAATTTAGGGAAGCAAGAAGTAATCCGGGAAGGACACGAGGCCTCCACGAGGGTGGAGGGTGCGCCCACCCTTACTGGGTGCGCCCCCTGCCTCGTGGGCACCTCGTGTGCCTCCCGGACTCCGTTTTGTTGCACGTTACTTCTTTTGGTCGGTAAAAATTCATTATATAATCTCCCGAAGGTTTTGACCATCGTATCACGCAAAAATCTTCTGTTTTCATTTCGAGCTGTTTTTCTGACAGATCTAGAGCATCATGACGTCACCCTCCTCCAACAATGAAGACAAGGATGCTTGGCTATTGAAGATAGAGCTAAAAAGAGAAGAACCTGAGGAGATCAACAAGGATGAAGGATCAAGAAGGCCATGGTGGATCAAGCTCCGGCGGCGGAAGAAGAAAACATCCCTCAACCTCTACCTAACATCTTTACACCAACTGAGATTGAAGCTTTCAAGATAATTGAACTAGCTCCCATACAAAACAAGTATCTCACACAGGAAAATATTTTGTTGAAGGATCATATCGTCGCACTCAAGGGCATTATCCGCAAGTTGGAGGAGCTTTTACGCTCGATGTGCGATTATCCACCATCATCATCACCACCTTCATCACCTCCGAGGACATAATCACATGGGTATGGGCACTCCCCTTGGCAACTGCCAAGCTTGGGGGAGGTACCCCGGTATTGTATCACCATCACACTCCCATCTTTACCATTTTACTTAGTTCGATCTTTTTAGTAATATCTAGATCTAGTAGAATAAAGTTTTGGTATGAATTAGTTTTGAGTTTTGCTTTGTGATCTCTCTATGTAATCGAGTCCGTGAGCTATATAATAAAGATTAGTGTTGGGTCAAGAGCTTTGCTATCTTGCTATGATCTTGAGAAATTAGGAAGAATAAAAAATAATAAAAGAGTTCATATTGATCTTATGGATAGTAATGGCTTCACACATAAAGAGTGTGAGGCTTAAAAGTTGTTGAGAGTTGACAAGCATAGTTTTGGTCATTGTTGCAATTAATAGGAAGTAATAAAGAAAGAGAGGTTTTCACATATAAATATACTATCTTGGACATCTTTTATAATTGTGAACACTCCTTAAAGTATGACATGCTAAAGAGTTGATGTTGGACAAGGAAGACAACGTAATGGGTTATGTTTTCTCACATCTCAGTTAAAGTATATTGTCATGGATCATCCAACATGTTGAGCTTGCCTTTCCCCCTCATGCTAGCCAAAATTCCTTGCACCAAGTAGAGATACTACTTGTGCTTCCAATTATCCTTAAACCCAGTTTTTCCATGAGAGTCCACCATACCTATCTATGGATTGAGTAAGATCCTTCAAGTAAGTTGTCATGTTGCAAGCAATAAAAATTGCTCTCTAAATATGTATGACTTATTAGTGCGGAGAAAATAAGATTTATACGATTGTGTGATATGGAAGTAATAAAAGCGACAGACTGCATAATAAAGGTTCATATCACAAGTGGCAATATAAAGTGACGTTCTTTTGCATTATGATTTTGTGCATCCAACCCTAAAAGCACATGACAACCTCTGCTTCCCTCTGCGAAGGGCATTTCTTTACCCTAAAACTCTGAAGAAGCACCGTGCTGCTATTGGATATACTCTTGATGATCTCACTACAAAAAAAAAGACACATCCGTGACTTTTTGGGCTGAACGATTTTTTTCTGTCATACTTATGACACTACTATGACGATAATTGTGACAAAACCCGGTATCATCATAGATGTGGTGGGCTCCTACTTCTATGACAAAAAATCATGACAGAAAATGGGCTTTTTGTCCTGGGCGGGCCGGAGACGCAGCTGCATGACATTCTTTGGGCGATGCATGACGGAAAAAACCATGGTAGAAGAGAGGGCGAGGAAAATATCGGGGAGTTCCCGGTTACGGTGGGTGGTCGGGGGCTGAGTGATGCACGTTTCTCTCGTACATGTACGTGCGTGGGTGCGAGACGTTGGGCTCTAACTGAACCCAAGCGAGGCGTCGCCTAACTGAACCCAAGCGATTGCACTGTAGGCTACGCGTTACTGAACCTGAGCGATCGAGCGATTCTGTGCTACTGCTGCTAACTGAAGTCGATCGATTCTGCCTCTGGATGAACAGTGAGCGTTCCTGGGGGGTTGGATGAACTGTTCCCGGTGGGGGTTGGATGAACAGGACCCTGTGGTGTTGCCGCTGGATGAACAGGACCCCAACCGATTGAGCCAGTTGGGCGTGGATGAACAGGACCCCGTGGAGGGCTGGATGAATAGGACCTCGTGGAGGGAAGGTTGAATAGTAGCCGGTGGAGGGCTGGTTGAACAGTAGCCGGTGGAGGGCTAGATGAACAGTAGCCCGTGGAGGGGTGGTTGAACAGGACCCCATGGAGAGGGCTGGTTGAACAGTAGCCGGTGGAGGAGCGCGCAGTGTAGGCTGGATGAACAGGAGCCCGTGGATGAACAGTGCAGGTGGAGGCTGGAGGAGGTCGACGGTGGATGAACAGTAGCCTATGGAGGCTGGAGGAGGTCGACGGTGGAGATGAACAGTATCCCATGGAGTCCCGTTTTGTGGTACGCCACACCCCTCCCGATGAACATGACCCTTGTTTCGACCGTGCCCCAACATAAGTCCGTTTCCTCGGTTTTACGGTACGCCACACCCCTCCCGATCAACAGGGCCCATTTCGACCATAGGAGGTCCAAGATAAGTCCGTTTCCTCTATTTTGTGGTACGCTAGACCCCTTCCGATTAACAGGATCCCGTTTTGATTGTGGCCGATTGAACACAAGGCCGTTTCCTCCATTCGGCTGTACGCCAGGCCTCGTTTCCATCGGCTATTCTGTCCAAGCCGGTTGGCTCCCGATGAACACTACGTATTCCGACCAAGTCGGTTGCCTCCCGATGAATAGGATGTTGTTTCTTTGTTTCGACCCAGCAGGTTCGCTGCCCGATGAACAGGACGTCGTTGCTGCCGTCTGTTGCTTCTCCATGTACCCAATCCCTGGCCGTCCGTATATATATGTGCGAGTACGCGCTCGAGACCCCGCCCGTATGTACATACGTGGCCGTGTTTTCTTTCTTGCACCCAGGCCGCTGTATGTACGTGTACACACTATGTGCGTGCCTCTACTACGACACGTGCCTTTCCTTACACGGCCACGGTTCATCGCTGCTACTTGCAGACAGGCCGATCGTATGTATGTACACGTTTGCGACCAGAATGACAACGCTACGTACGCTTCGACCAGGTGGGTCCCGACTATCAGGCACTTCCTTGCGTGCGAAGATGTAGATGGTGGGTCCCAGCAGTCAGGGGCGAATCATTTTTTTTGCCTATAATATGGACGCACTTCCTTGCTTGTGAAGATGTAGCTGGTAGGTCCCAGCAGTCAGGGGGGAACGTTTTTTTGTGAAATACGGTGGCCTGTACGATGGGTCCCTACTGTCAGGTGGAGGAATCATTATTTTCCGCGTAATAAGGAGGCACTTCCTTCCTGTGGCCGTGGACCCAGCTGTCAGCCTCTCCATGTATAGTACTCTTCCGATGGAAGTCCGTCGTTGACCACATTGACCACGCGCGCCGAGAGAACCAAGGCAGTGGACGACGGCGAGGCCTAGGAAGGGGACGATGTGGAGCCGGCAAAGACGTGGCAGTGGATGCCCAGACGGAGAGGGGTACGAGGGTTCACTGGTTCAGATGCGGTGTGAGGCTGCAATCACCACAGAATAACAGGGGGGTGTGGGTGAGTGGAGGGATGGCCTAGCTAGCGGTGGGAGTAGTAGGGGGCGGTGAGGCCTCCGCGGCAGCACAACCGGCCACGGGAGGGAGGAGCATATGGAACGACCAGCGCTGCTTTGGGCGGCTGGAGCAAGAAGACCGGAGGTTGAAGAAGCATGACGGCCGTTGGATGGACATCGTACGGTCACTACAGCTAGAATCGTTTATATTGACTAAGTTTACAAAGCCTTGGTACGCGTCAACTTAGTAGGCTCACAAGTCAGCTTCCGAAACGGTGCGCCCCAGATGTCAGGGAGAGGAATCATTTTTTGGGCGGGTGAAGCTAGAATATCCGAGATTGAAGAAGAAGCATGACATCCGTTGGATGGAAATCCAACGACCACTTCTGCTAGAACCATGTGTTAACTATAAGTTGACAAAGCCTTGCATACGCGTCAACTTAATTTTTTTTTGAGGGGACACGTTAACTTAGTAGGCCCACAAGTGTGTGGCAGAGAACTTATAGCCCACTTGAGATTTGTAAGAATGCGCAGCCCATTTTTGAATTCTAATAGAATTTACTAAAGCCCATTAACAGTTTGTTAAAAGTAAAACCCATTTTCTAGCTAGGACAATGATTAATAATTTCAACCAACTGTTCAAAACAGAATTCAATAAAATTTCCCACATTTTGATGGGATCCGAAATATTTTTATCCCGAAATTTCTAGTCAGATTAAATACAATTTCAATATAAATTTGTATTACGTAAAAATCCAATGAAACATTGCGCACGCAACAATTAATGAAATTAAAATTTTCAAATCCAAAAATAATATTTTATAAAGTAATTACGTGTTTGGTGCATTTTTTTATAGTTACTGTCCAATTTTTATAATCACATCCCATTTATTATTTCTTAAAGCCCATTTTCTTGTTAAGCCAAATGCCTCCCTCCTAGAAAAAATTTGCAGCCCAGCGGGGTAGAGAATAACAAGTTGACCTTGCCTGGGTATTCCTAAGAAAAAGTATAGTTAGGCTAGCCATTTTCAGCTTGAAAAAAATTAATATCTGGGTTGGATATCTGGCCTGGGCTAGACGGGCCACAGCCCGCCCACTTAATACCCTGCTCTCCTCTGAAGAACAACGAAAACATCACTCAAGAAAAACTCTGCAATGCTCACACCTCAAAAACACAAATACTGCTCGAGCTGCTTGGTCCCAACTGTCGGCCGCTCCTTGTGCAATTCTCTCGTTTATTGACTACATAGGTTGACAATAGTGTGGGATCGTGATGTCAGGAAACCAGGAGGAAGCAAAAAAAGTTACAGTTGTATATAATAAGGAGGCACTTGCATACGTGCAGCTATGGCCCTGGTGGGTCCCCACTATCATCCTCTCCAAGTAAAGTCATCTCCTCATTCCTCATGTCTGTTGACCATGTTGACAACGCGAGATGGCAGCGCCACGGCGAGCGCAACAACTTGAAGGACAACGGAGAGGGCCTCTCTGGCCCTACGAATGGTCTGATACAATGCCCGCTGCTCATTCGAGAAGCCAGGATCATAGGGCCACATATCCGCGATGGCATTGTCGTTCGCTTGTTCACTGGTGCTCGTTGAGGAGATGGAGGTTGCAGCACTGGTCCTCCTGCGCTGGTAGCTCTTCCGCCATTCGGGCGTTGAAGTGCGGCCACACTTGCTCTATGGTGAACACAGCATGGACCGGCTTGGACAATGGCGTCGGCTCCTAGTCGGAAGCTACGTCCGTCGTCTGATTGTCGTCGCTCAGCACGGCGAGCTCACTAGCGAACCAGCATGTCCGACTGCTAGACCGACCCACTGCCAAGCACGAATCTTACTGCCCTGGCCCACCCAGACCGCCTCCCTCGCCAGCGTGCGCTTTCTGCCCGAAACGGTCAGCGCCACCCGCCCCGCTTCCCAGTGCAGGCGATTGCTCCGCCTTCAAATAACACAAGCACAGTATGTCCGTCCATCTACCGCCCACATTAATGATACGCGGTTGCCGAGGAAGCTACTCCGGCGCCACACTTCCGTCCCTCCGCTGCCCACCATTGCTACATAAACTGCTGCACCGGCCATAGCCGCAGTCATCCGCCTCCATTCCCTTTCTCCTGTCCGCACCACTACTTCCCACCATGGCTTCCTCACGCTCCGGCGCTCTTCGGGACGGGCGAACGATGGACCACAAGGAGATGGTAGCCATTGCTGCCGACTGGCTGGTCGGCAGGCAGCCGGAGGATGACGACGTCCCAATGGAGAACATGGTAGTCGACGATCCGACGCCAACCCCCTCCTCCGTGCCATCCTCGCCGGTGCATTGCAACATGACCATCGGCGAGGCCCGTGCCCTATACAAGGACACGGTGAGGCAGAAGCGTGAGGAGCAGTTCCGGGAGGCGCAGGCCAACACCGCCTACAACCACCATCTCCTCCAGGAGCACCTACAGGCGGAGGGGCAGATCGCGGCGGAGCGGGCGGAGCAGGAGGCGCTGCTTGACTCGTACCGCTCCGCCCGCGAGGGCTGCCTCGAGCGCTGGAATTACCGCATGCGGGTGGAAGAGGCTGTGGCTGCCTACAAAGAGGGCGATGAAGCGGGCGAGGCACTATTTGGTGAGACTGAGGACGAGGCAGAGGACAATGCCGGTTCCGACGAGTCCCCACTCCGCTAGCGTCGGCGTGGCCCTGCTCCGCCGAGGCCCCGCGGTGCCAACAACGAGGCAGTGGACACTGATACGTCCATTTTGCATCATGCTTTTATATCGATATTTATCGCATTATGGGCTGTTATTTCACGATATGTCACAATACTTATGTCTATTCTCTCTTATTTTACAAGGTTTACCATGAAGAGGGGGAATGCTGGCAGCTGGAATTCTGGCCAGAAAAGGAGCAAATATTGGAGACCTATTCTGCGCAACTCTAAAAGTCCTAAAACTCCACGGAATATCTTAAAATAAATAAAGAAAAATCGTCGCCAAAGATGAAGGCCAGGGGGCCCACACCCTGCTCACGAGGGTGGAGGGTGCGCCACTCCCCGTGGGCGCGCCCCCTACCTTGTGGGCCCCCTGGTGGCTCTCCGATGCCCATCTTCTCCTATATGAAGTCTTTCGATGAGAAAAAAATCATAAGCAACCTTTCGGGACGAGACTCAGCTGCCACGAGGCGGAACCTTGGCGGAACCAATATAGGGCTCCGGCAGAGCTGTTCTGCCGGGGACACTTCCCTCCGGGAGGGGGAAATCATCGTCATCATCATCACCAACGCTCCTCTCATTGGGAGAGGGCAATCTCCATCAACATCTTGACCAGCACCATCTCATCTCCAAACCCTAGTTCATCTCTTGTATCCAATTCTTGTCTCCAAGTCTGGGATTGGTGCTAGTAGGTTACTAGTAGTGTTGATTACTCCTTGTAGTTGATGCTAGTTGGTTTATTTTGTGGAAGATCATATGTTCAGATCCTTTATGCACATTATATCCCCTCTGATTATGAACATGAATATGCTTTGTGAGTAGTAACGTTTGTTCCTGAGGACAAGGGAGAAGCCTTGCTATTAGTAGTCATGTGAATTTGGTATTCGTTCGATATTTTGATAAGATGTGTGTTGTCTAACCTCTAGTGGTGTTATGTGAACGTCGACTACATAACACTTCACCATTATTTGGGCCTAGAGGAAGGCATTGGGAAGTAATAAGTAGATGATGGGTTGCTAGAGTGACAGAAGCTTAAACCATAGTTTACGCGTTGCTTCGTAAGGGGCTGATTTGGATCCATATGTTTCATGCTACGGTTAGGTTTACCTTAATACTTTTGTTGTAGTTGCGGATGCTTGCAATAGAGGTTAATCATAAGTGGTATGCTTGTCCAAGTAAGGGCAGTACCCAAGCACCGGTCCACACACATATCAAATTATCAAAGTATCGAACGCGAATCATATGAGCGTGATGAAAACTAGCTTGACGATATTCCCATGTGTCCTTGGGAGTGCTTTTCCTATTATAAGAGTTTGTCCAGGCTTGTCCTTTGCTACAAAAAGGATTGGGCCACCTTGCTGCACCTTATTTACTTTTGTTACTTGTTGCTCGTTACAATTTACCTTATCACAAAACTATCTGTTACCACTTATTTCAGTAATTGCAGAGAATACCTTGCTGAAAACCGCTTATCATTTCCTTCTGCTCCTCGTTGGGTTCGACACTCTTACTTATTGAAAGGACTACGATAGATCCCCTATACTTGTGGGTCATCAAGACTCTTTTCTGGTGCCATTACCGGGGAGTGTAGCGCCTTTGGTAGGTGGAATTTGGTAAGGAAAAATTTATATAGTGTGCTGAAATTTTCTGTCACTTGTTACTATGGAAAGTAATTGTTTGAGGGGTTTGTTCGGGGTATCTTCACCCCATCTAGTAGAGCAAAGATTTGCTCCTCAACCTACTGAACCTATTGAAAATGAAATTCCTTTTGAATTTCCTACGGGTGTTATGGAAAAACTGATGGCTAACACTTTTACAGGAGATGGGACAAAGCATCCCGACGAGCATCTACGCTATTTGGATGATATTTGTGGATTATTTAAGCTTGCAGGTATACCCGATGATGTTGTTAAGAAGAAGGCTTTCCCTTTATCTTTGAAGGGAGACGCATCGACATGGTATAGGCTATGTGATGATACGAGATCATGGAACTATAAAAGAATGAAATTGGAATTTCATCAAAAGTATTACCCTATGCATCTTGTTCATCGTGATCGCAATTATATATATATAATTTTTGGCCTCGTGAAGGAGAAAGCATCGCTCAAGCTTGGGGGAGGCTTAAATCCATGTTATATTCATGCCCCAATCATGAGCTCTCAAAATTGATAATTCTTCAGAAATTTTATGCTCGGCTCTCTGATAATAATAAAACCATGCTCGATACTTCTTGTGTTGGCTCTTTTATGATGAAGCCTATTGAATTTAGATGGAATTTATTGGATAGAATTAAACGCAACTCTGAATATTGGGACCTCAACGAAGGTAAGGAGTCAGGTATGAAACTAAGTTTGATTGTGTTAAATTTTTTGTGGATACCGATATTTTTCGTAAGTTTAGCACTAAATATGGACTTGACTCTGAGATAGTAGCCTCTTTCTGTGAATCTTTTGCTACTTATGTTGATCTCCCCAAGGAGAAGTGGTTTAAATATCATCCTCCCATAGAAGTAAAAGTAGCTGCACCTATTAAAGTTGAAGAAGAAACCATCACTTATAATGATCCTATTGTTCCTACCTCTTATGTTGAGAAACCACCTTTCCCCACTAGAGTAAAGGATCATGCTAAAGCTTCAACTGTTGTTCGTAAAAGCAATATCAGAACTTATGTACCTCCTGAGCAAGTTAAAGTAGAACCCAATATTGCAATTGTTAAAGATCTCTTGTCTGATAATATTGATGGGCATGTTATTCAGTTCGAAGGTGAAACTACTAGAATTGCTAAACCCTGTACTAAAGATAAACATAGACTTGTGGTAGGCGTGCCTGTTATTTCTGTTAAAATAGGAGATCATTGTTACCATGGCTTATGTGATATGGGTGCGAGTGCTAGTTTTATACCACACACTTTATATGAAGAAATTAAGAATGAAATTGCACCTGCTGAATTAGAAGGTATTGATGTCACAATTAAACTTGCCAATAGAGATACTATTTCACCAGTGGGAATTGTTAGAGATGTTGAAGTCTTGTGTGGGAAAACTAAATATCCTGCCGATTTTCTTGTTCTTAGTTCTCCACAAGATAGCTTTTGCCCCATTATATTTGGTAGACCCTTGTTGAATACTGTTAATGCTATGATAGACTGCAAAAAGAATGTTGTTACTGTTGGCTTGGATGACGTGGTTCAAGAGTTTAATTTCTCTAAATTTAGTAAACAAAATCGTGAGGAAGAATTGCCTAGTAAGGATGAAATTATTGGTCTTGCTTCTATTGCCGTACCTCCTAGTGATCCTTTAGAACACTATTTGCTAGACCATGAAAATGAGATGTTCATGAATGAAAGAAGGGAAATAGATGAAGTATTCTTTGAACAAAAACCTATTCTGAAACACAATCTGCCTGTTGAAATCCTAGGGGATCCTCCTCCACCCAAGGGTGATCCCGTGTTTGAGCTTAAACCATTGCCTGATAATCTTAAATATGCTTATCTTGATGAAAAGAAAATATATCCTGTTATTATTAGCGCTAACCTTTCAGAGCATGAAGAAGAAAGATTATTGAAAACTCTGAAGAAGCACCGTGTCACTATTGGATATACTCTTGATGATCTCAAGGGCATTAGTCCCACTCTATGTCAACATAAAATAAATTTGGAAGCGGATGCCAAACCAGTTCGTGATCCTCAATGACGTTTGAATCCTAAAATGAAAGAAGTGGTAAGAAAAGAAATACTCAAGCTTCTGGAGGCAGGTATAATTTATCCCGTTGCTGATAGTTAGTGGGTAAGTCCTGTTCATTGTGTCCCTAAGAAGGGAGGTATTACTGCTGTTCCTAATGACAAAGATGAATTGATCCCGCAAAGAATTATCACAGGTTATAGGATGGTAATTGATTTCCGCAAGTTAAATAAAGCTACTAAGAAAGATCATTACCCCTTACCTTTTATTGATCAAATGCTAGAAAGATTATGCAAACATACACACTATTGCTTTCTAGATGGTTATTCTGGTTTCTCTCAAATACCTGTGTCGGCTAAAGATCAATCAAAGACTACTTTTACATGCCCTTTTGGTACTTTTGCTTATAGACGTATGCCTTTTGGTTTATGTAATGCACCTGCTACCTTGCAAAGATGCATGATGGCTATATTCTCTGATTTTTGTGAAAAGATTTGTGAGGTTTTCATGGACGACTTTTCCCTCTATGGTTCCTCTTTTGATGATTGCTTGAGCAATCTTGATCGAGTTTTGCAGAGATGTGAAGAAACTAATCTTGTCTTGAATTGGGAAAAGTGCCACTTTATGGTTAATGAAGGTATTGTCTTGGGCACAAAGTTTCTGAAAGAGGTATTGAAGTTGATAAAGCCAAGGTTGACGCTATTGAAAAGATGCCATGTCCCAAGGACATCAAAGGTATAAGAAGTTTCCTTGGTCATGACGGATTTTATAGGAGGTTTATTAAGGACTTCTCAAAAATTTCTCGGCCTCTGACTAATTTATTACAAAAAGATGTACCATTTATCTTTGATGATGATTGTGTAGAAGCATTTGAAATACTTAAGAAAGCATTAGTCTCTGCACCTATTGTTCAACCACCTGATTGGAATTTACCCTTTGAAATTATGTGTGATGCTAGTGATTATGCTGTAGGTGCTGTTCTAGGGCAAAGAATTGATAAGAAATAAAATGTTATCCATTATGCTAGTAAGACTCTAGACAATGCTCAGAGAAATTATGCTACTACTGAAAAGGAACTCTTAGCGGTTGTGTTTGCCTGTGATAAATTCAGACCCTATATTGTTGATTCTAAAGTAACTATTCACATCGATCATGCTGCTATTAAATATCTTATGGAAAAGAAAGATGCTAAACCTAGACTTATTAGATGGGTTCTCTTGCTCCAAGAATTTGATTTACATATTGTTGATAGAAAATGAGCTGAGAATCCCGTTGCAGACAACTTGTCTAGGCTAGAGAATGTTCTTGATGACCCACTACCTATTGATGATAGCTTTCCTGATGAACAATTAAATGTCATAAGTACTTCTCGTAGCACTCCATGGTATGCTGATTATGCTAATTATATTGTTGCTAAATTTATACCACCTAGCTTCACATACCAACAAAAGATAAAGTTCTTTTATGATTTGAGACATTACTTTTGGGATGACCCACATCTTTATAAAGGAGTAGATGGTGTTATTAGATGTTGTGTCCCTGAGCATGAACAGGAACAGATCCTACGCAAGTGTCACTCTGAAGCTTATGGAGGACATCACGCTGGAGATAGAACTGCACATAAGGTATTGCAATCCGGTTTTTATTGGCCTACTCTCTTCAAGGATGCCCGTAAGTTTGTTTTATCTTGCGATGAATGTCAAAGAATTGGTAATATCAGTAGACGTCAAGAAATGCCTATGAATTATTCACTTGTCATTGAGCCATTTGATGTTTGGGGCTTTGATTATATGGGACCTTTTCCTGCCTCTAATGGTTACACTCATATTTTAGTTGCTGTTGATTACGTTACTAAGTGGGTAGAAGCTATTCCAACTAGTAGTGCTGATCATAACAATTCTATTAAAATGCTTAAGGAAGTTATTTTTCCGAGGTTTGGAGTCCCTAGATACTTAATGACTGATGGTGGTTCACACTTTATTCATGGTGCTTTCCGTACGATGCTTGCTAAATACGATGTTAATCATAGAATTGCATCTCCTTATCACCCGCAGTCTAGTGGTCAGGTAGAGTTGAGCAATAGAGAGCTCAAATTAATTTTGCAAAAGACTGTCAATAGGTCTAGAAAGAATTGGTCCAAAAAACTGAATGATGCACTATGGGCCTATAGAACTGCGTACAAGAATCCTATGGGTATGTCTCCGTATAAAATGGTTTATGGAAAAGCATGTCATTTACCTCTTGAATTAGAACATAAGGCATATTGGGCTATCAAAGAGCTCAATTATGACTTCAAACTTGCCGGTGAGAAGAGGTTGTTTGATATTAGCTCACTTGATGAATGGAGAACCCAAGCTTATGAAAATGCCAAGTTGTTTAAAGAAAAAGTTAAAAGGTGGCATGATAAAAGGATACAAAAGCGTGAGTTTAATGTAGGTGACTATGTATTGCTATACAACTCTCGTTTAAGATTTTTTGCAGGAAAACTTCTCTCCAAATGGGAAGGTCCTTACGTTATCGAGGAGGCCTATCGTTCCGGTGCCATAAAAATCAACAACTTCGCAGGCACAAATCCGAAGGTGGTAAACGGTCAAAGAATCAAACACTATATCTCAGGTAATCCTATAAATGTTGAAACTAATGTTATTGAAACCGTAACCCCGGAGGAATACATAAGGGACACTTTCCGGAACGTTCCAGACTCCGAAAAGGAATAGGTATGTGGTATGGTAAGTAAACCGACCCCAAAACAATTTTTAAAGCAATATTTCTCCATTTTGGAATATTTAGAAAAATAGAAAAATAAGTAGCAGTCCAGGGAGGACACGAGGCCTCCACGAGGGTGGAGGGCGCGCCCTACCCCCCTGGGCGCGCCCCCCTACCTCGTGAGCACCCCGTGTGCCCTCCGGACTCCGTTTTCTTGCACGATACGTATTTTGGTCGGTAAAAATTCATTATATATTCTCCCGAAGCTTTTAACCACCGTATCACGCAAATATCCTCTGTTTTCGTTTCGAGCTATTTCCGTTGCAGATTTGAGGATTCCGGAGACTCGATCATCCTTCTATGAGGGTGAGCCTATGCCATGGAAGGTGGACGACAAGCTTCCATCATCAACAACACCTCCACCACGAACAACAAAGAAGGAGATATAATCACATGGGTATGGGCACTCCCCTTGGCAACTGCCAAGCTTGGGGGAGGTGCCCCGATATCGTATCACCATCACAACTCCTATCTTTACCATTTTTCCTAGTTCGATCCTATTAGTAGTATCTCGATTTAGTAGAATAAAGTCATGGCACGATCTAGTTTTGAGTTTTGCTTTATGATCCCTCTATGCAATCGAGTCCATGAGCTATATATAATAAAGATTAGTGTTGAGTCAAGGGCTTGATTACTTTGCCATGATCTTGGGTGAATAAAGAAAAGAATAAAAAGAAACAAAGAGTTTATATTGATCTTAGTGAAAGTAATGACTCCACATAGAAAGAGTATGATGATTAAAAGTTGTTGGGAGTTGGCAAATATAGCTTTGGTCATCGTTGTAATTAATAGGAAGTAATAAGGGGAGAGAGGTTTCACATATAGATATATTATCATTGACATCTTTTATGATTGGGAACACTCATTAGGATATGACATGCTAAAGAGTTGATGTTGGACAAGGAAGACAACGTAATGAGTTATGTTTTCTTATATCTGAAATAAAGTATATTGTTATGGTTCCTCTAACATGGTGAGCTTGCCCTTCCCCCTCATGCTAGCCAAATTCTCGGCACCAAGTAGAGATACTACTTGTGCTTCCAAATACCCTTAAACCAGTTTAGCCATGATAGTCCACCATATCTACCTATGGATTGAGTAAGATCCTTCAAGTAAGTTGTCATCGGTGCAAGCAATAAAAAATTGCTCTTTAAATATGCATGACTTATTAGTGCAGATAAATAAGCTTTGTGCGAACTTGTTGTGGACGCAATAAAAGCGACGGACTGCATAACAAAGGTTCACATATAAGGGGCAATATAAAGTGACGTTCTTTTGCATTAATATTTTGTGCATCCAACCATAAAAGCGCATGGCAACCTCTGCTTCCCTCTGCGAAGGGCCTATCTTTTATTATTATCCTCTACCTTATGCAAGTGTCACGATGATCTTCACCTTTCCTTTTTCATTTTATCCTTTGGCAAGCTCAGCATGTTGGAAAGAACATGATATATCTTATATTTACTAATTGGAGGCACCATACGAGACACCACGTTAATCCTAGAGTTAAGAAATTTCATCCATCAGATCAACAAGTAATATGTTAGTAGCCATCCGGTGAAACAGGAGATGTGTTAGCTAAATCAACGTACGCAAACCATCCTCCAAATCCAGCCGTACACCCCTTGGCCTCTCCACTTTACTTTTTTAACAATAAACAACAACTAATCTGATCGTACCATCCTCCACATCCTAGTCGTACACCCATTGGCCTCTCCTCTTTTCCTCCTATGAGAAATAAAACAACACATCTGTTTATCATCTCTCTCAAAAAGAAAAAAAGGAAACCCCTATAATATGATTAGAGAAGAAGATTTTGTCTTCCCACATGGTCTTCCCGTAATACAGTCTGGTGGGTGTGGTGAGCTATCCGGCATGGCAGGAACGTCTAACAATATTGGCGGTGCAGGTTGGGCAAAGTCACCGCTGACATAATCTCCCGGTTGTCATGTACAACTTTGTGCAGTTGCATGCAGTTCTAAAAAACTACATCGCGCAACCACTTCATCTGCTTAGGCGACATCGCCCATCATCTCAGCCACCAACGCCCGCGTCACAGATTTAACTCATGGCTACTACTAAGATCTTGCTTGGCGCCTCAGCCGACCCATCCAGCATACTTTATGAAGGTTTCTCTAGCATGGGTGATGCGTGCGACAAGAGTTAACTGATTAGATATTTGTGTATGTTTAATCCCTAAGCAGTTCTCCCTATATTCATCTGGTGCTTCTCCTTGAATCTTCTGATTTTTTTTCTTATGGATTCAAAACCTTACGGTAAAAGCTAAAGCTAGATTAGATTGGTGTCTTCCAAGCAAGACTGCGTATCTCCATCCTGCTTTTACTCATTGGTCAGTCCATATAGTGTTTTTTGCAAGATCCATCATGTTCAAATAAAAATATTAATATATTTTGTGCTTTATTTGAGTTTTAGAATCCTTACTTTTCAAGCTCTAGTGGTGTTATGTGAACGTCGACTACATAACACTTCACCATTATTTGGGCCTAGAGGAAGGCATTGGGAAGTAATAAGTAGATGATGGGTTGCTAGAGTGACAGAAGCTTAAACCCTAGTTTATGCGTTGCTTCGTAAGGGGCTGATTTGGATCCATATGTTTCATGCTATGGTTAGGTTTACCTTAATACTTTTGTTCTAGTTGCGGATGCTTGCAATAGAGGTTAATCATAAGTGGGATGCTTGTCCAAGTAAGGGCAGTACCCAAGCACCGGTCCACCCAAATATCAAATTATCAAAGTACCGAACGCGAATCATATGAGCGTGATGAAAACTAGCTTGACGATATTCCCATGTGTCCTCGGGAGCGCTTTTCCTATTATAAGAGTTTGTCCAGGCTTGTCCTTTGCTACAAAAAGTATTGGGCCACCTTGCTACACCTTATTTACTTTTGTTACTTGTTGCTCGTTACAATTTACCTTATCACAAAACTATATGTTACCACTTATTTCAGTACTTGCAGAGAATACCTTGCTGAAAACCGCTTATCATTTCCTTCTGCTCCTTGTTGGGTTCGACACTCTTACTTATCGAAAGGACTACGATAGATCCCCTATACTTGTGGGTCATCAGACACCGCCGGCTCCGCCGAGGCCCCGCCCCGCCAACAACGAAGCAGAGGACATCGCCGGCTCAGCCAAGGCCCCACCCTGCCGGCAGCGAGGGGGAGGATTTCCCCCGCTCCATCGAGGCGCCGCCCCGCCGTCAACGAGACAGAGGACATCGCCGGCTCCATTGAGGCCCCGCCCCGTTGCCAACGAGGCCGCGCCACATAGTAAACAAGGAAGAGTAGAACACGGTAGGTCACCGCCGCTCAGGTCCAAGTAAGGCCACCGTTGCTACCCTCCGGTTGAAGCCAAGCTAGGCGGGTTGATCATTGACGGCCGATTAGCTTCTTGGCGGCAACGTGGAGTCGCAGAGCTATGTTGGAGAAGGATGCTGCTTCTACTTAACTGCTGGTGCAGTTGGCTGACTGACACGTGGGCCCAGCAGGCATCTGGGCCACATGTCAGTTATGCAACTGCACCTGAAGTTAAGTCACTGAAGCTCAGTCCGTTGGAGAAGAAGTTTCTGTTCGACTCAGCCGGACACAGGTGGGTAGCTTCGGTTAATTAATTATACATCCGGCGCACCCCTTTTTAGTTGAGGAATGTATGAAATGTAATGAAATCCGGCATGTTTATAAGAAATCCGACCGTGTATGAATGAATTTAGTTCGATTAGTTCGAATTCTTGTATCACTGGCATTGTATGAACATGCAAAACAATACGTACTAGCATTATTCCCAGGGGGATCACCTCGTTTGCAACAGTTCCACATGTACTCCCTCTGGTCCTTTTTAGTCTGCATACAAGTTTTGTCTACAGTCAAAGTATGTCTACTTTGACCAATCTTATAGAAAAAAGTATGAACTTTCACAATGTGCAAAGTAAAAAGGAACAGAGGGAGTACAAAGAGTTTGAGCAGCTTTTTAGCGTTCCTGTACATTGCAATCAAACACACAGGCCTGGCATTTCATAGAGAACATTCAAAACAATCGATGATTATGCATCTCAGGGATTCACATGTCAGAGCCAATATTTACTTCACAGCTAAAGAATAAAGAAAAATCGATCGACGCTGCTGACAGCAAAGGGTGTCCCATTCGAAAATATCAAACGCATGTCTTCTTGCTAACATCAATGAGCAAAGTTTGACAAGGTTCTCCCATTCCAAAATATCAAATGCCTACGATTGTGGAATGGGCAGGGTTTGTCATCAGTTCGGACATTGACATGGCGCCTCGTGCTAAATAAACCAGCTATTCTTTTTGTGTAGTTCCACCAAAATCAACCAAATTCGCGCGTAGCTTGTATGATTTCGCCCTTATATGTTGCAACACCTTGAACTTATCGGCACCTCCTTTCTTATGGTGGAAATGAATGATTCAATGTATTCATGAACATTTTGTGTAGTTCCCATTGAAATCAAGCTGAGCACCCCTGTTTGCACAAATACAAAAAAGTGATTATTATAAAGCAAACTGTACTATGAATTGACAGTTTAAACATGCACCTACATGGTCCATGTAGAGCAGACTTTTAGAAAAATGGAACTCACCGGAAAGAATCCTAGAACAACATTGTACTTGTGCATCAAAGCAACAAAATGGAGATCTATCAGTCCTTCTGAGCTGAAGTTAGTTTGGTCTTGTGGGGAGTAATGTAACCATCCTTCAACTGGTCCTTCTGATGAGAAGATAGACAGGGCTTCTTGATCCTGGCATAATTGGAACTAGTCACTTCACGTACTCCATATTCTTCTTCTTCGGAGGATGATCCTGTTGTGCAAAGACAAGAGGACAACTAAATGCTAGCATCCCTGTTTGCTCAAAAAAAGAAAGGAAATATTTAAAACAGCACAGATGAAGCACTTCTCAAGGGCAATACCACTTTCTCATGACAGTATCTAAATAGTAGCAGAAACCAATAGAGATGACGAAGCTCAATCATATGGATGAAATCCGTGGGCGAGTACCAACCTTTGTCAGGAGGCTTATTGTGTAGAACATATAGATCAAGCACTTCTCCAGAACCATCTGTTGCTATCTACTGTGGTTGCCATGCTTACTATATACTCCTCGATTAGTTTAATGTTTCCAACATCTTCTTGTGTAGTTCCACTAAAATATATGGTATCCTCAAAGAAGATCCCTGTTTGCACAAGTAGAGATAATTACATATTACATTAAGAGTGGCATCAAATCAGTGGCAAAACAATTGCTCGTTCCAGCCATAGCAATAAATTAAGATGCAAAACTATATCATTACTTATGTCATCATAGTTCCAGTGCTTCATTACAACACAGGGAGTTGATTTTTGTTTTTCTTCCACTCGTTCTTCCCCTTGATCACTTGGTTCAATAACAGACAAGCTTCACCTTCATGTAAGATTTGGCATGCCAATTAGGGAGCACAAGTATAACACTAAACAACGACATTAATTTTCTGATGAAAGCGGCAAAATATAGGCCAACAGCTGTGAAATATCCTTATCTTACCTCGATGGGATATTATGGTGCACATAAAGATTGGAAGTCTTGTCTCCATTTGTGTAGTTCACTAAAATCAAGCAACATTACCGTACAAGTAGCACAACATATGAAAGCACACTGCACAATCATGTGAACGAAGACTAGTACTGACCTCTCATGACGCAGAATTCAAACAACTCACAAGAAGAAGATCTGAACCAAATTTGCCAACACAGATAGGAAGTAAGATCTCCTCTTGTGCAGTTCCACTAAGATCAAGCAATCAAGCAACGTTGTCGGTGTGGCATTTTGGTTGAACAGCACAAAACACTCTTAAAACAAAAGTGTTTTGTGCAGTGCAACAAAAGGTCACAATAGCAATGAGGTGAAGTAGATAAGCCTATTTACACTGAGGTGCAAAGGAAACAACTAGTGGTCAATAACGGTGGATGACACAGAAGCCAACAAAAAGAAGCATCTAACTTATCTAAATGGGAAAGAAAGCAAGATAGTAGCATTTCTCAAACGGTGGCATTGATTAATATTAACAAAGAGATTATATTAACAACAAAATGCGGTAAACATGTAATTTGCTTTTAACTGTGGCATTGCATCAATTTTCTAGCGGCGTTATTAGAGGGTGTTTGTTTACAGGGACATTTTGGTGTAGGGACTAAAAAAACTCCGTATCAGTCCCATCTAAAGCAAACAGGAGGGAATTTTAGGGACTAAAAGTGGGCATTTGGGACTAAAGAAAGAAGACCCTAAGGGAGAGTCTGTCGGTGTTCTGGGAACGGGGGTCCCCAGACTTGCCTGCCTGTGGCCTGTGGCATGGCTCAATCCCAGTACAGCCCGTCTTCATCAACCAACACTCAAGACCCTCGCGAGGGGCCAAGCCTCGCGGGGCAGACGACACAAGGCCTCCTCAGGAGTGGCCTCGCCAGGAAGGCTCGCGAGGACGCGGAGAGATCAAGGCAAGGGGTACCTCGCGAGGTTCCCATGATGCAAGCCATGACGATCAAGACCAGGCGGGCGCCAGCCCGCTCAGTGTCCTCGTTTCCTCTTTGGTGCAAAGGGGGCAAGCGCAGGCGCGGAGTACCAAGGTATCAGGAAAAGGTTTCCATATTGGTGCAACAAGACCAAGACCAGCAGGATGGCAGGACGGAGGTCACCGTGGAGCCCAAGACGGCGTCATCACCAGCACCTTTGGCAGGCGAAGACCACCTTTAGTCAGGATAGCTTGTACTAGCTGTCCCCTTTCAAAATGGCCGTTGTTGGGTCCCTTCCCACTCAATATTTGGGAAGAGGACTAGGGCCTCTATAAATAGAGCTAGCCATCACAGTAGGAAGGCATCTCATCTAGAGACAGGTCGAGCCCTACCCAAGCAGAACACCACACTGGCCAAGAAAACCTCTCCTCGCGAGGTTGTTCTTCCCCTATACTGTTCATCATTAGCCCAAGAGGCAATCCACCACCACACACAGGAGTAGGGTATTACACCACAATGGTGGCCCGAACCTGTATAAATCTTGTGTCTCTTGTGTTGTTCATCGATCTAGCTTAGGGATCGTGGCGAGGCTGAGAGCGAGATTCAGTAGGAGGAGATCTTCGTGCGCACCCCAGTGTTCGAACCTTGAGGGTTTTGTCTGAACCCGATATCCGACATTTGGCGCGCCAGGTAGGGGTGCGCCGGAGCTCTTCCTTCCGTCGACCCGCTCTCCACCAACACCGCGCTTCGCCCTCATGGCGGGCATGGCGCCTCCGGCTCCGGTGGCCAATGCCAGCACCGGGGACAGGGGGCTCCGAGCCTTGGCCCCCGCCTTGCGGCAGGTGCAGTGGCCGCACAAGTTCAATCCAGAGATGCTGTCGCGCTACAATGGTGTGGCGGACCCACTGGCTTTCCTGCTGGCATACGAGGAGGCCGTCCTCAAGGCCAGAGGTGATGACAAGGTCATGGCCAACTGGCTTCCCATGGCCCTCACTGGCATCCCGCGTGCTTGGCTACTCAACCTGCCGGCATCTTCTGTGGCCTCCTGGGAGGAACTGCGCGGCCTCTTCCTCACCCACTATGCGGCGCCGGCACCCCCGGTCGTCGCAGCTCTCCTGGGCGGCTCGCAGGCACCACCCTCGGAGACCGCCACGCCAAGCCGTTCTTTCGCCAAATCGGCGCCGCCCTCACGCGGCAAGGAGCTCCCCCGGGTTGGGTGGCACCCAAGGCCGACCTAACCTTCAACTCGGACGATCACCCCATCAACACCGCCTGCTCGGGCGCGCTTCCGATGCTCTACATGCCCACTGAGGGAGTCCTAGATTAGGGGGTGTCCGGATGGCCGGACTCCTGGACTATAAAGATACAAGATTGAAGAGTTCGTCCCGTGTCCGGATGGGACTTTCCTTGGCGTGGAAGGCAAGCTTGGCGATACGGATATGTAGATCTCCTACCATTGTAACCGACTCTGTGTAACCCTAACCCTCTTCGGTGCCTATATAAACCGGAGGGTTTTAGTCCGTAGGACGAACAACAATCATACCATAGGCTAGCTTCTAGGGTTTAGCCTCTCTGATCTCGTGGTAGACCTACTCTTGTACTACCCATATCATCAATATTAATCAAGCAGGAGTAGCGTTTTACCTCCATCGAGAGGGCCCGAACCTGGGTAAAAACATCGTGTCCCTTGTCTCCTGTTACCATCTGCCTAGATGCACAGTTCGGGACCCCCTACCCGAGATCTGCCGGTTTTGACACCGACATTGGTGCTTTCATTGAGAGTTCCTCTGTGTCGTCATCTTTAGGCCCGATGGCTCCTCCGATCATCAACAATGACACGGTCCAGGGTGAGACTTTTCTCCTCGGACAGTTCTTTGTATTCGGCGGCTTTGCACTGCGGGCCAATTCGCTTGGCCATCTGGAGCAGATTGAAAGCTACGCCCCTGGCCATCAGGTCAGATTTGGAAGTTTAAACTACACGGCTGACGTCCGTGGAGACTTGATCTTTGACGGGTTCGAGCCACAGCCAAGCGCGCTGCACTATCATGATGGGCATGATCTAGCTATGCCGCTGATTAGTGCCCTAGAGGCTGCACCAGTGTCCGCTCCGACCCTTAGCTCGGAGCCGACTGCGTCGATCGAGGACGGGTGGCTAGACACCGCCTCGGGGTCTGCGATCTCTATGGTGATTGAGCCATACACCAACCCTGTCGTTTGCAAAGCTCGTGACTCCAAGGAGCCGGACTCCACTCCAGACTCCGAACCTTCTGCACCCCCGCCAATCAAATCCGATTGGGTGCCGATCATGGAGTTCACTACCGCGAACATCTTTCAACACTCGCCCTTTGGCGACATCCTGAATTCACTAAAGTCTCTCTCTTTATCAGGAGAGCCCTGGCCGGATTATGGTCAGGAAGGTTGGGATGCGGACGATGAAGAAATTCAAAGCCCACCCACCACCCACTTCACTGTCGATGATTTAACCGACATGCTCGACTTCGACTCCGAAGACATCGACGGTATGGACAACGATGCAGGAGACGACCAAGAACCAGCGCCCACAGGGCACTGGAAGGCCACCTTGTGATATGACATATACATGGTGGACATCCCGAAAGATGGGAATGGCGATGGAACAACGGAGGATGACCCCTCCAAGTAACAGCCTAAGCACCGGCGTCAGCGGCGCCGCTCTATATCCCGCGACAGCAAAAATGGTGATTCTGGCACGGGAGATAATAACACCCCGGACAGTGCCGAAGACAACCCCCTCCAGCAGGATTCAGCGCAGGAGGATGGAGAAGCCAACCCTCATGAGAGAGCGACAGACAGAGAGGTAGAGGACAATAATTACATGCCTCCCTCCGAAGACGAGGCAAGCCTCGACGACGACGAATTTGTCGTGCCTGAGGATCCCGTCGAACAGGAGCGTTTCAAATGCAGGCTTATGGCCACGGCAAGCAGCCTAAAGAAAAAGCAGCAACAGCTTAGAGCTGACCAAGACTTGCTAGCTGACAGATGGACTGAAGTCCTTGCCGCCGAAGAGTATGAACTCGAACGCCCCTCCAAGAGCTACCCAAAACGCAGGCTGCTACCCCGATTAGAGGAGGAAGCACCCAAACCTACATCACCAGCGCATGATGCGGCCGACCGGCCACCTCGAGGCCGCGACAGAGAGGCCTCTCGGCCCTCCACTGAAGCCGCACCCCGGCGTCGCTCAAAAAGTACCAAGGCACGGGGAAATGCGCCAGACCTGCAAGATATATTGGAGGACAAGGCAAGGCAAACAAAACCGATCTATGGATCGCATGGGCGCCTCACTACACGTGACGATAACCGTCATGCCGGATACAGTAAATCCGGCCGAGCCGAACACAGCAGACAAAGCTCATTTGAGCTACGTCGTGATATAGCCCAGTACAGGGGCGTCGCACACCCACTATGCTTCACAGATGAAGTAATGGATCATCAAATCCTCGAGGGTTTCAAACCCGTAAACATCGAATCGTACGATGGCACAACTGATCCTGCGGCATGGATCGAGGACTACCTCCTTCATATCCACATGGCCCGTGGTGATGATCTACACGCCATCAAATACCTCCCACTCAAGCTTAAAGGACCAGCTCGGCATTGGCTTAACAGCTTGCCAGCGGAGTCAATTGGTTGTTGGGAAGACCTGGAAGCCGCATTCCTCGACAACTTCCAGGGCACCTATGTGCAACCACCAGACGCTGATGACCTAAGCCACATAATTCAGCAGCCAGAGGAATCGGCCAGACAATTCTGGACACGGTTCCTAACCAAGAAAAATCAAATCATCGACTGTCCGGATGCAGAGGCCCTTGCAGCCTTCAAACATAACATCCGCGACGAGTGGCTTGCCCGGCACCTAGGACAGGAAAAGCTGAAATCCATGGCAGCCCTCACAACACTCATGACCCGCTTTTGCGCGGGAGAGGACAGCTGGCTAGCTCGTAGTAACAACATGACCAAGAGCCCTGGTAATTCGGATACCAAGGACAGCAACGGCAGGTCGCGTCGCAACAAGCACAAGCGCCGCATTAACAGCGATAATGCTGAGGATACGGCAGTCAATGCCGGATTTAGAGGCTCTAAACCCGGTTAGCGGAAAAAGCCATTCAAAAGGAATAATCCGGGCCTGTCCAATTTGGACCGAATACTCGATCACTCGTGCCAGATACACGGCACCCCCGAAAAACCAGCCAACCACACCAACAGGGATTGTTGGGTGTTCAAGCAGGCAGGCAAGTTAAATGCCGAAAACAATGACAAGGGGTTGCATAGCGATGACGAGGAGGAGCCCCGGCCGCCGAACAATAGAGGACAGAAGGGCTTCCCCCCACAAGTGCGGACGGTGAACATGATATACGCAACCCACATACCCAAAAGGGAGCGGAAGCATGCACTATGGGACGTATATGCGATGGAGCCAGTCGCCCCAAAGTTCAATCCGTGGTCCTCCTGCCCGATCACTTTTGATCGAAGGGACCACCCCACTAGCATCCGCCATGGCGGATTTGCCGCATTGGTTCTAGACCCAATCATTGACGGATTTCACCTCACCAGAGTCCTGATGGACGGCGACAACAGCCTGAACCTGCGTTATTAGGATACAGTGTGCAAAATGGGCATAGACCCCTCAAGGATTAAACCCACAAAAACGACCTTTAAAGGCGTCATACCAGGTGTAAAGGCCAACTGTACAGGCTCAGTTACACTTGAAGTGGTCTTCGGAACCCCAGATAACTTCCGAAGCGAGGAATTAATCTTCGACATAGTCCCGTTCTGCAGCGGCTATCACGCACTGCTCGGAAGAACCTCATTTGCAAAGTTCAATGCGGTGCCGCACTATGCATACCTCAAGCTCAAGATGCCAGGCCCTCGAGGAGTCATTACGGTCAACGGAAACACCGAACGCTCTCTCCGAACGGAGGAGCATATGGCGGCCCTCGCGGCGGAAGTAAAAAGTAGCCTCTCAAGGCAATTCTCGAGTCCAGCTATTCAACGTCCGGACACCGTCAAGCGCGCCCGGAGTAACCTACAACAAGACCGCCTGGCATGTTCCGAGCACGCGTAGCAATGCGGCCCCAACCCCAGCCCTCGCGAAATTGCAAAACCAGTACTACACGTACATAATTACGCTCTGGAAATACCATGGGCATAGGGGGAGGGGCACGACCACGGCAGGCCCAGAATGCGGCTCAATCGCACCAGGGGCTCCCTATTGTGTCATTCTTTTTTTTTCTTACTTTCAGGCTCCGTTCTCAAGAAGCCCTGTCCGGCAGTAGAATCACCGAACACACAATGCAACAGCCAGGGAAGCAGAAAGCTACGTCGAGTGTCCAGGTGGTCTCTATAACGAGCAGTATACTTGTTTCACATATCATCCCGCAGCTCGCCCCTGGAGAGGGACATGTCAAATAGTCCCATCCATTGCTTATCACACTATCTGTATCGTTCTGCTTTTACCGCAGCCTTTTTGAATAAACAATACATAACTTCTGCCTATTATTGCATTCCTTTTTTTATCTATATATGTTCACTTATGACATGTTGCATCCGTACACTTTGGTACGGCCAAATACACCAGGGGCTTAAGTACCCCAAAATATGGTGTGATAAGTCCGAACACTTTCACAAGTGCGGCACCCCGAACTTATAGCATTATATGCATCAGCTCCGAATCATGTCTTGGGTCAATAGTTGGGTTTGCCCGGCTCCCATGTTTTGGTACCTTACGTTCCGTTATATCGGCTAAGGTAGCGCTAGGAGAACCACTGCGATTGTGCCCCGGTTGAGTTGGATTAAGCACCTTAGTGGAGAAAGCTAAAACTGACCGTCATGATAGGGCGAGAGCCGGTAGCTGTTCGAGAGGTTTTTCGAGTCCCTAAAGACTTATGCCGCTTAGAGCGAGGAGTCAGCTTTGTCCGGCCCAGGCGTGGATAGCGCCCCGAACTCGGTCTTCCGAATACTAGGGGCTTCGCTGAAATTTAATATTATAGAATTCTATGGCTAAGTGAGAGTGTTCAAGCATTATAGCCCGGTTGCCTCGTTCGTTGCGTTGAGCGCCTCCCTCGAAGGACCCAAGAATGGGAAAAAGAGCGCTCAAGTTTATCCCGAACACCCCAGCACTCCTGGCATGGGGGCAGAAGCCGACGGCTCGCCATCTCTCAAATTTAATAAATGGCCGCACAGAAGGTAATATTTTAAATTCACAAGCGTTGCTTAGCGCATGTGATCAAGTTTTTAGCGTACAGGATAACAAATGCGAGTTTACTCAAAAATTACATCTTTGGAGCATTCACCCGCTATAAGGCGGGCACCCTTCAGGACGCCCTCATAATACATCTCGGGCTTGTGATACTCCTTGCCCGACGGTGGTCTGTCCGTCACAAGCTTCTCATCGTCCATCTTGCCCCAGTGCACTTTAGCACGGGCAAGGGCCATACGGGCACCTTCGATGCAGATGGAGCGCTTGATGACTTCAATCCATGGACAGGCGTCCACCAGCCGCCTCACCAGCCTGAAGTAGCTCCCAGGCATGGCTTCCTTAGGCCAGAGCCGAACTATGAGGCCCTTCATGGCCTGTTCGGCCACCTTATGGAGCTCGACCAGCTGCTTCAGCTGGTCGCTCGAGGGCACCGGGTGTCCGGCCTCAGCATACTGAGACCAGAACACCTTCTCCGTCGAGCTCCCCTCCTCGGCTCGGTAGAACGCGGCAGCATCGGACACACTGTGGGGCAGATCTGCGAATGCTCCTGGAGAGCTCCGGATTCGGGTAAGTAACAAGTAATTCACTTCCACATGCCTGCTTTGCATAAAGAATGCCTTACCCGCCGCTATCTTCTTCATCGCTTCGATTTCCTGGAGGGCTTTTTGGGCTTCGGCCTTAGCGGCTTTGGCGCTCTCAAGGGCCGAGGCGAGCTCGGACTCTCGAGTCTTTGAGTCACCCTCCAAACTCTCATGTTTTTTCACGAGAGCCTGGAGCTCTTGCCGCACCTCCGCCACCCGCGCCTCCTGCTTCTCTTGCTCGGTATGCTCCGAGGCCGCATTGCTTTCAGCCTTGGACACCGCTTCCTTTAGGCTCGCCACCTCGTTCGTGGCCCCTGCAATACTCACGTTATTCCTGTCATTTTTTGCAACCTCATCTTTTATATACTTCCATAAGGTATTACCTACCTTCCTTGTCCTCGAGCTGCTTTTTGGCAAGGCTGAGCTCGTTCTCGAACCGCTCGAGGCTCTGCTTCAATGCATTGACCTCCACAATCAGTGCAGCAGAGGTCAGCAGTGCAGCCTGCATTCCTCATATTGACATACTTATGTTAGACTCCTGCGTACATCTTTTTAGATCCTCAGTTTGGCTTTTCTTTCCGAACACCAAACTGAGCATCAGGGGCTACTGTCTATGCGGTAATATTTTCACATATCTTAAATACATACCTCAAAGCCTGTTAGAAGGCTGGCACAGGCTTCAGTCAGCCCGCTCTTGGCGGACTGAACTTTCTGGATCACCACACTCATAACAGTGCGGTGCTCCTCGTCGATGGAGGAAACGTTAAGCGCCTCCAGCAAATTATCTGGTGCCTCCGGTTGGACGGAGGTCACCGGTGTCGCAGTCTTGCCCTTCTTACGAAGGGCCGCCTGCCGGACTCTAGAACCACTGAAGATTCCGGTGCGGAGTCCGGCCCAGGGCCGGAATTAGAGCCCTTTGGGGTTTTATCCCCCTTGCGCCTGGAGTCCGGGAGGTTGCCTTGTGGCGCCTCCTGGACCACCTCCTCCTAGCTGGGCCCCTTTTGGGACCCCACCTCGGCGTCATCGGCAGCGCGAGGAGAGGAGGCAGCCGGAAGTGAGGTGCTATTCACGTCCGATGAATCCAGGGAGCCGCTCGTTGAAGTGTCGAGCCCGTCCTTGGGCGGGCTGCAGGGTTATATTCGGCGTTAGGAGATTCTGTACGACAAACGAAACACCATGAGTTATTCTGGTATTTGGACACTTACGATGTCGCCAGGGGCTTAGCCCTCGGTGGCCACTCCTCTTCACCGTTGTCGGCGTTGGTGGAGTAGTCCAGAGGAAGGCTCCTTCCCTTCTTGGACCCTCCGGCCTCCCCAGTTGGGGCGGTCTTCCTTTTCTTCTCTCCCCCCGCTGGGGGAGAGGCCTCTTTTTCCTCCTCCTCGTCTTCGCGGGAGGAGTCCGCCTCGGAGTCATCGGACGATGAGTCCGACAACACCTGGCGCCGAGAACTCCTTCGAGTTCCCGTGGCCTTCTTCTTGGCCTTCTTCTCCGGCACCATGTGAGGTGCCGGAACCAGCAGCCCCGTCAATCGAGCGTCCGTTGGGTCTTCTGGCAAGGGAGCCGGACAGTCAACCTGCCCGGACGTCTTCTGCCAATCCTGTCAAAGGCAAGGGAGTTTAATCCCACATAGAGTCAAACTATGGAAAACAAGAGTCCCGTAAAGGGTAAAGTAGCTTACCTCGCTGGCTTGACGCTGCGAGCTGAATCCACGATCTTCGGTAGCGGATGCGGGAGCCTTGGCACCCTTGAACAGCACCTTCCAGGCATCTTCGTACGTAGTGTCGAAGAGCCTGCTCAAGGTTTGGTGTTGTGCCGGATCAAACTCCCACAAGCTGAAGGCCCGTTGTTGGCACGGGAGGATCCGGCAAATGAGCATGACCTGGACTACATTGACAAGTTTGAGCTTCTTGTTCACCAGGTTTTGGACGCGGGTTTGGAGTCCGGCCAGCTCTTCCGAATTACCCCACGTCAGGCCCATCTCCTTCTAGGAGGTGAGCCGTGTAGGGAAGCCAGATCGGAATTCGGGGGCCGCCACCCATTTAGGGTCACGCGGCTCGGTGATGTAGAACCACCCCGATTGCCACCCCTTTATGGTCTCCACGAAGGAGGCATCGAGCCATAGGACGTTGGCCATCTTGCCCACCATGGCACCTCTGCACTCCGCTTGGCGGCCGCCCACTACCTTCGGCTTGACATTGAAGGTCTTCAGCCATAAGCCCAAGTGGGGCTAAATGCAGAGGAAGGCCTCGCACACGACGATGAATGCCGAGATGTTGAGGATGAAATTCGGGGCCAGATCGTGGAAATCCAGGCCGTAGTAGAACATGAGCCCCCGGACAAATGGGTGAAGTGGAAAACCTAGTCCGCGGAGGAAGTGGGTGAGGAACACCACCCTCTCATGGGGCCTGGGGGTGGGGATAAGCTGCCCCTTGTCGGGGAGCCGATGCGCGATGTCGCTGAACAAGTATCCGGCCTTCCGCAGCTTTTTGATGTGCCCCTCCGTGACGGAGGAGACCATCCACTTGCCTCCTGCTCCGGACATGGCTGGGGAAGGTTGAGGCGAGATGTGCGGACTTGGGCGCTGGAGCTCGAGTGCGCGAAAATGGATGAGCAAAGGAGGAAGAAGGCGTAGGTAAAAAGGTGGATCCTTATCCCCTTATATGAACAAACGAAGCTATGCGTCCCCACCAGCCAGGTAAAACTTGCTTATCTCCCAAGCACCGTAATCAATGGCACGGTTGGGTTACCCACGACCGTATTGATGAGAATCCGGAATAAGGGGACATGATCTCTGCTTTGACAAGACGTGCCAACGAAACCACCTCGCTAAACGCGCTGAGGTGGGACAGTAAAAATGATTTGAATAAAGGCTTGGCCGTGGTGTGATGTCACGCCACGGAATATGTCAGCAGATTGAATTTGTGTAAATATTATTCTCTCTACGGTGTTATGTGGAACTTATTTTGCAGAGCCGGACACTATCCTTGTGTTCGAAATCTTCTATGAAGTATTCGGAGGAGGAAACCGCCTTGCAATGCCGAAGACAATATGCGCACCAGACTCATCGTCATTGAAGCCTGGTTCAGGGGCTACTGAGGGAGTCCCGGATTAGGGGGTGTCCGGATGGCCGGACTATAGCCTTTGGCCGGACTCCTGGACTATGAAGATACAAGGTTGAAGACTTAGTCCCGTGTCCGGATGGGACTTTCCTTGGTGTGGAAGGCAAGCTTGGCGATGCGGATATGTAGATCTCCTACCATTGTAGCCAACTCTGTGTAACCCTAACCCTCTTCGGTGCCTATATAAACCAGAGGGTTTTAGTCCGTAGGACGAACAACAATCATACCATAGGCTAGCTTCTAGGGTTTAGCCTCTCTGATCTCGTGGTAGATCTACTCTTGTACTACCCATATCATCAATATTAATCAAGCAGGAATAGGGTTTTACCTCCATCGAGAGGGCCCGAACCTGGGTAAAAAAATCATGTCCCTTGTCTCCTGTTACCATTCGCCTAGACGCACAGTTCGGGACCCCCTACCCGAGATCCGCCGGTTTTGACACCGACACCCACCATCTACCAGGTGGCCGTCACCAAAACCATCATCGACAGCGGCGCCGGCCTCAACATGCTCTCGGTGGAGGCCTTCAGCCTCCTCCATCTACCGCTGGAACGACTCTGACCCAGCAAGCCCTTCTCGGGCGTCGGAGGCAGTTCCTCCATCTCCCTGGGGCAAATCCGCCTTCCTGTGACCTTCGGCACCCATGACAACTACCGCACGGAGCTGGTCAACTTCGACATCGCCCACATCGGCCTTCCGTACAACGCCATCCTCGGATACCCTACCTTGGCTCAGTTCATGGCAGCAACCCATCCGGCCTACAACCTCATGAAGATGCCCAGGAGCAGCCGCGTCCTCACCGTAGCTGGAGATACCAAGGAGGCTCTGCTGGCGCTCAAGCTGGCCCTCAAGGCCGCTGCAGCGGCGCAGCCTGCCGGCGCGGACACCTCCAAGGCCAAGGGGGATGCGCCGGCCAAAAAGAAGCAGGTGTTCACTCATGACAAGGCGGAGACCAAGCAGGTGCCAGTTGAGGAAGACGGGTCCTCGGGAGCCACCTTCACCATAGGTGCCAACCTCGACCCCGACCAAGAGGAGGCGCTGGTGAAGTTTTTGCGCTCAAACAAGGAGGTGTTCGCATGGGAACCCAATCAGCTAGCAGGGGTCCCAAGGGAGGCGATCGAGCATCACCTGAATGTGTTCCCTAATGTATGCTTCGTGAAGCAGAAAGCGAGGTGGCAGTCCACCAAGAAGCAGGCCTTCATCGTCCAAGAGACCCGCAAGCTAGAGGCAGCAGGTGTTATTCGCGAGGTTCGCTACCCCGAATGGCTGGCAAACTCCCGTTGTCGTGCCGAAAAAGGGAGGAAAGGAGCGCATGTGCGTCGACTTCACCAACCTCAACAAGGCCTACCCTCAAGATCTGTTCCTGCTCCCCCGCATCGATCAGATTGTTGACTCCACAGCCGAGTGCGACCTGTTGTGTTTCCTTGATGCGTTTTCGGGTTATCACCAAATCAAGATGGCGGTGGAAGACATGGAGAAGACAGCCTTCCTGACCCCATGTGGAGTGTACTGCTACACTTGCATGCCGTTCGGGTAGCGCAACGCGGGCGCGACCTTCCAGCGGCTGGTGCACATTGCTTGGGCCGGCAACTAAGGAAAAACGCCGAGGTATATGTCGACGACATTGTGGTGAAATCTCGGGAGGCAAGGACCTTGATCTAGGATTTGGAGGAGATCTTCGCGAGCCTCCGCCAGGTGGACCTCCGACTTAACCTGGAGAAGTGCATGTTCGGCGTCCCTTACGGCAAGCTACTGGGCTTCCTTGTGTCCCACAGAGGAATCAAAGCCAACCCGGAGAAGGTCAAGGCAATCGAAGACATGAGTCTAGCTCAAACCCTCAGAGAAATGCCGAAGCTCGCTGGTCGCGTGACTGCGTTAGGACGCTTCATCTCGAAGTTGGGGGAGCATGCCCTGCGGTTCTTCAAGCTGATGAAGAAGAAAGGCCCGTTTGACTTGACACAGGAGGCCGACCAAGCATTTCAAGATCTCAAGAAATATCTGACCAGCCCCTCGGTGATGGTGGCACCACGCCCTCTCGAGTCCTTGGTGCTCTACCTTGCCGCCACTCCCTACTCCGCCAGCGCAGCCTAGTGGCGGTTCAGGAGGAATGCCATGCTAAGGCCGCATCACGCCCAGCCACGGCTTCAGCCGTTGTGGCACAAGACCAAGAGGGCCTCGCGAGGACCACAACCACGGCAGCCGGAGACCAACCTCAGCAGGAAGACGCCCCCAGGGCTGAAGAGGCCGCACCAAGCAACCGGGCGCTGGGGGCTCCATCATCTCAGGAAGCGCCTCACCCTCCGGCTTCGTCAACACACCCACCCTCGTCGAGTATCCGGTGTACTTCGTCAGCATGGTGTTGCGGGATGCAAGGGCACGATACCCCATGCCTCAGAAGCTCTTACTCACGCTCTTGGTGGCCTCGCGTAACCTGTGGCACTACTTTCAAGGTCACCCCATCAAGGTCGTCTCGGCCTACCCATTGGAAAGGGTACTCAGGAGCCCCAACTCCGCTGGAAGGGTCACCGAATGGAACATCGAGCTGCAAGCGTTTCAGTTGGAGTTTAGCACAACCAGGGTCGTCAGGGAGCCGCACTTGCTGATTTTGTGGCAGAATGGACAGAGGCGCCAGGGCTCAAGGTGGGCGAGGATCGGTCTCTCTCCCCAGGAAGTGAGGCACCAGATGGCTGGGTCATGTACTTTGATGGAGCATTCTCGCGGCAGGGCGCTGGGGCTGGTGCAGTGCTTATATCCCCCACTCAGGACAAGCTCTATTACGCCGTACAGCTCTGTTTCCAGCAGGGCGAGAAGGTCGCCAACAACATAGCAGAATATGAGGGCCTCATAGCAGGCCTGAAAGTTGCAGCGGCACTGGGAGTGAAGTGCCTCATCATCAAAGGCGATTCACAACTCCTCGTCAACTTCTCCAACAAGGTGTACGAGCCAAAGGACGAGCACATGGAAGCATATCTTGCGGAAGTACGCAAGATGGAGAAGCAGTTCTGGGGGCTGGAGTTGCAGCATGTGCCCCATGGCACCAACCAAGAGGCTAATGACATCGCCAAGAGGGCGTCCAGGCGACTGCCTCAGGAGCCTGGCGTTTTCGAGGAGCGACTCTTCAAGCCGTCGACGGCACCATCACTTTCAAGCATGGCGCAACCTTGGGAAGAGCTCCCTCGGCCACCTGCCATAGGACCCCGGCTTGTGGCCCGCCTTCAGGAGCGCGCCTACTCTTAGCGCTGGAGCCTCAGGAGGGATGCTGGACCATGGAATTCAAGGACTACCTGATGCAAGGGACGCTGTGATACGTCTCCAACGTATCTATAATTTTTGATTGCTCCATGCTACTTTATCTACTATTTTGGACTATATTGGGATTTATTTTCCACTTTTATATTACTTTTGGGACTAACCTATTAACCGGAGGCCCAGCCCAGAATTGTTGTTTTTGCCTATTTCAGTGTTTCAAAGAAACGGAATATCAAACGGAGTCCAAACGGAATGAAACCTTTGGGAACGTGATTTTCCAACCGAACGTGATCCAGGAGACTTGGACCCTACTCCAAGCAGTGCCAGAGGCGGTCACGAGGGTGGAGGGCGCGCCCCCCTGGGCGCGCCCCCCTACCTCGTGGGCCCCTTGACGCTCCACCGACGTACTCCTTCCTCCTATATATACCTACGTATCCCCGTACGATCAGAACAGGAGCCAAAAACCTAATTCCACCGCTGCAACCTTCTGTATCCACGAGATCCCATCTTGGGGCCTGTTCTGGAGCTCCGCCGGAGGGGGCATCCACCATGGAGGGCTTGTACATCATCACCATAGCCCCTCCGATGAAGTGTGAGTAGTTTACTTCAGACCTTCGGGTCCATAGCTAGTAGCTAGATGGCTTCTTCTCTCTTTTCGGATCTCAATACAATGTTCTCCCCCTCTCGAGTGGAGATCTATTCGATGTAATCTTCTTTTTGCGGTGTGTTTGTTGAGACCGATGAATTGTGGGTTTATGATCCAGTATTATCAATGGAAAATATTTGATTCTTCTCTGAATTCTTTTATGTATGATTGAGTTATCTTTGCAAGTCTCTTCGAATTATCCTTTTTGGTTTGGCCAACTAGATTGGTAGTTCTTGCAATGGGAGAAGTGCTTAGCTTTGGGTTCAATCTTGCGGTGTCCTTACCTAGTGACAGAAAGGGTTGCAAGGCACATATTGTATTGTTGCCATCGAGGATAACAAGATGGGGTTTTTATCATATTGCATGAATTTATCCCTCTACATCATGTCATCTTGCTTAAGGTGTTACTCTGTTTTTTTACTTAATACTCTAGATGCATGCTGGATAGCGGTCGATGAGTGGAGTAATAGTAGTAGATGCAGAATCATTTCGATCTACTTGTTTTGGACGTGATGCCTATATACATGATCATTGCCTAGATATACTCATAACTATGCTCAATTCTGTCAATTGCTCAACAGTAATTTGTTCACCCACCGTAGAATATCTATGCTCTTGAGAGAAGCCACTAGTGAAACCTATGGCCCCCGGGTCTATTCTCATCATATCAATCTCTATCGCTTTATTTACTTGCTTTACTTTTACTTTGCCTTTTACTTTTTACTTTGCATCTATCTATCAAAAATACCAAAAATATTATTTATCATCTCTATCAGATCTCACTATCGTAAATGACCATGAAGGGATTGACAACCCCTAATCGCATTGGTTGCGAGTTGCTATCGTTTTGTGTAGGTACGAGGGACTTGTGCGTGGTCTCCTACTGGATTGATACCTTGGTTCTCAAAAACCGAGGGAAATACTTACGCTACTTTGCTGCATCATCCTCTCCTCTTCGGGGAAATCCAACGCAGTGCTCAAGAGGTAGCAAGAAGAATTTCTGGCGCAGTTGCCGGGGAGGCTCACGCAAGCAAGTCAACCATACCAAGTACCCATCGCAATCCCTATCTCTCGCATTACATTATTTGCCATTTGCCTCTCGTTTTCCTCTCCCCCACTTCACCCTTGCCGTTTTATTTGCCCTCTCTTTCCCAATCTCCTCCTCTTTTTCCTGTTGCCTTTTTTTGCTCGTGTGTTAGTTTGCTTGCTTGTCATCATGACTAGACTCTTATCTTCTCCGTTATCTCCCGAGAATGAAGTTCTAAATTTTAAGCAAAGGGAGGGAGAAAATCTGAAAGATGCTTGGTATAGAATTTGCAATGCTCAAAATAGATCTACCAGGAAGCAATCTACTTCAGTTCTTCTTCGTAATTTTTACGTAGGTGCTAATCCTTGGTATAGATATATCCTTGATACCATTACCGGAGGGAATTTCTTGGGTAGCCATACTTTTGATTCTTATAATGCTTTATTAGATTTATTAGGCTCATCCCCTCTTTTGATTAATGGAACTACGTTAACTTTGGAGCATGTTATGCAAAGACTTGAAATTATTGAGAATAAAGTTGCTACCATTGAATCAATTGAAAATCTTGATAAAAAGATCCACAATCAAATTACCCAATATGGATCTAAGGTAGGAATGACTTTGAAAAATATAAAAGAAAAAGATCCCATAGTTAATGAGAAAATAAATCTAGACTCCACAAGAATCGATAAACTTGAGGGTATCATTACTAACTTGGGAACCGCTTTTTCTTCCGTGCAAAATACTCCAAGTTCGTCTACTAAAAATACTAAGCTCATTTATGTTCCTAAGAATAAGGGTGAATCATCTAGTAAGGAAACTGCGGATCTTAAATCTATAAGCGTTCATCCCAATCTTTTTTCCATCATTAAGGAACCTTTTGCCATGTATGAATTTTTTGATATTTTGCCTGAAAACTTGACAATTACTAGAAAGAAAGAAAATTCTAAAGGAGGTAGATGCCTCATTGAAGAATTGCCTACCAAAGATGGCAATACCTAGATCTATCCTTGCTTTTATGCCTAGCTAGGGGCATTAAATGATAGCGCTTGTTGGGAGGCAACCCAATTTTATTTTGTGTTTTTTGTTTTTGCTTCTGTTTAGGAATAAATAATCCATCTACCTTCTGTTTGGATGTGGTTTTATCTTTTAATTAGTGTTTGTGCCAAGAAGAACCTATAGGATAACCTATGATGATAGTTGATTTGATTCTGCTGAAAAACAGAAACTTTGCACGCACGAATATAATTTTGTTAAATCACAGGAACGTGCTTTTGCATTGATTCTTTTTACTGCTGTTCAATAAACAAATTGTTCAGGACTTCCTATTTTGGTAGAATTTGTAGAGTTCCAGAAGTTTGCATTAGTTACAGATTGCTACAGACTGTTCTGTTTTTGACAGATTCTGTTTTTCGTGTGTTGTTTGCTTATTTTGATGAATCTATGGCTAGTAAAATAGTTTATAAACCATTGAGAAGTTGGAATATAGTAGGCTTAACACCAATATAAATAAAGAATGAGTTCATTACAGTACCTTAAGTAGTTCTTTGTTTTCTTTCTCTAACGGAGCTCACTAGATTTCTGTTGAGTTTTGTGTTGTGAAGTTTTCTAGTTTTGGGTGAATTCTTTTGATGGATTATGGAACAAGGAGTGGCAAGAGCCTAAGATTGGGATGCCCATGGCACCCCCAAGATAATCCAAGGACACCAAAAAGTCAAAGCTTGGGGATGCCCCGGAAGGCATCCCCTCTTTCGTCCACTTCCATCGGTAATTTACTTGGAGCTATATTTTTATTCACCACATGATATGTGTTTTGCTTGGAGCGTCTTGTATTATTTGTGTTTTTTCTTGTTAGTTTACCACAATCATCCTTTCTGTACACATCTTTTGAGAAAGCCATACATGATTTGGAATTTGTTAGAATACTCTATGTGCTTCACTTATATCTTTTGAGCTTGATAGTTTTGCTCATAGTGCTTCACTTATATCTTTTGAGCGTAATAATTTTTGCTCTAGTGCTTCACTTATATCTTTTAGAGCACGGTGGTGGATTTGTTTTAAAGAAACTATTGATCTCTCATGCTTCACTTAGATTATTCTGAGAGTCGTTAATAGCATGGTAATTTTCTTAATGTTAATATACTTAGTGTTCAAGATATGTGAAACTTTCTTTTGAGTGAATTGAATACTAAGATAAGTTTGATGCTTGATAATTGTTTTGAGATATGGAGGTGATAATATCAAAGTCGTGCTAGTTGATAATTGTGAATTTGAGAAATACTTGTGTTGAGGTTTTCAAGTCCCGTAGCAGATGCACGTATGGTTAAAGTTGTGTAACAAATTTGAAACATGAAGTGTACCTGGCTTGTGCATCCTTATGAGTGGCAGTCGGGGACGAGCGATGGTCTTTTCCTACCAATCTATCCCCCTAGGAGCATGCGCGTAGTACTTGATTTTTGATGGCTTCTAAATTTTTGCAATAAGTACATGAGTTCTTTTGACTAATGTTGAGTCCATGGATTATACGCACTCTCACCTTTCCACTTTTGCTAGCCTCTTCGGTACCGTGCATTGCCCTTTCTCACCTTGAGAGTTGGTGCAAACTTCGCCGGTGCATCCAAACCCCGTGATATGATATGCTCTATCACACATAAACCTCCTTATATCTTCCTCAAAATAGTCACCATACCTACCTATCATGGCATTTCCATAGCCATTCCGAGATATATTGCCATGCAACTTCCATCATCATTATTATGACAAACATTACTTTTGTCATATTGCCATTGCATGATCATGTAGTTGACATCGTATTTGTGGCAAAGCCACCATGCATTATTTTCCATACATGTCACTCTTGATTCATTGCACCATCCCGGTACACCGCCGGAGGCATTCATATAGATTCATATTTTGTTCTATGTTTCGATTTGTAATTGTTGAGTTGTAAGAAAAATAAAAGTGTGATGATCATCATTATTAGAGCATTGTCCCAAGTGAGGAAAGGATGATGGAGACTATGATTCCCCCATAAGTCGGGATGAGACTCCGGACGAAGAATAAAAAAAGAGAGAAAAAAAGCAAGGCCAAAAAAAAGAAGAGAAAGGCCCAAAAAAGAAAAAAATGAGAGAAAAAGAGAGAAGGGACAATGCTACTACCCTTTTACCACACTTGTGCTTCAAAGTAGCACCAAAATCTTCATGATAGAGAGTCTCTCATTTTGTCACTTTCATATACTAGTGGGAATTTTTCATTATAGAACTTGGCTTGTATATTCCAATGATGGGCTTCCTCAAAATGCCCTAGGTCCTCGTGAGCAAGCAAGTTGGATGCACACCCACTTAGTTTCTTTTGTAGAGCTTTCATATACTTATAGCTCTAGTGCATCCGTTGTATGGCAATCCCTACTCCTCATGTTGACATCAATTGATGGGCATCTCCATAGCCCGTTGATTAGCCTCATCAATGTGAGAATTTCTCCTTTTTTGTCTTCTCCACACAATCCCCATCATCATATTCTATTCCACCCACAGTGCTATATCCATGGCTCGTGCTCATGTAATGCGTGAAGGTTGAAAAACTTTGAGATTATTTGAGTATGAAACAATTGCTTGGCTTGTCATGGGGGGTATAGAAGTTGCGAACATCTTTGTGTGACAAAAATGAAGCATAGCCTAACTATATGATTTTGTAGGGATGAACTTTTTTTTGCCATGTTATTTTGAGAAGACATGATTGCTTTGATTAGTATGCTTGAAGTATTATTATTTTTGTGTCAATATGAACTTTTGTATTAAATCTTTCGGATCTGAATATTAATTTCACAAGTAAGAAGATTTATATTGAAATTATGCCAAAGTATCACTCCGCATCAAAAATTCTTTTTTATCATTTACCTACTTGAGGACGAGCAGGAATTAAGCTTGGGAATGCCTGATACGTCTCCAATGTATCTATAATTTTTGATTGCTCCATGCTACTTTATCTACTGTTTTGGACTATATTGGGCTTTATTTTCCACTTTTATATTACTTTTGGGACTAACCTATTATGCCCAGAATTCCTGTTTTTTGCCTATTTCAGTATTTCGAAGAAACGGAATATCAAACGGAGTCCAAACGGAATGAAACCTTCGGGAACGTGATTTTCCAACCGAACGTGATCCGAGAGACTTGGACCCTGCTCCAAGTAGTGCTAGAGGCGGTCACGAGGGTGGAGGGCACGCCCCCCTAGGCGCGCCCCCCTACCTCGTGGGCCCCCTGACGCTCCACTGACGTACTCCTTCCTCCTATATATACTTATGTATCCCCGTACGGTCAGAACAGGAGCCAAAAACCTAATTCCACCGCCGCAACCTTCTGTATCCACGAGATTCCATCTTGGGGCCTGTTTCGGAGCTCCGCCGGAGGGGGCATCCACCACGGAGGGCTTCTACATCATCACCATAGCCCCTTCGATGAAGTGTGAGTAGTTTACTTCAGACCTTCGGGTCCATAGCTAGTAGCTAGATGGCTTCTTCTCTCTTTTCGGATCTCAATACAATGTTCTCCCCCTCTCTCGTGGAGATCTATTCGATGTAATCTTCTTTTTGCGGTGTGTTTGTTGAGACCGATGAATTGTGGGTTTATGATCCAGTATTATCTATGGAAAATATTTGATTCTTCTCTGAATTCTTTTATGTATGATTGAGTTATCTTTGCAAGTCTCTTCGAATTATCCTTTTTGGTTTGGCCAACTAGATTGGTAGTTCTTGCAATGGGAGAAGTGCTTAGCTTTGGGTTTAATCTTGCAGTGTCCTTACCCAGTGACAGAAAGGGTTGCAAGGCATGTATTGTATTGTTGCCATCGAGGATAACAAGATGGGGTTTTTATCATATTGCATGAATTTATCCCTCTACATCATGTCATCTTGCTTAAGGCGTTACTCTATTTTTTACTTAATACTCTAGATGCATGCTTGATAGCGGTCGATGAGTGGAGTAATAGTAGTAGATGCAGAATCGTTTCGATCTACTTGTTTTGGATGTGATGCCTATATACATGATCATTGCCTAGATATACTCATAATTATGCTCAATTCCTTCAATTGCTCAACAGTAATTTGTTCACCCACCATAGAATATCTATGCTCTTGAGAGAAGCCACTAGTGAAACCTATGGCCCCCGGGTCTATTCTCATCATATCAATCTCTATCGCTTTATTTACTTGCTTTATTTTTACTTTGCCTTTTACTTTTTACTTTGCATCTATCTATCAAAAATACCAAAAATATTATTTATCATCTCTATCAGGTCTCGCTATCGTAAGTGACTGTCAAGGGATTGACAACCCCTAATCGCGTTGGTTGCGAGTTGCTATCGTTTTGTGTAGGTACGAGGGACTTGTGCGTGGTCTCCTACTGGATTGATACCTTGGTTCTCAAAAACTGAGGGAAATACTTACACTACTTTGCTACATCATCCTCTCCTCTTCGGGGAAACCCAACGCAGTGCTCAAGAGGTAGCATGCTGCCAGAGAAAGAGGAAGATGCGAAACGTGTGGCCCGGCAGGCCATGGCCTACTGCATCCAAGATGGTGAGTTATACCGGAAACGGCCAAATGACGTTTCCCTACGTTGCATCTCCAGGGAACAGGGGAGGGAGTTGCTGACCGACATACACGCTGGAGATTGCGGACACCACTCATCATCACGGACCCTCGTCGGCAAGGCGTTTTGCAGTGGATTCTACTGGCCTACGGCACTCAACGACGCGACCGAGCTGGTGAAGTCATGCGAAGCCTGCCAATTCCACGCCAAGCAGATCCATCAGGTAGCTCAGAGCCTGCAGACCATCTTGCCCTCGTGGCCGTTTGCGGTCTGGGGGCTGGCTATCTTGGGCCCGTTCCCTCGAGCGCCTGGGGGCTACCGCTACCTCTACGTCGCCATCAACAAGTTCACCGAGTAGGCAGAGGTGGAAGCCGTCCGCACCATCCCAGCCGGTTCTGCGGTCAAGTTCATCAAGGGCCTCGTGAGCCAGTTTGGGGTCCCTAACCGCATCATCACCGACAATGATTCACCGTTCACCGGCAATCTCTTCAAAACATATTGTGCTAACCTTAGAACGCAGATATGCTATGCTTCGGTGGCGCACCCCCGGAGTAACGGTCAAGCCGAACGCGCCAACGCGGAGGTCCTGAGGGGCCTCAAGACCAGGACCTTCAAGAAGAAGCTAGAGGCCTGCGGCAGGGGCTGGTACGACGAGCTCCAGTCCGTGCTATGGTCCATCCGCACTACCACCACCAAGCCAACTGGCAAGACCCCGTTCTTCCTTGTTTACGGAGCAGAAGCGGTTCTCCCTCACAAGGTCAGGCGTCACTCCGCGCGGGTCCTAGCGTTTGATGAGGTGCAGCAGGACGCCATGTGGGGGATGGACCTCGTGCTGGGGGAGGAACGCCACCGTGAAGCTACGCTACGGGTAGCAAGATACCAGCAGGCACTGCAGCGGTATCACTGTCACAACATCCGCCCCAGGACTCTCGAGGTAGGTGACCTCGTACTTAGGTGGGTGCTCTCCAGGGAAGGGCTGCATAAGCTTTCACCCATGTGGGAGGGCCCCTTCAAGGTCGTCCACGTCTCCAGGCCGGGCGCCGCGCGCCTGGAGACTCAGTAGGGGGTACCCATCCCGAATGCCTAGAGCATCCAGCACCTCCGGAAGCTTTACCCCTGAAGAAAGGCCCAGTGCCTGTGAAGAAGGCCCGGTGCCTATGAAGCTCGCCGCCCGAAGAAAGGCCTAGTGCCTGTGAAGAAGGCCCCGTGCCTGTGAAGCTCGCCGCCCGAGGAAAGGCCTAGTGCCTGTGAAGAAGGCCCGGTGCCTATGAAGCTCACTGCCCGAAGAAAGGCCCGGTGCCTATGAAGAAGGCCCAGTGCCTGTGAAGCTCGTCACCCGTGACACTCTCACGTAATAATGAGTGGGGCTGTACACGCCCCGGAGTCTCCGGAGTGCCGCCCTTGGGCCTCGGGGGCTCCCGCCCATGCCCAGTGGTAGCACTTAGCTCCGCGCTGGTGAGAAGACATCGAAGACTAGACTAGGTGCCGGACGCGGCTTTTCATTTGCTTTCCGCAGTTGGCTCGCTCTTCCTTGTTTGAACCTTGATTAAAGTTGCTTCTAGTGCTCTTTGCCAATTCTGTTCGTCGTCTTCTGCCCTTGTTTCTGTTTTCAGCTTTTTGTCTGACTCGTTCTCTCTCTCGCAAACCTCGCGAGGGGGCTTCGCGGGTGCCCTCGTGAGCCCTTCCTCTCCTAATTTTCGCGAGGCTCTCTCGTTCGAGTTTGCAGCGCGAGCACCCCTCCCAGTCCGTGCCCCTCGGGCATCGCGACACAAAGCGCCGGGCCATGGCCGGCAACCTTCACGACCAAGGTTCGGAAACGATTCTCCCAACAGATTTTTTGCACCTTTTAAGGTGCCCGGTGAGGCATGAAGCAAGCACCTCGGGAGGCGGAAACTGCTTCAAACATCCCCAGCTAAGTTGTTCCTATGCGCGAACGCATAACAACGACACCATAACACAGCACCAGAACAATAAATGCAGCACAATAACTAGGGAATCATAGTCTATTGCATGCCCCCACGGGGCCCCATACTTCTCTCTCTCGATGCAGGAAAAGGAGGAAAACAAAATAAAAGCGGCACACGCCTTGCAACAGCTCACGAGGAGGGACCCGCGGCGTCCTCCTGAGCTCAGTCAGACTCCGCCTCGCTCTTCACCAGAGTGCGGCAACGGGACAATCTGCCACCACCCTCGAGGCGGGCATGGCGGCATGGTGGTTGATCGTAGCCACCGCTGGAGGAGCTGTCGCCGGAGGAGGAGCCGCTGAGCTCGATGACCTGCGGTCGCCACCAGGAGCTAGTCCACCTTCGCCCTTGTCACGGCCGTCGCCAAGGCCGAGCACCTTGTCACCATCGTCGTCTTCAGGGCAACACCCAACACGTCAGCCATCTTCTTCGAACACCCTCACGTAGAGGGTCGTGTCGCCGTCATACTTGAACTGGAGGGTGCACCGCCTGCCCAGAGCACGTGCACGGGCAAACGTCTGCCAGCCCCGGGCCAGGGCTATGTTGCCGGCGACGGAGATCTCCACTGTGACCCAGGAGGCCTTCCTGCAGTAGCCATCCGCCTGCAAACAGAGCCCGCCGGGGCCAGCGGCCGGCAGTTCACTGGCGAAGGAGCGAGGGTGATGAAGTCAGTTGCCAGCTGGGTTATCCGACCACACAACAAACTCCGGCAGTGCCTCCGCCGAATGGCAGCACGGCCGGGGAGGCCGCGCAGCCATGGCACGCCTTCCCCCACCAACTGGGCTGCCTCGACATGGGAGGCCACCACCGCGTGAAGGGCCACTGCCGCGACCATGGGAAGCCACAACAGGGGTCGCGCGATGCTTGCGAGGACGACTACAGCCGCGCTTGGGCGGAGGAGAGCCAGGCCCTTCCTGGTGAGCCTTCCCTTTCTCCGCGGCCGAAAACCTCTTCACGGGCGCCATGGGGGGCGTTGCAAGCAGCAGAGGCGAGGAAGGAGAAGCAGGCAGGCGGAGCAAGAAAAGATGGGCAATGGGGAGGCCCAAGGGAGCCAACCATCGACCTCCACGATCGCAAGTAATGATGACTCTTTTTGCATGCAGCAGGGACTAGTCAAATCGGGCAGTTGCCGAGGCAGCGTGGGGAAGCGAAGACGCCCACGTCCAAGCAGTCGCCACGCATCAACCAAGTACGCAGGCTGTTGGGCCCTGCGACGCTCCGCACTTACCCTTTGGCTTTGCTGCTAAGCCAAGTCCGAGCGCGCCTTGGGCCCGGGGGCTACTGTCGGCTTTCTGGGAACGGGGGTCCCCAGACTTGCCTGCCTCCAGCCTGCAGCGTGGCTCAATCGGTGGCCCAGTACGGCCCGTCTTCATCAACCAACACTCAAGACCCTCGCGAGGGGCCAAGCCTCGCGGGGCAGACGACACAAGGCCTCCTCAGGAGTGGCCTCGCCAGGCAGGCTCGCAAGGAGGCGGGGAGATCAAGGCAAGGGGTACCTCGTGAGGTTCCCATGATGCAAGCCATGATGATCAAGACCAGGCAGGCGCTAGCCCATGCAGTGTCCTTGTTTCCTCTTTGGTGCAAAGGGGGAAAGCGCAGGTGCGGAGTATCAAGGCATTAGGCAAAGGTTTCCATATCGGTGCAACAAGAACAAGACTAGCAGGACGGCAGGACGGAGGTCACCATGGATCCCAAGACGGCATCATCACTAGCACCTTTGGTAGGCAAAGACCACCTTTAGTCAGGATAGCTTGTACTAGCTGTCCCCTTTCAAAATGGCCGTTGTTGGATCCCTTCCCGCTCAATATTTGGGAAGAGGACCAGGGCCTCTATAAATAGAGCTAGCCACCACAGTTGGAAGGCATCTCATCTAGAGACAGATCGAGCCCTACCCAAGCAGAACACCACACTGGCCAAGAACACCTCTCCTCGCGAGGCTGTTCTTCCCCTGTACTGTTCATTGTTAGCCCAAGAGGAAATCCACCACCACACATAGGAGTAGAGTATTACACCACAACGGTGGTCCGAACCTGTATAAATCTTGTCTCTCTTGTGTTGTTCATCGATCTAGCTTAGGGATCGTGGCGAGGCTGAGAGCGAGATTCGGTAGGAGGAGATCTTTGTGCGCACCCCAGTGTTCGAACCTTAAGGGTTTTGCCGGAACCCAATATCCAACCGAGTCTTTTTGGGACTTTTTCCAACAGTTGCCCCTACCCCGCATCGCACCTTGTCTCTATTAGTTCATTACTAGGGGTAACATGGTCTTTTAGCATGCCATTTAATAACCTCTAGTCCATGTTTAGTCCCTGGAACCAACCAGGTAGGGACTAGGGAGTTTTTAACCAAACAGGGCCTTAGATTAACATCAGCTAAAGAGTTGCATGGGACAGTGGACGCACCAGCACCATGTGCATCTACCAATGTATGAAGGGGTGATGCACAGTCTGTTGCAACAAAGAACAAACAACCAAGGAGCATATTTGTGTTGGTCCTAGTTTTGTTATCTTTAGACACCTTCCCCTATGTGAGCGCAACAAATCTAGTCCTTCTCAAACTCTACAACATTGTCCCCCAAAACAAAAGATCAGTTCGATACAGATGTGCATACTGCGTTTGTCATTGTTTTCCCTTTTCGACCAACGTAGGTGCTGGATAGCTAGTATGTACTACTACTTTCCCCCCTTCCTTTCCTCTTTGAATCATGTCCTAGATTCATGCTATACAACTTTCCCCCATTCCTTTCCTCTTTGAACCACATCTTAGATTCATGTTATACAACTTTCCCCACAACTTCCCCCTTCCTTTCCTTTTTGAACCACGTCCTAGATTCATGTTGTACAACTTTCCCCACTACTTTCCCCCATTCCTTTCCTCTTTGAACCACATCCTAGATTCATGCTATACAACTTTCCCCACTACTTTCCTATTTGATCCAACACCTAGATTTGAGTGTAGAAGTGAAAAAAGCCCACATGTAGCTAGAGCAATGCATGTGGAATAAGTAAATTATACCTTAAGGTTCTTGGGGTGTGGTTCGGTGGGCGATCGGAGGCCGTTTGGCCCACACTATGTACGGCGGCAAAGAAGAAGGGGTTAGAGGCCCTCCCGCACCGCTGCTGGGTGAAAGAGAACAGTTGCGCCGGTAGTGGATTCCCTCCCTCGCCGTCGGCGATAACATTAAGCCTCCTTCGCTTCCCGGCAGACGGATCCTGCCGGCTCTTTGACCAGCAGTGAGGGGAGAGAGAGTGGCCAACAAAGTCTTGTTTAGATCTGGAGAGGGTGAGAGAGTGTGAAGGGAGCAATTACAAGCACCGAGGCTCTAGTGTGTATATATATACTTGAGAGAGTGTGAAGAGTGCCAACCCTAGAAAACAAGCACCGAGGCTGCAGCGTACACGTGATGAGGTGATTATATAAGGTCACTACCACATCCATCCATTTTGACCATTGAAAGAATCCTCCTGGCACTGCCCCAGATCACTTTCTCTCTCTGTCATGCGGGGCCTACCTGTCATTGGGTGGAAGAAAGAAGTAAAAAAACAAAATTATGCTCAAGTGTAGTTATTGAACCCGAGACCTCAAGTTTGATGAGCGAACAGGCTAACCAGCTACACAACCCTCCCGTTATGTTCAACGAGAGGAAAATAACCTTTTATACATTCCTGCATTCGTGTGACAAGCATGTCGTGTTTTTTTGCGTGGGAGTCATTGGGATTTAATCATAATTGTGTCATGTGGCTTTGGTGGTAAGACTATCCACAGTAGGAGTAGCATAGGTGGTAACATCACACATCTTTAGGCAAAATAGATGATGTGGCGAGTAATTAATGAGGAAAGAGAGGCATGTGGTAACATATCTAGTTACTATAACATCACACATACCAAGACAAAATGAGTCTACAATCTAATAAATGAAGTGTTGCATGATACCACACAATGTTACTCCCCACTATAGAGGTAGTAACATGGACTAGTAACATATGCATGTTACTAGTCTAAGTTACTATCCATTGTGACTAGTCTAAGGTCTTTTTGGATTTAAAGCAGTGTTGATAGTACAGAAATAATGCAGCCTTAGTCACCTTACCTCTCTCCACGTAGTACCTTGGGTCCCACCAGTCAGAGGGTGAAACAAACAAATTAATAAGAAAAATTAAAAGCGCCAGCGGTGTATCTTACCTCACACATCTCTCTACTGCTCGTGAACACTGTCCAATTGATCCCTCTATTAGCTCACGTACTATTTTAAGTGAATCCTTATTATAACATGAACACAATTTTGGGCACTTGTATTCGACCTAAGTAAGTGTGCCACCGTATCTCGTACTACTCCCTCCGTCTAGGTGTAATAAGTCACCTTAGAAGGTGCAGCAGGACCAAGGTGCAAGTAGATTGGAGGAGAAGGAGAAACTTGACCGGTCCTTCCTCTAATCAAAGCCCTGATTTCTGTCTCTAAACGCAACAATTAATCCAAACAACTAAGAGATGCCGTTTTAGCTACCATGCAGGGCCACGTATTAACTCGCATGCAAGCCGACTTTGATTTCTTGACTGATCAACGCGTAGTTGCGCTCCATGCATTGGGTTTCCGCGGGAGATAACAAGGCAGAGTAAGAATCGTTTGGTTACATTGCTTAGGCTGGTCGTAGTGGTGAGTAACTTGGACTAGTAACATGCATATGTTACTAGTCTATGTTACTACTACGCGAAGTTTCCCATCAGAAGCGAGCTGATCTTGCTCTCCTGAGATAGCAAGGTTTTTCTAGCCCACAAAAGCTAACATATTTTAATAGTTCAAAACGTCTAACCTTGCCCGGCTAGGATATAAGATGTTCTTGCTAAGGATCCAAACGCTCCCTAAGTAACAACGCTTGCTAGCAACGAGGCCAGGAGGGGATTGAGATGCAAAGTTAATGGACGACGTCTAAACATTTTGGGAATATCTGATTTCCGTAAGATGACTTAACACCTAGACGGAGGGAGTACTACTCCTCAGTCCAGGTTTGATGGATTATTCGTCACCTCTTCTCTTCTTGTACGTACTCTGTCGGGGGTTGGGAGCGACATATGCCAAAGGATGGCTTATCATGGTGGGGGCGAGTAGAACGTCGCCGGTGCCTGGAAACGGGATGAGGTGAAGACATGCACGCCGGCGGATCTTACCCAGCTTCAGGGCTCTCCGAGGAGATAACACCCCTAATGCTGCTCTGCGGGGTCTCCGCATGGTCACTAAGGCAAAGTGAATACAAGGGTGCTCCTAGAGCTGTTTCTGGAGGTAGGAGAAGGCAAGGCTAGCTCTCTCCTCCTCGTGTGGTCTATCTAGTGCTAGATGATTCCGAACCCTTTGCATGGGTGCCCTGGGGGGGTTTATATAGGCCTACCCCCCAGGGGTACATTGGTAAACCGGCTGGGTGCGGGTCCCAGCCGTCTGTATCTCAGGCGCCGCCTTCTCCGCCGACTCCTGGGGCCCGTCGACTGGTGGGTCCCGCCGACTGGCCTGGAACGAGGGCGTCAGCTCGCGCCCGCCACGGGCGGGTCTTGCCGGCTGCAGATTACTGTAGCTGTGCTTCTAATGACGCGGGCTTGGTCATGGGGTCATGGCAACAGTGTCGCCGCCTGACGGGCGATCACTGTTGCCATTCCCCTGTCGTGTCTGGTTAATGGCGCGTGGGGCCCGTGGGAGGGGCCGGCCGACTCCTGGTGGCCGACTCCCAACGGGTCCGACTCGTGGCGCTCTCGCTGTCTTCAACACTCCTGCTGACGGGTAGGCCCCGCCATCTCCGGTCCGTACAGACTGGTCGTCGTGGGTACAGGGCTCCGCCTCGAGGGCTGATGTCAGGGCTGGCATGGCAACAGTGCCGCGCCGGGCGGAGATCTCCGTGGGTATGGCGCACTGTGGCCATGCCTGCCTTTAATTATCAAGTGGTTGGAGTCGCGAGCCGACTCCCCATAGTCGGCTTCCTTGGAGTCGCTTTTGGGACTCGGCTTGAAATGGAGTCGCCTCTGGGACTCGGCTCATCTTGGAGTCGCCTCTGGGACTCGGCTCATCTTGGAGTCGCCACAGGTACTTGAGGGGCGCAGTCAGCCCCGATGTCTTGAAAGGTTCTGGGGCTCGGGTTAGCCTACCCGTGGCCCATTACTCCGACAGTAGTCCCCGAAGCTGGTGAGGCTCCGAGGGGGATATGTCGTGCGCCTCAACAGTTTCATTCTTCCGGTGGGGGAATGCAGGCCCTGATGGCCGTCTTCCTTCAGGCCGATTGGCTGGAGTCGGATTCACCGAGGGCCATCCTGCTTAAGCCGACTAGCTGGAGTCGGATTCACCGAGGGCCGTCTTGCCCCTTGAGAGGTTTCGAACGTCGCGGCGGGAACCAGGCGGCGTGCCTGATACGCTTCCCGCGGTCGCCCGCCACAGCCCTGTCGCGCGGCGCCACGTGGCTGGGGCAGTCTGCCCACCCACGCGCGGGACGGGACAGGCCGTCAGGCGGGGCCCGCCACTACCGCGCCTCGGCACGCGAACGGATCCGCTGCGGCCGTGCGGACGGTTGGGTTCCCCATGTCGTTACTGTGCGCAGTAACTTCGTGGGGTAAATCGTGGGGGGGGCGTGGGGTCTCGCGCGCAGTTAATCCCACGCCGCCCCATCGGCTTCTTAGCCCGTAGGCCTATAAGTAGGCGGGAGGAGCGGGACGGTGAAGCGCGCGCTTGTTCTTCCCTGCTTCCCCCGCTTCCACCTGCCTCTTCTTCTTCCTGCCTTCGCCGCACCACGCCGCACCTCACCGCAGCGATGAGCTCCTCCTCCGCCGCAGCTCCTGCCGTTCGATCCGGCGTGTGGAACGGCTCTACGGTGGATGATGACGCCATTGAGCACCTCCGCAAGACGCGCCGGCTCCCCGGCGCGAACCTGGTGCGGGCCCGCGCCGCGCCGGCAGGGAAGATAAGGCCGGTGCCGGAGGAGGGCGAGCGGGTCATCTTTCGCTCGCACCTCATGCGCGGCATGGGCCTGCCGGCGAGCGGCTTCCTCCGCTCTTTTTTGGAGTTCAACGGACTCCAGCCGCACCACCTCACCCCGAACACGGTGGTGCTACTGGACGCCTTCGCCACCCTGTGCGAGTGTTTTCTTGGTGTTCTCCCAACCATCGAGCTGTGGGGAGAGTTCTTCCAGTCCAAGCTCGGCACGCACGTCGCCGGCGTGCCGGCTCAATGCGGCGCCTTCATCGCCATGCGCAGGTCGACCGCCGACAACCCCTTTCCCTCCATCGCGCTAATCAAGTCGGTGAAGATGTGGCAGCGGTCGTACTTCTATGTGAAGAACGTCGCCACTGAAGGCGACTGGGTTAACCTGCCGCACTACGAAGCCGACGCGCCGGCTGGGAGGCTCCCCAGCTGGTCCCATCGTGCCAAGACGCTGACTCCTGCTGGTGCCACCGCCGTCGCGCGACTCCGACTGCTGACGCAGTCGACAGGCCTGGTCGGAGGCGACTTGCTGGCCGCCTTCATAGCGCGCCGAGTCCTCCCACTCCAAGGTCGACCTCATCTGATCTGTCAGATGAGCGACCGCCGGGACCCAAGCCGGATGAGCACCTGGGACATGCCTCACGCAGAGGTGGCGAACATGGTGAACCACATCGCGAACTACGAGCTCGCGGAAGACTGGCAGTTCGGCAAGGAGCCGTACTCACGCGCCAACTCTCCGCCTGTGGTAAGTCAAATCTTTTGCTCTTCTGTTTTTCTTTGTAGCCGAATCCGACTTCTGATCTTCTTGGTTCTTTGAGTCAGAACCCCGTCATCCAGCCTGCAGCCGGCGCCATGGGGCTACCCCGCGAGTTCGCTCTAGATCGAGCGGAGAGCGATGTCGACGACCCCGACTTGGGGGCGGCGGCGATGGAGGCCGATGCCGAAGGTGGAGGAGGAGGAGCGGAAGGCGGCTTCCGGCCCTTAGCGACCTTCGCCGACTGGCCAGAAGACGAGGCCGAAGGGGAAGTCGTCCCACGCCACCAACCGAAAGCCGGCCATCCAGGCGCGAGTTCCTCCGCCGGCTTGGCCGGTCAAGTCGGCGCGAAGAAGCGCCGGGCCGCGCCGAGTTTGCTCGGTGGCCGGCCGAAGAAGTTCAAGGGGGTGGCCGCCGCGACCAAGCGGGAGGAGGCGATCGCGAAGGCCAACCGCTTCCGTAAAGAAGTGAAGAAGCCGCCGCTAGTCTCTGCGTAAGTGTTGACTGCCTTTGCCTTGTTTTCTTTGACGGATCTTTTCTGAGTCTTTTTCATTCCGTCTTTTGCTTTAGGCCCCCTATTTCTCTTGAGAGGGTCGCCGTCCCCTCTGTCATGGGGTCGGCCGAGACGTCCACCAATACTCAGCGGATTGACCCCGCCACCGACCTCCGGGAGGCGACAGAGCGCAACGTGCGGGAGAAGCACGACGAGGAAGAGGCCGACCGTCTGGAGAAGGCGGAGGCCGAGAAAGCGGCGGCCTCCGCCCAGAAGAAACTGGAGGAGGCCGAAGCCGCCGCCGCAGCAAAACAGCAGGCTGAGGAGACCGCGCGCCGCCAGTCGGTGTTGCTTGCCGTCCCGCTGAACTCCGCGCCGCCGCCCCCGGAGTTCACGGGGCAGACTGGAGAAGTCGGCGGGGAGCACTCCATCGTGGAGAAGGACAGAGGCGAAGCCTCTGCGTCGGGCACGGCTACACCGCCACCGCCGCCTCCGCCGCATGGCAAGCAACCGGCGGGCCCGCCAGTGCCGCCGACTAAGGACGAGGCGGTGGCGAGGCTGCTCCGTTAAGTCTCCTCACCAGCGCGCCGCCGCCTCGAGAAGGAGGTTTCGGCGCCGCGCCCCTTGGAAGCCGGCGCCGCCAGCTCGGCCATTCCAGATGCTGAGGCGTCAAGTGCTGCGCCTACTGGATGGGTGCGAGGAGGCGGCGACAGTCCGTTGAACCAGGCGCTCCTGGACGTGCAGGCGAAGCTGCGAGCTGAGGGCGAAGCCATCCAGGGCTGCACCAGGGCGCATCTGGCGTCGCGTGCGTCTATCCGGGTACGTTTTCTTTTTTGACTTTGTCTTTTCTCGTTCTTCTCTGTGGGGGCGCGCCAGCGCACCCACTGGGTGTAGTCCCCAAGTTTCGGGCCGGCTGCTGAGCAGGCGGCCCGGAACTCAATCTGGCGAGTTCCTCACTTTTGTCTTTGTCTGATTGTTTATCACAGGAGTATCACAACCTCCGTGTCACCGCCTTTAACCGCAACGTTGAGCAGCTGGGGAAGCAGACTGCCGACTTGTCAGAGAGCCGGAGTAAGTTCTTCTTTTTCGCGGGGGCGCTCTGGCGCACCCGCGGGCTGTAGTCCCCGAGATTCGGGCCGACTGCTGAGCAGTCGGGCCGGATCTTCCCGGCGACCTTCTTTGTTGACGACTTAGCGTCTTTCCTTTTTGTTCTTCAGAGGCCAATACCGCTCTTCTGGAATGGTTGGGCGAAGTCAGCACGGCCCTACACGCCAAGGAGGAGGAGTGTGGCAAGCTCGCCACGGAGCGCGACTTGCTGGCCGCGCAGTTGGCGGAGCAGAAGGAGCTGCTTAAGGTGGCTCAGGACGAGGCGGAGAAGAAAGAGACCGCTCTCCTAGCCGAGTTCGAGATCGAGCGCTCCTCCTAGACTGACAAGGAGGCGATGTTGACTTCCGGCTTCGACGAGATCGAAGACATTGTCGATGGTGAGTTTCTTTGCTTCCTTTCTTCAAACCGCCGACTGCAAGTCAAGCCGATTTCTGATTCTCTTTTTTACTTCTTTCTTGTTTTGGCAGACTTCTTCCCTGGCCACTCGCAGGCGGTCACTCGAGCCATCGAGGCTGATCGCGAGGTGCGGAGGGCAAATGGCGAGGAGATCGCCGCCAACGCCCCCCTGACCGTCGACGAGCAGCTCCTGAGCATCGAGACTCGCCTGCGGCCGGCCCATCAGCTGCTGCGCTGGCTTCAACGCGCCGGTGCCCAGGCGATCTCCACCCTATGGCCAGGCATGCCGGCCCTGCGCACTCCCAGTCGGACTGCCGACTGGCTGGAGGTCGCAGCTGGCCATCTTGAGGCTTGGAAGGGTTCCTCGGCCCGGGCTGGAGCGTGCTGGGCCTTGTAATTCGTCAAGGCTTGGTATCCAGGGCTGGACCTGGACCGGCTGGCCGCGTTTCGGTCAGAGGCCCAGGTAGAGCTGGCAGCTATGGAAGGCGCCCTTGTCGAGCGTGGTGCGGCGATCGCCGACTACACCGACACCAGCGTCTTCGTTCTTGAGCGGGCCGCAAACGGCGAGGAGGTGCCTCCGGAGTGGTTCGGGATGAACCCGGACTACGACGAGGACTCGGCGGAGGTGATCGGCTCCAGCACCGAGGAGGAAGATGAGGTGGGGGACGGAGATGAGACGGAGGCGCCAGAAGACAGAGCGGACGACCAGCCTCAGCTCGATCGTGCCTCCAGCAACGAGCCGCGTCCAACCGGGCCGGCTGCCGCCGGAGACGATCAAGCCGAGACTGCCCAGCCGGCCGCTCTAGCGCCTGACACCGCCGTCTCCGCCGACCCTCCAAACCCGTCTGCTGCTTCTTAGGCTTCCGTCATGTCTTTTACTTATCTGCTTCCATAGTCTTTGAAGAATTTGTTAATTTGCACAATTCCACCCGCGGGGTATATTTTGAAATTGGCCAGAGGCCTATGTTATGTAAATATCTATCCGACTTCTATCTTTCCTTGTTCATTGCTCTTTTGGCTTTTTCCTTTGTCGCCTTTCCATAGTCGCCGCTTTGCCGGATGAACAACCGCTCTGCGGACTGTCGCTGGGTCAAATTCTTGGCTACCTTAGGGAAGGCAAGTACTTGGCCTGTTTTAGAGTTTTTTAACAAGTTGGATAGAAGGCGGCAAGCCGACTATTCGAGAGTCTGCTCTGCAGAGAGAGGCTAGAAGCCGGCTTGGGCTATGCATATGCTTTAAGTCCTTAGCCATTTTTTCGTGTGTGCGCTTGTTCTTGCTTACTCTCTGCCTACCAATAGTCGCTCTGCGAGCTGCGGCTTTCGACAGGAGACGGCTTAAGCGCCGCACACTACTTGTCCGACTGTAGGAAGCATTTCATAGCGCAAGACGGCGAGTCCCCGGGCCTACTAGTCGAACCCGGTGCCAAGCGGCATAACAAAGAGTAGCATACTCGGAGGCATAATTCTTATGATACAGATAACAAAAAGGGCAGTCCCCGAGCTCGTCTCGGGGGCCCAAAGTCTCGGTATTTTAATACAAAGGATAGCATGGTACATACTGCATCAACTGTAAAATCTTCGGAGAAGATTCGCGTTCCATGGTCGTTCCGACTCTTTGCCGGAGTCGTCCCTCTTGCGTGCTCGGGGCTTCTGAGCGTCGATTAGGTAGTAGGAGTCGTTGCCCAGCACTTTGCTGATGATGAAGGGTCCTTCCCAAGGTGCCGACAACTTGTGCTGGCCGGCTGTTCGCTGAATCAGACGGAGCACAAGGTCGCCCTCTTGGAAAGATCTCGGCCTGACCTTCCGGTTGTAGTATCGGCGCAGACTCTGCTGGTAGATGCTGGACCGGCTGAGTGCCAATAGCTGGCCCTCTTCAAGCAGATCGATGCCGTCTTGACGTGCTTCTTCTGCTTTCTCTTCAGTGTACATGGTGACTCGTGGAGAGTCAAATTCTACGTCCGTCGGGATGACGGCTTCGGCACCGTAGACGAGGAAGAAAGGCGTGAAGCCGGTTTACTTGTTTGGAGTCGTGCGCAGACTCCAGAGGACAGCTGGCAGCTCCTCAAGCCAACAGCCAGCCGAACGCTCGAGTGGTTCGACCAGTCGAGGCTTGATGTCGGACAGGATGAGGCCGTTTGCTCGCTCCACCTGGCCGTTTGACTGCGGATGGGCAACGGACGCTAAGTCCAGTCGGATGCCCTGCGTCGCGTAGAAACGGGCCAAGGCACCTTTGGCAAAATTTGTGCCGTTGTCGGTGATGATGCTGTGTGGTATGCCGTAACGCATCATGATGTCGGCGATGAAGGTCACTGCAGTCGGACCATTCAACTTCTTGATGGGCTTTGCTTCTAGCCACTTGGTGAACTTGTCCACCGCGACAAGCAGATGGGTTAGGCCGCCTCGAGCCGTCTTGAATGGTCCCAGCATGTCTAGGCCCCAAACTGCAAAGGGCCAGGCGATGGGGATTGTCTTCAGCGCGGAAGCCGGCTGAAGCGGCTTGGAGCGGAACTTCTGGCACCCCTTGCATTTTTGGACTAATTCTTTAGCCTCTTCCAGGGCATTCGGCCAGAAGAAACCGTGCCGAAAGGCTTTGGCGATGAGTGCTCTTGAAGCTGCATGGTGGTCGCACTCGCCCTGATGGATGTCTCTGAGAATTTCTTGGCCTTGCTCTGGCTCCATGCAGCGCTGGTAGACACCAGTAACGCTGCGCCTGACTAGCTCTCTGTTGATTATGGTGTAGGCTGCCGCTCGGCGTTGCACTTGCCGAGCCAAGATTTCATCAGTTGGCAGCTCTCTGTTCACTAGAAACTTGAGGACGGGCTGCGCCCATGAGGGTGCTGCTATTTCTTCGACCGCCACCACTGCGACTTGGACAAGGGCCTCTGGGCTGGGAGGCGGCGGGCTGGAGTCTGCGGCCGCTTGCTGGACTGACGAAGTCCCCGGGCCGACTGGCGCAGTCCCCGAGCCGACTGGCGCAGTCCCCGGGCCGACTGGCGCAGTCCCCGGGCCGGGTTCTGAAGTCCCCGGGCCGGCTTCAACTATGATTTTCTTGGGGCCATCTGCTGGGGCTCTTGAGTCGGATCCGACTTCTTCGGGAGGAGCCGGCACGAAGATGGAGTCTGATTCTGGTGAAGGCTTGATAGACAGCTTAAGGAGGTGCTGAAGAGCGACGCCGGATGGTATTGCTTGGCGGGTGGAGCCGACTCGTGCCAAGGCGTCTGCTTGGTCATTGTCATTCCTTGGCACGTGAAGGAACTCGCACCCCTCGAAATATCCGCTGAGTTGCTGCACCAGGAAGCGGTAGCTCGCCATGTTTGCATCTTTGGCGTCCCAGTCGCCAGATGACTGCTGGACCACCAAATCAGAATCGCCATAGCATAGGATCCGGCGAATGCCGAGTTCTTTGGCAAGCCGGAGCCCGTGAATGAGCGCCTCGTATTCGGCGACATTTTTGGAGGCGGCAAAGCGGATCTGCAGCACATACTTGAGCATGTCACCTTTAGGGGAGGTGAGGACGACGCCAGCTCCCAGGCCGGTGCGCATCTTGGAGCCGTCGAAATGCATCCGCCAATGGGTTGAGTCGGGCGCTGGCGGTAGGTACTGGGTCTCGGCCCAGTCGACGAGGAAGTCGGCCAGTGCTTGCGACTTGATGGCGGTGCGGGGCTGGAAGTAGATGGTGTAGGGAGCCAAATCTATGGCCCATTTGGCAACTCGGCCAGAAGCGTCTCGGCTCCCAATGATGCTCTTGAAAGTAAGGCTTCAGGTTCTTGGCGGCAAAATGCACACCGTAGAACATCTTCTGGTAGTGGGGGTAGTTCTGCTTGGAGGTCGACAGTAGCTCGCTCAGGTAATACACCGGTCTCTGGAAAGGGAGCGCCTTGCCTTCCTCTTTGCGTTCGACTACAATGACGGTGCTGACTACTCAGCTGGTGGCGGCAATGTATAGGAGCATGGGCTCTTTAGGAGTTGGAGCCGCCAGCACAGGAGGAGTAGTCAACATCTTCTTCAGCTAGAGAAATGCTTCATCCGCCTTGTGGTTCCACTGAAAAAAGGTGGTCTTCTTCATCAATTGATACAAAGGGAGAGCTTTCTCGCCCAGCCGACTGATGAATCGGCTGATGGATGCCAAGCAGCCGGTGAACTTCTGCACATCTAACAGTCGGCTGGGTACCTCCATTCTCTCGATGGCCTTGATCTTCACGGGGTTGCACTCTATGCCGCGTTCACAGACCAGGAAGCCAAGGAGTAAGCCGGCTGGTACTCCGAAAACGCACTTCTCAGGGTTGAGCTTGATCTGGAATCGACGCAGGTTCTCAAAGGTTTCCTTGAGGTCTTCCAGCAGCGTCCCATGCTTCTCCGTCTTCACCACCACATCATCCACGTAGACGTGGGCATTTCTGTCGAGTTTCTTGAGGAGGCACTTCTGCATGCAATGCTGAAAGGTGGCGCCAGCATTCCTCAAGCCGAACGTCATGGTCAGGTAGCAGAAGGCTCCGAACGGCGTGACGAAGGCGGTCTTCAGTCTGTCTGTCAGGTTCAGCTTGATCTGGTGATATCCTGAATATGCATCTAAGAAACTCAACAGCTCGCATCCAGCTGTGGAGTCTATCACCTGATCGATTCGCGGCGGGGCAAATGGGTCCTTTGGGCAGGCTTTGTTGAGGCTTGTGTAATCAATGCACATCCGCCACTGCTTGTTTTTCTTTAGTACCAAGACCGGATTTGCCAACCACTCTGGGAAAAACACCTCCATAATGAAGCCGGCCGCCAGGAGCCGGGCTATCTCTTCTCCAACAACTCTTCTCTTCTCTTCTAACAGGCGGCGCAAGGGCTGCCTGACGGGCTTCACATCAGGTCTGACATGCAACTTGTGCTCGGCAAATTCCGTCGGTACACCTGGCATGTCTTTAGGGGACCATGCGAAGATGTCTCGATTCTCACGGAGGAAATCGACGAGCTCGCCTTCCTATTTACTGTCAAGGTTTGTACCCATGACAGCGTACCTCTCTGGGTGCTCTGGGTCCAAGGGTATCTTCTTGGTCTCTTTGGCCGGCTTGAACGAACCTTCAGCTTCCGACTCCTTGGGGTCAGGCGACATCTCTGGCTACTTTCCGGCCATCGCCACGACCCGATCAAGGAGCCGCTTCTCAGCTGCGATCACCAAGGACTCGGCCAGCCGACTGCTCTCCGCCACGCAGGTGGACGACTTCTTGTAGTCGCCAGCGACGGTCAGAATCCCCTTGGAACTCGGCATCTTCATCTTGAGGTAGGCGTAGTGGGGAACCGCCATGAACTTGGCCAGTGCAGGTCGGCCAAGTAAAGCATGGTATGGGCTTTCAAGGTCCACTACTTCAAACCAAACTGGCTCTCGATGGAAATGATCTTTGTCCCCGAAGAGAACGTCTATCAGGATCTTGCCGATCGGTGAACAGGAAAGGCCAGGCACGATGCCATGGAACACAGTCCGGCTGCTCTGCAACTGTCTTTATTTGATTCCTAACTTCTCCATAGTGTCCTTGTATAGGATGTTGATGCTACTGCCTCCGTCTATCAGTACTCTCGAAAAGCGGGCGGCCCGCCTATCAGTGGCCAAGGTGGCTCCTAGGACTAGGGCATAGGAGCCCGGATTCGGCATCACCTCTGGGTGATCTGCTCTACTCCAACTGATAGGCTTCTCGGACCAATGCATGAACTCTGGAGTATTTGATGCCACTGCATTTACTTCTTGCTGCTGCAGCCATCTGCCGCGTTGATCATCAGCCACACTGGTGAACACCACATAGGCTCCATGCTCTTCTGGGTACTCGTCTTGTACTGCGCCGACTGGCCGAGCAGCCGGCTGCTGGGGCGGCGGTGGAGGCGGCGGCCCAGCAGGCGGCGGAGGAAGGAGGCCGTCTCCCTTGGCGATTCTGGTGAGCTAGTGGCACTTTCGGGTGGTATGATTTGACGGCTTCGCGCCACTGTGGAACTTGCAGGGACCATCCAGAGTCTGCTCATAAGAGAAGGCCGGCAACCAGTTGGATTTGCCGCCTTTCTGTCGCTTGGCCGGAGGCTGCCCCTCCGGCTGTTGATCTTCGACTGTTGCAACCTGCCGACTGCTGGAAGTCGGCTGTTGGGCCTTGCGTTTGTTGTCGTTCTGTTGTTGTCGCCGACTGGTGTCTCCAGCCGGAGTTCTGGGAGCCTGAGGGGCCACTTTGCCAGCCGCATTAACTTGAATTTCCATCTTCATGGAGGAGTCGGCTGTGGCGTACTTGTCTGCTATGACCAGTAGTTCGTCGAGGGTTTCCGGCTCGTCACAGAGGAGCTTGTGCTTGAGTAGGGTGCCTTCTCGGCACCCGGCGGTGAAGTACTCGATAGCCTGCACCTCATGCACGCCCTCGCAGGAGTTCCGAAGCTCGCCCCAGCGCGTGAGGTAGTCGCGTGTCGACTTGTCAGGGCCTTGCACGCACAAGGAAAGCTGGCGCGGCTTGGGAGGTCGCTTGTACGTGCTCGTGAAGTTGCGGATGAAGGCTTCGGTGAAGTCGACCCAGCTGTTGATGCTGCGGGGCTTTAGACTGTTCAACCATGTCCGAGCCGTGCCCTGGAGCATGAGTGGAACATACTTCACGGCAACTCGCTTGTTGCCGTTCGCTATGTTGACAGCCGTGGAGTAATCAATTAGCCAGTCTTCTGGCTTCACGGAGCCGGTGTATTTGGGTGTGTCTCGGGGGAGCGTGGACCCTTTGGGAAAAGGCTCGTCTCGGATGCGGGGTCCAAAGCAAGGCGGACCCAGCTCATCTTCTTTTTCCAGCGCCAGGGATCGGTGGAGTCGGTCGATCCGGTGGCGAGCGTCGTTTTCTCCGACTCCCTCTCAGCGGCCAAGGCGGCCACCGAGAGTCGGATGCTCAACAGGCGGCGGGGAAACTCGCCGTTCTCTTCTTGGTGGGGGTGGCAGGTAGTTGTCCTGCCGCTCCACTGCTCTCGGACGGCCGTCTTGGTCACGCTCGATGGTGACGCGAGTCCGACTGCGACTGATAGCCGGCTCTTTGTCTTTTCTTCCGCGGACTCCAGTAGTCGGCGTCCGAGACGTCACGCCCTGATCTCGGCGGGGAGGCAAGTCATTGTTTAGCTGTCGTGGTGCCTCAGCGCGGCCGCCGACCGCGTTCTGCGCAGCAACCATGTCGAGGAGCTGCTGGATTCGCTCCGTCATTATGCGGCGCTCTTCGCCTTCGAAGTTCTTTAGCTCGTCGGTCGCCGCTTGGGCGGCGCGGATGTTCTCCGTAGGGGTGGCGTATACGGGGCGATTGGCCCCGAACAAGTCGGCGATGGTCGCGCCGCGTTGCCGGACCGCGCCTAGGCGGCTAGGCCCAGTCGGAGCCGGCGAGCTGCCCACGGCGCGATCCATTTCGCGCTGGTAGGCTTCTGACAAGCGCCTCATGCTTGCCAGCTTCTTGGCGGCTTCGATGATCTGAAGGCGGCGTGTCTCCAGCGTCTCGGCATCTGCTTCCTCTGGAATAGGCGCTGTCAGGTCTTGTAGAGCCGCGTCGAGTGGGTCCTGAGCTCCCTCACCAGAACGCTCATCGTGAATGATGACGAGCACCTCCGTGACGGCGCTCCCGCCGCTCTCCTCGTGAGGAAGCGGCTCGTCGTAGACCACCACGTTGGTGGGGAAAGTGTCAAGCTATATGGCGTCGGAGTCGACCAGCATCAGATCGGTGGAGCCTACGGACTCTAAGTCCACGGCAGGCTCGCCGGTGACGTGGAGTTGGTCGAGGAGGCCTGTGAGGAGGCTCTCGGGGCCACCCGTGCCTGCTTCGGATGTAGGCTCGTCGGAGCGGCGAACCTCGCCGACAAGTTCGGCGAGGCAGCTCGCTGCACAGGCGGCCCCAGCGCCGCGCAGCAAGTCGATGCAGACTCCGTCTGGCGAGCCTGGCTGGCTGCGCTCGCCAGGGAGGAAGAGGGTTCCCGTCCAGAACAGATCTCCGGATGACGGTGCACCAGGCCCCATGGTGGGCGCCAAATGTCGGGGGTTGGGAGCGACATATGCCAAAGGATGGCTTATCATGGTGGGGGCGAGTAGAACGTCGCCGGTGCCTGGAAACGGGATGAGGCGAAGACATGCACGCCGGCGGATCTTACCCAGCTTCAGGGCTCTCCGAGGAGATAACACCCCTACTGCTGCTCTGCGGGGTTTCCGCATGGTCACTAAGGCAAAGTGAATACAAGGGTGCTCCTAGAGCTGTTTCTGGAGGTAGGAGAAGGCAAGGCTAGCTCTCTCCTCCTCGTGTGGTCTATCTAGTGCTAGATGATTCCGAACCCTTTGCATGGGTGCCCTGGGGGGTTTATATAGGCCTACCCCCAGGGGTACAATGGTAAAACCGGCTGGGTGCGGGTCCCAGCCGTCTGTCTCTCAGGCGCCGTCTTCTCCACCGACTCCTGGGGCCCGCCAACTGGTGGGTCCCACCGACTGGCCTGGAACGAGGGCGTCAGCCCACGCCCGCCGCGGGCGGGTCTTGCCGGCTGCAGATTACTGTAGTCGTGCTTCTAATGACGTGGGCTTGGTCATGGGGTCATGGCAACAGTGCCACCGCCTAACGGGCGATCACTGTTGCCATTCCCCTGTCGTGTCTGGTTAATGGCGCGTGGGGCCCGTGGGAGGGGCCGGCCGACTCCTGGTGGCCGACTCCCAACGGGTCCGACTCGTGGCGCTCTCGCCGTCTTCAACACTCCCGCTGACGGGTAGGCCCCGCCGTCTCCGGGCCGTACAGACTGGTCGTCGTGGGTACAGGGCTCCGCCCCGAGGGCTGATGTCAGGGCTGGCATGGCAACAATGCCGCGCCGGGCGGAGATCTGCATGGGTATGGCGCACTGTGGCCATGCCTACCTTTAATTATCGGGTGGTTGGAGTCGCGGGCCGACTCCCCATAGTCGGCTTCCTTGGAGTCGCTTCTGGGACTCGGCTTGAAATGGAGTCGCCTCTGGGACTCGGCTCATCTTGGAGTCGCCTCTGGGACTCGGCTCATCTTGGAGTCGCAACAGGTACTTGAGGGGCGCAGTCTGCCCCGATGTCTTGAAAGGTTATGGGGCTCGGGTTAGCCTACCCGTGGCCCATTACTCCGACATACTCCATTTGTATCTCACTTCCTGTTGCTTCGCACTCGCACGATATTCCTATTCTATGAACCTGTGTGTGCGCGCGCGCACGCGCGCGTGTGTGTTTAACAGCATGTGTGTGTTAGAGAGAGCAACACATTGACCTAATCCTAGAGAGAGATGGTGTGTAGTGTACGATTTAGCCGCGAGAGTCGGTGCATCCTTTCATTTCCGGGCGTCCGGTCAGGACAGGCGGACAGCTGCCATGCCCGCTCCTGACCAGCCTGGCCCACCCAAAGCCCCTCCATCGTCCGCGTGCACTTCCCGCCAGAAACGATCAGCACTGCTCCAAAGAATCGGTGCCGCATTCATGCCCGGGCAGAGCGGACGCGACCTGTTGGGGATATAACTACTGAGTGTAAACCGGCCAGGAGGGCCCGGTTCACCCTCAACTACATTGAAGCCCACGAAGATCCAGAAGATGGCGTTTTACTAATGAAGCTTAGGGGCCCAGAGCCCAAGGGTGGATTAAGGCCCATAGTGGTAAACCGCCATGGTTATGTAACTTGTAATGTAAGTTAGGAAAGGAGAGACCGAGCCGGACACTTGTATGAGTCGGCCTTGGGACTTTGTAGACCGACCGGGTGTCAACCTATGTATATAAAGGGACGACCCGGCGGTGGTTCAGGGACAAGAAACAACAACTCGAGACTCAGGCAAAGAGAATTTGCTCCCTGGTCATCAAAACACAATCAATCCCATCACAACTAACGTAGGCTTTTACCTTCATCGAAGGGGCCGAACTAGTATAAAACTCCTGTGTCCCTTGTCCGGTTTAACCCCTTCAAGCTAACCCGATGTGATGGCTCCATGACTAAGTCCTTTCCTGTGGACATCTGACGTGACAATTCCACGACAGTTGGCGCCCACCGTGGGGCTATCGCACGATGGTTTCGAGTTCTTGAAGGGCAGCTCTAAAGGACTCAAGGGGTACGTGGTTGGCCGGATGACCAAGAGTCGTCGCGGCAAGCTCTACGTCGATGACGAAGGATGCGGCCCCGAGGCCGGCTCCATCGAGTATGGATACCGGGTCCCCTTTGGCGAGTCCAGCCCGGGTTAAGCCCACCGTGAAGCGTGCGTTCTTAGGATGTGTCCATGGGATCGGATCTGAACCGGTGTCCGAAGGCGAGACAGCTGTTTTTTCAGACGGCGAGTCATCCACTGGCGAAACCGAGTCCCCATACCAAAGTCATGACGGTGTGGTCGAAGGATATTCCGATGGCAACAGTATTCCGGACCTCCTTGAACCGCCAAGTCGGGTTACTGTGTACATGGCCGGAACACAGCCCACTTTGCAGTCTTCATCTACAGCGGCAATGAATACCAGATCAGCAGCCGCGGCAGGAGCCCCGGCCCGCCGACCGGCTCAAGTCCTCTCCGGTTTGATGGATGCCTGGGCAACCTTGTTAACCACGGCAGTTACCCCGGAGACGCAAGATCAGCACAATGCAGACATTGCAAAGCTGAAGGACCAGATAACACAGGCTAAGGAGGACCTGGCAATTGAGGATGCTAGGATGGCTGAAGAACGGGCCGCTTTGGATGCCTAGTCGCAGCAGATACAGGCGCAGAATTACCGGCTCATGCTAGATCGGAACGCATCAGATGATGTACTGCAAAGGAAGTACCGGTCTCGTCTGTTGTCGGTCTACGAAGGACTGAACCTCTTTCATACACCAGGCGCTGGGCCGAGCAATCCGACAGCTGCAAACTGGACCGATGCGCCTAGGGCAGCGCTGGATCAACCACGGATGACGGAACCACCTCGATGGACGGATAACCCGCCACAATACGTGTCCACACCGCCGGGTCACTTCTCGAGCCCTTTGGATAACATGATTGCCGCAGCATCTCGCCTGGCAGCCATTCCAATGGAGGGCGGTTCACTGGCGGCAACTGAAACGCGGTGGGCTAGGGACCTTCTTCAAACCGTCGTGGTGCAGCAGCAGGCTTATTCTTATAGTCGAGATAGAATTCATTCAACCCCTCATCCGAGCCCAAGCTATAGCAGGCACATAGATGAACCAGAAGTGTCTAGCAGTGCGCGGCGCCGTAATGCTCAAGATGTGGTGGATAATGGCAGAGCACGAAGGGAGGCCGCTTTAGCAGCACAATTTGCAGGTCGGCATCAACCCGCCCCGGTTCAGCCAGCGGCATCAGTAGACCGAGGCACTGGGCTTGCTTTTAGTTCCTGGGGAGTGCCGTGTCTCATTCCAGCTCTCCGTAATGTGCGTCTGCCCAACGATTTCAAGGGTCCACGTAAGGTGCCTAATTACACGGCGGATCAGCCACCTGAGGCATGGGTCAAGAGTTATGAGATGGCGATGGAGATGCTAGATGTGGATTTGGATGCTTGTGTTCAAGGGGAGAACGAGTCAACAACTCATTGGGTGCACCGGGTTTCAGAAGTATTGCATTCATCCGACCGGATTAACGCTGGTCAAGCCATTATAATGCTGGAGCGTAATTGCCAGTTTAAGTCACTAAAGATGAAGTTGGGACGGCTCAAGCGCCACTGCAACGACATGGGAACCCTTATGGCAGCCTTGGTCAAATATGCCGATTCTAATAATACCAAGGATCCCAATTCTGATGAGGAGAAACCGGAGAAGGGAAACAAGAACGGCGGTGCAAAGGGACAGCATCACAACCAAGGAGGCCATGGGAATAATGGTAAGCGCAAGGCAGATAGTTCAGATCTTGTAGCTAACACCAATATGCAACGTCGTAAAGGTAAACCGCCCCAGCGCGGTGGAGGGATGAATCTGGAGCATTTGTTAAACCAGCCTTGCCCAAAGCATGGGACCAAGGAGGCCCCTTCCACACATCTTTGGAAAGATTGTTATATCATGAAGGAGTTCAAGAATTCCGATGTCTTCCGGTATGACCAGGGTCCGTCGGGCGGTTCAGGTCTAGGGTTTCATGGCGGCGGCGGTTCAAGTTCTGGATTTCAGAATAATCAGGGCAACCAGAATAACCAAGGTGGTAATGGCCAACAGAATAAACAAGGAAATCAGCAGCAGTCAGGTTATCAAAGTCACCCCAAGCATTTGAATGGTGGGCAGTATCATGTGTTCACTACTAGCCTGTGTAAGCGTGATCAGAAGCTTCACAAAAGGGCAGTTAATGCTGTTGAACCAGCAGTACCACGTTATTTACGGTGGTCCGAGCAGCCCATTGTGTGGAGCAGAGAGGATCATCCGCCCCGGGTTGACAATCCGGGTCAACTGGCTTTGGTGGTAGCACCTAAGGTTGGAGGTTATAAGTTCACCAAAGTTCTGATGGATGGAGGGAGCAGTATCAACATCCTGTACTATGAGACCTTTCGTCGCATGGGGTTGACAGACAAGAGTCTTAAACCGTCCAACACTGTTTTTCATGGTGTGGTACCAGGTAAATCGGCATATCCTATTGGCAAGATCTCTTTGGAGGTTGTGTTTGGAGATGAGCATGATTCCAGGTCGGAAAAATTGACCTTTGAAGTGGTGAAAATCCAGAGCCCATATCACGCCCCGTTTGGACGGCCGGCTTACACGAAATTCATGGCGATGCCCTGCTATATATATTTACAACTCAAAATGCCAGGTCACAAGGGGACTATAACAGTACATGGAAGTCGAAAGATCGCTTTGGATTGTGAGGAAGGTGATGCGGCTTATGCTGAGTCGGTTTGTGCTACAGAGGAGCTGAAGTTTTATAAGGACAATGTTGATCCGGCAGACATGACCCCTCTAAAGAAGCCCACCACTGAGCATGACCTGAACCTGAAGTTCAAACTGGCTGATGAGACTAAACTTGTTGACTTTGTTCCTGGCGATTCATCCAAACAGTTTAGTATCAGCACCAATCTGGATCCGAAATAGGAAAGCGCGCTCATCGAGTTCATCTGTGAGAACCGGGACATTTTTGCATGGAAGCCTTCTGACATGCCAGGTGTACCGAGGGAACTCACTGAGCACACTCTCAATATTGATCCCAAGTTTAAACCGGTCGAGCAATTTCTTCGGCGGTTTAATGAGGAAAGACGCAAGGCCATTGGTGAAGAGGTAGCCCGGCAGTTGGCTGCTGGCTTTATCATCGAAGTATTTCACCCTGAGTGGTTGGCTAATCCGGTGCTCGTTCTTAAGAAAAACGGCATTTGGCATATGTGTGTGGACTACACAGATTTGAACAAGGCTTGTCCGGCAGATCCTTTTGCTCTCCCGCGTATTGACAAGATTATTGATGCAACGGCGGGTTGTGAGCGCCTGAGTTTCTTGGATGCTTATTCAGGTTATCATCAGATCAAAATGGCAGTTAAGGACCAGGAGAAGACAGCCTTCATCACTCCCTTTGGAGCCTTCTGCTATGTTTCTATGCCCTTTGGGCTCAAGAGTGCCCAGGCAACTTATCAGCGTTGTGTGCAAAATTGTCTTCACACGCAGATTGGGCGTAATGTTCATGCCTATGTGGATGACATTATGGTAAAATCCAGGAAGAAGGAAACCTTGATAGATGACCTCAAGGAAACGTTTGACAATCTTCGGGTTTACAAAATGATGCTTAATCCGGACAAGTGTGTTTTTGGTGTTCCGGCAAGCAAGCTCTTACGTCTTCTGGTGTCCAACAGAGGCATTGAGGCTAATCCGAAAAAAATCAAAGCGATTACATCCTTGGCTAAACCGAAGTGTATCAATGATGTTCAGCGTTTGATGGGTCGAATTGCTGCCCTTAGCCGGTTCATCAGCCGTTTGGGAGAGAAGGCGATCCCTTTGTATGAGATGTTGAAAAAGACAGACGATTTCGTCTGGAGTGACGCAGCTGATGTGGCGTTTGAGGACTTAAAGCGGCAGTTGGTTGAACCGCCAGTTCTTGTTGCTCTGATTGACAAAGAGCCCTTGTTATTGTACGTGGCTGCTAATGCCCGTGCTGTCAGCATGGCAATTGTGGTGGAGCGCAAAGAGGCTGGTGAATATCCGGTTCAACAATCGGTTTACTATATCAGCGAAGTACTTATCGAGTCAAAGCAACGGTATCCGCATTGGCAGAAGCTGGTATATGGGGGTTTAATGGCTAGCCGGAAGCTCAAGCAATACTTTCAAGGTCATCCCATTACAGTGGTCAGTTCAGTTCCTTTGGGCGATATAATTCAGAACAGGGAGGCAACTGGCCGGGTTGCAAAGTGGACGATTGAGCTTGGCCCACACGGATTGAAGTATATGCCCCGGTCATCAATTAAGTCACAAGCGCTTGTTGACTTCATCAATGATTGGACCGAGTTACAGGCACCAGAGGACAAACCGGATAATACATACTGGACCATTCACTTTGATGGATCCAGGCAATTGGAGGGCTCGGGGGCTGCAGTTGTTCTTACTTCCCCTCGAGGTGATAAAATTTGTTATGTTCTCCGCCTAATGTTTCCTTGTACTAACAATGCAGCTGAGTACGAGGCCTTACTCCATAGTCTCCGTGTGGCTAAGGAAATGAACTTAAGCCGGGTTCGCTGTTTTGGAGATTCTGATCTGGTGGCTCAGCAAGTTTCTGGTACTTGGGATTCTAAGGATCCACTCATGGCAGCTTATAGACGCGAGGTGGATATTGTGGCAGGTCATTTTAAGGGTTATCAGGTTGAGCACATCGACCGGCACAAAAATGAAGCAGCGGATGCTTTAAGCCGGCTAGGATCTCAGCGTAAACCGGTACCACCCAATCTTTTTGGATATTTTGCATAACCCGTCTGTTAAGTTGCCTACAGAGGAGGATTTAGCTGTCCCTGATCCGGAGGCCCAATTGGTGGCCGCTTTACATACCACTCTGGATTGGACGGTTCCATATTTGGCGTATTTAAACCGGGGCGAGTTACCAGATGATGAGGTTTTTGCCAGACAGATAATCCGGCGGTCCAAGTCCATGGTTATTCACAATGGCGAGTTACACTGTTGCAGTGTTTCAGGCGTCTTCCAAAGTTGTATTTCTCCTGAAGGACAAGAGATTCTACGTGAAATCCATGAAGGGGATTGTGGTCACCATGCCGGTTCAAAATCCCTGGTGGCTAAAGCCTTTCGTCATGGGTTCTATTGGTTGACAGCTCATGCTGATGCGGAGGATCTGGTAAAGCGGTGTGACGCTTGTCAGCAATTTTCACATCGAGCACATGTTCCAGCTCAGGAGCTACGGATGATTCCTATCACTTGGCCGTTTGCCACTTGGGGGCTCGATATGGTGGGACCTTTTAAGCGTTCCCAGGATAAGAAGACCCACCTGTTGTTGGCGGTTGACAAGTTCACTAAATGGGTTGAAGCGGAGCCCATTAGCAAGTGTGATGCAGCCACGGCGGTTCAGTTTCTCAAAAAGATCATTTTCCGTTTTGGTTTTCCACATAGCATCATCACAGATAATGGCACAAACCTTTCTAAAGGTGAGATGGAGGAATTTTGTCAACGAGAGCACATCCGGCTTGATGTAGCATCCGTGGCTCATCCTCAGTCCAATGGTCAAGCTGAGAGGGCGAATCAAGAGATCTTGAAGGGTATTAAGCCTAGGCTTATGGTTCCTTTGAAGCGGACGCCGGGTTGTTCGGTGGAAGAGTTACCATCTGTGTTGTGGAGTATAAACACCACCCCAAACCAATCCACGGGTTATACACCTTTCTTCATGGTTTACGGGGCTGAGGCCATCCTCCCAAGTGATATTCGTCATGATTCGTCCTGGGTTGCCAATTATGTTGAAGCGGATAATGAGCAAGCACGCCAAGAGGCGCTGGACCTGGTAGATGAGAAACGAGACATGGCTTTGGCTCCATCGGCGGTTTATCAACAAGACCTGTGGCGTTATCACAGCCGCCGGGTTAAGACACGGACCTTTCAAGAAGGCGACTTAGTGCTCCGGCTCATCCAGGATCAGACCGATATGCATAAGTTATCCCCACCTTGGGAAGGACCCTTTGTGGTCAGCAAAAATCTGCACAGCGGATCATACTACCTCATTGACGTTCGAGAAGACTCAAGCAGTTCTAAGGAGGAGACCCGGCGGCCGTGGAACATAGCTCTCCTTCGGCCTTACTACAGTTGAGCCATAGGCTTTTCTTATGTACATATTTCAACAATGTATATATTATGATCAATATAATAAACCGGCATCCTTGCTATAAGCAGGGCCTCTGCCGTTTCTTCTTCAACTCTACATGGGGGCTTCAGCTGACAAAGCGAAGTACTACCTGTTAAACCGGCTATCATGCCACAACACAGCTTGGGAGCTTCACACCCAAGGGGCCAAAGAGAGTCTAGATGCTATGCACAGCTCAAACATAGGCACCCATTGAGCACAGCTCACAAAGTTACTTGGGGGCTCTTTTGTGCAAAAGCCACAAAGAGTTTGAAAAGAACCCTTGTAATTGGGTATCGACCCACGGCTTGGAAGCCTAGTGTATTCACCAAAAACCCCGGGTTAACCTGCCTTCATCAAGTAAGCCACTCCTATCCAGGTAATCCTGGCACGACCCGCCGAACGTTTGACAAGTCAATCTTATATAGACCCTAAACTTGTCAAAGTTAAAATGACGATTGGTTAGTTGGAGGCCCATCTTAAAAGGCTTTGCGAAATGGTTTAACTTAGTGGCCTGGCAGCCCATGAAAAGCCTTGAATTTGGGCCTGGCAGCCCTTGAAAAGCCTTGACTACATGGTTTCTTATTTGCTTTTTTGCCAAGTTTTCGCCTTTTTGATGAATTTATTTTGAACGGGTGTCCTTTGACCCCGCGTGGCTTTTCAGTCATCATGGTAACCCGGTGTTTGTTAACTCGGCTTGGCTTTCAGCTATACGTTGTTAGACCATCTTATCAAACCGGTGTTTGTTAACCCAGCTTGGCATTGACTATATGTCGCCTGTATGATCAACTGGTGTTCATTATAACCCGGCATGACTTATTCATCACATCATTATAGGGTAAGGGGTATAACAGCTCAAGATTTGGGTTTTCACCCTTACTCAGTGATTTCATATCACAAGTATGAGTTATTCATATTTATTCCGCTTTGGTTATTAGCCAGGCGTTACCTTGGGCATTATGACCCGTCCAGCGGTAAACCGCCGGGATAGATTTTTTTATGCAGATAGAGGATTTGCATAACATTATGAAGATATATAAGCCAGCACTGAAGTTGGCACAGCGGATCAAACAAAGTGTATCCTAGTGCACGATGGCAGCAGATCAAAGTATTTTAACTAGCCTATTACAAGGCGCTTCACGGCCCAAAATATGGAGTTGTTCTTTCCACAGAACAAAGTTTATGAAGCATCAATCAGATTGCCAGATCAGGCCTCATCACCATGTTGACGTGAAGTTGATGGATCATCCGGCGTCGGTTTAGCCTCCTCCTCCTCATCCAGTAGCTGGAAGTCAGTGGTGGTCCAGTCAATCCGGGTTAAAGCCTGAAAGGCAGCCTCTTCACTTATAAGTTCAGTCGGATCGACGTCAGGGGCGTAAGTGTGCTTACGGATTGGCGGAATAAGATTTTGCACTTCCGGTATGACAGTGTCAACCCGTTTGTTGTTGGCGTCATAGAAAGACCGGTGAACCGTCAAGTTTGCTTCTTTTGCCAATTGACTCGCCAGAGGATGCATTTCCCTTGTCACTGCTCTGAGGGCTTCATTATCAAACTCTGCCCTATTCTCTTGTTCACTAGGGAAGCCCTTGGCAATATCCACTGGATCAAGGTCAGCTATCCATGCTTTGGCTCGGGTAAGTGCCAGCAAAGCGCCGGCCCTGGCAGCAGATCAATTCATCTCTTCTATCTGCGTCGGTGTCACGGATAACCTTGCCAGAGTATCCTTGATCAAAGTGGGGGATGGATTGTTGTATGAAGCTGCACAGATAACCCATTGGGCACCGGTATATAGTTGTTCAATCGAAGTATACGCTGCCTTTAGCTTCATCCGCATATCAGAGCCCAGATGAGCAATGCGGCTACCTACAACGGTTTAAGAAGATGTTAAACCGGCAAATTACAGACATGGTCATTCAAGAAGTCTTGGCAAGACTATTTACCAAACACTACAGAAGTCATTGCATTCACTTGGCGCTTCAACCCAGTTAGCTCTTCGGCCACCGGTTTAAGAGCTGATTCGGCGTCTTCCGCCCGCTTCAGCAATGCATTTTTCTTAGTCTCCCAGTTGGCACGCTCCGTCTGGAACCCTTCTTTGAGTTGCTCCATGGCTGCCAAAGCGGTTTTAAGCTCATCATTTGCCTTGGACGTCTCTTCTTGTTGGGTCTTGATGTTCTCTTGAAGATCGGCAATTTGAGTGCATTGGCAATTTATATCAGCCTGTCCCAGACAGAGGAGGAGTATGTAAATATGTTGTCAAAGTCCCAAGCATATAACCAGTTATACACTTGGCACTTGGGGGCTAATGTGGATTGCTTCTTTACTACTAATTGCTCAAAGTCCCAAGGATCAATACAAGTTTTAATCTTGGCACCTGGGGGCTAATGTGTGTTTGATCCAAAAAATACACAAGTAAAGTCAATAGGGTATAGTATGGAATATACAAGTCCCGGTTTGTCTTCATAAGACAAACCGGCCCTTGGGGGCTATGAAGTCAAAGTGTTATTTATCTTTAAAGACCCGGTTTATCTTTAAAAGATAAACTGGCCCTTGGGGGCTACAATACAATGAATGAACAGAATAAAGATGGTGATTTGAAGATTACCTCATAGCGTTCCTTCATTAGATTCACCAAACCGGCTTCATAATCTCGGCTGGTGTAAAGCCAGTTCAAGAACCCAGAATGAAGATCTTGAGCAGAAAGATTAACATAGTCGGACAAGTCGGTCTTCCATTTTCCCTTGCCCATAGCAGCAAATTCATCCTTGGCAGTGTGCTTCGATAAAGGAACTGGGTTGCCTGGGGCGGTATAAGTAGTACCAGTGACAACAACGTCATCATCATCTTTGGCTGGGCTCGGCGGATTGACATTGTCTTTGGCTGGGCTTGGTGGATTGGCAGCAGGGCTTGGCGGTTTGGCTGCAGGGCTTGACGGATCAACAGCCGACCTCAGCGGATCAGCAACTGGACTTGAAGGCGTGGCATGTGGACTTGATATTTCAACATCTGTTTCCGGGTCAGCTTCCGGTGGATTGGCATCGGTAGCTGGGTCTTGCGGGGCAGTGTCATCCATGACAATATCAGGATTTTCACCAGCGTCGTCTGGGGTGTTCTCCGGTTCAACATCGTCAGAGGGGCCGCTGGTCTTGGCTTTCTTGCTCAATCGGGCCTTGGCACTACAACGTCAAAATAAAGATTAGTATGATAAACAGGTGCATGAAGAGGCAAACCGAAAAATAATGCATTTACCCAGCGACGGTCTTAAGGGGAGGCAGCTGAGTAGTTGATGAACCGCCAGATGAATTGGAAGACGTCTGGTAATTCAGATCAGATGGATTAAGTGGGTATCGGAAGAAACCCTTCAAAGGATAACATTTTTCGGGAGAGCAAGTAACCTTTGGACGACGCTTCCGGGTTGGTGTATCCGGTAAACCGGAAGAGGTGACTTGCTGGCCACTGTGTCGGGTTGTGCGGCGCCCTTTAGGTTGTTGTTTCTTCAAAGGAAATATTGGATCCAAATAAGCAAGAGGGTGAGAGTATTTCACTTTCCGAACTGCACGGTGAAATCTTTGAACCGGCACGAGATCTGAATCGGAGGAAAGAGAGATTACCTCAACATGGTCCGCACGGCTGACCTCTGCATCATCCTGATGATAATCATTGTTAATAAGATGTATGAAAAAGGAGCCAAGGGAGTCAAGTTCTACCTCTTGATCCGAATCTTCAGCATCTTCGGGCGGATCAGCAGCTTCGCCGGTCTTCTTCATGGCTGTTTTCTTGGTAGCTTTGCTCTTGGCATGAGGAGCTCTGGCCGTTTTATCTGAAGTCTTCCTTTTCCAAAAGGAGCTATTGGGCTGAAAAAATTAAAGAAAGATTTGTTAGAACAATGTTAAAGCGGAGGCGGATCAAGAAAGTACAATGTTAAAATCTTTACCGCTGGCAGTTTGTTGGCGGTGTAAAAGGGGGCCAGCCCGGTTTGGCTGCATGCGGCAATTGGTTCATCTAACATCTTCACCGATTCGGTGACTTCATCATCAGTCACTTCTATTTCGGTGAACCGTTGAGGATCCTTGGCATCGCCGGTATACTCATGCATTAATCCGGAGCAACGACTTAAGGGCAGGATGTGCCATTTAACCCAACAGCGCACAAGATCAACACCAGTCAAACCGTTGGCCAAGAGAGCCCGGAGCTTGGCGAGTTGAGGAGCATAAGTTTGCCGCTCTTTGGCAGTTAATCGTCGAGGCAATGGGTGGTCGTTGCTAAGCCAGTGAGGGCGGTAACCTGGCAAGGGATTCTCTTTAGCAGGGGCAGTGTTCTGACAGTAAAACCAAGTTTGGTTCCAGTCTTTGGGATGACTATGGTGTGATGCATGTGGGGAATCAACTTCCTTCCTCTTCTGGATTGATACCCCGCCAAGTTCCATATTAGGACCATCAGAAAATTAGGTTCGGCGGTTTAGATGGAAGAAGTCCCGGAATAGCTCGACAGATGGTTCTTCTTGAAGGTAAACTTCACAAAATACTTGAAAGTTGCATATGTTTGACACGGAATTTGGCCCAATGTCTTGTGGATGGAGTTGAAAGCTAGCAAGGACATCCCGGAAATTTTTTGAACCAGGAGGGCTGAAGCCCCGATCTAAGTGCTGCATAAAGACAATGACTTCTCCATCCTGAGGCTCAGGAGGGCACTCAAGGCCAGGAACTTGCCAGTGAAGGACATTTTTCGAGGCTAAAGCGCCGGTTACGATGTAGCCATTGATCTGCATTTCTGTAATCCGGGACGGAACCTGTTGCAAGCGGCGAATTGCTTGGTCATCTTGGATAGCAAACTGTAAGGGTAAAATGAAAGCCGGTTTACGATTGACAGTTCAAGAAGTATTAGTTGGTGTTAAAAATGGGACATTTCATCAAGGCATATATGTGAGATAAACCGGAAATTGCTATTCATATCAAGATGGCGGTTTAAGTGAGGGCTAATGACATGTGGCGAATTACCAACTACTAAGGTTTAAACCGCCCTTAGGTGGAGGAGCCAGAGATGAAAATCCACTAAGTGTTGACAGAAACAAGTTTCACACAATGATGAAATTTATTTGGATCTACCATACTTCAGTAAAGAAAAAATTTCTGCGACCTATAATGGCGTTAAAGCAGAACAGAGAAGGTCGTGCACTTTGCTGAGGATTCTATACAAAGAAGGAAGATCTACTAGTACTGAAAATGGACTCGGAGCAACGACCGCATGGGATCTACGCTACTGATTGGATCAAATAAATTATGGCAGAAGCAAAATACGAAGAATTGGGATGAACACTTATGAACACGAATGAACTCATTAAACCTAGTATGGATCTAAAGATGCGGGAAAGGGAAAACTTACCAGTGCAGATCTACTGCGAGGGATGCCGCGAACTCTGGTTCGATTCAGGTTGATGCAGCGGCCTTCGTCGGTGCAGTTCTCAAGGGTTGAGGGCGGCGGCGGAGCTTCAGAGCTTGCGCATCGCGAGGAGGAACAGGAAGGCACGGAAGGGGAAGAAAGAAAAGGACCCTCGGGCTTTATTTATAAGGAGAAAGGTATAAATGACAGACGCAAGAATCGAGGAGCCTGAAGCGGCAGAGAGGGCGCACCTGTCGCCTCGATTTTTGGGATACCATTAATGAAGGGAATCTTTTTAATCTTTTTATACAGAGATGATGTCATGATGGTCCGTTGATGTGTCCAGAGGATGACATCACGGTGGTTTAACAAAGTTTATAGGAGAAGCCAACATGGTGGTTTACGAGAATATAAGGAGATGTTCACAAGATTTATTTAAGTTTTGAAGATTGACATGAACAGGTTCAAATCAATCTGGGGCCTAATGTTGGGGATATAACTACTGAGTGTAAATCGGCCAGGAGGGCCCGGTTCACCCTCAACTACATTGAAGCCCACGAAGATCCAGAAGATGGCGTTTTACTAATGAAGCTTAGGGGCCCAGAGCCCAAGGGCGGATTAAGGCCCATAGTAGTAAACCGCCATGGTTATGTAACTTGTAATGTAAGTTAGGAAAGGAGAGACCAAGCCGGACACTTGTATGAGTCGGCCTCGGGACTCTGTAGACCGGCCGGGCATCAACCTATGTATATAAAGGGACGACCCGGCGGCGGTTCAGGGACAAGAAACAACAACTCGACACTCAGGCAAAGCGTATTTGCTCCCTGGTCATTGAAACCCAATCAATCCCATCACAACTAGACGTAGGCTTTTACCTTCATCGAAGGGGCCAAACTAGTATAAAACTCCCGTGTCCCTTGTCCGGTTTAACCCCTTCAAGCTAACACGTTGTGATGGCTCCACGACTAAGTCCTTTCCTGAGGACATCTGACGTGACAATTCCACGACACGACCTCTTACTGGCGCCTGCGTTGAAGGGAGAAGTGTATTCAAGAGTGATGGTGCTTCGTCCGTCCAACTTACGACTGGGTCTATGTGATTTGATGGCTCATTGGTCATTATTACTGAGGTGGTAGGACTGCTGGATGTCCCACGCTTTCGGTGAAAGGAGGTACTACTAGATTACAATTTTCTCCATTCTTACAGCGGAGGAGTGCGGAAGCAGTGAAAACACGCAGGCTCAGTGATTACATGGCCCACCTCACAATATCACCATATTTTCTAGACACCGTTGCGACACCTAACTCTTTACATAGTACTAGTATAGTACGTACTGTAATTTGTCAGCGAGATAAATTTGTACAATGCTATGAAGCTTCCATCTTCAGTTTCATGTATCTTGCGTCCAAGGTTGCCCGTTGCAACATTTCATCAAATACAAAGGAGACTAACATGCATGCTATTGCATCTCAATGATTGACAAATCATAGCCAATATGTACTCCCTCCGTTCCAAAATAAGTGTCCCAACTTTATGCAAACTTTAGTACAAAGTTGTACTACCATTAAAGTTGACACTTATTTTGGAATAGAGACAGCTAAAGAAGAAAATGATCCATGCAGTCCCTAGCCCTTGAACCGTAAACCCTAACCAAGCTTTAATTTGCTAGCAATGTTGGAGCTTTTTCCCAAGAAATGAAGTTTGCAACCCTTTGACCATCGGACCATTTTGTGCAGTTTCACCAAAATTGAGATGAGCATCCCTGTGGCAAAGAAATTGAAGAAGCGTGATTAGAATAAGAGTAGTGGGACTAGTTGATGAGACATAAACTCATCACAAATACAGTACATAGAAGCCAATAGAGGCATGTGCGGGGCAAAGAAGTAGAGAAATTATCGACATGGAGTGATGTGGGCAGCTGGAGCAGTGGTGCAAGCCGGCTGTAAAGGAAGTTGTACCTGAGGGATATCAGGACATAGCTCAACCTAGAGGAGGGCGGCGGGAGGCGGCAATTGCCCGTGTTTCGGCAGTGAGCAAGGGACGAAGGCAACCTCACCGGCTTTGTGAGAGAGAATAGCGGGGACCCCTGATCGGGACGTGCTAATAGTGGGTTTTCACCATCGGCGACGGCAACCGCATCTGCACTAAGCATCCACCCCTTCCCCCGGCGGACGTGATCCATCAGGGTGTTAGAGATGTGGCCATAGTCGTTTTATGCGAGAGAGTGTGAAGAGAGCAACCCCGACAAGCAACCGTGCAGGCTCGTCCTGACTATGTATATAGTGGAGCAGTTTCCTTTTCTCTCCATATGAACCTATTTATATTGCGTACGTGCCACCGAAGAAAAAAACTTTATTTATAAATGACGTGGCACCTACTACTCGTTCTCCTATAATCCTTGCGCTTGGCATCTCCAAAATATTAACCTTGCATTTGGCTCTTCGCCTCTTCGGGAAGTCGAGCAAGAATGGTACTGCAGTATATATCGTTCTGGCTATATGAGACCGAATGAATTGCTGCACATCCACCACATGGGTGAGGGTAGAGGGGCGAGGGAGAGTGCATACTATTACATCTGTTTCAATATGGATTACGTACAGAGCAAAATGAGTGAATCTACACTCTAAAATACGTCTATATACATCAGTGTTTGGAGTATGTACTAGTAGTTCATATTGAAATCTACTAAAGGACATATGTTCCAAACAATATGATAATCTCTCTAACCAAGGTAGGGACGAGGAGTAAACGGAGAGAGTAGTAAAATTTTCTCCTCGTCCTGCAAGCCACCGCGCACGTGGGCGAGGGAGCGGGTGTAAGGCGTACTCGTAAGCAAGCTTCACCTCATCCTGCGAGCCACCACGCCCATGGGCGGGGGAGACGGTGTACTAAGCAAGCTTCTCCTTGTTCTGCGAGTAGACGGGACACATCAAAAGTACTCCAGTGTATACAGCCTTGCCTCTAAGGTAGGACCCACATGGTTTGCCTCTTTTTTAACATAATGCTTCAAGTCGCAATTTGTTGTTCACCCGTGGTAGACGATCCTCCCTCCATCAAGTGGACAACTAGTACACGTGTCAAATTACCACGTGGGCTGCCTTTTGGTACAGAAATGAGCTCCACCGTGTACCCGCGCGGGTGTGGTTGGGAAAGAGACGGGAGTACGTGCACCGTGCACGCACCTCTTCTCTTCGTGCACGTCCCCCACCTAGGTGTGTGTGTGAGAGAGATACAAACCTAGACAGATGGCATGTGCGTTCGTGAGTGTTTTTTGTTTGGGGGTGTGATTTCGTGAATGTATTTGCGGGAATATGTGTCCATGACATCTCAAACATAATTTTGCATGGGCGATTGATGTCTACTACACAACCTTCTTCTTGTAGATGTTGTTGGGCCTGCAAGTGCACAGGTTTGTAGGACAGTAGCAAATTTCCCTCAAGTGGATGACCTAAGGTTTATCAGTCCGTAGGAGGCGTAGGATGAAGATGGTCTCTCTCAAACAACCCTGCAACAAAATAACAAAAAGTCTCTTGTGTCCCCAACACACCCAATACAATGGTAAATTATATATGTGCACTAGTTCAGCGAAGAGATGGTGATACAAGTGCAATATGGATGGTAGATATGGGTTTTTGTAATCTGAAATAATAAAAACCGCAAGGTAACTAAAGATAAAAGTGAGCGTAAACGGTATTGCAATGATAGGAAACAAGGCCTAGGGTTCATACTTTCACTAGTGCAAGTTCTCTCAACAATAATAACATACATAGATCATATAACAAGCCCTCAACATGCAACAAAGAGTCACTCCAAAGCCACTAATAGCAGAGAACAAACGTAGATATTATGGTAGGGTACGTAACCACCTCAAAGTTATTCTTTCGGATCAATCCATAAAAGAGTTCGTACTAGAATAACACCTTAAGATACAAATCAACCAAAACCCTAATGTCACCTAGATACTCCATTGTCACCTCAAGTATCCGTGGGCATGATTATACGATATGCATCACACAATCTCAGATTCATCCAACCAACATAAAAGTACTTCAAAGAGTGCCCCAAAGTTTCTACCGGAGAGTCAAGAACGTGTGCCAACCCCTATGCATAGGTTCCCAATGTCACAAAACCCGCAAGTTGATCACCAAAACATACATCAAGTGGCACATGATATCCCATTGTCACCACAGATAATCACGACAAGACATACATCAAGTGTTCTCATAAAAGACTCAATCCGATAAGATAACTTCAAAGGGGAAACTCAATTCATCACAAGAGAGTAGAGGGGGAGAAACATCATAAGATCCAACTACAATAGCAAAGCTCGGGATACATCAAGATCATGCCATCGAGGGAACATGAGAGAGAACACGAGAGAGAGAGAGATCAAACACATAGCTACTGGTACATATCCTCAGCCCCGAGGGTGAACTACTCCCTCCTCGTCAGGGATAGAGCCGGGATGATGAAGATGGCCACCGGTGATGAGATCCCCCTCTGGCAGGGTGCCGGGAAGGGATCCCGAGAGGTTTTTGGTGGCTATAGAGGCTTGCGGCGGTGGAACTCCCGATCTATCTTCTGTTCTGGAAGTTTTAGGGTACGTAGGTATATATGGGTGCACGGGGTACGTCGGTGGACCTCCGGGGTTCTCACGAGGTAGGGGGTGCACCCAGGGGGGCGCCCCCCACCCTCATGGGCAGCCCGGGACTCCCCTGACGTGCACTCCAAGCCCATCGGGTTGGTTTCCTTCCAAAATTAACTTCTCCAGTTGATTTCGTTCCGTTTTGACTCTGTCTGATATTCCTTTTCCTCGAAACACTGAAATAGGCATAAAACAACAAATCTGGGATGGGCCTTCAGTTAATAGGTTAGTCCCAAAAATAATAGAAAAGTGGATAATAAAGCCCAATATTGCCTAAAATAGTAGATAAAGTAGCATGGAGCAATCAAAAATTATAGATACGTTGGAGACGTATCAAGCATCCCCAAGCTTAATTCCTGCTCGTCCTCGAGTAGGTAAATGATAAAAAAGAATGTTTGATGCAGAGTGATACTTTGGCATGATTTCAATGTAAATCTTCTTAATTGTGATATCAATACTCAAATCCGAAAGATTCAAGACAAAAGTTCATATTGATACAAAAATAATAATACTTCAAGCATACTAATCAAAGCAATCATGTCTTCTCAAAATAGCATGGTAAAAGAAAGTTCATCCCTACAAAATCATATAGTTAGGCTATGCTTCATTTTCGTCACACAAAGATGTTCCCAACTTCTATACCCCCGATGACAAGCCAAGCAATTGTTTCATACTTAAATAATCTCAAACTTTTTCAACTTCCACGCAATACATGAGCGTGAGCCATGGATATCGCACTATGGGTGGAATAGAATATGATGATGGGGATTGTTTGGAGAAGACAAAAAAGGAGAAAGTCTCACATTGACGAGGATAATCAACGGGCTATGGAGATGCCCATCAATTGATGTCAACATGAGGAGTAGGGATTGCCATGCAACGGATGCACTAGAGCTATGAATGCTCAACAAAAGAAAACTAGTGGGTGTGCATCCAACTTGCTTGCTCACGAAGACCTAGGGCATTTGAGGAAGCCCATCGTAGGAATATACAAGCCAAGTTCTACAATGAAAAATTCCCACTAGTACGAAAAGACAACTTATAAGACTCACTACCATGAAGAACAAGGTGCTACTTTGAAGCACAATATATGAGACTCACTACATGAAGAACACGGTGCTACTTTGAAGGACAAGTGTGGAAAAAGAGATAGTAGCATTACCCTTTTTATTTATTTTCTTTTTTTTTGGGCCTTTCTTTTTTTTGGCCTTTCTTTTTTTTTTGATTGGGCAATGCTCTAATAATGATGATCATCACACTTTTATTGATTACAACATAAGGATTACAACTCAAAACTTAGAACAAGATATGACTCTGTATGAATGCCTCTGGCGGTGTACCGGCATGGTGCAATGAATCAAGAGTGACATGTATGGAAAATAATGCATGGTGGCTTTGCCACAAATACGATGTCAACTACATGATCATGCAATTGGCAATATGACAAAAGTAATGTATGTCATGATGATGGTGGTGGAAGTTGCATGGCAATATATCTCGGAATGGCTATGGAAATGCCATGATAGGTAGGTATGGTGGCTGTTTTGAGGAAGATATAAGGAGGTTTATGTGTAATAGAGCGTATCGTATCATGGAGTTTGGATGCACCAACAAAGTTTGCACCAACTCTCAAGGTGAGAAAGGGCAATGCACGGTACCGAAGAGGCTAGCAAAGGCGGAAAGGTGAGAGTGCATATAATCCATGGACACAACATTAGTCAAAAGAACTCATATACTTACTACAAAAATTTAGAAGCCATCAAAAATCAAGTACTACGCGCATGCTCCTAGGGGGATAGATTGGTAGGAAAAGACCATCGCTCGTCCCCGACCGCCACTCATAAGGATGCACAAGCCAGGTACACTTCATGTTTCAAATTTGTTACACAACTTTAACCATACATGCATGCTACGGGATTTGCTAACTTCAACACAAGCATTTTTCAAATTCACAATTACTCAACTAGCATGACTTTGATATTATCACCTCCATATCTCAAAACAATTATCAAGCATCAAACTTATCTTAGTATTCAACTCACTCGAAAGAAAGTTTCACATATCTTGAATACCAAGTATATTAATATTAAGCAAATTACCATGCTATTAACGACTCTCAAAATAATCTAAGTGAAGTATGCGAGTTCATCTATTTCTTCAAAATAAAACTACCACCATGCTCTAAAAGGTATAAGTGAAGTACTAGAGCAAACTACACCGAAAGATATAAGTGAAGGTCAATGAGTAGCTAAATAATTATGCAACTATGCGAAGACTCTCTCTCATTTAATAATTTAAGATCTTGATACTTTATTCAAACAGCAAGCAAAGCTAAAGAAAACTACATTGCAAGGATAGCACAACTCATGTGAATAAGCAAAAACTTAGGCTCAACCGACACTAACTGTCGTGGGAAATGAACACCTATGGGACCGGGGTCCCTTTCAGTCCGGCGAGGGGCGGAGATCGCACGAAGAGCGGATCGAGGCGGAACACACGAGCGATTTTACCCAGCTTCGGAGCTCTCCAGAGAGATAATACTCCTACTGTTGCTTTGTGGTTGTATTATGTTCTTGCTCGAGAGCGTGGGAGTGTTCTGGTTTCGAATGAGTCGAACCCCCCCTACTTTGCGCATGGGCCTCCTTTTATATGCTAAAGGGGTCATCGATAGGTGGCAACGCAGGCAAGGGTACAAATGTAAAAAAAGAGTGGTTGGTACAGCTACCTCTATAGTGCATCCTACCTAACTCTGACAGCAGGGGACAAGAGCATTTAATGCCCGTCCGCATCGCCCAAACAGTGCAGAAAAGCGACTGTTAGGGGCGCCATCGCTTGCCACGATGGCCATCTTGTCATCTTCGCTCACCACCTCGCACCGCTTGGCTACACAGCCTCTCGCCACGTGCGCCTGGAATGGTCCTGTGGCGACATGTCGACGGATGTGCTGGAGCGTGGGCGCAAAGTGGCGGCCTGCCGCGGCAAGCGCCTTGCCGCGGTCGTTGTCTTGTCGCTCGTCGGGTCTTGTCGGGACACGCGGCGCGTCGCGGCAAGTTCCTTGAAATGCTTTGGTTGGCCTTCCCAGCAAGCTCCTCTTGCCGGGGCCTTGTCCTTCCCGGCAAGCTCCTCTTGCCGGGGCCTTGTCTTCTTGGCTCGGACACTTTGTTCTTGAATGGCTTCAAAGGAAACACGGAGGACCTTGGCGGGCACCTGGCAAGCCTTGCCGCGGGGCGCTGCGACTGCCCGTGCACAAGTTCGGGATACTAGTGTACCCTTACTCTAGTACACCGACAGGAGCCCCCGGGCCTGGGCCACACACTGTGCCGAGCGCTGTTGGGCCAGGCCCAAAACAAGGCACGGGCACGCGCGGCCTGGGTCCACACCGTATCTGACTCCGTATCCACCGCGCCCTCCCGTAACGGCATGCGTCGAATGCGGCGTCGTGGGAGAGATCGTGGGTGATTCTTTATTCGGGAAAAGCGTAACGTTCACCTCCTCCTCTTTATAAGCAGGGGGAACAGGGGCAGTTCCCCCACCTTCGCCACTTGCGGTTCCAATCTCAGAAATCTCCGCCGCTCCCCTCTGCTTCCAAAGCCGAAAGAGAGCAGCGCTCCGCCCCCCCCCCCCCCCATCGCCGCCGTCGCCACCAACGCCCTCGATCTCCCCCACCGCCTCCGCCATGGCTCCGAAGACCGGGAAGGGCGTGAAGTCGGCCGAGGTGCTGCGGCTCGAGGCGCTGCGAAAGGAGAGGGCAACTTTTCCCCCCGAGCTCGCCGCGAAGGAGCTGCGGGAGTGGTTCTACCTCTTCTGGTCGACAGAGACGCGAGCGCATCCGCGCACGAAGGTGCTCTCCGCCGCCGCTTCGGAACAGGCCCAAATGGGTATCCCTTCTTCGCGCTATTCTTCTATTGCGGGATTTGCCCGCCTTTCTCCGAATTCTTCTGTGACATCATGAACACCTACGGGTTTCATCTCCTTGACTTCACCCCCAATGCTGTCCTGACCATGGCGGTTTTCGCACATCTCTGCGAGAACTTTGTCGGGATCCACCCAAACGTAGCCCTTTTCCGCCACTACTTCATGCCCCGGGTCGAGAGAGGAGAGCCCTTAGCTGGCGGGATCGCCTGGATCTCAAGAGCCAGCAAGAAGGAGACGTATCTAGAGGGGGAGCTCCGCAGCAAATGGGATGAGTGGAGAGCAGAATGGTGTTGAGTCGTTGAGGAGAACCCGCAGCCATTCACCACCCTGCGCCAAGCCCCAGTAGTGCGCGGCGGCGATTGGAGCGCCCTGGCCGCGGACGACGACAAGCTGAAGATCGCCACCACCCGGATCTTGCATCTCAGGCTTGCCGGGCTCACTGTAGGCGCTGTTGGCGCGGATTTCCTTCATCGCCGCATCGCCCCCTGCAAGAGAGGGGGATACCCGCTTGGGAATTCGGGGGTCCGGCGGATATCATGAGGCTGCGCCCGGGCCTCAACTTCAATTTCACCGTCATGGAGCTGGATGCGATGCTCAAGGAGCTGCTCAAGCACGATACCCAGCATCCAGAATGGTTCAGGCTGCCGCAGGGCGTCGTCCTGTTGTGCAACAATTCTTCGCTTGATCGCATCCGCGCAATGATGCCGGAGTGCGACTCGCATGGAATTATTCCAACTTGGCAGGAGCCCGCCGACGACGTCGTGCAGCAGTTCTTCGACGGCCTGGTGGAGGTGGCGGTCCATGCCGACGAACAGAAACTCCTCACCCGCGACACCACCAACGATGAGATGCGGCGCATCGCCACTAGGGCGGAAGAGGCGGCGGCAGCCGCTGGCGCGGGTGAATTCGGATTCACCGTGGAGGAGGCAGAGGCGGCAGAGGCGGCGAGCCTTGCCGATCGAGACGAGCTTGCCAGAGAGCTTGCCGGCGAGGGGGAGCTTGCTGACCCTAAAGCTGAATCGAGTGAGCCCGCCGAGGGTGTGAGCGGCCGGCCATCTTCAAGCGGCTTGCCGCAGGCAGAGCTCCCAGCGCAGCCCTCAGCGCAGCCCCCAGCGCAGCCAAGAAGGCGTCTCCGCAGGACCAGGGACGTAGCAGGGCGGCAGACGGGTCAACAGCCGCCGCGCCGCGGGACACGCTCCACTGCGACAAGCACTACTGCCGCGGGAGCGCCTCATGTTTCTGCGGCAACTGGGGCGGGGTCCTCTCGGACCACCACTTCTGGTCCTGCTGCTGCCCCCGCCAAGCGGTCGAGGGAGCCTACTCCTCCTCCTTGTCGCGCCGAAATAGGGCCGGACTTCGACCTCTCCGCGCTCAGCTCCAGCGAGGAGGAAGAAGAGTAAGACTCTTTGCTGTACTTGTAGTTCTTCAATCCTTGCTGTTTTTATCTTGTATCTGATTTACTTGACTCTGAACCTTGTTCCTTTCCAGGACTCTGGCTGAGAGAGCGGCGAAGAGGGCCAAGGCTCCGGTGATTGTCATCGAGGACGAGCCCTCCGTGACGGCAGGAGGCGCGCCCGAGACCACCTTGCCGGACCCGGCAACCACTCCTCGAAGCAGCCCCCAGCGCAGCCCCCAGCGTAAGTATTTGTTCACTTCCTGTTGTTGGGCGTGCATGAGTACTCTTTCCTTTGCTGACATCTGACTGTTGGTTTGTTTGTGTAGGAGCAGAACAGGCTCACCAGGAGCAATCGGAAGCCGCCCCTGAGGTGCTATCTGCTTCGACTACGCCGCCAAGGGAGGATTCCCCGGCAAGGGAGCGCTCTCCGGCAAGGGAGAGGTCCCCGGCAAGGGGCAGTTCTCCGGCAAGGGACGGGACCAGCGATCCCCCGGTGGTGGAGCCCATGACTACAGAGCCCAGCACAGGTAATCCTTCTTGTCAGAAAACTTCCCTTGGGTTCTTCTTCTTCTGATCTTTCTTCTTAGATATTTGCTTGACTCTTCTCCCTCTCCTGGCCTTCAGATCCACCTTCCACGGAGCCAATGGAGACTGAAGCTACCGGCGAGGAGAACGTGCGCGGCAACACTGATGACGCCGCCGCCACCGAGGAGGAGGCCGGCGCTGATGATCCTGCCGGCGAAGAGGCTGCCAAAGCTGCTGGCGCAGGAGCTGGCGAGGGATCCGGTGATCGCACTGACGACCCTGGGGCCGCAGGAGCGCAAGGAGCTACACCGACCGCCGATCCCTCCGCCGCTAATGCAGCGCTGGGCTCCAAAGAGCCCCAGCCCGGCGCCTACTTGAAGTCCGGCGATGGTGCCTTCATCAAGCTTCCCTAGGCGTCAAGTTCCAGGGCGCCGGTCGAAGTAGAAGTCTTTGACGGAGAAGTGCTTGCCTCCGCGGGGTTGACACTGGTCGACGCGCCAAGCAGCAGCAGCAGTGAGCCTGAGGAGGAACAGCTGCTGCGAAGGCTGCTGTCGCTCTACCGCGCACGACAAGCTAAACTGGAATCCCGGGAAGCGCTTGTTGCGCAAGCGGGAGTGGATATTGAGAAGCATGCGGAGGAGCTCCGGAGTCGCAACCAGGAGGCCCTCCGGTCCATGGCGGAGGAGCGCGCGTAGCTTGTCGAGGCGCGGAAGGCCTTCCTCCTCGAGAAGGCTGAAGCCGAAGAGCAACAGCGGCTTGTCGCCGAGGAGCTGTCCGTGCGGGAAGGCGAGTTGACACAGCGGAAGGTCAATCTGGACAGCTATGAGGAGGAGCTGGCTGCGCGCGAGCAAGCACTTGGCGGGGCTCTCAAGGAGGCAAAGGATGCTGCCGCAGCTGCTGAGGCCGCCAAGAAGGAACTGGAAGTGAAAGTGGCGCAGCTAGAGGCCGATCTGAAAGCGAGGAATGAAGAGCTTGCTGCACTTCAACGCGAGCGCGAGAAGGACGCCCTCGCCCACGGCGAACTGCAGGGTCGTCTCCTCGAGAGGGGCAAAGAGCTGAGCGCCGCCAAGGACTCCAATGCCGATATCGAGTTGAAGCTGGCTACGCTGACTGAGATGCTGGACGGCACCAAGAAGCGGGAGGAGGCCTTGAAGGAGGAGATCAAGGCCAACGAGGCGCTGCTGACGAGGGCCGCCGAAACCCAGGACACCTTCAGGGATACTGTGGAGCTCTGGACGGAGGGCCTCATGAACATCGCCACGGTCATTGACGAGGAGCTGGCGCAGCTGGACATGGAGGGTTTCGGGTACTCCTCCGACGAGAACCTCCAGCCCAGCGCCAAGCTCACTCTGTTCTTCAAGGGCGTGGCGACGGCCCTCCAGCAACTCCGGGAAAGGATCCCAAAGCAGCTGGCCGACGAGTCGCGCACGATCTGCGCCAGAGTTCTGGAGAAGGTGTTGGTGAAGGTGGCCTTCCGCAACCCAGGCCTCAACCTCACCAACGTCCTCAAGAAGCTGCCGGCGGGTGCTGATCTTGAAGCGCTCAAAGCCCTTGTCGCACCCGTTGTGGATAAGGTGAATGAAGTCAGGAGGGTTGATGGCGGCCGCGTAGAGTAGACCGCCCGTTTCTTCCTTTTCTCGCCGCTACTAGTCATGTTACGAGAACAATCTATTAGAGCGCGACAAGTTATCTTGTAATATAACTTTTACTTTGGGCAGTATTTGCTATGTTATTTCCTTTACTTGATTCCTTCCTTTGTATGTTTTTACCCTACGCTTTTAGGGAACTTGCCGGCGCAGGCACCCTTGCCGTGAGCGCTGAGTGCGGAACGTCAGCAACCTGCTGGCGGTGTCGCTACCGACAAGAAACCTTGTCGCAACTAGTCGCAGCACACTTAAGTTGTTGAGCGGACTCGAAACATAGTAAGGGTGCAACTAGCTACGAGTTGGTTCCTCCACGCACAGGTTTTCCATACAAAGCACGGTCGTTCAAGGAAAATAAAAAATTTAAAACTAATTGCTCAAACTTTGGCAACTTAGCTTTTCTGTCGTTTGCTTCCCGGCAAGGCGAAACTTTCTTGAACGACGCTTGGTCCACACCATTATCTTCTCCTCCCCCCCCCCCCCCCGGCAAACTTGTGGGCGGGGGAACCTTCCCTTTCTTTGAGAAAAGAAAGAAGAGAAAATAAAGATGTGGAACCTTATGGCTCGTTATTGCTTACCAGGGGTAGGTGCTGCACAAAGCGTCAGATAATACATGCAAAAAATGAAAACGGCATGAAATTTGACAAGATGTGCGGAGCACATGAGATTTATTTACGCACGGGATCTGCGCCCGGCTTTGTACAAAGGGTTACATGCAACAGCGGCAAGGCTTGTACAAAAGGTGGTTGCCGGAACGGGTTCCGGCAACCGCGCCTTACGGGTAAAACTTACGAAGATGCTCAATGTTCCAGGAGTTGCTCACCGGAAAGCCATCTTCGGTCTCAAGGCGGACAGCGCCGGGCCTAGTGACTCGTTTCACCTGGTAAGGGCCTTCCCACTTTGGCGTCAACTTGTTGGAATTCTTGGTGGAATGAACGCGCCGAAGAACAAGGTCGCCTTCCTCGAGACTTCTGGCATTAACTTTGCGGCTATGGTAGCGGCGCAAAGCTTGCTGGTATCGAGCAGCTCGTACAGCAGCCTGAAGACGATCTTCCTCAAGGAGCAGCGCGTCATCTTGTCGCAGCTGCTCTTGCTCAAACTCATCATAAGCGAGCACTCGAGGCGATCCGTATACGAGTTCCGTGGGGAGAACTGCCTCTGCTCCATAGACTAGAGCGAAAGGTGTCTGGCCGGTGGCTCGATTTGGCGTCGTCCTGATCGACCAAAGAACCACTGGCAGCTCCTCAATCCAATTCTTTCCGCACTTGTGCAGCCTGTCGAAAGTCCTGGTCTTGAGCCTGCGCAGCACTTCAGCATTTGCCCTCTCCGCTTGACCGTTGCTTCTCGGGTGAGCAACAGAAGCGAAGCAGACCTTGGTGCCAAGATCTTGGACGTACTGCATGAAGGTGCGGCTCGTGAATTGCGTGCCATTGTCGGTGATGATCCTGTTAGGGACTCCGAAATGGCAAACAATTGACCTGAAGAACTTGACTGCTGACTGTGCTATCACCTTCCTCACTGCTTCCACTTCCGGCCACTTTGTGAACTTGTCGATTGCAACGTACAAGTACTCAAAGCCCCCGACAGCTCGGGGAAAGGGGCCGAGGATATCGAGCCCCCAGACCGAAAATGGCCAGGATAAAGGGATCGTCTGGAGAGCTTGAGTTGGTTGGTGTATCTGCTTGGAATGGAACTGGCACGCTTCACACTTGGTTACTTGTGCAGTTGCATCCTGGAGGGCTGTCGGCCAAAAGAAACCTTGCCGGAATGCTTTGCCGGCAAGTGCTCTTGCGCCAATGTGATGACCACATATTCCTCCATGTATCTCCGCCAACAGTTTCTGTCCATCTTCCCGGGGAATACACTTCAATTTCACACCGTTGAATCTTCTTCTGTACAGCGTGTCATCGACAAACTGGTACATACTTGATTGCCGGGCTACTCTCTCCGCTTCTTCTTGCTCTTCGGGGAGTTCTCCTGTCTGAAGGAAATGGACGATCTGCTGTGCCCATGCTGGAGCTTGTGGCTCGACAACAAGGACCAAAGGCACATATGCTGCTGCGGGAACATCCGCTTCTACGGCAAGAACATGCGGCTCAGCCGGAGCTTGATGTTCCCCGGCAAGCTTGCCGGAGCAAAACTTGTCGGGAGCGTCTGCTTCAACGGAATAAACCCTAGGGCTTGTCGGAGCAGACTGCTCCTCAGCACTCTTGGTGTTGATCTTGGGGATCTTCTTGGCGGTGGCTTCGGGGAGCTCTGCCGGAAAGTAGTCACCAGAAACCAACTTCCTCTTCTTGCTCTGTCCAGTTGATGGTGTTACAGATGGTTGAGTCAGTTTAAGCACAAAGATCCCTAGTTCCACAGGTAACTTAAGTGCGGCGCACTTTGACAGGCCATCTGCAATGTCGTTCTGAGCTCTCGGAACATGTTCCATTTGTAGGCCGTCAAAGTGCTCTTCTAACTTCCTCACTTCATCAATGTAAGCTTCCATCAATGGACTCTGATAATCTTTGTTCACTTGGCGGACGACAAGCTGCGAGTCACCCCTAACAATAAGCTTCTTGATCCCAAGGTCTACCGCGATCCTGAGACCGGCAAGCAAGCCTTCATACTCTGCAGTATTGTTTGTCGCTTGCTCCTTGGGAAAGTGCATCGGGACCACGTACTTGAGGTGCTCTCCGGTGGGTGCGACAAGTAATACGCCCGCACCGGCACCTTGGAGCGAGAAGGCACCATCAAAGTACATGATCCACTCTTTGCTTGCTTCCTTGGCGGGGATGCTCATCTTTGGAATTTCTTCATCAGGTGTTCGCGTCCATTCTGCTATGAACTCTGCCAATGCTCGGCTCTGGATAGTTGAAGTGCTTTCAAACTTGAGGCCAAAGCTTGACAGTTCCAGTGCCCACACGACAATCCTGCCTATTGCCTCTGGATTCTGCAGTATCCTCTTCAACGGAAAGCGAGTGACAACTGTGATCTCATGTGCTTGGAAGTAATGGCGCAGCTTCCTCGAGGCCATGAGAAGGCCGAAAAGCAACTTCTGCACACCAGAGTACCTTGATCTAGCCCCCTGCAGAAGGGAACTGACAAAGTAGACTGGGCGCTGCACCATTTTCTTATGTTTCTCATCATGTGCCTGCGCAGATCCATCCTTGTCGGGACCAGAGCTTGTTGAGGAAGCCCCCTGCTTGTCGCTGGATGCGCTTGCCGCGGTTGCTGGCTCCTTGTCCGCCTCCCTCTCCGCTACTAACGTAGCACTAACCACTTGATTGGTTGCCGCTAGATATAGCAGCAACTTCTCTTGTGGCTTAGGTGCGACAAGTACTGGAGTGGAGGACAGGTATCTCTTTAAATCCTGCAGCGCAGCCTCCGCTTCCGGAGTCCATTTCATTGGACCTGCCTTTTTCAATATTTTGAAAAATGGCAGGGCGCGCTCAGCAGACTTAGAGATGAACCTGCTGAGAGCAGCCACGCAGCCGGCAAGCCTTCGCACATCCTTGACGCGCTTCGGTGCTTCAATCTGCTCAATGGCCTTGATCTTGTCGGGATTGGCTTCAATCCCCCGCTGAGACACGAAGAACCCGAGAAGCTTGCCGGAAGGAACTCCGAACACGCACTTCTCGGGTTAAGTTTGAGGTTGATCTTGCGCAGATTTGCAAATGTTTCATCCAAATCCTGAACCAGGGTTGCTTTGTCCCTGCTCTCTTGACCACTATGTCGTCCATGTAGGCTTCCACATTTCTGTGCAACTGTGGCTCAAAAGCGTCATGGACTACCCTTGCAAATGTTGAACCAGCATTCTTTAGTCCGAAAGGCATCCGTACAAAACAGTATGTGCCACATGGGGTGATGAATGCGGTCTTCTCTTCATCCTCTTCTGCCATGAAGATCTGATGATATCCTGAGTATGCATCAAGAAATGAAAGCAAATCACATCCGGCTGTGGAGTCAACAATCTGGTCAATGCGCGGCAAGGGAAATGGGTCTTTGGGACAAGCTTTATTAACATCAGTGAAGTCAATACAAAGCCTCCATTTCCCGTTCGCCTTGCGCACGACTACAGGATTGGCCAGCCACGTAGGATGGAGCACTCCTCTGACAAGGCATGCTGCTTCCAACTTCTTGATCTCTTCTGCAATGAATTATTGGCGCTCCACTGCTTGTTTCCTGACTTTCTGCTTGAAGGGCCGCGCGTGAGGACAGACGGCAAGGTGGTGCTCAATTAATTTCCTGGGAACACCGGGGATGTCGGACGGTTGCCATGCAAACATGTCGACATTCGCCCGCAGGAAAGCAACAAGCGCACTTTCCTATTTAGGGTCGAGCGTGGCACTGATGGTGAAGGTACCACCAGTGCCGTCCTCCTTGGCGGCCACCTTCTTGGTCTCTGGCAGAGCTGCCTTCGTCTTCTTACACTTGCCGGTGGAGCTCGATGGTGCGTCCTCGACGGTAGCGCAGCACTCCGAAGAGGTGCGCTTGCCGGAGTGGGCATCAGAGCTTTTGTCGGACTTGGTCTTCTTCTTGCCCCCGGGAGCTTCAGCGGCAAGTGTTTTGCGATCTGCTGCGGCTGCTGCTTCCCGGTAGATCTTGTCGGTGCAGATAAGGGCATCTTTCTTGTCGCCAGGGACAGAGATGACACTTATCGGGCCTGGCATCTTGAGCACGTTGTAGGCATAGTGAGAGGCTGCCATGAACTTGGCGAGCGCTGGACGGCCGAGTATTCCATTGTAAGGTAATGGAAAATCAGCAACGTCAAAAGTGACCCTCTCAGTCCTGAAGTTCAGCTCGCTGCCAAATGTCACCGGCAACGTGATCTTCCCTTTCGGCTTGCTCCTTCCCGGGTTGATTCCCTGGAATGTACCGGTCTCTTCAAGCTCACTGTCAGGGATCTGGAGTTTCTAGAGTACCGCGGAGGAGATCAGATTCAAGCCGGCCCCACTGTCAACTAGCATCTTTGTGACTTTGAGGTTGCGGATAGTTGGTGAAACCAACATCGGCAAGCACCCGACCGCAGTTATGCGATCAGGGTGGTCCTCAATGTCAAAGATGATAGGCGTGCTGGACCACTTCAGAGGCTTGCGTGACTCGACTGGTGGTTCTGCTGCATTAACTTCCCGCACCCACTGTTTGAGCTGGCGGTGCAAAGTATGCAGAGAAGCACCGCCGTCAACGCACAGAACCTCTGTGGCTTTCTGGAACTCCTGCTCGTCAGCCTCATCATCATCCATCTCTTCATCTTCATCGTAATCTTCATCCTTGTCGCGACCGCGGGGAGGCCTGTCTCCTTGCCGCTGCTTGGCCTTGCCGCGACGTCCTCCCCGGCCGGGACGCTTCTTGCCGGATCCACCAGTACCTTCCTGGGCCTTCTCCTTGTCGCGTCGCTCGTACTCAGCTTTCTGCTGCTCAACAAGCTGCTCGACCTTCTTGCAGCTCTGGAGATCATGACCCTTGGTGCGGTGGATCTTACAATATTGCTTGCCGGAGCCGTCCTGCTTGTCGGCGGCCGCCACAGCCTCGCCGGAGCTACCAGCTTTGGCTTTGTCGGCGCCACCTCCGTTGCTGGACTGCTCAACAGCTAGCACATCTTTGCCTTTCCTTTTTCTGTTATTCCGCCGCCGGTTTTTCCTTGCCGGGGCGGCATCCTCGCTGTCAGACCCCCCTGCTCCTGTGTTCTCTCCGGGGAGTTTCCTCCCTTCCTCAGCACGTGCACACTTGTCGGCCAGGGCATAGAGCTCACTGACGTCTCTAATCTTGCACATCGCCATCTCCTCCTGCATCCTGCGGTTTCGCACGTTCTGATGGAACGCGCTGATGACCACGGCAGGGTGGACATCTGGGATGTTGCGCTGCACTTGGCTGAATCTTTGAATATACTTGCGCAGGGGCTCTCCTTCCTTTTGGGCGAGCAGATGCAGATCACTCTCTTGGCCATGAGGCTTGTGGCCACCCATAAAGGCGCCGACAAACTGATGGCACAGATCCGCCCATGAGGATATAGAGTTGTCTGGCAAGTGCATGAGCCAGGATCTGACATTGGGTTTGAGCACCAGCGGGAAGTAGTTGGCAAGGATCTTGTCGTCGCGCCCCCTGGCAGCTTGCACCGCGATGGTGTAGATGCTGAGGAACTCCGACGGATGCAACCTGCTGTCGTACTTCTCTGGTACGTCAGGCTTGAAGTTCTTTGTACTGGGCCATTGGACTTGCCGCAGCTCACGAGTGAACGCAGGGCAACCTACCGCGTACGGCAAGTCACCTGGTTCCCCTGGCGCATGCATGTCGACAGTGGGCCCAGCGCGCTAGTCTGATTGACGCCACGCTTCTCTTCGACGCTCGATGCGTGTACGAGCGTCTTCTTGCTGTCGCTCTTGAAGAACTTGACGCTGATCGCGGCGAGCTCGAGGATCTGATGACGCTGTGGAGTCAGTGTCGAGGTTGACCCGGCGAGTCGGCGATCTTGGCCTTCGGGGTGGAGAGTGCATGGTGGTTGCACCTCCATCGGTCTTGTCGCCATCGGCTCGCGTCCGGCAATCTTGCCGCGGCTGCGACGCATTTGGCTGCTGTGGAGTGTCGCCGTTGGTGAAGCCGATGAGGCTCTGAATGGTGGCCCTCCAATCGTCGATCTTGTCCGCCGTTGGAGGGTAATCCAGGAGCAGTTGGGCTCGAGCCAACGCTTCTTCTGGGGTCTTCGGTGGCGGTGGCGAATGGTGCGAGGAGCGGGATATGCTCGGACTTCTAACTATGTTAGAAGGAGCAGGATCCCGTCCAGGCGACCGTGTCTTGCTCGTGCCAGCAGGTTGGCGTGCATGCTGGTCTTGAGCATCTCGAGATTCGCCAGCTCGATTTTGGTCCAACGAGCGTATGGTACCACGAGTACCATGACGCTGTTGACCCTGCACCTCCTGAGACGGGCGCGGTGCATGTACGGATGCCGAGGTTTGCGCGGCCTTGTCCTTGGACCTGGCGGCAGCGTGAGCTCCCTCGTCGGCGCCCGTTCCTCCGCCGGTGTCTACCCCACCACCCGTTTGCTCCGGTGGCGGTGGGATCAACGCGGACAGAGCAGCCACCTCCGAAGCCTTCTTCTTCGGTGGCATGTCGATGAAGATGATGAAGATCTGGCTCGCGTGAACGCCGGATCGGGTTCACACAACCTCGATGCCCCCTACCTGGCGCGCCAAAGATGTCGTGGGAAATGAACACCTATGGGACCAGGGTCCCTTTCGGTCCGGCGAGGGGCAGAGATCGCACGAAGAGCGGATCGAGGCGGAACACACGAGCGATTTTACCCAGCTTCGGAGCTCTCCGGAGAGATAATACTCCTACTGCTGCTTTGTGGTTGTATTATGTTCTTGCTCGAGAGCGTGGGAGTGTTCTGGTTTCGAATGAGTCGAACCCCCCCTACTTTGCGCATGGGCCTCCTTTTATATGCTAAAGGGGTCATCGACAGGTGGCAACGCAGGCAAGGGTACAAATGTAAAAAAAGAGTGGTTGGTACAGCTACCTCTATAGTGCATCCTACCTAACTCTGACGGCAGGGGACAAGAGCATTTAATGCCCGTCTGCATCGCCCAAACAGTGCAAAAAAGCGACCGTTAGGGGCGCCATCGCTTGCCACGATGGCCATCTCGTCATCTTCGCTCGCCACCTCGCACCGCTTGGCTACACAGCCTCTCGCCACGTGCGCCTGGAATGGTCCTGTGGCGACACGTTGACGGATGTGCTGGAGCGTGGGCACAAAGTGGCGGCCTGCCGTGGCAAGCGCCTTACCGCGGTTGTTGTCTTGTCGCTCGTCGGGTCTTGTCGGGACGCACGGCGCGTCACGGCAAGTTCCTTGAAATGCTTTGGTTGGCCTTCCCGGCAAGCTCCTCTTGCCGGGACCTTGTCCTTCCCGGCAAGCTCCTCTTGCCAGGGCCTTGTCTTCTTGGCTCGGACACTTTCTTCTTGAATGGCTTCAAAGGAAACACAGAGGACCTTGGCGGGCACCCGGCAAGCCTTGCCGCGGGGCGCTGCGACTGCCCGTGCACAAGTTCGGGATACTAGTGTACCCTTACTCTAGTACACCGACACTAACCGATAGTTGTTGAAGAAGAAAGGTGGGATGCCTACCGGGGCATCCCCAAGCTTAGATGCTTGAGACTTCTTGAAATATTATCTTGGGGTGCCTTGGGCATCCCCAAGCTTGAGCTTTTGTGTCTCCTTAATTCCTCTCATATCATGGTTTCTCTTTTTATGAAAAGCTTCATTCACAACAAACTCAACAAGAACTCGTGAGATTGGTTAGTATAAACCAATGCAAAACCTTATCATTTTCTACTGTAACAAATCACTTAAATAATTATTCAACATTGCATACTAAATGCCTCTGCATATTTAATACTCCTATCTTTAAATAGAATCATTAAACAAGTAAACATACGCAAACAATGCAACCATAACAGCAATCTGCCAAAATAGTACAGTCTGTAAAGAATGCAAGAGTCATCATACTTCCCTAACTCCAAAAATTATGAACTAAAATTCCCACAGTAATAAATTTATCATAGCTCAATATGCAAAAACATTCAACATTATACCACTCTCTGACTTTTCTAGGGAATTTTTGCAACAGCGGTAAACTTTCTGTTTTCAAACAGCCACATGTATACAAGCAAAATAAACATGGCAAAGCTATCCTTGACTTTTTTATTGAAACAACATTAATATAAATAACATAAAGCAAATACTAACAAAATAAAATGACGCTCCAAGCAAAACACATATCATGTGGTGAATAAAAATATAGCTCCAAGTAAAGTTACCGATGAACGAAGACGAAAGAGGGGATGCCATACGAGGCATCCCCAAGCTTAGGCTCTTGGTTGTCCTTGAATATTACCTTGGGGTTCCTTGGGCATCCCGAAGCTTAGGCTCTTTCCACTCCTTATTCCATAGTCCATCGAATCCTTACACAAAACTTGAAAACTCCACAACACAAAACTCAACAGAAAACTCGTAAGCTCCGTTAGTATAAGAAAATAAAACCACCACTTAGGTACTATAATGAACTCATTCTAAATTCATATTCGTGTAATATCTACTGTATTCCAACTTATCTATGGTTCATACCCTCCGATACTACTCATAGATTCATCAAAATAAGCAAACAACACATAGAAAACAGAATCTGTCAAAAACAGAACAGTCTGTAGTAATCTGTATCAAACGTGTACTTCTGGAACTCCAAAAATCCTACCAAATTAGGAAGTCCTAAGCAATTCGTGTATGAATCCAGAGAAAAAAGAATCAGATCAGAAGCACGTTTCTGTGAATTAACAAAATTAATTTACTGGGTGCAAAAGTTTTCGATTTTCAGCAGGATCAACACAACTATCACCGTAAGCTATCCTAAAGGTCTTACTTGGCACTTTATTGAAACAAAACCTATAAAACATGATTACTACAGTAGCATAATCATGTGGACACACAAAAACAGTAAGGATAAGTATTGGTTGTCTCCCAACAAGCGCTTTTCTTTAATGCCTTTCTAGCCAGGCATGATGATGACAATGATGCTCACATAAAAGATAAGAATTGAAACATAACGGGAGCATCATGAAGCATATGACTAGCACTTTTAAGTCTAGCCCACTTCCTATACATAGGGATTTTGTGAGAAAACAACTTATGGGAACAATAATCAACTTGCATAGGAACGTAAAACAAGCATAATTTCAAGATTTTAAGCACATAGAGAGGAAACTTGACATTATTGCAACTCCTACAAGCATATGTTCCTCCCTCATAATAATTTTCAGTAGCATCATGAATGAATTCAACAATATAACCAGCACCTAAAGCATTCTTTTCATGATCTACTAGCATAGAAAATTTATTACTCTCCACATAATTAAAATTCTTCTCATTCGGAATAGTGGGAGTATCATAAGACTTGAACACTAAAAATTGTTTCTACATTAAAAGAGTAATGTTCAGAAAAAGGGTAATCATAATCATGACAAGATTTGTAAATATAATCATCACTACTTTTTATAGCATAAGTTTCATCACAATAATCATCATAAGTAGCAACTTCGTTCTCATCATAATCGATTGAAACCTCTCCCAAGATAGTGGAATCACTAAATAAAGTTGACACTCTTACAAATCCACTTTCATATTCATCACAATAAAATTCAACATCCTCCAAAATAGTGGGATCACTACTTCCTAAAGTTGACTCTCTTCCGAACCCACTTTCATCAATATAATCATCATAACAACTTTGCATATCAAAACTTGGGATGCTAAAAACATCATCTTCATTAAAAATAGCATCCCCAAGCTTGGGACAAACATTAATTCCAGCAAATATATTCTCAAATATTTCATCCCAATCAAACATAGCTTCCCCAAGCTTGGGCCCTTCCATATCATAAGCATAATCACTCTCATCATTAAAAATATTGATAGCACCAATACTATAGCAATTATCATCATCACAATGAGTAGTAGGAGCAACATCATTTGGGAGGGATACCTTTTTACCTTTGTTGCTCTTTCTTTTCTTTTTCTTCTTCACATTATGTGTAAGTTCAACCTTCCTCTTTGAGCTCCTTATTGATGAGATTGGTTGAATAGAAAGCTCCTCCTCGTTACCTAATTCATCATAAGAAATAATAGGAGGAGATTGGGAAGTCTCTTCCCTTTCATTAGTATTCTCATCATCCTCTATTTGTTTTCTTTTCTTTATGTAATTGGCAATATAAGGATTTTCAATGCAATTCTCCGCACAATACATATAAATTTTCTCTAGATCAAAATGAAGAACTTTATCAAGATTAAATTTTGGAATACCCTCAGTTATACGTTTCATTTCTTCATAACCCAAAAGAAGGCTAAGCTCTTTATGATGCTCAAGGGTAATCAAATTATCACAATATTTGGAAACGACTTGATCATGAAACAAATAGCATTGGAGCTTTAAATGACCATGTTCATTGCAAAGTTCACAAGACGCGCGAAAAATATTGAATCTTTCAGCACATTCATCTAGCTCTTCTTGTAACAATTTGGTTTCTAAGTACTTATGCCTCTTGCAATAAATATCTTCTCTATTTGGTGTGTTCATGCAAACATGCACTCCACAAAAGTTGACATGCTCATAAGAGATATTTTCATCATAACTAGTGCAATCATCATTAGCATCATGGATATTCAAAGAATTCGTACTAACTACATTGCAATCATGCGCATCATTCAAAGATTTAGTGCCAAATATTCTATAGATTTCTTCTTCTAGCACTTGAGCAGAATTTTCCTTTCCATCATACTCACGAAAGATATTAAAAAGATGAAGTGTATGAGACAAAATCAATTCCATTTTTTTGTAACTTTCTTTTATAAACTAAACTAGTGATAAAACAAGAAACAAAAAGATTCGATTGCAAGATCTAAAGATATACCTTCAAGCACTAACCTCCCCGGCAACGGCGCCAGAAAAGAGCTTGACGTCTACTACACAACCTTCTTCTTGTAGACGTTGTTGGGCCTGTAAGTGCGCATGTTTGTAGGACAGTAGCAAATTTCCCTCAAGTGGATGACCTAAGGTTTATAAATCCGTAGGAGGCGTAGGATGAAGATGGTCTCTCTCAAACAACCCTGCAACCAAATAACAAAAAGTCTCTTGTGTCCCCAACACACTCAATACAATGGTAAATTGTACAGGTGCACTAGTTCGGCGAAGAGATGGTGATACAAGTGCAATATTGATGGTAGATATGGGTTTTTGTAATCAGAAATAATAAAAACCGCAAGGTAACTAAAGATAAAAGTGAGCATAAACGGTATTGCAATGATAGGAAACAAGGCCTAGGATTCATACTTTCACTAGTGCAAATTCTCCCAACAATAATAACATAGATAGATTATATAACAAGCCCTCAACATGCAACAAAGAGTCACTCCAAAGCCACTAATAGCGGAGAACAAACGTAGAGATTATGGTAGGGTACGAAACCACCTCAAAGTTATTCTTTCCGATCAATCTATAAAAGAGTTCGTACTAGAATAACACCTTAAGATACAAATCAACCAAAACCCTAATGTCACCTAGATACTCCATTGTCACCTCAAGTATCCGTGGGCATGATTATACGATACGCATCACACAATCTCAGATTCATCCAACCAACATAAAAGTACTTCAAAGAGTGCCCCAAAGTTTCTATCGGAGAGTAAAGAACGTGTGCCAACCCCTACGCATAGGTTCCCAATGTCACGAAACCCGCAAGTTGATCACCAAAACATACACCAAGTGGCACATGATATCCCATTGTCACCACAGATAATCACGGCAAGACATACATCAAGTGTCCTCATAAAAGACTCAATCCGATAAGATAACTTCAAAGGGGAAACTCAATTCATCACAAGAGAGTAGAGGGGGAGAAACATCATAAGATCCAACTACAATAGCAAGATCGGGATACATCAAGATCGTGCCATCGAGGGAACACGAGAGAGAACACGAGAGAGAGAGAGAGAGAGAGATCAAACACATAGCTACTGGTACATACCCTCAGCCCCGAGGGTGAACTACTCCCTCCTCGTCAGGGATAGCGCTGGGATGATGAAGATGGCCACCGGTGATGGGATCCCCCTCTGGCAGGGTGCCGGGAAGGGCTCCCGAGAGGTTTTTGGTGGCTACAGAGGCTTGCGGCGGCGGAACTCCCGATCTATCTTCTGTTCTGGAAGTTTTAGGGTACGTAGGTATATATGGGTGCAGGGGGTACGTCGGTGGACCTCCGGGGTGCTCACGAGGTAGGGGGCGCGCCCAGGGGGCGCCCCCACCCTCGTGGGCAGCCCGGGACTCCCCTGACGTGCACTCCAAGCCCATCAGGTTGGTTTCCTTCCAAAATTAACTTCTCCAGTTGATTTCGTTCCGTTTTGACTCCGTTTGATATTCCTTTTCCTCGAAACACTGAAATAGGCATAAAACAGCAAATCTGGGCTGGGCCTCCGGTTAATAGGTTAGTCCCAAAAATAATATAAAAGTGGATAATAAAGCGCAATATTGCCTAAAATATGAAGGGGAACCATGTGTTTCGTAAGCAAACCTAACTAGATCGGTAGATCAATTGTTGTTTGTCGGAGGAAGGGAGAGACATAACTAATGAGGTAGATCGATCGACGCATGGGGAAAAACGAGTTATAAGGACCTAGCTAGCTATATGTATAGCGGGAGATCGGTCGGTGTACATCCATTTGTTAGAGGCAAATAAGGCCCAGCGAGATGGATAGACAGAGAGAATGGAGCTAGGAGGTGGTGCGAGAGGCCGAGCTACTAGCTAGATAGGGGGAGGAGTGTGCGGTTGTGACATCGATGAAAAGAGGGCGAGAGTTTCACTACAAAAAAAATACACTTCCGTGATGATACGTGTTTGTCACAGTGGGTCACGTTTTCTGTCATGTATGTACATCCATGACGATTTTATGATAGAATCAAGATAGTCATACCTGTGCTATCGTAGAAGTGTTCCATGACATTGCCAAAATTATCATCATGAAAGTGTCCACTTCCATGACGATAAATCACGCGTCACATAAGTGCTTTCGTCAAGGGTGACCGACACGTGGCATCCACCGTAACGGAACGCCGTTAAGCTATCGGGTCCGGTTTTGGATCCGATAACCTGTTAACAACCCCGACTAATGGGGATTTTCCACATGTAAAATCATCATTGGCTCAAGGAAACACGTGTCGGCTCACCATTCGGATAGATGTCATCCACTCATTGGACCGAAGGCGCCTATGTTACGTCAACACGTGGCACGGCCCAACAGAGGCCCATTCCTGTGAAAAGGCCGGCCCGTTTGACTTGGTCAAAAGGTGGCGGGCCGGCCCACGGGAAGACTGTTAACGACCTATTCGCATATAGCCCATTTACAACCCGCTAACCCAGGGCCCATTACGACCTATCCGAATAGGCCCAGTAGCGTCATCTGGGCCGTCCAATATGATTCCAGCCCATTTTAACTTCCGGCCCATGTATGGCCCATGACATCTTTCAGCCCATATGAGGCCCTTTGTAACTCTTGGCCATTAATGGCCCGTGGTGAAACTGGCCCGTAATGAACAGTGTATCACTTTATACCCATTAACGGCCCATTATTCCATTGGGCCATTTCCAGCCCATTTTAATTTTTGGCCTTCTTCTGGCCCATTTATTCTTGGGCTCATTTCCAGCATTCGGTTACTTACGTCCCGTTACTGTCATTTTCTGCTTGTGGGCCAAATTCAGCCCGTGGATACAGTCGGCCCGTTTGTGACCCGTTAATACCTTGGGCCATTTTCATGTAAAAAAACCGTTGGGCTATTTTCATAGAGTTATCAAATACGACATATTAACGGCCCGTTATGGTCCACGAATAGTATGGCCCATGATTGGCGAAATGATTATACGCCCCATAGAAGGCCCATGGATCCTATGGACCGTAGAAGACCAATGGATCGTACGGCCCATAGAAGGCCCATGGATCGTACGACCCGTAGAAGGCCCATGGATCGTATGGACCGTAGAAGGCCCATGGATCCTACGGCCCGTATAGAAGGCCAATGGATCCTACAGCCCGTAGAAGCCCATGGATCATACAGCCCGCAGGAGGCCCATGGTTACGACAGTCCGTGTGTTGCCATGATTATTGTGGCCTAGTTACCAAAAATAGGTTATTGTGGCCACTAGAAAAACACGAAAAAAGAACTGCAGTGACTACAAGCAAACAACTAAACAAGACAATAAGGAAATAAATAAGCAAGCAACTAATTCTAGCTTATTACCGCTATTACACATATTACATCCACTGGGCATCAAAGTTCGCCACCAGTGCAAATATAGGGAACAAAGCAGCATATTACATACACTGGCCGTCAAAATTGGCCACCAGTGCAAATAAACGCGGCAGCAAAACAAGAGCATAACTGAAACAACTTCAAAAGAGCCCAAGAAACGTTATCCTGGGTATCCACCATGCTGGCAATAAGCTTAGCAAGCTTATTAGCTTTGCCCTATTTGGCGCTAATATCCTCCAACGCTTGTTGTTGCACTAGAAAGTATGCATTTGAATGCTCCAAGGACTTCCGCAGTCCTTCCGCTTCTTGTCGCAGCATAGCTGATCAATGTCTTTCAGCTTGTAGTTGAGACTCAAGAAACCGAACTGATTCAGACGGTGAGTTTGAGTAGCTTGTGCAAGCGGTAGTGGCTAGTAACTCGAACACTAAACCAAGACAGGACTTTGGGCTTGTCTCACTGTCTTCAGATAGTCTTCCTTAGCTATTTTATCAGCTTTGTTGGAGACCAACAAGGATGTCTCACTATCCTGAACCTTATCTGCATTACTTCCTTTACCATTGCTTAATAAGGCGCTCTTCCCCAATATTCTGTCAGCATTCTAAAAGAAGAAACAAGCAGACACATAACAGGTTTAGCATGTACTAGTATATGAAACTCATTTCGGTGAACCAGTTCATTAGTAAGTTGGACAGGATTAAACTACCAAGTCTTCTATTATCAAGTACTAGTACATAATAAAAGCATCAAACAAACATATATCTATGTCCTATGGTCACTTCATTGTCTTGCCAAATCAAAATAGAGACACGGTTCAAATCATATTAGTTCAAAACAAAGCGGCAGTGAAAGAATACAAAGCATGGGAAACTACAGGTCACAACAAGATTTCAGATGGGTACCATGGGTCTACATGTACAACAACACTATTGGCTCTGTTGTGATGCTAGTAATGTGCATGATATGAGAAGTCAACTGTATACACAATTGAAATTGAAATCAACAGAGCTATTGATAAGAGCAAACCTATTAAAGAAACATGCGAGAACATACCTACTGTGCCATTGGAGTTTCGATTGGATCCTTCAATTTAAAAGTAAGTTTGTACGAGTAAATACAGTTATACAAGAGCAAAGTACTATGCACGATAGGAATCATAGTTAAAAAAGGTGCGCCTAAGCGAGCGCTTAAGCACGCCTAGGCTCTAGGCATTGGCAAAACGCAATGCGCATAACTATGCTTAATCTGTGCATAACTGCGCATAAGCATGCGCTTTCGTCAGGAAAGCGCAAGGCGGTGGCAAAACGCACAATTAACGCCTAGTGCTTTTTTGAACTATGATAGCAATGGAATCTTAAATTAGACCAGTTGTTCTTCAGGTTTAGGCACTTGTTCTACATGAACAGAGTACAGTAAGAAACAAGAATATAGTACTTAAAAATAGAAAATGGGCTCATAGACCTTACCACATTCTTGGTTTGGGACCGGTACAGAACAAGGCGTTCCCAGCCATCATCCAGAAAATGTGTCTCAGGAGAACGTAAGGGAATTTGATGAGGTTCTTTGTTGGTGAAGTACGTTTTCTTCAGGTAATTCTGATGCTACCACCAAGCATTCTTGAAGATAGCAGAGGTATTAGCACAGGTTACCTGATCCTGAGTTTCCAAATCGGTCCTTCTCTATAGAGAAAAATGGGAAAATTTATTGTATTTTAACCATCATGGAGGTAGGATGTATGGGACAAAGCAAAGTAATTGCCATGAATAACATTACTTACACATAACTCCTGGACAAACACAGGCAACTGGCATTTTCCTTCTTCTTCAATATAATATTTCAAAGGTGGAAAGATATGCACATAGGATTTAACAACATCAAATCGATAGATGCTAAACTACGACTAGCTGGTTGTGCTCCCTCCACGGGAATAGGCATACTAACTGGTGGAGTTGGGGTTCGTCGTGGTAGTACTGGCCCTTTGGGCACTTGAGCTGCCTTACTAATTGCTCTTGTTAGGGAGCTCTATGGTGGAGATGGTGATGTGTCAACAGGAACTGCCTTACTAGCTGCCTTACTATCCGCTGAGGTTGGGGTTAGATTGGGTGAAGTTGGTTCCCTGTCCATCGCAGTAGGGGTAAAATCTGCGAGAGTTTGGGCTATGTGTAGTAGGGCTGGTTCTCGTGCATGTACAACTGGGGTTCTATCTCCACCAAGAGGTAGCACTGTTTTATTTGAAGACCATGTTTTTACTCCGCTAGATACTAGCATCACCCGCTCCAATTCAAATGGCTGATAAACAAGAAACATAGTTGAATGTACAGACATTGTATGAGAGACAAATGCAATAGATAGTGTGGAAAAAAGATGGCATGAAATAGTTGACATGTATATTGTTTAACTAAAACGGATAGCATGACATAATTTCACATATATGATGTCTATCTAAACTGGATAGCATAGCATAACATAATTCAAAGATATGATCAATAACTAAATAGGATCGCATGACATAATTCACCTACATGTTATCTAAGTAATCAGGATCGCATGATTTAATTCACATATGTGATTTATATGCTAAACAGAGGGCATTCAATATGATGTATGAACTAAGAACATGGTGTTGAATATTGTGTATATGATGTCTAAACTATGCAATGCAAGACACCATATGCATGATATGAGCAGTATAACTATGCAAAGTTAGAGTATACACCTCGGTGGGGGAATAGGACTGGTCATCTATCTCTGAATCCATCTCTGAGGAGCTATCGGGACCCAACAAGAGATCTGCTTCGACAGGTAGCACTGTCTGCTCTGAAGGCCTTGTTTTCACTCTAGATTTTTTCCATCTCCCACCCAAATGGCTGATTCACAGGAAGAGTAGTTTAATGTACAAACATTGTCGACAAATGGAAATGTAATGAAGAAAAGGATGGGCAAGATATCATTCAAATATATGATGCCTGGTTAAACAGGATGGCATTGCACATTTCACATATATTATGGCTGGCTAAAAGACATGAGACTGCATAATTCCCATATATGATATAGAAACTAAATAGGTGGCATTATAGAACATGTTTAAACTAAGCAAATGACATATATGATGTCAAAAGTAGGCACTGCAAGGCAACATATGCATGATATGACTAACATCATCATGCCAAGGTAGTGCAAACATCTTGGGGGGGGGGGGTAAATAGGAGTGGTCAGCTGCGTTTGAATCCGCCTCAGAACAGATATCTTCCTCTGGATTGCAATCTGGAGAGCGGGGAGGGTTTTCCATTGAACCCACCATGGAGCGATGTCTGCAGGACATTGTATTGCCGTGCAAAACTCTTCTCTTTTTCTCTACATGTTCAGCATGACTATGTACAATATCTGACATGCATACGAAAAAAATTATGGTGAGATTATGTAAGGAGAGCATGTAGAAATTTAGAGTGATGGTAACAACCAGTGGATGGATCCAAAAATAATGATAGCAAGCTGATGATTGCATTAATTTAATAAAAAGACAGATGATGATTGCTTTACTATTTTTTCCCACCCAAGATGAACATAGGCATACCCTAGGTGAACCAGATATTAGACAGAGATACTATTGATTGCTGCCTCGATACTATTCATTTGGACTCCGTTTTATGAGATGAACTATTGTTTTGACATATAATCATGCTAGAAAAGGTGATTGAAATTATCATTGATCAAACTTGTGCACCTGCTAGCATTCACACTTCATAAATTCTTTCTTTTATCATTTACCTACTCGAGGACGAGCAGGAATTAAGTTTGGGGATGCGGATACGTCTCCAACGTATCTATAATTTATGAAGCATTCATGCTATTTTATTATCTGTTTTGAATGTTTATGGGCTTTATTATACACTTTTATATTACTTTTGGGACTAACCTACTAACCGGAGGCCCAGCCCATATTGTTGTTTTATTGCCTATTTCACTATTTCGAAGAAAAGGAATATCAAACGGAGTCCAAACGGAATGAAACCTTCGGGAGCGTTATTTTTGGAACGAACATGATCCAGGAGACTTGGAGTAAAAGCCAGGGAGCCTTCGAGGAGGACAGGAGATAGGAGGGCGCGCCCATTGAGGGAGTCCTGGATTAGGGGGTATCCGGACAGCCGGACTGTGTACAACGTCCGGACTATTGAAGCGTGAAGATACAAGACTCAAGACTTGGGCCGTGTCCGGATGGGACTCTCCTTTGCGTGGAAGACAAGCTTGGCAATCCGGATATTGTGTTTCCTTCCTTGTAACCGACTCCATGTAAACCCTAGCCCTCTCCGGTGTCTATATAAACCGGAGAGGTTGGTCCTTAGAAGGCCGATCACAATTACAATCATACCATCATAGGCTAGCTCTTAGGGTTTAGCCTCTACGATCTCGTGGTAGATCTACTCTTGTACTACCCATATCATCAATATTAATCAAGCAGGAAGTAGGGTTTTACCTCCATCGAGAGGGCCCGAACCTGGGTAAACATCTGTGTCCCTTGCTTCCTGTTACCATCAGCCTTGACGCACAGATCGGGACACCCTACCCGAGATCCGCCTGTTTTGACACCGACATTGGTGCTTTCATTGACAGTTCCTCTGTGTCGTCACTACAGGGCTTGATTGCGCCTCCAATCGTCAACAACGCGGTCCAGGGGGAGACTCTTCTCCCCGGACAGATCTTCGTGTTCGGCGGCTTCGCACTGCGGGCCAATTCGCTTGGCCATCTGGAGCAGATCGACAGCTATGCCCTTGGCCACCAGGTCAGGTTCGGAAACTTGAAATACACGGCTGGTGTTTGCGGAGACTTGATCTTCGACGGATTTGGGCCTGCGCCAGGAGCATCGAACAGTTACGATGGGTACGGCTTAGACCTGCTGTCGGACGATGCGCGGGATATCACCCCTGCACTAGCCCCGGATCTAAATCCGGAGTAGGTTGCGTTGCCTGAGGACGGAGGGGTGGACCCCGCCCCGCAGGCCGCACACTCATCAGCGGTGGAGCCGAACACAGGCCTCACTTCTGAGGAAGCCTGTGACTCCGGACCCCCGGATTCGTATCTGGTTGTAGGTTCCAGTCCGCGCGCTCCCGAGCCCGCCGAGCTTGGTTGGGCTCCGGTAATGGAGTTCACCGCTACAGACATCTTTCAGCACTCGCCCTTTGGCGACATGCTGAACTCATTAAAGTCTCTCTCTTTGTCAGGAGGCTCTGGGCCGAACTATGTCCGGCTTGAGTGGGAAGCAGACGACGACGGAATTCATTGCCCACCCACAACCCACTTCATTGCCACGGTCGATGATTTATCCGACATGCTTGACTTCGACTCCGAAGACATCGACGGTATGGACGACGATGCAGGAGAATTACCAGAGCCACCGCTCACAGGGTGGTGGACGGCCACCTCCTCATACGATATATACATGGTGGACACTCCAAAGGAAACAAATGGTGGCGAGGCAACGGAGGATAACCCCTCAGGGAGAAAAGCAAAACATGGATGTCATCGGCGCCACTCCAAGCCCCGCCACATCAACACCGGCCCCGAAGATGAAAGCAATCCGTGTCGGGTGGTAGGTGCGACATATGCCAACGGGTGGCTTATCATTGTGGGAGCCAATTAGACATCGCCGGTGCCTGGAAACGGGATAAGGCGAAGACATGCACGCCGGTGAATCTTACCCAGGTTCGGGGCTCTACGTGGAGATAACACCCCTAGTCCTGCTCTGCGGGGTCTCCGCATGATCACTAGATCAACAAGTGGCTACAAGAGGCTCCTTGAGCTGTTTGGCGGGAGGAGGAAGAAAGGGCAAGGCTAGCTCTCTTCTCCCCTCAAAGTTGTGTCTAAAACTATCAAAGTCCCCCCTTTGCATGGGTGCCCTGGGGGGGTTTATATAGGCCTACCCCCCAGGGATACAATGGTAATCCGGCTGGGCGCGGGCCCAACTGTCAGTGTCTATGCTCACCGACTTCTCCGCCGACTGCTGGGGCCCACTGACTGGTGGGTCCCACCGGCTGCCGGCCTCCTGGTCGACAGGTAAGCCCCACCGCTTGGTCCTGTCGGGGGCTGGTTACTGTTGCCTCCCTCTTGATGATGAGGGCTTTGTCGAGGTAAGCATGGCTACAGTGCCGCCGCCTGGCGGGCTCTCACCGTAGCCTTACCTCGTCTTGTCTCCTTAATGGTGCGCTTACTTTGAGGGAGGGAACGAGCCGGCTGGCAAGAGCCGGCTACGTCCCTGGCCGACTAGGGGAGGCGTAGCCGCCTTCGGGTGTCTCTCTGACTGAAGGGGCCCGCCGCCTGCGGGCCGTACTGACAGCCCACCGTGGGTGACATCATGGCTAGCATGGCAACAGTGCCGCGCCGGACGAGTCATGGCTGCCCCGTACGGCGTACTATGGCCATGCGTGCTCCGGGATACGGGGGTGGCAGGATCCACTGTTGTCATGGCCCATCCCATCTCCATTTTGTGGGTGCAGACTTTGAGGGCACAATCTTGGCCGGCCTTCGGGGGCCGGCTTCTTGGAGTTGGCCCTCCCGCGGCTTTCTTGATGAGGATTCTAGGGCCGGGCCGCCTTCCGGTAGTCGACTTGTGGGGCAGCCGGCAGGGGAAGGCGGCCCCGTATCTTGGGTGCTTGAAGGCTTGATCGGCCTATTATTTTTTGAAGAGCCAGGGGGAGCCGGCTGGGCTACCCGTGGTCATTTACTCCGACAGTAGTCCCCGAAGTTGGTTGGGCTTCGTGGCTGAAAGGGGGACGAGAAGCTCCATCAGCTTCCTATCCCGAAGAGCCAGCAGCTAGGAGCTGGTTTTACTCGTGCATGCCTTCTCGATGAAGTTTCTTTGAAATCCGAAGGCGGGAACCAGCTGGTCGCGCTAGCTAGGCCGCGGGCTGGCAGCCTGCCGCCTACACGCCACGTGGCACCCTTCGGCTGGAAGGGCCTGCCAGCCCACGCGCGTGACGGGACGCCGCTACATGCCGGGGCCCGCCACTTCCATGCCTTGGCCTGAGCGCGGATCTTCTGTGGCCCGAACCGACCGCATGTCTTCCGACGGCGGTTTCCGCTCGCTGTTAAGGTGCAATAATCGTGGGACGTGGGGGAGTGGGCGCCGTTAACCCCATGACCCCCACGCCTCGCCTCCTCAGCTTCGTCGCGCGAGGCTATAAGTAGGGGGAGGAGGGGGAGCGGCAGTCGCTCCCACGCTCGCCCTTGCTCCGTCATTCCCTTCTTCTTCTTTTTCATGGTCGCCGCAACGGCTCCCCATCGCGCCACCGCTCCGCCATTCTTCTAGGTGCGCCGCAGCCTTGCCGTCGCCGAATCGCGCGCTCCCCGTCGCCTTCCCGTCCTCATGGCTCCAACGTCGAGCAACTGGGACGGCTCCAACGTCCACGAGGACCACATCGACTTCCTCCACAAGACGCGGCAGCTGCCGGGCAAGGACTACGTGCGGGTCCGGCTCGCGCCGGAGAGGGAGATCTCGCCGGTGCCGGAGGAGGGCAAGCGGGTAATCTTCCGCTCGCACTGCCTGCGCGGCGTCGGACTTCCCGCGAGTGGCTTCTTCTGCTCGTTTCTCGAGTTCTACCATCTCCAGCTGCAACACCTCACTCCAAACACGGTGGTGCTGTTGTCGGCCTTCGTCACCCTGTGCGAAGGCTTCCTCGGTGTCCTCCCCACCCTCAAACTGTGGGGGGAGTTCTTCCAGTCCAAGCTCGGCACGGTCGTCACGGGCGTGCCGGCTCCATGCGGCGCCTTCATCACCATGCGGCGATCGACGGCCGACAACCCGTTTCCGCCCATCGCGCTGATCCAGTCGGTGAAGCTCTGGCAGAAATCCTACTTCTACGTGAAGAACGTCGCTCCGCAAGGCGACTATGTCAACCTGCCGGCTTACGTAGCCGGCCCGACGGCTAGGAGACAACCTTCATGGTCCTATCGGGCCAGGTCGCTGATGCCTGCTGGGGCTGGCACCGTAGCCCGGCTTCGGGTGTTGATCCAGTCGGAGGGCCTGGCCGGGCCCGATCTGATTGCCGCCTTCGTGGAGCGCCGGGTGCTCCCGCTCCAAGGCCGCCCTCATATGATTTGCCAGATGAGCGGCCGCTTCGACCCAAGCCGCCTAAGCACCAAGAAGATGCCTCACTACGAGGTATCTTACATGGTGAACTACATCGCCAACTGCAAGCTCACCGAGGAGTGGCGGTACGGCAAGGAGCCGTATTCTCGCGTCGATCCCCCACCTGTGGTAAGCCTTCCTTCTTTCCTCCTTCTCTTGTTGCCGAGTTCTCTCTGGTCGGCTTCCGACCAGTCGGCTTATTTTTTTCTTTTAATCAGAACTCCCTCCTTCATCCGTAGGCCGGAACCGTGGGGGTGGAAAGCGAGTTCGCTCCCGACCATGCAGCGGACGACTTTGACGACCCTGACTTGGGGGTGGCCACCTTAGATGACGACGCCATGGGGGGAGGCGCGAGGCAAGTGGCTCCGGGCTCTCCGCCACTTTCGAGGACTGGCCGGATGACGACGAGGCCGAGCCTATTCCGCGCCGCCAGCCGGCGTCCGACCATCAAGGCGCGGGCTCATCTGCCAGGACAACTCCCCGAGGCGGCGCGCGGAAATGCCGAGCGGCACCGACTCTCTTTGGTAGTCGGCTGAAGAACCCCAAGGGTACCGTAGCGGTGACCAAGCAGGACGAGGCGGCCGCGAAGGCCGCCCGCTTCCGCAAGGTGGTGAAGCAGCCGCAGGCAGTTTCGATGTAAGTATTAATTCTCGCACGCATTTCTTCTTTCTCTTTGGTCGGCATTCTTCTAAGCCTTTTCTTGATTTACTAAACAGGGCTCCGCTCTCTCTCGAGCGGACTACAGACGCCTCCATAGTCAGAGGGACGGGAGGATCGGCCAGCTCTCGCCGCATGGACACCCGTGCCGAGCTCCAATCGGCAACGGAGCGGAATGCGCGGGAAGAGCGGGAGGCGGAGGAGCGGAGGGCGGCCGCCACCAGGGCGGCCCAGGAGACGACGACAGAGTCGGCGGAGGTGCAGGCCGACGCGGCAGCCAAGGCTCAAGCGGAGGCCGCGGCGGCGGAGAAGGCGGCGGAGGCCCTGCGCCGCCAGCCTCCACAACTCGTCATCCCCCTCCGCATCGTGGCCCCCGATATCCCGGTGCCCCCGCCGGAAGAAGCCGGCCGAGACCAGCCGGCAATGGAGAGGGAGGGGGCGACACAGTCATCCCGGAGGGAGAGGCGGTACCGCCACTGTCGGTCGGGACGGGCCAAGGCGACCAGCCCGAGGCGCTGACTGCGCAGCCGGCTGGAGGCGAGCCGGCTGTGGGGGCAGATCTTGTGGTCCTGTCGCCGACTCGTTGGCGTGCAGGGAAGGTGACTTCGGAGCCGGAGCCGCAGAGGGCCGCGGGCTCTAGCTCGTTAGCCCATGATCTGGAGACGGCCAGCGTCAGCTCACCAGGGTGGACGCCGGGCGGTGGGATGGCCGTGCTGAATGTGACGGCGCAGGACGTTCAGAGCCGGCTTCAGTCCCAGGCCGCCACGCTGAAGCAATACACCCAAGAGTTTCTTGCGACGCGATCGGCCATCCGGGTAAGTCTTCTTGATTTCTTTTGTGGGGGCGCGTCAGCGCACCCACTGCGTGTAGTCCCTGAGTTTCGAGTCGGCTACTGAGCAGGTGGCTTGGAACTTCTCAGAAAACTTTGATTAATGACTTGTTCTTATTCGCACCTTCGTCCTGTTTACAGGACTATCACAACCTCCATGCTGCTACCTTCAACTCCCAGGCCCGGGAGATGAATCAGAAGACCACCGATCTGACGGAGAGCCGGAGTAAGTGCTTTTATTTTTTTTATCTCATGTGGGGGCGCGTCAGCGCACCCGCTAGGTGTAGTCCCCGAGATTCGGGCTGACTGCTGAGCAGTCGGGTCGGATCTTTCCTTGACAACTCCTCCCTTATTGCTTTTTTCTTCTTCTTTATGCTTGCAGGGGCCAATGCCGACTTGAGGGAGCAGCTTGGCATAGCTCAGACCGCCCTTCGCGCCAAGGAGACCGAGTGCAACACCTTGGCCCAGGAACGTGATCACCTGGCCAAGAAACTGGCCGACCAAGAGGAGGACCAGAAGGCGGCCCTAAAGACGGCGTAGGACAGCGAGGCCGCCCTCAAAGCCGGGTTGAAGATTTGATTGACGGTAGGCCGCCTTCCCCTTCGTCCCTTTGCTCACCCCTGTCATCTGGTATGTCTTCTGACTTGTTCTACTTCTTTCTTCTTGTGCAGAATACTTCCCCGGCTACTCCGTTGCCGCCAACCAAGCCATCGAAGCTCACCGCAAGGCCCGACGGCAGGCTGGGGCTGAGATCGCACTGGGTGCCAACCGGACGCTTGAAGAGCAGCTTCTGGCGATTCAAGCCCACCTCCAGCCGGCTTACCGCATGCTCCGCCGTCTTCAGCGTGCCGAAGCGCAAGTGATGGCCGCCCTCTGGCCTGGCGAGGTGATTCCCCGCGCCCCAAGTCGAACTGTCGACTGGCTGGAGGTAGCAGTTGGCCGCTTCGAGGCCTGGAAGGCTTCTGCAGCTCAGTGCGGGGCTCAGCAGGCGCTAGAGTTTGTGCGGGCTTGGTATCCTGGGCTGAGCTTGGACCAGCTGCGCACCTGGCGGCAGGAGGCTGACGAGGAGCTGGAGGCGGTGCGGCCGGCTATCATCCAGCGTGCCTCGGCGATCGCCGACTTCACCGACACCAGCGCCTTTGCCCCTGAGGTGAATAAAGACGGTGTTGCTCAGCCAGAGGAGTGGTTCGGACTGAACCCGGCGGAAGGAGAAAACTCGGCGGAGGTGATCGACTCCAGCGACGAGGGCGAAGAGGAGGAGGAGGATGGCGAAGACATTGTGCCGGATGGTGGAGCAACCAGCCAGCCTCAGCCTGATTGTGCTTCCAGCAATGAGGCGCGTGCGAACACGCCGCCTGCAGCGGGTGACGATCAAGCCGAGACTCGCCAGCCGGCCACTCCTCCAGCCGACACTGCCATCTCCACCAACCTGCCCGACACGCCTGTTGCTCCCTTGGCCTGACTCTCCGTCTTTACTTTCCTGCTTGCTACTCTTTGAACAACTTTTTTATTAAATTTGCGCAGTTCCACCCACTGGGGGTGTATTCAAACTATGTTGAATGCCGGTCTTTCGAAGGCTTTTTGTGTAAATATAATTATGCAAGTGCTTGGCTTCCATTCCTACTTGCTTTTCATCTTTTGGCTGTTTTCCTTTACCGCCCTCCCTTGGTCGCCGCCTTCCCAACCGGACAGCTGCTCTGCAGTCTGTGGCCGGGTAAGGGCTTGGCCGTCTGGGAGGGAAAGTACTCGAGCTTTCTTAGATTGTAGCAAAGTAAGAAGGGAAGCCGGCCAGCCGGCTGTTCTAACAGCCAGTTGGCGGGGGGGAAGCCGGCTTGTGTTATATAAGTTCGTTAGTCCTTAGCCGTTTTTCGTGTGGGCATCCTTTCCTGCTTTTGGCTCTTGCCAGTCGGGTAGTCGATTCTTCGAGCTACGACGTTCAACAAGAGAGGGCTTGGGTGCTGGCACACTACTTGTCTGACTGCAGGTAGAACTTAAATATAACCCAAGGCGGCAAGTCCCCGGGCCGACTGATCGAACCCGGTGCCGGACGAGAAAATGAATGTGGTAACATAATCGTAGGCATGCTACTCATCATTCATAGATAAAAGAGGGTAGTCCCCGAGTACTCCTCAAGGGCCCGTTGTCTCATACTTAATACAAAAGGTAGTGTGGTACATACTGCATTTTAACTATAAAATCTTCGGAGGAGATTGGCGTTCCATGGTCGTTCCGACTCCTTGCCGGAATCATCCCTCTTGCGTGCCTTCGACTTCTGTGCATCAATCAAGTAGTAGGAGTCGTTGCCTAAAGCCCGGCTGATGACGAATGGGCCTTCCCAAGGGGCCGAGATCTTGTGCTGGCCGGCTGTTCGCTGGATCAGCCGGAGCACAAGGTCGCCCTCTTGGAAGGATCTTGGCTTGACTTTCCGGCTGTGGTAACGGCGTAGACCCTGCTGATAGATGGCGGACCGGCTGAGGGCTAACAGCTGGCCCTCTTCCAGCAGGTCGACACCGTCTTCTCGTGCTTCCTTGGCTTTCGCCTCCGTGTACATGGTGACCCGAGGTGAGTCGAACTCAATGTCAGTTGGGATGACAGCCTCGGCACCATATACAAGGAAGAAAGGGGTGAAGCCGGTTGATTGTTCAAGGTAGTGCGCAAGCTCTAGAGGACGGTCGGCAGCTCGTCGAGCCAACAGCCGGCCGAACGCTCCAGTGGTACAACTAATCGGGGCTTGATGACTGAGAGGATGAGGCCATTTGCTCGCTCGACTTGGCCGTTTGACTGCGGGTGGGCAACGGACGCTAAGTCCAGTCGGATGCCCTGTGTCGCGCAGAAACATGCCAGTGCTCCCTTGGCAAAATTCGTGTCGTTGTCGGTGATGATGCTGTGTGGTATGCCATACCGGGTTGTGATATCTGCAATGAATGTCACGGCAGTCGGCCCATTCAGCTTCTTGATCGGCTTCGCTTCAATCCACTTGGTAAATTTGTCCACGGCGACAAGCAGATGTGTCATGCCGCCGCGCGCCGTCTTGAATGGGCCCACCATGTCCAATCCCCAGACGGCAAAGGGCCAAGTGAGGGGAATGTTCTTGAGTGCAAAAGCCGGCAGATGTTGCTTGGAGCTGAAAACTTGGCACCCTTTGTAGTGTTTGACTAATTCCTTGGCGTCGTCCAAAGCAGTCAGCCAGAAGAATCCATGACGAAAAGCTTTGGCGACGAGCGATCTTGAGGCCGCGTGGTGGCCACATTCGCCTTGGTGGATGTCCTTGAGGATTGCTATGCCCTTCTCCGGCTCGACGCAGCGCTGGAAGACTCTAGTGACACTGCGCCTAACGAGCTCTCAGTTCACTATTGTGTATGCTCCGGCTCGGCGTTGGACTTGTCTTGCTGAGATCTCGTCAGTCGGCAGCTCTCTATTAACCAGGAAATTGAGGATGGGCTAGGCCCATGATGGAGCTGTGACTTCTTCTGTTGTCAAAACGGCTACTGCGACCAGGGCGGGTGGGCTGGGTGGTGAAGAGTTGGAGTCGGCCACCGCCTGTTGTGTCGATGCAGTCCCCGGGCCGGCTGCAGTAGTCCCCGGGCCGGGTTCTGAAGTCCCCAGTCCGGGTGCGACTATAGCAGTCCCCGAGCCGCCTGTCGAAGTCCCCGAGCTGCCTGCTTGGCTCTCCAAGACGGATCCGACTGCGTCGGGGTCAGGCGACACGAAGATGGAGTCGGACTCTGGGGACGGCTTTACAGATGGCTTGACGAGGCGTTGGAGAGAGACGCCAGTTGGTATAGCTTGTCGGGTGGAGCCTATTCGTGCCAGGGCATCTGCTTGCTCGTTGTCGGCCCTTGGCACGTGGAGGAACTCGCATCCTTCAAAATATCCGCTGAGTTGCTGAACGAGGAAGCGATAGCTCGCCATGTTTGCATCCTTGGCGTCCCAGTCGCCGGATGATTGCTGAACTACCAAGTCCGAGTCACCATAGCATAGGATCCGGCGGATGCCGAGTTCTTTGGATAGCCGGAGCCCGTGTATGAGTGCCTCGTACTCGGCCACATTGTTGGAGGCGGCGAAATGGATCTGCAATGTGTATCTGAGCTTGTCGCCTTTGGGAGAGGTGAGGACGATGCCGGCTCCCAAGCCAGTGCGCATCTTGAATCCATCGAAGTGCATCCGCCAATGAGTGGAGTCGGGCGCAGGCGGCAGGTACTAGGTCTCGGCCCAGTCGACGAGGAAGTCGGCCAATGCCTGGGACTTGATGTCGGTGCGGGGTTGGTAGAAGATCGTGTAGGGAGCCAGTGCAATGGCCCATTTTGCCACCCGGCCGGATGCATCCCGGCTGCCAATGATCTCGGCCAGCAGGGAAGTACATATGACTGTGATGGGGTGTTCTTGAAAGTAGGGCTTGAGCTTCTTGGCGGCAAAGTACACACCATAGCACATCTTCTGATAGTGTGGGTAGTTCTGCTTCGAGGTGGACAACACTTCACTTAGATAATACACCGGCCTCTGGACTAACTGAGCTCGGCCTTCTTCTGGGCGCTGAACCACGATAACGATGCTGACCACCCGGCTAGTGGCGGCAATGTAAAGGAACATGGGCCCTTTCTCAGTCGGTGCCGCCAAGACAGGCGGCGTGGACAGCATCTTCTTTAACTCATGGAAAGCTTGGTCTGCTTGGCCATTCCACTCAAAGTAAGTGGATTTCTTCATGAGTCGGTAGAGGGGGAGAGCCTTCTCTCCGAGCCGGCTGATGAAGCGGTTGAGGAAGGCCAAGCATCCGTTAAATTTTTGGACGTCTCTCAGCTTGGTAGGAATCTCCATTCTTGCTATGGCCTTGATCTTCACTGGGTTGCATTCGATGCCGCGTTCGGAGACCAGGAAGCCTAGGAGCTGGCCGGCTGGTACTCTGAACACGCATTTCTTAGGATTGAGCTTGATCTGAAATCGGCGCAGGTTTTCAAATGTCTCCTTGAGGTCTTTCAGCAAGGTGTCGCGCTTCTCCGCCTTCACCACAATATCGTCTACATAGACGTGGGCATTTCTGCCGAGTTGCTTGAGGAGGCATTTCTGCATGCAACGCTGAAAAGTGGCACCGGCATTTCTCAAGCCGAATGTCATAGTCAGGTAACAGAAAGCTCCGAATGGTGTGATGAAGGCGGTCTTAAGTCAATCAGCCGGATCCAACTTTATCTGGTGGTAGCCAGAGTAAGCATCCAAAAAACTCAACAGCTCGCATCCGGCTGTGGAGTCTATCACTTGATCCATCCTTGGCAGAGCAAAAGGATCTTTGGGGCAGGCTTTGTTGAGGCTCGTGGAGTCGATGCACATGCGCCACTGATTGTTCTTCTTCAACACCAGGACCGGGTTGGCAAGCCACTCAGGCAAGAACACCTCCATAATGAAGCCGGCTGCCAGAAGTCGGGCTATTTCTTCTCCAACTACTCTTCTCTTCTCTTTTGACAGGCGGCGCAAGGGCTGCTTGACCAGCTTGGCGTCTGATCGGACATGTAGCTTGTGCTCGGCGAAATCCGTCGGAACATCGGGCATGTCTTTGGGAGACCATACGAAGATGTCCCGATTCTCACGGAGGAAATCAATGAGCTCGCTTTCCTATTTGCTGTCAAGGCCGGTTCCCATGCCAGCGTACCTCTCCGGGTGCTCCGGGTCCAGAGGTATCTTCTTCGTTTCTTTGGCCGGCTAGAAAGAACATTGAGCCTCATATTCCTTGGGGTCAGGGGACAAGGCCGGCTGCTTGCCGCCCATGGCCACAACTCGGTCCAACATCTTCTTCTCTTCAGCGATCACGAGGGACTCGGCCAGCCGGCTGCTAGCTGCTGCACACTCAGAGGACTTCTTGTAGTCTCCGGATATGGTGATGACGCCCTTGGAACTCGGCATCTTCATCTTGAGGTAGGCATAGTGGGGCACGACCATGAACTTGGCCAGGGCAGGTCGGCCAAGCAGTGTGTGGTAAGGGCTCTCCAGATCCACTACCTCAAACCATATTGCTTCTCGGCGGAAATGATCTTTGTCTCCAAAGAGAACATCTATCCTGATCTTGCCGATTGGTGCGCAGGATAGGCCGGGTACGATTCCGTGGAACACGGTCCGATTAGGCATGAGCTGCTTCGTCTTGATATTCACCTTCTCCATGGTTTCAGGGTACAGTATGTTGATGCTACTCCCGCCATCTATCAGCACGCAGGAGAATCGGGCAGCTCGCCTATCTGTCGTGAGGGTAGTGTCCAAAACCAGTGCATAAGAGCCGGGAGACACCATCACCTCTGGGTGATCGGCCCGGCTCCAGCTGATAGGCTTCTCCGACCAGTGCATGAACTCAGGGTTGTTGGAGGCGACCGCGTTAACTTCTTGGTTTTGTCAGTGCCGGCTTCGCCGGTCCTCGGCTGGCTTGTAAAGACGATGTAGGCGGCATGCTCGTCGGGGAACTCATCTTGAACGGCTCCGACTGCTGGCCGAGCGGCCGGCTGCTGAGGAGCCGGAGGCGGCTGACCAGCAGGCGGCGACGGCACCAGCCCTTGGAGATTCGCGTGAGCCAATGGCATTTCCGAGTCGTGTGGTTGGAGGCCTTCGCGCCGTTGTGGAACTTGCAGGGGGCATCAAGGGCTTGCTCGTAGGAGAAAGCCGACTGCCAAGCCGGCCTTCTGCCCTTCTGCTTCTTGGGCGCGGGCCGCCCTTCGGGTTGTTCGTCTTTGACTGTGGCCACTTGCCGACTGGTGGAAGTCGGCATAGGGGCCTTGCGCTTGTTGTCGTTCTTGTATGGGCGTCGGTTGGGGTCTCCAGCCGGCGTCTTGGGAGCCAAAGCGAGCACCTTCCCGGAGGCGTCTACTCGAAGCTCGGTCTTCATTGAGGAGTCAGCCGTGGCGTACTTGTCTGCGATGACTAGCAGCTCGTCGAGGGTAGTCGGCTTGTCGCAGAGGAGTCGGTGCTTGAGGAGGGTGCCTTCTCGGCACCCGGCGGTGAAGTACTCTATGGCTTGAACCTCGTGCACCCCTTCGCAGGAGTTGCGGAGCTCGGCCCAATGCGTGTGATAGTCGCGGGTTGACTTGTTGGGCCCTTGTACACACAACGAGAGCTGTCGGGGCTTGGGAGCCCGTTTGTAGGTGTTGGTGAAGTTGCGGATGAAGGCTTTCATGAAGTCTAGCCAGTTGTTGATGCTGTAAGGCTTGAGGCTGTTGAGACAGGTGTGCGCCGTGCCTTGGAGCATGAGGGGAACATATTTCACCGCAACACGCCTGTTGCAGTTGGCTATGCGGACTGCAGTGGAGTAGTCGATCAACCAATCTTCTGGCTTCACGGAGCCATTGTACTTGGGCGTGTCTCTTGGGAGCGAGAACCCTTTGGGGAAGGGCTCGTCGCGGATGCGGGGGCCGAAGCAAGGCGGGCCGACATCATCTTCCTCTTCTAACGCTAGGGATCGCGCTAGGCGGTCGATCCGATGGCGGGCATCGTTTTCGCCGACTCCTTCGCGGCGACCTAGTCGGCCGCTGAGAGTTGGATGCGTGACAGGCGGCGGGGTGGGGTATCTCTCCCCACGAAGCGGGGGAAGGGGCGGATCACCCCGTCGCTCCACAGCTCGAGGGCGGCCTTCTGCGTCGCGCTCAATGGTGATTCGAGTCCGACTGCGACTAGCAGTCGGCTCCTTTTCTTGTCTTGGGTGGGCGCCGCCCGCAGTCGGCGTTCGTGATGTCGAGCCGTGTTCTCGGCATGGGGGAGGGCTCTCTGCGCGGATGCCGGCTTCATGCCGCTTTGCGGTCGCGTCGATCAGCTACTGGATGCGTCTGGTCATGTAGGGGAGCTCGTCGGCCCCCACACCATTCAGCTCGTCTACGACCGACTGGGCGGCGCGTAGGTTCTCGAGAGGCGTGGCGTAAACTGGGCGCTCTACTCCCATCATGTCGGCGATGGCCGCGCCGCGTTTCTGGACAACGCCGGCCCGGCTCGGCCCATCGGGAGGCGGCATGCCGAAGGCAGCGCGATCGACTTCGCGCTGGTGAGCCTCAGTGAGGCGTCTCATAGTGGCTAGCTTCTGGCCCTCCGCGACGAGGGCAAGGCGGCGTGCCTCCAGCGCCTCGGTGTCGGCGACAGCCGGGATGGGGGAGGACAAATCGTGCAGCGCCGCTTGTAGGGCGTTGTGGGTGTTCTCGCCAGAGGCGACTCCGTGGCTGATGACCAGCACCTCGGTGACGGTGCTGCCGCCGCTGTCGGCTCGAGGTAGAGGATCGTCGAAGACCACCACGTTGGTGGGGAAAGCATCGAGCGATGCTGTGTCAGAGTCAACAAGCATCGGGTCGGTGGGGCCAACCGACTCCAAATCCACAGCAGGCTCGCTGGAGACGTGGAGTTGGTCGAGGAGGCTGACGAGGCGGCTCTCAAGGCAGCCGGTGCCTGCGTCGGACGCGGGCTCGTCGGAGATGCGAGCCTCGCCAAGAAGATCGGCGAGGCAGCTCGCCGCGCAGGCATCGTCGACACCTTGCAGCGCGTCGGGGCAAGTGCCATCGGGCGTGCTGGGCTGGCTACGCTCACGGGGGAGGAAGAGGGTTCCTGTCCAGAACAGGTCTCCGGACAACGGTGCACCTGGCCCCACGGTGGGCGCCAAATGTCGGGTGGTAGGTGCGACGTATGCCAATGGGTGGCTTATCATTGTGGGAGCCAATAAGACATCGCCGGTGCTTGGAAACGGGATAAGGCGAAGACATGCACGCCAGAGAATCTTACCCAGGTTCGGGGCTCTCCGTGGAGATAACACCCCTAGTCCTGCTCTACGGGGTCTCCGCATGATCACTAGATCAACAAGTGGCTACAAGAGGCTCCTTGAGTTGTTTGGCGGGAGGAGGAAGAAAGGGCAAGGCTAGCTCTCTTCTCCCCTCAAAGTTATGTCTAAAACTATCAAAGTCCCCCCCTTTGCATGGGTGCCCTGGGGGTTTATATAGGCCTACCCGCCAGGGATACAATGGTAATCCGGTAGGGCGCGGGCCCAACTGTCAGTGTCTACGCTCGTCGGCTTCTCCGTCGACTGCTGGGCCCCACCGACTGGTGGGTCCCACCGGCTGCCGGCCTCCTGGTCGACAGGTAGGCCCCACCGCTTGGTCCTGTCGAGGGCTGGTTACTGTTGCCTAACTCTTGATGACAAGGGCTTTGTCGAGGTAAGCATGGCTGCAGTGCCGCCGCCTGGTGGGCTCTCACCGTAGCCTTACCTCGTCTTGTCTCCTTAATGGTGCGCTTACTTTGAGGGAGGGAACGAGCCGCCTAGCAAGAGCCGGCTACGTCCCTGGCCGACTAGGGGAGGCGTAGCCGCCTTCGGAAGTTTCTCTGACTGAAGGGGCCCGCCGCCTGCGGGCTGTACTGACAGCTCGCCGTGGGTGACGTCACGGCTAGCATGGCAATAGTGCCGCGCCGGACGGGTCATGGCTGCCCCGTACGGCGTACTGTGGCCATGCGTGCTCCGGGATTCAGGGGTGGTAGGCTCCACTGTTGTCACGCCCCGTCCCATCTCCATTATGTGGGGCAGACTTTGAGGGCACAATCTTGGCCGGCCTTCGGGGGCCGGCTTCTTGGAGTCGGCCCTCTTGTGGCTTTCTTGATGAGGATTCTAGGGCCAGGCCGCCTTCCGGTATTCGGCTTGTGGGGTAGCCGGCCAGGGGAAGGCGGCCCCGTACCTTGGGTGCTTGAAGGCTTGATCGGCCTATTATTTTTTGAAGAGCCAGGGGGAGCCGGCTGGGCTATCCGTGGTCATTTAATCCGACAATCCGGATGGTGCCGAAGAGGAATACAGCCCTGATCAGCCTACCTTCAAGCAGGCCGGACCGGTCACGATGGGATACTTGGAGAGGGACAAGTATACACCCCCCTCCGATGACGAGGTAAGCCTCGGCAATGACGAATTTGGCATACCTGAAGACCCAGTGGAACAAATTCGCTTCAAGCGACGGCTCATGGCCACGGCAAGGAGCCTGCAAAGCAAGCAAGAGTAGCTTAAAGCTGACCAAGACGTGCTAGTGGATAGGTGGACCAAGGTACTGGCCACCGAAAAGTACGAACTCGACAGCCCCAGCAAAGGGCATACACGGCACAACTGGCTACCTTAACTCAAGCAGGAAAACCATAGGCACACACCCAGACTTCCACACATCACTACGGCCCAAGACAGTAAGAAGCATACACGAAGACGCATCCTCAAGCCTCGGCACAATGGTCATAAACGTCAAGACAAGGAAATTGGTGCCAAGTCCAGCAACTCTCAGTCCGGTAAACGGACAAAGAACAGCTCAAGCCTACTCGGCCAAAGCCACACACTAGATCAACCGTGTGAAATTCACGGTACTCCTAGAAGGACGGCAAAGCATACCAATAGAGAATGCCGGATCCTCAAAACAAAGCGTCTGGTCATGCGCCGGAAGCAATAAGGGGAGGCGTCTCGTCAAGAACCCCCCCCCCCCCCCCCCCAAGGCATAAAAGTACGGCCGATCACCCATGATCACATCAACCATAGCAAGTCAATTGCAGTACCTCTAGACCTAGTAGTCCAGGGGCTCTATAACACACAAAGCCCACACGGGCATGAAGCCACTAATAGCATCTCCTAAAAGATGTAAGGCGCAAAGGCCAAGTTTCATTGGCCCACCACTCTAACAGTTGTCTTCGGATCACCCAAAAAATGCTACGCCAAAGAATAAAATCTTCGGCACCATCCCACCATGCGGTAGTTTACCGTATGCCAACGTGATAAACCACGTTGACTAGATTCCACGTGGTAAATCACTCAGGCCAACTATCCAGACACCCATTGAGGAGTCCGCGCTACCTCACGGTATAACGGCTGGGCCCACCGGGGTCCGATCAGGGACCCTTGGACCAACCACAAGAGGACGCCCAGCTGCCTTCAAGCATTTGCCTTTACAAACTAACGATTGATGCAGAATAGGATTGGCAGCGTGGAATCAGCTCAGACACGCAATGGCAGGAACATGCAGATAGAATGCAGTTCGGATTCAATCTTGATCCACTCACAACCCCCTCCAGTCCGGTCACCACAGGTTCCGCCAAATAACACCTCTTTTCATACATCATACTCATATCCATAGACATATCATCCTACTACAATGCGTAGACTTAAATAACACTTACCGGCCGTCGTTTATCGCCGACGCCTCTTTGCCGAAAATGACAGCCACGCTTCGCGTTCGCCCGATTACACCAGGGGCTTCACAGTACGGCAATAAAGTCTGAGCACCTTTTCGGTCACTCGGCACCCCGAACTTATAGCACTATATGCATCAGCTCAGAATCATGTCTTGGGTCATTGGTTGGGTTTGCCCGGCTCCCATGTTTTGGTACCTTACGTTGCGTTCTGTCGGCTAAGGTAGCGCTGGGAGAACTACTGCGATTGTGTCCCGGTTCAGACGGACGAGCACCTCAGTAGAGAAAGCCGAAAACCGACCGTCATGATGAAGCGAGAGCTGGTCAGCTATTCGATAGGTTGTAAAATCCTTAAAGATTTATTCCGCACAACGCCATTATAAATGCAGAGTGCGACGGATCGGTCTTCTGATCAGGCGCCAATAGAGCCCCTAGTTTGGCCTTCCGAACACTAGGGGTTGCGCCGACCATACTCAAATTCCTATGGCTAAGTGAGAGTAATAAAGCCTTATAGTCCGATTGCCTGGTTCGCGGAGAGAAACACCTCCTTAAAAGGACCCAACTATGGGATAAAGAGCGTTCAGATATAACCCGAACACCCCCGTATTCTTTTTACGAGGGGGCAGAAGCCGACGACTGGCCAACTCCCAGGATTTGCATACAATAAACAGCCGCACAGGAAGAACATATGTTCAAACAAAACAGGCAATATATACTAAAAATGCCATTATCCATATTACAAAAAGCGGCACAAATGCCCTCAGGGAAATATAATGTCTTTGACACACTTATCCACCGCAAGGCGGGCCCCTTTCATTACACCTTCATAGTACAGCTTGGTCTTGCGGTGCTCCTTACCCTCCAGTGGCCCCTCAATCATCAGCTTCTCCGCGTCAAGCTTCCCCCAATGCACTTTCGCACAAGCAAACGCCATGTGCGCGCCTTCTATACAGACTGATCGCTTGATAGCATCAAGCCAAGGACAGGCACCCACAATCTGCTTGACGAGTCCGAAGTAACTGCTTGGAATCGGCTCCGCAGGCCACAGCCGAACAACTAAGTCCTTCATGGCTAGTTCGGCTGCCTGGTGCAGTTCGACCAGCTGTTTCAGCTGATCGATAAAAGGCACTGGATAGTTCGGCGCCAAACACTACGACCAGAAATCCCTCTCCGCAGACTTCTTCTCCGCGGTTCGGTAGAATTGGGCGGCATCTGATATTCTACGAGGAAGATTCGCAAAATCCCCTGGAAAAATAAGAATTCAGCTTGCCGCTTAGGATTCTTCCCATTACCATGTACAAAGGCTAAGAATACAGAAGGCCTTACCAGCCGCGACTTTCCGGGCCTCCTGAATGTCCCGTGTAGCACCTCGGGCTTCTTCCCGAGCACCTTTCGCAGCTTCGAGAGCTTGGGCGAGTTCGGATTCTTTCCCTATTAGACTCTGCTCCAAGCCCTCGCTTTTCTTCACAGCTTCCTGGAGCTCTCGCTCAGCTGCGATGACCCTAGCCTCGTGTTTCTCACGAAGCGCCTGTTCGGCGGCAGCCTTCTCGTTGGCATCGGCCACAGTCTTCTTTAGTGCCTCGTATTTGGCACTCGCTCCTAGAGCACACAATACAAACACTTTTCACTAAGCACAGCTATTCATTCATGCCAACTTCAAGACAAATGTTTTCAACATACCTTGCTTGTCTTCTAATTGCTTCCTCACACGGCCAAGTTCTTCCTCGGCCCGTGCAAGGCCCTGCTTCAGTTCGGACACTTCCGCGTTATAAGCGGCCGTCCTCTCTGCAGACGCCTGTTTTCACACAAAGGGGTACACGTCATTCACATAGGCTCCTGCGAAAGCAGAGGATTTGATCTCCTGCCCGGCTCTGTATCCTCCGCCGAACAGTGCATCAGGGGCTACTACTCATACTATGACAATTCCTCAAAGGTTTCTTAGGAAACATACCTCAAAGGCCTTTATAAGGCCAAAGCAGGACTCGTTCAGCCCGCTCTCGGCGGACTGAATCTTCTCAACCATCGCGTGTAACACCCCAAAAATTTAACCATGTTTTGGATTATTAAAATTTTGCCAGGAGTTTAAAAATTTTGCTTTCTGGATTTTCTTTTGATTTTAGAACCCCTTTTCTTTAATATTGAGGAGTTTTTACCCCAAGTGGAAACTTTCCAAAAATATTATTGGACTTCTATACTCTCTCAATAAAACAATTCTTAATCAGTGGTTTTATTTGCATAATTGTTTTTCCTGAGCTTTGTTCTTTTAAAATGATTTTTCATAAGTTATGGAGCCTCTTTTGCACTGCAACCATTTGATCAATGCATCTAAAATTTTCACCAAAATTTGGGGATGACATATGATGTCCCTAAATCACTTTTATGCAAAAATATTCCTTAGTCATTTGGAGATTTTGAGTTTGCCACAAGTTTTTAAATCTGGTCCAGTTAAACTTTTGCACTACAACCTATTTAAATACTTCTTTAAAACTTCCACCAAAATTAGGGGAGGTCAGTAGGAGTATATTATCCATCTTTATGCAAAAACCCAGTTATGTTATTTGAAAAATTTGAGTGAATCAACCTCATTTTCATTTTGGTCCAACTTGATGATTTGTAATGCAACCTTATTTTAACTTGCTCCTTTACCCATGACTCTTTTTCCTACTTGTAGTCCTTCCTACAAAACTCTTAAGTCTAGGAGCATGAACCCATTGGAATATTTTTGGTCCATGAAATGACAGCCTTTAGTTTCTGCCCAAAATTGGTTTTCTCATATAATTGCATTAACAAGTTTCTTTATTTGACAAACTAACCTGGCCACCATCACCTACACCTAAAGAGACCCTGATCTAGAGATTTTGACCACCCCAAGAGTAGCCTAGGGGCTCCTGACATTCTGTCGAACACCTTGAGTTCATGAACAGAATTGACATACTCATGAGTTTGCGTTGCAGACTTGCCACAGCAGCCAAACGAGCATGTCCACTAGCATCCCAGCTACCACCAGCCTAGATCTGTTGGTCACCAGCCCCTCATATGCCCTCTAGCACATGCTGGCATTTCAGCAAACACATAGCATGCGTGCACTGGGCGCACCCAGAGCGCACGTTTTGCACGCGCGTGCGCAACCGAGCCGCCGCGTTCGCTCGCCCGCGCCCATGGCCTTTGCTCGCCTGCAGAGCCACCCTCCCGGCCTCAGCCACTCACCAGAACACGCCAGCCATCCCTGGGCCACACAGCGCCGCCGTCAGGTCGGCCACGGCGGCTAGCGGCCGGCCACAGTGGGCTTCTGCCCCGGACGGCGCCGCCCGAGCCACCCCAGCGCGCCAGCTGCCCTCTGCGACAGCGCGATCCTATCCGCAAGCCCGTCCTCTAGCTTGCGTCACCGCCACATCGCCCTGCAGCACAGAATGGCGGTTCGCCATCGTTCTTATCTCTGGCCGCCTCGGGACCGACCTAACCGCGCTATAAAAGTGACCCCCGAGCACGTTCGAACCTCAGGCAGCCTCATGCCATCCCCTCGAAGCCCCCACAGCCAGCAGAAGGTGACAGGAGGCCGTCTTCCTCATCTCCGGCCGGATCGGCCGCCGCCGCCCTCCAGTCTGTTTCGTTGCAACCAGGCCTTTCCCCGTCCATCCAGCACCGCAAACCTCCTCCCCTTGACCTTGTGGAGCCTCCCAGCCGCTCAAACACGATCGGAGGCCACCATAGCTCAAACCCCCAATTCATCCCGAAGCTACCTCCGCCGCGGAGCTCGCTGCCGGTGACTCCCTCCGTCCCCACCTGCCTAGCGACCACCGGGAGGACCGCCCTGGACCCGCGGATCCATCCCTGCCCTCCGGAGCCCGCAGGGAGCCACCAATCGCCAGCGACGATCGCCGGAGTTCCGCCCCCACTCGGACAGAGGAAGAGGAGGGAGAAGGGACTGGTCAAACCTGACCAGTGGGCCCCGTGGACCCACTGTTCGTGACCCACGCGCCGTCCCCGCTGGAGTAAGTGAAGACGTAAACTCGGAATACGCCTTCGACATGGTTAGTTTCGAAACCTTTTTCTTTTTTTCTGTTTTATTTTAAAAACATAATTTGACCAAAACTTTGACTGTCTATAACTTTTTAAATATAACTCCAAATGAGTTGATTCTTTTTCCTACCTCTCTCAAATATTGTCTAGTTTATTTTCAGATTTATTTTGAAAGTTTTTCAGACAACTTTTTGTGCTGTTTTTGAAACTATGTATTAATTCAAAAAATTTAAATAGGATATTTGGAGAGAGAAGAAAACTTTCAAAGTTTTGGAATGCACCCTGCCTCCCCACAACTTGAAGGCAAGCATTCTGAACCCTAGCATAATATTGTCGTGTGTTGTTTGATACGATTGCAACACCTCGCATCTTGGAGTTTTTCGTTATTTTTTTGTGATGATATGTTCAAACTCATGAGTGCATATTGATGATTCCTGTTGTTGGAGTTTGATATGCTTGGGATAGTAGTCACCATCACATGCCTCTCATGCATGCCGAAAGGAAACCAAGAAAGCCTCTGTCTTGGGTAGACACGAGCTTGTCTCCGGTCGTTGAGACGATTGTGTCCGGTACGGCATAGTGAGACATGATGAGTGGTGGTTATGTCTGTTGGTTGAAAACATATTTGTTATGCTAATCGTGCAGGTAACACCTAAACCTCCTGAGTCGACCGTAGATCGAGTCTTGTTCCAGTAACCCCCATACTTGTTTTGTACTACCACTTGTCCCTGCTGTAGGTAGGGTACGGTTCAGTAAGTTGTCAACCCCTTTCTGGCACACACCATACAGAGAGGCCATGGTGGAAGATACCGGCTGCATCCGGTAGGCATGCCACCTGGTCCGGGGGCATGGGTGTTTTGGTTGTAGCCGAAGGGGGTAGCTTCCCCAGTTTGCGTGCGGTATAAATTTTGTGATCCCATGCTAATCGAGGTTGTAGCCTCCCCACTTAGAGTTTTGCTTAACGAGTGTCGTAGGTGATTCCAGACACCGATGAGTCAAGCTGGTGTGTGCGGTTGGGTGTGTTTTCAACTAAAAGACCGTAAGCGGAATTAGTCCGGATGGACTAACGGAATCCATTACTCGTGGGTAAAGAGTACACCCTCTGCAGAGATTATATCTATTCGAGTAGGCGTGTCCATGGTTAAGGACTACAGTCTAGGTTGGGTCAAGTGTCGGTCTTAGTGTCGGTCTTCGGAGGAAAAACAACTAAGTCAGAACATTGATTATGACCGGTGACAAATGATGATTATGATTATTATTGTTGTGGACTAACTTTTTCATTACTTGATTTATTGAGTATCCCTTGGACGGTTCTACCTCCTGGATATTCACTGTGATTATTCTGTTATAAGCCCTTTATGTGGTGTCACATAGACGCCCGACTGTGGCATGTTTGTTATTTAATTACCATATAAGCCCTTTATGTGGTGTCGCACAGACGCCCGACTGTGGCATGTTTGTTATTTATTTACCATATAAGCCCTTTATGTGGTGTCGCCGAGACGCCCGACTGTGGCGTGCTTGTTATGTATTCACTTTATAAGCCCTTTATATGGCATCGCACCAGCGCCCGACTGCGGCACGTTTGTTACTTATGAGCCCTTTCTGTGGTGTCGCTCAGACGCCCGACTGAGGCATTCTATTTCTACTCTCTAATTGCATTATTCATGTGCTACGTGAAATAACTTGTTTGCGTGCATCATGGATTTTATTCCTGCGACTGACGTTGTGATCATAGAATATTTCAGAGCATGATTATCGTTTGTTATATTATACTTGTGTTCATAATGTTTGCGAGTACATTCAAAGTACTCACTGGCTTGTCCCTGGCTATTGTCTTGGCCAGATTTCTTGCTTGGAGAGGAGCGTTGCGATGACAGCCCCGGAACCTAATCAATGGTGATAGCAGCCTCGCGAAGATAGGAGTTATCCAGGTTAGCTGTTCCTATGGGAAATGGAGTTCCACAAACGCTGATGACCACAAACCGCTTCCGCCATCAACCACTAGAAACCTTGTGTTGTACTCATAGGCCAGAATGGTCTCGTACTACATATCATGTATTTTGCTTGGAGTTATTGTATCAAGTTTGTGTCTCGCCAGCTAACAGTAATCTTGGGGCTGGTGAGCATAAGGGCCATTTTCTGGGAAATTAATATCCCGGAATCCGGTCCTGGCAGACTTGGTATCAGAGCCAGACTGTCCATTGGCTAATCCTATCTTAGCCAGGTCGAAAAACCTAGGTTAACCAAACCACCAGACCATAACCTAACCCCGGCCAAGCTTCTCGCGTAAGATTGCCCCACAGTGACCCGACACCTTTTGGCAGTCGGTGCCCAACCTATCAGCCTAGCCTGTCGATCACGCGCCAGTGACCGACACCCAAATTGTCTCATTCACAAGTGTGCGAAGGAAGACCCCGCCCTCTGTTTCTATAAAAAGGGCACGCTAACCACAGCACAGCACAACCCCTTCCCCAAACCGAGCCATAATGCCTGGCCCCGTCATGCACAATGAAACCACAGCAAACAACCTTGGAGGTTTTGTGACCATGCTAGTAAACCTCACCCGCCGTGCCTTTGCATTAGAGGAGCCCCCAGAATATGTTGTGTACCAAGGACCCATGAGCGGAGAGAGCCGTCAATTCTGGGCCACCGTACACATCTATGGTAGGGGTCTATCGCCAGAACGCCCCTACAGGTTCACCAGAAGGACAACTTCCTTTGAGCCACAACCATCCAACTAGCTGCTCGAGAGGCTATAGTTCAACTCCGGCACTTGTCACCCAGAGTTAATTGTCGCTCGTTCTACTACTACCCCAGCCGTGACGGGTATGGTAGGCCACCCCTGGTTGTCAACGGAGATCATGAGACGGATCCTGCATTGTTGCATCTGGTGCGCTATGTAGGTGCACTAGAGGAACTGTTCTATCAAATCACCCTTGATCTGATCGCAGCTCGTGGAGAACTAGTTCACCGAGCCCCGGCAAGAGGAGAAGATGAGCCCGATGCCGACAACCCAGTCGTGTTGTTCGGACACCCGATCGAGTCCTTGAGGTCTACCCTGGCCATCGACCAAAATACTTTGGTGTCCCCAGAAGTGCTTCGTCGCCTTTTGGGAACACGCTCCAGCGGGATTGTGACCAACAATCTCCGGGATGGTCATCATCGCTATCCCGACTCGGCAGCCCCTCAACCCCCTCCAGCTAACCCCGACGGTGAAGCCCGTGGAGAAGCCTCGACGTCCACAAGGCAGGCCCGTTTAGATATAAACGAGGTAGACTAAGTCACTCGAGTAGTACCGAGTCTCAGTATGCCCACGCCCTGTAATTATGTAATCTTGCATCAACTTGAATAATTGCAGCCTGCTTGTGTGCCTCTATTTTAAATAGTAGCCTGGCGTCAATATGTTAGCATGCCGTTGTATTTTTATCCTTGGCACAGCTACCAAAAATCACACCGACGACTCCCACAGTAATACGTCACTTTTACGAGATATGTGTAGCTGTAGCATTGACCCCGACCCCATGAAGCAGACTCGATCGACTAGTTATCTTTCACCACGGTAAATCACCCAGCCCCAATGTTGTATAAAAAGTCCACCCCGTGATCTTACCAGGTACCCCTCACCTTGAGCACCACTCGCACAACCATTTCCATTGCCATGCCGAGCCCTAGTATCTATCTAAGGACTCCAGATGCAACTCCAGGTAGCTTTGTTAAAATTTTGTGGGACTTTACCTGCAGTACCATGAGTGCTATCCATCCACCCCAGTACGAGTTGCTCAAATCAAGGATCACGCCATCCACCTCGAAATATTGGGCAGTGGTGCACGTCCCTCCCGCAAACCCAAACCAAGACCCCACGGAAGCTTTCTTCGTGGGGAAATCTATGCCGACTCCGCATATGGCCATAGAAGCTGCTGCGTATGAGGCACTTACACGCCTTCGATTCGCGGTACCCTATGCCAATGAACGGCGGTATTATTATTTCCCGAGTCGTGCAGCACCCGGAGAAGTAGCATCTTTTCCCGGTGGACGAATCGAGAGAGACCCAGTACTGGGCAATCTTGCCCAGTATGTCATCGCGCAAGAGCGTTTGACCCAGCGAGTAATGGGCTATCTCCAGAGCCTCGCTGATTTGAATCCTCAGATCGCCATCGGCAGACCACTGAGGCCCAACCAGGAAAGGCACATTCATCGACTGGTCAATCCACTTCCCCCCGATAGAAGAAGAGTGTGCCCCGATTCCAGAGACTTTTTCTCAGGACCCTGTCCAATTACCATTATCGTTGTAGATGTCATTACTGTGTTTATTGTCCCTGCAGTTATTTTCGTGTTGCAACTTGTGTGTGGTATCCTAAATTTGTGCGATGAATTAAATCGTTAGTTTCAGTCAATGTGAGTGATTTTACTTCGGTAAAATTCTATTAACTGTTTTCACTCTCAGTAAATCCTGAAGTGAGTTTTTCTCGGAGTTGCTGCAGCATACATTTCTTCACGACATAGATTTTTATTCCACGCAGCACCATAGCAGCAGACTCACGACCCCAACCACGCTACCAAGTGCAAATTCACGTGCACATTTTTTTGCACCAAGCTAATCACCTCCCTAACGCCCCACAGTCTCAGAGGGAGAGATTTGTGAGTAATTACTCGGGTACAAGTTACCTCCGGCACCCTGACAGCAGTTAGCACCTAACACCGCACCTAATCATCGTGGTCACCGCCACCGCGGAGAGCTAACACTCGAGCGGCCGCATCACGACGATCATCGAGGATCATCATGCACAGGAGCACGGAGAACCCTAGCAATGCCGCCAACCCCCCGCACATCAGGATCACATACCAGTCCGGCATCACCTCCGCCATTAGAGCCTCGTCTAGAGCTCCTGCAGACAGAAATGAAGGAGAAGGGAGGAAGCGGAGAGCGAGGTCAGGAGGAGGAAGAAGAAGGAGCACCGCGGTCGTTTTATAGCTCGAGATCGGTGTACGGTGGGTGAAGTCCACCAGCGCCGCTCGTCGCTCGATCGCTGGTGTTCGGAGGCGAATCCGCGAGCAATGCCGACAGCGCACTGGCCCGTGAGGTGAGTGCACGCTGCGCTGGCAGCTAACACGCCGCACACTACCGCAGTACGGCCTAGATGCCCTACGAGCTAGACGTCACCGGTGGAGAAAGCGCGGGAAAGCGCACGGGAGAGAGGAAGAAGAGGGAACCAGAGGTAGAGGAAGAGAGCGACAGTGGGCCCCGGGTCCACCTGTCAGCCACAGAGAGCACTGTGCTCTTAGGTACGACCAGCGTATTTTTTTAGTAATTTAGAAGTTTATTCTAAAATTACTGTAACCGATCGTAGAAACTGACCGTAAATTTTCCACACAACGTCAGTATGCCACACCGTAGTTTTACACCACTTATTGCCCACTCACTGTAGCTACGTTTTAATTTCAGGGGTAGGATGGTTGTTTTTGTGATAGTAGGAGTAATTTTTTTTAAAACAACCCTTATCAAATCTCGAGGACGAGATTTATTTCTTAAGGGGGGTAGTGTTGTAACACCCCAAAAATTTAACCATGTTTTGGATTATTAAAATTTTGCCAGGAGTTTAAAAATTTGCTTTCTGGATTTTCTTTTGATTTCAGAACCCCTTTTCTTTAATATTGAGGAGTTTTTACCCCAAGTGGAAACTTTCCAAAAATATTATTGGACTTCTATACTCTCTCAATAAAACAATTCTTAATTAGTGGTTTTATTTGCATAATTGTTTTTCCTGAGCTTTGTTCTTTTAAAATGATTTTTCATAAGTTATGGAGCCTCTTTTGCACTGCAACCATTTGATCAATGCATCTAAAATTTTCACCAAAATTTGGGGATGACATATGATGTCCCTAAATAACTTTTATGCAAAAATATTCCTTAGTCATTTGGAGATTTTGAGTTTGCCACAAGTTTTTAAATCTGGTCCAGTTAAACTTTTGCACTACAACCTATTTAAATACTTCTTTAAAACTTCCACCAAAATTAGGGGAGGTCAGTAGGAGTATATTATCCATCTTTATGCAAAAACCCAGTTATGTTCTTTGAAAAATTTGAGTGAATCAACCTCATTTTCATTCTGCTCCAACTTGATGATTTGTAATGCAACCATATTTTAACTTGCTCCTTTACCCATGACTCTTTTTCCTACTTGTAGTCCTTCCTACAAAACCCTTAAGTCCAGGAGCATGAACCCATTGGAATATTTTTGGTCCATGAAATGACAGCCTTTAGTTTCTGCCCAAAATTGGTTTTCTCATATAATTGCACTAACAAGTTTCTTTATTTGACAAACTAACCTGGCCACCATCACCTACACCTAAAGAGACCCTGATCTGGAGATTTTGACCACCCCAAGAGTAGCCTAGGGGATCCTGACATTCTGTCGAACACCTTGAGTTCATGAACAGAATTGACATACTCATGAGTTTGCGTTGCAGACTTGCCACAGCAACCAAACGAGCATGTCCACTAGCATCCCGGCTACCACTAGCCTAGATCTGTTGGTCACCAGCCCCTCATATGCCCTCTAGCACACGCTGGCATTTCAGCAAACACATAGCATGCGTGCACTGGGCGTGCCCAGAGCGCATGTTTTGCACGCGCGCGCGCAACCGAGCCGCCGCGTTCGCTAGCTCGCGCCCCTGGACTTTGCTCGCCTGCAGAGCCACCCCCCGGCCTCAGCCACTCACCAGAACACGCCAGCCGTCCCTGGGCCACACAGCACCGCCGTCAGGTCGGCCACGGCAGCTAGCGACCGGCCACAGTGGGCTTCTGCCCCGGACGGCACCGCCCGAGCCACCCCAGCGCGCCAGCTGCCCTCTGCGACAGCGGGATCCTATCCGCAAGCCCGTCCTCTAGCTCGCGTCGCCGCCACATCGCCCTGCAGCACAGAATGGCGGTTCGCCGTCGTTCTTATCTCCGGCCGCCTCGGGACTGACCTAACCGCGCTATAAAAGGGACCCCCGAGCACGTTCGAACCTCAGGCAGCCTCATGCCATCCCCTCGAAGCCCCCACAGCCAGCAGAAGGCGACATGAGGCCGTCTTCCTCGTCTCCGGCCGGATCGGCCGCCGCCGCCCTCCGGTCCGTTTCATCGCAACCAAGCCTTTCCCCGTCCATCCAGCACCACAAACCTCCTCCCCTTGACCTTGCGGAGCCGCCCAGCCACTCAAACACGATCGGAGGCCACCATAGCTCAAACCCCCAATTCATCCCGAAGCTACCTCCGCCGCGGAGCTCGCCGCAGGTGACTCCCTCCGTCCCCACCTGCCTAGCGACCACCGGGAGGACCGCCCTGGACCCGCGGATCCATCCCTGCCCTCCGGAGCCCGCGGGGAGCCGCCAATCGCCGGCGACGATCACCGGAGTTCCGCCCCCGCTCGGACAGAGGAAGAGGAGGGAGAAGGGACTGGTCAAACCTGACCAGTGGGCCCCCTGGACCCACTGACAGTGACCCACGCGCCGTCCCCGCTGGAGTAAGTGAAGACGTAAACTCGGAATACGCCTTCGACGTGGTTAGTTTCGAAATGTTTTTCTTTTTGTCTGTTTTATTTTAAAAACAGAATTTGACCAAAACTTTGACTGTCTATAACTTTTTAAATATAACTCCAAATGAGTTGATTCTTTTTCCTACCTCTCTCAAATATTGTCTAGTTTATTTTCAGATTTATTTTGAAAGTTTTTCAGACAACTTTTTGTACTATTTTTGAAACTATGTATTAATTCAAAAATTTCAAATAGGATATTTGGAGAGAGAAGAAAACTTTCAAAGTTTTGGAATGCACCCTGCCTCCCCACAACTTGAAGGCAAGCATTCTGAACCCTGGCATAATATTGTCGTGTGTTGTTTGATACGATTGCAACACCTCGCGTCTCGGAGTTTTTCGTTTTTTTTTTGTGATGATATGTTCAAACTCATGAGTGCATATTGATGATTCCTGCTGTTGGTGTTTGATATGCTTGGGATAGTAGTCACCATCACATGCCTCTCATGCATACCGGAAGGAAACCGGGAAAGCCTCTGTCTTGGGTAGACACGAGCTTGTCTCCGGTCATTGAGACGATTGTGTCCTGTACGGCATAGTGAGACATGATGAGCGGTGGTTATGTCTGTTGGTTGAAAACATATTTGTTATGCTAATCGTGCAGGTAACACCTAAACCTCCTGAGTCGACCGTAGATCGAGTCTTGTTCCAGTAACCCCCATACTTGTTTCGTACTAACACTTGTCCCTGCCGTAGGGAGGGTACGGTTCAGTAAGTTGTTAACCCCTTTCTAGCACACACCGTACAGAGAGGCCATAGTGGAAGATATCGGCTGCATCCGGTAGGCATGCCACCTCCGGGGGCATGGGTGTTTCGGTTGTAGCCGAAGGGGGTAGCTTCCCCAGTTTGCGCGCGGTATAAATTTTGTGATCCCATGCTAATCGAGGTTGTAGCCTCCCCACTTAGAGTTTTGCTCAACGATTGTCGTAGGTGATTCCAGACACCGATGAGTCAAGCTGGTGTGTGCGGCTGGGTGTGTCTTCAACTAAAAGACCGTAAGCGGAATTAGTCCGGATGGACTAACGGAATCCGTTACTCGTGGGTAAAGAGTACACCCTCTGCAGAGATTATATCTATTCGAGTAGCCGTGTCCATGGTTAAGGACTACAGTCTGGGTTGGGTCAAGTGTCGATCTTAGTGTCGGTCTTTGGAGGAAAAACAACTAAGTCAGAATGATTATGACCGGTGACAAATGATGATTATGATTATTGTTGTGGACTAACTATTTTCATTACTTAATTTATTGAGTATCCCTGGGACGGTTCTACCTCCTGGATATTCACTGTGATTATTCTGTTATAAGCCCATTATGTGGTGTCGCATAGACGCCCGACTGTGGCATGTTTGTTATTTAATTACCATATAAGCCCTTTATGTGGTGTCGCATAGACGCCCGACTGTGGCATGTTTGTTATTTAATTACCATATAAGCCCTTTATGTGGTGTCGCATAGATGCCCGACTGTGGCATGTTTGTTATTTAGTTACCATATAAACCCTTTATGTGGTGTCGCTGAGACGCCCGACTGTGGCATGCTTGTTATGTATTCACTTTATAAGCCCTTTATGTGGCGTCGCACCGACGCCCGACTGCGGCATGTTTGTTACTTATGAGCCCTTTCTGTGGTGTCGCTCAGACGCCCGACTGAGGCATTCTATTTCTACTCTCTAATTGCATTATTCATGTGCTACGTGAAATAACTTGTTTGTGTGCATCATGGATTTTATTCCTGCGACTGACGTTGTGATCATAGAATATTTCAGAGCATGATTATCGTTTGTTATATTATACCTGTGTTCATAATGTTTGCGAGTACATTCAAAGTACTCACTGGCTTGTCCCTGGCGATTGTCTTGGCCAGATTTCTTGCTTGGAGAGGAGCGTTGCGATGACAGCCCCGGAACCTAATCAATGGTGATAGCAGCCTCGCGAAGATAGGAGTTTTCCAGGTCAGCTGTTCCTGTGGGAAATGGAGTTCCACAGACGCTGATGACCACAAACCGCTTCCGCCATCAACCACTAGAAACCTTGTGTTGTACTCATAGGCCAGAATGGTCTCGTACTACATATCATGTATTTTTCTTAGAGTTATTGTATCAAGTTTGTGTCTCGCCAGCTAACAGTAATCCTGGGGCTGGTGAGCATAAGGGCCATTTTCTGGGAAATTAATATCCCGGAATCCGGTCCTGACACCGCGCCCATGAGGGTCCGATGCTCATTGACGATAGATGCGTTCTTCAACACTGTCAATAGACCGTCGGGCAACTCCACTCGAACAGAGGATGCCGGCGGGGTGGGCAGGCTTCCCACCATTGAGGGTGGCTGTTCGCTCGATTCTGGAACCTTAGAGGTCCCGGGGGCCTTATCCGCCCCCTTGTGTCCGGCTCCAGGGGTATGTCCCCCCTGATCCAGGTCCGGTCGAGATGACACCTCAGTGTCATGCTTAGACTTTGGGGAAGGGGCCTGCGGAGGCGTCTCGCTCGCCAAGGCGTCTGAGCCCAGCAAATCCTCCGATGAGGACTGTCCGGCGCGAGACCTCGCCGGGCTGTGCAAAATATGGCAACGGTTTAAGCTACTATATCCAAAAACAATCCCGGACGCACACGCGTGTTCGGATTTCGTATACTTACGACTTCTCTAGGGGCTGGGCCCTGGGATCCCACTCTGGGCCACTGTCGGCAGCCGTCGTGGATGTCTCCGAAAGGGAACCTTTCCCCCTCTTGGGCGATTCGGCCTCCAGGGATGGGGAAGCTGCACGCTTCCTCCCACCTTCAGAGTGAGGCTCGTCCTCCTTTGCTTCCTCCTCTTCGCCTTCTGAAGAAGGAGCGTCGCTTGAGTCTTTGGATTTTGTGTCCGAAGCCTCGTGGCGACGAAGGCCACTCCGGGTCTTCTTGACCTTCTTGGAGGCCTCTTTCTTTGGCACCTCGTAAGGCACGGGGACCAGCATCTTCGTCGAAAGAGGTCCGGCCGGTTCCTCCGGCAGCGGGGCGGGACAATGTATCCGCTCCACCTTCTTTGTCCACCCCTGAGATCACGATGAAACACGATTAGGATGTCTCCCTCATGACACACCAACTGAAGCATGGATGGACAGAGCGTAGCGATAACTTACCGGGCTGGCAGAATGGGATAATTGATACCCACGGGCCTCGGTGGAGCCCGACCACGATTTGCCGAACTTGAAGAGCACCTTCCAGATATCCTTGTGGGAGGAATCATAAAGCTCCTGAAGGGTTTGGTGCTCGGTTGGGTCGAACTCCCACAGGGTGCAAGCTCGGCGCTAACAGGGGAGAACCAGGTGAACTAGCATCACCTGGACTACGTCAACGAGTTTGACATCCCTGTGAACCACACTCTGAACGCGCGTCTGGAGCAGTGACAGCTCATCGGGCGAGGACCAGTTCGGGCCCTTCTTGGGCCAGGATGTGAGCCGCGGTGGAGCTCCGGATCTGAACTCTAGAGCTGCCGCCCACTCTTTGTCGCGTGGTTCGGTGATATAAAACCACTGTTGCTGCCACTCCTTGACAGAGTCGTTGAAAGCGCCCTTCGGCCAAGCGGCCTTGGGCATCTTGCTTACCATGGCGCCGCCGCACTCGACGTGTTCGCCACTCACCACCTTGGGCTTCACATTGAAAATCTTCAACCACAGGCCGAAGTGAGGAGGGATCCGGAGAAAATCCTCGCACAGGACGATGAACATCGAGATATTGAGGAAGGAGTTGGGGGAAAGATCATGAAAATTGACCCCGTAGTAATACATGACTCCGCGAACAAATGGGTGAAGGGGAAACCCGAGCCCACGGACAAAATGGGGAAGGAACACGACTCTCTCGTGAGGTTCCGGAGTGGGGACGACCTGTCCTGCCAGTGGGAGACGGTGGCCGATCTTTTGGGCCAGATACCCGGCTCCCCGGAGCTTCTTGATGTCTTTCTCCTGGACGGTCGAGGCCATCCATCTGCCTCCTGCTCCGGATCTGGACATCTTGGGAAAACCTCTCTTCGATGGAGAAGGGTGCTTGGGCGTTAGGGCTCGAACAATGGGAATGAACTAGCAAAAGAAGGAGGCGTGGGTAAAGAAGAAGAGACCTAACCTCTTTATGGGGGCAGTAAACGTTTTTTGCGCCTCCCCACTTGCCTGGTGGAACCCGTCTGTCTCCCACTCGCCGCGATTAGCGGCACGGTTAGATTACCCATACCCGTGTTGATGAGAATCCCGTGATAAGGGGGCATGATCTCTGCTTTGACAAGACGTGTCAAAGAAACCGCCTCGCAATATGCGATGTGGCTGGTTGTGGGAAAACGGTTCGAATAATGATCCGACCGTATAACATATCACGTCATCTGAAAAAAGTTGTCAGCAGATTGCATTTGTGAAACATCATTCTCTCTACAGCGGTGTGTAAAGATCATTTTGTGGATCCGGACACGATTCAAGTGTTCGATAATTACTTTGGAGTATTCGGAGAAGGAACCCGCCTTGCAATGTCTAAGACAATACTGCACGCCGGACTCATCGTCATTGAAGCCTGGTTCAGGGGCTACTGAGGGAGTCCTGGATTAGGGGGTATCCGGACAGCCGGACTGTGTACAACGTCCGGACTATTGAAGCATGAAGATACAAGATTCAAGACTTGGGCCCGTGTCTGGATGGGACTCTCCTTTGCGTGGCAGACAAGCTTGGCGATCCGGATATTGTGTTTCCTTCCTTGTAACCCACTCCATGTAAACCCTAGCCCTCTCCGTGTCTATATAAACCGGAGAGGTTGGTCCTTAGAAGGCCGATCACAATTACAATCATACCATCATAGGCTAGCTCTTAGGGTTTAGCCTCTACGATCTCGTGGTAGATCTACTCTTGTACTACCCATATCATCAATATTAATCAAGCAGGAAGTAGGGTTTTACCTCCATCGAGAGGGCCCGAACCTGGGTAAACATCTGTGTCCCTTGCTTCCTGTTACCACCAGCCTTGACACACAGATCGGGACCCCATACCCGAGATCCGCCGGTTTTGACACCGACACCCACCCCCTGGGCGCGCCCCCTGTCTCGTGGGCCCCTCGAGGCTCCCCCGACCGACTCTTTTGCCTATATATTCTCATATACCCTAAAACCATCAAATACGAAGATAGATCGGGAGTTCCGCCGCCGCAAGCCTCTGTAGCCACCAAAAACCTCTCGGAAGCCCATTCCGGCACCCTGCCGGCGGGGGGGATCCCTCACTGATGGCCATCTTCATCATCCCGGCGCTATCCATGACGAGGAGGGAGTAGTTCACCCTCGGGGCTGGGGGTATGTACCAGTAGCTATGTGTTTGATCTCTCTCTCTCTCTCTCGTGTTCTCTCTATGGCACGATCTTGATGTATCGCGAGCTTTGCTATTATAGTTGGATCTTATGATGTCTCTTTCCTTTGATTGAAAGCCGAGATAAGCGAAGCGACTGACAGCAAAGGAAGGAAGCAAGCCCAGATTAGTGACTGACAGGAAAGGAAGGAAGCTGTCGACGCAATGAAGCACCCAAAGTTTTTGTACAGTTCCACCAAAATCGAGCATCACTGTTGGCACATATATTGAGAGAGTGAGATTAATTACTATAATAGTGGGACTAGTTGATGAAACATACACTAAAAAATAGAAGCATCCTCATTATTTTAACGAGTAAAGTTAACAACATAGTAATCTTCCTTAAAGAGAGGTATCTCTACTCCTAATGTCTCAGTTGGTAGTCTGTGTTCCGGGTTTATTTTCGTCCCACCTACCATGTTTATTTTTGTCCTCCCTCTCTCCTCCCACCCGTACAAAAAAAAACCAAACAAAACCACATAAAGAGGGAGCGATGCCTCCGGCCCCTCACACGCCTCGCACATGCCTCAACAGAAAAAACAGCGAAAAAAGACCTACGAAAAAAACCACGAACAAAATTCCACCACTCGCACGCGCGAGCGAGTCGGCCCTCCAGATCCCTTCGCCACCAGCCTGACCTCCTCCCCTGCTCCCGGCGCCGGCCGTCCCCATCTCCTCCCCCGATCCTGGCTCGCCCCGCCCCCACCTTCTCCCTCACTCCCGGCGTCGCCCGGCCCCCATCTTCTCCCTCACTCTTGGCACCGCCCGACCCCCAACCTCCCTGGATCCCGGCGCCGCCCCTCCCCCACCTCCTCCCTCACTCCCGGCGCCGCCCGACCCCCAACCTCCCTGGATCCGCGTGCGTCAACGCCGGCTTCGCAGCGGTGCTTGATGTGGAGCGCGCCGGAGTAGAGGAGTGGGCCTTCTTCCTCACCTCACAGCGCTGTCCTCCTCCACGACCACGCAGCTGCAGCGGCGGAGGACCCGAATCCCTAGCCAGCAAGCTCAGGCAGCCATGGATCCATGGGTACGAATCCCTCCTCTTCTCTCTCTCTGACCCACCCCCGTCTCTTCTCCCCCCCTCTCTGACCCCCGTCTCCATGACCAGGGCGACGCCATGGAAGGGCCACCAACACCAGCAGCTATGGACATGCAGGCTGCTGCCCTCCCTGATGCATCATGCGCGCAGGCCACAAGGAGGGAAGAACACTGCTCTGCTACTTCCTGGGTCGCCATGGAAGGTACTGGAGTAATTCAGTCAAGATAAAGCTGCAACTTACTGGAGTTATGCTCCATGTTATGCTTGTTGCAACTTACTGGAGTAATTCAGTCAAGATAAAACTGCAGAAATCTCAAACTTTAGCATGGACTGAATAATGTTGGTGCATAATTCAGGCAAGTTCAGTTACGGATTTTGTTAGTATTGTTACTGGATCATTCATGGACTGAATAATTCAGTCAAATTCAGCTAAGATAATTAAGTCAAATTCAGATGTCCCTTCTGTTTGCATCATTCATGGACTGAATAATGCTAATGAAAACTTCAGTGATCTCATAATTTTGGAGTAACTTGCTGGAATGAATGCTTGAGCTGGAGTAGACTGCTACTGTTAATGAATGATTGTTCAAAACTACTGAAATGAATGAGGGCGTATGAAGCTACTGCTAATGGAGTAACTTAAATGGATTACTGTTAATTTTGCAAATTAACCTACTGTTAATTTGCAAATTAACTTAAAATGGATTTAACTTGCAAATTAACCTACTGTTAATATTGCTACCGGAGTCATTTCCCATGGTGTTTTTTTGAAGCACTACTGCAGATTTAGTTCTTCGACCACACAAGCCCAAGAATGGTTCACACTTGCAATCCTCTAATTTTTTTACTCCTAATAAAACGTGGAGAGATGCTACAAGCAATTCTGCTCAGAGAAAGGGTGGTGCAGACCTGATTTACATGTGTATATCTGGAACAACGGCTCACCGTGAATACAGCAAGAAAGGCCTGAATTTATTCATGCTGCTTTATTGTATCAGTCTGCAGTAGAACACATACAGGAGTGTATATACTAACAGTGTATCAAGCTTAATGGAGGTGACCAAATATTAGACACTCGCTCTGCTCGTTGCAAACTCTGTATCATAGTGGAAAACAAAAGATCTGGCTGGAAAGGCATTAACAAAACTTGATATAGTAGACCACAACGTTGAAATAATGCAATCTTATGCAAAAATAAGACAGGCAGAGTATTGTGGAATTACAGGAAAATAAAATACCATCTGCTACCTGCCACCCGATGCCCTCCTCCACGGACACCACCACCATGATGGCGGAAGGAAGATCAAGAGGTGTCGTCGAGGCTGGGTGCCGCCGTGAGGATGCTGGCGCCCGTGCGCGGTGATGGCATTGTGGCGAAGAAGGTCTTCTTCGTGAGGAGCCACGCGCTGGCCGCCGTCTCCACCCGGGGCCATGCCAACAAGACAGGTATGCCGCCGCGCCCTCGACATATTCCCACTCCCGTGCACGTATGGTCAAGCATGTATCGCTTATCTTGCCCCATACGGCCTTGGCAGATCTCAATGCTTGCTTGCTAATGTGCGTGTGTGTATGTTGCTGGTTGCTGCTGCTGCACACGTGTGCTTGGTGTGCCCCTGCTGTTTTGTGTTCTCACCACCACATCCACGACAAATAAAATTTCTTAGTTTTCTTAGGATTGTGTGTGCCATGATCTTCATGCCTGGCAGGGTTTACATGACACCTGTGGACAACGGGATTTTGATGTCCAGTTAAACTATCATATGGTTGTGCATATGCACTATCTATTAAACTGACAATCGTCGTTTTTCAGGTTCAGGTACGATATGTTCAGGGCTGAAGTACGCTCCTGAGTTAAAGAAAGACCTTGAGAAACTCTTAGTGTGTTGTTGTCAGTACTACTCCACCTATTTATTCCGTCTTTGGTGGCTTAAGCACAATATGCCCGGCATATGTTCTACATCTGCGGCATGTAATGACCCTACTGGCATTTCAAGAGGTCTTGTAAATACAACACTCTTCCAAAGTATTTCCATGTAAGTGATTTATTAAATGTTTTAGATATCTCGCTTGTGAATGCTCATCGGTAGCTAATATCCTGAGTATTTTGATAACAGGTTTAGGTCTGGACGGTTATTGAGCGTGCATTGATGAAATAGTTGACAAAGAAGAAACTGAAATGAGGTTATTGAGCCTGCATTGAAGAATCTTGGTTGATGAGCTGATATCTGACCAAAAACTCAAGAACTAGAAGCAAGCCTGACATCCTATTTTTGTAATCGGTATGTTCTCGGTAGCAAGCCTGTCATCTTTTCTATCCACATGAGGCTTACTGTTTTTTGTACTTGTTGTCACCAATCAATAGAACATTGTGTATTCATTGCATATGGTGAATGGCCTTCTAGATTTGTGAGTTCATAGGTAGTTATGCAAAAGCAGAACCATGTTCTAAAAACAGATTCGAGCCTTTCCTTGGTTTGGAGTTGGGTCCCGACGAAACGTTCGAGCGCATGAAATCAGTTCTTTTCAAGAATGCAACTGCTTTTTTTCTCTCATAAATTCCACTCGTAACATATCACAAGTATCTTCAGTCTAAGAAAATAAGAAAAGTGAACTTACATCATTTATTTAAATTACTAAATAACTTACTAGATAATGTATATTCACTTCTTCTTCGGTACAACCCCCCTGAACACATCAATGGACGAGATCTGTCCATACCCCTTCATAATAAAGGATAGGATGGTCTTTCTAGAAAATACGTCGCGGAGATCTCTCATGTTCTGAGTCCACCTTGGGCCGGTCCATTAGTGAGTATGTACAGTAGTACAGATCGAAAATCCAAAAAATAGTGTGCCTACTAGGCGTCGAACACAAGACCTCCAGGCGTTGTCAAAATGCTAATAGCCACCAGAACCATCGCAGGTTGGTGGTACTTGCGTAGTGCAGTTATTTATCAACAGAACAGATGTACTGTACGAGTTCTTTTTAATAGAAATACTGTAGCATATCAAAATTGGTACTGTACAACTGTGCCGGACATTCTAGCGAAAGCGCTTTTTATAGCTAAAAACCTAATGTGTTTTTTCATCTTTTGGAATTTGGAATATTTTTCGAAAACATGAATATTTTTTAAGAAACAAAATGTTTCTCAAAATTTGGACTTCTTTTGGAAACGCGTTTATTTTGATTTGATTTGAACATTTTTCTAAAACTGCAGATATTTTTTCGAAAAGATGAATAATTCATCACATTTGTGAACATTTTCTTGAAAACATAAAGAATTTTAAATATCTGAACATTTTTTTTGAAAAACGCAAACACTTTTTCAAATTGGCGAGCATTCTTTGAAAGCACAAACAATTTTTCATATTAACGAATATTTTTCCAAATATACTACTCCCTCCTTTTGAAAATATAGTGCGTCCTCGCTTTTCGTGTTTCAACTTTGGCCATAAATTTAACCAATAAGACCGACTGCGGCGGGAGCAAAAATTATATAATGGAAAACATTTTTTGAATATGAATTCACTGGTATAAATTTTGCTCCCGTCGCAATCGGTCTCGTTGGTTAAATTTATGATCAAAGTTGAACCTCGGGAAACATGGGCACGCTATATTTTGGAACGGAGGGAGTAACATTTTCTGAAAACAATTCTTATTTTCAAGGGCCTAAGCATTTTTTTGTTGCAATTATTTTCGTTTTTCTTCTCTTTTTATTAATTCATTTTCTACTTTTGAACTTTATTATTCTTTATGAAACTTGTTCAAAAATTTGAAAAATTGTTTGGCATAACATAAAATGTTCTTGTTTTCAAATATTGTTTAAATTCTAAAAAATATTCTGGAATTTCATAAAATTTTCCATTTTTTGAAATTTTTGTTTGCAAATTTAAGAAATGTATGCGTTTAAAAAAATGATAATTTTTTGAAAGGTATGAGGTTTGCCATTTTTTTCGAATTTTTCATCATTTTTTCGTAATTTGTTAATAATTTTGGAAAAAAGTGTTCAAGTAAAATTTTCATACACACCAAAACAGTTGACAAATTTTAAGAAATGGTTTGGAAAAAATAAAATGTTTATGTTGAGTGATAATGACAGGAGTTACAAATAAACTCATCTAACTGGTATATTTTAGGCTATGGATAAAAGAACCCAGCTTCTTGTAAGAGGCTGGCATGGACATATGAGACACCCATGCTAGGTTTGAATGACTTCTGACACCCTTTACATGTTGTGACACGCCCGACCATTTATCGACCTATTTTCACCGAGACTCTAGAAAATGCAAAACTTTTCAAAAATCTGAACAACTTGGTATTGTGCCTTGAATTGGTCATAGAAGCTTGTGAAAAGTATTTAGGGTTATTTGACGGATGTTGAAAAACAAAGAGCTTTCAAACGGACCCTTCTGCCCTATCCGAACACCCTCCGTTGGACATAGTCTATTTTTGGATATCCTTAAAATGAACCCCACTTTTGCAAGAAGGTAGGCATGCCCATGGTTTGGATGATTTTCAACACCATATGCAAGTGGTGACACATCTGGTCATTTATCGGTCTTCTTAACCAAGAAAACTTCAGAAAATGCAAAATTGGGCGAAACCAAAACAGTTTGGCATGGTGCCTTGAATTGGTCGTACAAGGCCATGAGAAATGGAGCCATTTAAGGGATGTCAAGAAATGAGGTGCGCCCAAGCATACCCTTCTGGCCTATCCGAACACTCTCCATTGAACATGGTATTTCTTCGGAGATCTCAGGACAGGTCCCAACTTTTGCAAGCAAGTCGACATGCCCATTTTAGGCATCCATACCTGGTTTGAATGACTTCCAATGCCGTATGCACGTTCTGACATTAATCGGCTTTTTTCACCGAGAAAACTCCAAAAAAATGCAAAACTTGGCAAAAACTCAAACAATTTGGCATGGTGCCTTGAATTGGTCATACAAGGCCATGAAAAAATGGGCTCATTTAAGGATGTCGACAAATGAGGTGCTCCCAAACAGATCCATCTGGCCTATTCGAACACTCTCCATTGAACATGGTATTTCTTTGGAAATATCAGGACTCCCCCCAACTTTTGTAAGCAAGTGGGCATGCCCATGTTAGGCATCCATGTCTGGTTTGAATGACTTCCGACACCGTATGAACGTTGCGACATATTCTGTCATTAGTTGTTATTTTTTCACCGAGAAAACTTCAGGAAATGCAAAACTTGTTAAGAACCCAAACAACTTTTCATGATGCCTTGAATTGGTCATATGAGGCCCTTGAAAAATTTTGGAGTAATTTCAAAGATGTAGAGAAATAACATGCTCTCAGACGGAGCCTTCTGCCTCATAACACACTTCGTTCAACATGGTCTATTTTTATACATCCTTGAAATGGTCCCAACTTTTGCCACCAGGTGGGCATGCCCCTCAGGGCATCTCCAGCCGTTGCCCCCCCCCCCCCCAGGACGCACAAAAATCGCCCCCTGGGGGCGAGCCGGCGATACACTCGGCGCTGGGGGAGGTTTTTCGCCCAGTCTTCGCCCCCAGCTCGCCCCCAGGCGCCGAAATTGGTCCACTTTGCAGCCCAATTTCGGCGAATAAACGGCCCATATGGGCGAGAATAGGCCCATATTCGGCGTGGTTTCGCCGTGTCTCGGCGTTCAATTATCAACATAATTATTCCTTATCACATATTTCATCACAGAAAAGTCAAATACTTCAACAAAATAGTACAACAACAAATAGTTCAATACAAATTATATAGTTAAACAAATAAAAACTCGTATTTCATCACTCGGCGTCCCCCTTGAGCCTCTATAGGTGCTCAATCAGATCTTTCTGCAGTTGATGATGCACCTGTGGGTCTCGGATCTCTTGACGCATACTGAGATAGGCAGTCCAAGTTGCCGGTAGCTGGTGATCAACTTCGGCTAGAGGACCCTGCCTGTAGTATGGTTCAGTGTCAAACATTGGGTCTTCTTGCTCGCTCTCGATGATCATGTTGTGCAAGATGACACAGCAAGTCATGATCTCCCACATTTGATCTTTCGACCAGGTCTGAGCGGGGTACCGAACAACAGCGAATCGAGATTGGAGCACACCAAATGCCCGCTCGACATCCTTCCTGCAAGCCTCCTGAAGCTTCGCAAACCAGGCGTTCTTGCCTCCTGGCACAGGGTTTGAGATCGTCTTCACAAATGTCGACCATCTCGGATAGATGCCGTCAGCTAGATAGTACCCCTTGTTGTATTGGTGCCCATTGATCTCGAAGTTCACCGGAGGAGAATGGCCCTCAACGAGCTTGGCAAAAACAGGAGAGCACTGCAGCACGTTGATGTCATTGTGAGTTCCTGGCATACCAAAGAAGGAGTGCCAAATCCAGAGGTCCTGTGTGGCTACCGCCTCAAGCACCACACTGCAACCGCCTTTGGCGCCTTTGTACATCCCCTGCCAACCAAATGGGCAGTTCTTCCATTTCCAATGCATGCAGTCGATGCTTCCAAGCATCCCAGGAAATCCTCTTGCTGCATTCTGGGCTAGGATCCGAGCAGTGTCTTCCGCATTGGGTGCTCTCAAGTATTGTGGTCCAAACACTGCCACCACTGCCCGACAGAACTTGTAGAAACACTCTATGCTGGTGGACTCGGCCATGCGCCCATAGTCGTCGAGTGAATCACTGGGAGCTCCATATGCAAGCATCCTCATTGCTGTCGTGCACTTCTGGATGGAGGTGAATCCAAGAGCGCCAGTGCAATCCATCTTGCACTTGAAGTAGTTGTCGAACTCCCGGATGGAATTCACAATCCTGAGGAAGAGCTTTCGGCTCATCCGTTAACGGCGCCGAAATGTTCTCTCGCCATGAAGTGGAGCATCGGCGAAGTAGTCGGAGTAGAGCATGCAGTAGCCTTGCAGACGATGCCGGTTCTTTGCTTTCATCCGCCCCGGCGCCGAGCCACCTCGACACGGCTTTTGATTGCTCGCCAGCAGCTGGGCGAGGGCGGCGAGCACCATCAGATGCTCTTCTTCCTGGACGTCGGCCGCGAAGTCAGTCAAAACGCCGAACACCTTGCGCTCGGTGGGCGTTTACCCGCCGTTAAACCGCGCCTCCGCGGCCGGAAACGGCGGCCGGCAGCGCCTAGTGCTGCGGGAGGGGCTGCCGCGGCGAAGCACTGCTATTTTTCGGCAGGGAATGGCTATCTAGCGGAGTAGGCCGGCGCCCGTCGCCGGGATACAACTAGTGGTGGCCGAGGGCGCGGGGGGTGCGAGGCGAGTCGGAGGAAGAAAAACTTGACTTTTCCCCTGTCGGTGTGGGCCAGGCGTGCTTTTCCCTAGCGCCGGAGCCCCCAACGGCTCCCCAGCGTGCCGGGTTCGGCCTGTGACCGCCGGGCGGAAAAAAGGTCCGAACCGGCGATTTTCGGCGTCCTGGGGGCGCGACTGGGCCATTTTTTCGGCGCCGGCGCGAAAAAATCGCCTGGGGAGGCCTTCTTGGGGGCGCGGCTGGAGATGCCCTCATAGGCATCCATTCCAAGTTTGAACAATTTCCGACACCGTATGCAAATTGCGACACGTCCTGCCTTTTTCTTCATTTTCTTACCGAGAAAACTCTAGAAATATACAAAATACGTCAAAAATCAAAACAACTTGTCATGGTGCCTTGAATTGGTCATACGAGGCCATGAAAAAAGTAGGGCCATTTTAAGGATGTCGAAAAACAACGTGCTCTCGGACAGACCCTTCTGGCCAACCTAAACACCCTCCGTTGAATATGGTGTTTTCGTGGACATCCTTGAAATTACCACAACTTTTGCCACCAGGTGGACATGTCCATGGTAGGCATCCATAGCAGGTTTGAACTACTTCAGACACCATATGCAAGTTGCGACACGTCTAGCCATTTATCGACCTTTTTTGACCGAGAAAACTTTAGAAAATGCAAAACTTGTCGAAAACCCAAGCAACTTGGATTGGTGCCTTGAATTGGTCATACAAGGCCATGGCAAAAATATTGGGGCATGGATGCCTACCATGGGCACGCCACCTATTCGCAAATGTTGGGGTCATTCAAGGATTTCCAAAAAACCATGTTCAACGTAGCGTGCCCGAGTAGTCATCCATGCCAAGTTTGAAGGAAAAATGTATTTAAAATCATGATTTATATAGATACTTAAAACTGTCAATTTAAGTTTCTAACATAACTAATAAATACTAAATGATAAAATTGAAACAACAAATGCTTTTTTAAAGCATTTAAGAAATATTGAAACAAAAAAGAATTTAAATTAGTTACTTAAAACTGTTATTTTTGTATTTCAATTTTTTGAACGGGTTTAAAAAATAATAGTTTAAAAAGGAGTAAAAATAAATTAACAAAAACGAGAGAAAAATGAAAAAATAGAAAAGAAGAAAAATCTTAGGCCTTGCCCAACTAAGCGACAGCATCGCTCCTGTCGGGCGACTATTAGAATTTGTTTGTAATTTTAAAAATGTTCTCATTTCCAAAAAAAAATTGTTCACAAACTGAAAAAATGTGCGGGCAAATTTGGAACACTTTTCGATATCATTTATTTAGTCTTATTTCTGAAAATGTTTTGGAATTTAAGTTTTTGTCCGTGTTCTCAGAAAATGTTTGTTTTCACAATTTTATTTGTGCTTTTCAAAAAATTATTCGCATTTTGACATTCTAAACAATTTTTTAAAGACACAAACATTTTTTGAAATTACCTTACAATTTTCGAAAATGCAAATATTTTTTAGTTTATGAACAAAATTTGAAAATAATGAACCGTTTGAAATTTTAAAAATATTTTTTGAAGGCACGACCATTCTTTAAAAAGAAAGAAGAAACATAGCAGTAAAAGGAAAATAAATAAATAAAAATAAATTATGGAAAAAAGACCAGTTCACAAAGTGTTCCTAAAATCTTTTTAAAATTCCTAGCCTGTCCGTTACTTATTGTGTCCAGCTTTAGATCGTTCAACAAAGGCATGCTGTTGCAGTGGTTGTGGATGCTGTTAAAGTTTTAAGTGGTATGGGTTCGATTCCCAGCTTGTGCCATCCTATTTTCCTATATTTCATCGCATGCCACCACAAATGGGCCGGCCCAAGTAAGCTGCCCGGTGTATACATTACGTACAGAAGTAGATACAGATTGTGAAAAGTCCATGTTACCCTTTATACATATTGCGAGGGGGGTTGTACCGAAGCGGGACTCATGTATATTTCCGTTTGAGCATTCCAAAAACTGAATGACACTCCATTAAGCTGTAGGATGCATAAGGTAAGGGAAATATAGGAAGCCCAGACATCTGTAGTAATACCAGAAGTGGAAGAACAAGGGCAAGAAAACATTTAAAAGGGCCAATGATAGGCGGAAAAAGATTCACGTGGTTAATAGTTCATGTTTTGCACCAAGGAAGAACAGAGGAATGGAACCAAAGAGAAATGAGTGAGCATACACCTTTGCTAGATTTTATGAACTGAACTAATGTACAAAAACACATATTGTTATCTTGGTGCATGTAGTTATTTAATTTAACAACTTGAATTCCACATGAAGCGTACTGTACTGGACTTCTCTGGGCTTTACATGTGCTCATATTCCATAATTTGGATCAGAAATGAAGCCTATGCGTATGTATAAAGCATTTGCATTATACTAATATTGTGTGTGTTGTTTTTAATGCCAAAGGTAAATATGAACCTTCTCAGACCACGGGGAGGATTTCTCTAGTGGACTATCGCTGGCAAGGTTGGCATGGGAGTAGGCCCGTACCATTGGTTCGTGTGGCTGGAGGACCGTGGCCAGTGCTGCGATTGCCTAATGTCCATGTGGAGCATAGCTCGGCATGAGGTGATATCCTTCTATCATAACCTAGCTGTACACAATTTCTTCCAAGAAAATTAAGATTGATATCGAAGTTGAGATTTGCAATGTATTTAAATTAGTTCTTAAATTGCTCCAAAGCTACTGAAATCTCCCTTGTTATATTTTTCTGTAGATACTGATTGTTCTAAATTAAACTCACTACTTAAATTCCATAGAAATGAGAGGCTCAAGGAAGCAACAAGTAGGATGAAGGAGTTAAGGGGCAGAAGCATAGATCACAGAAAAACAAGAATATGTTTGCTCCCCATGCTTTGCATTGATGTATAGGTTCGGAAGTTTAAAAGCTTCATGAGCTCCCCATGCTTTGTATTGATGTATAGGTACAGAATTTAGAAGCTTCATGCTTTGTATCTCAGTATGTTCACAGTGGCTTCAATCTACAATTTAAAAAGGTGAATATTGGCTGGATCATGACACAAGTGATGTGGCTTCAGTCATGTTTCTTAAGCTACTGTGGTTATATCATCACTAGGCCATATAGTTTACCAATAACCTTCTTAAGTACTTCCACTGAACCATCATGATTGCCGACTAATTTTTGTTTTCATGGTTATATTTCAGAGAACCGGTTCAGAGAAATGTGAACACTGGTTGGGGGTTCCAAGAAACATGACCCTAAATGGGAGCATGACAGACACCGTGGTCCAGGAAATAAGGGGGAATCCAGTGGTGTCTACTATGCTTTCAGAAATCCTATGCAGTCAGGGAGATTCCTTCAGATTTTTGCATGATGAGCATGTAGCTGTAAAGGGCCGTGGTGTCTACTATGCTTTTCAGAAAGGTGAGTGCATTTGTGAAGCTTCCTGCAGAGTTTCACATGATGAGTAGGTAAATGTGCTGCTTGTGCATTTACCAAGTAGTTATATAGGAGAGCACACAAGCAACAGACTACATAGCTTGTGCTAATTTCCATGATAAGTTTTATCGCATATGAACAAGTTATATTGCCAGTTAAGTTATTAATAGAAATTGAGTTGCTTATCATTGAGTAAAAGACGTTCCTTTAGAGTATTTATAGTTTTATACTAATACTTTATCAAGGTGATATGCTGAAGATTTGTGATTATCACAGTATGGCCTTTACATTGCTTCTGTATGATCTGACCTGTTGAGCTCATCACAAAGACCATAAAAATTGGCTCTATCCCTGATGTCCAATAAAAAAGGGGAACTATAGCCTCAGATCGAAAAAGTTTCTTTTCCTTTGTGATTTTGCAGCGGGACTTGCTTATGAAGACGTTCGCTCTGGGTCAAAGCTTAAGAGTACTGATGCTTTTGACCATTTAATTAGTGTTTAGGTATGCCCTCCTCTCCTTGCCCTTCAGCTGGAATCTCTGATAAGGTTGTAATTTGCTGGTGCAGTGTTGCTCTGCTTTTATTTGGGGATTCCTCTGGGATCTAATTTTGAACTGTCAAAGCTGGTTTGTTGGGTGCCGGTTGGTTTAACATGATGCTACAATGCTGTAGAGAGAGATATGTTTTTCCAGTAGAAGTGGCCGGTTAGTTAATTTGAGATTTGTGCCTTTTGTTCTTCAGGCCCGAAGCTTTTGGTTTCAGTCCGACAGTTAAAAGTTGCATTGGCTTGTAAAAAACTTCATGTGACTGGACCAGTAGGGGGAGGATAGCTTCATATGGAAAATAATTCTCCATGGTGGGAAAATTTGTTATTTGACATGATTATATATAGAGATACAACTAGCAGTGTTTAAATATGGGTTCATCTCAACCTATGATTCCTATTATATAATTTTTGGGGCTAGAACTGCGGCCACTGCCCACCACCATTACAAGTCAATGCTAGGAGCTCCTTGGATGTACTCATGCATGCTTTGTCAGATCCTTTTCTTTTGAATCGATTGATGAACCGATGGCATCTCAGGACTAACTACCCCGTACGTGTACTCCACTAAGTAAGGATAGCTCGTGAATATTTCGGCCTTTTTGTTGAAACGCTAACCAAAATCACTGAAATTCACTAAATTTAGGTGGTTTCGGTTGGTGATGAAAATTTTCTGAAACTGAAAGTGAAAACCATAGAATACTGAAGGTGTTTGCAGCCTGTAATTAGCGCCCTACTTAGCATCAAGCATTGAGAGAGGGCATTTAGATGATTTTAAATTTTACGACTTCGTATATATTTTCTTAATCTCTAAGCATTTACACAGGCGACTCGCATTGTAGATGCTATTAGCCTGCTGCTGCTATCGTCCCTTTGTACACACATGCACATTTGACTGATGAAGAAAATGCCTCAAATCATCAAACCCCTGATTATGTGTTGTGCTCTTGCAAGACTGAAACTGACACATTCTCTTCTGGATGTTAATGATGTTCGATTGCATGTGGTGGTTGTGTTGTTGAAGCTCACATGATCGAGTGTTTATGCACAACTGAAGTTGGCACATTCAGTTTTGCATATATTGAACAACTTTCAAAACTTCTGAAAGCGAAGAGCAGGCGAACCATCCTCTAGGCTCTACTGTACCTCCCATAGATTCTTTTACTTCCAAAACTTATGACGAACACAACAGGTTCCAATGCAATTTCACTTGACAGATGTTGTTATTTAGGTTTTAATCATACTATATCAGCTTCAAAGTTTATTTTTACTCTCAAGTAGTCAATATCTGAGCATGAACACTCAAACTACTGCAGGGGGAGGATTTCCACAGTAACCCTGGGCTAGTTAACCTATTTGGAATAGAATTCCCTGATTTGAATATCAAGCATTCACAACTGCAGAATACATTGTCTCGAGGTACAATCCCACTTGATTATCAAACAATCACTAATTCATGAATTGCAGCAGGGTGAACCCAAGATGTCCGGAGCCTCTCTTGTGAATCACATTGCTTACAATGATTTCATGATTGAGATCTCGGGATTTAACAGTTGTATTTTCTTGTTTGTTTTTTTTTCTTGTGGAGGAGAACAAGATGCATCTTTTAAAGGTGTGACTTTAGAAGTTTAGCTAAATAAACAGAATATATCTACTGCAAGTTGATGTATAGAAAAGTGGATTTTTGCATAGGTTTTGTATTATATATATAGTTAACTCGGTACTTCCTTTTCTTGCTTTGGATTGACTATTTTGCTTGACTCAGCATCCCTATGGTTCTGAGAGGGGCTGGGTGGCTAGATACAGAGGGCCTGGGTGCATGTGCTCTAATATATACACCCTCCGTCCCGAAATACTTGTCGGAGGAATGGATGTACCTAGACGTATTTTAGTTTTTAGATACATCCATTTCTAAGCATCTCTCCGACGAGTATTTCCGGACGGAGGGAGTATTTTCTTTGGGGAGGGTCACCTGAATGCACTATTAAGAGGTCCACTCTTAACTGCTCTTGCGTAACTAGGCCATCAGGCTACCATATATGTCCGTTGATTTAATCACCGTTGTCTGTGCTAGACGTTCACAGATCTGGATGCCTTTGCTTGCCAAATAAAAAATGAACAATAGTTATGTTAGGAAGTTACACTAGCTTTGACGATCCGATCATTCATGGAATGTTTTCCGGCATTGCCAACATATTGAGTACTTCAGTTGTAAGTCTGTAAGCAGTTCTCTTTGAAAGAGAAAAATGTATACATGCTTCAGTGAATGGCCACCCCCTTCTATTTTAGTAACACTGCACTTCTTAGTGGTACTTGCTAATCAGTATGGTTATTGGTCTGTAATCTTATTGTTTCTACATTAATTCTTTGTACGTAGGCCGGATCAAGCGCATCGTCGATGCCACGATAGCCGGTCCGCCGTGCTGCTCCTCTCATGTGCGCCCTCGACGCTGACGCCGTCCTATTTTCCGCAGCCACCGCCGTTGGGCTCCGCGTCCACGCGCCCCTTCGAACCTACTGGATGCAATCTCGCATTGCGCTGTCGTCTGCACTGTCTGGCACCACCTATGGACACAGAACGACGGATCGAGGTTTAATGACTTTGATCAGGCAAGATACATTCTGCCCGCTCATCTTGCCGTGTTGCCGTTGGTAAGTATGGTGGCATTCTCCATCCTTCTTTTAGTGCTTCTCTCTAAATTCGTTGGGAGGCAAAATCTGTACTAATAGTTTGTTAGTATGCATTTGGCTATCAAACAGCTTTTCTGCTATCCAATTTTGTTCCTGCAAAAGTTGCTTCTGTTCTGTATAGGTGTACAGTTTTCATGTTAACTGGAAAGTACCAAAGTTGTCTATCCTAGCTGCACCAAACTACAATTTTCTTGTTTTATTAATAATTTAATATGAGATATACAAGAAAGTGCAGCGGGCATGGCTTGTACTCATGCTTGAGGATATTTGGCTTAGGCTCCTGGACTGTGTCATGGCCACACTGAAGACGGGACACTTATGGTTATCTTCATGTGTCATTGGTGGTCAGAGAAACCAAACAAAGCTGGAGTGAAAATCCAGGAGTTTCAATACAGAACAAAGGGTCTATGAGTTTCAATACATTGTTGAAAAATTGTGCCAAACATTAAGGTTGATTTTAGTTCCTTCATCCTTTTAGAGCATAAGAAAAATATGGTGCTTTGCTTGGAAAAATTGTGGCTTAATTCTGGAAAGCATTAAGTTTCCATGCATGCTGATACTGATCAATCCATAAGTCTAAAAACATGATACCCTCTTTCACATGCTTCATATAAGTTATGCACATGCCATCTCGCCAAGCACTGATAACATGTTTCGTTTAACAGATCACCTGAGATTTGCATAATTGTTTTGAGAAGGAGCAGGGCAACATCGACACCGGCCTCAATCAGTGTCGAGGCAATGGTGAACTAATGAAGAAGCTTAAGGCGGCTCAGGTAGGGTGGCACACGATATTGACATCGGCCACGACCAGCGTCGAGGATGGGTCATTGGGACGGAAGGATAAAGACAAAGAGGAGGAAGACCAGCGTCGGAGGATGGGTCATTGGGACGGAAGGATAAAGAAAAAGAGGAGGAAGAAGACGATGATCACAAAATTTTACCACCGATAGAAAACATGCGACCGATGCATAGTTGCTTTTATAGTATCTGCTAAAGATATTGATAAAAGATATATATTTGTAGGACTTCACTCATGTCAATTAGTCATCAGTTTGATTTATTTTCCTGTATTTTGCCCGTAGCAACGCACGGGCATTGTGCTAGATATATAGGTCTTTGTAATTTTCTTATCTTTTGAAATATTGTTGTTTTTGTGAACAATTTGTATTACCATGGGACAATGGATTTCTCTGTTAGGGTGAATTTTTTTTAACACCTAAAGTTGATTTCTGGGATCCACCGTTGTGGTACAGTAGTCCTTTTTGAAGGTCCAGTCCCAGAGGATATTACTCGAGGCTTCCGTATAGTCGAGTGATTTTGCTTTTGCATGCTAATAATACAATAGATGCATATAATTAATATTTCTTAGTGCATATTGTTTTGTCTCAATTGCCATAAATTCAATGTGCAGGTTTGCATTATTATTGTCCGATCTAAATTACATCTAAGACTAGAACAGGGAGGTGATGCCCCCTTTAATGAGTAAATTATATAGTGTAGTTGCATCTTATATTCTGTTTGGGCATGTAGGTGTGTGCTTCCTCGCTTTTCCATTTTTTATAAGTTGTCCTCATTTTGTTGTTTCTGTTCAGGTTTGGATAGTTTTCTTCAACCCACAAGGCCCGTCCAGTTGTGAGCTATGATGAATTTGTTAAGCGTTGGAGGAGACAACATTGCACATCAGAGCCATGCTGAATGTAGCGAGGCAACCATGAATTGGGTATTTGAGGGAGGGGAGCGGAGAGGAACATTATCATTTTTCATGCTTTCGATGATAATTTCAATTCATAGTTTCTATGCAACACACGAGCGGTACTGATGTGCTTAGGATGAAAGTGGCGCCAGTAGAATCAGTAGGCACTGGATGGTGAGGCAGTTGTCACCCTTGTCCCTCGGTGCTAGCCTGCCGTGGCGGCTTCACTCACTTGCTCACTGAGAATACGAGTTCGTGGGGTCGTGAGTTGCTGCAGATTTGTTTTTATCACTTTTTACTATATTTTGTATGTATCCTTAACATACTGAGTCATTTTGTAGCTTTGATTTCCCATGTACGCCAGCCTAAATATCCCATGGTCCACATATTTGCATGGTTAGTGGACATTGTCCCTTCATTTTGTTTTCAGTGATGGACGGAAATGGAAATTCTGTTGTATTATTCAATTTGACCTAATATTAAGTTTTTAATATTGTTGATAGAAATAAATTTTATTCGCTTGATTTAGGAAGTGCACATACGTAAGTCAACATATTCTGTAGCTCCTTCAGAGGTAAAAGCGCATGCATGTTGCCTTAGAGATGGTAAAAGCACATGCATGTTGCCTTAGAGATTGTTATCTCTGAAGCATACACACATTGCACTAACAACTAGGCAGAGGTTCAGACTTCAGAGCCGTTAGTGACCGGGCTGTCTAACCGCGTGTATAGGGGCGGTTTGGGGTGCCTGGTCGTCGATGCTCTCAGGTGGGGTGTAGTGGAGGTGGTTGGATCGACGAGTGAAGAAAGAAGACAAAAAATTAGAGGAAGACCAGTGACAAGCGAGTTCAATTAAAACACAAATTTCTTGTTAGTTAATCGCAAAGGCACTCCGTTGGAATTTCCATGCATCTGACCATACTAATAGATTTCATTTGTATTATCACTATATATTCAAGATAATATTAATTTAGGACATTGCAGAGATTTTTCTGCCTTTTTTCCGTTATGCTTTGGTGGAATGGTAAAGAATTAGTTCATCCGGTTTGTATGGTGAGTATAGTCCGTTACACATTTTAAGACCTTCAACATGAAGGATTCATGTTAATTGCATATATTGCTTGTGCATGATGGGTACGAGTTGAGGAAGATATTTTTATTATACTTGCTCTAATATCATGTCAATAATATAAAGACAACATTTCTGATATTGTGCGAGAATTTCTTAAGCGCATTAGATAGATATTAAATTTGTATCCAATTTTTAGTTAGATCATCGTTTTATATGTATGCATAACCAAATTGCCTTTTTGTTATCGATTTACATTGCAAGTGAAGTGGATTTAAATTATTACCCGATTGTGCCCATGTTATCTTTCTCTACATATGAAATTTAACATGCATTATGTTTACATAACTACAGCAAAATATTTCAAAAGCCCGTGGCAACGCACGGGCATCCTACGAGGGCGCCGGCTTATTGAGGCACACGGCGATGCGGCGGGGTGGGGGGAGGGGGGAGTGCGAGAGGAAGTGAGTGAGTGGAGGGGGAGTGTGAGTGAATGAGGTTAGGGTTGGGATGCGGCGGGGAGAGGGGAAAAGGCGAGGGGTGGCCAGTGAGCGCAGAGGCCAGCGTGCCAGGTGGGTCGTCGAGCCGGCCCGTGAGGCAATTTTGCCGTGCCTGGGCCGGAGAGGCCAGCATGCGTGCCTGGCCGGGAAGTGCCGTGCCTGGCCCGTGTAATCCTGTCCGGGCCGTGCCGTGTCGGGCCGGCCCATTTGATCAGGTATACTGTAATCCCACAAAAAAATATACTATGGATAAGGTAATTTCTTTTATAATTATTTTTTAGGGGGCTAAGTTTGGGTGCTGGTTGGGACGTGGTGGATAGCTAATTTGGGCCTTGTGTGCAAATTTTGCTCAACGATAGAAATGCTAGATTCGCATGTGTAGGAATTTATGATAAAAAACATAGATATTAAAAGTATACATACCTCACAGAAACAATAAGTGTGTGTATATACATAAACACTATTCTGATCACAACCTGAACTGCCTGAGTAACGCGCCTGAACTTTCCTCTGTACTGGGTTGAACTTCAGCTAAAAAGTGTCCAAATGGGGCTTGCGATATACCGTTGAAAAGCTATGGACACCAATATCATGATCCAAGTTAAATTTTTGGCAAAATGTAAGCAGTTTAAGAGCAGTTTTGAAAACAGTTTTTTCTCCATACAAAAAACATGAATCGTATTTTTGATGCCATTTCTAAACCGTTTATCGGAATGAGGTAAATAACATAGCGTTGGAAAGCTGCTGCAAAACCGCTCCTTCGACATGTTGAAATTTTTCTCTAGTTCCCTATGGATAAAGAGTAATTTTGAAAATCGTAAAATTTCGCAAACCGAACAGCCGAGTTCGTATTTTTAATGTAATTTCTAAACGGCTAATCCATTTGAGGCAAATGATATGGCATTGGAAAGCTTGTGAAAATGCGCTACTTTTTCATGTTAAAAGTTTTTTCTAATTCGGAACGGTTTAAAAGTAAATCAGAAAACGGTACAAGTTCCACCGAGTTCGTATTTTCGAGCTAATTTTTTAACCATATGTCCAAATGCAACAAATGATATGGCGTTGGAAAGCTTGAGCAAATGCGAAACTTTTTTGTATATATTATTTCTCCTAATTCCTTACAGTTTTAAGTCAAATTGGAAAATGAATAAAAACATATTTTTGGCATAATTTCTACATACTTTATCGGAATGGAGCAAATAATATACCGATGAAAAGCTACGGAAAATGCAAAACTTTTTCATGTTGATAGTTTTCTCTGATTCCTAGCTGTTTTTGAGTAATTGCGAAAATGGCGAGATCATTCGTTCTGCCTTTATCGCGAAACTGATTATTCGAAAATGCACCGCGTGAAGAACCTGAACTTCTCGGCACGTTTTCTTGAACTTCACTCTGTTTTTCACGTGCTTTTCTTTTCTCGTATATCTCTATCCACGGCTCCTAGCTCTTCACCCACTCACCGGAATTAAGCAAGTGATGTACCGATAGAAAGCTGTTGTAAAGACGCAACTTTCCCGTGTTGATCATTTATTCATACTCGCAACGATTTTAAAAGTTTTTCATTTGAAATTCATTCAGCGTAGTAGTTGAACTTCATGCTGTTTTCACGTTGAACTTCTGTGACGTATTTTTGTTTGTACGCGCGCCTGAACTTCTCTCTGTACGAACCCAACTTTCGGGCTATCTTTGCAACCGTGGCTTCCCCCGCGAATTATTCTGTTTAGTAGTGTTCTATATGATGTTAGCGTAATCTAGAAAAGTTTTTTAGTAACTAAATACCGGTTCTAAATAGAAATCTCGCTCGCTGGCGGATTTTGCTCTCGGGTCATGATGAAATTGCATTTTTTGCAATTTTACTGCCTGATTTGTTCGACCTGAACTTCCCCTAGTGCTAGGTTGAACTTCCGTCAACATTGCCCAAATGTGGCTTGCGATATACCATTGAAAAGCTATGGACACCAGTATCATGACCCAACTTAGATTTTTGGCAAAATATAAGCGGTTTAAGAGCAGTTTTGAAAACCGTTTTTTCTTCACACAAAAAACATGAATCGTATTTCCGATCGCAATTCTAAACCGTTTATTGGAATGAGGCATATAATATGGCGTTGGAAAGCTGCTGCAAAACCGCTCCTTGCACATGTTGGAAGTTTTCTCTAATTCCCCATGGTTAAAGAGTAATTTAAAAAAACGTAAAATTTCGTAAACCGAATAGCTGAGTTAGTATTTTCGATGTCATTTCTAAACGGATAATCCAATTGAGGCATATGATATGGCGTTGGAAAGCTTATGAAAATACGCTACTTTTTCATTTTGAAAGTTTTTCCTAATTTTGAATGATTTAAGAGTAATTTAGAAAACGGTCCAAGTCCTACCCAGTTCGTATTTTTGAGCTAATATTTTAACCGTGCATCCGAATGCAGCAAATGATATGACATTGGAAATCCTGAACAAATGCGAAACTTTTTGGTATGAATTCTTTCTCCCAATTCTTTATGGTTTTAAATCAGTTTTGAAAATGGCGAAAAACATATTTTCGCCGTATTTTCTACAAACTTTAACGGAAAGTTGCAAATAATATACCGTTGAAAAGCTATGGAAAATGCGAAACTTTTTCATGTTAATGGTTTTCTCTGATTCGTAGCCGTTTTCATGTAATTGCAAAAATGGCGGGATCATTCGTTGTGCCTTTATCGCGAAACTGATTCTTCGAAAATGCACCGCGTGAAGACTTGAACTTCTCGGCATGTCTACTTGAACTTCACTCTGTTTTTCATGTGCTATTTTTGACCGTAGATCTCCATCCACTCACCGAAACACTCACCGGAATTGAGCAAGTGTCATACCAGTGGAAAGCTGTTGTGAACACGCAATTTTCCTGTGTTGATCGTTTTTTCATACTCGCGACAATTTTAAATGTTTTTCATCTGAAATTCATCCACTGTAGTATTTGAACTTCCTGCTTTTTTCAGTTGAACTTCTGTGACGTATTTTTATTTGTAATTTTCTCATCCATTCGTCAGTGTTACACAAATGATATTCCTTTTGTATAAATCTCTCTCACAATAAATTTTTTAACTTTCTCTGACGAAGGACTTGAACTTATAACAACAAAACTTTTAGCCTTTGCTTTTTTATTTTTTAAATACAAAATGCACACCATCTAGTACATTAACTTCTGGCAGTTATCAACCTGAACTTCTCTCGGTTACGTGAAAATATTTGAGTTTTTTATGAACTTTTAATCTGATTTTCTTAATCCTTTTTTATTAATTTTGAAGCGCTCTATTTTTAATAGTTGAACTTCTTGTTATATTATTTTTGAACTTCTTGTTTCCATTCTTTAATAACAAGGAAAATCTGAGTTTTCTATAATCATCGTACTTCTTCATCTTTTTTAATATGGACTTCCTGGGTTTTTTCTTAATCTTTTTTATGAAATTTTGAAGTGCTCTATTTTTTTAAGTTGAACTTCTTGTTATTTAATTTTTGAACTTCTTGTTTTCCATTCTTTATTAACGAGGGAAATCTGAGTTTTCTATAATCGTCGAACTTCTCCGTCTTTCTAATTTGGACTTCCTGGTTTATTTCTTTTAGTAACAGAAAAAATCCTACTTTTTGATAGACATCGAGCCCCTTTATTAAATTTGAACTTCTAGGTTTATTTTAATAGAACTTCTTCATTATTTGGAATAGAACTTATTGGCCTTATTCTTTAGTAACCGAAAAATCGAGTTTTTAAATAAATATCAAAATGCTCTGCTTTTAAAAATTGAACTTCTTGGTTTTATTATTTAGTAACAAAAAAAACTGAGTTTTTAATATGCATTGAACTACTTTATTTTTTAAAATTGAACTTCTTGGTTTTTAACTTTAGTATTGTGGAAAAATGCCCAAAATGACATTGTTTTCTGTTTTTATTTTTTGATCTTCTAAATCCAAGGTTTTAATATACTTTGAACTTCTATGCTATTTTAATTTGAACTTCACATTATTTTTTATTTTTTGAGTAAAGTTTTTATTTTTAATTTTTTAAATAAACTTAAATTTGACTAATTTTTTATTTTTGATCTTCACGGTTGATTCTTTAATAATAGCGGACATCTATGTTTCTTTTAAGATGGTAAAATCCTAGTTTTCTCAATAAACATCGAACCACTTTGTTATTTTATTTTAAGCTTCCAGTTTTTTTAAAAAACAAGAAAATTCTTTCAAATTAATTTTTAGTTTTTCGTTTATTTAATTTGAACTTCTTCATTTTATTTTTTAGTAATGAGAAATCATCTACGTTTTTTTAACCTTTGAACTTCTGTATTTTTTTTTACTTTGAACTTCTTAGAAAAATATGGGTTTAAATAAGCAAACAATATTCTAGGTTTGCAAATTTGAACTTCTAGTTTTTTTTTAACATCTCGGTTATTTCAAATTGAACTTCTAGGGTTTGCAAATTTGAAATTCTACGGTTTTTGACCTGCTTGGTTATTTGAACTTCTAGGGAATTAGAAAAAAATTGGTAGTCAAATGAAAAAGGTTACAGTCCCACAGGCATAAACAACCGAACTTTGCTGAATTTTGAGCAGTAATACATGAACTTCTAATGTACAAAATTGTCTTGTCTCTGATACTAGTGGGTGGAGCCTCACGAGTGGACGGCAGCGCACGTCGTTGGATAGGCGAGAAGGAAGAATGGTGATGCTGGGGAAGGTCGGATCAGTCGTCGCTGCAACTAGGTGCATCAAGACAAATAGCACATTACTTTTATCTGCAGCTTCTTATTTTCCATAGCGCCTGAGGCCCGGTTAATCAATTAGTTGTCGCGGCAGTCAATGAACTGGTAGTTGACGGTGAGGTGGCCCTGGGCCACGGCCTAGCCGTTGGTGTCGATCTTGCTGAACACCGTATCGAAGTCCAGGTCCAGCCTGTCGTTGCTACACTGGTCGACGATCCTCGCCGTGATCTGCGCGCTGGTCGCCGTGTTCGTCACCTACGCACGCAGGGTCACATCACAGGGGAAACATCGTCATTCTAGCAGCAAGCAAAGACCACACAAAACAAGAGGAAGAAATACGCCTGGCCGGTTGGCTTCGTCGCCGCAGGGGCGGGCTTCGTCGGGACGGAGGAGACAGGAGCGCGGGCAAAGGGGCATGTATCGCTGGAGTAGTCCGCGGGGGCTCTCCTCGCTGGGGTAGCTGGAGCCCGGGGTAGGTGCTGGGAGGAGGGGCGGCTACGTGCTGAAGGAGGCAGGGGCGGCCTAACGCCGGAGGAGGCTGGTGAGGCCTCGCGCCGGAGGGAGTGGGGGCGGTGGTGGCGCGCCGGAGAGGCGGGGGAGGCCTCGCGCTGGAGGGAGTGGGGGCGGCGGCGCGGCAGAGGGAGCAGGGGCGGCGGCGCGGCAGAGAGGCGGGGGCGGCCTCGAGCCGGAGGGAGCGGGGGCGGCGGCGCGGCAGAGAGGCGGGGGCGGCCTCGAGCTGGAGGAGGTGGGGGCGGCGGCGCAGCAACACGCCGGAGAGGCGAGGGAAGGCTCGGTGGAGGCGGAGAATGCAGGAGCGGGATGGAGAATGTCGTGGGGTGGATTAGAGAAGGTCGCGCGAGGTGCGGGGGTAGTTGGTTGTGATGTTTTTTTCGGGAGAACCTATCAGGCCTTATACAGGCGTACGTGATCCAAATAGTTATTTTGATCCCAGGATTAGAATAGTGTTGTCCTATATATATATATATTATACATAAACACTATTCTGATCACGGGATCAGAATAATATTCTGATCACAACCTGACCTGCCCCGCTAGTAGTACGTTGAACTTCCCCGTGAACTCGGTTGAACTTCCGCCAACATTGCCCAAACGGGGCTTGCGGTATACCGTTGGAAAGATATGGACACCAATATCATGACCCAACTTAAATTTTTGGCAAAATATAAGTGGTTTAAGAGCAGTTTTGAAAACCGTTTTTTCTTCGCACAAAAAACGTGAATCGTATTTTCAATCGCATTTCTAAACCGTTTATCGGAATGAGGCATATAATATGGCGTTGGAAATCTGCTGCAAAACCGCTCCTTCCACATGTTGAAAGTTTTTTCTAATTCCCTATGGTTAAAGAGTAATTTGAAAAAATGTTAAATTTCGTATACCGAACAGCTGAGTTCATTTTTTCGATGTCATTTCTAAACGGCTAATCCAATGGAGGCATATGATATGGCGTTGGAAAGCTTATGAAAATGCGCTACTTTTTCATCTTGAAAGTTTTTTTTTCTAATTTTGAATGGTTTAAGAGTAATTTAGTAAATGGTCCAAGTCCTACCGAGTTCGTATTGTCGAGCTAATTTTTTCACCATGCGTCTGAATGCAGCAAATGATATGGCATTGGAAAGCTTGAACAAATGCGAAACGTTTTGGTATGTATTGTTTCTCCCAATTCTTTACGGTTTTAAGTCAGTTTCAAAAATGGCGAAAAACCTATTTTCACCGTAATTTCTATGAACTTTATCAGAATTGGGCAAATAATATACCGTTGAAAAGCTACGGAAAATGCAAAACTTTTTCATGTTGATGGTTTTCTCTAATTCCTAGACATTTTCAAGTAATTCCGAAAATGGCGGGATCACTCGTTCTGCCTCTACCGTGAAACAGATTCTTCGAAAATGCACCGCGTGAAGAACCTGAACTTCTCGATGCGTGTACCTGAACTTCACTCTGTTTTTCACGTGATTTTTTTGCTCGTAGATCTTCATCCACTGCTCGTAGCTCTCCATCCCACTCACGGGAATTGAGCGGGTGATATACCGATGGAAAGCTGCTGTAAACACGCAACTTTCCCGTGTTGATCATTTTTTCATACTCGCGACGATTTTGAAAGTTTTTCATCTGAAATTCATTTAGTGTAGTAGGTGAACTTTTGCTGTTTTCACGTTAAACTTCTGTGACGTATTCTCGTTTGTAATTTTCTCATCCATTTCGTCAGTGTTACACAAATGATATTCTTTTTGTACAAACCTCTCTCACAATATATTTTTAACTTTCTCCGACCGAGGACTTGAATTTACACAAATAATATTCCTGCCGTTTTGAGGTAAATTAGAAAATGGCGAGATCATGATTTCTGCGTTCATCGCGAACGGAAATGCACTGCGTGAAGTAGTAGAACTTCTGGGGCATGTCTGTTTGAACTTCACTTTGTTTTTGACGTGCTGTTTTTTGCACTGCATGAAGTAATTGAACTTCTGGGGCATGTCTGTTTGAACTTCACTCTGTTTCACTTTATTTTGTATTTTTTATATGAAATACACACCATGTAGTACGTGAACTTACGGTTGTTATCACTTTTGAACTTCACTTTGGTTTGAGAGAATTATTTTAAAACACAAAAAACAACATTTTTTATGTATTTTGGACATCTAAATACACGGTGAACCTCTCTCACAAGATTTTTTTGAACTTTTCCTCGCCAAGAAATTGAACTTCTAGCAACCATTCTTTTCGTTTATGAGTTGTTTTTAAAAGTGCAAAAAATGGCGCTGTGTTTTTTATTTTTTTTCAACAGGTAAATCCTAGGTTTTAATAAACTCCGAACTTCTCTGTTATTTCAATTTGAACTTCACCTTTTTGTATTTTGAGTAAAGAATTGTATTCGATTTTTATACGAAAAACATCTTAGTTTTGTAATAAACATTATACAAATTATTCGCTACTTCGAACTGAACTTCTTGGTTTATTCGTTAGCAATGGGAAAAATTGAACTACTCCATTTTCTGAAATTGAACTTCTTGGTTTATTATTTATTATCGAGGAAAATCTAATTTTTTTCATATACATTGAACTATTGTATTTTTAAAAATTGAACTTCTTGGTTTTTTCAATTTGGACTTCTTGGTGTTATTCATTTGTAACGGGAAAAATGCTAATTTTGTAATAAACATCGTACAACTTCTTGGATATTTTTGAACTGAATTTCCTGGTTTTTCCGTTAGTAATGGGAAAAATTATTAGAAAAACCCGCATTTCTTAAAGACATCGAACATAACCATTTTTTAAATTTAAACTTCTTAGTTTTATTTTGTTTGTAATGGGGAAAATCCTTTTTTGAACTTTCCTGGGCAGGTCACTTGAACTTCGAGCAACTAAATTTTTTATCAAGACAACCATCACAAATTCGTTGCCGTTTGAGAGCAGTATTAAAAATGGCAAAACAACATCATTTTTCCTTATTTTTTACATGTAATGGAAGGTCGGACGTCTCGCACTAGAGATCTTGAACTTCACCGGGAGGAGCACGTGAACTTCTTGCCACAAACATTTGAAGCTTTTATTTTTCTATTTCTTATATTCTTATTTGAAACACATTTCATGTAGTAGTTGAACTTCACGCTATTTTTCACCTTGAACTTCTGTCACGTATTTTTGTTCACCCTCTCTCACAACAATTTTTTAACTTTCTCGGGGCCGAACACTTGATCATCAGCGTACATAGGATGTTTTTCATGTAGAAATTAGAAAATTTGAGTTTTTTGTATACATCGAAGTTCTCCATTTTTTCAATTTGAAATTCTTGATTTTCTTTTTAAAATCGAATTGCTCTAAAAAAATCTTAGAATGCCAAAAATGACGCTACCCTTTATCAACGAAAAATTTGAATTTTTATAGACATCAGACCACTCTCTTTTTCCAATTTTTTGAACCTCTTTGTGTATTGAGCATTTTTAGTAAATGTCAAACTTCTTCGTTATTTCAAACCGAACTTCTTAGTTTATTCGTTAGTAACAGAAGAAAATCGAGTTTTTGTAATAAATAGGAAACTGCTCCATTTTTTGAAATTGAATTTCTTGGTTTATTTGTTAGTTACGAAAAGAAATCGAGTTATTTTATTTTTAATTTCAACTTCTTGTGTTCTTCTTGGTATATAAACATCAAACTACTTTATTATTTTATTTGAACTTCTTGATTCATTCACTTAGTAACTAAAGAAATAAAAAATTCTAATTCTTTCAAGCATGTAAGTCTTAGGTATTTCATAAACATCAAACTTCTCTACTTTTTAAATTTGAACTTCTTAGTTTTACTTTTTAGAAGAAAAAAAAATCAAATTTTAAGTAAACATCTAACAAAAGGTGATAAAAGCCTTATAGGACAAGGCGATTAAAAAAGCCTAAAAGGTTATTTTTCCAAAATAAGGGAAAATTCATGGGGGAGATTTTTTTTCACCTCGTAATATTTTCTTCGAACTTTCTAATGAATTAAATTTGAACTTCTAGAACATTTTCTAGGTTAGACTTTGTTTTCTTCTTGTTTTTCATGTCGTGTATGCTTTGTGTTTTCTCCTTTTTGGATGTTTTTCATGTCTTGTGAATATATTCACTTTTTTCATCTCTGCATTATACATGATATTTTGCTGTAACAGCATACTGCATGTGCACTTTCTTGCTGTTTAGTTTTGGCCAAATAGGAAGTTTAGAGAAATGGACCAAAACACACGTTTTTTGCACCTGTGGGTATAGCTGAACTTCATACATCAAAAAACAATCAGAAACAACACAGAAATGGACGGGGGAGGAATCGACCCTTTGATCTGGATACGGTACAACAACAGGGACAACAAAAAAGCGAGATCAACCAAGGATGGAGCTTGGGGGGGGGGGGGGGGGGGGGGGGGGGGCGTAGATGTGCTGGGCGGCCACTCGCATGGCGCCTCAAAGCGGAGCAAGTTGCGGAGGTGCGACACACACTCACACGGGATGGATTTGAATAGCCTCAGATGGCAAAGTTGAACGGCCTGGGCACTGCCGCTGCTGTGTGTCTCCGCCGCTGCTGCCGAAGTAGAAGTTGAACGGGTAGCGCCGAGGGGACGAGGTCCCGCGGGGCCGTGGCCTGCAGCGTCGGCGGGAGGATCCCGGTTGGGAAGGCGGAGCGCGGGGCGGGGGTGGCGGCTCCGGTGGCTAAAAGTGCACCTGGGTGAGACGAGCGGCAGGATCCACCAGAGGAAGAGAAGGAGAAGAGGAAGGGGTTGACCGGATTCGCGTTCACAGCAAGAAGGGAACTACGTGGGGAGGCAGCCATGGACTGCGTGCCAGGTTGATGGTGCTCGAGGATCCGCGGCGGCGGTGGTGATTGGGGCGTGGAGGAGCGTGCGACCATGGCGGAAGTGCGGCAGCAGGTTCCCGGTGGCGTGGGCGGCGCCCAGCGACCCCGTGCTGGTAGGTCGATGGGGGGTGCCGGCGCCTTGGGTAGGACGCCCGGCGGGAGGAGGCGTGCTGGGCGGCGAGATCCAGGGAGGAGGGTGGCGGCGTGATCCAGGGAGGAGGGTAGCGGCAGTCGGGGAAGGGGATCGAGGGCGGTCAGGGTGGGGATCGGTGCAGCGGGTGTGGTGGGGTGGGCTTTTCTGTTGAAATCGGTCCGGTGGGCTTTTCGGGATCTCAGGAACACCTCGGTCGCTCCTATATAGGCGTGACGTGATCCAAATAACTATTCTAATCCTGAGATTAGAATAGTGTTGTCCTATATTATATATATATATATATATATATATATATATATATGGTTCATAAAAATAAATATTTTTTATGATTACCTTTCATATACTAAGGGTATCACAATAAAAGTGAGAGAAAAAACAAATATACTTGGTTGAAGAAGGTTTGTTTGCATTTTTTTATTTTGTTGGACAATTTTCGTGGCCTATATAAATAATTTAAATAATTCATATGACTATTTACTTTTATATGAACATTACAGTTTGTTGTTTTCCCTGAATTTTGTGTTAGTACAATTATTTAATCAACATATTTTCCTAATAATGTCAAATATGTTTTTTTATAGAGAAAATAGTTGTGCTAGTTTCACTCTTATTTTTTAGATATTATATATGATTATATTATGCAGTAGAAATATCATTTATATTTCATCATACATATTTCATCGTAGATACAAAGTGATGGGTTCCGACATATGCACTGATGTAACAATGATAGACCGCTCTGAAACACCACGAGAAGAGGTGCATATAGCTAACCTTCCTTTGTATGTATATTATACATGAAAATATGAAAGGTATATTTTTTTGTATATTATTGTTTTTTCAGAATATAGGAGACATGGATATGGACTTTGGAGATGCACAAAAAGAATCCATTGAGGGTTCCGATGCGAAGTTGCTGAAAGGGACCGTAAATTCACCGAGTTTTTTACAACATAATGATGTCGAAGCGCTGGTATCTCATAACAAACCAAAAAAGGATGTCAATTTAAATGTTATGTGCCTTCTATATTCAACTAATTTGGCTCCTTTTGTTGTCTAAGTTGGCTCACTTTTTTATGATGTCGACAGACTATGTTTGTATCCCTAGAGATATTTCAATCATCGAATCAATCATGTCTGCCCCCAAGAAAACCTTGTTCGTGGACATTGGAGATGCCTTGTTATCAACCGACGATTTGGAATGCCTTTTGAAAGATGATATGTTCTTACACGATGGTGTAAGACCAATTTAACATGTATCTCTTGTAAACTTTTTCAAGAGCCCGTGGCAACGCACGGGCACTCTACTAGTTAGTATATTTAATCAGAGTTAATTAGCTCAACACTCGAAGCATTGCCATGTATCATAGGTTGCAAAACTTTAACGTGCAAAGATAAAGGAGTTTCTCATGAAAGTAGCACGATACAAATAGAGATGACAGCAAACTAATATGGATGAAGGCCTTAGGCCGGTACCAACCTGTCGGGACCCCGATACTAAGTCACACCGATCTAGCATGTAACACATCATATCACTTTATGGCCTCACGCACGGTATTCCCACGGGTGCCACCTTACCTGGTCCGGGACCGTTTGTGCCTTTTGGCTCACGTATATGATTGTGTCGCTAGCATCCATATGATAGAGAACCCGGGCCGACATGGCTAGTCGTAAACCCAAGGTGGCACAAAACTTACAGGAACATGCATACATGACCCAGCAACGAACGTGTCGATTATCAACGTATGAACCCAAGTCGTAGCAAGCTACAAGGACTTAAAGGAACAATGCGTGACATTTCCCCGAAGGGACAGACACAAGAACGAAGAAGGACACATGCCGGCCAGCCTAAGTGCTCCGGAGCAGTAGCAAGCTACCATGGCTCAGTGGAAGCACTAGGAGACATTTTCCCATAAGAGAGGCTACCAAGAATAAACAACTAGATTGTCGGATCCCGCACATAGCAATACACATTACACGTACGCATAACATGCAAGTATGTGTTGTACAACATGGCATCACAACATAACTCAACAACTCATATAGATAAGGACTCAGAAGAGCCATCATAGCATTTATTACAAACAAGGGTCACATGACCCTACATTCAGAGCATACAAGCAACAAGTGGAAGCATTACATGTCTGAGTACAGACAACTACAAATGAAAAAGGCTGAAGATCCTGACTATCTACAACATCTGATCAAGATCGTAGCTGAGGTACAAGCTACTTGTCGAAGTCCACATGGAAACTAGTAAGACCGAAGTCTCCGCTGCAAAACATAAATTAAGCAACGTGAGTACAAAGGTACTCAGCAAGACTTACATTAGATCCTATCATACATGCATTTTTATCTAGAAGGCAATGTGGAGTTTAGTTGCAGCAAGTCGGCTTTGACTCAGTGGCTATCCTATTCTACGACTATGAGTAACTTCTTTGAGGTGAGATAGCGCACACGAGTCCACTAATCACCACACAATACACTACTATGGATTCATCCCCGTCTCCCTACGGGAAGGCCATCCATAGCACTCACACTTGTCTTGAGCATTTAGAGTATCCACTTCAAGTTGTCTATGTACCACGTAAGCATCCAAGAAGTCCATATCCGCGGACCCGGCTATTCGAATAGATCATGTTAACCCTGGAGGGGTGTACTTCTTCACACACGCTCTTGCCACTTATCGCCAAGTACACGTCATGTATCTCTGCAACCTTCAAGCGGAAGCCCGGCGAGGGTGTCGGCCACGACCTGACTAACAACACAAGACCCTAGTCCAGGTTTATCGCCTATTCGGGTTCTATCCACAAGGGAGTCCGGCAAAGGTTTCCATCACGACCCCAAATGATGTGTGCAGGGTTCCCGAGCCCCCCATCCGGGTGCCACTCGGTACACCAGGCCACGTGTGCCTAGTCTGTCCCAAGCCCACCCTGCCGGGTGCCACTTGGTAGAAAAATAACACTACTTACAAACACCAGAAACTAGTTGCGACTCCTGGACAGAGGTCAAGTTGGTTAATAAGTCGAGAGGGCTTGGAGCGCCTGGAGCCCAATGTGTGGTAGTAACTAGTCATTGGACAACATACACAGAACTCGGTGCTTAAGGACGGTTCCAGTGAGACAACCCACCATGTACTCCTACATGGCCTCTCACTGCTACCTTTACCAAATTGTGTTCACACACTTTACTCTCAGCATCAGAACGTAGCACTGCACTCCAATTCATTCCCAATGAATCAGACCTGACACACTCTAAGCAATAGTAGGCATGGCATGGTAGGAACACAACATGGCTTCAATCAACTCCTACACATGCTAGTGGGTTTCAACTATTTAATGTGGCAATGACAGGTCATGCAGAGGAATGGGTTCAACTACCGCAGCATAAAGTAGCAGTTGAATCGTTGTTGTCCTAATGCAATAATAGGGAGCAGGAGCAAGAGAGTAGGATTGTATCAGAATGAACAAGGGGGTTTGCTTGCCTGGTAGATCAACAGGGGGCACTGCTCCACAGACAGGTACTCTGGAGCACTCTCCGGAGCAGGACCTATCGAGAAGGAACGGTGTCGACAATCAATACACAAGCATATGCAACAATATGATGCATGAACATGGCATGAACATGTGATGTTGTTTGAGCTAGTGCAATTAGTATTCATTTGGGTGAAGTCCATTTGAACCAAGGGTTCAAATGCAACTCTAAATTAAATATCTATAAATGCCATTTATGTGTTTTCACTTATACAGTAGGTATAAGTTGGTTTGTCATGCATGAAACTAGTACATATGGATAGATTGAATTTTTCTGATAATTTTTCATATATAATTTATTTCAATCTGAGTTGTGGTTGAATTTCTATGAATTTTTGAAGTTTATACCAATTTCTGGATTTTTTCTGATTTATTATAAAACCAGAAAAAGGTTAATTGCATCAGAACTGCGTCATGCTTGCGTCAGCAAGTCAACGGAGCTGACTGGGTCAAACTTGACGTGTGGGGTCCACACGTCAGTGTCATAGTTAACTAACAGAGTTAATTAACTCTAACTCTAACCCTAACTAAAAGTTAGTCATAGTCGGGCCGCACCTGTCATTGACCCGCACAGATCAAATCTGGTCAACTGGGGGGTCAAACCCAGTCAACCCGCTGGCGTTTAGCCGCCGGCGAGGTCGAATGTGGCGGAGCGGCTCGGAAAACGCCCTCTGGCGACCATTCGGGCGGCGGAGACCACGGGCGAGGAGCTGGGGCTCGTCCGCGTCGGTTGGAGCAGGCGGGAGGGGCAAGGGTGGACTGAGCTCACCGGAAACAAGCTTGAGGCGGTGGCCGGAGTTCGTCCAGGTGTGCGCGCAGCGTTGTGGTGCACGGCAGGGGCTGCGGTTGGCGGCCTTGGCTTGCTGGGAGGCTGCTGAGCGCGTTGGCGTGCGCGGGCGCGAGCTGCGGTGTCTAGAGCGACGTCGGGACTTGAACGGCGACGAGGAGCTACGGCCATGACGGCAGACGGGGCTACGGCATGGGAACGGCGAAACGGGGAGGGGGAACGGAGCAGAAGCTCACATCGGATTCGCAAGGCTGCTCGGTGTGGCCGGGGACGCGCTGAGGTCGACGGGGTGGCGTTGGCGATCTCGGGTGGCTGAAGGTGAAAACGACGGCGATGGTGGCGCTCCAGGACTTCCCGCGTCACGTGGCTCGATGGAGAGGTAGCAGGCGATGACGCAGAGCTTGCAGACACGGAGAGATGGCGAGAGGGAGGCGGTAGCTACGACAGCGGCGAGCTGCGGCGACAGCAGCGCTTGGTCGCAGTGAGAGGGAGAGATCCAAGGGAGGAGTGAGAGTGAGAGAGAGAGTGAGAGAGGTCCGGGGCGGCGCGTGGCGTCGTCGAGGACGTCGAGGCGTCGTGGGCAGGACATGCAGGCAGCTGCGTGGCCGGACGCGTGCGTGCGCGCGGCGACCACGTGCCCCTGGCCTCCTGGCGGGAGGAGGGGGATGACTGGCACGACCAGCTGGCTGGGCCGGCCTTCTGGGCCGCACAATGCCAGGCCACCAGGTGAGCATAGGTAATCGTTTTTCCATTTGTTTTCTTCTCTATTTTTTGACATTTGTTTTGATTTAATAAAATTACTAAACCATTTTATTTTCTTCTATCAATTTTTGTAGGAACTAGTTGGATTATTCGAGAGCTCCTCAACAACTAACAGAATTATTGGACAATATTTGATATATATATATATATATATATATATATATATATATATATATATATATATATATATATATATATATATATGACAAATTTTTCCTACTACCGGGTGTAGTTACTCCCACTTTTGTTTCGTGCGTTCTAGGTAGTATCTATCATATCAGAGAGTATGTACGTGTAGTATGTAGTATATACGAATGTTTAGGTAGTATATATATATATATATATATATTACTTTTTTGATAAGATGTACCATATTTTGTGCAATACAAATATGTACATATTTCACAAATACAATAAAACTATGGGCTCACTTGCATTTTTTTCATAAAACTCACTTTGGAGTATCTTAGATATAGTATATGGACATACTAAAAATAATAAAGTAGAGTATATACTACCACATGGTAGTATAAGAGAAATGAGTGTAACTACACCTGATAGTATGATGCATTTTCCCTATATATATATTAATTCCAAATGCCCAAAATAAATATCTATGAGCTCCTAAAAATATTGGCTTGAATTTTACCTCTCACCAATATTTTCAGAGAGCAACATGAACATTTTCTTGGACCTTTTTTAAGCAATTTTTATATGGGTCATTTCCAAAAATGATTTCTGAGGGTTTCACAAATCCCCATTTCAATTTAAATGGAATTCAAACATGATTCACACATGACTAGCTAGCCTTGAGCATACCAGAACTAGGGATGTGACAACTCGCCCCCACTTGAAAGAATCTCGTCCCGAGATTCAGGGGTCGACGGAAAGAAAGTGGGGTACTCCAGTCGAAGACGATCTTCTCGCTCCCAAGTAGCTTCTCTCTCGGAATGATGAGACCACTGAACCTTGAAAAACTTGATGTTCTGACGTCGGGTGACATGCTCTGCTTGATCAAGAATGTGAAGTGGGTACTCTCGATATGTGAGGTTATCTTGGAGATCAAGTGTTTCGTGGTCCACTCCGCGGATGGGATCCGAGAAGCAACGCCTGAGTTGAGAGACGTGGAAGACATCATGAACTCTGGAAAGATGTGGGGGTAGTTCCAACTGGTAGGCAACCTCTCCTCGTTTAGCGAGAATGCGAATAGGACCAATGTAACGAGGAGCCAACTTGCCCTTGATACCGAAACGATGGGTACCCTTCAGAGGAGTAGCCCGAAGGTAAGCCTTATCGCCAACTTCATAAGTCACATCCTTATGACAATGATCATACTGACTCTTCTGACGAGACTGGGCTGTTTTCAAGTTCTCACGGATGATGCAAACTTGCTCTTCTGCCTCCTGGATCATGTCCGGTCCAAAGAAATGTCTTTCACAGGTTTCTGACCAGTTCAAGGGTGTTCAACATCTTCGTCCATACATAATCTCGAAAGGAGCTTTCTTGAGACTGGTTTGATAGCTATTGTTATAAGCAAACTCGGCAAAAGGAAGACATTTCTCCCAATCCATACCGAATGAGATAACGCAAGCTCTAAGCATGTCTTCAAGAATTTGATTGACCCTTTCCACCTGACCACTCGACTGAGGGTGGAAAGCGGTACTGAAAGAAAGATGGGTTCCCATGGTAGTTTGGAAACTCTCCCAAAAATGAGAAGTGAAAAGGCTGCCACGGTCTGAGATCTCTAGTGGAACACCATGAAGTGACACTATTCGAGAAATATATAAGTCAGTGAGCTGACTAGCAGTGATACTCTCTCGAACAGGTAGGAAGTGCACCACTTTGGAGAGACGATCAATGACTACAAAGATAGCATTATTCCCTCTCTTGGTCCCAGGAAAGCCTGTGATGAAGTCCATACCAACTTTATCCCATTTCCACTCAAGAATAGCTAAAGGCTGAAGGGTGCCAGCAGGTGTCTGATGCTCTACCTTAACGCGATGACAAATGTCACAGTTAGCAATGAACTAAGCAATTTCTCTCTTCATCCTAGTCCACCAGAACCTCCGGCGTAGGTCCTGATACATCCTAGCACTACCAGGATGAATCGTGAGAGGAGATTCATGCGCCTCCTTAAGGATCAATTGTCACAGATGTTGATTCTTGGGAACCACCAAGAGGTTCTCAAAGAAAACGACACCTCGATCATCCATGGAAAAACATCCACCAACTCCCTTCTTAATGTTTCTCTTGATCCTGGAAATTCCTGTGTCCTACTTTTGAGCAGCGATAATCCAATCCTCGAGATCAGGTTTTGCCACCAAGGTAGAAAGGAATCTGTGAGGAGCAATGTGAAGGTTAAGCTTACAGAATTCCTCACGGAGAAGTGGTTGGCCCTGTTGTAGCATGAGATTGTTGCAATAGGATTTACGGTTTAGCGCATCAGCCATGACATTGGCTTTGCCTGGGGTGTAGGTAATCCCTAGATCATAATCTGAGATCACTTCCAACCAACGTCTTTGTCTAAGGTTCAAATCTGGTTGGGTGAAGATATACTTGAGACTCTGGTGATCGATGTAGATCTCGCAATGCTTACCAAGAAGGTAATGTCGCCAGGTCTTAAGTGCATAGACTACGACTGCAAGCTCTAGATCATGTGTAGGATAATTGTCCTCATGTGGATGCAACTGTCGAGATGCATAGGCAATCACATGATGATCCTGCATAAGAATGCAACCTAGTCCCTGTTATGAGGCGTCGCAATAGATAACAAAGTCATTCATGAAATCCGGTGGCACAAGTATGGGAGCAGAAGTCAGGCGTATTTTCAGTTCCTGAAAACTATACTCACACTGTGGGGACCACTCAAACTTTTTATCTTTCTTGAGAAGTTTCGTGAGAGGTTTGGCCACTTTGGAGAAGTTTTCAACAAAGCAGCAACAATAACTGGCTAGACCAAGGAAACTCCTAACTTGTTTAACTGTCTCGGGTGGAGTCCAATAAAGAATGGCCTTAAGTCTCTCGGGATTGACAGCAATGCCCTTACCAGAGATCAACATACCGATGACAAAGGGAACAACGTATGTTGTTATGCAGTTTGACCGATAAAGATCTTCGTAGAATATGTGGGAGCCAATATGAGCATCCAGGTTCCGCTATTGGTTATTGACTGGAGACGTGTCTCGGTCATGTCTACATAGTTCTCGAACCCGTAGGGTCCGACGCTTAAAGTTCGATGACGGCTATATTATGAGTTTATGTGTTTTGATATACCGAAGGTAGTTCGGAGTCCCGGATGAGATCGGGGACATGACGAGGAGTCTCAAAATGGTCGAGACATAAAGATCGATGTATTGGACGACTATATTCGGACACCGGAATGGTTCCGAGGGTTATCGGATATATACCGGAGTACCGGGGGGTTACCGGAACCCCACCCCCGAAGGTTATTGGGCCTTATGGGCCCAAGTGGTGGAAGAGGAGAGGCGGCCAAGGGGAAGCCGCGCGCCCCTCCCCCTCCCCAAGTCCGAATTGGACAAGGAGGGGGGCGGCGCCCCCCTTTCCTTTCCCTTCTCTCTCCTTCCCTCTCCTCTCCTACTCCAACATGGAAGGGGGGAGTCCTACTCCCGGTGGGAGTAAGACTCCTCATGGGGCGCACCAAGGGTGGCCGGCCCCCTCCCCCTCCTCCACTCCTTTATATACGGGGAGGGAGGCACCCCCTTGAGAGACAACAATTGATCCCTTGGATCTCTTAGCCGTGTGCGGTGCCCCCCTCCACCATAGTCCACCTCGATAATATTGTAGCAGTGCTTAGGCGAAGCCCTGCATCGGTAGAACATCATCATCGTCACCACACCATCATGCTGACGGAACTCTCCCTCAAAGCTCGGCTGGATCGGAGTTCGAGGGACGTCATCGAGTTGAACGTGTGCAGAACTCGGAGGTGTCGTGCGTTCGGTACTTGATCGGTCGGATCGTGAAGACGTACGACTACATAAACCGTGTTGTGCTAACGCTTCCGCTTTCGGTTTATGAGGGTACATGGACATACTCTCCCCTCTCGTTTCTATGCATCACCATGATCTTGCGTGTGCATAGGAATTTTTTTGAAATTACTACGTTTCCCAACAAGTGCTTCTAGTGGAGAAGAAGGATGGATCATTAAGGATGGTTGTTGATTATCGTGCGTTGAATGAGGTGACGATCAAGAACAAATACCCATTGCCGATGATCAATGATTTGTTTGACCAGCTGCAAGGAGCTAAAGTTTTCTCTAAGATAGATCTTCGATCAGGTTATCACCAGTTGAAGCTTCGAGAGCAGGATATACCTAAGACAGCTTTTACAACAAGGTACGGGCTATATGAGTATACCCTTATGTCATTTGGTCTGACTAACGCGCCTGCCTATTTTATGAGCGTGATGAACAAAGTGTTTATGGAGTTTTTGGATAAGTTCGTCGTGGTGTTCATTGATGATATATTGGTCCACTCGAAGAACGAAGAGGAGCATAAGGAGCATTTGCGTTTGGTTCTTGAGAAGCTCAGAGAACACCAGTTGTATGCCAAGTTCAGCAAGTGTGAGTTTTGGTTAAAGGAAGTTGGATTTCTCGGACATGTTATATCCGGAGAAGGAATAGCAGTAGACCCTACCAAGGTTGCTTCTGTTACTAAATGGGTGGCACCCACATCAGTCGGAGAGATCAAGAGTTTTCTCGGACTCGCAGGATATTACCGTAGGTTCATTGAGAATTTCTCCGGGATTGCAAAGCCCATGACGGAGTTATTGAGGAAGGACACCAAGTTCAAATGGACTAAAGAGTGTGAAGCCAGTTTTCAGGAGTTAAAGAAACGTTTGGTTACAGCCCCAATACTGATTCTTCCAGATCAACGAAAGGATTACTAGGTGTGTTGCGACGCTTCACGTCAAGGACTTGGAGCAGTACTTATGCATGAAGGAAGAGTTGTTTCATATGCCTCACGACAGCTTAAACCTCATGAGTTGAATTATGCTACGCATGATTTGGAGTTAGCAGCCATAGTGCATGCACTGAAGACATGGAGACATTTCCTCATCGGAAATCATTGTGAGGTATACACGGATCATAAGAGTTTGAAATATATCTTCACACAGAAGGAGTTGAACCTCACGCAAAGGAGATGGTTGGAGCTCATTAAGGATTATGACATGAAATTGCACTATCAGCCCGGAAAGGCCAATGTAGTAGCAGATGCGTTGAGCCGCAAGAGTTATGTTAATACACTCATGACCGGAGGATTACCCAAGGAGTTAGCAGAGGATCTTCGCGAGCTATGTTTGGAAATAGTCCCGAGAGGTTATGTAGCAGCATTGGAAATTCAGTCCACTTTGATGAGTAAGATCAGAGAGGCCCAGAAGACTGACAAGGAGATTACCGAGATAAAGGAAATGATGAGTAAAGGGAGGCTAAAGGATTTCGTGAGGATGAGCACGACACTTTATGGTTTGAGGATCGCGTATATGTGCCTAACGACCCCGAGATCAGGAAGTTGATTCTGCAGGAGGCCCATGATTCGCCGTATTCCATTCACCTAGGAAACACTAAGATGTATCTGGATTTGAAGGAAAGTTTCTGGTGGACAGGAATGAAGAAGTATATTGCGGAGTATGTAGCAGTATGTGATGTATGTCAAAGAGTTAAGGCAGAGCATCAGAAGCCAGCAGGATTGCTACAACCATTGACGATACCCGAATGGAAGTGTGATAAACTAGGTATGGATTTTATCACTGGATTGCCCAGAACTCGTTCAGGCTATGACTCTATCTGGGTTGTAGTTGATCGGTTGACGAAAGTAGCTCATTTCATCCCGGTAAAGACCACTTATACGAGTGCTAAGTTGGTGAAGATATACATGACCAGGATCAAATGTTTGCACGGAGTTCCGAGGACCATCGTATCGGATAGAGGAACCCGGTTGACCTCAAAGTTCTGGAATCAGTTGCATGAGACTTTGGGTACTAGGCTAGAGTTCAGTACAGCCTTTCATCCACAGACAGATGGACAGACCGAGAGAGTCAATCAGATTCTGGAGGACATGTTGAGAGCTTGTGCTCTAGATTATGGATCTAGTTGGGATGGAAATTTGCCGTATGCAGAGTTCTCTTATAACAACAGTTATCAAGCTAGTTTGAAGATGGCCCCTTTCGAAGCTCTGTACAGAAGGAGGTGCAGGACACCGTTATTGTGGGATGAAGTTGGAGATCGACAGTTGTTCGGACCAGATTTAATCAAAGAATCTGAAGAGAAGGTTAAGTTGATTCGCGACAGACTCAAGGTAGCCCAGTCTAGGCAGAAGAGTTATGCGGATTCTAAATGCAAGGAGACACTTTACGAAGTTGGAGATAAAGTATATCTTCGTGTGTCCCCGCTTCGAGGAGTTAAGCTTTTTGGAGTTAAGGGAAAGCCAACACCACGTTTTGTGGGACCATACCGAGTTTTGGAACGTATGGGAGAAGTTGCATACAAAGCTGGAATTGCTAGAAGGATTGTCTGGAGTTCACGATGTGTTTCATGTTTCCCAGTTGAAGAAGTGCCACGCAGAGATGGCCGATATTCCTCTGAGAGATACAGTGCCACTGGAAGTGACTCAGTTAGACTGTGATTTGACTTATGAGGAGAAGCCAGTCAAGATTCTCGAGTTTTCTAGCCGAGTTACTCGCAGCAAGGTTATCAAGTTTTGCAAAGTTCAGTGGAGCCACCATACCGACGAGGAAGCCACCTAGGAGCGAGAGGAAGACCTTCGTAGAGACCACCCAAACCTTTTTGTTGACCAACACGAATCTCGAGGGCAAGATTCATCTTAAGGGGGGTAGGTTTGTAACATCCCAATTTTCAATTTGGATGTTATACATAGATCATCATATGCATATCATATTTATTTTTGCATTTTGGTTGAGATCCTAGAAATCTTAAGCAACTCAAGGATCCACGGAGAGAGTTGAAGGTTTCACAAAATTCATATTTGAGTTTTATTCAAATTTGAAGAAGGGATCAGTTTGATTTTATTATTTTTCTCTCCAAATATTTTCAATATCAAAAATAAATGAGAGAAGATAATATGACTTCTTCAAATTTAGAGAAATATTGGAGAAAGAATTTTAAAGTCAAATTCTAAATTTTCTGGTATTTTATTTGCCATTTTATTTGAATTAGAAAAATGTGCATTTTAGAAAATTGCATTTTAGGCCAGAAAAATGTTCACTTTGTTGTAAATATTCAATTTAAACGGTGAAAATTGTTTTTGGCATTTTTAGAAAAAAAATATATTTTATTAGGATTTTTTCTCTTCGAGTGAAATTATTTTAAAAAAACTCCGAACTGAACTGGCCGAAGCCCAGCCGGCCCATTCGCGCCACCACCCCCGCGCCACACCGCCCTGCCGCCGGCGGACTCCACCTGGAGTCCGGCTCGTACTCCCGCCACCGCCTGCCCCTCCCGCAAGCAAGCCCCGCCCCCCGAGGCTTTATAAGCGCTCCCCCCGGAACACTCAAGTCGCCGCGCCGCCGCCTCCCGCCACCACAGAGCCACCGTCGCCGCCCTTAGCCGCCGCCGCCGCCGCCGCTGCTCGCGCCGCGCGCCGCCGCTGGGCGCCGCCGCCGCCGCTCGCTGCGCCACCGCCGCTGCCCCGCACCGACGCCGCCGCCCCGCCGTACGCCACCGATGCCACCTCACCGCCGGCCGGTCCGTTCGGATTAATCGGTAAAAACCGATACCTCCCTCGGTTTTTTTGGTTTTGCGGTTTTCTGTTTTAGATGGGTTTTCGTCGGTTTAGTCTATTTAGCGGATGTTCGTCCGTTCATTCATTTTAATGAACGTTGTTCACCGGTTAGGTCAAACAGCGAACGTTCATTCGTTAGCCTTTTATTTTATTATATTTTTTCAACCAGGGACTTATCCGCAATTATTTTTATCGCGATTCAGCCCCTGATCTTTAAACTAGTATAACGTTTTACTCGTTTATCCAAATTAGATGAAACCAGCGCCAAAATCTTTGTCTCGAAGCCCTCTTTCCAGTTAATCAACTTGAACATGATTTTAGTACTATAAAATTTGACTTTAGTCCAGATTAGTAAACGATCTTGTTTCGTTCGTGTTTTGAGTTTCGTTGCTCCGTTTGAGTTGAATCTTTTTGCAAATCATAGCTAATCACATGTACTTTCTGTTAAGATCTAATTCACATGTTAATAATCATGTTAGGTTTTGACTCTTGTTAGTTTAAGCCGTTGCTTGTTTCGTGTTCAATTTGGATCTTCTCTTGGTTTCTCTCATGTTTCGATTGAGTGATTGCTTATGTATGCGACTGTTTGTCTAAGCTAGATTACCCGGAGTGCGAAGCTTGTTACTACGAATCTCTAGAGTTTGCATATCGTTAGCAAGGCAAGTTACACTTTGATCATACTCTTTTATACCCATTTTTTACTATGCATTAGTTATGCCCCACAAATATTTGCATTGGTAGGATTGGGAACATGTGGTTTTGGTTGTAGTGTTTGAGGTAGGAAACTAATACCTTTTGTTCACCCCAGGAATATACGTTATGCTTATCATTGCTTAGCCCTGCTCGTAGACGGGGATTGGATCGTGATTCACACATGGAATTTTGAGAGTTATTTTAATTTGATAACATTAAGGTGGAAACTTTAATACACATCTGGGTGGATTGGTTGAGGCACCTGGAGTACCCAGTGTTGTCTGTTTTTGGAAATCCCGGAGTACCCGTGTGATTATCCTATGGAATGCCACCTAGGCTCAAAGGGATCATAAGATTATTCATGCTAGAAACTTCCGTGTGCAACCACAAGCCATTATGGGCTCTCGCATAGTTGAGTAAGTTGCGTGAGCTCTTGAAGAGGTAGACTAGCAGATGTAGAGGGTTGTAGGTGGTACTATCTACCCGGAGTAGAGAGTTAATGCTATAGAAAGGCTATGTCTCGATCATCCAATCATGGATGCGGTCCAGTCTTGTGGGGAAAAGTGTGCAAACCTCTGCAGAGTGTATAAACTAATCATGGTTAGTCGTGTCCCCAGTTATGGACGTCTTGAGTATCTAGTTCTTGAATCTATTGATCTGATCTCAACACGTTACTTTAATTAATTTTGATGTTGGGTTAATGATGATACTTTTAATTGGGATTTGAGTTGGGGTTACCTTCTCAAATAATGGGCAACATGGGAGTAGTTAAATAAATTATTTCTTTGTTGTAGGGAAAAACTAGCTTTATGGAAAACCATGAAACTTACAGCCTCCACCAGCCAAATATTGCATGTAGATGTAGTTCTTGCATTATCATTGCTTTACAGTGTATCTATGCCAGCATATTCCATGTGATGACCCGTTTCGGGCTGCAACGTCTTATGTTGCAGACTACTCAGACGACGAATAAGGTGCGATAGGTCATTGTTTTGCACTCAGCTATGCCGTTGGAGTTGATGGACTCATTTACCTTCGAAGCTTCCGTAGTTATCTAGTTTAGATGGCCTTCAGCCATGATTTATTTATGTAATCATACTCTTTATGAGGACTTAATGTAATAAGTGTGTGATTGAAACTCTGTTATAATTCCTCGAGTACTGTGCGTGTCAGCATTACCGATCCAGGGATGACACTAATGCACAGAGACTTGACCGTTTGAGGTCTGCTCGCTACAGGACGCCCGGGATCCTCCGGCCATCCAGTACCCACTATACCATGCCAAAACATCGAACGTCTGGTCCCTCTCAGATGTCCGGTGTCTGCCAAGCCTTCGGTCGTCCATTGTGCATCGGACGTCTGACGCAGCAGTGTTGTTTTGGGCTCCAACGGCCGCTTATTGAGGCATACTATAAATATCTCTCTCCTATCCTATGAGAGGGTTGACCATTCACTTCAAGCATCCTCAAGAACACACTTTCACTCTCTCTCTCACTCTCCAACACCAAATCTTAGATCCCTAAGGGATTTGAGAGCATTTGAGAGAAGTTGTCCACCCAAGTGATAGATCCACTCCTTCCCCTTCTTTGCACCAAAGGAATTCGTGATTTGAGCAAGTTCTTGAGCTTTTCACATCGTTCTTGTTACTCTTCGAGGTTGGAGACTCCTAGGCGGTAGGAGTCATTCGGAGAGGAATCGTTCATTGTGATTACCACCGAAAAGTTTGTGAGGGTTTGGAGACCACCCCAAGGTCTACCACTAGTGGTTGAGAAACACCTTCGTGGTGTTGTCTCAAAGGGAGAATAGGGTGAGCCTTCGTGGCGTTGGTGTGCCTTCGTGGTAACATCCACCTCTCTAACGGTGACGTAGCTTCCCTCCAAGGAAGTGAACATCGGCGTACATCCTCGTCTCTTGAAGTTGTGGTTATCCCTAACCCTAACTTCCTACTTGTGGTTACTTGTCTCTTAATCTTAACTTATATCATATTGTGTTTGCTTACTCTCCTACTAGTGTTACTTGTTTACCTTGCCTATCTCATAGCATCACACTTGCAATTGTTAGGCTCAACTTCATATTCCGCATTATTGCCTAAAATTGCTAAGTAACAATTAAAATTTGTAATTGTACCTATTCACCCCCCCTCTAGGTCCATCTCGATCCTTTCAATTGGTATCAGAGCCTCGTGCTCTATTCTTGCGGCTTAACCGCCCTAGAGCAAGATGAACCCCGATGGGACTCCCCTTGTTGCAGATCCAAAGGATAAGGGTGTGGCTTCCATAGAAGACAACTCCTTCACTTCTGAGGATCTGGAATGAGCGCTTGCTAAGCAAAAGGAGGAGTATGATGTTTCTCTTGAGGTCTTGGTCCAAATGATACTAGCCACATTGACCATGATGCTTGCACCACTTTCTGGTGGTGCGCCCTCGAGGCCAACTGTGCCTACTCCTTCACTTGGCCAACAACCTCCTAGTAATGAACACTCCAGTGTTCCTTGGCTTTATGCCAGACGTCAAGTAGAGAAACCAAAGTATAACCCTCAATGCAAAACCTCCTTTACTTGATGACACAACCGACTTTGCTTTGTGGAGAGTTGCTATGCCGGATCATCTTCGATATGGAAATGATGAGATGTTGGAGATCTTGGAGTATGGTTATCAAGTTGTAGACCCGAAGAATCTTACACCAAGAGAAGTATATGACAAGCATCTCAACGACACCGCAATCATGTGCATAGGGAGAGGTATGACTGACAAGCAAAGGAGACCATACATACACATCACAAGTGCCAAGGAATTATGGGATAGCATTGTGAGGACCAGGACCGGTACCTCCACTCTCCGGCTTTCTCAATATGAAATTGCCAAGGGTCAATTGCAAAACTTTTGTATGGAAAAAGGTGAATCCCCCACGCAGCTCCTTGAGTGTCTCATGACTCTCACCGCCGACATTGAGTCTTGTGATTGTGACAAGACACATGATGGATTCAACTTGACTAAGAGGTTTCTCGTGGACAAGTTGCTTCATGCTCTGGCTCCATATCATCACCAAATGGCAAAGCTCACAAGTGCCTAATGACAAAGGCCGTGGTAGAAGATGGAGAGGATGAAAACTCTCATGACAAGGTCAAGGTAACCCCATGATCAAACCCTCCTCTTTTCACTCCTTCTACTCCTAGTGATGAGTATCTTGGTGTGGAGGATAATTATGATGATAATGATATAGATGACCCCATGTTTGCAAAATTAAATAAGGTCTAGTGCTCCCTCAAAGGAAAGAAGCTCACTATGTTTCGCATGCTTATGGAGATGGTGGGTAATCACACCGTCACCATTAAGGAACTCGAAACCCTCATAACTGAGGAAAATGAAAAATATGAAATCCTTGAGCGGAAAGTCCAATATGAGGAAGCACGAAATGATGAACTATGCTTGAAAATTGGTGCAAACATTGATGTTCATGCTATCGATCTTGCCTCCTTGAAAAAGGCTAAGGACTCTTGTGAAGAGTTGATGAATGATAAAAGTAAGCTTGTGAAATCTCATGCTTCTCTCTTTAAGGATTGTGAGCTTCTATCCTTGTCCCTCAAGACTAAGGAAGAAGAACTCACCCTTCTTAGAAAGATTTTTGAGACACTGAAGCTTACTTATCTTGAAACTCTAACCAAGGCTTACTCTTCTCCTATTATCAATTTTGATGCTTGTACTACTAACTCTAGTAGTGACCTAGCATCTATTCTTGAGGAGAATCACTTTCTCAAGGCTCAACTCGAGAAAGGTCTCATGACATGTGCTCAAGGACAAAAGAACCTTGATGAGGTATTGAGCAAACACGATGATGTGTTTGCCAAAGAGGGGCTCGGGTTTGACCCAAGCAGAAGCCATAACAAGACGTCTTCTCAAAGGTGCACCACTCCTCTAAAAGAAACATTTGTACGAGAAGGGCTCAAGGAGAAAGGTAAGGTTGTGAGTGGAAAGGCCACAAGTGGGATGCCCACTCTCAACAAGCCAAAAGAGTTCATGCCTCCATCCTATGTACTTCGTAAAACTAAGGATGGAGGAGTCTATGCAAAATTTGTTGGTCCTCGAAATGCATTCCATTTCTATGCTATTTGGGTCCCTAAGACCCTTGTGACTAACTTGAGAGGTCCCATTGCAAAATGGGTGCCTCTAACCAAGTCATAATTGTGGGTAGGTTGCTTTCTCTGGTGGAGTAAAATGGGTGAATTATATTGGATGTACCAATCATATGACCGGAGATGGCAAATTGCTCTACGATTTCATGGAAGCTATTCAACCATTTATGAGCATTATGTTCGGTGGAGGATCAAAAGATAGGTACTCAGGTTGGGCAAGGTGGCTATCACAAATGACACATCTCTTGCAAATGTCATGCTTGTCCAATCCCTTAAATACCATTTGCTTTCCGTTCGGCAATTGGCTTCTGTTGGTTATGAGACACTCTTTGGACTAATGGATGTTAAGGTCTTTAAGAGAGATACTCTCGAAGTGGCCTTTGTTGGAGAGTTGGATGGCAACCTTTACATGGTTGATTTCTCGAAAGAGAGCACATTCCATGCAACTTGTCTGATGGACAAGCCGACAAGGGGTGGCTATGGCATCGCCGGCTAGCCCATGTCGGCATGAGAAATCTTCAAGATCTCTTAAAGGGTAATCACATCCTTGGACTAACCAATGTCTCTTTTGAGAAAGATCGTGTGTGCAGTGCATGCATAGCCGGGAAGCAACATCAATCAAAGCACCCACCCAAGAATATCGTGCCGACTTCAAGGCCTTTGGAGCTCCTTCATGTGGATCTTTTTGGGCCTCCTTCATGGGATAGTCTTGGTGGGAAAAAGTATGGGCTTGTCATTGCTGATGATTACTCAAGATATACATGGGTGTTTTTCCTCAAATCCAAGGACGAGATGAAGATCACCTTCATTGATTTTGCCAAGCAAGCACAACGCAAGTTTGATGAAGATATCTTGGCAGTAAGAAGTGATAATGGCTCTGAGTTGAAGAACTACACCTTGGAAGAATTTCTTAGTGATGAAGGTATTGAGCATCAATATTCTACTCCATACACTCCTCAGCAAAATGGTGTAGCCGAAAGGAAGAACCGTGCACTTGTGGAGATGGCAAGGTCCATGTTGGATGAATACAAGTCGCCACATAGTTTTTGGTCCGAGACTGTCAACACTGCATGCCATGCATCAAACTGGCTCTTCCGCCGCACTATATTGAAAAAGACTCCATACGAGCTCCTAACTGGGAACAAGCCAAATGTCAAGTACTTTCGTGTATTTGGGTGCAAATGTTTCATCCTCAACAAAAGAGAACGGTTAGGAAAATTTCAATCCAAAACAATTGAGGGCATATTTGTTGTCTGTGGATCAAACTCTCATGCTTATAGAGTCTACAACAAATCCAATGGATGTGTTGTAGAAACTTGTGACATGGTGTTTGATGAATTTAATGGCTCCCATGGGGAGCAAGTTGATCTAAGTGATGCAGGTGAAGAAGATTCTTCTAAGATATTTTGACCAAGGGTGTTGGTGCACTTCTTCCAATGGAACAAGAACCTCATGATGATGAAGAAGAAGATGGAAGCTTCACACATCATCAAACTACTTCAACACCCATACCTCTTCAAGATCCTATTGCTTAACCAATGCCCTTAGTCTAAGTACAAGAATATGATCAAGTCCCTCTTCATGATAATCTTCAAGAACAAGATCATCATCAAGGGCAAGAACAAGAAAGTGCAATCATTTATGATGAACCTCAACATATGCAATATGAAGAAGAAGATCTTCCACCACACATAAATGATCCATATGTTGAGGATGTGGATGATGGACATGAAGTTGAACCTCGTGAAACCCTAACCTCCATCATGCCTCGTGTGGCCGGTCGTGTTGATGTTGATAAAATTCTCACCGACATATCGAAATGTAGAGTCACTCATAAACAATTGACAAACTTTTGTCCTCACTTCTCATTTGTGTCTAGTGTTGAGCCTCTCAAGGTACAAGAAGTATTGATGGACAATGATTGGCTCATTGCTATGCAAGAAGAGTTGAACAGCTTTGAACGTAACCAAGTGTGGTCATTAGTCGAGAGGCCAACTATGGAACACAAAGTCATTGGAACAAAATGGATTTTCAAGAAAAAGCAAGATAAGAATGGTGTAATCATCCACGAGAAGGCAAGTTTAGTGGCACAAGGGTACTCACAAGTTTAAGGTTTGGACTTTGGTGAGACCTTTGCTCCCATTGCCCGTCTTGAATCTATTCGCATCTTACTTGGTTATGCTGCTTTCAATGGTTTTACATTACATCAAATGGATGTGAAGAGTTCTTTCCTTAACGGTCCTCTACAAGAAGAAGTATATGTATCACAACCACCTGGGTTCATTGATCCCGATCACAAAGACTATGTGTATAAACTTCATAAGGCTCCGTATGGCCTCAAACAAGCACCTCGTGCTTGGTATGATCATCTTAAGAAGTTTTTACTCAATGATGGTTTTGTGAGAGGGGTGATCGATCCCACTCTTTTTACAAAGAGGGACAAGGGTGATTTGATATTATGCCAAATCTATGTAGATGATATCATTTTTGGTTCTCCTAACATTCATTTGTGCAAGAAGTTTGCGGCTTCCATGACCAAGAACTTTGAGATGTCACTCAATGCGGATTTGAAGTTCTTTCTCGGATTCCAAATTCAACAATTTCAAGAAGGAATATTCTTATCTCAAGCAAAGTACGTTAAGGACATTCTAGAGAAGTTTGGCATGTCTGATGTCAGTCCATGTAAGACTCCCATGCCAACCAAAATTGTACTCACTGAAGACACAAACGGTATTCCTTTCGACTCATCTAGTTACCGCTCTATGATTGGTTCATTGCTTTATCTTTGTGCATCTAGAACAGACATCATGTTAAGTGTATGCATGTGTGCTAGATTTCAAGCTTCCCCTAGGGAAAGCCATCATAAAGCGGTTAAGCATATTCTTAGATACCTTGTTCACACCCCAAAGTTGGGTCTATGGTACCCCAAGGATGCTAAGTTTGATCTCATTGGGTACACGGATGTGGATTGGGCCGGAGACAAAGTGGGACAGAAGTCCACCTCCAGTACATGTCAATTTCTTGGACGCTCCTTGGTAAGTTGGTCCTCAAAGAAGCAAAATTGTGTTGCCCTCTCCACCGCCGAAGCTGAATACATTGCAACCGCCAGTTGTGCAACTCAATTACTATGGATGAGGCAAACTTTGAAGGATTACGGTATCACCTGTAGACATGTGCCTCTTCTGTGTGATAATGAAAGTGCCATCAACATTGCTGAGAATCCCAAAGATCATACCCGCACCAAACACATTGATATTAGGTATCATTTCTTGAGAGATCATGTGGAAAAGGGTGACATTAATATTGATCATGTTGGTACAGAATATTCAACTTGCAGACATTTTCACCAAGCCATTGGATGAAGCAAGGTTTTTTCAACTTAGGCGTGAACTTGGTATCTTGGAGGTTGACACCATTATGTGAAATCTAGTACCTATCCATGCATTCACTTCATGTCTTGTTTAGATGTAGGCATATGTTTAGGGGAGACTCTCAACTCATGAGTACTCTCACCCTATATAATGCATAAATAAAACAAACACTCTCAAAATTATCATGTTCCTTTGAACTATGGTACTTTAAATGATGGAGTAGTGTTATTGAGCCCAAGGACACTATTTTTGCGGCATCATGACACTTATACTCACACATGGTGGCCTATTGGTCACCGACTCTCCTCAAAAGGAGAGGATGCCCAATCATGTTTGGGGTTCTTAACATGCGTGTCTAGTTGCTCACCATGAGGTATCTTACATATCTGATTGCCCATAGTATTCTGTCATATACCCATTCTTGGATTTTGGTTCCTCTAGAGATTTTGCCTGCAAACTGCCAGATCTTTTGCCACCGGTCGTCTGATGGTTCTCGGACGTCTGATGTCTCCCGGTTGTCTTGCCGTCCGACGTCACTCAGTTGTCCGGTTGTTGTGCAACAATCATACACAGTCCAAAATCACTCCCCAGGTCTTGGACGTCTGAGGTTCACCGGTCGTCCGTCGCCTGGCACGTCCACTAGTGCACGGACGTCCAATCACGTTTGGTCATCTGATGTTAGTCGCGGCTCACATAAATACTCTGGGATCGGGCTGAACGTTTGCCCTATTCTATCCTCCCCCACGACTGAGCCCGCAGCCGCGCTGCCTAGAGGGCGATTTCCCTCGCCTTCGCCTGGGAGGGGGAGCTACTTCGCCGCACCCTCTCCTCCTCTTTGTTGCCCCTCTTCCTGATCTGGTACCTCCCCCTCTTGTGTTCCCCGGTTCTCTCTCACGTCTCCGTCACTCATTCGTGCACGGTTGTGATCCCCTTTCTCTCTTGGATAATATCTCAGGTGAGGCTCATCCCACGATGGTGAAAATCAAGCACACCGCTCACAAGGATGCTGGGGGTACCTCTGCCCGCGGTAATTTATGTCCTTTTGATTTCAATTTTCATCATCTCCGTCTCCGTTTGGGCCAAGGGGCTCACTATGTTTGTACATGTTCCTCTCCTCTTGGTTTCAGCCTCTCGTCATGGTGGTTCTGATCACTCTCAGGAGGAGTTGCGTCCATGCAAGCATGCTAGAAAACGTGCTATGATCATGGATTCCTCCTCTTCCAAGGGTTCTGACTATGAAGAAGAGATGGAGGAGGAGGAGCGTGGTGCGCAAGTGCCGTTTTCATCCTGCCCACGCGGCTTTCGCAGGGCCACTCACATGCCTGCTCCTCCTCCCGATCAGCCGCATGTCGATGGTCGCCACATACCCCTTGAGGCTCCTAAACTTCATGGGCTTATCCTCAAGGATTTCACCAAAGTGCCCAAGCCTGCATATCTTAAGTTCCGGCGCGATGTTGATCAATTCGAGGTGGTTCAAGATTCTCTGGATCAAGGGTTTCGCACAAATGTTCAGGCTGATATCTACACCTCTGTTGTCCTCCCAAAGGGTCTGTCTCTGCACCACTTCATTGACTTAGCTCATATTCAGAAACACCCCGTGAAGTATACGGGTGCCATTGAGCTTATTGAGTCATCTGATCTTGCTGCTCCATTTGCATTTCAGCATGATTTTAATCAGGCTGCTATCCATCAGTTTTATGCCACCTGCTTCTTTGCTCCTAACAAGACCGTCACCTGGATGACCTCTAACACTGAGCTCACTGTCGGTGTTAAAACCGGCAGATCTCGGGTAGGGGGGCCCAAGCTGTACGTCTGAGGAATAATAGTAACAATGGAGGTGGGACACAATGTTTACCCAGGTCCGGCCCCTCTTAATGGAGTTAAAACCCTACTCCTGCTTGATTATATTCGAGGGTATAGGGGTTACAATAGTTGATCTACCACGAGATCAGTTTTGGCTAACCCTAGATAGCTAGCCTAGCAATATTGTCATCCTGCCTCCATTCTACCCTCTGGTTTATATAGACATCGGAGGGGCTTAGGGTTTGTACAAAGTCGGTTTTACAGAAAGGAATAACATACCCGGACACATATACTTGCCATCCAAGCATGCGAGAGTCCCCACCAGATATGGGAGAGGATCTTTGGTCTTGTATCTTGACGGCCCATCAGTCCGGCCCACATTAGTAGACCGCATGCCCGAGGACCCCCCGAATCCAGGACTCCCACAGTAGCCCCTGAACCAGTCTTCAATGTTGATATGTTCAGCGCTCAAATTGTCTTCGGCATTGTAAGGCGGGTTCCTCAAAGAATACACATCGGCTTTCCTTTGTAAAAAGAAGTGTATCCGGCTTTTCGTAACAAACACAAACCTTAGCCACGAAGGCTGGATATGCAAAGAACAATGTCCTTTACGGACAACTCTTCCCACGAAGCGTCGGGCTCGACCCTTCGCCATTTCAAACCGTTTTCATGCCCCGCATTCTGTGCTTCGAGGTCACGCCCTATTGGCACTCCTGTCGAAACAGAGATCTTGTCCACTTAACACGGGATTGCATATCAATGATGTCTAGGTAATCCAACCATTTGCTACACACTCATCCATCGGGAACAGGCGAGATTCAAGGCACGAGCGGGGGGCAGTTGGTATTTTCATTGCATATAAGAGGGCAAGGGACCCCCACTTTCCTCTCGACACCTTCACATCTCCCTAGCCTTCCAATCTTCCCAGCTCTCTACACTCGCAAAGTCGTCATCTTTCTCACCACCACCACCGCCCACTCCGACCATGGCCGGAGCTGGCTCCAAAGGCAAGTGGGAGGCCTCCTCCGTGATAGAGAAGAACATAAAAGATCTCCGTAGTGTGGGGTATCTCGCCACCAAAATCAAGCACCGGCTTCCCTCTGAAGGTCAAGTCCTTCCCACTCCGGAGCCCGGCGAACGGGTCGTCTTCCTTCCCCATTTCCATAGAAGTTTAGGTTTCCCACTCCACGCGTTCGTCCGTGGGCTTATGTACTACTATGGGCTAGATTTCCACGATCTAGACCTAGACTCCTTTCTCCACATATCGGCGTTCATAGTCGTGTGTGAGGCTCTCCTCCGTGTCCGGCCACACTTCAGCTTATGGCTCAAGGTCTTCAACGTGAAGCCGAAGGGGGTTGACGGGCAGCACGCGGACTGTGGCGGGGCCATGATTAGCAAGCTGTCGAACACCCCTTGGCCCATGGGGGCCTTTGTGGAGACCATGAAGATCTGGCAACAGGAGTGGTTCTACATCACCGAACCACGCCGCCCCAACTGGGTGGCCATCCCGGAGTTCAGATCCGGACCCCCCATGAGGCTCACCTCCTAGAACGAGAAGGGCATCGACTGGGGGTCCCAGACGAAGGTGCTTGCACTAAAAACACGCATCACCAACGTGCTGGGAAAGAATGTTGGTTTAACCAACGTGATACAGATCATGCTCTTCTGCCGTATTCTCCCCTGCTAGTGCCAAGCTTCCCCTATGTGGGAATTCAATATAGAGGATCCGCGGACGCTGGAACACTTCTTCGCCGCCACACATGGAGTGATGTGGAAACTACCTTTTAAGGCACAGAAGAGAACCTGGCCCATGGAGACCGAAGACATGGGTATCAGCACCACGTACCCGGCCTCTCCTGTAAGTGTTCGGTCTCCCCGAAGCCATATCTAGTCATATGTTTACACACATATTCGGTCTATGCCGAACTCATCAACCCGTCTCTTTTTGCAGGGTTGGACCAAGAAGTCGGAACAGATCAAGTGTCTGGTTCCATTGCCAAAAAAACCAGCTACTCCTCAGCTAGAGAAGATGTTGGTTCTGGCGCCTTATCAGCCGCCGGAGAAGAAGGCCAATAAGAAGAGCAAAGAGCTCAAGAGTGGGCCCCGCCGCAAGGGCCCTCCAGCTGTGGCGTCCGGAGAGGTCAAGCGCGTCTCCTCCCACGAGGAAGACGAGGATGAGGAAGAGGAGGAGGAGGATGATGAGGCGGTGGAGAGAGACTCTCCCGTCAGGACGAGGAGGGGGAAAAAGGATGCCCCCCGAGGACTTAGAGGGGGCGACGCCGAAGAAAGAGTGAGAGGTCCTCTCTGATAGTTCGGACACAGAGTCTAATCACAGTCCGGGGAGGGCCCAAAGGGAGAAGCCCCTGGCCAAGACGTAAGTTGTAGGAACTCACTCGTTCAAGTATTTTAATCTGACTTCGTCGTGCTCATCCTCCTTTATATTTTTTAGCCCTCCGCGCGAGATCCCAATCCCTTCTTCTTTGACGGGGAATTCTTTAGCCACCGAGGAGGCAGAGAGTGACGGCCCATCTCGCGCCTTCTCCCCCCTCCTCCATGGAGGACACCGAGGTGTCATCCCAAAGGCCATCTCCTGGCCGAGGAGGGGTGGATGAGACAGTCCGGAAGTCACCTGAGGACAACACCTCGGGCGTTGCAGAGCGGGGCGCGACGATCCCCACAATCATCGAGGGTGAAGGACTTCAACAGTCTGGACCTTCGCCGGACACCGTCCCGGAGACCAGTATGGCACCGGGTTCGGATCATCATCCCCCTTCGAAGGAGGGTGAGGGAGCAGGAGCCCCGTCGGTGTGCTCTGCCAATCCGGAGGCCACTGACTGTATGCGGGAGGCACTGGAGCGTGACTCCGTTGTAGAAGAACACCGCACCCTTATGGGTGCGGCTATAGAAAAGGTTGAGTCTGCAAAGAGCGGGCTGACTGAAGCCTTCCATAACCTGCTAGCAGGCTTCAAGGTAGGCAGCGTAATATTTTTCATAAGTATTTTTATGTTTGTACGTGTGAGGAGAAGCTCATATGTAGACAGTAGCCCCTGAGGCTCTGTCCGGATGAAGATAATCCAAACAGAGGATCATTAATAGGTATGTCACGCACTATTTTTGTATGTCTGACATGCTTCAAAGCTGGCGGCTATTGCCTAGACAGCTGAAATCGCCGAGCTCAATCGGAAGCTTCGGCTATCTGATGAGGAACTCGACCGTACCAACAAACAGTTCGAAGAAACCCAAGGTGTGTGGTTTGTCTATATATTCAGAGTGTATGTGTAGTCAGTTTGAAATGGACTAAGGGTGGTATGGATATACTCGCAGTTGGCACAACCGAGGTCGAGTCCCTCAAGGGCGCCCTTGCCAAAGCCAAGAAGGAGGCAAAGGCGAACAAGGTGGATGCGGAGAAGGCAGCCAAGGATCTAAGGGAAGAGCAAACCACCCGCCGAAAATATGAGGCTTGGGTGGAAGTAATAGAGCAAGAGCTCAAGGATGCCATCGCAAGGTGTGAGTCCTTGGAGCAGGCCTCCGAGCTTACCAAAGCTCTCGAAAGTCTGACGGAGGCCCGAGTTGATGCCCAGGGCGCTCGTCTGGAGATACGGGAGGCGAAGCAGATTGCAGCTGGTAAGGCATTTATCATGGAGAGTAGATGTAGTAATAAGAGGTATATTTTACTAACCAAAGTTTGGAGTTCTCCAGGCGCCTTTGCTGATCTGCCGAGGAGCATTTCGGATGCCGCCGCATCCTTTCGAGCCAAAGAGGGGAGCTCGACGGAGAAGTTATTCTGGTCGCAGTACCTTGCGCTAGAAGTTCCCGTGTCCCAGAGCGACCAGCTGAAGCAGCTGTGCGAGCTGCACAGGGTGGCCGCATTGGCCATGAAGGATGTTATAATACGCTCGTGGCCAGCCGATTCCATCCCAAATAGTCACTTCAGACTCGTGCAATGGCTAGTTGAGGCACTTCCTTGGATCAATGCCCTCAAGCGGTCGTTTGTATAGAGGGTGCTCGGATGGCCTTTGCCCGTGTCAAGGTGCAGTGGGCAATGATGAAGGCTGCCGATATTGCAACCGCAGGGCCACCTGAAGGGAAAGAGCACCGGCAGCCAGAGAATTATTTTGACGAGGTCCTCGAGGGAGCCGGCCTTGTGGAGGGGTAGTGTTCGAAGGATGTCATCTTTGAATAGTTGAGTCCGGTTTGTAAGAGTCATGTAATGAACTCCTTGTGTGTGATATCTATGATTTAGTTTATCCTCCTTTTTTGCTGTTTATCTGTCTGAAAGTTTACCAATCGTCAGCTTCAGCCCCCATGTACATATTACAGGGGTGTTCGTTATCGCATGACCGCACTTAATCCAACGTCTTGGTCCAATGCAGGAGGCGTTTCGCAAAGTGAACCAGGCAATCAGACTATGCGGCTTTAGTACTTTCACTTAGCCATAAGAGTCCGTTGGTGGCGCTAGGTACTAGCCCCTTGTTGCATGATCGGCGAGCCGGAGTATGGTGCCTTTGCAACATGGCTGGTCAAAAACCCAACCCCTCGTATAACACGGCATAAATCGCGAGCAATTCGTAGTATAACACTAAGTCACTGGATCGCTGACCCGCTCTCGCTTACCATGATAGTCAGTTTTCGGCTTTCTCTACTGAGGTATTTGACCGGACAAACTGGAAATACAATCGCAGTAGTTCTCCCTTTACCACCTTAGCCGAACTTGCAGAATGTAAGGGGGCAAACACAGGAGCCGGACAACCCAACTATAGACCAAAGACATGGTTCGGAGCAGATGCATATAATGCAATATCCAGGACACCGAAGAGTTCCCTATGGGTGTTTGGACTTGATCATTTTAACAGGGTAGGGTACAGCCCCTGGCACGTGTTAAACCGCGTGTGTCAGTCGAATATGAGGAGTAGCACAGATGGCAAGAAAAAATTTCAATGCCCAACCGAAAAGGTGGTAATCATCTGTGTCCTTTGTATCTTTATTGATATTTCGACGATGGACAATGTCGTTCAATACTAAGGTCATATTACATGCCTAGACAAGGAAAGTAAAAAATTTACATAAGGGAAAGTCTAACATAGGGCCTCAAACCCATAGTTCGGAAAATAAACTTTTACGATACTCTGCCGCACGTCTGCGCCTTTCGTCCTGAGTAGTAAGTCCTTTGAGAGGAGTGTTTGATGGCTGGGACATACTAGCCTTAATGGGATCTCCTATGACAACCATCCTATAAGTAGGGCTCTTGATGAACCTGCGTTGAAAGAAAAAGTAGAAGTGGATATGTGGTCTATTCATGGTCAAGTCGTGGGAGGGACCTTTTCCGCAGAGTGCCTCCGGCATCACCCAGGGTATTTTTAGTGCGTAATTATGTACGCGTGGTACCTGAACCGCCACCTGATGGGTCGATTGGCGGAGGCTGAATTGTTAATTGATGTCCGGATCCGCTAATTTATGCACGGACCGGACTCGCTTGGATGCGTCCTTTGCTTTATTGGCCTGTGAACTGTTCGGCTTGATGAGGCAACTATACACTTCGGCCGCAAGGGCCGCGGTGTGTTCTTCAATATGGAGGGAGCGCTCCATATTGCCATCGAGTGTAATAACACCGTGAGGTCCGGGCATTTTGAGCTTCAAGTAAGCATAATGCGGGACTGCGTTAAAGCGGGCAAAGGCGGTTCGTCCGAGCAATGCATGGTAACCACTGCGGAATGGGCGATGTCGAAGATTAACTCTTCGCAGCAAAAGTTATCTGGGGAGCCAAATACTACCTCCAGTGTGATTGAGCCCGTGCAACGGGCCTCCACTCCAGGTATCACACCTCTAAAGGTAGTGTTACTAGGCTTGATTCGTGATGGGTCAATCCCCATCTTTCGGACACTATCTTGATAGATCAAATTGAGACTGCTTCCTCCATCCATAAGGACTCTAGTGAGGTGGTATCCATCAATGATTAGGTCAAGGACCAAGGCGGCCGAACCTCCGTGACGGATACTAGTTGGGTGGTCCTTGCGATCGAAGGTGATCGGTCAAGCTGACCATGGGTTAAACTTGGGGGCGACAGGCTCTACGGCATAGACGTCCCGTAACGCGTGTTTGCGCTCCCTTTTGGGGATGTGAATGACATATATCATGTTCACTGTTTTCACCTCAGGGGAAATTGTTTCTGACCCTTGGTGTTCGGCTAACGGAACTCATCATCGTCTTCGCTTGGGGGCCCTTTTCCCTTATGCTTGGTATTTAACTTACCGGCCTGTTTGAAGACCCAACAGTTCCTGGTTGTATGATTTGCAGGCTTATCGGGTGTGCCATGAATCTAACAGGGCCTCTCAAGGATTTTATCTAAGTTGGATGGCCCGTCTTTGCCTTTGAAAGGTTTCTTCTGCTGTCCGGACTTTGGCCCGCTGAATCAAGCATTGATTGCCGTGTTGTCTGCGTTGTCGATGCTATTGTTTCGACATTTGTTTTTATTGCGGCGAGGTTTGCCATTGCCGTCCCGCACCTCGGAGGTTCCAGGGTCACCTGAGCTGTTGCTTCTTCGAGCCAGCCGGCTGTCTTCGCCCGCATAGAAGCGGGTCATGATGTGGGGCGTAAAATCCCCCTCTCTCAGCACCCAGTCCGGGCTAGGTGCAGTTCGGAGGTAAAGCCTCCATGATGGCGAGAGACTGCATCAGACCCAACACTTCATCTAAAAATGGGAGCGGGAACCACGGGTCTGCCGTGATGTGTTTGGCTTGGGGTGCCTGATCGGGTCCGCTAAGTGCAGACCTCGGCAGTTCGGCGCAGTTGTCCAAAGCCAGGTTTAAGCCTGGGCCTGGGTCTTCGGAAGGAAGTTCGATAAGGGGAAGAAATCTGGTGGGGTTTAAGCTCCCGTCTTCGGACGATGAGACCTACCCCGGATCTAGGGCCGAGGTGGATGTTGACCCCTGGATGGGATCTCACAGGGGATTCGAAGATTCTTCTTGGATGGGACATAGAGCAGCGGTCGAGGCCACGAACCCATCAAAAATTAGATCTCCTCGGATGTCAGCAACGTAATTAGGTTTCCAAACCTGATCTGATGGCCGGGGGCGTAACTATCGACCTGCTCAAGGCGGCCGATCGAGTTGGCTCGAAGCACGAAGCCACCAAACACAAAAAACTGTCCAGGAAGAAAAATCTCCCTGGACGCAGTGTCACCGTTGACAAAGAGGCGAGCCATTGATCCTTCTATCGACGGTACAGTGGAGCTCTCAATGAAAGCACCAATGTCGGTGTTAAAACCGGCGGATCTCGGGTAGGGGGGCCTAAGCTATACGTCTGAGGATCAATAGTAACAATGGAGAAGGGACACAATGTTTACCCAGGTTCGGTTCCTCTTAATGGAGGTAAAACCCTACTCCTGCTTGATTATATTTGAGGGTATAGGGGTTACAAGAGTTGATCTATCACGAGATCAGTTTTGGCTAACCTTAGATAGCTAGCCTAGCAATATTGTCATCCTGCCTTCGTTCTACCATCTGGTTTATATAGACACTGGAGGGGCTTAGGGTTTGTACAAATTCGGTTTTACAGAAAGGAATAACATATCCGGACACATATACTTGCCATCCACGCTGCGAGAGTCACCACCGGATACGGGAGAGGATCTTTGGTCTTGTATCTTGACGGCCCATCAGTCCGGCCCACATCAGTAGATCCGACGCCTGAGGACCCCCGAATCCAGGACTCCCACACTCACTGCCACTTATGCTCAATTTGTCGCTGCTCTTAGGTTTCTGGACACTGGATTCAAGATCCATAAAGATGACGAAAATCACAAACACAAAGCGGTTGAGGCTTGTGGCTATCTTCTAAAGGAGCTTGATGAACTTACTGAGGAGGAAAAGATGAAGGATCTAAATCAAGTTTCTTTTTGGAGATCTCCATACTACATCATCTATCAATGTATCATTCATACCATCTATCCTAAGATGGGTGACAAGGGTTCCTGCAACAGTTATTGCATTGATCTCATGTCTCATCTCCACAAGTCTCCCAAAGGCAAGATTAATGTTCCTCATTTCCTATGGCATGAAATCCGTCTTGCTAGCTTTCAGTATAAGCGTGCCTTTCCTCATGCTCCATTCATTCAGGCTCTTATTGAGAGTGTGGCTCCATTCTCCCTTATCTGCACCCATGTTCATGACAAGTGGATTATTCCTCCTCACATGGCCAATGATTTTGCTCCAAAAGGTTCCTCCAAGTCTGCCCCTGCTCGTAGGTCTGCCGCTAGGTCCCATCCTACTACTGCCAGCTTGGTGTCCTTTGGGTGTTTTGCTCGTTTTATCGGCAAGGCTCACTCTGGCATGATGAAGGCGTTCTCCTTCAACTGCACACACAACCATGATGTTGTCACTCTCTTGATCACTTCCAAGAATTCCTTGAAGTCTTGTCTCCGTGACTCTGGGGCTACTGATGTGAGTGACGATGAGCGCCTTCCAGCGGCTCCTCCTTCTGACTTTGGTTTTCCTTCGGGGCCTGAGTGGGCTGATTTCCTCGACGATGCTGATGGGAGTGGACCTCCTAATGATGATGATGATGATGATGATGACTTGTGATTGTCTGAGGGTCCTCTCTGTCCCTTTTTGGGTAGTTGTTGCCAAGGGGGAAACTAGTTCTTTCTAGCTATCCATGTGGCTCTTATGTTAAACCATTTACCTTGAGGGGGTGTATGACTTTATATCAATGTCTTATGATGTGATGTTGAACATATTGAACCTCTATGTTGTATGAATGATGAGATATTATGTTGTTGTGCTTATATGATGATGGTTTTAATTGGTTTTTGTGATATTTTGCTCATATATTCTAGATGGTTGTCTCTGTGAGGGAGAGCTCTCCATATAATTTTTGCAATAATTAAGGTTGAGAGGGGGAGCACTTAAATAAATGTGTATTAAAGCATAGATCAACTTTATTTCTTTTGTCTATGTGTATATTGTCATCAACTACCAAAAAGGGGGAGATTGAAAGTGCAATCATGCCTTAAATATTCTTTTGATGTTGATGACAATATACTCATAGGGGACTAACAAAGTTTGTCAAGTATATCTCAGGTTTTAGTCCCCTCAGAATCAATTGTGTGTGTGGATTATGCTTTCGGAAATGTTTAACTTCATAAAGAACAAAGAAACAAGATTATATTTATGTTTATTCTTGAGTATAGGATCCCGCACTATTAAGAGGGGAACATGGGTTCTAGTGAAAGTCTTGCTCAAACATCTACTTCAAAGTCATTGTCTGATCTTCATCTGTGTCGGTCAACCGGTACTCACCGGACGTCCGGCTGCTTCTATACAGAGTCAAAACATCGGTCGTCCGGTGTTCACCGGACGTATGACAATCCTATCTAGAGCCAAAACATCGGCTGTCCGGTCTTCACCGAACGTCCGACAACCTTTCATCCGAGCCAAAACATCGGACGTCCGGTCCATGCCGGACATCCGTTGTCTGCAGAGCCCTCGGTCGTCTGATATTCTTCGGTCGTCTGGTACTTTCTCCGAGCCTAAACATCAGATGTCCGGGATCCTCCGGTCATTCGGTACCCACTATACCGTGCCAAAACATCGAACGTCCGGTCCCTATCGGACCTCCGGTGTCTGCCAAGCCTTCGGTCGTCCGTTGTGCATCGGGCGTCCGATGTTGCAGTGCTGTTTTGGGCTCCAACGGCCACTTATTGAGGCATACTATAAATATCTCTCTCCTATCCCGTGAGAGGGTTGACCATTCACTTCAAGCATCCTCAAGAACACACTTTCACTCTCTCTCGCTCTCACTCTCCAACACCAAATCTTAGATCCCTAAGGGATTTGAGAGCATTTGAGAGAAGTTGTCCACCCAAGTGATAGATCCACTCCTTCCCCTTCTTTGCACCAAAGGAATTCATTATTTGAGCAAGTTCTTGAGCTTTTCCAATTGTTTTGTTACTCTTGGATGTTGGAGACTCCTAGGAGGTAGGAGTCATTCGGAGAGGAATCGTTCATTGTGATTACCCCTGGAAAGTTTGTGAGGGTTTGGAGACCACCCCAAGGTCTACCAGTAGTGGTTGAGAAACTCCTTCGTGGTGTTGTCTCAAAGGGAGAATAGGGTGAGCCTTCATGGCGTTGGTGTGCCTTCGTGGTAACATCCACCTCTCTAATGGTGACGTAACTTCCCTCCAAGGAAGTGAAGATCGGCATACATCCTCGTCTCTCGGAGTTGTGGTTATCCCTAACCTAACTTCCTACTTGTGGTTACTTGTCTCTTAATCTTTACGTATATCATATTGTGCTTGCTTACTCTCCTACTAGTGTTACTTGTTTACCTTGCCTAGCTCATCAGACTTGCAATCGTTAGGCTCAACTTCATATTCTGCATTATTGCCTAAAATTGCTAAGTAAAAATTAAAATTTGTAATTGTACCTATTCACCCCCCCTCTAGGTCCATCATGATCCTTTCAACAGTAGGTAAACATGATGCAAAATGGACGTATCAACCACCATTAGAGGAGCCCTCTTGGGCTAAGAAGCTCAAGCAGAAGAAGTTGTTATGTTTTCACGCTAAGGGATAGTACAAGGCTCACGTGGAAGAAAAGAAGGTTCGCAATTGTGACAAGGCATCATGAGGCAGGTTGGCTTCGACCCTACTAGTGGCTCCATGGACAGGATCACCGACAAGGATGCTTGGATCAGACAACACTGCCCATGGACCGATTCTAATGAGGGTACTGGAGGTCCACCACCTGCTGCAGAGGAGTCTGAGGAGGAGGAGCACCATTGGTGATGTTGTGGAGTACTATGATGTCTACTACACAACATTATTCTTGTATACTCTTGTTGGGCCTCCAAGCGCAGAGTTTTCTAGGACAATAGCAATTTTCCCTCAAGTGGATGACCTAAGGTTTATCAAAACTTGGGAGGCATAGGGTGAAGATGGTCTCTCGCAAACAACCTTGCAACCAAATAACAAAAAGTCTCTTGTGTCCCCAACACACCAAATACAATGGTAATTTGTATAGGTGCACTAGTTCGGCGGAGAGATGGTGATAAAAATGTAATATGGATGGTAGAAATATAATTTTATAATCTTAATAAATAAAAACAGCAAGGTAGCAAGTAACAAAAGATAGCACAAACGGTATTGCAATGCTTGAAAATGAGGCCTAGGGTTCGTACTTTCGCTAGTGCAATCTCTCAACAATGCTAATGTAATTGGATCATATAACCATCCCTCAAGGTGCAATGAAGAATCACTCCAAAGTAATAATCTAGCGAAGAACATAAGAAGAAATTTTTTGTAGCTATTCTTTCCGATCGATCTATCCAAGAGTTCGTACTAAAATAACACCAAGTTATTCTTTCCGGTCGATCTGCCAAGAGTTCGAACTAAAATAACACAAAGTTATTCTTTCCGAGCGATTCATCAAGAGTTTGTACTAAAATAATACCAAAGCAGATTCAGATTCATAATACTTAATCCAACACAAAGAACCTCAAAGAGTGCTCCAAGATTTGTACCGGAGAAAGTAGGACAAAAACATGCATCAACCTCTATGCATAGATTAACCCAATGTCACCTCGGGAATCCACGAGTTGAGTGTGAAAACATATATCAAGTGAATCAATATAATACCCCATTGTCACCACACGTATAAATATGCAAGACGCATATCAAGTCCTCTCGAATCCATAGAAATGTTCAATCCGATAAGAACGAAATCTCAAAGGGAAAACTCAATTCATCACAACAAGATAAAGAGGGAGAAACACCATATGATCCAACTATATTAACAAAGCCCGCGATACATCAAGATCATGCCATTTCAAGAACACGAGAGAGAGAGAGAGAGAGAGAGAGAGAGAGATTAAACACATAGCTACTAGTACAAACCCTCAACTGTCAGATTAAGGGATCTGCAAACCCTTGAGAGGTTCGAACTCTGGGGTGCGTGCGGAGATCTCAACCTACCCAGCCTGTCTACTCGCGATCCTCCTAAGCCTAGCGCGACAAGCTCAAAGAGACACAACCGTTTATCCTGGTTCGGGCCATCTTGCGGTGTAATACCCTACTCCAGCGTTTTGGTGGATTGCCTCGGAGGCCCGAGGATGAACTAGTACAGTGGATGAACTGGCCTCAGGAGGCGAGGTGTTCTTGAGCTCAAGGGAGCTGGTGTGGTGTGAGCTAGTACGACTTGTCTTGCCTCTATGGTGGTGGCTAGTCCTATTTATAATGGCCTTGGTCCTCTTCCCAAATGTTGGCGGGAAGGGAACCCACAACGGCCAGATTTGAAAGGGGACAAGTAGTACAGCTTATCCTGACAAAAGTAATCTTTGCCAACGAAAAGCCTCTGGTCGTAACGCTGCAGTGGGCTTCTCAATGACCTCCGTCCTGCCGTCCTGGCGGTCTTGGTCTCGTTGCACCAGAATGGAAACCTTTGGTTGATTCCTCGGGACTCCGCGCCTGTGCCTTGCCTCCTTTGCACCGAAGAGGAAACCTGTGCTCTGCGTCCGCCTGGCGCCCGCCTGGTCTTGGTTGTCATGGGTCGCGTCAGCTGAGCCTCGTGAGGTGTAAACCTTGCATAGAACTCTCCGCCCCTCGGGAGCCAGCCTGAGGAGGCCGATCCCCTCGGGGGTCTTGGCGTCGTCCGCCTCGCGAGGATTGGCCCCTCGCAAGGGTCTTGAGCTGTTGATGTTGAAGCTGGGTCGTACCAGGCCGTTGATGGAGCCACGTGGTGGGCCGCAGGCAGGCAGGGCTGGATACCCCCATATCCAGGATGCCGACAGTAGCCCCCCACCCAAGGCGCGCTCGGACTTGGCTTCCAAGCGAAGCCAAAGGGCAAGTGTGGAGCACCAAGGGCCCTAACCACCTGCGGCCTTGATGACGCATGGCGATTGATGGGACGTGGGCGACTCCGCTTCCCCATGCTACCTCGGCAACCGTTCGAGACGCAGCATGCAGAAGGTCATGATGGCACGAGGTCATGGAGGCCGGCGGTTGGCCTCCCTTGGCTATAAATGTGAGGGAGAGGCAGAACCCCTCGCCCATCTCTCCTTCATCTTGCTTCCGCCTCCTTCTTCTCTTCTCCATCTTGCGCCCATGGCGTCGCCGAGGACGTTTCCAGTGGCCGAGAAGGGGAAGGCTTCCAAGGAGGGGCATGCCGCTCCGCCTCCTAAGAGAGGTCTTGGTCACCCCGCAAGCATCCCGCGGCTCCCACGGCAGCCCCCAGGGGGTGCGGGGGCGCACCCCCCATAGCCAGTAGTGCCCGTGATGGCACCTCTTCTCGTGGCAGGGGCCACCGGCTTCGGAGCAGCCCCCTTGATGAAGGAAGGCGCGTCGTGATCGTGCGCCCGCCTCGGCCGCGCTTCTCTTTGCTGGACGTGCTCCCTAAATTCGTGGTGTGGTCGGAGAGCCCAGCCGGCATCTCGCTCCGGCTTCCGCGTTTCTTCTCCGGCGAACTTCCTTCCTTGGGGCTTGATGGTCTCTCACTGCAGGCCGACGGTTGCTGCAGCAGAGCTTCGTGGGTTGGTGCTGAGGTCACCACCTCCGGCAGCATGGTCCTGACCCGTGGCTGGCAAATTTTCGCCCGCATGCGTGGCCTGGGCGGAAGGTGCACCCTCCACTTCAAGTACGACGGCATGGCGACCCTCTATGTTAGGGTGTTCAGGGAGGACGGCCGCCGCATGGGGTGCTGCCCAGATTATGGCAGCGACGATGATGGTGGCGACGGTGAGCTTGGTCTTGGCGACGCGCGCTCCTCCTCCCACGATGGCAGCTCTTCCTCGGATGAGAGCTCGAGCAGTGGCGGATATGACCAGCCTCCGTGTCATCGTGCTCGGGTCGAGGACGTCGGTGGTTCGTCCCGCCGTGGTGCTCCGATGAAGCTAGAGAGGAGCCCGGCATGAGGCTAGGGGTCGGCGAACTTGGACTCAAGGCCGGCGGCCCCTGGTCGCCTACGGGAGAACTGGTGAAGCGCCGGGCCACCTTGAGGCGCAGCTTGAGGATGCGGCGTGGGTGCCGAGCTCGTACGCCTTCGGGCCCTCTTTGTTTATCCTTTCCTTTCTCCTGTAATTCGGAAAAAAATGTACCCTGCGGGGGCATGTAATGAACTATGGCAGTTATGCCCTTTATGCTATGCTTGCTATCTTGATGTTGTGTTGTAATGTTTGTGACCTGAGTAAGCTAAGGTAGGAAGGCTTAGCTTGGTATGTGTAGTAGTCTTCCGCCTCATGAAAACCTGGCATCAGGTACTCGCCGAGGCCCCCTTTCTTGGGGAACCTGGGTGCAGCCCCCGGAAGACGCCTTGGGGTCTCAGGAACCGCTGCAAGGCTATCCTCGAAGGAAGAGAAAACTGACGAGCGGCTCACTCCCCCTTACGCGAGCCCCCTGCCATAGATTAGCCCAGACTTGGTGCACCGTGTCGCGCTGCCCGGGGGGCACGGACATGAGGGGTGCTAGTGCCCGTGATCTTGATCAAGGGCTCCTCGTGAGGATGAAGCCGAAGCACCAGGGTTTGGCATGGTGCGTGCGCGCAAGAGCAAGCACAAGGCGCACACACCTACCTAGCACCACGCGCGAGGCGCACAAGAGGAAGTGATGGGCAACTGCCACCTCTCTCAAGCCCTTAGGCCAAAAATAGCTCAGGAGAAGGGAACAGTTCAAGGAAGCAGGATTCAAAAATACCAAATTAATTGAAAGGTCACTGAAAAACTGCAAGCAACTTTGGAAAGCAAATGAACAGCCGCGTCCGACACCTAATCTAGTATTCTCACCAGTGCAGAGCTAAGTGCTGCCACTAAGACGTGGGAGGAAGCCCCATGAGGCCCCAGGGCGACTCTTAGGAGACTCCGGGGCATGTACAGCCCCACTCATTATTACGTGAGAGTGTCACGAGCGGAGACCTTCACAAGTCGGAGCCTTGCTTCACAGGCCGGAGCCTTTCTTCATGGGTAGAACGTCCGGAGGTGCTGGATGTTCCAGGCATTCTGGATGGGGACCTCGTCCTGTGTCTCCAGGCGCAGGCGCCAGGCCTGGAGACACGGGCAATCCTAAACGGGCCCTCCCACATGGGAGAGAGTGCAGCCCCTCTTTGGAGAGCACCCGCCTCAGGACGAGGTCGCCCACCTCTAACGTCCTGGAGCGGACGCTGCGACAGTGGTACCGCCGCAACGCCTGCTGGTACCTCGCCGCCCGAAGCGAGGCTTGACGGCGGCATTCCTCCCCCAACACGAGATCCATCCTCCGCGTGGCGTCCTGGCGCGCCTTGTCGAACGCCAGGACCCACGTGGAGCGATGCTTGTCCTCGTGAGGGAGAACTGCTTCTGCTTCGTAGACGAGGAAGAACGGCGTCTCTCTTGTTGGCTTGGTCGTTGTGGTGCGGATGGACCACAGCATGGACTGCAGATTGTCGAGCCAGCCCCTGCCACAGGCCTCGAGCTTCTTCTTGAAGGTCCTGGTCTTGAGGCCCCTCACGACTTCTGCATTGGCCCGCTCGGCCTGGCTGTTGCTCCGTGGGTGTGCAATTGAGGCATAGCATATCTGCGTTCCAAGGTTATCACAGTATGTTTTGAAAAGGTTGTTGGTGAACTGCGAGCCATTGTCGGTGATGATACGGTTGGCGACCACAAATCGTCTCATGATTCCCTTGATGAACTTGACGGCCGATCCAACTGGAATAGTGCACACGGCCTCTACCTCCGCCCACTTGGTGAACTTGTCGATGGCGACGTAGAGGTACCGGTAGCCCCCCTGGCGCTCAAGGGAACGGCCCCAAGATGTCCAGCCCCCAGACCGTGAATGGCCATGTGAGCGGGATTGTCTGGAGGCCCTGCGCGGGCTGGTGGATTTGCTTGGCGTGAAACTGGCATGCTTCACAAGAGCGCACCAGCTCTGTAGCATCGTTGAATGCTGTGGGCCAGTAGAAGTTGTTGCGGAATGCCTTGCCCAGCAGAGTGCGTGACGAGGAATGGTGCCCGCAGTCCCCACCAAGTATGTCCGCTAGCAGCTCGAGCCCCTGTTCCCTGGAGATGCACTACAACAAAACGTCATTGGGCCTCTTGCGATATAACTCACCATCCTTGATGCAGTACGCGGTAGCTTGATAGGCCACGCGCTTGGCGTCCTCCTCCTTCTCTGGCAGGGTCCCTTGAAGCAAGTATGCCTTGAACTCTTCGGTCTAGCACCCCTCCTGAGGCTCAAGCGCCAGCAGCAGGTGGGCCCCCGAGGGGTGGCCGCCGGCTGGAGCGCCCGTCCTAGGTGCCTGTGGCAAGTCCTCCTGAGGCGGTGCTGGAGTTGTGGCGCGGGGAGTCGCGGACAGCTTGAAGAGCCGCTCCTCAAACACCCTCGGCTCCTAAGGGAGCCTGTGGGAGGCTCTCTTGGCAATGTCGTCCGCTTCCTTGTTCGTTCCGCACGGCACGTGCTGCAGCTCCACGCCCATGAACCGCTTCTCCATCTTGCGCACCTCTTCAAGGTACGCCTCCATGTGCTCGTCCTTAGGCATGTACTCCTTGTTTGAGAAGTTGACGAGAAGTTGAGAGTCTCCCTTGATAGTGAGGCGCTTCACTCCCAGCGTGGCCACGGCCCCAAGTCTGGCGAGCAAGCCTTCGAACTCTGCGATGTTGTTGGAGACCTTCTCGCCCTGCTGGAAGCAGAGCTGCACTGCATAGCAGAGCTTGTCCTTGGTGGGTGAGATGAGGACGGCCCCCGCTCTTGCGCCTTGTCGTGCAAATGCCCCATCAAAGTACATGATCCATCCAGCCGGCTCCTCATTTCCTAGCAGGAGGGATCGGTCCTTGCCTACTCCGTGGTCGGGAGCGTCAGTCCACTCGGCCATGAAGTCTACGAGGGCCGCACCCTTGATGACCCTGGTGGTGCTGAACTCGAGATTGAATTCTTGAAGCTCGATGTTCCATTCATCAACTCGCCCGGCGACATTTAGGCTCCGGAGCACCCTCTCCAGCAGGTACGTTGAAACAACCTTGATGGGGTGTCCTTGAAAGTAGTGGTGCAGTTTTTGGAAGGCGACCAGGAGCGCGAGCAAGAGTTTCTGAGGCATAGGGTAGCGTGCCCAGGCCTCCCTTAGTACCGCGCTGACAAAGTAGACGGGGTGCTCGACGAGGGTGGACGAATCAACAGAGTCTTGTTCTTCGTGAGGGCGCAGGTCTTCCATGGCTTCATGAGGTCCGCCCTCAGGAGCCTTGGTAGCCGCGGGGTCGATCGTGGCCTCGGGAGGAATGTCAACCATCGGGTCGGTCGAGGCCCCAGATGCACCGTCCTGAGGGTGTTGTGTCTTGCTTGAGGGTTGAGCATTCTGCTGAGGCTTCTTGGGTGGGCGTTCCTTCCACAGTGCCACCAGGGCGGTGCTGGCTGAGTGAGGGGTAGCTGCCAGGTAGAGCACCAAGGGCTCGAGAGGGCGCGGTGCCACCATCACCGGTGGGCTGGTCAAATATCTCTTGAGGTCTTGAAAGGCTGCGTCCGCCTCTGGGGTCCACTTGAACGGCTCCTTCCTTTTCATCAACTTGAAGAACAGAAGGGCGCACTCCCCCAGCTTGGAAATGAAGCGCCCAAGCGAGGTTACGCAGCCCGCCAGCTTCTGCATCTCCTTCAGGGTCTGTGGGGGGCTCATGTCCTCTATCGCCTTGACTTTCTCTGGGTTGGCCTCGATCCCCCTGTGCGTCACTAAGAAGCCCAGCAGCTTGCCAGAGGGAACCCCGAACACACACTTCTCGGGTTTAAGCCGAAGATCCACCTTGCGCAGGCTTGCGAACGTCTCCTCCAAATCTCCTATCAGGGTCCCGGCCTCCCGAGACTTCACCACTATATCATCAACATAGGCCTCTCGTTCCTCCCGAGCTGCAAACCCAGGGCGGTATGCATCTGTTGCTGGAAGGTCGCCCCTGCATTACGCAATCTGAAGGGCACGCAGGTGTAGCAGTACACCCCGCAGGGGGTGAGGAATGCCATTTTCTCCACATCCTCCACGACCATCTTGATCTGGTGCTAGCCTGAGAAGGCATCCAGGAAGCACAACAGGTCGCATTCGGCGGTGGAGTCTACATTTTGGTCAATTCGAGGGAGCGGGAAGGGATCTTGTGGGCAGGCCTTGTTGAGGTTGGTGAAGTCGACACACATGCGCTCCTTCCCTCCTTTCTTGGGGACGATGACGGGGTTCGCAAGCCACTCCAGGTATCGTACCTCTCTGATGACCCCTGCGGCTTGTAGCTTACGGGTTTCCTGGATGATGAAGGCCTGCTTCTTGATGGACTGGCAGTGAGCCTTCTGCTTCACTGGCCGCACGTTTGGGCATACCCTCAGGTGGTGCTCGATTACCCCCCTTGGGACCCCATCCAGGTGTTTGGGTTCCCAAGCGAATACATCGTTGTTGGCTCACAAAAAGTTGATCAGTGCCTCCTCTTGGTCCCGAGGGAGGCCAGCCCCTATGGTGAAGGTGGCGCTGGTCGCTCCATCCTCAGTGACCAGCACTTGCTTCGCCTCGGCTCGGTCTTGGGAGAACAATTCCTTCTTCTTTGCCGGTGCTGCTTCTAGGGCCTCCTGACCCCCTTTCACATTGGGCAGCATGGACGCGACTGACCTGAAGGAGAGATTGAGGGCCTGCAGCACGCCTTTTATGTCCCCCGCCACCTTGAGGACACCGTTTCTGTCGGGCATCTTCGTGAGGCTGTACGCAGGGTGGGTTGCAGCCATAAATTGGGCCAAGGCCGGGTACCCTAGAATAGCATTGTACGGCAGGTCAATCCTGGAGATGTCGAAGTCGATGAGCTTGATGCGGTAGTTGTCGCGGGTCCTGAAGGTGACAGGAAGGCGGATCTGCCCCAGGGGGCTGGTGGAGTCGCCGCCGACCCCGGAGAAAGGCTTGGAGGGGCGGAGCCGGCTGGGCGGCACGTGTAGCAGGCCGAACACCTCTGGGGAGAGCACGTTGAGGCCGGCTCCGCCATCGATGAGGGTTCTGGTGACCGCCACGTGGCAGACGGTGGGGGTGCAGAGCATTGGGAGCGCGCCTGCTCCCGTCGTGGCGGCAGGATGATCCTCGGGGCCGAAGGTGAGGTTGGCCTTGGGCGACGCCCAGCCCGGGGGAGCCCCCGAGCCCGCCTGGGTGGCGCCTACTCGCCGGTAGAACTGCTTGATGTGGCGGTCAGAGGGTGCTGCCTGCGAGCCACCTAGGAGAGCTGCGACGACTAGGGGAGCCGGTGCCGCGTAGTGGGCGAGGAAGAGGTCGCCTAGCTCTTCCTAGGAGGCCACAAAGGACGCCGGCAGGTTGAGCAACCAGGCGCGCGGTGCGCCTACAAGGGCCATGGGGAGCCAGTTGGTCTTCACCTTGTCGTCTCCGTCGGCCGCCCAGACTGCCTCCTCGTATGCTTGAAGAAAGGCGGTCGGATCCGCCGTGCCGTCATAACGCGACGACATCTTCGGTCAGAACTTGGGCGGCCACTGCACCTGCCATAGAGAGGGGGTAAAGCAGCGCAGCCCCGGCGCTTCTTCAGGAGTGCGTGTGTAACGCCCCGGATTCGTTGCGCCAGGTGTCCGCCAGTTATTCGTCGTTGTTGCCATGTCATTTGCTTGCGTGTTGCACTTTGCGATGTCATCATCTGCATTTCATATCATGTCATCATGTGCATCACTTTTCGGATACGTGTTCGTCTCATGCATCCGAGCATTTTCCCCGTTGTCCGTTTTGCAATCTGGCACTCCTATGTCCTCCGGCGTCCCCTTTTGTCTCTTGTTGTGAGCGGGTGTTAAACTTTCTCGGAATGGCCTGAGGTTTGTCATGCGGCCTTGGTATAGCACCGGTAGACCGCCTGTCAAGTTTCCTGCCATTTGGAGGTCGTTTGATACTCCAACGGTTAACCGGGTAACCGCAAAGCCTCTTTCTCGTTGCAGCCCAACACCCCTTCCAAAGTGGCCCAAAACCCACCTAACTCCCCTCCATGCTCTCGGTCGTTCGATCACGATCGCGTGGCCGAAAACTGCTCCTCATTTGGACTCTCCTAGCTCCCTCTACCTATATATATGTGCATCTCCCCCGAAATCCCGGTCTAACCCTAGCAGTCTTCCTCCTCGCGCCGCCGGACATGTCCATCCGTGCCGAACATGTCCGCCGGACACGTCGCTCCAGCCAACCACGGGCTGCCATGTCATCACTGCCGCCTCCCGCTCCAACCCCGTCGCGCCACCTGTCCCGCGCCGCCGTTCCCCGCGCCGCGGCCCGCCCGGCCCGCAGCCGGCCCGCGCGGCCCACGCGCCGCCGCCGCCTCCCGCGCGCCGCCCGGCTTCCGCGCCGGCGCCCGTCGCGCCTCGCCGGCGCGCCGCGCCGCCCCTCGCCGGCGCCTCCCCGCGTTGCCACCGGGACCCCGCGCCCGTCCCGCTCCACCGTGGAGCTCCGCCGCGCTCTGCTCCCCGTGGCCGCGCCCCGCCCGGCGCCCCTCGCCGACCCTGCCGGCCTGGGCCGCCGCTCGCCGCCGCAAAACCCCGCGGGCCCAGCCGCCATCGCCCCGCGCGCCCTCGCCGGACCTCGCGCCCGCGCCGGAGCCGCGCCCTCGCCGCCCCGGTCGGGTCCCGCGACTCCCGGCCTTCCCGCACGCCGATCCGCCTTCCCTGGCCTCGTCTTCCTCCTCTCCGGCGAAGTTCCGGCGAAGCTCGTCATCCGTGCCGGGTCTAGATCTGAGAAAGGTTGACCCCGAAATATCCTAAGTCCCCAGATTTTTTACATTATCATGCCATGTTCGTCATGCCGTATCTCTGCATCCGTAGCTCCGTTTCGTGCGTGTAATATGTAAAATTGTTCACCTCGACGAGTACTTTATTTCATTCAATTGCATCATTTTCTTTTGAGCTCATCTTGATGCCCGAAATGTTGTTTGAAGAGTGCATGTTGCTGTTACTCAGCTGAAACTGTTATAACTTGCTCATTTGTCATTTTTGCCATGATTGATGTGTGCATCCTATGAGGTTGATGTCTACATGTGTTTTGATCTATGCTATGCCATCTTTCCAGAGGTGCAACCCATTTATTTTTGTGACTTGTGTACTGAGTGCATCGAGCTTGTTAATTAGGGTACTTGCTGTTTCTGTTTTCCTGACTGTTTCTGTTATATTTTGTTGCTATGTAAACATGTTGCTACTAATCATTGTATGCATAATCTGGAGATTTTCTATAAACATGTTTTGATCTACATGTTATGCCCTATCCATCCATGCCCCTGGTTGCATTTATAGCTTGCTGTAGATTGTTCATATCTTGCTCCAAAGTTGCTTGATGATGTTGCTGTCAGCCTGTTAACATTAAGTTCAATGTTTCCATGATTGTTTGCTACTGATCCATGCACCCTATGACCTTGATCTTGCCATGCTTAGCTTCATAAACACGCCTTCTTACTGTTGGTTGCCTTGCCATGCCATGTATTGCTCTGTGATGAGTGTTTCAAGCTCACCAACATGCCTACTTATTGTTGTTCCTACCATATATGAATCTGTAATATAACTTGCCATGTTTACATGTGCGCCATCATATTTTGCGTGCCCTTTTGGCTCATGATCTGTAAGGGACTCTTGTTCTATGCATTTAGTAGTATCATGCCATGCCTTTGTTTGCCATGATAAGTTCCTGTAACATTTTGTTTGATAGCTCTAAACATTGCAACCTGATGTTATTTCTGCAAAGTCTGAAACTGTTATTATTTGCAATCTTTCCATGTCCTTTTGAGCATGTTCTAGTTGTTTCTGGAGATAGCTCAGTGTTCATGTTTTGTTACGCTTTACCTGTACTTCATGCCCATGCCTTTTGTTATTATGTTGGGGTGCTGTAGCATATTGTTTTGATGCTTGCAATATGCCTACTTGCTGTTTTGGACAGATTGTTGCTATAACTTGTATAGTGTGTGTGTGTGTGTGTTGAACCGTTGCTTCGTTTTGAGTGTGCTCTATATGAAACTTGCTTGATTTTGCATGTAGTTCCATATTATCATGTTGCATCCTTGTTTTGGGGTGTTTGCTTGATGTTTGTATGCATTTTGCATCAATGCCATGCCTAACTTGTTTTGCTCATATCTTCTAGGTCGTAGCTCCGAATCAAATGAACTTTATATGTAACTTGACTAATATTTCGTGTAGATCATCTTGGGGCATCTTAACTTGCTGTTTAACAACTTGAACATAAGGTTTATTCAGTTCTGGAACAATTTCGAAATTTGCATATGAGGACTTACCGGAATTGTTATATGTTGTTTCCGGCCTCATTTAAACTTGGCTTGATGTGTTGTTCTTGTTTGCATCATCTCTTGCCATGAGTAGCTTCATGTAGCTTTGCCATGCATCATGCTTGTTGTGCATCATGTCTTGTCTATGTGTGGTGTGTTTACCATGTTGTGTGCTTCTTCTCGATAGTTCCCGTTTCGTTGCGATCGTGAGGATTCGTACGTCTACGCTTGGTTCGTCTTCGTGGCTTCATCTTCTTCATGGACTCGTTCTTCTTCCTTGCGGGATTTCAGGCAAGATGACCGCTACCCTGGATCTCACTACTATCATTGCTATGCTAGTTGCTCGTTCTATCGCTATGCTGCGTTACCTATCTTTTGCTCATCAAGCCTCCCAAATTGCCATGAACCTCTAACCTTTGACACCCTTCCTAGCAAACCGTTGCTTGGCTATGTTACCGCTTTGCTCAGCCCTCTTATAGCGTTGCTAGTTGCAGGTGAAGTTGAAGATTGCTTCATGATGGACAGGGTTAATGTTGGGATATCACAATATCTCTTATATTATTAATGCATCTATATATTTGGTAAAGGGTGGAAGGCTCGGCCTTATGCCTGGTGTTTTGTTCCACTCTTGCCGCCCTAGTTTCCGTCATACCAGTGTTATGTTCCCGGATTTTGCGTTCCTAACGCGGTCGGGTGATTTATGGGACCCCCCTGACAGTTCGCTTTGAATAAAACTTGTCCAGCAAGGCCCAACCTTGGTTTTACCATTTGCCTCACCACCACCTACCTTTCCCTTGGGAGTAATTAACTCAAGGGTCATCTTTATTTTAGCCCCCCCGGGCCAGTGCTTGTCTAAGTGTTGGTCCGAACCGAGCAACCTGCGGGGCCACCTCGGGGAAACTCGAAGTCTGGTTTTACTCGTAGCTTGACTTATCCGGTGTTGCCCTGAGAACGAGATATGTGCAGCTCCTATCGGGATTGTCGGCGCATCGGGCGGCTTTGCTGGTCTTGTTTTACCATTGGCAGATGGGAATTTGTTAATGTCCGGTTATGTGGCAGATGGGAATTTGTTAATGTCCGGTTGTAGATAACTTGACACCAGATCCGAATTAAAACGCATCAACCGCGTGTCTAGCCGTGACGGTCTCTTCTCGGCGGAGTCCGGGAAGTGAACACGGTTTCTGTGTTATGTTTGACGTAAGTAGGTGTTCAGGATCACTTCTTGATCATTGCTAGTTGACGACCGTTCCTTTGCTTCTCTTCTCGCTCTCATTTGCGTAGGTTAGCCACCATATCTTGCTTAGCCGCTGCTGCAACCTCACCACTTTACCCCTTCCTTACCCATTAAGCTTTGCTAGTCTTGATACCCATGGTAATGGGATTGCTGAGTCCTCGTGGCTCACAGATTACTACAACAACAGTTGCAGGTACAGGTTATGCGATGATCTTGCCGTGAGGCGATGTTTGCTTGTTTGGAGTTCTTCTTCTGCTTCTTCTTCGATCAGGGGATAGGTTCCAGGTCGGCAGCCTGGGCTAGCAGGGTGGATGTCGTTTGAGCTTCTGTTTGTGTTTCATACATAGTCGGATGGTGCTCTTATGTAAGATGATGTTGTATTCGTGTGGCATGGTATGCCTTTTGTATGTATCCCCATCTATTATGTAATGTTGATGTAATGATATCCACCTTGCAAAAGCGTTCCAATATGCGGGTCTATCCTTGGTGGGACCTTCGAGTTCCTTTTGGATAGGGTCGCATATTGGGCGTGACAGCGTGTCGGCTGCGTCGATGGAGGAGCGATCGCCATTGGGGCCAGCGGCGCGATCTGGTGGTCGGGGTAGAAGATTTCCGACGCACCCCTACCTGGCGCGCCAAATGTCGGATTAAGGGATCCGCAAACTGCTACTCTCGAGCTTGCGTTGGTTTTCCCCGAAGAGGAGGGGGTGATGCAGCACAGTAGCGTAAGTATTTCCCTCAGTTGTTGAGAACCAAGGTATCAATCCAGTAGGAGGTCACGCGCAAGTCCCTCGTACCTGCACAAAACAATAGCAACTCGCAACCAATGCTTAGGGGATGTCAATCCCTTCACGGTCACTTACGAGAGTGAGATCTGATAGAGATAATATTTTTGGTATTTTTGATATAAAGATGCAAAGTAAAAAGGTAAAGGCAAAACAAGTAAAATAAAGTAATGGAGATTGATATGATGAGAATAGACCCGGGGGCCATAGAGCATAGATATTCTACGGTGGGTGAACAAATTACTGTTGAGCAATTGATAGAATTGAGCATAGTTATGAGGTTATCTAGGTATGATCATGTATATAGGCATCACGTCCGTGACAAGTAGATCGAAACGATTCTGCATCTACTACTATTACTCCACTCATCGACCGCTATCCAGCATGCATCTAGAGTATTAAGTTAAAAACAGAGTAACGCCTTAAACAAGATGACATGATGTAGAGGAATAAATTCATGCAATATGATAAATACCCCATCTTGTTATCCTCGATGGCAACAATACAATACGTGCCTTGCAACTCTTTCTATCACTGAGTAAGGACACCGCAAGATTGAACCCAAAGCTAAACACTTCTCCCATTGCAAGAACTACCAATCTAGTTGGCCAAACCAAACGGATAATTCTAATAGACTTGCAAAGATAACTCAATCATACATAAAAGAATTCAGAGAAGATTCAAATATTATTCATAGATAAGTTGGATCATAAACCCACAATTCATCGGTCTCAACAAACACACCGCAAAAAGAAGATTACATCAAATAGATCTCCACGAGAGAGGGGGAGAACATTGTATTGAGATCCAAAAAGAGAGAAGAAGCCATCTAGCTACTAGCTATGGACCCGAAGGTCTGAAGTAAACTACTCACACTTCATCGGAGAGGCTATGGTGTTGATGTAGAAGCCCTCCGTGGTGGATGCCCTCTCCGGCGGAGCTCCGGAATAGGCCCGAAGATGGGATCTCGTGGATACAGGAAGTTGCGGCGGTGGAATTAGGTTTTTGGCTCCGTCTCTGGTCTAATGGGGGTACGTAGGTATATATAGGAGGAAGGAGTACGTCGGTGGAGCTCCGAGGGGCCCACGAGGCAGGGGGCGTGCCCAGGGGGGAGGGCGCTCCCTCCACCCTCGTGACCGCCTCGTGGCTTTCTTGACGGAGGGTCCAAGTCTCCTGGATCTTATCTGATGAGAAAATCAAGTTCCCGAAGGTTTCATTCCGTTTGGACTCCGTTTGATATTCTGTTTCTTCGAAATACTGAAAAAGGCAAAAAACAGCAATTTTGGGCTAGGCCTCCGGTTAATAGGTTAGTCCCAAAAATAATATAAAAGTGGAAAATAAAGCCCATTATAGTCCAAAACAGTAGATAAAGTAGCATGGAGCAATCAAAAATTATAGATACGTTGGAGACGTATCAGGCATCCCCAAGCTTAATTCCTGCTCGTCCTCGAGTAGGTAAATGTTAAAAAGAGAATTTTTGATGCGGAGTGATACTTTGGCATAATTTCAATGTAAATCTTCTTAATCATGGTATGAATATTCAGATCCGAAAGATTCAAGACAAAAGTTCATATTGACATAAAAATAATAATACTTCAAGCATACTAATCAAAGTAATTATGTCTTCTCAGAATAACATGGCCAAAGAAAGTTATCCCTACAAAATAATAATACTTCAAGCATACTAATCAAAGTCTGGTTATGCTCCATCTTCCCCACACAAAGTATTTAAATCATGCACAACCCCGATGACAAGCCAAGCAATTGTTTCATACTTTAACATTTTCAAAAAAAATTCAATCTTCACGCAATACATGAGTGTGAGCCATGGATATAGCACTATATGTGGAATAGAGTGGTGGTTGTGGAGAAGACAAAAAAAGAGGGAAGATAGTCTCACATCAACTAGGCGTATCAACGGGCTATGGAGATGCCCATCAATAGATATCAATGTGAGTGAGTAGGGATTGCCATGCAACGGATGCACTAGAGCTATAAGTATATGAAAGCTCAACAAAAGAAACTAAGTGGGTGTGCATCCAACTCGCTTGCTCACGAAGACCTAGGGCGTTTTGAGGAAGCCCATCATTGGAATATACAAGCCAAGTTCTATAATGAAAAATTCCCACTAGTATATGAATGTGACAACATAGGAGACTCTCTATCATGAAGATCATGGTGCTACTTTGAAGCACAAGTGTGGTAAAAGGATAGTAGCATTGTCCCTTCTCTCTTTTTCTCTCATTTTTTTATTTTTTTATTTGGGCCTTTTCTCCTTTTTATGGCCTCTTTTTTTCTCTTTTTTTTCGTCCGGAGTCTCATCCCGACTTGTGGGGAAATCATAGCCTCCATCATCCTTTCCTCACTTGGGACAATGCTCTAATAATGATGATCATCACACTTTTATTTTTCTTACAACTCAACAATTACAACTCGATACTTAGAACATAATATGACTCTATACGAATGCCTCCGGCGGTGTACCGGGATATGCAATGATTCATGAGTGACATGTATGAAAGAATTATGAAAGGTGGCTTTGCCACAAATATGATGTCAACTACATGATCATGCTAAGCAATATGACAATGATGGAGCGTGTCATAATAAACGGAATGGTGGAAAGTTGCATGGCAATATATCTCGGAATGGCTATGGAAATGCCATAATAGGTAGGTATGGTGGCTGTTTTGAGGAAGGTTTATGGTGGGTGTATGATACCGACAAAAGTGCGCGGTATTAGAGAGGCTAGCAATGGTGGAAGGATGGGAAAAAGTGTGTATAATCCATGGACTCAACATTAGTCATAAAGAACTCATATACTTATTGCAAAAATCTAGAAGTTATCAAAGAAAAGTATTATGCGCATGCTCCTAGGGGGATAGATTGGTAGGAAAATACCATCGCTCGTCCCCGACCGCCACTCATAAGGAAGACAATCAATAAATAAATCATGCTCCGAGCTCATCACATAACGGTTCACCATACGTGCATGCTACGGGAATCACAAACTTCAACACAAGTATTCTTTGAATTAACAACTACTCAACTAGCATTACTCTAATATCACCATCTTCATATCTCAAACCAGTTATCAAGCATCAAACTTATCTTAGTATTCAACACACTCAAAAGAAAGTTTCACATATCTTGAATACCAAGTATATTAACATTAAGCAAATTACCATGCTATTAATGACTCTCAAAATAATCTAAGTGAAGCATGAGAGATCAAGTTTCTTTAAAACAAATCCACCATCGTGCTCTAAAAGATCTAAGTGAAGCACTAGAGCAAAAATTATCATGCTCAAAAGATATAAGTGAAGCACTGTGAGCAAAACTTCAAGCTCAAAAGATATAAGTGAAGCACATAGAGTATTCTAACAAATTTCAAATCATATATGGCTCTCTCAAAAGGTGTGTACAGCAAGGATGATTGTGGTAGACTAACAAGCAAAGACTCAAATAACACAAGACGCTCCAAGCAAAACACATATCATGTGGTGAATAAAAATATAGCTCCAAGTAAATTACCGTTGGAAGTGGACGAAAGAGGGGATGCCTTCCGGGGCATCCCCAAGCTTTGACTTTTTGGTGTCCTTGGATTATCTTGGGGGTTCCATGGGCATCCCCAAGCTTAGGCTCTTGCCACTCCTTGCTCCATAATCCACCAAAAGAATTCACCCAAAACTTGAAAACTTCACAACACAAAACTCAACAGAAATCTCGTGAGCTCCGTTAGAGAAAGAAAACAAAAGACTACTTCAAGGTACTGTAATGAACTCATTATTTATTTATATTGGTGTTAAACCTACTGTATTCCAACTTCTCTATGCTTTATAAACTATTTTACTAGCCATAGATTCATCAAAATAAGCAAACAACACACGCAAAACAGAATCTGTCAAAAACAGAACAGTCTGTAGTAATCTGTAACTAACGCAAACTTATGGAACTCTAAAAATTCTACCAAAATAGTCCTGGACAATTTATTTATTGATCAGAAGCAAAACGAATCAACGCAAAATCACGTTCCTGTGATTTATCATAACTAAATTCGTGCGCGCAAAGTTTCTGTTTTTCAGCAGAATCAAATCAACTATCATCGTAGGTTATCCTATAGGTCTTACTTGGCACAAACACTATTTAAAACATAAAACCACATCCAAACAGAAGGTAGATGGATTATTTATTCCTAAACAGAACCAAAAACAAAAAACACAAAATAAAATTGGGTTGCCTCCCAACAAGCGCTATCGTTTAACGCCCCTAGCTAGGCATTGAGATTTCGATGATGCTCACATGAAAGACAAGAATTGAAGCACAAATAGAGCATCATATAGCATGTGACAAACACATCTAAGTCTAACATACTTCCTATGCATAGGCATACTATAGGCAAACAAATTTGCAAGGCAAGCAAAAACTAGCATATGCAAGGAAGAAGAAGGTGACGATAGCAATCTCAACATGAAGAGAGGTAATTTAGTAACATGAAAATTTCTACAACCATATTTTCCTCTCTCATAATAATTATATGTAGGATCATAAGAAAATTCAACAAAATAGCTATCACATAACATATTCTCAAGACGATCCACATGCATGCAAAGTTGACACTCTTCCGAAATAGTGGGATTAACATTAATTAAAGTCATGACCTCTCCAAACCCACTTTTATCAAAAACTTCATAAGATTGAACATTATCCAAATATGTGGGATCTAAAGTTGACACTCTTCCAAACCCACCTTCAATATCATTGCAAACACTATTATTAATCTCATATTCATCATGGGGATTAAATAAATTTTCAAGATCATAAGAAGAATCACCCCAATCATGATCATTGCAACAAGTAGAGGACATAGCAAAACTAGCATCCCCAAGCTTAGGGTTTTGCATCTTATTAGCACAATTGACAACAAAAGATTTTATAATAAAATCATTCCAATCATGCTTAAATTTATTCAAAGATCTATCGTGAGTCACTTCACGGATTTCAGGCAAAACCTTATAAAGATAATCTAGTGCATCCAAATTACTAGGAATTGGTTCATCGTAATTGGATCCCTTAAAAAGATTGGCAAGCAGATGAGGATCCATAAACTTTTAGCAAGCGAAGATGCAAGCAAAAAGAAGGTACAAGCAAACATAAGATCGAACGGAAGAACGGCGAATAAAACGGCAAGGGTGAAGTGGGGGAGAGGAAAACGAGAGGCAAATGGCAAATAATGTAATGCAAGAGATAGGGATTGTGATGGGTACTTGGTATGTTGACTTTTGCGTAAGCCTCCCCAGCAACGGCGCCAGAAATACTTCTTGCTACGTCTCGAGCTTGCGTTGGTTTTCCCCGAAGAGGAGGGGGTGATGCAGCATAGTAGCATAAGTATTTCCCTCAGTTTTTGAGAACCAAGGTATCAATCCAGTAGGAGGTCACGCGCAAGTCCCTCGTACCTGCACAAAACAATAGCAACTCGCAACCAACGCTTAGGGGTTGTCAATCCCTTCACGGTCACTTACGAGAGTGAGATCTGATAGAGATAATATTTTTGGTATTTTTGATATAAAGATGCAAAGTAAAAAGGTAAAGGCAAAACAAGTAAAATAAAGTAATGGAGATTGATATGATGAGAATAGACCCGGGGGCCATAGGTTTCACTAGTGGCTTCTCTCAAGAGCATAGATATTCTACGGTGGGTGAACAAATTACTGTTGAGCAATTGATAGAATTGAGCATAGTTATGAGGTTATCTAGGTATGATCATGTATATAGGCATCACGTCCGTGACAAGTAGATCGAAACGATTCTGCATCTACTACTATTACTCCACTCATCGACCGCTATCCAACATGCATCTAGAGTATTAAGTTAAAAACAGAGTAACGCCTTAAGCAAGATGACATGATGTAGAGGAATAAATTCATGCAATATGATAAATACCCCATCTTGTTATCCTCGATGGCAACAATACAATACGTGCTTTGCAACTCTTTCTGTCACTGAGTAAGGACACAGCAAGATTGAACCCAAAGCTAAACACTTCTCCCATTGCAAGAACTCCCAATCTAGTTGGCCAAACCAAACGGATAATTCGAAGAGACTTGCAAAGATAACTCAATCATACATAAAAGAATTCAGAGAAGATTCAAATATTATTCATAGATAAGTTGGATCATAAACCCACAATTCATCGGTCTCAACAAACACACCGCAAAAACAAGATTACATCGAATAGATCTCCACGAGAGAGGGGGAGAACATTGTATTGAGATCCAAAAAGAGAGAAGAAGCCATCTAGCTACTAGCTATGGACCCAAAGGTCTGAAGTAAACTACTCACACTTCATCAGAGAGGCTATGGTGTTGATGTAGAAGCCCTCCGTGGTGGATGCCCTCTCCGGCGGAGCTCTGGAACAGGCCCCAAGATGGGATCTCATGGATACAGGAAGTTGCGGCGGTGGAATTAGGTTTTTTGCTCCGTCTCTGGTCTAATGGGGGTACGTAGGTATATATAGGAGGAAGGAGTACGTCGGTGGAGCTCTGAGGGGCCCACGAGGCAGGGGGCGCGCCCTCCACCCTCATGACCGCCTCGTGGCTTTCTTGACGGAGGGTCCAAGTCTCTTGGATCTTATCTGATGAGAAAATCACGTTCCCGAAGGTTTCATTCCGTTTGGACTCCATTTGATATTCTGTTTCCTCGAAATACTGAAAAAGGCAAAAAACAGCAATTCTGGGCTGGGCCTCCGGTTAATAGATTAGTCCCAAAAATAATATAAAAGTGGAAAATAAAGCCCATTATAGTCCAAAACAGTAGATAAAGTAGCATGGAGCAATCAAAAATTATAGATACATTGGAGACGTATCACAAACCCTTGAGAGGTTCAAACTCTGGGTGCGTGGGAGATCTCAACCTACCCAGCCTGCCTACTCGCGATCCTCCTAAGCCTAGCACGACAAGCTCAAAGAGGCAAAGAGACACAACTGTTTATCCTGGTTCGGGCCACCTTGCGGTGTAGTACCCTACTCCAGCATTTTGGTGGATTGCCTCGGAGGGCTGAGGATGAACTAGTACAGTGGATGAACTGGCCTCAGGAGGCGAGGTGTTCTTGAGCTCAAGGGAGCTTGTCGGTGTCAAAACCGGTGGATCTCGGGTAGGGGGTCCCGAACTGTGCGTCTAGGCGGATGGTAACAGGAGACAAGGGACACGATGTTTTTACCCAGGTTCGGGCCCTCTCAATGGAGGTAAAACCCTACTCCTGCTTGATTGATATTGATGATATGGGTAGTACAAGAGTAGATCTACCACGAGATCAAGGAGGCTAAACCCTAGAAGCTAGCCTATGGTATGATTGTTGTTCGTCCTATGGACTAAAACCCTCTGGTTTATATAGACACCGGAGAGGGCTAGGGTTATACAGAGTCGGTTACAATGATAGGAGATCTACATATCCGTATTGCCAAGCTTGCCTTCCACGCCAAGGAAAGTCCCCTCCGAACACGGGACGAAGTCTTCAATCTTGTATCTTCATAATCTTGGAGTCCGGCCAATGATGATAGTTCAGCTATCCGGACACCCCCTAGTCTAGGACTCCCTCAGTAGCCCCTGAACCAGGCTTCAATGACGACGAGTCCGGTGCGCATATTGTTTTCGGCATTGCAAGGCGGGTTCCTCCTCAGAATAATTCATAGAAGATTGTGAACACCAGGATAGTGTCTGGCTCTGCAAAATAAATTCCACATACCTCCGTAGAGAGAATAATATTTACACAAGTTCAATCTGCTGACGTATTTCGTGGCGTGACGTCACACCACAACCAAGCCTTTATTCTAATTGTTTTTATTATTCCACCTCAGTGCGTTTAGCGAAGCGGTTTCCTTGGCACGTCTTATCGAGGCAGAGATCGTGTCCCCTTATTCCGGGATTCTCATCAATACGGACGTGGGTAACCCAACAGCGCCCGTTGCCCCGCCCCCTCCATCGAAGGCGAGTTCCAAATGGTCACGGGGACGGCTCTTGGTATTCTCCCCCTTTATAATGAGACCAAGGCCTGTCCCTCTCCTTCGATCCCCAATCGAATCCGCCCCTTGCCCCGAGTTCCAACACCCAAGGCTCCAGATTCGGGCGCTTCAGACCTCCAACAATGTCCGGTTCCGACCTACAGGGTTGGTGGATGCCCTTTTCCGTCACAGAAGAAGACGTGCTAAAGCTGAGAGACGCCAGGTACCTAACCTACGAGGTTTCGCATAGGTTGCCCACCCAAGGGCAAGTCATTCCCACTCCTGAGCCTGGTGAGAGCGTCGTGTTCGTGTCTCACTTCCGTCGGGGTTTAGGCTTCCCGATGGACCCCTTCGTGAGGGGGCTCATGTTCTATTACGGGCTGGAATTCCATGACTTAGCTCCGGAGTCCATCCTCCACATCTCATCGTTCATTGTTGTTTGCAAAGCCTTCCTCCGCACTACCCCTCACTTCGGTTTGTGGCTCAAGACCTTCAACATGGAGCCGAAGATGATCGAGGGGAGACAGGCAGAGTGCGGAGGGGCGGTTATAAGTAAGAGGGCCGATGCTCCATGGCCCGAGGGCTCTTTTCAAGAGGAGCTCGGCTTGTGGCAACAGGAGTGGTTCTATATCACCGCTCCCAGGGGCAGCAGGCAGGTGCCGCCGTCCACCTTTCGCTCGGGCCCTCCACAATGGCTGGCGTCATGGGTCAGCAAAGGGCTTGACTGGGGGCCGTCCAAGGACGTACCAATATTGCAGGGCCGGATTCGAGACCTCCAAGAGAGGGAGATCAATCTGGTCGTAGTGACGCAAGTTATGCTGATTCGGCGTCTTCTGCCCTGCAAACATCGCCCCCTCCGCCTGTGGGAATTCAATCCGGAGGGACCGCGAGCTCTTCAACACTTCATGGGTACGACACCCGTGGAGATGTATAAACTGTTCTTCGGATCACAAGAGATGTGTCCGGACTTGACCGAGGACGCCGGCCTAAGCTGCAATCACCCGGATACTCAAGTAAGTAGTCTTGTGTCTGGACATACCGTCCATTTATTTATCATGGATTTGCCTTTTAACCAGCTATCCCTTGAACAGGAGTGGATAGCGCAAGCAAAACTGATACGGTGTCCTGTCCCCCTCTCGGAGACCACGCCGGATCCTGTGTTAGTCAAGATGCTGGAGGTTGCGCCTTCAGATGAGGGCGAAGGGGAAAACAGGAAAACTAGTGCCTCTGCTAAGGAGGCTCTCAAAAAAAGGGGGATCGAGAATCCCTCCCTCCAGGGGGAGAAGAGGACCGCTTCCGGAGATCTGGAGGCCAAGGCCTCAAAGCGGGGGAAGAAATCTTCATCGAAGGGTCCTGCGCCAGGAGAAGTCCCGGCCGCACTATTTCCCCAAGGGAATCAGCCCTCCAGCGAGCCGTAAGTGGAAAAAGGGGAGTTTTGTAATAAGGGACATCCCTGTTTTTATTTCTGAGGATAACCGGAGTTCTTACCTTGTAGTTCGGATCTCAGCCCTTCTCAGCAGAGCTCATCTTCGGGGGATCTTCGTCCGAAGATGATGGAGAGAGAAACGCCTCCATCTGCCGCACCGTCAGGCGGGGCGGACGATCCTGAGGTGTCGTCATGGAGGGTCTCCCCGAGTCCGGCGGGGCCGGAGAGTTCGGCACCAACTGGTGTACGGCCAGAGGAGCTGAAGGATCTGCTCGAGAGGGCGTCTATCTCAGAAGATCACCGTACATTAATGAGTACAGTGATTGAAAGGATCTCATCCGCTGAGAGCGGGTTGCATGAGGCCGTCAGAGCGTCCACTTCCGTTAAGCGATCGGTTGGCTGAGTGGGCTGAGCTAAATAGGTTGTCCGGACTTGCCATGAAGGATGTCGTGGCTCATCTATGGCCGGAAAGGCCCAAGCCAAAGAGTTATTTTGGCTTAGTGCAGCAATTCCTTGATGCGGTGCCGCATATCAAGGCGATGAAGCGGTCGACAGGCATAGAGGGTGCACGGATGGCTCTCGCCCGTGTTAAAACATGCTGGGCAGAGATGGACGCCACCGATGTTGCATCCCGGGATTCGGACAGAAGCCGATTACCCGCCGAGCACTATTTTGGAGAAGTCCTGCAGGGCGCTCGTTTAATAGAGTCGCAGTGCTCGAAAAACGTTATGTTCAAATGACATGTATGATTTGTAAAACCATATTTATAATATAAGGGCTTTTTATACTTGTGCGTTCAAGTATTGAAATATCTCCTGTGCGACCGTTAATGTATATGTATATATAACCTGAAAGATGGCAGTCTTCGGCTTCAGCCCCCACGCACATGGTGCGGGGGTGTTTGCAAAAAGGCGCATTTTCACACTTAATCCAACGTCTTGGTCCTGTGAAGGAGGTGGTAGCGTAGCAAACTAGGCAATCGGACTATAATGCTTTATCACTTTCACTTAGCCATAGGAGTTCGAAGGTGGGGCTACGATATAGCCCCTAGGGGCACAGCGCTCTCCGAATTCGGGGCGCGTGTGTGCCTGACCGGGAAACGGTCCTTCGTCAAAGCGGAGGAATTCTAGACATTCCGGTAGTCGATCGAGTGGTTGACCAGTCTCTCGCTATATCATGACAGTCAGTTTTTGGCTTTCTCTTCTGAGGTGCTCGCCAGGCCAAACCGGGGCACAATCGCAGTAGTTCTCCTGGTGCCGCGTTAGCCGATAATACGGAACGTAAGGCAGCAAAACACAGGAGCCGGGCAAACCCAACATTTGACCAAAGACATGATTCGGAGCTGATGCATATAAGGCCTAACTCGAGACGCCGAACACTCCCTAAGGTATTTGGTCTTTATGAAAACAGGCAGAACGATGCCCTAAGCCCCTAGTGCCCAGGTACGTGTGAAATCTTCTGACGCAGCCGATGCCAAAACGTCAGCCTCCTCCTTGGTTATGGTAAGAAACCGGGGGATGTGTATCAACAAGAGACAGTAAAAAAGGTTTACGCAGGGTCTTAATCTGAAAAGAATCCTTGCAACGGGTCCCTGCTGCACGTCTGCGCCTGTGTCTCCATTGTGCTGTATCCTGGACGGGTGTAGCACGTTGTTCATTTGTAAAGAGAAGAACTTAGTTTGAAAAAGATCGTGCAAAAAATGTATTTAAAACAGAGTATGATTTAAGAAATGAATAAAATTGAGCTTCATTGGCTCTCAATCTTCGTTCGTGCAGCCCCTTGTAAAGGGGTACGCGGCTAGGAAGCCCCTTTTTTATTTGTACCGAACTCGCCTAACCGTGTCCGGGGTCTGAATGACCTATTTTAGGGGCTTTGATCAGCAAGGCCGGATTAGTGTGTGGCTGTCAAGGCAGTCTCACGTTCTTCCGCGGTCGAGGAACACTCGAAGTTTCCCTTCAATGAGATGATACCACGTGGACCGGGCATTTTAAGTGTGAGAGACGCGTAATGCGGTATTGCGTTAAAGCGGGCGAAAGCTTCGCGTCCCAATAGTGCTTGATGGCTACTTTTGAATGGGGCGATATGGAAGATTAGCTTTTCGCGACGGAAGTTGTCGGATGAACCGAACACGACTTCTAGTAGTAAGTAGCCCGTACAATTGGCATAAGGGCCTGGCGTTACTCCTTTAAAGGAAGTGTTGCTATGGCGAATTTTGGTAGGGTCTATCCCCATTCTGCGGATTGTGTCCTGGTATAGTAGGTTTATATCACTGCCGCCGTCCATTAGGACTTGTATAAATTGTAGTCCGCCAATTATAGGATCCAGTATCAAAGCAGTCCATCTTGCATTTCGAATACTTCTGGAGTAATCCTGATGGTCGAAAGTAATTGGTTTTGACATCCAGTGTCGGGACTCCGCTGGGGTGGACCGTGCGGCGCGTACTTTAGTAGGTGCCGCTCTGTCTTTCCTTGTTATCACTTGAAGTGAATTCACTGTTTTGACTTCTTGTGGGAAGTTCTTTTGTTTTCCTGCGCTCTGCTTGTGGGGTTCGTCATCGTCCTCGCTTGGTGTGTCGAGCCCCTTGTGTTCGGCGTTAAGTCGGCCGGACTGCTTGAAGACCCAACAATCTCTGTGGGTATGGTTTGCAGGCTTCCCGGGGGTACTGTGGATTTGACATATCCTGTCCAAGATTTTGTTTAGGTTGGAAAGCTCGTCACTGTTTTCCTTAAGAGGCAGTGTTTTGTTGTTCGGCCGAGAGCTTTTGAACCCGGCGTTGACCGCCGTGTTCTTTGGGCCGTTTTCCTTAGTCCGGCGCTGGTCTTTTCTGCGTCGTGGCTTCCCATTTCCATCCCTGACCTCGGATGTACTTGGGTCGCTAGTGCTGCATCTTGCCAGCCAGCTATCTTCTCCCGCGCAGAAGCGGGTCATGAGGCTCGTTAGTGCGGCCATTGTCCTTGGCTTTTCCTGGCCGAGGTGTCTGGCGAGCCATTCATCTCAGACGTTATGTTTGAAGGCTGCTAAGGCTTCGGCGTCCGGATAGTCAACTATTTGGTTCTTTTTGGTGAGGAACCTGTTCCAGAATTTTCGAGCTGACTCTCCGGGCTGTTGAATTATGTGACTTAAATCGTCTGCATCCGGAGGGCGGACATAAGTCCCCTGAAAATTTGCTCGAAACGCATCCTTGAGCTCTTCCCAACTTCCAATAGTATTTTCTGGGAGGCTTTTGAGCCAATGCCGAGCTGGCCCTTTGAGCTTGAGGGCTAGGAATTTTATGGCATGGAGATCGTCTCCTCTAGCCATATGTATGTTTAGGATATAATCCTCAATCCAGACTCTGGGGTCTGTTGTTCCGTCGTATGCTTCTATGTTTACGGGCTTGAATTCCGCTGGAAATTCATGATCCAGTACCTCATCGGTGAAACATAGGGGGGGTGCGGCGCCCCTGTATTTAGGTGTGCCATTATTTTCGAACACTCGACGTGTTGTGTTGCTTCCTGGAGCCTTCTTTCTTGGCCCATAGATGGACCTGACCGGGCCATCCTTTTTGCGAGGATCCTTATGTGGATCGTGTGCCGGCCTGTGTGCGGCGCCGCTTGCCGTTCTTAGCTTGTCATCTGGTCATCTATCCGACTAGGCGGCCTCTTTGTTTTTTGACTGTGGGGGCTCTACGGCCTCCTCATCAAATTCGGGCAACAGCTTGCGCTTCGGGTAGCTCTTTGCTTGGTGGTTGTATTTGTCTGCGGTCTTGAGTACTTTGCTCCATCTCATTCTGAGTACGTCTTCCGCTGTTTTGAGCTTCCGCTTCTGCTTCTTCAAACTCCTTGCAGTGGCGACGAGCCTTTTGTGGAGGTTCTTATGCTCCGGTGATGTGTCCGGCGTGAGATCGTCTGGACTGTTGTTTTCGCCGGGGATGGGTTGCTTGTCCAATTCATCCTGTTCGGACGGTTGCTTGGTGGCATGTTTGTCGTCCACTAGTTCGCCCTGCTCTACGGCTGGGTCTGTATGGTTGCTATTGTTATTGAGGCGGGACTTCGGGCGGCGCTTGCGTTGTCATTTTGGCTGCTTTTCGGGGAGTAATCCTTCGCAGCGTCCCGTTGTTCCTCGTTATCGCTTCCTCTTGGTGTATCCACCATGTATACGTCGTGAGTTGAGGTGGCTTTCCAGTGCCCTGTGAGCGCTGGTTCTTGGTCGTCTCCGGCATCGTCGTCCATACCGTCGATGTCTTCGGAGTCAAAATCTAGCATGTCGGTTAGGTCGTCGACAGTGGCTACAAAGTGGGTGGTGGGTGGGCTTTGAATTTCTTCGTTGTCCGCATCCCAACCGTCCTGACCGTAGTCCGGCCAGGGCTCTCCTGATAACGAGAGATAGTTTAGCGAATTCAGGATGTCGCCAAAAGGCGGGTGCTGAAAGATGTCCGTAGCAGTGAACTCCATGATCGGCGCCCAATCGGATTCGATTGGTAGGGGCGCGGGAGGTTCGGAGTCCGGCGAGGAGTCCGGCACCTCGGAGTCACGAGCTTCACAAGGGACAGGGTCGATATTTGGCTCCATCGCCGTGGAGGTAGCAGCCCCCGAGGCGGTGTCTAGCCACCCATCCTCGATTGGCGCAGTCGGCTCCGAGTTAAGGGTCGGAGCGGACTCGTGTGCGGCCTCCAGGGCACTGTCCGGCAGTAGAGCTAGATCATGCTCATCGTGACAGTGCAGCGCGCTTGGCTGTGGCTCGAATCCGTCGAAGATCAAGTCTCCGCAGATGTCGGACGTGAAGTTCAAACTTCCAAATCTGACCTGATGGCCAGGGGTGTAGCTTTCAATCTGCTCCAGATGGCCAAGCGAATTGGCCCGCAGTGCAAAGCCGGCGAATACGAAGATCTGTCCGGGGGGAAAAGTCTCACCCTGGACCGCGTTGTTGTTGATGATCGAAGGAGCCATCGGGCCTATAGGTGACGACACAGAGGAACTCTCAATGAAAGCACCAATGTCGGTGTCAAAACCGGCGGATCTCGGGTAGGGGGTCCCGAACTGTGCGTCTAGGCGGATGGTAACAGGAGACAAGGGACACGATGTTTTTACCCAGGTTCGGGCCCTCTCGATGGAGGTAAAACCCTACTCCTGCTTGATTGATATTGATGATATGGGTAGTACAAGAGTAGATCTACCACGAGATCAAGGAGGCTAAACCCTAGAAGCTAGCCTATGGTATGATTGTTGTTCGTCCTATGGACTAAAACCCTCCGGTTTATATAGACACTGGAGAGGGCTAGGGTTATACAGAGTCGGTTACAATGGTAGGAGATCTACATATCCGTATTGCCAAGCTTGCCTTCCACGCCAAGGAAAGTCCCCTCCGGACACGGGACGAAGTCTTCAATCTTGTATCTTCATAATCTTGGAGTCCGGCCAATGATGATAGTTTGGCTATCCGGACACCCCCTAGTCCAGGACTCCCTCAGAGCTGCTGTGGTGTGAGCTAGTTAGACTTGTCTTACCTCTATGGTGGTGGATAGTCCTATTTATAGTGGCCTTGGTCCTCTTCCCAAATGTTGGCGGGAAGGGATCCCACAACGGCCGGATTTGAAAGTGGACAAATAGTACATCTTATCCTGACAGAAGTAGTGTTTGCCTGCGAAAAGCCTCTGGTCGCGACGCTGCGGTGGGCTCGTCGATGGCCTCCGTCCTGCCATCCTGGCGGTGTTGGTCTTGTTGGACCAGAATGGAAACCTTTGTCTGATTCCTTGGGACTCTGCACCTGTGGCTTGCCTCCTTTGCATCGAAGAGCAAACATATTCTCTGTGCCCACCTGGCGCCCGCCTGGCCTTGGTCGTCATGGCTCACGTCGACTGAGCCTCGTGAGGTAAACCTTGCATAGAACTCTCCGCCCCTCGGGAGCCAGCCTGAGGAGGCCGATCCCCTCGGGGGTCTTGGCGTCGTCCTCCTCGCGAGGCTTGGCCCCTCGCGAGGGTCTTGCGCTATTGATGTTGAAGCTGGGCCGTACCAGGCCGTCGATGGAGCCACGTGGTGGGCCGCAAGCAGGTAGGGCTGGATTCCCCCATATCCAGGATGCTGACATCAACCCCAAGGGTGGACTACTCCCTCCTCATCATGGTGGCCATAGGGATGATGAAGATGACCTCCAGTGATGATCTCCCCCTCCGGCAGGGTGCCGGAACAGGGTCTAGATTGGTTTTTTGTGGCTATAGAGGCCTGCGGCGGTGGAACTTCTCATCTATGGTTATTTCTGATGGTTTCTCTATTTATAGGATTTTTCAACATTGGAATCACATGAAGATGGGCCTCGAGGTGAGCACAACCCACCTGGGCGCGCCTGGGCCTCCTAGTGCACCCAAGTGTCTTGTGCTCACCTCCTTCACCTACTGGTCCTCCCATGAAGCTTCTAGTGCCTCTTTTGTTCCAAAAAAACCGTCAAAAAGTTTCGATGCATTTGGAGAACTTTTAGTTCTGCACAAAAAATAACACACGATAGTTCTGCTGAAAACAGCGTCAGTCCGGGTTATTTCCATGCAAATCATACCAAAACCATATAAAATTGTTGTAAACATGGCATGCATACTTCATAAATTTTAGGTACATTGCAGACGTGTCATACTACTGCCACCTTCGTTCTTAGGTGTACTCTCTGCCCTTTTGGTGTCTGGATGCCAAAGGAGGAGCGAGTTAAGGGATTTGCTGTGTCGTGTGTCGAGTGTGTGTCCTCTTATCTGTCATTGCTTTCCTTGCTCGAACTATTTTATTTGCTTTGGTTTGTGCCTGTCTTTTGAGTTTGAGACCATATGGTGTAAGACATATGTGCCACCCTTTCTATATCTATTATGTGGAGTACTTCATGACATTATTAGTAGTTGCATGTGAGATGTATCTTATGGTTATGCCTTTATCCGTATGCTCACATGCTATTTTGCTGTTACTTGCCTTCTATCATTCTTATTATGTTTTTGCAAGTATTTCTTGGTCTATAAAATATAGGGGGGGGGTGTGGATCCTAAATGTGTGCACTTCGCATTCCAAAAGCATATCTAAAGTAGTGCACACATCGAGGGGGAGCCCGTCTAAATTTTGTAGATCTGTGGGTTTGCACACCGCATTGCTTTATCTTTAAGTCCTAACTAGTTGGGTGACCCGCGCATTTGCGCGGTTAGACTTCCTTTACAACTTTATTTATTTTGCTGGTTTTGCCCTACGTATGTTTGTCCATTCTATTGATTCCTATATATGTATTTATATAAACAAATATAGCTAAAATGTATACTATTATAAAAAAAGATTAAACTTTGCTACATTTTCGATAAATTTGTTTCTAGTGAAATGGTTGTCCCACAATGAAATACCAAAAGAACCAATGCATGTATCCCACCATGCGAAACCATTGGCTTTGGAACTAATCTCCAGATTTCATGGTTTCACATTTTCATCCATGTTCATTTATCTTTGCACCAAATATTCTTTTACATTTTTTACCATGAAAATGAAAACATTGATACCTTGCAGCCATACATTGTTATGTGTTCCACCACTATCTATTAGCACACTATCATATATCCTCATATCCATATGTATGCTTCCATATCTTCTGATCGTGCCATTTTTCTCTCCCTCCTTCCCTGTTCCATCTCTCTTCTATCCATATATTATTTTTCCTAATCACGTGTCTAGTATTTTGCAGTAGCTTATATCATCTTGGCAAAAAATACAATATCACGTTATTATATACTTGACATGGTTTGTTGCTTATAGGATTCTTTTCTAAGACATTACCTTAGTTACTACCTTCATGATTATCTATATGATCACGTGCACATTGTTTTGGCCATGTAACTTGCCCATACATAGAAAATAATTATCAACATGTAAGTGATCCAAGAAATTAATTATCAGCAAGTAAGTGATCCTTGTTATTGTGGTGGAGGAATGCATGTATAGTCTAGTTGCATTATACCTACATGAACAACACTGCTAGGCTTACTACTTACAATTATAATTTTGGTTTTTATTATGTTCTGTTTTAGTTTTATGGACACCTTTTTTTCTGACTACGTACTGCAAGGCAACAGCCTCACAGCTCTTTATTCATCAAAAGAAATAAAAGGACACTGTACAAAAGAGAAAGAAAGAAAAGAAAGAAGTTACAATACTTACAAAGAGAACTAGGGGAGAGAGGCTATCCAAGCTACCAGGCTATCTCTATATTTACATTTGATCCTGTGAGCTAGAAGAGAGAGGTCATGCACAAAATTTCTCCTCCAAGACCTAAAGCTAGGATTCTCATTTCTGAAAATTTTCCCATTCCTTTGTGTCCAGATGTTCCAAGCAGCTGTGAAAACCACCTCAGAGAAGAAAGGTTTGTTGAACTCTTTCGTCGAAGCTGAGGCCATCAGGAAGGTAGATTGATTTGGTTGTGGCAGCCAAGATATTCCAAGATAATTCCAAACTCTCTGGCTAAAGTTGCAAGAGAAAAAGAGATGAATTCTATCTTCATGCATGGAGGACTGACAAAGAACACAAGTATCATCTGGAATGTGCCAATGTCTCCTTTGGATCATATCTCTAGTATTTAGACGATCCATCAGAAGAAGCCACCCAAACACTTTAATCTTGAGAGTACAGGAGCATTTCCAGACCCACTTGAAAATTGGATCAATACCCAAGTGGGAGAAGGTGAAAACATAATACAGCTTGGACTCACATTCCCTAGATTTAGATGGCCATTTCCAAATGTATTTCTCAGTAGGGTTTAAACTAATGGGATCCAGCAAAACTTGAAGGTGAGATAGCTCCAGGAAAGCTTCAGAAGAAAGTGGAAGGTGGAAACCTTCAACCAATGTCTGAAAATCAAAGAAATCCCTGACTGAGACCATATCATCAATGGCAAAAGAGTGTAAGCGAGGGAAATGATCCTTGAGAGCAATCACTCTGTTATCAATTTGCCATCGATCAAGCCAGAAAACCACCATGTCACCTGCATGCACTTGGGGAGTTACTAGCATACAGAATTTATCATAAAGTTTCAGAATGTCACGCCACCAGAAAGATCCACAGAGCTGAGTAACTTGTGGGGGAGATGAGTGATAATAAGAATCCCAAATGAGCTCAACCCAAGGGACTTCACGTTTTTTGAAGAATTTGAACAAATGCTTCATTAAAAGAGCTTCATTCTGGACTCCCAAATGGGTAACACCTAGACCACCATGCTCTTTAGGTCGACAAACCAGCTCCCATGCAGCAAGAGACTGACGTGGATTATCAGTGTTCCCTCTCCAAAGACACTGCCTCTCAATCCTTTCAATCTGCTTAAGAATGCCCTGCGGTAGGGATAAGGAGCATAGAAAATATATAGTCATGGAAGCGAGAACTGACTGAAGGAGCTGCAGTCTACTACCCTGATTGAGCAGACAAGAAGAAGCAGATAAACGTCTCTTAATACAATCGACCAAAGGCATGAGGTCATAAATGGTTGGCCTGGACGTGCCCATGGGTAAACCAAGGTACGTGAAAGGCATTGATCCAATCGAGCAACCAAGCAATGTTGCAATTCTAGCACCTTCCTCTTCAGACAAATTCATTGGGATCAGGGAGGATTTACTGAAGTTAACACGCAGGCCCGTGGATTCAGCAAACTTCTGCAACATATCTTTGAGAGCATTTAACTGGCTATCAACAGCCGGCAGCACAATCAATGTGTGATCCCCGTACTGGACAATCGGGAAATCATTGGTTCTTGTTGGGATCGGCAAGGAGAGGATGTTACGTCTGCACATGTCATTTACTATAGATTGAAGAAGATCCATTGCAATAACGAACAGCAGAGGTGATAAAGGATCACCTTGTCGAACTCCACTCTTGCATTTAAAGTGTTGACCAGGGACACCATTAAGAAGTACCGAGGAAAACCCAGATGAGAGCAAGCTACTGATCCATCCATTCCATCGATCATCAAAACCCTTACACTGAAGAATTCGAAGGATAGCATCATGCTCAATTGCATCAAAAGCTTTGGTGAAATCCAACTTAAGCAACACAATAGGCCTCTTAGAAGCTTTACACTGATGCAAATATTCAAAACACCACGCTAGGCAGTCTTGGATAGATCGACATTTGAGGAACCCATATTGGTTGCAGTGGATACATTGGAGGATCACCTTCTGCAGCCGATTCGCCAGGAGCTTGGTTAAGAATTTTAAGCAAGTATTAGTTAACGAGATTGGTCTAAAATCACCAACAAATTCAGGGCTGAGCTTCTTAGGAATAAGAGCACTGAGAGAGGTGTTAAGACATTCTAAATTGCATTTTCCTTCATAGAATCCAGTAACCAAACTTATAAAATCCTTCTTAAGAATACTCCAGCATTTCTTAATAAAAGGCCTGTGAATCCATCTGGTCTAGGTGCTCGATCAGTGGGCATATGTTTAATTACATCATCCACTTCATCCTCAGAGAAAGGCCTCAAAAGATCCTCAAGCCCCTTGACTCTAGACAAAAGCCTATCCAAATCAAACTGCATGTTAATGCCCCTAGACTGCCCCATACACAATTTAAAACCTCACCAGAACATGGAAGCAAGCAGTTGATGGTCAGTCACAACCTCGCCAACTTCCTGCGATAACGTTCGGTCGCCATGGCGTGGAAAAATTTGGTATTTTCCTCACCCACCTTGATGGATCAAATAGTGCAACGTTGCTTCCAGTAAATGAATTGCAAATGAAGAATTTCCTCCAGATGAAGCTTTACAATCCTTCTAAAATTCATCTCTGGCCAAGACAGGTGTCGGCGTTCCTCCGACTCATCAAAGAACAAGATCACCTTGTACAATCTGCAATTAGGTTCTTAACCTTCGATAGACTGATGTGCCACTTTTTAAGAGCATAGCGTAGAGCCTTGAACTTGGCCGAAATAATACCAGCAGCAGTGGTTTTTCTGACAGGCAAGTTCCACACATCAGCAACACATTCAGAGAAACCTGGCAGATGCACCCAATAATTTTCAAAACGGAAAATTTTGGCCTTCAGAATTGAAGTGGCAATAGAAACCACACATGGCACGTGGTCCGACGTGGTACGTGCAAGGGGCAAAACCATGGTATTAGAGTGGTCAGAGGTCCAAGAAACTATGGTAAAGAACCAATCTATTTGCTCCAGCAATGGGTTAGATTGCATATTGGACCATGTGTATTGCCTTCCTTTAATTGGTAGCTACACCAAACCTAAATGACCAATAATTTCATTAAAAAGGAAAATGTCATTTACATTACCACCAGGCAAGTTACGATTTTCCAAAGAGCGCATGAAATTAAAATCCCCAATCAACAACCATTTCTCATCATAAGGAATGCTTAGGTTATATAACCACTGAGCAAAATCATCACGGACAGGGTTCTGACACGGACCATAAACAGAGACCAAAGTCCAAACTTCAGAAGTGTGCATGGAGGTGAATTCCACTATGATACCATACGAATGAGCCTCAATTAATTTACCCGAGAAGAAAGCAGAATTCCAAATAATCACAATACCACCAGAGGCACCAGACGAGGGCATGTAAGCAAAGTTGCCAAATCGCCTAGGGCAAAACTTCCTAAGGAAACGCTGATCAATATGCATACACTTAGATTCTTGCAAGCAGATAACAGAGCATCCACTCTCCTCAATCTTCTGCTTAACAGCAAGTTGCCTGGCCTCAGAATTAAGGCCACGCGCATTCCAGCATAGAATTTTCCAATCTCTAAAGGATGTCTGATTCATTACAAACCGAATAATATAAAAGCAAAAGTAGGTCACTCAATGACCTACAACATCCACATAGTAGAGACAAATAGTGCAGCATAGAGCAATAAAAGAAAAGATAAGTGGCGATTAAACAGGTTCGCCAGGGACCCGAACTGCAGAGAGATTCAAACATCATCAGAACTCTTGCTAGAGATGGCACCAGAAGGATCCGCGACAAGATTCTCCACTGTTATCTTCTCTGGGGCAATACACAGACGAGCTCCAAGTCGCTGAAGATCAGAGATGGCCGTTGGAGGCGGCACACCAGGAGCATCAGGAGCAGGTGCAGTAGGACTAGCAGGCATCGCACTGGTTTTACGCTTCTTGGAGCGTTTGACAAGCTGGGGGCTGACAGAATGCTGCAGCATATGACGGAAACAATCACGCAAGGCGCTTAGTCTGGAACTGCGACGAACTTGTGAAGCAAGCAGAACTAGTTGTGCATAAGCAGTTTTACGAGACCTCTTGTTGGTACAGACAGGCATAGCAGAGAACTGAAATTTCTCAGTGGTGGGTTCAGACAGCTCAATGGGCTCATCGAAATAGAGAGCACAAGCAACCGGGCGCTTGATAGGTGGCTCCATATGAACGCTCACAGAGACAGACTGTGGTGGCAGCAGACTAAATTTCAAAACTTCATCAGAGGGACCACAACTCCAAGGATGCTTGATGTAGGAAAACATAGGCAATTGCAGAGGCCTATGAATGACAGAAAACTCAAAACAATGCATCACCTTACTGAAGGTACGAGTCCATTGCATTTGAGGCGGCAAAACTGGCCCAAAGACAGTAAGGACCTGTCCAACATGCAGTATTTGTTGAGCTGGTAACGGGGCAGCATGCTGAGGAAAGAGAGCAAGCTCAACATTTGGAACACCATGATCATTGGCAGGATTGATAGAATCTTCAGAAACCTGCAGCACCATGGACTCCTGAGACTGAACTACTTCTTCAGGATCAACAGGTTCAGTAGCATTACCATGAAAATCATCAGCATTATGGTTGTCTTCAGCAGCAGTAGGTGGGGGCACATCGTTCCATCCTAACTCAGGGAACTCCGGCATAACCCAGATGTGATTATTGAAATGCATCTAGCCAGGAAGTGGGTGTGGATTCCCATCAAAAGGCATCGGATCTTCGTCAGCAGGCAACACATCAGAAAGTCAGCAGAGAGTATGTAAACTGGGGCAGTCCATGAAACCCTAGTAGCTCCAAAATCTCCAAACTCACGGTACACAACATCCCTAGGAACCATGGAAGGAGCAGGGAAGGAGACATAAGCAAGTGTCCTCACCATAAGCTGATCCATTTGATGCCAGGTGTGGAAACGCCCGAAAGTGCTAATCAGATCTACAATGTACTGCGGCCTACGATAGTCAAGAGGGATACCCAGGAGCATAATCCAACCACGACGAAAACCCTGAGTAGCTCTATAATTGATCCCCTCATCATGCGGAATAAAACAACAAAGCGGTCGTTGCCCAGATCAAAGGGTGGATGATCCACCATGACTTGCCTAGAAACTGCACTACGGAAGCGGAAAAGACCAACTCCCTGAATCCAAGGCTGAGCACCAAGAACATCCCTCCCCAACTGATTGACCACAAAATCACTAACCATGTTGCGGTAAAGGGGAACCTCCTCCATCAGCGGCTCAGGCTCGACAATGCCAATAGCATACTCCTCATGCCTTCTGTCAGGCGCAGCAGATGGAGCAAAGAAAGTGCGAGGAAGACGTAGTGGCCCTCCATCAATGATGTTGAAGCCTGGGGGCACAAACTGCATGGGGTCCAACTCAAAGTTGGCCATCTCCAGCGAAGGCGATGCAGGCATGTGTGGCAGCGGTGGAGGCGTTGAGGATGGAGGCGGTGGTGTATCCGGGCGTGGGGCAGAGGGCGGAGCTGGTGGCGATTGTGGTAGTGGTGGTGGCGGAGGTGGAGTTGGAGGCGATGGTGTTAATGGTGGTGGTGGGGAAGGAGATGGAATAGGCACAGATGGCGAAGCTGGATGTAACTCGCCGACGGGACGTAGCAATGGGCAGGAGGTCACAGTAGGTTGGGTGGAAACCGAGGCGTCTAGCGGCAAAATCGGTGGTGGGGTGTTGGAAGAACCCTCAATGACACGCGGGACCCACCTAAAACCCCCAGCCGGTGCAGATCCTGTGCAGGATTTTGCCCTGTGGCCTTGCCGAAAACAACGCCGGCAACGCACCTGATCGGTGCAACTTGAGGTGATATGCGCCATCGAGAAACAATTGTGGCATTTCCAAACTTTGAACGCCATTTCATCAACCATAGAAGAAAATCCATCCAAATCATTAACCGATTGGACCAAAATCCTGGTGGGAGATAACTGTTGATCCTGACCGAATGGCTGCGCATTGGGAGATTCAACATTGACTGGGCCAAGTGTGCTACCGCAAGGCACTGCATTGGGGGATTCAGTGCAAAGGGAGGATGGGCTGACCGGTGCAACTACAGACGTAGAAAGTTCACCAGGCCCAATAACAGGAAGCGGATCAGAAGGAATATTGTTTGAAAAACTCCCAGCCCTGCCCAACAATCGCACCAAGGAATGTGCAACCAACTCAGGCGAGATTGCCGCAGATCGGATGGAAAGCGCAGAAACCATACCAAAACAAATCGGAGGGTTCGCCACCGTCCACCGGAGCTCCGGCGCCAGTGATGAACGAATAATAACACTCTCATGTGGGCTAACAACATAACCCGCATCTTGAATCGTGTCAATGCATTTCTGAGTGGCAGGATAGCGATAACCCTTGCAAGCAGGATAATTTTGGAACGTGGCAAATGAGAGTTTCTTCCTGCTACTAGGCATAGACTTCATGGAAGATTTGACAGGAGGTTTGTGCATGGCCATCATGCCAATAAAAGCACGTCGTTTGGTAGGGCTAATAAAAATCCATTCAGCATCACATTCCTTTCTCCAAATCAAAACCTCACGCTTCCAATTAGGACCCCCATGTCCCCAGAGATGAAAATAACACTTGAAATGCTCACAAGCAAAAGAACGAAGGGCAAGAACATAGAGACCAACTTTTTTGCATGAAACATGAAAGGAGAATACCTTGTCACGTATAGAGGAAACCATGAACTCAATTGCTGAACCACCAATCGCTGCCTCAATAGATGCTGCCACCGAATCATCAGAGAGGCAAAAGCCATGCCTACTGAAGGATACCACTGAGGGAGTCCTGGATTAGGGGGTATCCAGACAGCCGGACTATATACATTGTCCGGACTATTGAAGCGTGAAGATACAAGACTCAAGACTCCGTCCCGTGTCCAGATGGGACACTCCTTTGCGTGGAAGACAAGCTTGGCGATCCGGATATTTTGTTTCCTTTCTTGTAACCGACTCCATGTCTATATAAACCGGAGAGGTTGGTCCTTAGAAGGCCGATCACAATTACAGTCATAATCATCATAGGCTAGCTTCTAGGGTTTAGCCTCTACGATCTCGTGGTAGATCTACTCTTGTACTACTCATATCATCAATATTATTCAAGCAGGAAGTAGGGTTTTACCTCCATCAAGAGGGCCCGAACCTGGGTAAACATTGTGTCCCTTGCTTCCTGTTACCATCAGCCTAAGACGCACAGATCGGGACTCCCTACCCGAGATCCGCCGGTTTTGACACCGACATTGGTGCTTTCATTGAGAGTTCCTCTGTGTCATTGCTGCAAGGCTCGATGGCTCGTCTCGTCATCAAGGACAACATTACCTCGGGGGGAGCTCGGCTCTAGGCCAAACTCTCTGACTTGGCGGCTTCATCATGGCTGCCCCATCGGCGGTTGCGCCGACGATGGCCTCTCGGGTCATCACGCATAACCTTCACGTCAATTCGGAACTCGCCGAACAGATGGATCTGATAGAGCTCTCCTCCCTTAATGAGCTCTTGGATCGCATCACCGCTCTGGCAGTCGCTACGGACTATGGCCGGATCGGGCTTAAACCCGACCAAAGGGACATTAAATCCCCGCAGGCCACCCATGAGATAGCGGTAGTGGAGGAACCACACACGGATTGCCCCTCAATTTTGAGGACGAATTATGTCCGGATCACCGAGCTCCTTGAGCCGAACACCTGCTCAAGGGAAGACATGACCCGAGTCCCGGACTTAGAATCGGGCATTGGGCCGAAGAAATTGGGCAGCACCCCGGATCCCGAGCTGTCAGACTTAGAACCTCCCATGCCCCTGGGTGCTAGATCGGATCAGAAATCGGATTCAGCTAACAACATCCGCTGGACTTAAACCGTCTCTCCCACATCAGGCAAGAGCCCCAGGAGACAGTACATCGCTACTGGGCCAGATTCCTCCTTGTGCTAAACAAGGTCAAGGACTGCCGCGAGCAGGACGTAGTCTCACTTTTCTGCAAAAACTGCACGAACAAAGGAATCCTTAATGCTATAAGTCGCCATGACATAGTACACTTTGCGGACTTGGCAACCATAGTACAGAAGTACTATGCGATGGAAAGCGCCTGGAAAACTCAAACAGAATTTTGGAATAGTATGGCTCTCACCAAAACCTTTGTCCGAACTAAACGGGCGAACTCTCGTAAGTCGGCCAATTCAATTCCCAAAAAACCAAAGCCCACCCCAGGGCGGGGAACCGTATTGGAAGAATGACTCAATGGGCCATGTAAACTCCACAGTACTCCGGACACAACACCAACTCATAGCCTTAGGGCATGTTGGATACTCCGGCAGGTTGCAAAAAGCAGCGAGGATCTTCTTGCAAGCCATAAAGCAGAACAACATCCCGCCAACGAACACAATATGGTACTAACAGTCTTCAAGACTTTTGCCTCAAACAATAGGTGCAAGCGAGCTCATCGAAGCTCCGCTGAAATTTGCCATGTGGCAAAAATAAACCCATGGAACAACACTGCTATAACTTTCAATGCCAGTGATGAACCTCGATTCCAGACTGTCCGGGCACCAGCCGCTCTGGTCCTTAGCCCGATCGTGGACGGCTTTCGGCTCACTAAAGTGCTCATAGACGGCGGAAGCGGATTAAACTTGATCTACGAAGAAACACTCAACAAGATGGAAATTGATAAAAGCCGCATTGAAACAAAGCGACACAACCTTCAGGGGAATTATCCCTAGTCGGGAAGAGTGGTGTGCGGGAAAAATCACACTCGATGTGGTATTCGGCACCCCAGAGAATTATAGGTCCGAAGAAATCACATTCCAAGTGGCTCCTTTTAGCAGCGGATACCACGCCCTTCTAGGGTGGGAAGCGTTTACAAGCTTTCAAGCTATACCCCATTACGGGTACATGAAGCTTAAAATGCCCGGACCCGATGGAATCATCACTCTAGCCAGTGATCCGGACGTCACACTTCGCGCTGAAAACAAAACCGCAACACTAGCCCTGGAAGCATTATACGAAGCCCTAGCAGCCGAAGAATTAACAACACTGCGGGCCACCGTGGACAGGGACGACGTGATACTCGACAAGCGACCCAAGTCCATGTCATTTAAACCCACGGATGAGATAGTCAAATTCCAAGTCCATCCAACGGACCCCACGAAGACAGCTTCCATCGGGACACAGTTGAGCCCCGCGATGGACGCCGCACTGCGAGACTTCTTACGCGAGAATTGGGACATTTTCGCCTGGCACCCATCGGACATGCCGGGCATCCCACGCGGATTGGCCGAACATAGCCTTAACATACTAAAAGGATACAAACCTGTCAAACAAACCCTAAGGAGATTTTCAGAGCCCAAACGACAAGCAATGGGGGAAGAGCTAGCTAAGCTACTGGAGGCTGGATTCATCAAAGATATCAAGCATCCGGATTGGCTGGCAAATCTGGTAATGGTACCAAAGAAGGACAAATCCTGGCGCTTATGCATCGACTTCAAAGACCTCAACAAGGCTTGCCCCAAGGATCCCTTTCCCCTCCCTCGCATCGATCAAATCATCAATGCCACAGCAGGACATGACTCACTGTGTTTTCTCGATGCATACTCTGGATACCATCAAATAAAGATGGCAGAGTCCAACCAAGCTACAACAGCTTTCATAATGCCATATGGCCCTTTTTGCTTCAACACTATGCCTTTCGGGCTTAAGAATGCCGGCGCAACCTATCAACGCATGATTCAAACATGCCTGGAAAAGCAAATCGGCAAAACAGTGGAGGCATATGTGGACGACGTGGTCATAAAAACAAGACACGTCGAAACCCTAATAGATGACTTGAGGGTTACATTCGATAACCCCCGGACATACGACATCAAGCTGAACCCGGAAAAATGCGTTTTCGGCGTCCCCTCGGGAAAACTGTTGGGCTTCATTGTTTCCAATAGAGGAATTGCAGCGAATCTGGAAAAAATCCGAGCTCTGTCGCAGTTGGCTATACCAACAGACCTCAAGCACATCCAGAAACTAGCCGGATGTGTGGCTACTTTGAGCCGCTTTATCTCTAGGTTAGGAGAAAAGGCATTACCTCTTTACCGCCTTCTCCGGCGCACCGAACACTTCATGTGGACGGATGCAGCCGCATCCAGACTGGACGAAATAAAGACCTTATTGGCCAGTAATCCAGTCCTAACAGCGCCAAATATCGGCGAACCTATGCTGCTGTACATAGCTGCAACACATCAAGTTGTAAGCGCAGTGCTCGTCGTCGAACGAGAGGTTGACAGATACAAATTCCCGCTCCAGAAGCCGATTTATTATGTATCCACAGTCCTCACCCCATGCAAATCCCGATACCCACACTATCAAAAAATAGCATACGCGGTCTTCATGGCATCCCGGAAGCTGCGACACAACTTTCAAGAGTGTTCGATTACGGTGGCCTCCGAAGTACCACTCAATGACATAATAAATAACCGCGACGCTACGGGCCGGATTGCTAAATGGGCTATCGAGCTCCTTTCGTTCGATATAACATACAAACCTCGGCGGGCCATCAAGTCGCAAGTACTGGCGGACTTTGTCACCGAATGGACAAAAGCCGAATTCCCTAAAGAGTACGGCGCGTACTCCAACTGGATCATGCACTTCGACGGCTCTAAAATGCTGGCCGGATTGGGAGCAGGTGTAGTCCTGACGTCTCCCATCGGAGACACGGTCCAGTACGTCCTCCAAATATTATACATAGACTCCAACAATGCAGCCGAATATGAGGCTCTGTTGCATGGTCTTTGGATGGCAGTCTCTATGGGCATCCAATGCCTAGAAGTGCGCGGGGATTCGAACCTCGCAATATCACAAATAAACGGAGACTTTGATGCCAAGGATCCGAAAATGGCGGCCTACCGTAATGCCATCCTCAAAATGTTAGCTTGGTTTGAGGGGCTCGAATTCCACCATGTGGCTCGAGAAAACAATCAAGCGGCGGACGTCCTCGCCTGCATCGGCCCTAAACGCGACCCTGTCCCACCTAACATATTCCTGGAAAAGGTTGTTCAAGCCATCCATAGTATGGGGAGGGGAGTCCGGCAATATTAGCACGGATCCGAACACACCCCCAGATTCCGAACCATCAGACATAATCGGAGGCTCTACCACTGAAATAACATCTTCGGCCTACGAAATCATGGTTGTAATCGCCCCGTGGACCGAGCCTTTCTTGGCCTACCTAAATAGGCAGGAGCTCCCCAAAGACCAAAATGAAGGACGTTGCATCGTCCGGCGTTCTAAAGCTTACAAATCCATGAAGGGGAACTCTATAAGAAAAGTGCGACCGGAGTGCTCCAAAGGTGCATCTCCGAAGAGGAAGGGCGGCAGCTCTTGGCTGAAATCCATGTCGGACTGGGTGGGTACCACGCCGCGGCTCGAGCACTAGTCAGCAAGGCCTTCCAAACAGGCTTCTATTGGCTGACGGCCCGAGCAGACGCACAAGACCTTGTCCAACACTGCATCGGTTACCAGCTCTTTGCCAATCAGAGTCATATGACCCCTACCGCTCTCCAAACAATCCCCGTAACTTGGCCCTTCGCGGTCTGGGGGCTGGATATGGTCAGACCTCTCAAAGGGGGAAGCTATAAGAAAAAAAATACTTATTGGTCATGGTGGACAAGTTCACCAAATGGATAGAAGCCAAACCAGTCAAAACGGCCGAATCTGAACCAGTAATAGACTTCATATCCGGGGTCGTACATCGATACGGCGTCCCCCATAGCATCATCACTGATAATGGCTCCAATTTCACAGCCGATGAAGTGAAAACTTGGTGCGGCAAAATGGGCATTAAGCTCGACTGCGCTTCCGTCTACCATCCCTAAACAAACGGCCAGGTCGAACGGGCAATCGGTCTCATCATGAGCGGCATCAAACCCAAACTAGTGCGATCCTTGACAGAGTCGGATACGCACTAGGTCGAGGAGCTCGACTCCGTACTCTAGGGGCTGCGGACCACGCCGAATGGCACCACCAGATATACACCATTTTTATGGTGTACGGCGCGGAAGCGGTACTACTCTGTGACACAATACATGATTCGCCATGCGTATGCATGTATGAAGAGAAGGAAGCCGAGTTAGATCGGCAGGATAACTTGGATGCCCTGGAGGAGGAGCGCGACGTCGCCAAAGCCCGCTCCGCATTCTATCAACGGCAGGCTCGACGATACCAAAGCAGAGAAGTGCGGTCCAAAACTTATAATGTTGGCGAGCTCGTTCTACGCCTACCGGAGAAGAAGAAGGACAAGCTCAAACCTAAGTGGGAAGGTCCCTTCGTCATTGACAAAGTTCTCACTGGAGGAGCGTACCGCTTACGTAATGCATCCGATAACAGACTCGAGCCGAACCCATGGAACACGGCCAGACTCCGGAGATTCTACGCCTAGCGCCGAACTCAGTGTTCATCTCTTTACCCCCTCCTTTTTTACTTATGCTCCATCCCTTTTTCCTTTCTCGCCCCTTTTTCCTCTTCACACAAAGTATTTCATACAGTACGGACTCCCGGATCACTCCGGCCGCACTATGTGTGTAAGCAATACCTGGGGGCTTCCTATACAGAAGCTAAAAATAATTACTCTAAATGGCTTTTTTCCCATCACATATGCGTTCCTTTTTCCATATGTGCCTTTTCTTCACCATTATATGCATCGATATGACTTAAGATGTGGCCAAGCTGGGTTGCCTGGCTCTTGTGTTTATGCCCTACGTTCCCGTTAATTCGGCTAGGGCATAAGGGGAGCACCTCTGCGATTGTTACTGCTGGTTCAGCCGGATGTGTACCTCAGACTGGGTGAAGACGAAAGCTAGCGTCCTTAAGAGAATATTCGATCGGTGAACAAAAGATGTATTCATTTATTATAACGTAAATACCCAGAAGTTTTGTATCCTGCGCCCTTGCTCGCAGTCCAGACATGTGCATTGTTGCATGTGTACCCAGGGAAAGGAACCCCTAACGGAACTATTTGTTGGGGAACGTAGTAATTACAAACAATTTCCTATGCACACGCAAGATCATGGTGATGCATAGCAACGAGAGGGGAGAGTGTTGTCCACGTACCCTCGTAGACCGTAAGCGGAAGCGTTATGACAACGCGGTTGATGTAGTCGAACGTCTTCACGATCCGACCGATCCAAGTACCGAACGTACGGCACCTCCGAGTTCAGCACATGTTCAACTTGATGACGATCCCCGGACTCTGATCCAGCAAGGTGTCGGGGATGAGTTCCGTCAGCATGACGGCGTGGTGACGGTGATGATGTTCTACCGACGCAGGGCTTCGCCTAAGCACCGCTACGATATGACCGAGGTGGAATATGGTGGAGGGGGCACCGCACATGGCTAAGGAACAATCACGAAGATCAACCTGTGTGTCTAGAGGTGCCCCCCTCCTCTGTATATAAAGGGGGGGAGGAGGAGGGGGCCGGCCAAGGGGGTGACGCGCCCTAGGAGGGGGAAACCTACTCCAAGTAGGTTTGCCCCTCCCTTTCCTAGTCCAAGAAGGAGGGGGAAGGAAGGAGTGGGAGAGGGGAAAGGCAAGGGGGGCGCCGCCCCCCTTCCTTGTCCTATTCGGACTCAAGGGGAGGGGGGCGCCTCTTGGCCTGGCCGGCCCCTCTCTCTCTCTCCACTAGGGCCCAATAAGGCCCATTAGTTCCCGGGGGGTTCCGGTAACCCTCCGGCACTCCGGTTTTCTCCGAAATCACCCGGAACACTTCCGGTGTCCGAATATAGTCGTCCAATATATCAATCTTTATGTCTCGACCATTTCGAGACTCCTCGTCATGTCCATGATCACATCTGGGACTCCGAACAACCATCGGTACATCAAAACTTATAAACTCATAATAAAACTGGCATCGTAACGTTAAGCGTGCGGACCCTACGGGTTCGAGAACTATGTAGACATGACCTAGAACTGTTTCCAGTCAATAACCAATATCGGAACCTGGATGCTCATATTGGCTCCTACATATTCTACGAAGATCTTTATCGGTAAAACCGCATAACAACATACATTGTTCCCTTTGTCATCGGTATGTTACTTTCCCGAGATTCGGTCGTCGGTATCCAATACCTAGTTCAATCTCGTTACCAGCAAGTCTCTTTACTCGTTACGTAACGCATCATTCTGTAACTAACTCATTAGCTACATTGCTTGCAAGGCTTATAGTGATGTGCATTACCGAGAGGGCCCAGAGATACCTCTCCGACAATCGGAGTGACAAATCCTAATCTCGAAATACGCCAACTCAACATATACCTTCGGAGACACCTATAGAGCTCCTTTATAACCACCCAGTTACATTGTGACGTTTGGTAGCACACAAAGTGTTCCTCCGGTAAACGGGAGTTGCATAATCTCATAGTTGTAGGAACTTTGTATAAGTCATGAAGAAAGCAATAACAACATACTAAATGATCAAGTGCTAGGCTAACGGAATGGGTCAAGTCAATCACATCATTCTCCTAATGATGTGATCCCGTTAATCAAATGACAACACATTCTATGGTTAGGAAACATAACCATCTTTGATTAATGAGCTAGTCAAGTAGAGGCATACTAGTGACATTATGTTTGTCTATGTATTCACACATGTATCATGTTTCCAGTTAATACAATTATAGCATGAATAATAAACATTTATCATGATATGAGGAAATAAATAATAACTTTATTATTGCCTCTAGGGCATATTTCCTTCAGTCTCCCACTTGCACTAGAGTCAATAATCTAGATTACACTGTAGTGATTCTAACACCCATGGAGTCTTGGTGCTGATCATGTTTTGCTCATGGAAGAAGCTTAGTCAATGGGTCTGCAACATTCAGATCCGTATGTCTTTTGCAAATCTCTATGTCTCCCACCTGGACTTGGTCCCGAATGGAATTGAAGCGTCTCTTGATGTGCTTGGTCCTCTTGTGAAATCTGGATTCCTTTGCCAAGGCAATTGCACCAGTATTGTCACAGAAGATCTTCATTGGTCCCAATGCACTAGGTATGACACCTAGATCGGAAATGAACTCCTTCATCCAGACTCCTTCATTTGCTGCTTCCAAAGAAGCTATGTACTCCGCTTCGCATGTAGATCCCGCCACGACGCTTTGTCTAGAACTGCACCAACTTACAGCTCCATCGTTTAATAAAAACACGTATCCGGTTTGCGATTTAGAATCGTCCGGATCAGTGTCAAAGCTTGCATCGACGTAACCATTTACGACTAGCTCTTTGTCACCTCCATAAACGAGAAACATATCCTTAGTCCTTTTCAGGTATTTCAGGATGTTCTTGACAGCTGTCCAGTGATCCACTCCTGGATTACTTTGGTACCTACCTACCAAGCTTATTGCTAAGCATACGTTAGGTCTGGTACACAGCATTGCATACATGATAGAGCCTATGGCTGAAGCATAGGGAACAGCTTTCATTTTCTCTCTATCTTCTGCTGTGGTCGGGCATTGAGTCTGACTCAACTTCACACCTTGTAATACAGGCAAGAAACCTTTCTTTGCCTGATCCATTTTGAACTTTTTCAAATTTTTATCAAGGTATGTGCTTTGTGAAAGTCCAATTAAGCGTCTTGATCTATCTCTATAGATCTTGATGCCCAATATGTAAGCAGCTTCACCGAGGTCTTTCATTCAAAAACTTTTATTCAAGTATCCCTTTATGCTATCCAGAAATTCTATATCATTTCCAATTAACAATATGTCATCTACATATAATATCAGAAATGCTACAGAGCTCCCACTCACTTTCTTGTAAATACAGGCTTCTCCAAAAGTCTGTATAAAACCATATGCTTTGATAACACTATCAAAGCGTTTATTCCAACTCCAAGATGCTTGCACCAGTCCATAAATAGATCGCTGGAGCTTGCACACTATTTTAGCACCTTTTGGATCGACAAAACCTTCCGGTTGCATCATATACAACTCTTCTTCCAGAAATCCATTCAGGAATGCAGTTTTCACATCCATTTGCCAAATTTCATAATCATAAAATGCGGTAATTGCTAAAATGATTCAGACAGACTTAAGCATCGCTATGGGTGAGAAAGTCTCATCGTAGTCAACCCCTTGAACTTGTCGAAAACCTTTCGCAACAAGTCGAGCTTTGTAGACAGTTACATTACCATCAGCGTTAGTCTTCTTCTTGAAGATCCATTTATTCTCAATGGCTTGTCGATCATCGAGCAAGTCAACCAAAGTCCATACTTTGTTCTCATACATGGATCCCATCTCAGATTTCATGGCTTCAAGCCATTTTGCGGAATCTGGGCTCATCATCGCTTCCTCATAGTTCGTAGGTTCGCCATGGTCAAGTAACATGACTTCCAGAATAGGATTACCGTACCACGCTGGTGCGGATCTTACTCTGGTAGACGTACGAGGTTCAGTAGAAACTTGATCTAAAGTTTCATGATCAATATCATTAGCTTCCTCACTAATTGGTGTAGTTGTCACAGGAACCTGTTCTTGTGATGAACTACTTTCCAATAAGGGAGCAGGTACAGTTACCTCATCAAGTTCTACTTTCCTCCCACTCACTTCTTTCGAGAGAAACTCCTTTTCTAGAAAGGATCCGAATTTAGCAACGAAAATCTTGCCCTCAGATCTGTGATAGAAGGTGTACCCAATAGTCTCTTTTGGGTATCCTATGAAGACACATTTCTCCAATTTGGGTTCGAGCTTATCTGGTTGAAGTTTCTTCACATAAGCATCGCAGCCCCAAACTTTAAGAAACAACAACTTTGGTTTCTTGCCAAACCACAGTTCATAACGCATCATCTCAACGGATTTTGATGGTGCCCTATTTAACGTGAATGCGGCCGTCTCTAAAGCATAACCCCAAAACGATAGCGGTAAATTAGTAAGAGACATCATAGATCGCACCATATCTAGTAAAGTACGATTACGATGTTCGGACACACCATTTTGTTGTGGTGTTCCGGGTGGCGTGAGTTGCGAAACTATTCCGCATTGCTTCAAATATAAACCAAACTCGTAACTCAAATATTCTCCTCCACGATCAGATCGTAGAAATTTAATTTTCTTGTTACGATGATTTTCCACTTCACTCTGAAATTCTTTGAACTTTTCAAATGTTTCAGACTTGTGTTTCATCAAGTAGATATACCCATATCTGCTCAAATCATCTGTGAAGATGAGAAAATAACGATACCCGCCGCGAGCCTCAGTATTCATTGGACCACATACATCAGTATGTATGATAACAAATCAGTTGCTCGCTCTATAGTTCCGGAGAACGGCGTTTTAGTCATCTTGCCCATGAGTCACGGTTCGCAAGTACCAAGTGATTCATAATCAAGTGATTCCAGAAGTCCATCAGTATGGAGTTTCTTCATGCGCTTTACACCGATATGACCTAAACGGCAGTGCCACAAATAAGTTGCACTATCATTATCAACTCTGCATCTTTTGGCTTCAACATTATGAATATGTGTATCACTACTATCGAGATTTAATAAAAATAGACCACTCTTCAAGGGTGCATGACCATAAAAGATATTACTCATATAAATAGAACAACCATTATTCTCTGATTTAAATGAATAACCATCTCGCATCAAACAAGATCCAGATATAATGTTCATGCTCAACGCTGGCACCAAATAACAATTATTTAGGTCTAAAACTAATCCCGATGGTAGATGTAGTGGTAGCATGCTGACCGCGATCACATCGACTTTGGAACCATTTCCCACGCGCATCGTCACCTCGTCCTTAGCCAATCTTCGCTTAATCAGTAGTCCCTGTTTCGAGTTGCAAATATTAGCAGCAGAACCAGTATCAAATACCCAGGTACTACTGCGAGCATTAGTAAGGTACACATCAATAACATGTATATCACATATACCTTTGTTCACTTTGCCATCCTTCTTATCCGCCAAATACTTGGGGCAATTCCGCTTCCAGTGTCGAGTCTACTTGCAGTAGAAGCACTTAGTCTCAGGCTTAGGTCCAGACTTGGGTTTCTTCTCTTGAGCAGCAACTTGTTTGTTGTTCTTCTTGAAGTTCCCCTTCTTCTTCCCTTTGCCCTTTTTCTTGAAACCGGTGGTCTTGTTAACCATCAACACTTGATGCTCCTTCTTGATTTCTACCTCCGCAGCTTTTAGCATTGCGAAGAGCTCGGGAATTGTCTTGTCCATCCCTTGCATATTATAGTTCATCATGAAGCTCTTGTAGCTTGGTAGCAGTGATTGAAGAATTCTGTCAATGACACTATCATCAGGAAGATTAACTCCCAGTTGAATCAAGTGATTATTATACCCAGACATTTTGAGTATGTGTTCACTGACAGAACTATTCTCCTCCATCTTACAGCTATAGAACTTATTGGAGACTTCATATCTCTCAATCCGGGCATTTGCTTGAAATATTAACTTCAACTCCTGGAACATCTCATATGCTCCATGACGTTCAAAACATCGTTGAAGACCCAGTTCCAAGCCGTAAAGCATGGCACACTGAACTATCGAGTAGTCATCAGCTTTGCTCTGCCAGACGTTCTTAACGTCATCAGTTGCATCTGCAGCAGGCCTGGCACCTAGTAGTGCTTCCAGGACGTAATTCTTTTGTGCAGCAATGAGGATAATCCTCAAGTTATGGACCCAGTCCGTGTAATTGCTACCATCATCTTTCAACTTAGCTTTCTCAAGGAACGCATTAAAATTCAATGGAACAATAGCACGAGCCATCTATCTACAACAAACATAGACAAGCAAAATACTATCAGGTACTAAGTTCATGATAAATTTAAGTTCAATTCATCATATTACTTAAGAACTCCCACTTAGACTGACATCTCTCTAGTCATCTAAGTGATCACGTGATCCAAATCAACTAAACCATGTCCGATCATCACGTGAGATGGAGTAGTTTTAATGGTGAACATCACTATGTTGATCATATCTACTATATGATTCATGTTCGACCTTTCGGTCTCCGTGTTCCGAGGCCATATCTGTATATGCTATGCTCGTCAAGTTTAACCTGAGTATTCCGCGTGTGCAACTGTTTTGCACCCGTTGTATTTGAACGTAGAGCCTATCACACCCGATCATCACGTGGTGTCTCAGCACGAAGAACTTTCGCAACGGTGCATACTCAGGGAGAACACTTCTTGATAATTTTAATGAGAGATCATCTTAAAATGCTACCGTCAATCAAAGCAAGATAAGATGCATAAAGGATAAACATCACATGCAATCAATATAAGTGATATGATATGGCCATCATCATCTTGTGCTTGTGATCTCCATCTCCGAAGCACCGTCGTGATCACCATCGTCATCGGCGCGACACCTTGATCTCCATCGTAGCATCATTGGCGTTACGCCATCTATTGCTTCTACGACTGTCGCTACCGCTTAGTGATAAAGTAAAGCAATTACAGGGCGTTTGCATTTCATACAATAAAGCGACAACCATATGGCTCCTGCCAGTTGCCGATAACTCGGTTACAAAACATGATCATCTCATACAATAAAATATAGCATCATGTCTTGACCATATCACATCACAACAAGCCCTGCAAAAACAAGTTAGACGTCCTCTACTTTGTTGTTGCAAATTTTACGTGGCTGCTACGGGCTGAGCAAGAACCGATCTTACCTACGCATCAAAACCACAACGATAGTTCATCAAGTTAGTGTTGTTTTAGCCTTCGCAAGGACCGGGCGTAGCCACACTCGGTTCAACTAAAGTGAGAGAGACAGACACCCGCCAGTCACCTTTAAGCAATGAGTGCTCGTAACAGTGAAACCAGTCTCGCGTAAGCGTACGCGTAATGTCGGTCCGGGCCGCTTCATCTCACAATACCGCTGAACCAAAGTATGACATGCTGGTAAGTAGTATGACTTGTATCACCCACAACTCACTTGTGTTCAACTCGTGCATATGACATCTATGCATAAAACCTGGCTCTGATACCACTGTTGGGGAACGTAGTAAGTTCAAAAAAATTCCTATGCACACGCAAGATCATGGTGATGCATAGGAACGAGAGGGGAGAGTGTTGTCAACGTACCCTCGTAGACCGTAAGCGGAAGCGTTATGACAACGTGGTTGATGTAGTCGTACGTCTTCACAATCCGACTGATCCAAGTACCGAACGTACGGCACCTCCGAGTTCAGCACACGTTAAGCTCGATGATGATCCCCGAACTCCGATCCAGTAGGGTGTCGGGGATGAGTTCCGTCAGCACGACGGCGTGCTGACGGTGATGATGTTCTACCAACGCAGGGCTTCGCCTAAGCACCACTACGATATGACCGAGGTGGAATATGGTGGAGGGGGGCACCGCACACGGCTAAGGAACGATCACGAAGATCAACTTGTGTGTCTAGAGGTGCCCCCCTCCTCCGTATGTAAAGGGGGGAGGAGGAGGGGGCCGGCCAAGGGGGTGGCGCGCCCTAGGAGGGGTAAACCTACTCCAAGTAGGTTTGCCCCTCCCTTTCCTAGTCCAAGAAGGAGGGTGAAGGAAGGAGTGGGAGAGGGGAAAGGCAAGGGGGGCGCCCTCCCCCCCCTTCTTGTCCTATTCGGACTCAAGGGGAGGGGGCACGCCTCTTGCCCTGGCCATCCCCTCTCTCTCTCTCTCCACTAGGGCCCAATAAGGCCCATTTGTTCCCGGGGGGTTCCGGTAACCCTCCGGCACTCCGGTTTTCTCCGAAATCACCCGGAACACTTCCGGTGTCCGAATATAGTCGTCCAATATATCAATCTTTATGTCTCGACCATTTCGAGACTCCTCGTCATGTACGTGATCACATCCAGGACTCCGAACAACCTTAGGTACATCAAAACTTATAAACTCATAATAAAACGGTCATCATAACGTTAAGCGTGCGGACCCTACGGGTTCGAGAACTATGTAGACATGACCTAGAACTGTTTTCGGTCAATAACCAATAGCGGAACCTGGATGCTCATATTGGCTCCTACATATTCTACGAAGATCTTTATCAGTCAAACCGCATAACAACATACGTTGTTCCCTTTGTCATCGGTATATTACTTGCCCGAGATTCGATCGTCGGTATCCAATACCTAGTTCAATCTCGTTACCAGCAAGTCTCTTTACTTGTTACGTAATGCATCATTCCGTAACTAACTCATTAGCTACATTGCTTGCAAGGCTTATAGTGATGTGCATTACCGAGAGGGCCCAGAGATACCTCTCCGACAATCGGAGTGACAAATCCTAATCTCGAAATACGCCAACTCAACATATACCTTCGGAGACACCTGTAGAGCTCCTTTATAATCACCCAGTTACGTTCTGACGTTTGGTAGCACACAAAGTGTTCCTCCGGTAAACGGGAGTTGCATAATCTCATAGTTGTAGGAACTTTGTATAAGTCATGAAGAAAGCAATAGAAACATACTAAACGATCAAGTGCTAGGCTAACGGAATGGGTCAAGTCAATCACATCATTCTCCTAATGATGTGATCCCGTTAATCAAATGACAACACATGTCTATGGTTAGGAAACATAACCATCTTTGATTAATGAGCTAGTCAAGTAGAGGCATACTAGTGACATTATGTTTGACTATGTATTCACACATGTATCATGTTTCCGGTTAATACAATTATAGCATGAATAATAAACATTTATCATGATATGAGGAAATAAATAATAACTTTATTATTGCCTCTAGGGCATATTTCCTTCACTATTCTCCCTGGAAGATGTTTCTTACTATCCATGTAATATAACATAACTAGTTGGCTACTTGTCTGTTCAAGCACTTATGACCCCTACGCCTGGTTTCCACGCATACCCCGGTTCTGTATAACTGAGCGGGTATTCGGACACACCCCGGACTATAGGATCCAGGGGCTGAAGCGAAAAGGTTCGCCATGACAAATGATTTTAATCCGGCTAGGGACAACTTATGTCCATTGAATTACACAGTCACTTGGACTGACTATATTCCTCCTCTATACCATCCAACAGGCTATCTAGCTTACAATCCTGTTGAGAATACTTGGAGGCTAACGCTACCTGGTCATATACCAGACTCACGGGAATTTCTTGCCCATCTGGCCCCGCCGGTCCGACTTCGGCCATATGGTTTGGGTCCAGCTTGGTGTAGCGCGTCTTCACCATAGCCCAGGCTTCCCTTGCACCTTGCCGGTAGGCTGACATCTTCCATAACCGGAAGCGCCGCCGTGCTCCTTGAAGCATATCCACAAGCTCCCCCATGCCATTCGGCAGGAAGCTTGATGGCCACAAGGCCTGAGCAATGCCCTGCATCACCTGTCGAGCTCGCTCATGCATTTGTGAGAGGTCTTGTAGTAAATCGCCTATAGAGGCGGGCATTTCCTCCTCGGGGTGACCCGTTAACAGTCCTACAAGCAAAATCCTTTCAATATGCTTCCGCGCCGAACTATACTACAGTTCGTCTAGGCACTTACCATAAATGCCGCATCGAAGCCTTTTGTTCTCCTTCACGGAGTCCGCCAGCTGAGCGCGGACGTCTTTTAGTTCCACGTCAGTTGGACTTTGGCATCTTGAAGATTGTTCTTCTCCTGCCTAACTTGCATAAGAACACGCTTGCCAGCCTTTAGCTGCCTTTTGAGATGTGACTCGTCATCTCTTACGCCCTCCGAATTCACTCCGGGATTGTCTGCAGAATTTTTTGTTAGACTCGTCATGCCAGCCACTTACTAACTGGTGCATCTTCATACAATCGAGGCAAATGTTACCAGACGAGGGCTTCTGGGATTCCTCTAATTTGGCAACTATGGCCCTCAGCTCGGCCTTGCATTTCTCTAGCTCCCGAGACAATTGCTCATTCTTATCTACAAGGACCTGTGCATAAATTGATCCTTAAAATAGTTGTTCCAACCGTTTCAAGTCTCGGGGGCTACTGCTATACATGCTTATCAAATTTTCTTACCCGTATATCTTTGGTATACTGGTCCGTCGCTCGGGCAAGCCCGCCTTGAGCAGCTCGGATGTATGCGTCTCCCGAATTGAAGGCATTAAATGCCTCTTCGAAAAAGATGTTGTTCCGAAGCACGGCCCGTGGGCGCCGGTGATTCATGGCGCTCTCCACTTCGGAGTTCATGGCCAAGAGCATATCCACGTCCTCTGTCGGAGAACTATGCGGCATCGGCCCCGCTTCCGCCTCCGCTCTCGAAGCAGGTTCTGGAATCCGGCTGGTGGAGGCGTGATCGGCGGGATCCCCGAACATAGTCCGGCTACTCCTCTTCCTGCCAGGACACAAGGGGCGTTGTTATACTTCAAATACCACAATCGCAGGATAGGTTTTCGCCTTACCTCTGTAGCGGCATGTCGACCCTTACCGCCTTCCTCTTGAGCCTGCCCGATCCGGACGCCCGTGGCCGACGAGTCCCTAGGGGCTTGGCCCCGCGCTCCGACCGTCGTCTCTGCAAAAACACGACACTTCAAGGGTAAGGCATGACATCTGAAGGGAGTCCTCTTCGGAGGATAGGGTTTTCCGGCGTGGCTTACACGTGACATAAGTAGCAGTCCGGGATAGTCAGCAATAATGGCCACTAAGGCGCCATCGCAGCTCGCTTGATAAAATATCCTGTTGACAAGCTCCACGGTAATATCTGGATCTTCTTCGAGTCCTGGATCTAGGGCCCTTCCGGGGTCCTCTGGCTGCGGGGAGGGGCTGGAGATTCCTTCTACAGCCCTCCTTAGTTTCTGCTCAAAAATATCGAGGCAGATAATCTTAGCGAAGAACGCCACAATAAGTGAAGCGGGGAAAGGAATGACGACTTACCCAGTTTGGGGGGTTGTACATGGAGAATCCATCCCGTGGTTTAATGTGAAGGAATTCTCCCTCTTCTCCTTTGTATAAATCGGACAATATCCTTGCCGGGGTAGTGGGGGAGTCCGGACCCTTACTGCCGCAGCGAGTGGTGTCATCTTCCCCGTTGAAGTGCCACATGGGCTTCCCCCGATATTGAAGTGGTTGCACTCCCCGCATTATGCATATTGCCATAACCTCGACCATCGTCAATCCGGATTTGGCCAGTAACTTTATCCTGCTCATTAGGAAGTGTATTTCCCTCGAATCCTCCTCTTGGGGGCCGCGGGGGCGCCAGCTTAGACGCGCCCTCGGCGGGGCGTCACTGAACTTGGGGAGACCTGTCCGGACTGGATCCGGAAGGGGCACGTCATCAATGTAAAACCACTCCGAAGGCCAGTTCTCTGGTGCCTTCTTGGGAGTGCCGGATAGGTATCCGGTCTCGGCAATGCGCCATACTTCGGCCCCGCCCACTTGACATAGGGATTCTCCCTGGTTGCGGGGAACAAGGCAGAACAGCTTCTTCCATAACCCAAAGTGAGCCCCGCAGCCTAGAAATAACTCACAAAGGGTGACGTACCCTGCTATATGCAGTATGGAGGCAGGGGTAAAGTTGTGCAACTAGAGGCCGTAGAACTCCAGGAGCCCGCGAAGGAACGGGTGGATGGGAAACCCGACGCCCCTTAGCAGATGTGGGATGAGGCATATTCGCTCCTCTGGAGATGGATTAGGAGATACCTCCGCCTGTTCCCCACCGTTATAGGTGGCTATTCCGGCTCGGACGGGGACCATGAGCGCCGGTGGGAGAAACCCTTGGGTTTGTAACTCTATCAAACGGCTATGAGGAACTGAACACTCTTCCCAGTCCCCCAGCTTGGAGCGAGGAGAGTGAGGAGAAGAGATGCGACGACCGGCCATGTTGGAGTGGTTTTTCCGAAAGCGCTCTGTCAGATGCTTGCTCGAAGGGGGAGAGTGAGGTTTGGATATGAGAGTCCCCGTCTCTTCAAATATATGGTCAGCCCGAAGGATTGGGGGTGGCAAGTGCAAAAATGCTTCTGCTCCTCGCATTCGCTCGACATGTGGAGATGGTCATTATTGAGGCACCGAAGCCGAGGAGTACAACATTGATGGGATGTCGGACACTATTCGTCGTAACAAGTACTTTGGAGTATTCGGAGATGGAACCCGCCTTGCAATGCCAAAGACAAGACTGCACGCCGGACTCATCGTCATTGAAGCCTGGTTCAGGGGCTACTGAGGGAGTCCTGGATTAGGGGGTATCTGGACAGCCAGACTATATACATCGTCCGGACTATTGAAGCGTGAAGATACAAGACTCAAGACTCTGTCCCGTGTCCGGATGGGACTCTCCTTTGCGTGCAAGACAAGCTTGGCGATCCGGATATTGTGTTTCCTTCCTTGTAACCGACTCCATGTAAACCCTAGCCCTCTCCGGTGTCTATATAAACCGGAGAGGTTGGTCCTTAGAAGGCCGATCACAATTACAATCATAATCATCATAGGCTAGCTTCTAGGGTTTAGCCTCTATGATCTCGTGGTAGATCTACTCTTGTACTACTCATATCGTCAATATTAATCAAGCAGGAAGTAGGGGTTTACCTCCATCGAGAGGGCCCGAACCTGGGTAAACATTGTGTCCCTTGCTTCCTGTTACCATCAGCCTAAGACGCACAGATCGAGAACCCCTACCCGAGATCCGCCGGTTTTGACACCGACAACCACCATGACAAAAGGATCCATGCCATCCGAAGGATGGACCAAAAAACCACAAGATCTATAGATCTCATCTGCAAAAGCCAACCCATGGGAGAAATCCAAGCCCAGGGTAGAACCATGATCCATTGAAGATGGTGATCCTCGTAGAGAGGAGGAGACGCCGGAGATGATGAGTGGATTGGATTAGGAATTCAGTGGCTAGGGAGAGAGATCGCCGGAGAGCCTAGGGCGCAGGTGGAGGTGGAGGTGGGAGAGCCATATGAATCCCGGATGTAGTTTTCCCCAGTGTACTCATGGGTATGGACACCTTTTCCATGAATTTGTTCGCAAATTCGGGATAATAAAAAAAATATGGGTACATCTTTAGAAACCATGATGATCTCTGCTATGTGTTATTGTGCTCCTCCATTTTGAATGACAAACTTTCATTGTAATCTCCAACTTTTCATGTTCCACTCTTTTTAAACATGAACATTGATAGTTTGTACTCAAATCTTATCATCTATTCCATCACCCACCTTTTCTTAGACTATAGTGCAGTAATGTTTTATATTAATGTGCCTCCTTATTTAGCTGTTTTAATATATCCTCTTTCACCAGCTATACTCATAGCTTGCTATTTGTTATATCGCACATGTTGATTTCCTTGTGTATTTTTTAGTCATATTTAAAATGATTTTTGTCATCTATAACTTTTTTTATAAATATTCTCTATAAAATGAAGAAATACCTAAAATTGGTGCATTGTACAATTATATGTAATCCTTTTGTTGCCTTCATTTCTCTTCCTCGTAAATTCTAATGTCGCGGTTACATGGTTTCTAGTTGTATAGTATTATGACTTTAGAACATTACATGCTTACACGTGTGCTAAATTTGGGAAAATTTTGTTTTTGCCACTCTAGATTTTGCCAATTTTCCTTATGCCACTCTAGATTTTGACATTTCACTTTTGCCACTCTTTGTTTTTGACAATTATCACAATTGCCATTTTGTGGCAAAATCAAAATAATTTTATTTCATTTTTGCCACTCTTAGCTTTTGATAATTATCACAATTGCCACTCTGAAAATTTTGCTTTTGCCACGGGAATGGCAATTGTGATAATTGTCAAAAACTAAGAGTGGCAAAAATGAAATGTCAAAATTTAGAGTGGCATAAGGAAAATTGGCAAAATCTAGTGGCAAAAACAAAATTTTCCCGCTAAATTTACTTTAACATTCTCATCGGATAGTCACCTGACCATCCATGTTTAACTATTTGTGTATACTCCTAGAACTATGGTAGTTTGTTTTTTAGTTTCATTTATAAATTATTTTCTATTATATCCATGCGTGAGAGAATTATAAAACGTACACTTATTTTCACCTCTATATATATTACGTATCTTTCATTTACCTTAAATGGATTAATTCATGGTTTGTATGTCTACGATGAGTTGGATGTCGTCCTGCATCTCGGATCTGCCCTGCGTCGTTGAAGCGTGTCTGATGTTCCCTAAAGAAACTGTTTCATAGAGAGAAAATATATAATTTATTTGGTTCTTGCATTTTCAGTCTGTTCATTTTTTGGCTACCGTGGTCTATCTTTTTTTTTTGAAACTAACGCAGAGTCATGCATGTCTCCTTGGTCTCAAACCTAAGGTTGAGTATCATGCATGCATACGTGCGTGTCCTTCCAGGACACGACATGTTTATTTTTAGAATCGGACACGCATGCTTTAAGAAAAGGTGTATACTCCTAAAATGGGTACATCTTTAGAAACCATGATGATCTCTGCTATGTGTTATTGTGCTCCTCCATTTTGAATGACAAACTTTCATTGTAATCTCCAACTTTTCATGTTCCACTCTTTTTAAACATGAACATTGATAGTTTGTACTCAAATCTTATCATCTATTCCATCACCCACCTTTTCTTAGACTATAGTGCAGTAATGTTTTATATTAATGTGCCTCCTTATTTAGCTGTTTTAATATATCCTCTTTCACCAGCTATACTCATAGCTTGCTATTTGTTATATCGCACATGTTGATTTCCGTTGTGTATTTTTTTAGTCATATTTAAAATGATTTTTGTCATCTATTACTTTTTTATAAATATTCTCTATAAAATGAAGAAATACCTAAAATTGGTGCATTGTACAATTATATGTAATCCTTTTGTTGCCTTCATTCTCTTCCTCGTAAATTCTAATGTCGCAGTTACATGGTTTCTAGTTGTATAGTATTATGACTTCAGAACATTACATGCTTGCACGTGTGCTAAATTTACTTTAACATTCTCATCGGATAGTCACTTGACCATCCATGTTTAACTATTTGTGCATACTCATAAAACTATGATAGTTTGTTTTTTAGTTTCATTTATAAATTATTTTCTATTATATCCATGCGATGAGAGAATTATAAAATGTACACTTATTTTCACCTCTATATATATTACATATCTTTTATTTACCTTAAATGGATTAATTCATGGTTTGTATGTCTACGATGAGTTGGATGTCGTCCTGCATCTCGGATCTGCCCTGCCTCCTTGAAGCGTGTCTGATGTTCCCTAAAGAAACTGTTTCATAGAGAGAAAATATATAATTTATTTGGCTCTTGCATTTTCAGTCTGTTCATTTTTTGGCTATCGTGGTCTATCGTTTTTTTTTTTTTGAAACTAACGCAGAGTCATGCATGTCTCCTTGGTCTCAAACCTAAGGTTGAGTATCATGCATGCATACGTGCGTGTCCTTCCAGGACACGACATGTTTTTTTTTAGAATAGGACACGCATGCTTTAAGAAAATGTGTATACTCCTAAAACTATGGTAGTTTGTTTTTTAGTTTCATTCATAAATTATTTTCTATTATATCCATGCGATGAGAGAATTATAAAACGTACACTTATTTTCACCTCTATATATATTACGTATCTTTTATTTATCTTAAATGGATTAATTCATGGTTTGTATGTCTACGATGAGTTGGATGTCGTCCTGCATCTCGGATCTGCTCTGCGTCGTTGAAGCGTGTCTGATGTTCCCTAAAGAAACTGTTTCATAGAGAGAAAATATATAATTTATTTGGTTCTTGCATTTTCAGTCTGTTCATTTTTTGGCTACCGTGGTCTATCTTTTTTTTTTTGAAACTAACGCAGAGTCATGCATGTCTCCTTGGTCTCAAACCTAAGGTTGAGTATCATGCATGCATACGTGCGTGTCCTTCTAGGACACGACATGTTTTTTTTAGAATCGGACACGCATGCTTTAAGAAAAGAAGGGCACGACTTGTTTTTTGTGGTGCAGCCATGTATATACGTGAGCAATTATAATATTAACTTTCCTTATTTTCTAATGGAAAGACTTATATGAGTTGAACAAAAAACATGTGCTATACACATCCTGGCAACGTGACATCGCTTATTTGTATGTAACGCTACATCTTTTAAATCTTAGCCGTTAATATTTATAATTTATGGCCGAGATAATTTAATCTATGTGGACAAACGTGATGGCTTATTTGACTTCTGTAATATATATATAATAGATCCCATGTTGCCATCAATCCACCAGAAAGACTGTTATGGCGTATTTCTCCCTAAGTGGTTTTGGTGATTGATGACAATGTGTTTGCGGACTAATTGTGTGCATTGACCATTTCAGACTATCAAGCATATGACACAAGACAATTCGTACCCCTTGGAGTTTCAAAGTGAAGACGGTTTTATTTCCTGCGTTTCTTTTTCAGTGGACTTGAGTCGTAGGGAAAACAATAGTATCAAGAGGGGTCCACTTTGGAAAGGTTTGGGTGGAATCATCACGTACACACTCCTATTGCACCCATCACCACTTTCCGCTTCGTTGGAGTTGTCCATCTATCTTGTTGAAGAAATGGTGGAGAGCTGCAAGCGTAGTACCGCTGGCAGCAGTGGTAGTACCGTTGCTAGTCCCGCTTGTACTACCGCTCACAGCTGAGAACTCGACTTCTCGTGTCAGGTTTTACGGTAGTACCTCCGGGTCTCTACCGTGCTACCTTTTGGACCGTGGAGGACAAGCGGAAGTAGGAGTAGTAGTAGAGGCGGTAGTACTAGTACGGCCCCTACCACCGCTGCTACTACCGCCCAGTCCTCTGTTCTCCCTGTTTCTTCATTCTCCTTCGCTTCCTGTAGGAAGCGGTAGTACCGCTCCTGGAGCAGTAGTACCACTTGTGTGTGGGCTGAGAAGAGCATAACGGTTGGATTTGTTCTGCACTATAAAAGGGGGTCTTCTTCCCCAAGAAGACTTACCTCTTCCTCCCCCAAACTCCATTGTTGTCTCATTTTCACCCGATCTCTCTCCCTAGCCAATCGAACTTGTTGATTTTCTAGGGATTGGTTGAGAAGGCCCCGATCTACACTTCCACCAAGAGAAATTTGATCCCCCCCCCCACTAATCCCTTGCGGATCTTGTTACTCTTGGGTGCTTGAGCACCCTAGACGGTTGAGGTCACCTTGAAGCCACATTCCATTGTGGTGAAGCTTCGTGGTGTTGTTGGGAGCCTCCAATTAAGTTGTGGAGATTGCCCCAACCTTGTTTGTAAAGGTTCTGTTGCCGCCTTCAAAGGCACCACTAGTGGAATCACCATCTCGCATTGTGTGAGGGTGTGAGGAGAATACGGTGGCCCTAGTGGCTTCTTGGGGAGCATTGTGCCTCCACACCACTCCAACAGAGACGTAATTCCCCTCAAAGGGAAGGAACTTCGGTAACACATCCTCGTCTCCACCGGCTCCACTTGTGGTTATTTCTTACCTTTACTTTGTGAAAGCTTTACTTGTGTATTATCTCTTGCTTGCTTGTGTTGCTTGTGTTGCTTGCATCATATAGGTTGCTCACCTAGTCGCATATCTAGACAACCTATTTGTTGCAAACCCTAATTTGTTAAGAAAGGTTAAAAATTGGTAGTTGCCTATTCACCCCCCCTGTAGTCAACCATATCGATCCTTTCAATAGCAAGGTAACAAGTAACAAAAGTGAGCATAAATGGTATTGTAATGCTTAAAAATGAGGCCTAGGGTTCATACTTTCACTAGTGCAATCTCTCAACAATGCTAATACAATTGGATCATATAACCATACCTCAATGTGCGATGAAGAATCACTCCAAAGTTCTTATCTAGCAGAGAACTTTAGACGAAATTGTTTGTAGGGTATGAAACTACCTCAAAGTTATCCTTTCCGATCGATCTATCCAAGAGTCTGTGCTAAAATAACACCAAGTTATCCTTTCCGATCGATCTATCTAAGAGTTCGTACTAAAATAACACCATATGATACACATCAATCTACTCTAATGTCACCTAGATACTCCAATGTCACTGCAAGTATCCATGAGTTGATTATACGATATGCATCAAACAATTTCAGATTCATAATACTCAATCCAACACAAAGAACCTCAAAGAGTGCCCCAAGATTTCTACCGAAGAAACAAGGATGAAAACGTGCATCAACCCCTATGCATAGATTACCCCAATGTCACCTCGGGAATCCGCGAGTTAAGTGCCAAAACATATATCAAGTGAATCAATGTGATACCCCATTGTCACCACGTGTATCCATAGCAAGACATACATCAATTTCTCTCAAATCCATAAAAGTATTCAATCCGACAATAACAAAATCTCAAAGGGAAAACTCAATTCATCACAACAATATAGAGAGGGGAATGATCCAACTATATTAACAAAGTTCGCGATACATCAAGATCGTGCCAAATCAAGAACACGAGAGACAAAGAGATATTAAACACATAGCTACTGGTACAAACCCTCAGCCCCGAGGGTGGACTACTCCCTCCTCATAATGGTGGCCGTCGGGATGATGAAGATGGCCACCGGTGATGATTTCCCCCTCCGACAGGGTGCCGAAACAGGGTCTAGATTGGTTTTTCGTGGCTATAGAGGCTTGCGGCGAAGGAACTTCTGATCTAGGGTTATTTCTGGGGATTTCTGTATTTATAGGATTTTTTGGCGCTAGTTTCACACGAAGATGGGCTTTGAGGGGCCCACCACCCACCAGCACACTAGCAAGGCCCCTGGCGTGCCCAGGTGGGTGGTGGACACCTCCTTCACCTTCTGCCTCCCACGAAGCTTCTAGTGCCTCTTTTCTTCCAAAAAAATCGTCAAAAAGTTTCAGCTCATTTGGAGAACTTTGATTTCTGCACAAAAAACAACACCACGGTAGTTCTGCTGAAAATAGCGTCATTCCGGGTAAGTTCCATTGAAATCACACCAAAACCATATAGAATTGTTGTATACATGGCATGAATACTTCATAAATTATAGATACGTTGGAGACGTATCAGGTCCCAGCCCCCAAGCTGGTCCCGACATGGCAGAGTGAGGAGCTCGGCTCGACGAAGTGACGACACAACACCGTCGACGTGGCGAGGCGGAGTGATACGTCTCTGGCATATCTACAATTTATGAAGTATTCATGCCACGTTTACAAGAATTTTATATGGTTTTGGTATGATTTGAGAACTAGCCCAGACTGACATTGTTTTCAACAGAACTACCGTGGTGTCGTTTTTTGTGCAGAAATAAAAGTTCACGGAATGGGCTGAAAATTTACGGTGATTTTTTATGGACCAAAAGAGAACCCAGAAGCAGAAGAGTTGGACCAGAAGAGTCTTGAGGCGACGACAAGGTAGGAGGGTGCGCCCTACCCCCGGGAGGGTGCTCCTACCTTGTTGCTGCCCTGGACCCCCTTGACGTGAGACCGACGCCAAAAATTCCTATAAATACCAAAAAACCCACAAATAAACCTAGATCAGGAGTTCCGCCGCCACAAGCCTCTGTAGACACGAAAAATCAATCTAGGCCCTCTCCGGCACCCTGCCGGAGGGGGCCATCATCACCGGAGGCCATGGAGGAGGATCCTGGAGGGGGCCATCATCACCATGGAGGCCAAGGACCAGAGGGAGAACCTCTCCCCATCTAGGGGGAGGCCACGGAGGAGGAAGCACAAGAGGGAGACTCTCTCTCCCTCTCTCTCGGCGGCGACATGGTGATCATCTTCATCAACATCACCATCTTCATCACCTTCCTCATCTCTTTTAAGTGGTCCACTCTCCCGCACCCCATTGTAATCCCCTACTTGAACATGGTGCTTTATGCCACATATTAAGATCCAATGATGTGTTGCCATCCTATGATTTTGAGTAGATTTCCTTTTGTCTTTTAGGTTGATTGATGATCTAGATTGGTTTGAGTTGTATGTTTTACTTTGGTGCTGTCCTATGGTGCCTTCCGTGTCGCGCACACGTGAAGGATTCCCGCTGTAGGGTGTTGTAATACGTTCATGGTTAGCTTATAGTGGGTTGCTTGAGTGACAGAAGCATAAACCCGAGTAAGGGGGTTGTTGCGTATGGGATAGAGGGGACTTGATACTTTAATGCTATGGTTGGGTTTTACCTTAATGATCTTTAGTAGTTGCGGATGCTTGCTAGAGTTCCAATCATAAGTGCATATGATCCAAGAAGAGAAAGTATGTTATCTTATGCCTCTCCCTCATATGAAATTGCAATGACGACTACCGATCTTGTTAACAATTGCCTATGACAATTCCACACACCGACCCATCATTATTCCACACTCACTATTTATAATATATAGTAATATATTCTAACTTTATGTTAACATCACCTACTTTTATATTTTAGTTCTCCGATATCATGCAAAGCTATCTTCTTCATACCCACAATGTAGTTTTATTTCTCGTTTCTAGATGGAAGCAAATGTTCGGTGTACGTAGAGTCGTATCAGTGGAAGATAGGACTTGAGAGAATATTGATCTTACCTTTGGCTCCTTATGGGTTCGACACTCCATACTTATCACTTCCACCTTTGGAAATTGCTATGATGATTCCTTGCACTTAGGGATTATCAAGCTCTTTTCTGGCGCCGTTGTCGGGGAGCAATAGCGTGGGGTTGATGTTCTCGTGTATGCTTGTTTGCTTTCTTCACTAAGTAGATTTTGTTTTACCTTTAGTTTTTGCTTTCTTTAGTTGTGGGTGAAACAAACAAAAAAATTAAAAGAATGAAAATAAAAAAAATTACTTGCCTCTTATGCCTAAAAACTTTTTTCAAAAAGAGAAGTGATTGGAAGGTTATGCATTGGAGAAGTGAGGGTCGACCTTGAACACTTGTGTTCATGCTCATGGAAACAATGTAGAATTTTTCATGGAAGTTTCTCAAAAATAATTATCCCCTTGTATATATCCATTTTATTATAAAAATAATGTGCCAAGTTTTGGTTTTAGGATGATTAGATTGCTTGTTTGCTATGTGCAGTGCAAAAACAGAAACTTTGGTTGTAGTGCATGAATTTTCATTTTTTTTACTGGAACATCAAAAGTTTCTAAAAAAAATTACACGGTACTGCTATACAAATTTTTTAGGTTTTCCTAATTTTGTAGAATTTTTGGAGTTAGAGAAGTATATAAAGTTTCTAGATTACTACAGACTGTCCTATTTTTGACAGTTTTTGTTTTCTATGTGTTATTATTTTGATGAATCTATGGGTAGTATTAGGGGGTATGAACCATGTTGAAGTTGGAATACAGTAGATATAATTCTAATATGAAATTGGAATGATTTTACAACAGTGCCTAAAGGTAGTGATTTGTGTTATTATACTAACGGATCTCACGAGGGTTTTGTTAAGTTTTGTGTGGATGAAGTGTTCGAAGATCGAGGAGTTATCAATATGAGAAGAATAAAGAGAGCCAAGAGTTCAAGATTGGGGATGCCTAAGGCACCACAAGTAAATATTTCAAGGATACTCAAGCATCTAAGCTTGGGGATGCCCCGGTTGGCATCCCATCTTTCTTCTTCAACAATTATCGGTATACCTCGGTTTTTGTTTTGTTCACATGATATGTGTCTTTTGTGTTTATTGTTCTTTTCTTTTCCTTTATTCACCATGCTAGTATGAGTTAGTCCTTCATTGATTTATAGAATGCTTCATGTGCTTCACTTAAATCTTTTGAGCATGGCTTTATAGAATGCTCCTTGTGCTTCACTTAAATCTATTGAGTATGACTTTATTGGATGCTTCGTGTGCTTCACTTATATATTTTGAGCTTGGATATTTGTCAAACTATTAATTGTACAATTCTCTATGAACTTCAAATATATCTTTTAGAGTATGAATAAAATTATCATCAGAATTGGGCTTGGAAGAGTATCATTAAAATGTCATGCCTAGCTAAGAAGGCATTAAAGAAAAGCGCTTCTTGGGAGACAACCCAATATTTACCCCTACTATTTTTGTTTGTTCTCATAATTATGCTACTGTAGTAATCTTATAGCTTTTGTTGCAATAAAGTGCCAAGTAAGACCTTTGGGATGATCTATGGTGATAGTTGATTTGGTCTTGCTGGAAAATATAAACTTTTACGCTCATTGCCAGAATTTTAGAAAATCACCGAAGCGTGCTTTTGATCTGAAGTTTTTACACAAGATTGATACACAAATTTCCTAAGTTGTCCTAATTTTCAGAATTTTTGGAGTAGCAGAAGTATGGTTGTTATTCATATCATTACAGACTGTTCTGTTTTTGACAGATCTATTTTCAATACATAGTTTGCTTGTTTTCTAGTTTCTATGGCTTATATTGCTCAATATAAATTGTAGAAATGATATGGTACAGTAGGCATTGTGTGAGAACAATTATTAATCTTATCTTGATAGTACCAAAGTGAATGATTTGCTCTTTATCATACTAACCCATCTCACGAAGTTCCGTTAAGTTTTGTGTGATTGAAGTTTTCAAGGTTTGGGTGAGATATCGATACGAGGAGAATAAGGAGTGGAAACACCCTAAGCTTGGGGATGCCCAAGGCACCCCAAGGTAATATTTAAGGAAGACTCAAGCGCCTAAGCTTGGGGATGCCCCGGAAGGCATCCCCTCTTTCATCTTCAAAACCATTGGTATACCTTACTCGGAGCTATATTTTTATTCGTCACATGATATGTGTTTTGCTTGGAGTGTATTTTAATTTTACTTGTTGTTTGAATAAAATCATTGGATCTGAAATCTTGAATGAGAGAGAGTCCTCCCATGTCTATTTAACTATTTGACTATTCATTGATCTTCACTCATATATTTCCGGAGTAGTTTTGTCATTTACTCTCGTGCTTCACTTATATCCTATGAGTAAATGGTTGAGTGAATCATGATAAATCTGAAATTTATATGTTTCATATGCTTATCCCATGGGGAGTAATGACTTCACATATAAGAAGTATAGGTGGTAAATTTTATTGAAAGTTAGCATACACAACATTGGTCAATTCAACAATTATGAAAGAATATTGAAGGAGGAGAGATTTCACATATAAATATACTATATTGGACATCTTCTATGATTGTTAGTCCCATTAATTATTTTCAAACTTGAGCAAATTAGTTGAAGTTGGACAAGGAAGACAATGTAATGAGTTATGTTTGGTTATATTTGCATAGAAGTTATATTGTTATGGATCCTCTAACATGTGGTGCTTACTTAGGACATTTTGCTAGCAAAAAAATTGTACTAAGTAGAGATACTACTTGTGCATCCAAAACCCTTAAACCCCGTTTCATGCCATGAGTGTCCACCATATCTACCTATGGATCGAATAAGATCCTTCAAGTAAGTTGTCATCGGTGCAAAAAGCAATGAAAATTGCTCCTAAATATGCATGATCTTTTATTGTAAAGGAAAATAAGTGTTGTACGAACTTGTGATGGTAAAGAAATAAAAGCACGGACTGCATAATAAAGGTTGCTATCACAAAGGGCAATACAACATGACATTCCTTTGCATTAAGGGTTTGCACATCCAAAATTAAAAAGCGCATGACAACCTCTACTTCCCTCTACGAAGGGCCTATCTTTTACTTTCATGTATTTACTTTTATGCAGGAGTCAATAGTATTCCTTCTTATTTCGGCCTCAATTATTCTTTAGTTGGCAAGCATCATGTGGTGGGGAAAGATCCAAGCATATATGGCCATTCAAATATATTTTATCATGAATTATTATTGTTGACAATTATCTATATGATAAATAAGTTGGGAAGTGAAACATTAAGCCCCTATCTTCCTCTGTGTTTGACGAATGCTATTTGTTCTAAAAATATGCTTTGAGTGTTAGCAATCATGTAAGACTATATGATAGTTGAGTATGCGGAATTTGCTAAATCAAAAGCTCTTACATAGACCCTTCCTGAAAATAAGATGAATTGCAGTTGTTTGTTGACTGAAAGCCTAGTTTGTTAGTTTTCAAGAAACTTTATGGTCTATATTTTAACATGTGAATAGCTTGTTACTTGATCATGAGAAATTTTATGAGATGAGCTACTATTTATGATAAAGAATAATGCTAGAAAAAGTGTTTGGAACTATCATTGATCAAATTTATGCACTATGCTAACATTCACACTTCATAAATTATTTCTTTTATCATACTCGAGGACGAGCAGGAATTAAGCTTGGGGATGCTGATACGTGATACGTCTCCAACATATCTATAATTTTCGATTGTTCCATGTTGTTATATTATCATTCTTGGATGTTTTATACTCATTTTATATCATTTATTGGTACTAACCTATTGACATAGTCCCCAGTGCTAGTTGCTATTTTCTGCTTATTTCTTACATCGCAGGAAATCAATACCAAACGGAGTCCAAACGCAGCGAAACTTTTTGTGGATTTTTTTGGACCAGAAGACACAAGATGGGCCGAAGAAGTACCAGAGGGGTGCCCCGAGGGGGGCACAACCCACCAAGGCGCGCCCAGGTGGGTTATGCCCACCTCGGTGGCCTCCTGCATCGCCTCTTTGCTCTATAAATACCCCAATATTCCAGAAACCCTAGGGGAGTCGACGAAAATCAATTACAGTCATTGCAAGTTCCAGAAACACCAGATCCAATCTAGACACCATCACGGAGGGGTTTATCATGTCCATTGGTGCCTCTCCGATGATGCGTGAGTAGTTCTTTATAGACCTACGGGTCCGTAGTTAGTAGCTAGATGGCTTCCTCTCTCTCTCTCTCTCTCTCTCTCTCTCTCTCTCTCTCTATCTCTATCTATCTATCTATCTCTCTCTTTCTCTCTCTCTTGATCCTCAATACAATGGTCTCTTGGAGATCCATATTATGTAAGGCTTTTTGCGGTGTGTTTGTTGGGATCCGATGAACTTTGAATTTATGATCAGATCTATGTTTTTATCCATGAAAGTTATTTGAGTCTTCTTTGATCTCTTATATGCATGATTGATTATAGCCTCATATTTCTTCTCCGATATTTGGGTTTTGTTTGGCCAACTTGATCTATTTATCTTGCAATGGGAAGAGGTGCTTTATGATGGGTTCGATCTTATGTTGCTTGATCCCAGTGACAGAAGGGGAAACGACACGTATGTATCGTTGCTATTAAGGATAACAAGATGGGGTCTATTTCTACATAAATAGATCTTGTCTACATCATGTCATCGTTCTTATTGCATTACTCCGTTTTTCCATGAACTTAATACACTAGATGCATTCTGGATAGCGGTCGATGTGAGGAGTAATAGTAGTAGATGTAGGCAGGAGTCGGTCTACTAATCTTGGACGTGATGCCTATATACTGATCATTGCCTGGATATCGTCATGATTATTTGAAGTTCTATCAATTTCCCAACAGTAATTTGCTATTCCACCGTTTGCTATTTTTCTCGAGAGAAACCACTAGTGAAACCTACGGCCCCCGGGTCTCTTCTTTAATATATTTGCCTTCGCGGTCTATTTTTATTTGCTTTTATTTCAGATTTATTAAACCAAAATTACAAAAAAACTTTGCTGCAATTTATTTTATTTGTGATCTATTTATCCAATCTATTACAACTTTCTCCTGTCTCCGTGCCAATTTCTGGCGCAGTTGCCCGAAAGGGATTGACATCCCCTTTAACATGTCGGGTTGCGAGTATTTGTTATTTGTGTGCAGGAGTTGTTTACGTTGTGTTGCATGGTTCTCCTGCTGGTTCGATAACCTTGGTCTCATCACTGAGGGAAATACCTACCGTTGTTGTGCTGCATCATCCCTTCCTCTTTGGGGAAATACCGACGTAGTTCAGGCAAACATCAAAAGAAATTTCTCGCACCGTTGTCGGGGAGACATCATCAATATCAACCAGGTTCCTAATAACAAATCTCATCTCCTTGCAATTTACATTATTTTCCATTTGCCTCTTGTTTTCCTCTCCCCCACTTCACAAAAAATTGTCGTTTTATTCGTTCTCTTTTTCGTTCGCCGTTTTCTCGTCAGATCTGTTTTTGAGTGCAATATTGTTGTGAAGTCACCATGACTCAAGAGAACACCAAGTTGTGTGATTTCTCAAATACCAACAACAATGATTTTATTAGCACTCCGATTGCTCCTCCCGCCACTAGTGCGAAGTCTTGTGATATTAATATTGCTTTGCTGAATCTTGTTATGAAAGATCAATTTTCTGGTACTCCTAATGAGGATGTCGCGTCTCATCTTAACACATTCGTAGAATTATGCGATATGCAAAAGAAAAAAGATGTGGACAATGATGTTGTGAAGCTGAAATTATTTCCATTTTCTTTGCGAGATCGTGCAAAAAAATGGTTTTCTTCTTTGCCTCGCAATAGTATCGATTCTTGGAATATGTGCAAGGATGCTTTTATTACTAAGTATTTTTCACCCGCAAAAATCATTTCCCTTAGAACCCAGATCATGAATTTCAAGCAACTTAAACATGAGCATGTTGCACAATCTTGGGAAAGGATGAAATTGATGCTAAGGAATTGCCCAACTCATGGGTTAAATCTTTGGATGATCATACAAATTTTTTATGTGGGGTTTAATTTTGTTTCTCGTAACCTTTTAGATTCCGCCGCGGGGGGTACTTTTATGGAAATTACTTTGGGTGAAGCTACTAAATTGCTAGACAATATTGTGGCAAATTACTCACAATGGCATACCGAAAGAGCGCCTACTAGTAAAAAAGTCAATTCAGTAGAAGAAATAAATTCTTTGAGTGAAAAAGTTGATGCTCTTATGAAATTGGTTGCTAATAAAAGTGCTCCTATTGATTTTAATGATGTGCCTTTTTCTACTTTGATTGAGCAATATAGTGATGCCATATATGTGAATTTTATCTCGCGAAATAATTTCAATAACAATGCTTATAGAGGTAATTTTAATCCCAGGCCTTCTCCTAGTAATTCCTCTAATAATTACGGTAATCCTTCTTATAGTAATAAGAGGAACACCTCTGATCTTGAGAATAATATTAAAGAATTTATCAATACTCAAAAATTTTCCAATGCTACGATAGAAGAAAAGCAGAATAAGGTTGATGATATGTCTAGAAGTATTGATAGAATTTCTCATGATGTAGAAACTCTCAAGATGGAAATTTTTGTGCCTAAGGCTGAAGAATCAACTAAATCTCTTTATGTTTCTATGGATGAAAGTAAGAAAAGAACCGCTATGCTTAGAGCTATAAGAGAATTTTTAGAAAAAGCATTTTCTAGTGATTATTTTCATAAAAGTGATGAAGATCTTAAAATGATTGGTGTTTCTTCTATTGATTCTTTGATTAGTAAAATTAAGATTGATGAAAAAGGGACTGAAGAAGAGTCAACTTTAGCTAGAAGGCATCCAGATAATTTGGAGGGTGAAAATCTTGTTGAGAAAATTGATAAAAGTGGGTTTGAAGAGGTCAAAACTTTAAATAGTGATGTGACCACTATTTTGGATTCTAAAGACTTTAATTATGATAGTTTCTCTTTGGTTGATTGTATTTCTTTGTTGCAATCCATGATCACCCCATGCTTATGAACAAAATAAAGCTTTTACAATTCCTAGAAAGCTCTTGAAGAAAAGTTGGAACTAGAAGTTTTAATTCCTAGAAATTTACATGATGAATGGGAACCTACCATCAAAGTCAAGATTAAAAATTATGAGTGTTTTACTTTATGTGACTTGGGTGCTAGTGTTTCTACAATTCTGAATTCTTTATGTGATGTGCTTGGTCTTACCGATATTGAAGAATGCTCTTTAAATTTGCACTTGACGGATTCTACTATTAAAAAACCTATGGGAAGAACTAATGATGTTCTTATTCTTGATAATAGGAATTATGTTCCCATAGATTTTATTGTTGTTGATATTGATTGCAATCTGTTTGTTCCAACTATACTTGGTAGATTGTTTTTACGTACTATTGGTGTCGTGATTGATATGAAAGAAGGCAATATTAGATTTCAATTTCCACTAAGGAAGGGTATGGAACACTTCCCTAGAACAAGAATTAGGCCATCATATGAATCAATCATGAGGGCATCGTATGGATCTAGAACTAAAGACGACAACACTTAGATCCTTCGCATTATGCCTAGCTAGGGGCGTAAAATAATAGCGCTCGTTGGGAGGCAACCCAACTTGCATCTTTTTGCTCTTTGTTTTTCTTGATGTTTTCAATAAAATACCCAATTATGACTCTGATTAGATGTGATTTTGTGGCTTAAATTACTGTTTGTGCCAAGCAAAGCCTTTGGGATGATTTGGGTGAGAGTTGATTTGATCTTGCTGAAAAACAGAAACTTTTGCGCTCACGAAAATAATTCCCATTTTTAACATAAAAGTGCTTTTGAGTTGATTATTTTTTAAGAAGATTAATAAACAAATTTCTCACGTTGTCCTAATTTTTTAGAATTTTTGGAGTTACAGAAGTATTCGAAATATCCAGATTGCTACAGATTGTTCTGTTTTTGACAGATTCTGTTTCCTTTCGTTGTGTGCTTGTTTTGATGATTCTATGGTTTTCTTTGAAGAGTTTTTGCCATAGAAAGTTGGAATACAGTAGATATAATGCAAAAATAAAATATGAAAGGGTTTGCAATAGTAATTATAGTAGTGGTTTGCTTTCTTATACTAACGGATCTCACGAAGGTTTTGTTGAGTTTTGTGTGATTGAAGTTTTCAAGTTTTGGGTGATATTATGATGGATGAAGGAATAAGGGTTAGCAAAAGGCTAAGCTTGGGGATGCCCGAGGCAGCCCAAGATAATATTCAATAAGTAGCAAGCAACTAAGCTTGGGTATGCCCCCAAGTGGCATCCCCTCTTTCTTCTAACAACCATCGGTATTTTACTTGGAGCTATATTTTTATTCGTCACATATTATGAGTTTTGATTGGAGTGTCTTGTATGATATGAGTCTTTGCTTGTTTTGCTTTGTGTTTTAACTCTTGAATCCTTGCTGGACACACCTTTTTTAAGAGAGCCAAAAATTATGCTATGCTTGCTCCTATGCTTCACTTAAATTTTTAGAGCCATGGAATTGATCTAGTGCTTCACTTATATCTTTTTTAGCACGATGTGCTTTGTTATTTTTGAAGAAATGGTTTAATGCTTCACTTAGATTTATTTGGGAGTTAGTAAAAAATTTAAGAAGTTCTCTCTTGCTTCACTTAGATTATTTTGAGAGAAAGAAATATTATGCTCATGTTCTTCACTTATATTTGTTTGAGCTTATTAAAAGCAACATATGAAATTAGTCCCAAAGTGATAGATATCCAAGAAGGATATAATAAAAACTTTCATGAAGATCATTGGGCAAAATAAACTTGGTTCTTTGTAATGGTTTTGAGATATGACGATATGATATGTGAGTCATGTTGATGAGAATATGCTTTAGTAAGAATATTGGTGTTAAGGTTTGTGATTCCCTATGCAAGCATAAAAGTCAATAGTTATGCAATGAAATTACATCCTACTTGTGGTGCATTTTTCGGTGTTAATTATGCTTATTGCTCACTTACGAGATTTTTCGTTTCTTGGTTGGACGCTTCTAAATATTTTTGCTAGCCTTCATTTTGCACTAAGTATGATCACTACTTGTGCATCCAAAGCCCTTTAAACCAATTTTGCCATGTGACTCCACTATACCTACCTATATGCGGTATTTCTGTGCCGTTCTAAGCAAATTTGTATGTGCCATCTCTAATTTTCAAAATAAATTTCTCTTTTGTGTGCTCGTACCGCTCGCGAGGCGGTGAGGGGTGGCCGATGTTTTCCATGCTAGATGTGTTATTCTCACGATGAGTGTTTATTCACTTGTCATTGCACGAGAGTACAGCGAAGGTACCAGGGATGCCTAGTCCCGAAATGAAAAATGAATTTACTTTATCTTGTCAAATAATAAATTCCTTGGAAAGTGTTGGTATGGAGGGCACCTATGGATAGGGTTAGCCATGGAAAGTGAAAGTATGGTGGAAAAAGGAATGAACTTTATTTTCTGTTTGGGAGCCGCCTATGATATATCAAGCATGAAAAGTGTTGGGAACTCTAAGTCGTTTTCGCTGGTGGGAAAAGTATGCCTCCCAAAATGTTTTTATCTCTCAATTTTTGCTTTGAGCTCTGACACCTCTACAAATCCCTACTTCCCTACGCGAAGGGCCTTTCTTTTACTTTATGCAATTTTTATTTTTACTTGAGTCACCATCTTCTCTTGTAAAGCACCAACTAAGGGGCACTATGATCGTACTTGAGCATTGGTTATAGCTAGTATTCGAGTGTGTTTCATGAATGGATCAATGATTGAGCATAATGGGCTAGGGATAACTTGCTTGAGTGTTGATATTTTGAAAGACATGGTTGCTTGTTGATATGCTTCGGTATTAAAATCTTCATGTCAAAACTAGACTATTGCTTTGAACCATATAAAAGTTGAAATTTCCATGCTACAAAGAAAAGAATATGTGATGAACATGTTAGGTAGCATTCCACATCAAAAATTCTATTTTTATCATTTACCTACTCGAGGACGAGCAGGAATTAAGCTTGGGGATGATGATACGTCTACAACGTATCTATAATGTGTTATTGTTCCATGATGTTATATTATCATTCTTGGATGTTTTACAATCATTTTATATCATTCTTTGGTACTAACCTATTGACATAGTGTCCAGCGCCAGTTGTTGTTTTCTACTTGTTTTTTACATCGCGGGAAATCAATACCAAACAGAGTCCAAATGCAGCAAAACTTTTTGTGGATTTTTTCTGGACTAGAAGACCCAAGATGGGCTGAAGAAGTACCAGAGGGGTGCCCTGAGGGCGGCACAACCCACCAAGGCGCGCCCATGTGGGTTATGCCCACCTTGGTGGCCTCCCGCACCACCTCTTTGATTTATAAATACCCCAATATTTTAGAAACCCTAGGGGAGTCGACGAAAATCAATTTCAGTCGCCGCAAGTTCCAGAAACACCATATCCAATCTAGACACCATCATAGAGGGGTTTAATACGTCTCCAACATATCTACAATTTATGAAGTATTCATGCCATGTTTACAATAATTTTATATGGTTTCGGTATGATTTGCATGGAACTAACCAGGACTGACGCTGTTTTCAGCAGAACAACCATGGTGTTGTTTTTTGTGTGGAAATGAAAGTTCTCCAAGTGAGCTGAAACTTTTTGATGATTTTTTTGGAACAAAAGAGACCCCGGAGCTTCATGGGAGGGCCAGAAGAGCCACGAGGAGGGCACAACCCACCGGGGCGCACCTGGGCCCTTTCCCGTGCCCTAGTGTATCGTGCTCACCTTGAGGCCCATCCGGACGTGAGACCGATGCCAAAAATTCCTATAAATAGAGAAACCATCAGAAATAATCCTAGATCAGAAGTTCCGCCGCCGCAAGCCTCTATAGCCACCGAAAATCAATCGGGAGCCCGTTCCAGCACCCTGTCGAAGGGGGAGATCATCACCGGTGGCCATCTTCATCATCCCGATGGCCACCACAATGAGGAGGGAGTAGTCCACCCTCGGGGCTGAGGGTTTGTACCAGTAGCTATGTGTTTAATCTCTCTCTCGCGCGCGCGATCTTGAGATGTAACAATCTTGATGTATCATGGGCATTGTTAACATAGATGGATCATATGATGTTTCTCCCCTCTCTACACTTGTTGTGATGAATTGAGTCTTTACCCTTTGAAGTTTTGTCTTATCGGATTGAATGCTCAGATCTAAGAACACATGATGTATGTCTTGCATATGAATACCTGTGGTGATAATGGGGTATTATTTTGATTCACTTGATATATGTTATGGCACTCAACTTGCGAATTCCCGAGGTGACTTTGGGGTAATCTATGCATAGGGGTTGATGCACGTTTTTATTATCTTTTCTTCGATAGAAACTTTGGGGTCTCCTTGTAGTTCTTTGTGTGGATTGAGTATTATGAATCTGAAATTGTTTGATACATATCGTATAATTAACTCACGGGTACTCGCGGTGACATTGGGGTATCTAGGTGACATTAGAGTTGGTTGATATGCATCATATGGTGTTATTTTAGTACGAACTCTTAATAAGATCGATCGGAAAGAATAGCTTGCTGTTATTTTAGAATGAACTCTAGGATAGACTGATTGGAAAGAATAGCTTTGAGGTGGTTTCGTACCCTACAAACAATTTCTATCTTTTGTTCTCCGCCAATAGGAACTCGGGAGTGATTCTTTATTGCACTTTGAGGGGTAATCATATGATCCAACTATGCTAGCATTGTTGAGAGATTGCACTAGTGAAAGTATGCACCCTAGGCCTCATTTTCCATCATTGCAATACCGTTTGTGCTCCGTTCACTATTTACTACCTTGCGGTTTTTTATTGTTCGCATTATAAAAACTCATATCTACTATCCATACTACACTTTTATCACCATCTCTTCGCCGAACTAGTGCACCTATACAATTTGCCATTGTATTGGGTGTGTTGGGGGACACAAGAGATTTCTTGTATTTGATTGCAGGGTTGCCTGAGAGAGACTATCTTCGTCCTACGCCTCCCATGGGGTTGATAAACCTTAGGTCATCCACTTGAGGGAAAATTGTTGTTGTCCTACAAAACTCTACGCTTGGAGGCCCAACACGTGTCTATAAGAATAAAGTTTCATAGTGGACTTCAGGCTTTTTTTCCGGCGTCGTTGCCAGGGAGGTGAGTGCTTGAAGGTATATCTTTAGATCTGGCAATCAAATCTTTTAGTTTCTTGTTTTATCACTAGTTCGGTTTATAAAAGAAAACTACAAAAAATGGAATTGAGGTTGCATCATATTATTCATCTTTATAATGTCTTCCATGAAAATGATGGAACGGAAAATTGTGCTCAATTGATAGAAGAAGAATTCTATAAAATGTTTGACAAAGCATCTTTGAATGATGAGCATGATTTCAGTGTTGCTAGTATAAATTCTTTGAATATCCATGACTCTAGTGATATGCAAAGCCATAAGCTTGGGTATGCTATGTTTGATGAATATGATATTTTTATTCCCCCATGTTTTAATGTGCAAATTTGTTATAATGGTAGCATGCCTCCTATTTATGATGATTACAATGATGAATGTGGGTTTGGAAGAGTGTCAACTCTATGTAATGATCCCACTATTTTGGAGGGTGTTGAATCTTTTCACAATATTGATGAAAGTGGATTTGGAGAGGTCATGACTTTATTTAATGATGAATCCACTATTTTGGAAGAGGTTTCAATTGACTATGATAACAAAGTTGATATCTATGATGATTATGGTGATGACATGTATGATATAAAGAATAATGATAACCATGAAACTTGTCATCATGATTTTAATTTTCACTCTCATGATAGTTATTTTGTTGAGTTTGCTCCCACTATTATTGATGAGAAGAAATTTGCTTATGTGGAGAGTAATAAGTTTTCTATGCTTTATGTGATGGCTATATTGTTGAATTCATTCATTATGCTACTGAAAATTATTATGATGGAGGAACTTATGCTTGTAGGAATTGCAATAATACCAAGTTTCCTCTCTATGTGTTGAAAATCTTGAAGTTTTGCTTGTTTTGCCTTCCTATGCTAGTTGGTTCTTGTTACCATAAATTGTTTGCTCACAAAATCCCTATGCATAGGAAGTGGGTTAGACTTAAATGTGATTGCCATGTGATTCATCATGCTCTTTTTATGTTTCAAATCTTCTCTTTTATGAGAGCATCATTGAAATCATCATGCCTAGCTAAAAGGCATTAAAGAAAAGCGCTTGTTGGGAGACAAACCAACACTTTAACCTACTGTTTTTGTGTGTTCACATGATTATGCTACTGTAGTAATCATGTTTTATTGTCTTCGTTTCAATAAAGTGCCAAGTAAAGCCTTTGGGATCATGTTGGGTGATAGTTGATTTGATCTTGCTGAAAAACAGAAACTTTTGCACTCATGAAAATAACTCTCATTTTTAACAGAAGAGTGCTTTTGAGTTGATTCTTTTTGAAGAATATTAATATACAAATTTATCACGTGGTCCTAATTGTTTCATAATTTTTGGAGTAGCAGAAGTATGGTTTGAGTACATATTACTACAGAATGTTCTGTTTTTGACATATTCTGTTTTCAATGCATAGTTTGCTTGTTTTCTAGTTTATATGGCTTATATTGCTCAATATAAACTATAGAAATGATATTCTACAGTAGTCATTGTGTGAAAACAATTATGAATCTTGTCTTTTACAGTACCAAAAGTGAAATGGTTTGCTCTTTATCACACTAACCTATCTCACAAAATTCCGTTAAGTTTTGTGGGATTGAAGTTTTCAAGTTTTGGGTGAGATGTCGATATGAGGAGAATAAGGAGTGACAAAACCCTAAGATTGGGGATGCCCAAGGCACCCCAAGTTAATATCCAAGGAATATCCAAGCAACTAAGCTTGGCGATGCCCCGGAAGGCATCCCCTCTTTCGTCTCCAACATTATCGGTAACCTCACTTGGAGCTACCTTTTCATTCGTCACATGATGTGTGTTTTGCTTGGAGCGTCAATTTGTTTTGTTAGGATTTTCTATCTGTTATTTAGAATAATTTTTTGCATATTTTATTTCAATAAAAGTGGCAATGATAGCCTTTGTCATGCTTAATTTGCAAGTATACTTGTTGTTGTTTAAAAACAGAAAATTTACCGTTGTTGCAAAAATTCCATAGAAAAGTAAGAATGTGATAAAATGTTGAAACTTTTTGCACAATAATCTCTGATAAATTCTCTATAGTTTGGTAGATTTTCATAATCTTTGGAGTTTAAGAAGTATTGATACTCTTGCATTCTTTATAGACTGTACTGTTTTGGCAGATTGCTGTTATGTTTGCTTGCATATGCTTGCTTGTTTAATGATTCTATTTGAGGATAGGAGTATTAATTATGCAGAGGCATTTAGTATGAAATGTTGAATAATAATTTTTGTGATTTGCTACAATAGAGAATGATAAGGTTTTTGCATTGGTTAATACTAATTTATCTCACGAGTTCTTGTTGAGTTTTGTGTGGATGAAGTTTTTGAGATTTATGGAAATCGTGATATGAGAAGAATTAAGGAGACACAAAAGCTAAAGCTTGGGGATGCCCAAGGCATCCCAAATTTATATTTCAATAAGTCTCAAGCATCTAAGCTTGGGGATGCCCCCGTAGGCATCCCACCTTTCTTCTTCAACAATTATCGGTTAGTATCGGTTGAGCCTAAGTTTTTGCTTCTTCACATGATGTGTGCTATCCTTGGAATGTAATTTTGTTTTGTTTTTGCTTGCTGTTTTAATAAAATATTTAGATCTGAAAGTTTTAAATAAAAGAGAGTCCTCAAATAGCTACCCATTTACATAACTACTCGCTTGATCTTCACTTATATCTTTTTGGAGTAGCTTGTCATTTACTCTTGTGATTCACTTATATCCTATGAGTAAATTGTTGAATGAATTGAATATCATGAAGTTGAAATTATATGTTCATATTATGCCTAGTAGTAGCTTCACATTTGTTTATAAAGTGAAATCTTTTCAAGCTTGACAATCACAATATTGGTCATAGAAGCAATTCCTGAATGATTAATATAAGGAAGAGAACTTTCACATGCAAATACACTATCTTGAAAATCTTTTGTGATTGCGAGCCCCCATCAAAATATTATATGCCAAAATTGTTGACGTTGGACAAGGAAGACAACATAATGATTTATGTTTGTTCATATTCACATAGAAGTTATATTGTCATAGATCCTTCAACATGTGGTGCTTGCCCCCTATCCTTGCTAGCCAAAAATTCTGCACCAAGTAGAGATACTACTTGTGCATCCAAAAACCCTTAAACCCAAATCTTGTTCTGAGAGTCCACCATACCTACCTATGGATTGAGAAAGATCCTTTAAGTAAGTTGGCATCGGTGCAATAAGGCAATAAAAATTGCTTCTAAAAGTGTTAGATCATTTAGTGTAAGAGAAAATTGAGCGTTGTACGAACTTGTGATGGCAAAGAATAAAAGAGACAGACTGCATAATAAAGGTTGCTATCACAAGGGGTAATATAATGTGACGTTCTTTTGCACTAAGGAGTTGAGCATACAAACAAATAAACGCATGGGAACCTCTGCTTCCCTCTGCAAAGGGTCTATCTTTTACTTTTCAGTATTTACTTTTATGCAAAGAGTCAAAGTTTTTCTCTTTGTTCCTTTTTATTTTTCTCTTTTGGCAAGCATCATGTGGTGAGGAAAGATCTAGGCACATATATCCAGTTGGATATGGGTAGCATGAGTTATTATTGTTGACATCACCCTTGAGGTGAATACGTTGGGAGGCAAAACAATAAGCCCCTATCTTTCTATGTGTCTGGTTGAAACGTTTCTCTCATGTGTATGCGGTGAGTGTTAGCAATCATAGAGGACTATATGATGGTTGAGTATGTGGTGCTCTTGCTTAAACTCTGTTGAATAAGTTGAATTGCAATTGCTTGGTGATTGAGAACATGGGTTGTTGAGTTTCAAGAGAACTCATTGTTTGAACCTTAACATGTGAATTGGTTGCTACTTGAACATGACGAGTTTTTATGAGAAAAGGTTGTTGTTATGATGCTAGAAAAGTGATTGAAATTACTATTGATCAAACTTATGCACTTTGCTAGCATTCACACTTCATAAATTATTTGTTTTATCATTTACCTACTCGAGGACGAGTAGGAATTAAGCTTGGGGATGCTGATACGTCTCCAACGTATCTATAATTTATGAAGTATTCATGCCATATTTACAATAATTTTATATGGTTTTGGTATGATTTTCATGGAACTAACCCGGACTGACGCTGTTTTCAGCAGAACTACCGTGGTGTTGTTTTTTCTGTAGAAATGAAAGTTCTCCAACTGAGTTGAAACTTTTTGATGATTTTTTTGGAACAAAAGAGACCCTCGAAGCTTCGTGGGAGGTGCAGAAGAGCCACGAGGAGGGCACAACCCACTGGGGCGTGCCTCGGCCCTTGCGTGTGCCTCGGTGTATCGTTCTCACCTCGAGGCCCATCTGGACGTGAGACTGACGCCAAAAATTCCTGTAAGTAGAGAAACCATCAGAAATAACCCTAGATAGGAAGTTCCACCACTTCAAGCCTCTGTAGACACATAAAACCAATCGGGGGACCGTTCCGGCACCCTGCCAGAGGGGGAGATCATCACCGGTGGCCATCTTCATCATCCCGGCAGCCACCACGATAAGGAGGGAGTAGTCCACCCTCAGGGTTGAGGGTTTGTACCAGTAGCTATGTGTTTGATCTCTCTCTCACGCGCAATCTTGAGATGTAACTAACTTGATGTATCATGGGCTTTGTTAACATAGATGGATCATATGATGTTTCTCCCCTCTCTACACTTGTTGTGATGAATTGAGTCTTTACCCTTTGAAGTTTTGTCTTGTTGGATTGAATGTTCAGATCTGAGAACACATGATATATGCCTTGCATATGAATACCCATGGTGACAATGGGGTATTATTTTGATTCACTTGATATATGTTATGGCACTCAACTTGCGGATTCCCGAGGTGACTTTGGGGTAATCTATGCATAGGGGTTGATGGATGTTTTTATTATCTTTTCTCCGATAGAAACTTTGGGGTCTCCTTGTAGTTCCATGTGTGGATTGAGTATTATGAATCTGAATTTTTTTGATACATATCGTATAATTAACTCACGGGTACTCGCGGTGACATTGGGGTATCTAGGAGACATCAGAGTTGGTTGATATGCATCATATGGTGTTATTTTAGTACGAACTCTTGATTAGATCGATCGGAAAGAATAGCTTGCTGTTATTTTAGTACGAACTCTAGGATGGATTGACCGGAAAGAATAGCTTTGAGGTGGTTTCATACCCTACAAACAATTTCTATCTTTTGTTCTCCGCTAATAGGAACTCGGGAGTAATTCTTAATTGCACTTTGAGGGATAATCATATGATCCAACTATGCTAGCATTGTTGAGAGATTGCACTAGTGAAAGTATGCACCCTAGGCCTCATTTTCCATCATTGCAATATCATTTGTGCTCCGTTTACTATTTACTACCTTTCTATTTTTATTGTTCGCATTACAAAAACTCATATCTACTATCCATACTACACTTTTATCACCATCTCTTTGCCGAACTAGTGCACCTATACAATTTGCCATTGTATTAGGTGTGTTGGGGGACACACGAGATTTCTTGTATTTATTGCAGGGTTGCTCGAGAGAGATATCGTCATCCTACGCCTCCCACGGATTGATAAACCTTAGGCAATCCACTTGAGGGAAAATTGTTGCTGTCCTACAAAACTCTGCGCTTGGAGGCCCAACACGTGTCTACAAGAATAAAGTTGCGTAGTAGACATCAGGGTTCATCATGTCCATTGGTGCCTCTCCGATGATGCGTGAGTAGTTCTTTGTAGACCTACGGGTCCGTAGTTAGTAGCTAGATGGCTTAATCTCTCTCTCTCTCTCTCTCTCTCTCTCTCTCTCTCTCTCTCTTGATCCTCAATACAATGGTCTCTTGGAGATCCATATTATGTAAGTCTTTTGCGGTGTGTTTGTTGGGATCCGATGAACTTTGAGTTTATGATCAGATCTATGTTTTTATCCATGAAAGTTATTTGAGTCTTCTTTGATCTCTTATATGCATGATTGATTATAGCCTCGTATTTCTTCTCCGATATTTGGGTTTTGTTTGGCCAACTTGATCTATTTATCTTGCAATGGGAAGAGGTGTTTTGTGATGGGTTCGATCTTATGGTGCTTGATCCTAGTGACAGAAGGGGAAACGACATGTATGTATCATTGCTATTGAGGATAACAAGATGGGGTCTATTTCTACATAAATAGATCTTGTCTACATCATGTCATCGTTCTTATTGCATTACTCTGTTTTTCCATGAACTTAATACACTAGATGCATGCTGGATAGCGGTCGATGTGTGGAGTAATAGTAGTAGATGCACGCAGGAGTCGGTCTACTAATCTTGGACGTGATGCCTATGAAGGAAATATGCCCTAGAGGCAATAATTAAGTTGTTATTTTATATTTCCTTATTTCATGATAAATGTTTATTATTCGTGCTAGAATTGTATTATCCGGAAACCTGATACATGTGTGGATACATAGACAAAACAACGTGTCCCTAGTAAGCCTCTACTAGACTAGCTCATTAATCAAAGATGGTTAAGTTTCCTAACCATAGACATGTGTTGCCATTTGATGAACGGGATCACATCATTAGGAGAATGATGTGATGGACAAGACCCATTCGTCAGCTTAGCATTATGATCGTTCAGTTTTATTGCTATTGCTTTCTTCATGTCAAATACACATTCCTTCGATTATGAGATTATGCAACTCCCGGATACCGGAGGAATTCCTTGTGTGCTATCAAACGTCACAACATAACTAGGTGATTATAAAGATGCTCTACATGTATCTCCGAAGGTGTTTTTTGGGTTGGCATTGATAAAGATTAGGATTTTCACTCCGAGTATCAGAGAGGTATCTCTGGGCCCTCTTGGTAATGCACATCATAAGAAGCCTTGCAAGCATAGTGACTAATGAGTTAGTTGCAATATGATGCATTACGAAACGAGTAAAGAGACTTGCCGGTAACGAGATTGAACTAGGTATGAAGATACCGACGATCGAATCTCGGGCAAGTAACATACCGATGACAAAGGGAATAACGTATGTTGTCATTATGGTTCGACCGATAAAGATCTTTCTAGAATATGTGGGAGCCAATATGAGCATCCATGTTCCGCTATTGGTTATTACCGGAGAGCTCTCTTGGTCATGTCTACATAGTTCTCGAACCCGTAGGGTCTGCACGCTCAACGTTCGATGACGATTTTGTATTATATGAGTTATGTGATTTGGTAACCGAATGTTGTTAGGAGTCTCGGATGAGATCACGGACCTGACAAGGAGTCTCTATATAGCCGAGAGGTAAAGATTGATATATTGGATGATAGTATTCGGACACCGGAAGTGTTCTGGAATGTATCGGGTACATATCGGAGTACCGGGGGGGTTACCGGAACCCCCTGAGGGAAGATATGGGCCATATGGGCCATAGGAGGGGAGCGCACCAGCCCACAATGGGTGCCCCCCCCCAAGGAAGGAGGCCAAATTGGAGTAAGAGGAGGGGGCGGTGCTCCCCTCTTTCCTTCCTCCCCCTCTCTTCCCTTCTCCCCCTTCCAGTAAAAGGAAAGGGGGGCGACTTGGACTAGGAGCCCAAGTAGGATTCGTCCTACTTGGGCGTGCCTAGGGCTGTCTCCCTCTCCCTCCCTCCTTTATATATGTGGGGAGGGGGCGCCTAGAACATACATCAACTATTCCTAGCCGTGTGCGGTGCCCCCTCCATAGTTTACGCCTCCGGTCATATTCACGTAGTGCTTAGGCGAAGCCCTGCGCGGATCACTTCACCATCACCATCACCACGCCGTCGTGCTGACATAACTCTCCCTCGACACTTTGCTGGATCAAGAGTTCGAGGGACATCATCGACCTGAACGTGTGTAGAACTCGGAGGTGCCTTACGTTTGGTGCTTGATCGCTCGGAACGAGAAGAAGTTCGACTACATCAACTGCGTTAACAAACGCTTCCGCTTTCGGTATACAAGGGTACATGGACACACTCTCCCCCTCTTTTTGCTATGCATCTCCTAGATAGATCTTGCGTGAGCGTAGGAAAATTTTGAAATTGCATGCTATGTTTCCCAACAGTGGCATCTGAGCCAGGTCTATGCATAGATGATATGCACGAGTCGAACACAAAGAGTTGTGGGCGGTGATCATCATACTGCTTACCACCAATGTCTTAGTTTGATTCGGCGGTATTGTTGGATGAAGCGGCCTGGACCAACCTTACATGACCACGTGCATGAGACCGGTTCCACCGACAGACATGCAACTAGTTTTGCATAAAGGTGGCTGACGGGTGTCTGTTTCTCCTACTTTAGTTGATTCGAGTTTGACTGCGGCCTCCTTGTTGAAGGTTAAAACAACAAACTTGATAAATCACCGTTGTGGTTTGTGCCGTAGGTAAGAACGGTTCTTGCTAGAAGCCCGTAACAGCCACATAAAACTTGCAACAACAAAGTAGAGGACGTCTAACTTGTTTTGCAGGGCATGTTGTGATGTGATATGGTCAAGACATGATGTGATATACATTGTTGTATGAGATGATCATGTTTTGTAAAAGTTATCGGCAACTGGCAGGAGCCTTATGGTTGTCGCTTTATTGTATGAAATGCAAACGCCATGTAATTGCTTTACTTTATCACTAAGGGGTAGCGATAGTTGTATGAGATGATCATGTTTGTCTCATGTGCATATGGGTAGTGTTTTCCCTCTAGACCTCATTCTATTCTATTTTCTCATCTTTTCTAAACCCATCAGATGCCTCCGAGACGCGACAATGGATTTCCTTTCCCACCGGAGCTCACTCAGTTGATCCAGCAGCAGAATGCATTGATGCAGATACTAGTCCAGAATCAGAATTAGGGGAACAACAACAACAACAACCCACCACCACCACCACCTGTTGATCACTTAGCCCGTTTCTTAAGGCTGAATCCGCCAGTGTTCTCCAGTAGCACCGAGCCGATAGTTGCATATGATTGGCTCTGCAAGATTGGAAGGGAGTTGACCACTGCAGGATGCATAGATGCGGAGAGAGTGCGGTTTGCCGCACATCAGCTTGATGGACCCGCAGCATCATGGTGGGAGAATTTCACAGCCAGTTACCCCATTGACACGGTTACATGGGATCAGTTTCAGCAAGCTTTTCGCACAGCCCATGTTTCAGCAGGAGCTATGGCCATGAAGAAGCGCGAGTTTGCAACTTGCGCCAAGGAGGACGCAAAGTAGGCCAGTATGTGGATGGTTTTAGTAAGTTAGCACGTTATGCCCCGGATGACGTTGCTACGGATGCAGCTAAGCAGGAGAAGTTTCTGGAAGGACTGAATGATGAGCTGAGCATACAATTGATGGTGGCAACCTTCAACAACTACCAGGAGTTGGTAGATAGAGCTCTCATGATTGAAGGGAAGCAGCAGCAGATTGACAACCGCAAGAGGAAGTATGGACAAGTGAAGTACAATTCTGGAGCTCAGCAGAGGCCTCGTTTTACCCCGAACTCGGCAGGACCCCTTTAACATAACCATGGAGGTCACAATCACAATGAAGGGAGTTCGCACAACCATAGTGGCCCCAAGAATGGGAATGGTAATGGAGGAAGCAATGGCCAGAACCGTTCCAACCCAGCAACGCCCGCTAAGAAGGATCTAAGTCACATTACTTGCTACAAGTGCCAGAAGACTAGACATTATGCCAATGAATGTCCTGAAGCAAAGAATGGAAATGGCAATGGAAGCTCTGGGAAGAAGCCTAACCCTTTTAACAGGGGACAAGTGAACCACGTTAACGTGGAGGAGGTTGAAGCACAGCCAGATGCAGTAATAGGTAAGTTTTTGGTTAAGTCATTTACTGCAATCATTCTTTTTGATATTGGTGCATCGCATTCATACATATCAAGGGGATTTGTGGATAAGTATAAGATGCCCACCAAAGTTCTTAGAGCACCTATGTTAGTAAGCTCGCTGGGAGCGGAATATATGGCAAGCCAAGGATGTTTTCATATGCCATTGACCATAGGTAGGCATGTTTTCCCCTCAGACCTGATAATTCTGGAGTCGCAAGGTTTGGATGTGATTTTGGGTATGGATTGGCTATTGATGTATGGAGGAAACATTGATTGCGCCAGCAAGTCGATTATGCTTACCACCCTAGAAGGAAGAAGGATTAAGTATGTATCCCGGCATGTGCCGAAGAGGACTCAAGTGAATTCCTTATCAGGAGTTGTACAGGAGGAAGTACCGGTGGTGAAGGATTTCCCTGATGTATTTCCAGAAGAGTTGCCAGGCATGCCATCGGATAGAGACATTGAGTTTTTTATTGAGCTTTTGCCAGGCACAAGGCCAATATCTAAGAGATCGTACAGGATGCCCGCAAAGGATTTGGAGGAAATTAAGAAGCATATTAAGGAGTTACTGGATAAAGGCTATATTCGCCCAAGTTCGTCACCTTGGGGATCGCTAGTGTTTCTAGTGGAGAAGAAGGATGGATCGTTGAGGATGGTTGTTGATTAACGTTGATTGAATGAAGTAATGATCAAGAACAAGTACCCACTGCCGATGATCAATGATCTATTTGACCAGTTGCAAGGAGCTAAAGTATTTTCCAAGATCGATCTGCGATAAGGATACCACCAGCTGAAGATTCGAGAGCAAGATATACCTAAGACAGCTTTTACCACAAGGTATGGGCTATATGAGTATGTCGTTATGTCATTTGGTATGACTAACGCACCTGCCTATTTCATGAACATGATGAACAAGGTGTTTATGGAGTTTTTGGATAAGTTCGCCGTGGTGTTCATTGATGACATATTAGTCTACTCAAAGAATGAAGAGGAGCATAAGGAGCATTTGCGTTTGGTACTTGGGAAGCTCAGAGAACATCAACTATATGCCAAGTTCAGCAAGTGTGAGTTTTTGGTTGAAGGAAGTTGGATTCCTCGGACATGTTATATCCGGAGAAGGAATAGCAGTAGACCCCACCAAGGTTGTCACTGTGACAAATTGGGAAGCACCCACGTCAGTTGGAGAGATCCAGAGTTTTCTTGGACTCACAGGATACTACCGGAGGTTCATTGAGAATTTCTCGAAGATTGCAAAGCCTATGACAGAGTTGTTGAAGAAGGACACCAAGTTCAAATGGACTGAGGAATGTGAGGCCAGTTTTCATGAGTTGAAGAAACGCTGGGTTCAGCTCCAGTGTTGATTCTGCCAGATCAACGCAAGGATTATCAAGTGTATTGCGACGCTTCTCGTCGAGGACTTGGAGCAGTGCTTATGCAGGAGGGAAGAGTTGTTTCATATGCCTCACGACAGCTTAAACCCAATGAGTTGAATTATGCTACAAGCGATTTGGAGTTATCAGCCGTAGTGCATGCGTTGAAGACATGGAGACATTTTCTCATCGGGAACCATTGTGAGGTGTGCATGGATCACAAGAGTTTGAAGTATATCTTCATGCAGAAGGAGTTGAATCTCAGGCAAAGGAGATGGTTGGAGCTAATCAAGGATTATGATATGAGGTTGCATTATCATCCAGGAATGGCTAATGTAGTAGCTGATGCGTTGAGCCGCAAGAGTCATGTCAACACGCTCATGACCGGAGAGTTACCCCAGGAGTTAGCATAGGATCTTCGTGAACTATGTTTGGAAATAGTTCCGAGAGGCAATGTAGCCGCATTGGAGATTTAGTCTACTTTGATGGATAAGATCAGAGAAGCTCAGAAGACAGACAAAGAGATTGCCGAGATAAAAGAAAGGATGAGCAAAGGAAAGGCTAAAGGATTTCATGAGGATGAGAACGATACCTTATGGTTTGAGGACCGCGTATATGTGCCTAATGATCCGGAGATTAGGAAGTTGATTCTGCAGGAGGCCCATGATTCGCCATATTCGATTCACCCAGAAAATACAAAGATGTATCTAGATTTGAAGGATAGTTTTTGGTGGACCGGAATGAAGAAGGATATTGCGGAGTATGTAGCAGTTTGTGATGTATGTCAGAGAGTAAAGGCAGAGCATCAGAAGCCAGCAGGATTGCTACAGCCATTGCCGATACCCGAATGGAAGTGGGATAAGCTAGGCATGGATTTTATCACGGGATTGCCCAGGACTCGTTCAGGCTATGACTCGATATGGGTTGTAGTCAATCGTTTGACGAAGGTAGCTCATTTCATCCCAGTGAAGACCACTTATATCGGTGCTAAGTTGGCAAAGATATACATGACCAGGATCGTATGTCTGCATGGAGTTCCGAGGACCATTGTATCAGATAGAGGAACCCAGTTTACCTCAAAGTTCTGGAATCAGTTGCACGAAACTTTGGGTACCAGGCAAGAATTCAATACAGCCTTTCATCCACAGATAGATGGATAGACCGAGAGAGTCAATCAGATTCTGGAGGACATGCTGAGAGCTTGTGCGCTACAATATGGATCTAGTTGGGACGACAATTTGTCTTATGCAGAGTTCTCTTACAACAACAGTTATCAAGCCAGTTTGAAGATGGGCCCTTTCGAAGCTTTATATGGAAGGAGGTGCAGGACACCGTTGTTGTGGGATGAAGTTGGAGACCGTCAGTTGTTTGGACCAGATTTGATTAAAGAGTCTGAAGAGAAGGTTAAGCTGATTCGCGATAGACTCAAGGTAGCCCAATCCAGGCAGAAGAGCTATGCGGATTCTAAACGCAAGGAGACAGTTTACGAAGTCGGACATAGAGTTTATCTTCGTGTGTCCCCACTTCGAGGAGTTAAATGCTTTGGAGTTAAGGGAAAGTTAGCACCACGTTTTGTGGGACCATACAAAGTTTTGGGATGTATGGGAGAAGTTGCTTACAAGTTGGAATTGCCCGAAGGTTTGTCAGGAGTTCACGATGTGTTCCACATTTCCCAGTTGAAGAAGTGCCACGCAGAGATGGCCGATATCCCTCTGAGAGATATGGTGCCACTGGAAGCGATTCAGTTGGATAGCGATTTGACCTACGAGGAGAAACCAGTGAAGATTCTCGAGTTTGCCAGTCGAGTCACCCGCAGCAAAGTTATCAAGTTCTGCAAAGTTCAGCGGAGCCACCATACCGAAGATGAAGCCACCTGGGAACGAGAGCAAGACCTATAGAAGGACCACCCTCACCTATTTTCTAGCCAACCCGAATCTCGAGGGCAAGATTCATCTTAAGGGGGGTAGGTTTGTAACATCCCAAAATTTCAATTTGGAATGTTATATATTAGATCATCATTGTATATCATATTTTATTGCATTTTGGCTTGATCCTAGAAATTCTACGCGACTCAAGGACCCACAGAGAGAGTTGGGGATTTCGTTATTTTCATATTTGAGTTTTCTCAAATTTTGAAAAAAAGGATCGTTTGATTTTAATTATTTTCTCTTCGAATATTTCTTTCATAAAAATAAAAGAGAGGGGATAAAATGACTTTCCCAAAACAAAGAAATATTGGAGATTAAATATTAAAATCAAACAAGAATTTTATTCGGAGTTTTATCGCTATTTTATTTGAATTAGGAAAAATATGTGTTTTTCAAAATTGCATTAGAGGCCCAAATAAATGTTCATTGTGTCCGCTATATTTTTAGGGACGGGGAAAATTTACTTCAGGATTTTTGAGTCTGTTTAGTATTTCTTTTATTTCTTTTTCTGCGCGGAATATTTTTTTAAAAAAAGTCCACCGCCTTATCGGGCCGTGTCCGACCCGGACACTGTACCCGGGCGGCCTTATAAGCCGAGGCCGAGGCCTCGCCAGCCCAAGTCGCCACCGCCACCCGAAACCCTAGCCACCGACGATGACTTCGCCGTCGCCGCCGCGACTCGTTCGCCGCCGCCCCGTCGTGTGCCGCCACCGCCGCCCTGTGCCGCCGCCGCCGGATCCCGTCGCCGCCGCCCCGGATCCTGTCACCGTCGCCCCAACCGCCGCCGCCACCCGCCGTCGCCCTGCCGCCGGAGCACCCCACCGCCACCGCCGGAACTCCACCGGAGCCGCCGCCGTTCGTCCCGAGGAAGCCGCCGGTTTTCTTCGGAAAACTATACGGTTTTTTAAGAACCCATGGTTATTTTTATTATTATTAGATCGGGTTTTTTCAGTTTAGTTATTTAGCGAACACCCATTCATTCATTTGTTTTAACAAACGGTTTTCACTCGTTAGCCGCAGACAGCGAACGTTCGTTCGTTAGCCTGTTTGTCAGTTTTTCTTTTTCTAGGGATTTTCTGCGATTATTTTCGATCGCGATTTCTGCCCTGATTTTCGTTATAGTTTATCTTTTCGCTCGTTTATCGGAATCAGGCGATTCAAGCACCTAGAGTTTCGTCTTGAAGCCCTCTTTCTGCTTAAGCAACTTAAACAAGCTTTTGCTACTGTAAAATTTGACTTAAGTCCATATTAGTAAACGGAGCTTGTTTCTTCGCAGTTTGAGTTTCGTTGCTTCGTTTGATTTGATTCTTTTTGCAAACCAGAGTTCTTAAGTTGAACTTTCTAGCTAGATCTCTTACTTCAGTTTTACCCGTGCTTCTAGTTGAGTGCTTATTGTATGCTTGTTTGTTTGCGATAGAGTACCCGGAGCATGCTACTACGAGTCTCTAGGTTTCACGGATCATCAGCAAGGCAAGTAAGACTTTGATCATACCTTTTTACTACCCAGTTTTATTGCATTAGATAAATCCTCAAACAACTGCATGGTTAGGATCTGATTAATATGTGGGTTTTGGGAAGTAGATGAGGTAGTACCTATTGTCTTGTTTATTATCAAACCTTTGGGAGTTACTTGTACGTTGTTTATATTGCTATGCTATGCTTGTAGACGTGGTTTGGGTGAGTGTATCCATGACAGATGTGAGTATTGTTATTTAATGGTTAACTTAAGGTGGCTACTTGAATACACATCTGGGTGGATTGAGGCACCTGGGGAACCCAGTGTTGCCTTTTTTTTTGGAAATCCCGGGGTTACCATGTGATTATCCTATGGACTGCCACCCTGGCTCAAAGGGATCATAAGATTATTCATGCTAGAAACTTCCGTGTGCAGCCACAAGCTACTATGGGCTCTAGCATAGTTGAGTAAGTTGCAAGACCTCTTTTAGTGGTGGGCTAGCAGATGTAGGGGAAAGTAGGTGTAACTTTCCACCCAGAGTAAAGAGTTATTGTTTCAGAAAGACTGTGTCTCGATTCTCTGACCATAGATGTATTCGAGTCTTGTGGGGAAAAGTGCGCAAACCTTTGCAGAGTGTATAAACTAACCATGGTTAGCCGTGTCCCCGGTTATGGACATCTTGAGTATCTAGTTCTTGGATTATCATGTTGATCTCATCACTCTTAATTATAATTTGATTGGGTTTAATGATGATGCTTAATTGGGATTGAGTTGGAGGAACCTTCTCAATGTTTAACAACCACCATGATAGTTAAATAAAATTTATTCATTGGCTTTATGCAAAACTGTAACCTTAGAGCTTTCCACCAGCCATATATGCATGTAGTGATAGCATTATTCTGTTCATTACTCTCTTGTGTTACATTGCCAGCATATTCCATGTGCTGACCCGTTTCGGGCTGCAATGATGATGTTGCAGACTTTTCAGACGACGAGTAAGGTGCCTTAGGTCGTGCTCCTTCACTCAGTGATGTTGTTGGAGTTGATGGACTCACTTTATCTTCCAAGCCTTCTGCTGGTATCGATATTAGATGTACTTAAGCCATATTTATTGTAATAAGTTCTCTTTTGAGGCATTCGATGTAATAAGTGTGTGATTGCTACTCTGATATAAATCCTTCAAGTATTGTGCGTGTCAGCATTACCGATCCAGGGATGACACTGATGCACAGAGATCAGACTATTTGAGGTCTGGTCGCTACAGGAGGAATGCCTTGTGTGCTATCAAACGTCACAACTTAATTGGGTGATTACAAAGATGCTTTACAGGTATCTCCGAAGGTGTTTGTTGGGTTGGCATAGATCAAGATTAGGATTTGTCACTCTGAGTATCAGAGAGGTGTCTCTGGGCCCTCTCAGTAATGCACATCATAAGAAACCCTTGCAAGCAAAGTGACTAATGAGTTAGTTGTAGGATGATGCATTACGGAACGAGTAAAGATACTTGATGGTAACGAGATTGAACTAGGTATGAAGATACCGATGATTAAATCCCGTGCAAGTAACATACCGATGACAAAGGGAATAACGTATGTTGTCATTACGGTTCGAATGGTAAAGATCTTTGTAGAATATGTGGGAGCCAATATGAGCATCCAGGTTCCGCTATTGGTTATTGACCAGAGAGGTGTCTTGGTCATGTCTACATAGTTCTCGAACCCGTAGGGTCCGCACGCTTAACGTTCGATGATGATTTGGTATTATATGAGTTATCTGATTTGGTGACCGAATGTTGTTTGGAGTCCCGGATGAGATCGCGAACCTGACGAGGGGTCTTGAAATAGTTGAGAGGTAAAGATTGATATATTGAATGATAGTATTCAAACACCGGAAGTGTTCTGGAATGTATCGGGTTCATATCAGAGTACCGGGGGGGTTACCGGAACCCCCGGGGGATGATATGGGCCATAGGAGGGGAGCCCACGAGCCCACAAGGGGTGGCGCCCCCCCCCCCCCAAGGAAGGAGGCCGAATTGGAGTAGGAGGAGGGGGCGGCGCCCCCCTCTTTGCTTCCTCCCCCCCTCTCTTCCCTTCTCCCCTTCCCGGTGAAAGGAAAGGGGGGAGGCCGACTTGGACTAGGAGCCCAAGTAGGATTCCTACTACTTGGGCGCGCCTAAGGCTGCCTCCCTCTCCCTCCCTCTTTTATATACGTGGGGAGGGGGCACCTAGAACATACATTAACTATTCCTAGCCGTGTGCGGTGCCCCCCTCCAAAGTTTACGCGTCTCGTCATATTCACATAGTGCTTAGGCGAAGCCCTGCGCGGATCACTTCACCATCACCGTCACCACGCCGTCGTGCTGATGTAACTCTCCCTCAACACTTTGCTAGATCAAGAGTTCGAGGGACGTCATTGAGCTGAACGTGTGTAGAACTCGGAGGTGCTACGTTCGGTGCTTGATCAGTCAGAACGAGAAGAAGTTCGACTACATCAACCGCGTTAACAAACACTTCCGCTTTCGGTCTACGAGGGTGCGTGGACACACTCTTCCCCTCTCGTTGCTATGCATCTCCTAGATAGATCTTGCGTGAGCGTAGGAAAATTTTGAAATTGCATGCTACGTTTCCCAACAGTCTATATAATGATCATTGCCTGGATATCATCATGAGTATTTTAAGTTCTATCAATTGCCCAACAGTAATTTGCTATTCCACCATTTGCTATTTTTCTCGAGAGAAGCCACTAGTGAAACCTACGGCCCCGGGTCTCTTCTTTAATATATTTGCCTTCATGGTCTATTTTAATTGCTTTTATTTTTAGATCTATTAAACCAAAAATACAAAAATACTTTGTTGCACTTTATTTTATTTGTGATCTATTTATCCAATCTATTACAACTTTCTCCCGTCTCCGTGCCAATTTCTGGCGCCGTTACCCGAAAGGGGTTTACGACCCCTTTAACACGTCGGGTTGCGAGTATTTGTTATTTGTGTGCATGAGCTGTTTACGTTGTGCTGCGTGGTTCTCCTACTGGTTCGATAACCTTGGTCTCATCACTAAGGGAAATACCTACCTTTATTGTGCTGCATCATCCCTTCCTCTTTGGGGAAATACCGACGTAGTTCAAGCAAACATCAATACGTCTCCGACGTATCTATAATTTATGAAGTATTCATGCCATGTTTACAACAATTTTATATGGTTTTGGTATGATTTGACTAGAACTAACCCAGACTAACGTTGTTTTCAGCAGAACTACCGTGGTGTCATTTTTTGTGCAGAAATAAATGTTCTCAGAATAGGCTAAAAATTTACGGTGATTTTTAATGGACCAAAAGGGAACCCCGAAGCACAAGAGTTGGACTAGAAGAGTCCCGAGGCGACAACAAGGTAGGGGGCACACCCTACCCCCCCGGGAGGGTGCTCCTACCCTGTCGCTGCCTCGTGGACCCCCTTGACGTGAGACCAACGCCAAAATTCCTATAAATACCAAAAAAACAAAAAAAAACTAGATAGACTGTTCCGCCGCCGCAAGTCTCTGTAGCCACGAAAAATCAATCTAGGCCCTCTCCGGGACACTGCCGGAGGGGGCCATCATCAGCGGAGGCCATGGAGGAGGATCCCGGAGGGGACCATCATCACCATGGAGGCCAAGGACTAGAGGGAGAACCTCTTCCCATCTAGGGGGCGGCCATGGAAGAGGAAGCACAAGGGGAAGGCTCTCTCTCTCCTCCCCCCCTCTCGGTGGCGCCGTAGTGCCACCGGGGGAACCATCACCGCGGTGATTGTCTTCATCAACATCACCATCTTCATCACCTTCCTCATCTCTTTTAAGCGTTCCACTCTACCGCACCCCGATGTAATTGTTGGGGAACGTAGTAATTTCAAAAAAAAAATCCTACGCACACGCAAGATCATGGTGATGCATAGCAACAAGAGGGGAGAGTGTCGTCCACGTACCCTCGTAGACCATAAGCGGAAGGGTTATTACAACGCGGTTGATGTAGTTGTACGTCTTCACGATCGACCGATCCTAGTACCAAACGTACGGCACCTCTGAGATCTGCACATGTTCAGCTCGGTGACGTCCCACGAACTCACGATCTAGTAGAGCTTGAGGGAGAGTTCCATCAGCACGACGGAGTGATGACGGTGTTGATGAAGTTACCGACGCAGGGCTTCGCCTAAGCACCGCTACGATATGACCGAGGTGGATTATGGTGGAGGGGGGCAACACACATGGCTAAAGATCAATGATCAAGTTGTGTGTCTATGGGTGCCCCCTCCATCGTATATAAAGGAGTGGAGGAGGGGAGGGGCCAGCCCTCCTAGGCGCCCCCAAGGGGAGTCCTACTCCCACCGGGAGTAGGACTCCAACCCTTCCAAGAGTAGGAGTAGGAGAGAGGGAAGGAGGAGAGAGGGGAAAGGAAAGGGGGGCGCCGCCCCCCGTCCTTGTCCAATTCGGACTAGAGGGGGAGGGGGCATGCGGCCTGCCCTGGCCACCCCTCCTCTTCTCCACTAAGGCCCAATTGGCCCATTACACTCCCCGGGAGGTTCCGATAACCCCCCCCCCCCCCCCTCGATACTCCGGTATTTGTCCGAACTTGCCCGGAACCCTTCCAAAGTCCAAACATAGTCATCCAATATATCGATCTTTATGTCTCAACCATTTCGACACTCCTCGTCATGTCCGTGATCATATCCGGGACTCCGAACTACCTTCGGTATATCAAAACACATAAACTCATAATATCGATCGTCACCGAACGTTAAGCGTGCGGACCCTACGAATTCGAGAACTATGTAGACATGACCAAGACACGTCTGCGGTCAATAACCAATAGCGGAACCTGGATGCTCATATTGGCTCCTACATATTCTACGAAGATCTTTATCGGTCAAACCGCATAACAACATACGTTGTTCCCTTTGTCATCGGTATGTTACTTGCCCGAGATTCGATTGTCGGTAGCTCAATACCTAGTTCAATCTCGTTACCGGCAATTCTCTTTACTCGTTCCGTAATGCATCATCCAGCAACTAACTCATTAGTCACATTGCTTGCAAGGCTTATAGTGATGTGCATTACCGAGAGGGCCCAGAGATACCTCTCCGAAACACGGAGTGACAAATCCTAATCTCAATCTATGCCAACTCAACAAGTACCATTGGAGACACTTGTAGAGCACCTTTATAATCACCTAGTTACATTGTGACATTTTGTAGCACACAAAGTGTTCCTCCGGTAATCGGGAGTTGCATAATCTCATAGTCATAGGAACATGTATAATAAGTCATGAAGAAAGCAATAGCAGTAAACTAAAATGATCAAGTACTAAGCTAACGGAATGGGTCAAGTCAATCACATCATTCTCCAAATGATGTGATCTCGTTTATCAAATGACAACTCATGTCTGTGGTTATGAAACTATAACCATCTTTGATCAATGAGCTAGTCAAGTAGAGGCATACTAGTGACACTATGTTTGTCTATGTATTCACACATGTATTATGTTTCCGGTTAATACAATTCTAGCATGAATAATAAACATTTATCATGAAATAAGGAAATAAATAATAACTTTATTATTGCCTCTAGGGCATATTTCCTTCATACTTCCACTTGCACTAGAGTCAGTAATCTAGATTACACAGTAATGATTCTAACACCCATGGAGTCTTGGTGCTGATCATGTTTTGCTCGTGAGAGAGAGGCTTAGTCAACGGTTCTGCAACATTCAAATCCGTATGTGTCTTGCAAATCTCTGTGTCTCTCAACTGGACTTGATCACGGATGGAATTGAAGCGTCTCTTGATGTGCTTGGTTCTCTTGTGAAATCTGGATTCCTTTGCCAAGGCAATTGCACCAGTACTGTCACAAAAGATTTTCATTGGAACCGATGCACTAGGTATGACACCTAGATCGGATATGAACTCCTTCATCCAGACTCCTTCATTTGCTGCTTCGGAAGCAGCTATGTACTCCGCTTCACACGTAGATCCCACCATGACGCTTTGTTTAGAATTGCACCAATTGATAGCTCCACCGTTCAATATAAATACGTATCCGGTTTGCGATTTAGAATCGTCCGGATCAGTGTCAAAGCTTGCATCGACGTAACCATTTACGACGAGCTCTTTGTCACCTCCATAAACGATAAACATATCCTTAGTCCTTTTCAGGTATTTCAGGATGTTCTTGACCACTGTCCAGTGATCCACTCCTGGATTACTTCGGTACCTCCCTGCTAAACTAATAGCAAGGCACACATCAGGTCTGGTACACAGCATTGCATACATGACGGAGCCTATGGCTGAAGCATAGGGAACACTTTTCATTTTCTCTCTATCTTCTCCAGTGGTCGGGCATTGAGTCTAACTCAACTTCACACCTTGTAACACAGGCAAGAACCCTTTCTTTGCTTGATACATTTTGAACTTTTTCAAAACTTTATCAAGCTATGTGCTTTGTGAAAGTCCAATTAAGCGTCTTGATCTATCTTTATAGATCTTGATGCCCAATATATAAGCAGCTTCACCGAGGTCTTTCATTGAAAAACTTTTATTCAAGTATCCTTTTATGCTATCCAGAAATTCTATATCATTTCCAATCAACAATATGTCGTCCACATATAGTATTAGAAATGCTATAGAGCTCCCACTCACTTTCTTGTAAATACAGGCTTCTCCAAAAGTCTGTATAAAACCGTATGCTTTGATCACACTATCAAAACGTTTATTCCAACTCCGAGAGGCTTGCACCAGTCCATAAATGGATCTCTGGAGCTTGCACACTTTGTTAGCACCTTTAGGATCGACAAAACCTTCTGGTTGCATCATATACAACTCTTCTTCTAGAAATCCATTCAGGAATGCAGTTTTGACATCCATTTGCCAGATTTCATAATCATAAAATGCGGCTATTGCTAACATGATTCGGACAAACTTAAGCATCGCTACAGGTGAGAATGTCTCATCGTAGTCAACCCCTCGAACTTGTCAAAAACCTTTCGCAACAAGTCGAGCTTTGTAGACAGTAACATTACCGTCAGCGTCAGTCCTCTTCTTGAAGATCCATTTATTCTCGATGGCTTGCCGATCATCGGGCAAGTCAACCAAATTCCACACTTTGTTCTCATACATGGATCCCATCTCAGATTTCATGGCTTCAAGCCATTTTGTTGAATCTGGGCTCATCATCGCTTCCTCATAGTTCGTAGGTTCGCCATGGTCAAGTAACATGACCTCCAGAATAGGATTACCGTACCACTCTGGTGCGGATCTTACTCTGGTTGACCTACGAGGTTCGGTAGTAACTTGATCTGAAGTTTCTTGATCAATATCATTAGCTTCCTCAATAATTGGTGTAGGTGTCACAGGAACCGGTTTCTGTGATGAACTACTTTCCAATAAGGGAGTAGGTACAATTACCTTATCAAGTTCTACTTTCCTCCCACTCACTTCTTTCGAGAGAAACTCCTTCTCTAGAAAGGATCCATTCTTAGCAACGAATGTCTTGCCTTCGGATCTGTGATAGAAGGTGTACCCAACAGTCTCCTTTGGGTATCCTATGAAGACACATTTCTCCGATTTGGGTTTGAGCTTATCAGGTTGAAGCTTTTTCACATAAGCATCGCAGCCCCAAACTTTAAGAAACGACAACTTTGGTTTCTTGCCAAACCATAGTTCATAAGGCGTTGTTGATAACCCGCAAGTATACGGGATCAATTGTCGCCTCTTTCGATAAGTAAGAGTGTTGAACCCAACGAGGAGCTAAAGGTAGAACAAATATTCCCTCAAGTTCTATCGACCACCGATACAACTCTACGCACGCTTGACGTTCGCTTTACCTAGAACAAGTATGAAACTAGAAGTACTTTGTAGGTGTTGTTGGACAGGTTTGCAAGATAATAAAGAACACGTAAATAAAAAGTAGGGGTTGTTTAGATAAAGAAGCAATAAAGTAAATATCGCGAGTGTGGAAAAGTGGTGGTAGGAGTTGTGAAATTGTCCCTAAGAAATTGACTACATTACTAGACCGGTAATCACTATTGCAATTCTATTTGAGGGAGAGGCATAAGCTAACATACTTTCTCTTCTTGGATCATATGAACTTATGATTGGAACTCTAGCAAGCATCCGCAACTACTAAAGATCATTAAGGTAAAACCCAACCATAGCATTAAAGCATCAAGTCCCCTTTATCCCATACGCAAACAACCTACTTACTGGGGTATGTGCTTCTGTCACTCACGCCACCCACCATAAGCAAATCATGAACATATTGCAAACCCTACAACGGGGATCCCTCACGCTTACGCGACACGGAGGGCACAATAGGACAACACCAATAATAAAACATTCAACTCAAACCAATCATAGCAATTCATCAATCACCGACAGGACAATGAAAATCTACTCAGACATCATAGGATGGCAACACATCATTGGATAATAATATGAAGCATAAAGCACCATGTTCAAGTAGAGGGTACAACGGGTTGCGGGATAGTGGACCGCTGAATATAGATGGGGGAAGGTGATGGAGATGTTGGTGAAGATGGCGGAAGTGTTGGTGAAAATCGCGGTGATGATGATGGCCCCCGGCAGCGCTCCGGCGCCACCAGAAGCAAGGGGGAGAGAGCCCCCCTTCTTCTTATTCTTCTTCCTTGACCTTCTCCCTAGATGGGAGAAGGGTTTCCCTTCTGGTCCTTGGCTCCCATGGCGTGGGAGGGGCGAGAGCCCCTCCGAGATTGGATCTATCTCTCTGTCTCTCTCTGTTTCTGCTTTCCAGATTCTGCCCCTTCACCGTTTCTTTTATATCCGGAGATCCGTAACTCCGATTGGGGTGAATCTTTTGCCAGATCTTTCTCATAAAATTAGCTTTCTTGCGGCAAAAGAAGAGCACCAACCACCTTACGGGGGGCCCAGGAGAGTCCAGGGCGCACCTGCCTCCCTGGGGCGTGCCCCCTATCTCCTGGCCACCTCGGGCACCGTCTCGCGTTGATTTTACTTCCCAAAAATCACAAATATTCCAAAATAATTCTCCGTCCGTTTTTATCCCGTTTGGACTCCGTTTGATATGGGTTTTCTGCGAAACATAAAACATGCAACAGACAGGAACTGGCACTGGGCACTGGATCAATATGTTAGTCCCAAAAAAATAGTATAAAAAGTTGCCAAAAGTATATGAAAGTTGTAGAATATTGGCATGGAACAATCAAAAATTATAGATACGACGGAGATGTATCAGCATCCCCAAGCTTAATTCTTGCTCGTCCTCGAGTAGGTAAATGATAAAAAAGATAATTTTTGATGTGGAATGCTACCTAGCATAATCTTGATCATATATCTAATCATGGCATGAATATTAAGACACGAGTGATTCAAAGCAATAGTCTATCATTTGACATAAAAACAATAATACTTAGGGCATCCCAACAAACAATCATGTCTTTCAAAATATCAATGCTTCCAAAACGTTATCCCTACAAAATCATATAGTCTTGTATGCTCCATTTTCTTAACACAAGGTACCCCTCATGCCTATCCCGGTGTCAGCCAAACAATTGTTTCATACTTTAGTATTCTCAAACTTTTTCAAATTTCACGCAATACATGAGCGTGAGCCATGGATATAGCACTATGGGTGGAATAGAATATGATGGTGGAGGTTATGTGGAGAAGACAAAAAGGGAGAAAGTCTCACATCGACGCGGCTAATCAACGGGCTATGGAGATGCCCATCAATTGATGTCAATGCGAGGAGTAGGGATTGACATGCAACGGATGCACTAAGAGCTATAAGTGTATGAAAGCTCAACAAAAGAAACTAAGTGGGTGTGCATCCAACTTGCTTGCTCATGAAGGCCTAGGGCATTTGAGGAAGCCCATCGTTGGAATATACAAGCCAAGTTCTATAACAAAAATTCCCACTAGTACATGAAAGTGACAACATAGGAGACTCTCTATATGAAGAACATGGTGCTACTCTGAAGCACAAGTGTGGTAAAAGGATAGTAACATTGCCCCTTTTCTTTTTCTTTCTTTTTCTTTTCTTTTCTTTTTTTTTCTTTTTTTTGGCGGGCTTCTTTGGCCCCCCTTTTTTATTTAGGCTTCTTTGGCCTCTTTTTTTCATTTTTTTTCATGGGGCAATGCTCTATAATGATGATCATCACACTTTTATTTACTTACAACTCGATACTAGAACAAAGATATGACTCTATATGAATGCTTTCGGCGGTGTACCAGGATGTGCAATGATCTAGCATAGCAATGACATCAAAAAACGGGCAAGCCATGAAAACATCATGCTAGCTATCTTATGATCATGCAAGGCAATATGAAAATGAATGCTCAAGTCATGTATATGATGATGATGGAAGTTGCATGGCAATATATCTCGGAATGGCTATGGAAATGCCATAATAGGTAGGTATGGTGGCTGTTTTGAGGAAGATATAAGGAGGCTTATGTGTGATAGAGCGTATCGTATCATGGGGTTTGGATGCACCGGCGAAGTTTGCACCAACTCTCGAGGTGAGAAGGGGCAATGCACAGTACCGAAGAGGCTAGCAATGATGGAAGGGTGAGAGTGCGTATAATCCATGAACTCAACATTAGTCATAAAGAACTCACATACTTATTGCAAAAATTTATTAGCCCTAGAAACAAAGTACTATGCGCATGCTCCTAGGGGGGAGGTTGGTAGGAGTTAACCATCGCGCGCCCCCGACCTTCACGCAAAGATAAACAATCAAAATACAATGCGCGCCAATTTGGTTACATAGTTTATAGACCATACATGCATGCTTCGGGAATCACAAACCTTAACACCAACATCCTTACTAAACACAACCATCTACTAGTACCTCCCACATATTATCACCTCTATATATCCCAAAACTATTGCAAGGAATCAAACATATCATATTCAGTGATCCACAAGTTTATGTAGGATTTTATGACTAACCATGCGATTGACCAATTCCTGTCATCTCTCTAAACAGATATAAGTGAAGCAAGAGAGTTTAATTCTTTCTACAAAAGATATGCCCACGCTCTAACAAATATAAGTGAAGCAAAATAACATTCTACAAATGGCGGTTTTCTATGTGAAGAGAAACAGGCAATCCAAACTTCAAATGATATAAGTGAAGCACATGAAGCATTCTATAAAGCCATACTCAAAAGATTTAAGTGAAGTGCAATGAGCATTCTATAAATCAACCAAGGACTATCTCATACCAGCATGGTGCATAAAATAAAAAGTGAAAACTAAATGCAAAAGACGCTCCAAGACTTGCACATATCGCATGAACGAAACGAATCCGAAAGCATACTGATACTTGTTGAAGAAAGAGGGGATGCCTTCCGGGGCATCCCCAAGCTTAGACACTTGAGTCTCCTTGAATATTTACTTGGGGTGCCTCGGGCATCCCCAAGCTTGATCTCTTGCCTCTCTTCCTTTTCCTCATATCGAGACCTCCTCGATCAAACACTTCATCCACACAAAACTTCAACAGAAAACTCGATAAGATCTGTTAGTATAATAAAGCAAATCACTACTCCAGGTACTGTTGCAAACCAATTCATATTTTGTTTTTGCATTGTGTCTACTGTAATATAGCTTTTCCATGGCTTAATCCACTGATATAAATTGATAGTTTCATCAAAACAAGTAAACTATGCATCAAAAACAGAATCTGTCAAAAACAGAACAGTCTGTAGCAATCTGAACATTCACCATACTTATGGCACCCCAACAATTCTACCAAAATTGGGAAAAATAAAAAATTTGTACAGAAAGACAATGAAAAAGGAATCAGAACCATTTGACTTTCCAGTTAAAAATGTAAAATCGCGCACTACAGCCAAAGTTTCTGTCCTGCACCGCACAAACCAACAAGCATTGTAGACATCCTAAAGGCAAACCTTGGTACATTATTTTTATAATACAATGGAATTGTACAAGGGGATAATTATTTTTGATGAAAAGTGTCTGTAATTAAGATTCACAAAGTTTCCGTGAGCATGAACAAAGTTCAAGCAGCTCTCCCACTTCAACAATGCTTGTCTTTCTCACTTTCACTTTCCTTTTTGAAAATTTTTGGGTTCCCCTCTTTATTTTTTTTGTTTTCAAACTTTATACAAGCACTCAACAGAAATAAATGACTCTCTAAAACTTCCGGGTTGTCTCCCTAGCAGCGCTTTCTTTAAAGCCATTAAGCTAGGCATATAGTGCTCAAGTAATGGATCCACCCGGATCCCAAGGTATATCAAAGCCAATTTTAATTAACAATGATTTGTAATTTAGTAGTGAGCACAAAGTAACATATATCAAGCAACAACGAAGTCTAACTCTCGTCCTATGCATCGGCACGTCATAAAAGAACAATTCATGCACACCAAGTAAAGGCCAATGCATAGTATAAGCAGTTTCTTGCAATTTTATCATATTGGAAACATAGAGAGGATGAGATATAGTTCCTCTCTCATAATAATTGCAAGTAGGAACAGCAAGCACATGCATATTATATCTATCAAAATCATCGTGTGCAACGGTAAAATGCAACCCGTCAATATAATCCTTAATAAGCACAAACTTCTCCGATATAGTGTAGTTTGGAGAATTCAGAAGGATAATAGGACTATCATGCGTGGGTGCAATAGAAACAATTTCATGTTTAACATAAGGAACTATAGCAAGTTCATCTCCATAAGCATAATTCATATTGGCATCTTGGCCACAAGCATAGCAAGCATCATCAAAAAGGGATATTTCAAGAGAATCAACGGGATCATAACAATCATCATAGCAATCATCCTTCGGTAAGCACGAAGGGGAATTAAAAAATGTATGAGTTGAAGAGTTACTCTCATTAGAAGGTGGGCACAGGTAGCTAATCCGCTCTTCCTCCTTTTGTTCTTCGCTCTCCTCATCATCTTTTTCATCCAATGAGCTCACAATTTCAGTAATTTCTTCTTCCGTAGCTTCCTGCAAAATATTAATCTCTTCTTGGACAGCAGAGAAGTCCTCAGTATATGGTTTAACATAGGCATTAGAAGCATAATTATCATAACAATATTCAAGTATGGCAAAAATTTCAGATTTATATAGAGTAGCATCATACTTTTCAATCAAAGAAGCAATTTCATAAGCACCCTTAAAAGCAACAAATTCTTCAATTTGTTGAACATCATAGTAATTATAAACACCCTTAACATACGAAGATACGATTCCATTATCACTAGACAAGCATTGATAGGGAAGGTGTTTCTTAGGGTTTTCAGAACAACAAGTAAAACTATATAGTTCACATAAAGTCCAAGCATCGCATTGCAAACGATGAATTTGATCCAGTAAAAGTTTCCCTTCTTCAGATATACGGTGTCGCACATAACAAGCATGCTCATCTAAAGATTTGCCCTCAACTAAGCTAGTTGGGGTTTCAGCACGAGCACATAGGGATCGAAGATGATCCAAGTAAAAAGTTTCAGTAGTGTGATAGATTTTGAGTGGTTCTTCAACCATTGGTGCAGTAGGTACAACTAATTTTTTTTTGGTATTTTGCGTTTCCTACCCATAACTAAAGATAGAAAACTACTAAGAACAACAAATAAAAATTACTTAGTGATAAAGCAAACACACGAGAATATTCACCCCATGCTATGACTCCCCGGCAACGGCGCCAGAAAAAGGTCTTGATAACCCGCAAGTATACGGGATCAATTGGAGCCTCTTTCGATAAGTAAGAGTGTCGAACCCAACGAGGAGCTAAAGGTAGAACAAATATTCCCTCAAGTTTTATTGACCATCGATACAACTCTACGAACGCTTGACGTTTGCTTTACCTAGAACAAGTATGAAACTAGAAGTACTTTGTAGGTGTTGTTGGATAGGTTTGCAAGATAATAAAGAACACGTAAATAAAAAGTAGGGGCTGTTTAGATAAAGAAGCAATAAAGTAAATATAGCGAGTGTGGAAAAGTGGTGGTAGGAGTTGTGAAATTGTCCCTAAGCAATTGACTATGTTACTAGACCGGTAATCACTATTGCAATTCTATTAGAGGGAGAGGCATAAGCTAACATACTTTCTCTTCTTGGATCATATGCACTTATGATTGGAACTCTAGCAAGCATCCGCAACTACTAAAGATCATTAAGGTAAAACCCAACCATAGCATTAAAGCATCAAGTCCCCTTTATCCCATAAGCAAACAACCTACTTACTTTGGTATGTGCTTCTGTCACTCACGCCACCCACCATAAGCAAATCATGAACATATTGCAAACCCTACAGCGGGGATCCCTCATGCCTGCGCGACACGGAGGGCACAATAGGACAGCATCAATAATAAAACATGCAACTCAAACCAATCATAGCAATTCATCAATCACCGATAGGACAACGAAAATCTACTCAGACATCATAGGATGGCAACACATCATTGGATAATAATATGAAGCATAAAGCACCATGTTCAAGTAGAGGGTACAGCGGGTTGCAGTAGAGTGGACCACTGAATATAGATGGGGGAAGGTGATGGAGATGTTGGTGAAGATGGCGGAAGTGTTGGTGAAGATCGCGGTGATGATGATGGCCCCCGGCAGCGCTCCGGCGCCACCGGAAGCAAGGGGGAGAGAGCCCCCCTTCTTCTTCTTCTTCCTTGACCTTCTCCCTAGATGGGAGAAGGGTTTCCCTTCTGGTCCTTGGCTCCCATGGTGTGGGAGGGGCGAGAGCCCCTCCGAGATTGGATCTATCTCTCTGTCTCTCTCTGTTTCTGCGTTCTCAGATTCTACCCCTTCACCGTTTCTTTTATATCCGGAGATCCGTAACTCCGATTGGGGTGAATCTTTCTCCCAGATCTTTCTCATAAAATTAGCTTTCTTGCGGCAAAAGAAGAGCACCAACCGCCTTACGGGGGGCCCAGGAGAGTCCAAGGCGCGCCTGCCTCCCTGGGGTGCGCCCCCTATCTCCTAGCCACCTCGGGCACCGTCTCGCGTTGATTTTACTTCCCAAAAATCACAAATATTCCAAATAATTCTCCGTCCGTTTTTATCCCGTTTGGACTCAGTTTGATATGGGTTTTCTGCGAAACATAAAACATGCAACAGACAGGAACTGGCACTGGGCACTGGATCAATATGTTAGTCCCAAAAAAATAGTATAAAAAGTTTCCAAAAGTATATGAAAGTTGTAGAATATTGGCATGGAACAATCAAAAATTATAGATACAACGGAGATGTATCAGTCATCTCAACGGATTTAGATGGTGCCCTATTTAACGTGAATGCAACCGTCTCTAAAGCATAACCCCAAAACGATAGTGGTAAATCAGTAAGAGACATCATAGATCACACCATATCTAATAAAGTGTGGTTACGATGTTCGGACACACCATTACGCTGTGGTGTTCCGGGTGGCGTGAGTTGTGAAACTATTCCGCATTGTTTCAAATGAAGACCAAACTCGTAACTCAAATATTCTCCTCCACGATCAGATCGTAGAAACTTTATTTTCTTGTTACGATGATTTTCCACTTCACTCTGAAACTCTCTGAACTTTTCAAATGTTTCAGACTTATGTTTCATTAAGTAGATATACCCATATCTGCTTAAATCATCCGTGAAGGTGAGAAAATAACGATACCCTACGCGAGCCTCAATATTCATCGGACCATATACATCAGTATGTATGATTTCCAAAAAATCTGTTGCTCGCTCCATTGTTCCGAAGAACGGCGTTTTAGTCATCTTGCCCATGAGGCATGGTTTGCAAGTACCAAGTGATTCATAATCAAGTGATTCCAAAAGTCCATCAGTATGGAGGTTCTTCATGCGCTTTACACTAATATGACCTAAACGGCAGTGCCGCAAATAAGTTGCACTATCATTATCAATTCTGCATCTTTTGGATTCAACATTATGAATATGTGTATCACTACAATCGAGATTCAATAAAAATAGACCACTCTTCAAGGGTGCATGACCATAAAAGATATTACTCATATAAATAGAACAACCATTATTCTTAGATTTAAATGAATAACCATCTCGCATCAAAGAAGATCCAGATATAATGTTCATGCTTAACGCTGGCACCAAATAATAATTATTCAGGTCTAAAACTAATCCCGAAGTTAGATGTAGAGGTAGCGTGCCGACTGCAATCACATCGACTTTGGAACCATTTCCCACGCGCATCGTCACCTCGTCCTTAACCAATCTTCGCTTAATATGTAGTCCATGTTTCGAGTTGCAAATATTAGCAACAGAACCAGTATCAAATACCCAGGTACTACTACGAGCTTTAGTAAGGTACACATCAATAACATGTATATCACATATACCTTTGTTCACCTTGCCATCCTTCTTATTCGCCAAATACTTGGGGCAGTTCCGCTTCCAGTGGCCAGTCCCTTTGCAGTAGAAACACTCAGTCTCAGGCTTAGGTCCAGACTTGGGTTTCTTCTCCTGAGCAGCAACTTGTTTGTCGTTCTTCTTGAAGTTCCCCTTCTTCTTCCCTTTACCCTTTTTCTTGAAACTGGTGGTCTTGTTGACCATCAACACTTGATGCTCCTTCTTGATTTCTACCTTCGCGGCCTTTAGCACCACGAAGAGCTCGGGAATTGTCTTTTCCATCCCTTGCATATTATAGTTCATCACGAAGCTCTTGTAGCTTGGTGGCAGTGATTGAAGAACTCTGTCAATGACACTATCATCAACAAGGTTAACTCCCAGTTGAATCAAGTGATTATTATACCCAGACATTTTCAGTATATGTTCACTGACAGAACTATTCTCCTCCATCTTGCAGCTATAGAACTTGGAGACTTCATATCTCTCAATCCGGGCATTTGCTTGAAATATTAACTTCAACTGTTGGAACATCTCATATGCTCCATGACGTTCAAAACATCGTTTAAGTCCCGGTTCTAAGCCGTAAAGCATGGCACACTGAACTATCGAGTAGTCATCAGCTTTGCTTTGCCAGACGTTCACAGCGTCCGGTGTTTCTCCTGCAGCGTGTCTTGCACCTAGCGGTGCTTCCAAGATGTAATTCTTCTGTGCAGCAATGAGGATAATCCTCAAGTTATGGACCCAGTCCGTGTAATTTCTACCATCATCTTTCAACTTAGCTTTCTCAAGGAACGCATTAAAATTCAACGGAACAACAACACAGGCCATCTATCTACAACAACATAGACAAGCAAAATACTATTAGGTACTAAGTTCATGATAAATTAAAGTTCAATTAATCATATTACTTAAGGACTCCCACTTAGACAGACATCCCTCTAATCATCTAAGTGATCACGTGATCCAAATCAACTAAACCATGTCCGATCATCACGTGAAATGGAGTAGTTTTCAATGGTGAACATCACTATGTTGATCATATCTACTATATGATTCATGCTCGACCTTTCGGTCTCAGTGTTCCGAGGCCATATCTGCATATGCTAGGCTCGTCAAGTTTAACTCGAGTATTTCTGCGTGTGCAAAACTAGCTTGCACCCGTTGTACGTGAACGTAGAGCTTATCACACCCGATCATCACGTGGTGTCTCGGCATGACGAACTTTGGCAACGGTGCATACTTAGGGAGAACACTTATACCTTGAAATTTAGTGAGGGATCATCTTATAATGCTACCGTCAATCAAAGCAGAATAAGATGCATAAAGGATAAACATCACATGCAATCAATATAAGTGATATGATATGGCCATCATCATCTTGTGCCTTTGATCTCCATCTCCAAAGCACTGTCATGATCACCATCATCACCGGCGCGACACCTTGATCTCCAACGTAGCATCGTTGTCGTCTCGCCAACTATTGCTTCTACGACTATCACTACCGCTTAGTGATAAGGTAAAGCAATTACATGGCGATTGCATTTCATACAATAAAGCGACAACCATATGGCTCCTGCCAGTTGCCGATAACTCCATTACAAAACATGATCATCTCATACAATAAAATATAGCATCATGTCTTGACCATATCACATCACAACATGCCCTGCAAAAACAAGTTAGACGTCCTCTACTTTGTTGTTGCAAGTTTTACGTGGCTGCTACGGGCTGAGCAAGAACCGTTCCTACCTACGCATCAAAACCACAACGATATTTCGTCAAGTTAGTGTTGTTTTAACCTTCAACAAGGACCGGGCGTAGCCACACTCGATTCAACTAAAGTTGGAGAAACTGACACCCGCCAGCCACCTGTGTGCAAAGCACGTCGGTAGAACCAGTCTCGCATAAGCGTACACGTAATGTCGGTCCGGGCCGCTTCATCCAACAATACCGCCGAATCAAAGTATGACATGCTGGTAAGCAGTATGACTAGTATCGCCCACAACTCACTTGTGTTCTACTTGTGCATATAACATCTACGCATAAACCTGGCTTCGATGCCACTGTTGGGGAACGTAGTAATTTCAAAAAAATCCTACGCACACGCAAGATCATGGTGATGCATAGCAACGAGAGGGCAGAGTGTCGTCCACGTACCCTCGTAGACCGTAAGCAGAAGCATTATGGCAATGCGGTTGATGTAGTCGTACGTCTTCACGATCGACCGATCCTAGTACCGAACGTACGGCACCTCTGTGATCTGCACACGTTCAGCTCGGTGACGTGCCACAAACTCACGATCCAATAGAACTTCGAGGGAGAGTTCCGTCAGCACGAAGACGTGATGACGGTGTTGATGAAGTTACCGACGCAGGGCTTCGCCTAAGCACCGCTACGATATGACCGAGGTGGATTATGGTGGAGGGGGCACCGCACACGGCTAAAGATCAATGATCAACTTGTGTGTCTATGGGGTGCCCCCCTCCTCCGTATATAAAGGAGTGGAGGAGGGGAGGGGCCGGCCCTCCTACGCGCGCCCCAAGGGGAGTCCTACTCCCACCGGGAGTAGGACTCCACCCCTTCCAAGAGTAGGAGTAGGAGAGAGGGAAGGAGGAGAGAGGGGGAAGGAAAGGGGGGCGCTGCCCCCCTCCTTGTCCAATTCGGACTAGAGGGGGAGGGGGTGCGCGGCCTGCCCTGGACGCCCCTCCTCTTCTTCACTAAGGCCCAATAGGCCCATTACACTCCTCGGGGAGTTCCGGTAACCCCCCGGTACTCCTATATTTGTCCGAACTTGCCCGGAACCCTTCTGAAGTCCAAACATAGTCATCCCATATATCGATCTTTATGTCTCAACCATTTTGAGACTCCTCGTCATGTCCGTGATCATATCCGGGACTCCGAAGTACCTTCGGTACATCAAAACACATAAACTCATAATACCGATCGTCACGGAACGTTAAGCGTGCGGACCCTACAGGTTCGAGAACTATGTAGACATGACCGAGACATGTCTGCGGTCAATAACCAATAGCGGAACCTGGATGCTCATATTGGCTCCTACATATTCTACGAAGATCTTTATCGGTCAAACCACATAACAACATACGTTGTTCCCTTTGTCATCGGTATGTTACTTGCCCGAGATTCGATCGTCGGTATCTCAATACCTAGTTCAATCTCGTTATCGACAAGTCTCTTTACTCGTTCCGTAATGCATCATCCCACAACTAATTCATTAGTCACATTGCTTGCAAGGCTTATAGTGATGTGCATTACCGAGAGGGCCCAGAGATACCTCTCCAAAACACGGAGTGACAAATCCTAATCTCGATCTATGCCAACTCAACAAGTACCATTGGAGACACTTGTAGAGCACCTTTATAATCACCCAGTTACGTTGTGACGTTTGGTAGCACACAAAGTGTTCCTCCGGTATTCGGGAGTTTCATAATCTCATAGTCATAGGAACATGTATAAGTCATTAAGAAAGCAATAGCAATAAACTAAAATGATCAAGTGCTAAGCTAAGGAATGGGTCAAGTCAATCGCATCGTTCTCCTAATGATGTGATCCCGTTTATCAAATGACAACTCATGTCTATGGTTATGAAACTATAACCATCTTTGATCAACGAGCTAGTCAAGTAGAGGCATACTAGTGACACTATGTTTGTCTATGTATTCACACATGTATTATGTTTCCGGTTAATACAATTATAGCATGAATAATAAACATTTATCATGAAATAAGGAAATAAATAATAACTTTATTATTGCCTCTAGGGCATATTTCCTTCAGTAATCCCCTACTTGAACATGGTGCTTTATGCCACATATTATGATCCAATGATGTGTTGCCATCCTATGATGTTTTGAGTAGATTTCCTTTGTCTTTTGGGTTGATTGATGATCTAGATTGGTTTGATTGTATGTTTTACTTTGGTGTTGTCCTATGGTGCCTTCCGTGTCGTGCACACGTGAATGATTCCTGCTGTAGGGTGTTGCAATACGTTCATGATTCGCTTATAGTGGGTTGCTTGAGTGACAGAAGCATAAACCCGAGTAAGGGGGTTGTTGCGTATGCGATAAAGGGGACTTGATACTTTAATGCTATGGTTGGGTTTTACCTTAATGATCTTTAGTAGTTGTGGATGCTTGCTAGAGTTCCAATCATAAGTGCATATGATCCAAGAAGAGAAAGTATGTTAGCTTATGCCTCTCCCTCATATGAAATTGCAATGATGACTACCGATCTTGTTAACAATTGCCTAGGACAATTCTGCAGATCGACCCATCATTATTCCACACTCGCTACTTATAATATATAGTAATATATTCTAACTTTATGTTGACATCACCTACTTTTATATTTTATCTCTCTGATATCATGCAAAGCTATCTTCTTCATACCCACAATGTAGTTTTATTTCTCGTTTCTAGATGGAAGCAAATGTTCGGTGTACGTAGAGTCGTATCAGTGGCAGATAGGACTTGAGATAATATTGATCTTACCTTTAGCTCCTTGTGGGTTCGACACTCCATACTTATCACTTCCACCTTTGGAAATTACTACGATGATTCCTTGCACTTGGGGATTATAACGGAGCCCTCGGTCTAGTTGGTGTGTTGAAGCAAGTCAGCGGTGTAATGATGAAGCCCCCAGGGCATCTGAGGTGACGAAGCAAGTTGACGAGGTGACGCTGGAGTCCCCACATCAACCGATGTGATAGAGCACGCTGGCTTGATGAAGCGACAATGCGGGATGCTGACGCACCCGATCCGTGGGGCGACGACTTGACCTTGGGAATGACGAACCCTTGGTCGGCTAACCGAGGTGGCGATATGACGTGATTGACGTCAGCCGGATAAAGTGACGACACGGTGATGCCGATGCAGGTCGGCATTCATGGACTCTCTAGGTCAGATCAGTGTGGCACTGGCGTGACCATCAATAACACCTCAAAAAATGCTCAAAATTTGTAGACACGTGTTTGAGAACAAAACACAATACCCTAAGAAAAAATCCTCCAAGAAATATGTTCGGTAGTCTCTTCATGAAAAAAGATGAACTCGGGTTGGATATTTTCTCGCACAGAAAACATATTTGAAAATTGATGCACTTCGGCCCCCCCCCCCCCCCCGAGTTTGCACCGTTGGGCCGTCCTCAAATTTTGAGGGCTTGTCGGCATGAAAATTCCGCATGATTTGAACGGTTAGATCTCCAAAGAATGTCAAAGTTAGATTTGCACTCACGCAGATTTTGGTCCAGATCCAATAGGGTCTCGGTATATTGGCAAATGTTAGAGATTCTAGCTTTGGAACTCGCTAAAATTAATTTTATAGGGGTGTTTTATACTCAATTTCGCACTATCCCACCAAAGGAATCAAAACTATGCTCGAGGGGGCGGGGACGACAAAAACAAATCAGTTGTCCGGAAAATCTTGCACGCTCGCATGAGGGCAAAATTGACGTTAATCCCCTAAGCTCCATGGACGAATTTTACCGTGATCCCGGTCTAGATTGGAGCTGATGCTGATGAAGACACCCATCGATCTCTGACAGATCCAACATGGCATGCAGTTCTTGACCTGGACGTGGTGACTAGTTGAGTCGGCGACGAACGAGGTCGCATCGAAGACGAAAATCTATTTGGACGGAAAATTGCATCGAAACAGATCCGAACTCCCATCAAATCATTGTCATTACATACCAATGGCGGAGTCGATTCTGTCAGATCTCAAGCAAGAAGTGTCGAGCTAGTAGCCTAGATGCGATGATAACAAGGACACGAGGTTTACCTAGGTTCAGTCTCTCTAAATAGATAAAACACTACATCCTTCTTGTGTTGTATTGATTTGGATGAAGTACAGAGTACAGGTTGATCACCACAAGATCGTTGTGTCTCATCTCTAAGATGCTGTCAGATGTTCTATCGACTAGTCTAGCCTCGGTAATATAAGATTCCGGAGGCCTAGGATAATAGGATACCTAGTTGGCTATGTCGGTGGAGAGGAGTCGTTGTATTGAATGAAAAGGCTTCTGGAATCTTCCTTATACGCGTCACGGGCTGCCTGAAGGGGGTCCTCAGCCCGGCCCACCTGGCGGGGACTTGAGATGGTAGAGGCCCCTTAACCGGGACACCATCACTCCCCACATGGCAGCTCCTGGATATTTCCAAGATCAAAATGTAATGCACGAGCTTTTGGATAGTTTGCTAGAGCATGAAAAAATCCCCTCATTTGCATTAAATATTGCAGGTGTTACAAGTTGCCTAATTGTTGCACTTCCAACTATCAGCGGCGGCTTCACACAAACACTTCTAATTTTTTAGACATTCATCTTACAAATAAAGTTCCAAACATCTCTATTTTCATCTATCGCGTCATTGTTCTAATCCACCTCCTCGACCGCCATTTTTTTGAAGAGGTACCTTACACCCACTCTTCGTAAGAAAAAAATTCTGAATTTTCCACATAATACTATGCCATAGAATCTTCGCCTGTAATAGAATGGATATGAAATCTTATGATCAACTCGACATGATGGAAGTAAAACACATACCACACCACATACTCATCACATCTCCTCATACGCAAGGCATAAAGGTTCAGAAACCCATTTCAACCACGCTTTAATCCCCTTTCGAGTTATTTTGAGACCAAAATTCCCCTTTATCCAGTTATCCATTATATATTAACAATTACCCCATTATAAACTCCCCAACCAACTCATTGCTTGAGAAGGTCTGGGCCATGACACAATATCCTGCAACGAGGGAGAGGCACTACGCACGAAAGCTATCTAGAAGAAGTCCATTTAGACATTTTTTTTGCCTTAAGAAGACAAACACATGGAGAATTAGGATTATCTAGAAAACACCAAGCCTGTCTAGCTGTATGATTAAACAAGCAGATGTCTCAAAACCTCGTGCATCCATGCCCCTTTGGTCTCACCACTTTATCCCAGGCGAGCCAGTGAAAGAAACTTTATCACCCTACCCCCATCCCTACCAGGAATCTCGAATCAAGGGAGAGAGTTCATATTACAGACCACCCGGAATTTTAAAGACCCACATAACATAGGTTGGCAATGCCTGAAAAACTGTTTTTATAAGAATTTCTTTAGCCTCGTACGACGTGTTCTGCTCCGTCCAATCCAGTGCACGCTTCATAAACTTGTCCATGGTGGACTAGGATTTTTCTTGTTTCATACATCCCTCTGGACTGGCAGCCCCAAATATTTATGTTCAAAACTATCTCCCACCACTTTGAGAAGCACTAGGATCGGAACTTAGTTTCCAATACTACACTTTTTACTAGCTGCGATGGAACACTTCGAAGGGCAACCAATGCTTGATTGAGGACTGAAATTATTATCCAATAGCCAATTCATAATTTCTATAGCCTTCTTGGTAACCAACGCTTGATCCAAAGTTGCTTTAAAGAACAACATTGCCGTATATCTGAAGTTATGCAATACTATGAGATCGACTCGATTTCCCAACTCAAAGCATGCTACTCTTTCTATCCGAGTTTGCAAAGCATGCATGGGTTCTTGGCGACACATAATACATATTTCGTTAGTCGAATTGAGAATCTACTCGTGCATGCCTTATGGATCCGGATAGAGGGAGTACATGTCTTAACCAACACGCTCGATATATGCACTAATAGTCTCAATACCTTTCATTTGTCTAATTTTTGTTGGCATGTCTTAAGTTCAACACACCCGGTCCCTAAATCTTAAACCCTCAACACACTTGATCTATGCACTAATAACCTCAACCAGGTTGAGTCCCCAGTGTGTCTGACTATGTGTGATTTTCAGTGATAATGTTGCTTTGTGTACTCACCTAGTGGGCGTCTCAAGATTACAACACACAAAATGCACATACTAATGAAAACGTAATAATATGTTTCTCATTTCTCTTGTGATTAACTGTGTTCAAATTTGTTAAAGGGTTTCCAAAACTGAGATGTCATAAGATGGTGATGACTAGTGGAGGGGAGAGAGAGAGAGTATGATGGGTATGTTGTTAAAAAACATAGTGTTTCTTTTTTTTTCATCAAAAGGCTTTCTTACAAAATAATATAGGAATTTCCTAACGATTTCTTCGTACTATAAGTTTTTTTTTCATGTATTATATCTGTTTAAAAAGTTCTTTGTTTTCTTATATTACAAACTTTTACACGGATACAATATTACTCCCTCCGTAAAGAAATATAAGAGCGTTCATGTAACAACTTTTAGTTGTCTAAACACTTATATATTTTTTTATGAAGGGAGTATAATATTCAAGGGCGTCTCTAGTGGAGAAGCCCGTTTCCCTCGATATGTTGGCGCGAACGTTCGAACGCAAAACACATGCCAAACTATCTCCCCTAAAGCCGGGCTGAAAGTTCGAACTCTCTCAAGCCTAGCTATACGTGGGTGAAAAATAAAGGTTGTCTGGGCATGTCAGCCGCGTTGGCCTGATACATTGGCCCTATCGCAAACCCAACAAAAAGATTCGTCTAATCCTCACTCTCTCACCACCATATCTATCCTCTCCTCCCCCGAACCCTAGCCCAATGCACCCCAAACCCGCTCCGGCTCTGCTCGGTTGATCGGAGCAGAGAGGAGAGGATAGAATAGAAAGAGAGTGTGGACCAAATTGGGGTTTTGCTGAGTTTGGGATTGACCGGTGTCAAGCTGATATGTCAGGCATATTCAAACAACTCCTATTCTCTCATCCACACATGACCATTGAAAGGAGACATTTTGCTCAATTTTAGGAAACCCGTTGGGTGCACGTTTTTTTATCGGGACTGTCCGCGCGGACATATCGGGAAATGGGCTTCGCCCTCGGAAACATTACATTACATTGCGGTCCTGCATTTTGTTGCCCATTGGAAAACATTATTTTTGACTCACAAAAAACGTTATTTTTCATAATAAGAAGGAAAAAACTCACAATACCTTTTTTCTGGAACGGAAAACCTACCATCTTTGAGACCCCTGCGTAGTCGATCGGAAAAGCCCTAGCACGACCTTTCTATTTCAGTTCCATTCCATCCCGAGAAAACAAAACAAAAAGAAATAAGTACTTTCTCGGAGAGCAACAAGAGTCCACTAGTCCTACTCCGGTCCGGCCCTCCCCGCAGCCGCCGCGCGCACAGGCACAGCCCCGCAGCCCCAAACCAGAGCGAGCGGTCGGCGGCGCGGCGGAAGCGGGAATGATGGATGCGCGGCGGTGGCAGTCCCCGGCGGCGGCCGCCGCGGCGGCCGCCGCGGCGGCCGAGGCGGCGGCGGAGGACGCGTCCGGCGGCGGGGGCGGGCCCTCGAGGCGGCCGCCGCGCCGCGGGCTGCAGCGCGCGTCGCCCTACGGGCTGGGCCCCCGGCGCTGGCTCCGGAAGCCCCCGGTGGCCTCCAGTGTCTTCCCCGCCGCGTCGCGCGACCACACCGCCGCAGGTATATCCTCTCCCCCACCATTGTTATGTTCCGCGATTGACACCAATCTAGGGTTGCATAAGCACCGCAGAAGCCTTCCGATCCGGTCCATTTTAGCTGATTTATTCATGCCTGGGAACTTCATTTTGTTTTATCTATTTGATTGATATATATGGTTTGGTACCGTTCCATTTTCCTCCTTGGAACGTGCATAATATGGTTTGTTTGCCGAGTCAGCATGAGGTCAAGCTTGTGAGCTGAATCCTTGCCGTAGGTACAAGTTTGTGCAAGCGTCCAGCCAGCATTGTAGTTTTGTAGTAGAATTTCTGCAGCAAGCAGAGTAATTTCCACCAGTTCAGTTCACTATTCGATACTAATTCATCCTGTGTCTTGTGTTCACCGATGAAGCGATTCCTTATTTGATCTGGGTATTGGATAATATACACCTCTTTGCACCATTTATTATTGTTTTAATTTAATCTATGACGTGATCTGAAATTTGGATTGTCTCATATGCTTGCTGCCTCGTTGGTTAACCTAGAGTGATTGTTCGAATAAATAAATGCAGAAGTAGCTACTTCTTTTTCTTGCAAAGCATGTCTAAGGTGGATCCCTTGTTGCTGCTTGTAATGTTTGCAGACGATAATCGGATGGGTCAATATGAATCAATGGATGCTGCGCATGAAGCGAGCAGAGTAACACATGAAGTAAGCATGGTACATTTTAATTATGCATTGAATGCATTAGCTTGCCTTTCTATGATTTGTATAACTTAATGGATCTGCTATATATAGAGCTTCTTTGCATACTTTACGTTGTCTCCAATGCCATGCTGCCACAGTTACAATAAACTGTAGGCCATGTCAAGTATTGTGCAGAGTGATCTATTCAATTAGTGGCACACAGATGTTTCACGGCAAAGGAATTATAATACAACAGTGCATCCTGTAGAAGTTCTCTTCCGTTAGTAAAAGAACCCACTATTCAAATGATTTTCTTTCATCTGTCCAGATCATTAGAAAATAGTCCATTTGACATTTTCCTCGTCAGGTTAATGCCGGAATCGGTTAATCTTTTTAAGTGCATGTACTGGTGGAACTGAAAGATGATAACCATATATGTAATTCTGAGCTGATATATTGTTTGAGAGCTGCAAGGTCAATTGTTTACTTTGTGGTTTTACTCTGTTAGCATGGTTGGCCACTAATATTACATTCGACTTCCAGTTATGATGTATCTGCTGGTGATTTTCTGTAACCTCTGATCTACCTGAAACTGCAGAATAAGTCTATGAAACCAAATACCAATGCTATAACCAATGTGGCCCTAACGTTTCCAAACAATGTCAACCTGCTGCCTGATGGTGATGACATAAATCGAAGCGATGTCAGTGGGCTTGCTGAAATCGAGAAGATCATCAAACAGAAGCAATTTTCTAGGTAAGTTTTGTGGTGTGTACTTTTAGACTCTGTTTTAATTCAATCTTCAAATATATTTCGCTGGATCCTTTTGTAAGTGTGGAAATGTGGGAAACCAAAACCATATTTCCTTTTTGTCCAGAAATAATACCCCCTTACATAGCTGTTAGATGGGGAAAACAATAGAAACATTTTATGTGGGGAACCACATATGGTCGGAGGACCCTAGCCCCGTTCCCCCCCCTGGTCCAGCCCAAAGTGGTTAGGATTCCTGTACTGCTACAAGTTAATTATTAAGGTTCAGGTTTGTATTAGGTGCAAAGTCCAGATTAGTTATTAGGTTCAGATTCGTATTAGGTGCAGAGTCCAGATTAGAACCTGTTTCAGAGTCCACATTGTATTTCCTTTGAGTTAGCTTTTCAGCCAAGCTATTCCTGTTATGTATGGGGCTTCTCCCACGTCAATAAAGCATCATAATTCAGAGTATTACTATCTATTAGGCCTAGAGTAATTAGAGTTTGTTCCAAACAAGTTAGAAGTTGAGAGCCATTCTTTGCAATGGGTTGTTTGCATGTGTCAATAAAGTTGAGAAAAAGAAGAATACATTAATAACTCTATTTTACAACTAATCTGATAGATGAAATGCTTGGGTAATTGATTCTGGGTAATAAAGATCTAATTTTACAACTAATCTAGTACTAGATTACATCTTTGGGTAATTGGCTGCGGCCTTTAAGATTGTACTCATAATTATTTTCCCCATTGTCAGATTAGTATACTGCTGTTCTTTCTTACGGGGAGCCTTTTCCTCGCTGTAGTGGTGTAGTCTTCTGAATTCTGTTGTGCCTATAAGAGAGTTTACTGGAGTGTTCCCTCATTATTATTTTCATCTTGCCAGGGGTTTCTTAACTGGAGTAAACACACATCATTCAAAATTTTAAAAAATATGTCTCTTACCCTCTTTAGCTTTCCACTAGCTCCATAGCACATACCAATTGGTTATCTAGTCTCCGCCTTAATTCTTATTGACTGAAAGCACTCAAGTTTTACTTTTGACCAAAAGCACTCAAGTTTTACTTTTGACCAAAAGCACTCAGCTTTTGCGTTTTGTTCATTGAAATTTGAAATCTCAGCTGAATGGATTTATTTATTTTGCCTTACAGGGATGAAACAGAACGTTTGATAGAGATTATGCGTTCGAGGACTCCTGATCTCCATGGCGACGATCAGAGAGCTACGCACTCTTTTGCGAAAGAAACTGCAACTACACCATTTTCAAGCAAACTGGTGATACCTGTAAAGCCAGATGAACGAAATTGGGGGACTGATATGTTTGCACAGTCAAATGTAAGATCCTCATATCTCTACAATTTCATCTCCTAATTATTTCTGTACAAACGGTCCTTAAGCATATGCTGAGACTATTATCCCTGTTATTTCTTATCTGTATGGTATACGATTTCTAGGTTCCGTCTGTTTGTTTGTGAAATTCAAATGTGTATGACCGTATAATACTAGTTTCCTGACTATGCTGCCAATATGAAAATCTTTATAGTTTTCTTCATCTACAGTATTTTGAATTGATTTATTTTTATCTACTAGTAAATTTCTATGTTGTGCAGGAGCAAAATTTATGCAAATTATTTAAAAAATATCATAATACCCGCTTTTCCTGCCTGATTTTTTGTTCATCTGATCTTATGATTTTCATTGGCTTTCTAGGTGCATGATGCTACTTCACCCATTGAACTTGCTAGAGCTTATATGGAAGCACAGACCTCAGCAAGTGTACATGAATCTCAAAAGAGAAAATTCAGAGCTTTGAGTCATGGAGTTGAAATTGAGAATTCAGCATCAAAAATATTCCCTAAAGTGGCCATGGACTCTCCTGTGCGCTGGCCAGGTTCAGTTGTCCGAGACCATACAAATCACTACCTTACACCACAAAGTAATAAACGAAGAGCTCTTCCTCCTGCATCCTCTCGCTCACCATATACTGGCTCAGTTTTCCGAAGATCTGTCAAGGTCTGTCCGGTTATGATTTTTATGTGATTCCTGCCACGTGTCACATTTCTGGGGCTGTAATTGTGTCTGTTTACTGGTATGTGCTTACAGAGAACAGGACCGCTTGATACCTATAGTAACTCATCTGGGCGGCCACAGCTTTCAACACCTTTTTCCGTTGGAAGTAAGGTATTGCTTACTTACCCATGGTTTTTTGTTCTCACCATGATGTATCACTTTTTTCTTTTGCTTCATTAGTTCGTTGATATTCAGTTTTGAGTAATAAGCTCATTTAGGATAGGTATGTCCATATGAGATCATCCATCATTTTGTGGCATGGCTTGACATTTTCTTTATCTTCTGTTGTCACTTTAGCCATGAAATAGGCATTGACAGACCAACTGATACCTCATACCAAACAAGAAGGCTAGGTTGGAGTTAGGATCATACACTCCTAGAACAATCCACTCTTCAAACCAATCACTCCAAATCGTATATTTCCAGATTGCAATATTCATTGTTGGGAATACTGTGACCCAGTTGATCATTTAAGATTGGAACTATTGTGATAATTACTGAAGCTAAGATGACTTCTTCTTCTAAGCCTTTTGTCCCAAACAAGTTGGGGTAGGCTAGATATGAAACCCTTTCACGAGGACTTCCCAGGAGGTCACCCATCCTAGTACTACTCTCGCCCAAATGGGTTCCATACCCAAAGGACTGGCTAGTTTTTGTGTTGGCTTGCCAAGCCTATCACAACCCTTATATATGGAACCCTTTCACGAGGACTTCCCAGGTGGTCACCCATCCTAGTACTACTCTCGCTCAAATGGGTTTCATACCCATGGGACTGGCTAGTTTTTACATTGGCTCGCCAGGCCTAACACAACCCTCCTCCTTTACCCGGGCTTGGGACCGGCTATGCCTAAAAGACATAGGCGGAGTTGAAGCTAAGATGACTGCATTGAATTATTATGTAATTTTGTGGCGTCATCTTTCATATTGAAACCTGAGTAGATCTGCATTCCTGTAGTTCATTCAGTATATCCTCAAAAGTTTTGGACTACGATTCGAAACTGAAAGTGGGTTACAATATATTCGCTATCTTTAAAACCTTTAGTGCTGACTGTTGACTTCCTATCTTTAAAACTTCAGTGCTGACTGCTGAGGTCTGAAGGCATTAACTGTTTGGATTATCTTACAACTCATAATTTGCATACATAATTCATCTGTTCTGACCCCTTTTCTGAAAATATAGGCTATGCTAGAGGATAAAATGACATCAACTGATGGTGTTCTTGGAGTGCAACCATCAACCTCTTCCGAAAGAGTACATGTAGATGCGGTTGGCACTGATACTCCACATACATTCACCCTAGAAAGACCTCACGGCAAAGGCACCATAGAAAGCGGTTCGGGTACTGGACGTATACCAGTGGCAGACAATATTTCCAAGCATGCTGCTGTATCTGTTCACCCGAAATCAAGCCAGACAGCTCATAAAATACTCCAGCATCTTGAGAGGACAATTCCATCCCCTACAGTAAAGCCAGAGCTAAGGCGAACTGCAAAGAGAACTATTTCCCCTGTTGTCATCAGCAGCCCGTATAAAATGCCCGACTCCATCACTAATAATGCTCCCAGACAGAACAGCCTCAATGAGCGTGCCAGTGCTTATCAGGCAATTTCAAATGTGAAGAAGGTATATATCTCAATGTATTTTCCAGCGTAATAATCTTACTTACTATTTGTGAAATGCATCTACTGAAGTTTACAATTCAGGATTCATATTTATCACCAGCCATTGGCTAATGTTTGTATAATCAATGGCTATTTAAACTAGGCTGAAACACTTGGAAGAATTATGTTAGTGCAATGCAGCTGAATAGTGTTTCCTTGCAACGTTTTCTTCTGACTACAGGCTACTTGTTTAAGTTTTATGTAGTATTGGTACTGTTTGTTAGTCATTGAGCAGATGCTTGGCAGAATCATACTATGAACAGTTATTTACTCAGATAGCTGTGTTTACTTCTGTTCAGGTTCAGGAACCCCCAAGCAGCTCCAATTGTGATGAGCCGGCTCCAAAGGTCCAGAGCCCAGTGGCCGCCCCAGAAGTCGCCGCAATGACCAGCTCGCAGCATCCTTCAAAACCCGACGTGGCAACTGCACCAGCTGCGGCAGTCTCGGATAAAAGCGCGACCAATGGTTTCATGTTCTCGTTCCCTGTGACCAAAACCTCAGTTTCGCTTCCAGAACCGCCACCCACACCTACTTTCTTCTCACCGCCGAAAAGGAGCCCGCCAGCTGACATCCAATATATCCCCAAGTTCAACTTTGGCTCACCAAGTTCTACGGACAATCTTGTTTTCTCCGTCGATTCGGCAAGCGGCTCTGCTGGTGCAGAGGAAGTGGCTCCAACCTTCAAGTTTGGGTCGGACAAGAAGCAAGAACTGTCCTTCGATGTGGCTGGGAAAGATGCAGTTGTCTCTTAGAGATGGGCATCCTCTGCTATCTGAACCCGCTCGCACTTGTTATTTGCTGGGATGACGGCACCATTTATAACAAACAATACGTGAATTATACAAGAAAACACGGGCCTCGCATACCCCAGTATTTTCTACGTACTATATTTTTGTGGATGCTCCTGTCCTGAGTTGTGTGCCATTTGCAGGATCTCCCTCCCCCCCTGTGTTTCTCAACCAAGCCACGCCTGGAGTCAGTTGGGCATCAGCCAATTTGGTGTCCACACGGCTTTGGTATGCCTGAATAAAACTTCATAAAGCAATACCTTTTTGGTCCAAGGTATGCCTCTGATTGTGTCTAATCTGTTGTAAAGGACCTTCTTTTCTCCGTGGAAGCGCGTCTGATACCGCGCATTTTGACGTACTATCCGACTTGGAAAAACCAAAACAAACAAGGGGGATGATCTGGTTCCCAGATACCCAAAGACAGGAGTCGGGTCCGAGTCATGAGGGTGACCGGCTGATGCAGAAAGGCATTGACTGATTGCGTTTTCGCGCTGGCCTGATGGTACCTTTGAACTAAGCATGGCCAAAGCATAGGGTGTCACGCACATTACAGGAGTATTATTAATAGTGATAGTCTATCTCGTGCATGCATGGTGTGAAATAAAAGTTTAGCTTTGACGCGTTGGCACGAGCTGATTGGTGGTAAGGGTTAGGGAGGCGGCGTCGCCTTCGTGACAGCGTTGGTGGCCTGGAGAAAGGGGAATCTTGTCCGTGCCATTATTGTAGACTTGAAGTTATTTATCTGCCCGGCACGGCGGGTGTGATTTGAGCGGTAGATCGTCCGATTATGGGGTCGATGATGTTTATGTCCCAACGGCCGATCACACTGTGACTGTGTGTACTGTCCCTAAGAGAGCTGGTGTACTGGGGCGTCCAACGCGGATGGAGGAGCTTGGAAGCTTCAAGAAGCTGAAAAGTAGGACTACGGAGGGCTCTACAGAATGTGTATCTATGCAAAAAATACTCCTACTTGGCAATGAAATCCACTCACCGCATGAATGAATCCCAAAAGAAAATTCAAGACACGAGCACCATCTTTGACGATTCCTGTGCCAACCTCTTTTTCTTCTTCTGATCAGATGCGATCCCTACGACGATTTTCTCCGTCACCACGGAGAGAGAGGATGGGAGCCCCCTCATCTTTGATGATGAGACCGTGATGGTTCCCTCTGCACCTTCCTCCATGACCGCGGAGGACGACCCAGAGAATCCCTTTCTCTGGCACAAAGGGCGCGCAGCCCATGCCACTGCTGATTCCAACGTGGTCGTGTCAGCGTCACGTCCGGGCCCTCCCTCCGTGGCCGTGTGGGCGTGGCGAAAGCTTTCTTTGCGTTGCGGTACGGTGCAAATGCAAAGGCATCAAACAAAACAGCCGGCCGGTCGACTAGCTAGCTAGGGTTTCCACGACTGCTTACGCACGCAGCCACACTGGTCGGCCTGCAGCTGCAGCTGATACGCAGGATGAGCGGAGGACCAAACGCGTGGTGCTTCTCGTTCCTTTCTGTTCCGGTCCCCGAGCTCTCCTGATTTTCCATTCACATTTTCGCACAAAAAGGATGGGAGGACCGATTTGCTTTCCAAACATGATTTGTCATTTTTACTTAGCTACGAAGAAGAGAACTGCCCGGTTAATTAGAACATGGCGGTGCAAAGGGTCCTGGCCGACATGGCTGCCTACGTAGACGCACACCACACACACACAACGGAGAAGAGGGCACCCGCCACACATGTACCCAGAGATTGTGACTTTGGTTGCTCATGAACCAGCTCGGCTAGCAAGATGAGAATGTCCATTGTTCCCCGCAAAAAAGAAGAAGAAGAAGAAGAGAATGTCCATTGCACAATTTGGCTATTGGTGTCTCCGTTCAACTTGCATCGATGAGCTCCTAAAATTGGATTGTAAGCATATCTCGAATCAATAAAGCTTTTGGTTTAGGAAAAAAAACATTGTACTTCATGACCCTAATGCAATGTACAAGTTGATATTTTTGCCATACTTCCTGCAGACGTAAAATAAAAAATCCCATCATGCTAAAAAGAACAAATCCCGAGACACTAAAAATACAACTTTTACCACAAAATCGTAAGAAAACCTAGTTAAAAGATAACGGTGTTTAAAGGTAAACTCTTGCTGTCAAGCAGACAACCGAGAAAGCATAAAAAGCAGATGTTATTCTTTTAATGAAATAGCAAATGTTTATGGTGTCCTGTCTTGGTGACTCTGAAAGGATGAGAATATTCAGATGTTTTTTCTCATTTGTGTCCTTTTCATATGTTAAGCCAATCATCAAGTCTTTGGTTGCAAAGCCACTTGTTGAGAAGCAACTTTAGGTGTGTGAATGTGATGACCACAGCCCACAGCTTAAAGCACCACCTCACCACGGGATGGCAACTTACATCTAAAAAGAAGGCCTTGCAAAAAAGTGAGCATATAGCACAAAGTAGAAACGCCAAAGAAACAAAAAAAAAGGTGATAGTACTAACCACACGATCACTAACCTTTAATTAGTTGATCAACACGTCATCGAGTTCAACAGAGCAAATGGTTACCTATGTACTTTTTTGATGCAACTAGAGCTTACACAAAAAAGTCGTTTTCTCTTCGAAGTGTAAGCTCTAGTTGCATCTGCGTTGCAACTTTTTCCGCCAATGCAACTTTATTTTGTATGTAAAATGCTGTTACACAAAAAATATAATGAATTGATCAGAGCGATGGACCCCCCTTGGGGGATTGTATACACATCTTACAAACTTTTTAAAGGGAACCTTACAACCTTTTTTAAGCACACATAGCATTACCCCCCCGCAAAAATACATCCTTTTATTTCTTAATAAAGTTTGAACTCGCGTCCTCTTGGTAAGCATGCGGGTGCTTGGAGCACATGCATTTCATAAGACATCTCCCTTGAAATCATAGCGGCATTATACCAGTGAAGCCAGCTAATTAGGAATACAGAAAAGTCGCGTAATTCCTCAAACAGAGAAAAAAGAGAAGTCGCATAATTCCCCGGGAAAAGAAAAGGGAAAGTCGAATAATTGGTCGACCCCTTGTATTGCCATGCCAAATGATGAATGGATCGGGTGTACTAAAATTTTGAGGCGACCACAACAGAGGGATGCCACACGAGGCACACTCGAAGGGGCAATCTGCAAAAGAATCGCAAAAGGACTAGGAGACGCGTCCGCCGTCCACCACCGGTCCACGACAGACGCGCACGCACAGAGCACCACAGCACCCCCACCGCCGGCCCGGCCCCGGTTAACCCCCCTCCTCCTCCTCCCCCTTCCGTTTCAAAAATCAAACCTCCCCGACGGAAACCCTCTTTCCCCTCCCCTCCCCACTCCCTCCCTCAAGGCCGTTGCGGTGGCGAATCCGGGCTGCAACGCGGGGCCGCCGGCTTGACCCTCCGTCCGTCCCCTCCTCCGCCGCGTCCCCTTCGTCGGGTCGCCGATCCACCTCGTCCCGTCCAGCCCCACCCCCGCCCCGCCTCGCCTCCCCTCCCCACTCCCCCAACCTTTCCCGATCTCCTCGTCGCTAAGCAAACAAACCCGCCGAAGCAGAAGTTAGCCTGGAGAAAAGGGCGCCACTTGCACTCTGCTCCCCGGCGCTGCTAGAGTAGAGTAGAGCCGGAGCGCCTGGTACGTGCTACTGGGTGTGTGGCGGCTGAGTGCTAGGAGGCCAGCGCCAGGCGGGAGCCGAGATTCCTTCTTGTCCCCGACTGGGTTCAGGCGGATTGGTTGGTGCTCTTCTTGCGGATTCTTTCTCCGTTCTTGGCAAGTTCGCCGTCCTGCTCCTGTGCTACGGCGGCGGTGAGGAGAAGGCAGCAAAGATTGCGCGGGGGCGAGGGGGGAGCAGCCGCCGGTGCCCGGCCTCGGATCGGCCGCCCCAGCCCGTCTATGGAAGTTGCCGCCCCGGCTCCACGCCACGGCCTGGAACCAAATTGCCGAGCAAGGCGCGGCTCGCCTGCCCTTCCGACGCTGCTGCTCACTCCGGTGCCCGTCTTCTGCTTGGTTCTTGCTCCGGATCGGCCGATTGCGGCGGGCCTGCTATGACGGTGGTCATGGGTCGGCGCCGGTGCGCTCACTGGATGCTGCTGATCTTCTGTTGCCTCCTCCTCACGTCCCCCTCACATGGTACACAGTCAGTTTTTTATTATCCAGTTCAATTTAGTGTTATTTTGTCTAGATCATAGAATTCATACAGCAAGTTTATTGTCTAGCTGAGCAGGCTTTTGCAACAAAATAACCACCGGCTTTGGTGTCACGAACTGAGATTTGACTGTTGGTGCTTGCTGTTTACCAGGTCGTCATCACAATCGACCTGCTGACGCGTTTGTCGGGGCATACGGGATAAACTACGGGAGAATAGCGAACAACCTCCCGTCTCCGGACAAGGTGGTTGAGCTTCTCAGGAAGTCCAAGATAAGGAATGTCAAGATATATAATGAAGACCACACTGTGCTCGACGCGTTCAAAGGGACAGGGCTCAACCTGGTCATTGCTGTCCACAATGGGTTGCTGAATGCTTTTGCTGCAAATGAGAGCGTTGCGATTGACTGGCTGAATGAGAACGTGCAGCCTTACATTTCTCAGACACGCATTGTTGGAATCACTGTGGGGAATGAGGTGCTGGGAGGCGATCCGAGCTTGGCCGCTCCGCTCGTTGGAGCTGTAAGGAATATGTACAATGGTCTCAAGAAACTGCATCTGGATGACAAAATTGAGCTTTTCACACCTCACTCTGAAGCTGTGTTTGCTACTTCCTATCCCCCCTCTGCATGTGTTTTCAAGGAAGAAATCATGGTGTATATGAAACCGCTGCTGGACTTGTTTTCACGGATCGGCTCACCGTTCTATGTCAATGCATATCCCTTTTTGGCTTACTTAAGTGATCCGGGGCAGATCGACATTAATTATGCTCTCTTTCAGCCCAACCCTGGAATAGTTGATCCGAATACTAGTCTGCACTATGACAACATGTTTGATGCTCAGATAGATGCAGCTTACGCTGCTCTGCAGGCTGCTGGTTATAATGACATGGAAGTCCGGGTGGCGGAGACTGGCTGGGCTTCTAGTGGAGATCAAAATCAAGCAGGACCATCAGTTGAGAATGCAAGGACTTACAATTACAACCTCCGTAAGAGGCTCTTTTTGAGGAAGGGAACTCCTCTCAAGCCAAAGATACCAGTCAAAGCATACATCTTTGCCTTGTTTAATGAGAACTTGAAGAATGGAGATCCTACTGAGAAGCACTATGGGCTCTTCAATCCAGATGGAAGGATTTCATATGATATCGGTTACTCAGGTCTATTACCTTCATCAGCACCCGCATCCTTGCGGTCAATTAAGGTAAGCATTTACTTCTCGCCCATCTACTTGTTTGCCCACTAGTCTTTGTTTTATAGTAAGGTCTTTGCTCCAGTAATCCGCTTTCTCAACATTTATGAACTTCAAAGCAGATTAGAGGTGGATATCAAAAGTTCCAAAGTCATCAATTGCTACTCAAAAGGGTACAGTAGTCAATCAGACATAGCTTTCAAGTCCAAACCTCATGACATCTTTAACAAAAGGGGCCCTATCAATTTAATGCTCCCGAGCATCATGGATCATGGCACATTCAGCTGTCCAGCATCTTTATCACAGTATCTGTATTACAATTCGATACTTAGCTAAGAAAATCAATTAAGAAAACACCATCCCTGTCTTGGTGGACGGATTCAAGGTCGTGACGCCGTGAGGTCTGCCGGGGTTCCGTCATTCACACATGGGATGAATGTGGCGGTCGATTGTTGGCTGTCCTTATCCAGGTCGTGAACATTGGAATATATGTTCGTTAACGACCAAGGCCCTGTCAGTGTTGTGGATGAATGTGTTCTTTGGCAAACTGGATTGGTACCAATGTTGTCTAGAGAAGAACTTCAATTGTACTTCCTCTGTAAAGAAATATAAGAGTGTTAGTGATCTAAACGCTCTTATATTTCTTTACGGAGGGAAGTACTAAATAGAAATAACACAGGCTGAGCAGTAAATACCGAGATCCTCCATAAAGTAGACAATGACAAGAAATTAACTTGCCTACTTCTAAAACGATTTAAATGCCAATAAGGTCCGAATTAGTTCCCCTTCCGTTTATATTATTATGGAACCTCTTTACCCAGTTGGGCTAAGCCAATTTCATTGCACTAATAAATGCCTAGCAAGAAAATTGGATGACTGTCAATCCCTTTCTTTGAAGGTAGTTTGTTGTTATGAGTGTAGTGCATAATTGAATGAGGTATTGATCTGCAAGTTCATGTTCTCAATTCTCTACCACTTCCCCTGAAAATAATTTATGGGATTTTTTAACCAAACGTCCCAGAATAACAGGCTTCCTGTACTTGCCTACTAGAAGAATTTGCCACTCATGTTCATTAAAATCACCTCGGTTCCGGGTATTGTGTCATAAAAAATGATCCCCGATTTCTTGCTTACCTTTCGGTGTGTGATGATACCACATCATTATCATAGAAGGTAACCTGATTTGACATTGTGATTTCTGTTTGCAGGAAATGCGAGCTTGGGGTTGGATTGCGCACTATTTGGCTGCGGTTATCCTATCTATTTTCTTCTTTTAGCCTTAGAGACTCGATTATAGAATAGCACATCTGTTAAGGGTACAATGATCAGGAGTTAGAATGCCTGCTTGTACTGGGAAACTCGGAATGGACATCTGAATAATGGTTCCCTGCTCACCAGTTTGTGTTCCCTTCACTCCTTTTACCTATGATGAAAACAAACATGGCCCTGAATTCTTACTGTATATATATTTATTTTAGCATTAGAAATGCAGTATCAAGCTAATCATCCTCTGCAACCTATCAATTCTTTACCATGCCAAGTTCCAAGAAATGGACTTGGGCACGCTGAGATGCTTTTTCTTTCTTTTCCAGTCGACCTGGCGGTTTCGATTGAACTGTCAGGCCGGCAGGATTAATAAACCATTGCTGTAAGTAAGTGTATCTCAGACGTAATTACGTGCTGCACTCAAGGCACCTGCTGCTTTTGGAACTAGACTTTAGAACCACCAGAGTTGTTGTATACTCTGAATTGTGAAAGCATAGATATGAAATCATACTGTACTGTTCTTGGAATCATGGAAACCACAAAACTATACACTCGAACAATAATGTGACTTTCAATGTCTTTCATACTGCTGCTAAGCTGGCCTGTACCACTTAGCTGAGCTAGGGGGACTGCAAAAGGTAATGACTGGACCGGCAGCATGGTCAGATGATTTTACTTCTTCCAATAATTGTTGTACGTACTTATGTCCATTTGGATCCACGTGGTAGTAAGCATGATGAGTCCTGATTTTTTTTTAAAAAAAAAAAGCATGATGAGTCGTTGCTGAAGCAATCGTATCTTAAACAATCGTTCTTCACATCATCATCTCTGTAAGAAAAAAAAGAGAGGCCCAGGCCTGCTTCAGTAGTGGGCAGTCCTTTATTCTCTCGCCGTCCTTTCTCCCCTTTCAACTTTTGATCCATCTTTTCTGCAAAGAGTATAATATAATATATCAGGGAGAAAAAGGAGAAGTAGGACTTTGAGGATGTGCCAACTCTTTTGAATTGTGTGTTCTTTTTCCTCGGAGGGGATGCCAGTGAGTGAGTGATGAGCATTGGATCCCACTGCACTATCATGTGATGATGATGTGTGAGGTTTACAGTATATACAGTATTATACTATTGTTATTGCAGGACTATGCACCACTGGCATGATAGGTACGCGGTGTACGGTGGTGTTTAAGAAAGTACGGTGATGAATGAGGTTATTAATACTGACATTTAACTTAACGGCAAATAAACCAAAACCTTGAGTGAGCACTGAACCAACAAGTGACGATCCAAACAACTAAACTAAACAGGGCATAACATCACCGTAAGTGGGCATTTTGAGGCCACACAGGTTTTGGGTAGGGCACCATGGAAATCAAGGAACAGATGAGATGAGATGTGAGCTCGGCTTCAACAACATTTCAGATTCATCAGGAAGGCATGTTGATATGAAGATTGTACTACTACTACATTGTAATAGCCAGCATAACTGTACATCTTTCAAGCTTCTTCACCTAGTAGGTACGTACGTTCCCTTAAAAAAAATACTGTACATACGTACTCCCTGCCTCGTAAACTAAAGTAGTGATCTAAAAGATCCTACATTAGTTTACTGAAGGAGTACAACACAAGAGAAAAGGCAGGCAGTCTGGAAAAGATCATGCATGCCTTTCTTGCCCTTCTATTGCGAAGCTAAGCTTCAGTTGAAAACTCACTCGTGTAGCCTTGCTCGTTTTCATGTTTATTAATAAATGCCACATATTTCTTTCTCTCGTTAAGAAAAACGTGCATGACATGGCTTAATAGAAAGTTAGAGCTTTTTTTTTCAAAAAGGAGGATGACCCCTTGCCTCTGCATCTGGAGATGCATACGACCATTTTATTGATTATTCTTAAGGACCTTACAAAGTATAACAACAATATGCCTGAATCCGCCAACTTGGCGATGGAGACAAATCTTGGAATCAAAAGATTTTAGACTTCGTAGAATTAAAACCGAGTACATGAAATGCGTTTTCGGTACAATTAGCCTGCTAGGCACGAGGAGGAGGTTAGTCTTGATGCGCATGTGATGCCTCATAAGGACACCTTACGATATTTCGGGTCAATGTTGCAGAAGGATTAGGATATCGATGAAGATGTGAACCATCGAACCAAAGCCGGATGGATGAAGTGGCGCCAAACTTCTGGCGTTCTTGTGACAAGAGAGTGCCACAAAAGTAGAAGACATGTTCTATAGGACGGCGATTCATCCCACAATGTTGTACGTTGCTGAGTGTTGGCTGGCTAAAAGAGACATGTTAACAATTATGTGTGACGGAGATGCACATGTTGAGGTGGATGTGTGGCCACACAAGAAAGGACCGGATCCGGAATGATGATATACGAGATAGAATTGGAGTAGCACCGATTGAAGAGAAACTCGTCCAACATCGTCTGAGATGGTTTAGTATATCCAACGCGGTCTCTAGAAACTACAGCGGACGGCTAAAACGTGTTGATAATGTCAAGAGAGGTTGAGGTAAACCAAACTTGATATGAAATGAGTCCGTGAAAGAGATCTGAGTGTCACCAATGAACTAACCATGAATAGGGGTGAGCGAAAGTTTGCTATCCATGTGCGAGAACTATGAGTTGATTGCAAGATTTTATGGGTTTCATCTCTAGGCTACCCCAACTTGTTTAGGAGTGAAGACTCTGTTGTTGTAAAAAAACGTGTATGCCTTACAAATCTCAATATGTTTTTTCTATACAATAACGGAATATCTTCTGACAAGCAAACATTCGGCCTCTGCCTTGAGAGAACTGAGAAGCATATATACGCATGCAGGATAAAATCACTAGCCCTGACAAAAAGGATGAGAGATACAACAACCATCACAACCATGACTTTCTTATTATTCAGATGGACAGAACGAAATTCAGACACACAAACACACACACAAGCACGCACAATAATATATGTTTGTATACAACAGCAGCAACATCAATATTTACTACACCCAAATATTGTATAACTGTAGACCACTGATGTGAGGAACCTCACACAGGGCTAGCTAATTCTTCATGCATGACTGTAGACCACTGTACTACACACACACCTTCAACACAAGACCTAAAATTAGTTAACACTTCGACACCCAACCCCTTTTATTTATATCTATCTTACAGTGGGGTAGTTAATACATACAAATCCATAAGTAAGACAACAAAGACTTCACACAATCATACCGCGGCCTTCTTCACAGCATAGGACAGGAGCAGGAGATACTTGCCAGACGAAACGAACCGTGTCGAAACGGCGGTCGGGCGGGAGGAAAGCCTTGGGCGCTAGAGCCAGCTGCTGCGACCAGAGGCGCTGTATTCCTTGGCAGGCTTGGAGATGCGAGGCGCCGAGGTACTGGCCTCGGCGTTGTTGCTGGAGTCCTCCCCGAAGCTCAGACCATTAGCAAACATTGACACGATGTTGCCGCCGTGCACCCGGCCCTCGGGAAGAGGCGCACGACCAGGAGCCTCCACTGGAAGCATGGAGATGCTGCGCCTGCTGGTTTCGGAGTTTGCAGGGTGGCTCCGACGATCAAGGGAAGCAGCGCTGCTTGTAATGCTGAAAGCGGCCAGCGTTCGACCACCGTGGATACGGTCATCGTCCAGGAGCGGGTTGTGATGAACACACATGCCTTTCTTGCCTCTTGCAAGGCGGTCACAGGGTAGGCCGCCAGCTCCGAGGTCGGACCCTGGGTGGCCCCACGTGCAGCGTTTGCCCCCGCCGTGTGCCTTGCAGAAGTCGGTGCTTCCCTGTGCGCTCTTATCACACCCAGCAGTTATGCACCTCTTGCCCCCACCATGACCAACGCAGCGATCGGTACGACCTCGAGCGCTCTTGGTGCATCCTTCCACCACACACCTCTTGCCACCTCCATGCGCAACGCAGAACTGTGTACCTCCGTGGACACATTTTGTGCAGCCTTGAGCCGAACAACGTTTGCCTCCTCCATGCCCTTTGCAGAATGGCGTGCTTCCCTCAGCACCCTTTGTACAGTCAGGGTGCGTGCACCTTCTGCCACCACCATGCGATTTGCAGTAATCAGTACTTCCCTGGGCGCCCTTCGTGCACCCAGCATGCTGACAGCGAGGTCCGCCTCCATGGGCAATGCATAAGCCTGAACGCCCTTCCGCGCTCTTTGTGCAGTTCTCCTGTTGACACCTTTTCCCACCACCATGTTTGATGCAGCGGCCAGATTTCCCTCTTGCTGCTCTTCTGCAGCCGTCATGGATACAACGCCGACCACCGCCATGGCCTATGCAGTAATCAGTACGGCCTTCCGCGCTCTTGGTGCACCCAAGGTGCCCACAGCGCCGTCCCCCTCCATGAGCTTTACAGAAGATGGTCTTGCCCTCGGCGCCTTTGTTGCATCCCTCTTTACGGCACCTTCTCCCACCACCATGTGCAATGCAGCGCCCTGACGAACCTCTGGCCCCTTTCCTACATCCTGGATATGAACAAACTTTTGTGCTGCTGATGCGATGTTGTGGACTAACAGACCCGGAAGTAAAGGTTACTGGACTTTCTTGTAGTTGGAGCAATGTTGGCATTGAAGCTGGACCCTGACTCTGGTTAGAGCTGCCTGATAAAACTTGCCTTGGAGAAAACCCAGTCATCCTTGCAGTCTTATTAATGAAATTAAGGAACTGACCACCAGACGGTCGACGAAGAGATGTAGAACCTTCGTCAACTCTTGGGACTAAGTCCATAATGTATGGCTGCAGAAATGTGCTGTTCTGTTTGGTTGCTGAAGTTAGGTCTTGGCCAGTAATAGCAGATTGACATGGTCCAACAGACAAAGATAACTCAAGATCCAGCCCAGCCTTCGCCGAAGTTCTCTTAAAATCAATAGCCTGCTTATCCAGCCTGGAAGTACCTTCACTGCCCAGCGTAAGATAATTTAAGCCCAAATCAACAGAAGAACCTTCATCACTGCCCTTAGGAGAAGATATGGTGCAGCCAGCACGCATACTTTGCTTGCTGGAATCTGAGTTTGATGAGTTGCCCAGACCAAGCGACAAGCCATCAAACTTTCTCTTGGTTCCTCTTGGTTGGTTGTACAAATAACCGTGAGCTTGCACATCAAGTTGACTATTACTGTCTGCGGGGTGACTGGCTACGTGGACGACAGGGAACTTGCTCACAATGGCCTTTGGATTTGAGAAACTTATAGTAAATGCTGACTGCCCGGGCCTGGGGTCCATTGTTCTCAGTGCCCAAGCTTGCCTCACTTCCGGGTTAAATAATGGTCAACGAAACTAACCTAAGGCATTTAGCAGTACAAGTTATATTTGCAACCACCGCTGACAAACCCTGAAGTATCTCTACGATCCATTTTCCAGTGCTCTATGCAGAGATAAAGTTATTTCTTCTCAAAGCAGCAACAATGCTAAACTTCAGAGGAATCACACCAGGGTTTTATCTGACCAACTGAATCACGGCTGCAAAGAAGGAAAGGACAATGGTCAATCAATGATCATGAGTTGACATAATGCACAAACTCAATTGATATACAGCTGAAAGGAATATATTAAATTAGTGTTGAAGTATTGTAGGGTACTGTTCAATCATGTATCGCTACCACCTGAGACATAATGTCAACTTTTGCTAAAGGATAGGGACAAGACAACGATTTGAATTGCATGTCATTACGAAAAGAAAAACTTTAATTGTAGGTCTCTGAAATCTGTTCTAAACTTAAGGAATCGAAAGTATGACCCCTCTTACTGAATACTAGCAAGCATATTAAGTACATAGAGAAAAATTCCAACTGTGTCATTAAAGAGAATAGAATTCCAAAATGATTTTCATCGATCAAAGTGAAATGGTACTACATATGAAACAGCAAGAATCTAGTCATCGGAGGAGGCTGCCCTGGCAGCCTACCAAGCAGCGTTCGGGTGGGCTGGCCCGGATCCCGTCTTCATCGACCTCACCGGCTGCAATGGCGATGGCAAGGGCAAGGGCAAGCGGATGTCTAGGGCAGCGTGCGGGCGCAGACCTTTTTTTTATGTTTTAATTAATGTTTAATTATGTTTTAAGTGGACTTTGGCCGGCGGTTGACCGGCCACTTACTGTTTTATAATGTTTATTTCTGCGACGTGTTTTTTTTGGGCGCGGGTAAATTTGGGTCGGCCTCCTGTTGGGCGCACCAGTCGACCCAAATGAAAAAGCGGACGCGCCCATCCGCCTGGCCGACCCAACCGGACAAAAAGCGGACGGAACGCGCGTCTGTTTGGGTCGGCGCGTTGGAGTTGCTCTAATAGCTCAATAGAAAAACACAAATCAATCTACTCAGTATGGGGAGTAGTCACTGCTGGCAGTTCCTTAACAACAGAAGAAGAATATCAGCACCATGTCTCAATGACTGGAAAAAGGCAAGAAAAGAAACAGCATATATCTGCAAGAGATGACTTGGGGCCAGTTCTTTTGGGCGATTCTCCTAGAATCGTACCCTTCCCCAGCTTCCCCCAGAATCGCCCCTTCATATTTTTTGTACAATCCTAGTTAATTAGACCTTAACTAGATAGGATTGTAAAAAAAATATGGTGTGACGATTCCGAGAGAAGCTGGGGAGGGGGGCGATTCTGGGAGAATCGCCCAAAAGAACTGGCCCTTGATGCAACTGCACTGTTGTAGTACTATATAGGGACACTTTACACCTAAGGCACCTGCAAAACGCATAGGACAGGAATATTCTACTTTCTTCTCACCCCACAAGCAAAATGGAATCTGATTTCAGCTAATAGTCAAACTGAAGAAATTCTGCACACTTAAACATGAAACAGAGATGCCTATGACCTAATCACTTTGGAAGCTCAAATTGAGGGTCATTTGAAGATTCACCCAACAGGAACGGTCAAATGGGATGTTAGTTACTACTTCCAACTCCAAATAGAAAAGGCGGTGCAAACAGGATAACTGTAAATGCAAAAGCTTGATTTTAATCTCTTTACACAGATGTTCTTATTCCAAGAATATCATTTACACCTATAATTTTTCTGCCCTACAGATGGCATGTCACCAGCAAAACATTGCAGAGATATTCCCAACACACATGAAAACTAGGAATCCAAAACGAGAATTCCATTTCTACCCAAAACCTATGCAGCTCAACAAAGGTGATCTGTGAACAGTATCTCGCTATAAAATAATAACAGACCGAACAACCACACGACATACCAAACCGTGTAACCGGCAGCAAGGATCAATTCACGGCCCTCGCCAGCCCAGGGCCGGATCTAGGTGGTGCGCACACGGCGTGCCGAAAATTCGCAGAGGTCATCACTGGATGGCGAAAAAGCTCATACCTCGAAAACGAATGTCCGAGATTGCTGACGAGGGGGCGACGGCCAAGAACGGGAGCGGCGGCGGCGGCGGGGCGCGTGTGACGGGAGGAATCGGGCGCGTCGGCGGCGACGCTGGGCTGCGGCGCCGCGGCAGCGGGAGGGGGTGCAGAGGCGGCGGCCAGGAGAGGGAGGCGGAAGAGGAAAGGAAGGGGGTGGTGGAGGGGAGCCGCTTATGTAGAGGATCCAGTGCTGCCCAGATTGGCGTTGTGGACGACGCCGCAGGCGCACAAGAGCAAGTCAAAATCCCTTCTTTTTCTGTGTCTGTTTTCTTCGGAAATGGAGCGTGTGATGGATGGGAAGAAGCGACGGATGGGGAGGGGGGAGTGGCAGAATATTCTTTTCGAAGCTTTGTCATGTAGGTCCCTGCGGTTGCTTGTAATTGCTGAGAGCATCTTTGGATTGACAGAATTTCAAAGATTTTTTTGCATGTCCTTTGAATCTAAGGCATCCTTGGTAGCGATGTAAATTGTATGGATAATTTTCATTCCGAATCCGTATCCGCATCCGTTTCAAAAAATATGGTATGCATTTGCACGAATCCGCCAGACATGGATGCGGATATGGATTTTGGTCAACCGGATATCCGACAGATATGATATCGGTAATATCTCGATATTTTTGCGGATTATCTAAGGTCATCAAATAGGATTATCCGATAAATCTAGGCCAATCAACAAGCCCAAATATCAAATTAGCCCACTAATTAGAACCACCACATATAAATTGTTGTCATATTGGTGTGAGTGTCTATAAATCTTTGTCATTCTCTAGTGTTATGCGGTTGGATAGAAAGTTGTGCTCATATTGTTTGCATAGTAGGAATAAAATCATGTCTCATTGCACGTATGACCCAATACTTTTTGTCTGTTTTCGCTCTGAATTTGTAGTCCTATAAAATCCGCATTCAAATCCATATCCGGTCATTAACCACTCCGCTACAAATCCGACAAAATATACGGTAAAAATATGAGGAAGGCATTATCCGATCCATTTACATAACCATCTTTTGGTTCATATGATAGGAATGACGCTCAATTCCTATAGGGAAGAGATGTCATTTGAAGTATAGGATATGAATTGTTTCATTGAGTCTTGGTTAATGTTTTTTCCTTTGACTTAAACAATGCCTATGCGTTGCAACGGGATATAAATATTCTAGTACGATAGCTTGTGATTTACCTATCAATAATATGCGATTGTGTAAATAAAATTTTCTCAAATTATGTCCGTGATTTACCTTATATTTTGATCAGAAGTGATTTACCTGCCATAGTATGCGATTGTGTAAATAAATGTTTATCAAATTCTGCCTATGATTTACCTTATATTTTGATCAGAAGTTTGGTAAGTATATTAAAGTGAAATTGGTTCAGAAGGTAAGTAAATTAAGGTGCTTGATTATTATACAGGAAAGGTTGGACGAAGGGGTGGTGGGAAGAAAGGTGAAATGGGAACCTTACGTTCTTTTTGAGTACTCCCTCCGTCCCAAATTACTCGTCGCTGAAATAGATGTATCTAGAACTAAAATACATCTAGATACATCCATACGTGCGACAAGTAATTCGAAACGGAGGGAGTAGTAGAGATAGAGAAATGTGAAGGGTTGGTTTATATCCTGCATAAAGAAAAAGGGTCCCTCGCTTTATATTATAAAGCAACGACCACGGCACAAAGTTACAGTAGCAAGGGACAAACACACACAACAATACAAGTTACAAAAGTCTTGCTGGGGGATCAGCAGAACAAGCCCCGAAAGCAAATATCATAAGCTAATCTGGCTCCGGTGGAGGTGGGGGAAGCGGCAGTGTGAGCGGCGGAGCAAGTCTGGATGCGAAGGAGCGGAGCGCGACGATCATTCGGTCGATGGAGAGGCGGTCCTGGCGCTTGCAAAGCGGCCTCCAGAGCTGTAGATAGCCACACAAATTGTATATGGCGTCAGTTACACGAAGCGGGATAATGTGTTCAATCACCAACTTATTACGAACATTCCATAAAGTCCACAACAGCGACCCAACCAACACCCATAGGGAGGGCCGCTATGTACTAGGAAATGTGAGAACCTCCGCAAACATATTCGAGAGGTTGGCATGGCACCAACTGCCACCCACCATCTCAGGAACGCAACTCCACAAGAATCTCGCCGAGGGACATACAAAGAAAATGTGATTCGAGCCCTCAGGGACCAAACACAGGGGGCACAACCTGTCTGACGGGCTGTTGCGCTTAAGCACCTCCGTGCCGGAGGGGAGGCGGCCCCTGACTAGTTGCCACATGAAGATCCTAATCTTCAAGGGCAGCTTAATCTCCCAAAAGAGGTTAAGATCCACTGGTCCTGGGGTGGGTAGGATTGCCCGATAAAGCGATTTAGCAGAAAATCGGCCCGTCGGCTCGAGGTCCCACCGTGTCGTGTCCGGCCCCAGCGCCGAGGTGTGGAGAGACACGCATGCGATAAGGTCATCCTAGAGGTCCCGCTCTATGGGACCAAAGGTATGCCGGAAGGCGATGTTACCTAGGTTAGTTAGGGCGGAAGCGACGGTCAGGTTTGGGTCCACGCAGATGTTAAACAACGGTTGAAACCGGACGGCAAAGGGTTGGGGACCCAACCACTGGTCTAACCAAAATAGGGTGGTGGTACCGGCTTCAATCGAAATAGAAGACCCAATGTGAAGGATTGGCAATAATTGGATGATCGTTTGCCAAAATTGGGAACCCTGCGATCTCTGCACAAATTCTAGGCCCTGGCCAAGCAAACATTTCACGCGGATGATATCCAGCCAGAGCACACCCTCCCCTGAGGTGATCCTCCATAGCCATTTGGATATGAGATAATGCCCAAGCCGCCTTGGTCCTTGGGTTTGCACATCCCGGACCATCTCACCATATGGTATTTCTACTTATTATCCTTCCCTGCCCAGAAGAACCTAGATTGGTATTTGGCTATGTCATGATGGAGGGATTCATTTGAACTATAGAATCCCATGAGGTACATAAGCACGCTGGTCATCGAAGAGTTGATTAGGATAACCCGAGCCGCCTTGGAGAGCCACGGCCCTTGCCAAGGTTCAACTCGATACTGGATCTTGGACACCGTCGGACGAAAGTCCTTTGCTAGTATGCGCGTGTCACTAATGGGCATGCCCAGGTAGGTCGTTGGGAAGGAACCAAGCCGATAGTTAAGCCGGCTCACGATTCGCTGTTTCTCCTCATTGGAGTACCCCAACACTATCACTCGCTTTTATAGAAGTTAACCGTTAGACCGGACATCTCCTGGAAGCATAATAACATGAACTTGAGGTGTCGGATGTCCGCGTCTGACCCTTCCACCATCAAGATCGTGTCATCCGCATATTGAAGGTGGGTGAGGCCACCACCCGCTAGTAGGTGCGAGCAAATACCCTTGATATGTCCCGCTTGCTTGGCCGAATCTAATATTGCCGCAAGGGCATCGACCACCAAGTTAAATGAAAAAGGACATAGGAATAGGAATCCATTCCTACAAACCAAAGGGCTCCAAAAGAATTTTTCCTTAAAAATCCTATTCTATACAATTCCTACAAAAATCCTACAAACCAAAGGAGGCCTAAAGAATGGTGATGTCTAAATTTCTATGCCTCCATTCCATAGGAATTCTCACTTGAACCTCTTTTTAGTTAAACTCGTTTGCACAAGAGTATTATCAAGCGGTAATCCACATATGAGCCCAGGCTCATCCACACCCAGCGAACACTAAATTAAAAAATAGTAAATAAATAAAAAATGATTTTTTGCCGTCCAAGATGCTCAAGTGAACTAGCTGCATACAAAATTTCATCATGAATGGACATTTGAGTAGCTCTAAGGAAAAACATTGGTTCTCAATAGTGTCTTTTTACAAAGTTTCTTAAATATTTTTTTGATGAGCGCTCCTCAAATGTCCTTTCACCAACAAATTTTGCACACACCTAGCGCCTAGAGCATCTGAGATGCTAAAAGAATTTAGGATTTTTTTGATTTTTTGATTTATTGTTTTGCACCTACATTCCTATCAAATTGTTGTTTCTTTCCCCTATTTCTATTTCTCTTGATCCTACAAGTCAAAGAACTAAAGTGTTTATACTTTATTTATCATGCTAGGGACAGTGAAAGATATTTGGGCTTCAAGTCAAAAAACAAAGTGAAACAACCATCTTATTTCCTCCTTTTTTGAAGAGCCCACTTCTTATGTTGTTACCTATTATATATGATCACTCTAGGAACATTCTTTGTTGGGATCTAAGTTCTTTGGGTAAATCTAATTCTAAGAGCCCTTAGGCCTTGCACAATGCTAAATGATTAGGGCGGTGCTTAGAAAAATGAACCTGTTTTTTTTTTTGAAGCACCAATTCCTATTTCTATGGAAGAGATGCCTAATTAAGTATTTACCCTGTACAAATAAGCACCGATGCTTAAACAAACACCGGTTTATTTATCTAAGAACCTCCCTAAGCACCTTGCATTGTATAAGGCCTTATAAGCTTTGCTTGCAGAAAAATCCAACCCCACCACACCAATCACCATAGGCATAATATCTTCCTTGGTAAAAGGAAATTGCTCAAGTAGGTTTGGAAACATAATTCGATGGTGCCAAGAGTTCAAACTTTTGCCATGAGGCTCCTTCTAAAAGCACCATCCATAGGTATAAGAGCATGTAGATTCTCTATCCATACAACAATGTTGAATGTGTAATCAACAAGAGGAGAATTGCTTTTTATTTTCTTTCATTGTCCTTTTCTAGAGCTGCATGGTTCAACCACCCATGGTATGCAGATATAATAGTTGGGGAACGTAGTAATTTCAAAAAATTTCCTACGCACACGCAAGATCATGGTGATGATATAGCAACGAGAGGGGAGAGTGTTCGTCCATGTACCCTCGTAGACCGTAAGCGGAAGCGTTAGCACAACGCAGTTGATGTAGTCGTACGTCTTCACGATCCGACCGATCCAAGCACCGAACGTACGGGGCCTCCGAGTTCAGCACACATTCAGCTCGATGACGATCTCCGGCCTCCGATCCAGCCGAGCTCCGGAGATGAGTTCCATCAGCACGACAGCGTGGTGACGATGATGATGTTCTACCGGTGCAGGGCTTCGCCTAAACTCCGCGACGATATGACCGAGGTGGAATATGGTGGAAGGGGGCACCGCACACGGCTAAGGAACGATCCGTAGATCAACTTGTGTGTCTATGGGGTGCCCCCACCCCCGTATATAAAGGAGCCAGGGGGAGGAGGAGGCCGGCCAAGGAGGGCGCGCCAAGGGGGGAGTCCTACTCCCACCAGGAGTAGGACTCCCTCTTTCCAAGTAGGAGTAGGAGAAAGGGGGGAAAGAGGAGGAAGAGGGGAAGGAAAGGGGGGGCGCCGCCCCCCTTCCCTTGTCCTATTCGGACTAGGAAGGGGAGGGGCGCGCGGCCCCCTCTTGCCTCCTTCCCTCTTCTCCCTCGAGGCCCATGTAGGCCCAATAACCCCCCGGGGGGTTCCGGTAACCTCCCGGTACTCCGGTAAAATGCCGATTTCACCCGGAACTATTCCGATGTCCAAACATAGGCTTCCAATATATCAATCTTTATGTATCGACCATTTCGAGACTCCTCGTCATGTCCGTGATCACATCCGGGACTCCGAACAAACTTCGGTACATCAAAACTTATAAACTCATAATAAAACTGTCATCGAAACGTTAAGCGTGCGAACCCTACGGGTTCAAGAACTATGTAGACATGACCTAGAACCATTCTCGGTCAATAACCAATAGCGGGACCTGGATGCCCATATTGGTTCCTACATATTCTACGAAGATCTTTATCGGTCAAACCGCATAACAACATACGTTGTTCCCTTTGTCATCGGTATGTTACTTGCCCGAGATTTGATCGTCGGTATCCAATACCTAGTTCAATCTCGTTACCAGCAAGTCTCTTTACTCGTTACGTAATACATCATTCCGTAACTAACTCATTAGCTACATTGCTTGCAAGGCTTATAGTGATGTGTATTACCGAGAGGGCCCAGAGATACCTCTCCGACAATCGGAGTGACAAAACCTAATCTCGAAATACGCCAACTCAACATGTACCTTTGGAGACACCTGTAGTACTCCTTTATAATCACCCAGTTATGTTGTGACGTTTGGTAGTACCCAAAGTGTTCCTCCGGTAAACGGGAGTTGCATAATTCTCATAGTTACAGGAACATGTATAAGTCATGAAGAAAGCAATAGCAGAATACTAAACGATCAAGTGCTAGGCTAACGGGATGGGTCATGTCAATCACATCATTCTTCTAATGATGTGATCCCACTAATCAAATGACAACACATGTCTATGGTTAGGAAACATAACCATCTTTGATTAATGAGCTAGTCAAGTAGAGGCATACTAGTGACTATAGTTTTGTCTATGTATTCACACATGTATCATGTTTCCGGTTAATACAATTCTAGCATGAATAATAAACATTTACCATGATATGAGGAAATAAATAATAACTTTATTATTGCCTCTAGGGCATATTTCCTTCAGTCTCCCACTTGCACTAGAGTCAATAATCTAGATTACATAGTAATGATTCTAACACCCATGGAGTCTTGGTGCTGATCATGTTTTGCTCGTGAGAGAGGCTTAGTCAACAGGTCTGCAACATTCAGATCCATATGTATCTTGCAAATCTCTATGTCTCCCACTTGGACTTGGTCCCGAATGGAATTGAAGCGTCTCTTGATGTGCTTGGTCCTCTTGTGAAATCTGGATTCCTTTGCCAAGGCAATTGCTCCAGTATTGTCACAGAAGATTTTTATTGGTCCCGATGCACTAGGTATGACACCTAGATCGGAAATGAACTCCTTCATCCAGACTCCTTCATTTACTGCTTCAGAAGCAGCTATGTACTCCGCTTCACATGTAGATCCCGCCACGACGCTTTGTTTAGAACTGCACCAACTTATAGCTCCACCGTTTAATATAAACACGTATCCGGTTTGCGATTTAGAATCGTCCGGATCAGTGTCAAAGCTTGCATCGACGTAACCATTTACGACTAGCTCTTTGTCACCTCCATATACGAGAAACATATCCTTAGTCCTTTTCAGGTATTTCAGGATGTTCTTGACCGCTGTGCAGTGATCCACTCCTGGATTACTTTGGTACCTTCCTGCCAAGCTTATTTCTAAGCATACGTCTGGTCTGGTACACAGTATTGCATACATGATAGAGCCTATGGCCGAAGCATAGGGAACATCTTTCATTTTCTCTCTATCTTCTGCTGTGGTCGGGCATTGAGTTTGACTCAACTTCACACCTTGTAGCACAGGCAAGAATCCTTTCTTTGCCTGATCCATTTTGAACTTTTTCAAAATTTTGTCAAGGTATCTGCTTTGTGAAAGCCCTATTAAGCGTCTTGATCTATCTCTATAGATCTTGATGCCCAATATGTAAGCAACTTCACCGAGGTCTTTCATTGAAAAACTTTTATTCAAGTATCCCTTTATGCTATCCAGAAATTCTATATCATTTCCAATTAATAATATGTCATCTACATATAAAACTAGAAATGCTACAGAGCTCCCACTCACTTTCTTGTAAATACAGGCTTCTCCAAAAGTCTGTATAAAACCATATGCTTTGATCACACTATCAAAATGTTTATTCCAACTCCGAGATGCCTGCACCAGTCCATAAATGGATCGCTGGAGCTTGCATACTTTGTTAGCACCTTTTGGATCAATAAAACCTTCTGGCTGCATCATATACAACTCTTCTTCTAGAAATCCATTCAAGAATGCAGTTTTGACATCCATTTGCCAAATTTCATAATCATGAAATGCAGCAATAGCTAACATGATTCGGACAGACTTAAGCATCGCTACGGGTGAGAAAGTCTCATCGTAGTCAACCCCTTGAACTTGTCGAAAATCTTTCGCAACAAGTCGAGCTTTATAGACAGTTACATTACCATCCGCGTCAGTCTTCTTCTTAAAGATCCATTTATTCTCAATGGCTTGCCGATCATCGGGCAAGTCAACCAAAGTCCATACTTTGTTTTCATACATGGATCCCATCTCAGATTTCATGGCCTCTAGCCATTTTGCGGAATGTTGGCTCATCATCGCTTCCTCATAGTTCGTACGTTCATCATGGTCAAGTAACATGACTTCCAGAATAGGATTACCGTACCACTCTGGTGCGGATCTTACTCTGGTAGACCTACGAGGTTCAGTAGAAACTTGATCTGAAGTTTCATGATCAATATCATTAGCTTCCTCACTGATTGGTGTAGTTGTCACAGGAACCGGTTCTTGTGATGAACTACTTTCCAACAAGGGAGTAGATACAGATATCTCATCAAGTTCTACTTTCCTCCCAGTCACTTCTTTTGAGAGAAACTCCTTCTCTAGAAAGGATCCGATTTTAGCAACGAAAATTTTGCCCTCAGATCTGTGATAGAAGGTGTACCCAATAGTCTTCTTTGGGTATCCTATGAAGACACATTTCTCCGATTTGGGTTCGAGCTTATCTGGTTGAAGTTTCTTCACATAAGCATCGCAGCCCCAAACTTTAAGAAATGACAACTTTGGTTTCTTGCCAAACCACAGTTCATAAGGCGTCATTTCAACGGATTTTGATGGTGCCCTATTTAACGTGAATGCGGCCGTCTCTAAAGCATAACCCCAAAACGATAGCGGTAAATCGGTAAGAGACATCATAGATCGCACCATATCAAGTAAAGTACGATTACGATGTTCGGACACACCATTTCGTTGTGGTGTTCCAGGTGGCATGAGTTGCGAGACTATCCCGCATTGTTTCAAGTGTAGACCAAACTCCTAACTCAAATATTCTCCTCCACGATCAGATCGTAGAAACTTTATTTTCTTGTTACGATGATTTTCCACTTCACTCTGAAATTCTTTGAACTTTTCAAATGTTTCAGACTTGTGTTTCATTAAGTAGATATACCCATATCTGCTCAAATCATCTGTGAAGGTGAGAAAATAACGATATCCGCCACGAGCCTCAACATTCATCGGACCACATACATATGTATGTATGATTTCCAACAAATCTGTTGCTCTCTCGATAGTTCCGGAGAACGGCGTTTTAGTCATCTTGCCCATAAGGCACAGTTCGCAAGTACCAAATGATTCATAATCAAGTGATTCCAAAAGCCCATCAGTATGGAGTTTCTTCATGCGCTTTACACCGATATGACCTAAACGGCAGTGCCACAAATAAGTTGCACTATCGTTATCAACTCTGCATCTTTTGGTTTCAACACTATGAATATGTGTATCACTACTATCGAGATTCAATAAAAACAGACCATTCTTCAAGGGTGCATGACCATAAAAGATATTACTCATATAAATAGAACAACCATTATTCTCTGATTTAAATGAATAACCATCTCGCATTAAACAAGATCCAGATATAATGTTCATGCTCAATGCTGGCACCAAATAACAATTATTTAGGTCTAATACTAATCCCGATGGTAGATGTAGAGGTAGCGTGCCGACCGCGATCACATCGACTTTGGAACCATTTCCCACGCGCATCGTCACCTCGTCCTTAGCTAATCTTCGCTTAATCTGTAGTCCCTGTTTCGAGTTGCAAATATTAGCAACAGAACCAGTATCAAATACCCAGGTGCTACTGCGAGCATTAGTAAGGTACACATCAATAACATGTATATCACATATACCTTTGTTCACTTTGCCATCCTTCTTATCCGCCAAATACTTGGGGCAGTTCCGCTTCCAGTGTCCAGTCTGCTTGCAGTAGAAGCACTCAGTTTCAGGCTTAGGCCCAGACTTGGGTTTCTTCTCTTGAGCAGCAACTTGCTTGCCGTTCTTTTTGAAGTTTCCCTTCTTCTTCCCTTTACCCTTCTTCTTGAAACTGGTGGTTTTGTTAACCATCAACACTTGATGCTCCTTCTTGATTTCTACCTCCGCAGCTTTCAGCATTGCGAAGAGCTCGGGAATAGTCTTGTTCATCCCTTGCATATTATAGTTCAGCATGAACCTCTTGTAGCTTGGTGGCAGTGATTGGAGAATTCTGTGAATGACACTATCATCAGGAAGATTAACTCCCAGTTGAATCAAGTGATTATTGTACCCAAACATTTTGAGTATGTGTTCACTGACAGAACTATTCTCCTCCATCTTGCAGCTATAGAACTTATTGGAGACTTCATATCTCTCAACCCAGGCATTTGCTTGAAATATTAACTTCAACTCCTGGAACATCTCATATGCTCCATGACGTTCAAAACATCGTTGAAGACCCGGTTCTAAGCCGTAAAGCATGGCACACTGAACTATCGAGTAGTCATCAGCTTTGCTCTGCCAGACATTCTTAACGTTGTCAGTTGCATCAGCAGCATGCCTGGCACCCAGCGGTGCTTCCAGGACGTAACTTTTCTGTGCAGCAATGAGGATAATCCTTAGGTTACGGACCCAGTCCGTGTAATTGCTACCATCATCTTTCAACTTTGCTTTCTCAAGGAACGCATTAAAATTCAACGAAACAACAGCACGAGCCATCTATCTACAAACAAACATAGACAAGCAAAATACTATCAGGTACTAAGTTCATGATAAATTTAAGTTCAATTAATCATATTACTTAAGAACTCCCACTTAGACAGACATCTCTCTAGTCATCTAAGTGATCACGTGATCCAAATCAACTAAACCATGTCCGATCATCACGTGAGATGGAGTAGTTTCAATGGTGAACATCGCTATGTTGATCATATCTACTATATGATTCACGCTCGACCTTTCGGTCTCCGTGTTCCGAGGCCATATCTGTATATGCTAGGCTCGTCAAGTATAACCTGAGTATTCCGCGTGTGCAACTGTTTTGCACCCGTTGTATTTGAACATAGAGCCTATCACACCCGATCATCACGTGGTGTCTCAGCACGAAGAACTTTCGCAACGGTGCATACTCAGGGAGAACACTTCTTGATAATTAGTGAGAGATCATCTTAAAATGCTACCGTCAATCAATGCAAGATAAGATGCATAAAGGATAAACATCACATGCAATCAATATAAGTGATATGATATGGCCATCATCATCTTGTGCTTGTGATCTCCATCTTCGAAGCACCGTCATGATCACCATCGTCACCGGTGCGACACCTTGATCTCCATCGTAGCATCGTTGTCGTTACGCCATCTATTGCTTCTACGACTATCGCTACCGCTTAGTGATAAAGTAAAGCAATTACAGGGCGTTTGCATTTCATACAATAAAGCGACAACCATATGGCTCCTGCCAGTTGCCGATAACTTCGGTTACAAAACATGATCATCTCATACAATAAAATATAGCATCACGTCTTGACCATATCACATCACAACATGCCCGGCAAAAACAAGTTAGACGTCCTCTACTTTGTTGTTGCAAATTTTACGTGGCTGCTACGGGCTTAGCAAGAACCGTTCTTACCTACGCATCAAAAACCACAACGATAGTTCGTCAAGTTGGTGTTGTTTTAACCTTCGCAAGGACCGGGCGTAGCCACACTCAATTCAGCTAAAGTGAGAGAGACAGACACCCGCCAGCCACCTTTAAGCACGAGTGCTCGTAACGGTGAAACCAGTCTCGCGTAAGCGTACGCGTAATGTCGGTTCGGGCCGCTTCATCTCACAATACCACCGAACCAAAGTATGACATGCTGGTAAGCAGTATGACTTGTATCGCCCACAACTCACTTGTGTTCTACTCGTGCATATAACATCAATGCATAAAACCTAGGCTCGGATGCCACTGTTGGGGAACGTAGTAATTTCAAAAAATTTCCTACGCACACGCAAGATCATGGTGATGATATAGCAACGATAGGGGAGAGTGTTCGTCCACGTACCCTCGTAGACCGTAAGCGGAAGCGTTAGCACAACGCGGTTGATGTAGTCGTATGTCTTCACGATCCGACCGATCCAAGCACCGAACGTACGGGGCCTCCGAGTTCAGCACACGTTCAGCTCGATGACGATCTCCGGCCTCTGATCCAGCCGAGCTCCGGAGATGAGTTCTGTCAGCACGACGGCGTGGTGACGATGATGATGTTCTACCGGCGCAGGGCTTCGCCTAAACTCCGCGATGATATGACCGAGGTGGAATATGGTGGAAGGGGGCACCGCACACGGCTAAGGAACGATCTGTAGATCAACTTGTGTGTCTATGGGGTGCCCCCCGCCCCCGTATATAAAGGAGCCAGGGGGGAGGAGGCCGCCGGCCAAGGAGGGCGCGCTAAGGGGGGAGTCCTACTCCCACCAGGAGTAGGACTCCCTCTTTCCAAGTAGGAGTAGGAGAAAGGGGGGAAAGAGGAGGAAGAGGGGAAGGAAAGGGGGGGTGCCGCCCCCCTTCCCTTGTCCTATTCGGACTAGGAAGGGGAGGGGCGCGCGGCCCCCTCCTGCCTCCTGCCCTCTTCTCCCTCGAGGCCCATGTAGGCCCAATAACCCCCCGGGGGGTTCCGGTAACCTCCCGGTACTCCGGTAAAATGCCGATTTCACCCGGAACTATTCCGATGTCCAAACATAGGCTTCCAATATATCAATCTTTATGTCTCGACCATTTCGAGACTCCTCGTTATGTCCGTGATCACATCCGGGACTCCGAACAAACTTCGGTACATCAAAACTTATAAACTCATAACAAAACTGTCATCGAAACGTTAAGCGTGCGGACCCTACGGGTTCGAGCACTATGTAGACATGACCTAGAACCATTCTCGGTCAATAACCAATAGCGGGACCTGGATGCCCATATTGGTTCCTACATATTCTACGAAGATCTTTATCGGTCAAACCGCATAACAACATACATTGTTCCCTTTGTCATCGGTATGTTACTTGCCCGAGATTTGATCGTCGGTATCCAATACCTAGTTCAATCTCGTTACCGGCAAGTCTCTTTACTCGTTACGTAATACATCATTCCGTAACTAACTCATTAGCTAAATTGCTTGCAAGGCTTATAGTGATGTGTATTACCGAGAGGGCCCAGAGATACCTCTCCAACAATCGGAGTGACAAAACCTAATCTCAAAATATGCCAACTCAACATGTACCTTTGGAGACACCTGTAGTACTCCTTTATAATCACCCAGTTACGTTGTGACGTTTGGTAGTACCCAAAGTGTTCCTCCGGTAAACGGGAGTTGCATAATTCTCATAGTTACAGCAACATGTGTAAGTCATGAAGAAAGCAATAGCAGAATACTAAACGATCAAGTGCTAGGCTAACGGGATGGGTCATGTCAATCACATCATTCTTCTAATGATGTGATCCCACTAATCAAATGACAACACATGTCTATGGTTAGGAAACATAACCATCTTTGATTAATGAGCTAGTCAAGTAGAGGCATACTAGTGACTATAGTTTTGTCTATGTATTCACACATGTATCATGTTTCCGGTTAATACAATTCTAGAATGAATAATAAACATTTATCATGATATGAGGAAATAAATAATAACTTTATTATTGCCTCTAGGGCATTTTTCCTTCAATAATCTTCTTACCAAAAACCATGTCTTCTTACAAATCATCATCTAGATTCTACTATCCATGAATCACCCAGATGCCACCATTGAAATAAAAAATTACCTTTTTGTGGTGCCTGTGGAAAATGGGTCTTCCTCACCAGGCACACCAAGATGAGAGGGCCATTTCATCATGCCTAGCCCTCTTGAAAGGTGTACATGATCATGGGTGTTGGGGATATTACCACCGGGCGTGAACCGGCCTACCTGGGCCGGGTTAACTTCAGTAGTAGTATAAGCAGATGAAGGCCCAAGGCCTGTAGTCGGTTTAGAACCTGTAGCCGTAAACCGGCTTGATATGTAAACTTGTATTGTAAGTTAGGAATAGAGAGATACCAACCGAGATACGAGTATGAACCGGTTGGGACTCTATGGACCGACGGGCGTCACCCGTGTATATAAGGGGACGACCCGGCGGCGGTTCAAAGATAGACAACAACAACTCGAGCCTAGGCGAAGCTTGTCTGCTCCCTAGCCATCGAGACCACATCAATTCCATCACAACTAGACGTAGGCTTTTACCTTCATCGAAGGGGCCAAACTAGTATAAACCCTCGTGTCTTTGTGTCCTCTTTAACCCCTTCAAGTTAACCCGTAGCGATGGCTCCACGACTAAGTCCTTTCACTAGGACATCTGTCGTGACAAATCCACGACAGTTGGCGCCCACTGTGGGGCTATCGCATGACGGTTTGATGATCTTGGAGGGCAAGCTCAAAGGACTCGAAGGCTATGCTGTGGGCCGGATGACCAAGAGTCGTCGCGGCAAGCTCTACATCGACGATTCAGGATGGGGTCCCGAAGCCAGCTCGATCAAGTACGGATACCGGGTCCCCTTTGGTGGTATACACGTTTTCATCAGCAAGATCGGTGAGCCTGGGCCTGAGCCGGACATCTGCACCGACCTCGTCGAGACGGCTCAGCGTGCAAGATCTACCCAGGTTAAACCGGCCGTGAAGCGTGCCTTCGTCGGAGTCATCCACGGAGGAGAGCATAAGGACGAGTCAGAATACGGTGGTGAGACCGTCGTCTATTCCAGCGACGAGTCCTCAACTGGAGAGACCGAATCATTGTACCAGTTGCAAGACGACCAGATTAGGGGCTGTTCCAATGGCGACAGTATTCCGGACCCCTCAGATCAGATCAACCAGGTTGGAATATTCATGGCCGGCACGCAGGCGGCGAATCACTCTTCGACTGCAGCAGCAATGCTTTCCGGATCAGCAGCGGCAGCGGCAGCAGGGGCAGGAGGCCTTGTGCGCCCGCCGGTTCAAGTTCTGTCCGACCTGTTTGACGCACTAGCTGCACTTATGGCAGAGGCCAATCCGGCGGATCAGGAGGCCCATGATGCAGAGATTGCCAAGGTGAGAGAGCAGATCGTGCAGGCCAAAGCCGACCTGGCAGCAGAGAAAGACAGGATGGCCGCAGAGCGAGCCGCTTTGGACGCCCAGGCCTATAAGCTCATGCTCGACCAGAATGCATCGCAGGAGGTCTTGAAGCGGAAGCACAGATCACGCCTACCGTTAGGGTTCGACCCTCGAAATCTCTTTCACACTCCGAGAGCTGGAACCAGTAATCTGCCGAGGCACCAGGAGGTAAACCGGGTCGAGGCACCAGGGCCAGGAGCGACAGTCCAACCCCGCCTGATGGAACCTCCTCGGCAGAACATTGTGATTCCTTCGCCGGTCCAGACACCTCCGGGTCATTATTCTAATCCTATGGACAATCTTGTTGCAGCTGCTGCGTGATTAGAAGCTATCCTGGTGGAAGGAGACTCTCCGCAAGCAATAGAGACGCGCTGGGTTAAGGAACTTCTCCAGACCGCTTTGATTCAACAGGAGGCATATTCATACAGCCGCGATCGGATTCACTCCACACCTCGACCAAGCCGGAGCTATAGCAGGTGCCTGGATGAACCGGCAATATCAAGCAATGCGCGAGGTCATGAAGCGGCCCGTGGCAATAACCCGGCAGGTGGTGTTCGCGATGCTCAGGATGTAGTGGACCAGGCCCGGGCACGAAGGGAGGTCGAGTTAGCAGCACAGAACGAGGCGGATCAGCTTACACTGGTTCGTCCTACCACCTCTGCCGGGCCAGGGGTCGCATCTGCTTTGGGAGTACCCTGTTTAGTCCCCGCTTTACGCAATGTGCGCCTGCCCAAAGATTTCAAGGGTCCGTGCAAGGTGCCGAATTACACCGCTGATTTATCTCCAGAAGCGTGGGTAGAGAGTTATGAGATGGCCATGGAGATGCTGGATGTGGATGAGACTGCGTGTGCAAAGTACTTCACCATGATGCTCGAAGGCACGGCCCGTACTTGGTTGAAGAGCCTGCCGCCTAATTCTATCAGTTCATGGGCCCAGTTGCGGGCCCGGTTTATCCAGAATTTCAAAGATACGTGTAAGCAGCCCAAGTCCATAGTAGACCTGGCGGCTTGTGTTCAGGAGGACGGAGAATCAACAACCCATTGGGTACGCCGCGTTTCGGAAGTCTTGCACTCGTCTGACAGGATCAATGCTGACTCTGCAATCTTAACCCTGGAGGGCAACTGCCGGGTTTTGCCTTTAAAATTGAAATTGGGGCGCATGAAGTGGTTCTGTAATGACATGGGGACTCTCATGGCCGCTTTAGTGAAGTATGCTGATTCTGATAGTACCAAGGATCCCGAGACTGACGATGATGAAGCAGGGAAGGGAAAGAAGAATAGCCGCTCCAAGGGGCATTAGTACAAACCGGCGGGCCACGGAAATGGAGGCAAGCGTAAAGCGGACGACAGCATGGACTTTGTGGCTAACACTAATGCGCAGGATAAGGGTCAACGGCGCAGAGGTAAAGCAGCGAATCATAATGGGGCTCCAAATCCTAACCCGGATCGCTTAAATTATTTGTTGAATCGGCCTTGTCCAAAGCACGGGACGAAGGAGGCACCGGCTAACCACCTTTGGAAGGATTGTTACATTATGCAAGAGTTTAAGAACTCTAATGCTTTCCGGTATGACCGTGGGTCAGGCGGTGGTTCAGGATCCGGTTTCCATGGGCCGGGTCACGATGGAGCTTCCGGTTCAGGTTTCAATCAGGGCGGCAATAATAATCAGAATAATCAGAACGGTCAAGGGGGTTACAACCAACAGCAGCAGCAGCAGCAGTCGGGTTATCAGAGCCAGCCAAAACAGTTGAACAGCGGACAGTATCACGTTTTCACAACTAGCTTGGATAAGCGCGACCGGAAGCTTCACAAGCGAGCGGTGAACTCTATTGAACCGGCTGTGCCACGTTACTTACGCTGGTCGGAGCAGCCTATCGTGTGGAGCAGGGAGGATCACCCCCCCGGATTGACAATCCGGGCCAGTTGGCATTAGTGGTAGACCCTCAGGCGGGAGGTTATAAATTCAGCAAGGTACTCATGGATGGGGGAAGCAGCATTAACATCCTATACTATGAGACATTCCACCGCATGGGGCTAACAGACAAAGATCTCAGACCGTCTAATACGGTGTTCCATGGTGTGGTGCCTGGCAAATCAGCATATCCTATTGGTAAGATAGCCCTGGAGGTGGCTTTTGGGGACGAGCATGATTCCCGATCCGAAAAACTAACCTTTGAGGTGGCGAAGATCCGGAGCCCGTATCACGCCTTGTTTGGGCGGCCGGCTTATGCCAAATTCATGGCACGGCCTTGTTATATCTACTTGCAGCTCAAGATGCCGGGTTACAAGGGGACAATAACGGTTCATGGGAGCCGTAAGGTTGCTTTGGAATGTGAGGAAGGTGATGCGGCCTATGCAGAGTCGGTTTGTGCCACGGAGGAGTTGAAATATTATAAGGACAATGTTGATCCGGCAGACATGACCCCTTTGAAGAAGCCAACCACGGAGCATGATTCAGATCTGAAGTTCAAATCGGCGGCTGAGACTAAGCTTGTTGACTTCGTGCCCGGCGATTCGTCCAAGCAGTTCACTATCAGTGCCAACTTGGACCCTAAATAGGAAAGCGCGCTCATCGAGTTCATCTGTGAGAATCGGGACATTTTTGCATGGAAGCCTTCTGACATGCCAGGTGTACCGAGGGAACTCGCTGAGCACACTCTTAATGTGGATCCTAAGTATAAACCGGTAAAGCAATTTCTCCGCCGGTTTAACGAAGAAAGGCGCAAAGCTATTGGAGAGGAAGTAGCCAGGCTCTTAGCGGCTGGCTTTATCATTGAAGTGTTCCATCCGGAGTGGCTTGCTAATCCGGTGCTGGTTCTTAAGAAAAACGGCACTTGGCGTATGTGTGTGGATTACACGGATCTTAACAAAGCTTGTCCAGCGGATCCTTTTGCCCTTCCCCGCACTGACCAGATTATTGATGCCACGGCGGGTTGTGAGCGTTTGAGTTTTTTGGATGCGTATTCCGGATATCATCAGATCAAAATGGCGGTTAAGGACCAGGAGAAGACAACGTTTATTACTCCCTTTGGAGCCTTCTGCTATGTATCTATGCCTTTTGGGCTCAAAAGCGCCCAAGCCACTTATCAATGGTGTGTACAGAATTGCCTGCATAAACAGATCGGCCGCAATGTGCACGCCTATGTGGATGATATTTTAGTCAAGTCAAGGCAGAAGGAGACGCTGGTGGATGATTTGAAGGAAACCTTTGACAACTTGCGAGTTTACAAGATGATGCTTAACCCGACCAAGTGTGTTTTTGGTGTTCCGGCAGGCAAGTTACTGGGTTTTCTTGTGTCCAACAGAGGAATCGAGGCTAATTCGGAGAAGATTACGGCTATCACCTCCCTGGCTAAACAGAAGTGTATCAACGATGTTCAACGTTTGGCGGGCCGGATCGCCGCATTGAGCCGGTTTATCAGCCGCCTCAGAGAGAAGGCTATCCCTTTATACCAGATGCTGAGAAAGACAGATCAATTCATCTGGAGTCCGGCTGCTGATGAAGCGTTAGAGGACTTGAAGCGGCAGTTAGCCAATCCGCCCGTTCTTGCAGCTCCGGTCGACAAAGAGCCGTTATTGCTATATGTAGCGGCCAATGCTCGTGCAGTTAGCGTGGCTGTTGTGGTAGAACGCAAGGAGGTGGGCAAGGAATATCCGGTTCAGCGGCCGGTTTACTATATTAGCGAGGTGCTTATTGAATCTAAGCAAAGGTATCCGCATTGGCAGAAGCTGGTATATGGAGTTTTTATGGCAAGCCGGAAGTTGAAGCAGTATTTCCAAGGGCACCCCATCACAGTCGTTAGTTCAGCTCCCTTGGGCGATATCATACAGAACCGGAAGGCGACTGGTCGGATTGCCAAGTGGGCTATAGAGCTTGGGCCGCACGGATTGAAGTACGTACCTCGGACGGCGGTGAAGTCTCAAGCACTTGTGGATTTCATCAATGATTGGACTGAGTTGCAAGCGCCAGAGGAGAAGCCGGATCACACATATTGGACTATCCATTTTGATGGATCCAGACAATTGGAAGGCTCGGGGGCTGGAGTTGTATTAACTTCCCCACGAGGTGATAATTTTTTTTATGTTCTCCGCTTAATGTTCCCTTGTTCTAATAATGCAGCAGAGTACGAAGCTTTGCTCCATGGTCTCTGGATGGCTAAAGAGATGAACTTAAGCCGGGTTAAGTGCTTCGGTGACTCGGACCTCGTGGCTCAACAGGTGTCTGGCACTTGGGATTCTAAGGACCCGCTCATGGCCGCATATCGTCGTGAGGTGGATAATATTGCGGGTCACTTCAAGGGTTATCAGGTGGATCACATGGACCGTCGAAAGAATGAAGCGGCGGACGCTTTAAGCCGGTTGGGCTCTCAGCGTAAACCGGTCCCGCCTAATGTCTTTCTTGATGTGTTGCACAACCCGTTAGTCAAGCTCCCAGGTGAAGCGGATTTGGCTATTCCTGATCCGGAGGCTCAATTGGTGGCAGCCCTGCATGTCATACCGGATTGGACAGTTCCTTATCTTGCATACATGAACCGGGGAGAGTTGCCAGAGGATGAGATTCTAGCCAGGCAGATAGTCCGGCGATCCAAGTCTATGACGATTGTCAATGGAGAATTGCATCATTGCAGTGTATCAGGGGCGTTTCAACATTGTGTCTCTCCTGAGGAAGGCTGTGAAATCTTACGAGAAATCCATGAAGGGGATTGTGGTCACCATGCCGGTTCAAAGTCTCTGGTGGCAAAGGCGTTTCGTCATGGGTTCTACTGGTTGACAGCGCATGTTGATGCGGAGGACTTGGTTAAACGGTGTGATGGCTGTCAGAAATTTTCAAGGCGTGCTCATGTGCCGGCTCAAGAATTGAGGATGATTCCAATCACTTGGCCATTTGCAACTTGGGGGCTGGATATGGTCGGACCTTTTAAAAGATCCAAGGATAAGAAAACCCACCTTTTGGTGGCAGTTGACAAGTTTACCAAGTGGGTTGAAGCGGAGCCTGTCAGCAAGTGTGATGCAGCTACAGCGGTGTAGTTCATCAAAAAGGTGATTTTCCGGTTTGGCTTTCCACACAGTATCATTACTGACAATGGTACCAATTTATCCAAGGGTGCTATGAAGGAGTTCTGTGAATGTGAGCACATCCGACTTGATGTATCATCAGTGGCTCATCCCCAGTCCAATGGGCAGGCAGAACGGGCTAATCAAGAGATCTTGTGAGGCATCAAACCCCGGCTCATGGTTCCGTTGCAAAGAACACTGGGTTGTTGGGTTGAAGAGCTACCGTCTGTGCTATGGAGTATCAATACTACGCCCAACCAATCTACAGGATACACGCCATTTTTCATGGTCTACGGAGCGGAGGCGGTTCTCCCTAGTGATATCCGGCACGATTCGCCTCGTGTGGCGGCTTATGTTGAAGCGGACAATGAGACAGCATGACAAGACGCTTTGGACCTATTGGATGAGGAGCGTGATATAGCGGCTGCCCGCTCAGCAATTTATCAACAAGATCTTCGTCGCTATCACAGTCGCCAGGTCAGAACCAGAACTTTTCAAGAAGGAGATTTGGTGCTTCGACTCATCCAAGACCAGACAGATATGCACAAGTTATCCCCAGCTTGGGAGGGACCGTTCGTGGTCAGCAAGAATCTGCACAACGGGTCGTACTATCTGATTGATATTCGAGAGCATAAAGACTCACGCACATCAGAGGAGGAGACCAACAGGCCGTGGAACATAGCTCATCTTCGGCCTTACTACACCTGAGCCATTGGCTCTATCTATGTACATATTATGACAGTGTATATATTATCTTTGATATAATAAAACCGGAGCCTCAGCTAAAGCGGGGTCTCTGTCTTTTCATATCATGCGTGGTTACATGGAGTGGTTCTGTTTTAAAGCGGCCTCCGGTTTACCCTTTGAAATTTGCCTTTTTATATCACTTGGGGCCTTGGTCGTGTCCGAACCAACGCGACACCTTTTGATAGGCGAAAGCCACCAGATCACTTGGGGACATGGTCAAGTCTGAACCAGTCACGCCTCTTGATCGGCCTAAGGCCACAAAATCACTTGGGGGCTTGGTCGAACCCGAACCATTGCCACGCCTTTTGATTGGCATATATGCCACAGTTTCATTTGGGGACCTAGCTGACTTGAACCATTGTCACTCCTATTGGGGGCTTGGTCCTGTCCGACCATGGTAACACCATCTGATCAGCTCAGTATAGCATGTTTTTGCAAACGGTTTTTATCATTGCCTTTGCTTCCATATTTCTTCTATGGCTATTTCTTAATTTTTGTTGTGTTTCATTTAAGCCAACAACACTTTTTTACCGATTCAGCAGACGGATTTGGTTCATTTTTAATCCGGAGAAGTATGCCCGGTTTACCTTTCCTGTTAACATCATGGAGTAACAGGGGGGCTCGTAATGACCCAGCACGGTTTACATGGGAGCTGTTTTCTCCCCTTTGACGATAATGGTTTATAAAACCTCCGCTTCAAGCCTGGCTAAGCCAACTTCATGCCCAGTGATGGCAGGTACTTTGTATCGCTTAAATTGGTTATATGTTTTAAATACGTTGATGATATATATATCAAGATCATAAACCGGCTGGCGGTATATGTTGGGGAACGTTGCAGAAAATTAAAAAAAATTCCTACGGTTTCACCAAGATCCATCTATGAGTTCATCTAAGCAACGAGTCAAGGAAGTGAGTTTGCATCTACATACCACTTGTAGATCGCGTGCGGAAGCTTGCAAGGGGATGGTGATGATGGAGTCGTACTCGACGTGATTCAGATCACCGATGTCCAAGTGCTGAACGGACAGCACCTCCGCGTTCAACACACGTAAGGGACGGGAGACGCCTCCTCCTTCTTGATCCAGCAAGGGGGAAGGAGAGGTTGATGATGATCCAACAGCACGACGGCGTGGTGGTGGATGCAGCAGAACTCCAGCAGGGCTTCGCCAAGCGACTACGGGAGGAGGACGAGGTGTAGCAGGGGGAGGGAGGCGCCAAGCACAAGGGTGCGGCTGCCCTCCCCCCTGCCCTCCTTTATATAGGCCCCCAGGGGGGGCGCCGGCCCTGGGAGATTGGATCTCCCAAGGGGGGCAGCGGCCAAGGGGGGAGGAGTGCCCCCCAAGGCATGTGGTGCGCCCCCCCACCCTAGGGTTTCAAACCTAGGCGCAGGGGGTGGGCCTAGGGGGGCGCACCAGCCCACTATGGGCTGGCTCCCCTCCCACGTCAGCCCATGGGGCCCTCCGGGATGGGTGGCCCCACCCGGTGGACCCCCGGGACCCTTCCGGTGGTCCCGGTACATTACCGGGAGACCCCGAAACTTTCCCGATGGCCGAAATACCACTTCCTATATATTATTCTTTACCTCCGGACCATTCCGAAACTCCTCGTGACGTCCGGGATCTCATCCGGGACTCCAAACAACATTCGGTATGCTGCATACTCATATTCATACAACCCTAGCGTCACCGAACCTTAAGTGTGTAGACCCTACGGGTTCGGGAGACACGCAGACATGACCGAGACGACTCTCGGGTGCAATAACCAACAGTGGGATCTGGATACCCATGTTGGCTCCCACATGCTCCTCGATGATTTCATCGGTTGAACCACGATGTCGAGGATTCGATCAAATCCCGTATACAATTCCCTTTGTCAATCAGTACGTTACTTGCCCGAGACTCGATCGTCGGTATCCCAATACCTTGTTCAGTCTCGTTACCGGCAAGTCACTTTACTCGTACCGTAATGCATGATCCCGTGGCCAACACCTTGGTCACCTTGAGCTCATTATGATGATGCATTACCGAGTGGGCCCAGAGATACCTCTCCGTCATACGGAGTGACAAATCCCAGTCTCGATCCGTGTCAACCCAACAGACACTTTCAGAGATACCTGTAGTGCACCTTTATAGTCACCCAGTTACGTTGTGACGTTTGATACACCCAAAGCACTCCTACGGTATCCGGGAGTTACACGAACTCATGGTCGAAGGAAGAGATACTTGACATTGGAAAAGCTCTAGCAAACGAACTACACGATCTTTGTGCTATGCTTAGGATTGGGTCTTGTCCATCACATCATTCTCCTAATGATGTGATCCTGTTATCAACGACATCCAATGTCCATAGCCAGGAAACCATGACTATCTGTTGATCACAACGAGCTAGTCAACTAGAGGCTCACTAGGGACATATTGTGGTCTATGTATTCACACGTGTATTATGATTTCCGGATAATACAGTTATAGCATGAATAAAAGACAATTATCATGAACAATGAAATATAATAATACTTTTATTATTGCCTCTAAGGCATATTTCCAACAGTCTCCCACTTGCACTAGAGTCACCAATCTAGTTACATTGTGATGAATCGAACACCCATAGAGTTCTGGTGTTGATCATGTTTTGCTCGTGAGAGAGGTTTAGTCAACAGATCTGCGACATTCAGATCCGTATGTACTTTGCAAATTTCTATGTCTCCATCTTGAACATTTTCACGGATGGAGTTGAAACGACGCTTGATGTGCCTGGTCTTCTTGTGAAACCTGGGCTCTTTGGCAAGGGCAATAGCTCCAGTGTTGTCACAGAAGAGTTTGTTTGGCCCCGACGCATTGGGTATGACTCCTAGGTCGGTGATGAACTCCTTCACCCAAATCGCTTCATGCGCTGCCTCCGAGGCTGCCATGTACTCCGCTTCACACGTAGATCCCGCCACGACACTCTGCTTGCAGTTGCACCAGCTTACTGCTCCACCATTCAACATATACACGTATCCGGTTTGTGACTTAGAGTCATCCAGATCTGAGTCGAAGCTAGCATCGACGTAACCCTTTACGATGAGCTCTTCGTCTCCTCCATAAACGAGAAACATGTCCTTTGTCCTTTTCAGGTACTTCAGGATATTCTTGACCGCTGTCCAGTGTTCCTTGCCGGGATTACTTTGGTATCTAGCTACCAAACTTACGGCAAGGTTTACATCAGGTCTGGTACACAGCATGGCATACATAATAGATCCTATGGTTGAAGCATAGGGGATGACACTCATCTCTTCTTTATCTTTTGCCGTGGTCGGTGACTGAGCCGAGCTCAATCTCACACCTTGTAACATAGGCAAGAACCCTTTCTTGGACTGATCCATTTTGAACGTTTTCAAAATCTTATCAAGGTATGTGCTTTGTGAAAGACCTATGAGGCGTCTCGATCTATCTCTATAGATCTAGATGCCTAATATATAAGCAGCTTCTCCAAGGTCCTTCATTGAAAAACACTTATTCAAGTAGGCCTTAATGCTGTCCAGAAGTTCTATATTATTTCCCATCAAGAGTATGTCATCTACATATAATATGAGAAATGCTACAGAGCTCCCACTCACTTTCTTGTAAACGCAGGCTTCTCCATAAGTCTGCATAAACCCAAACGCTTTGATCATCTCATCAAAGCGAATGTTCCAACTCCGAGATGCTTGCACCAGCCCATAAATGGATCGCTGGAGCTTGCATACTTTGTTAGCGTTCTTAGGATCGACAAAACCTTCCGGCTGCATCATATACAGCTCTTCCTTAAGATGTCCATTAAGGAATGCCGTTTTGACGTCCATCTGCCATATCTCATAATCATAGTATGCGGCAATTGCTAACATGATTCGGACGGACTTCAGCTTCGCTACGGGAGAGAATGTCTCGTCGTAGTCAATCCCTTGAACTTGTCGATAACCCTTAGCGACAAGTCGAGCTTTATAGATGGTAACATTACCATCCGCGTCCGTCTTCTTCTTAAAAATCCATTTGTTTTCTATCGCTCGCCGATCATCGGGCAAGTCTGTCAAAGTCCATACTTTGTTTTCATACATGGATTCTATCTCGGATTTCATGGCTTCAAGCCATTTGTTGGAATCTGGGCCCGCCATCGCTTCTTCATAGTTCGAAGGTTCACCGTTGTCTAACAACATGATTTCCAGGACAGGGTTGCCGTACCACTCTGGTGCGGAACGTGTCCTTGTGGACCTACGAAGTTCAGTAGCAACTTGATCCGAAGTACCTTGATCATCATCATTGTTTTCCTCTTTGGTTGGTGTGGGCATCATAGGAACATTTTCCTGAGCTGCACCGCTTTCCCGTTCGAGAGGTAGTACTTCATCGAGTTCTACTTTCCTCCCACTTACTTCTTTCGAGAGAAACTCTTTTTCCAGAAAGCATCCATTCTTGGCAACAAAGATCTTGCCCTCGGATCTTAAGTAGAAGGTATACCCGACAGTTTCCTTAGGGTATCCTATGAAGACGCATTTTTCCGACTTGGGTTCGAGCTTTTCAGGTTGAAGTTTCTTGACATAAGCATAGCATCCCCAAACTTTTAGAAACGACAGCTTAGGTTTCTTCCCAAACCATAATTCATACGGTGTCGTCTCAACGGATTTAGACGGTGCCCTATTTAAAGTGAATGTAGCTGTCTCTAGAGCGTATCCCCAAAATGATAGCGGTAAATCGGTAAGAGACATCATAGACCGCGCCATATCTAATAGAGTACGATTACGACGTTTGGACACACCGTTTCGCTGAGGTGTTCCAGGCGGCGTGAGTTGTGAAACGATTCCACATTTCCTTAAGTGTGTACCAAATTCATGACTTAAGTATTCTCCTCCACGATCTGATCGTAGGAACTTTATCTTTCGGTCACGTTGATTATCTACCTCATTCTGAAATTCCTTGAACTTTTCAAAGGTCTCAGACTTGTGTTTCATTAAGTAGACATACCCATATCTACTTAAGTCATCAGTGAGAGTGAGAACATAACGATATCCTCCGCGAGCCTCAACGCTCATTGGACCGCACACATCGGTATGTATGATTTCCAACAAGTTTGTTGCTCGCTCCATTGTTCCGGAGAACGGAGTCTTGGTCATTTTTCCCATGAGGCATGGTTCGCATGTGTCAAACGATTCATAATCAAGAGACTCTAAAAGTCCATCAGCATGGAGCTTCTTCATGCGCTTGACACCAATGTGACCAAGGCGGCAGTGCCACAAGTATGTGGGACTATCGTTATCAACTTTACATCTTTTGGCATCCACACTATGAACATGTGTAATATTACGCTCGAGATTCATTAAGAATAAACCATTGACCATCGGAGTATGACCATAAAACATATCTCTCATATAAATCGAACAACCATTATTCTCAGACTTAAATGAGTAGCCATCTCGTATTAAACGAGATCCAGATACAATGTTCATGCTCAAACTTGGCACTAAATAACAATTATTAAGGTTCAAAACTAATCCCGTGGGTAATTGTAGAGGCAGCGTGCCGACGGCGATCACATCGACTCTAGAACCATTCCCGACGCGCATCGTCACCTCGTCCTTTGCCAGTCTCCGTTTATTCCGCAGCTCCTGCTGTGAGTTACAAATATGAGCAACGGCACCGGTATCAAATACCCAGGAGTTACTACGAGTACTGGTAAGGTACACATCAATTACATGTATATCAAATATACCTTTGGTGTTGCCGGCCTTCTTATCCGCTAAGTATTTGGGGCAGTTCCGCTTCCAGTGACCCTTCCCCTTGCAATAAAAGCACTCAGTCTCAGGCTTGGGTCCATTATTTGACTTCTTCCCAGTAACTGGCTTACCGGGCGCGGCAACATCCTTGCCGTCCTTCTTGAAGTTCTTCTTGCCCTTGCCCTTCTTGAACTTAGTGGTCTTATTGACCATCAACACTTGATGTTCTTTCTTGATTTCAGCCTCTGCTGACTTCAGCATCGAGAACACTTCAGGAATGGTCTTCACCATCCCCTGCATGTTGTAGTTCATCACAAAGCTCTTGTAGCTTGGTGGGAGCGACTGGAGGATTCTGTCAATGACCGCCTGATCTGGGAGGTTAATGTTCAGCTGGGTCATACGGTTGTGCAACCCAGACATCTTGAGGATGTGCTCACTGACAGAACTGTTTTCCTCCATCTTACAACTGTAGAACTTGTCGGAGACATCATATCTCTCGACCCGGGCATGAGCTTGAAAAACTAGTTTCAGCTCTTCGAACATCTCATATGCTCCGTGATGCTCAATACACTTTTGGAGCCCCGGTTCTAAGCTGTAAAGCATGCCGCACTGAACGAGGGAGTAATCATCAGCACGAGTTTGCCAAGCGTTCATAACGTCTTGGTTCTCTGGGACGGGAGCGTCACCTAGTGGTCCTTCTAGGACATATTGCTTCCTGGCAGCTATGAGGATGATCCTCAGGTTCCGGAACCAGTCCGTATAGTTGCTGCCATCATCTTTCAGCTTGGTTTTCTCTAGGAACGCGTTGAAGTTCATGTTGACATGAGCGTTGGCCATTTGATCAACAAGACATATTTGCAAAGGTTTTAGACTAAGTTCATGATAATTAAGTTCATCTAATCAAATTATGAACTCCCACTCAGATTAGACATCCCTCTAGTTATCTAAGTGTTACACGATCCGAGTCGACTAGCCCGTGTCCGATCATCACGTGAGACGGACTAGTCATCGTCGGTGAACATCTTCATGTTGATCGTATCTTCCATACGACTCGTGTTCGACCTTTCGGTCTCCGTGTTCCGAGGCCATGTCTGCACATGCTAGGCTCGTCAAGTTAACCCTAAGTGTTTTGCTGTGTAAAATTGTCTTACACCCGTTGTATGTGAACGTAAGGATCTATCACACCCGATCATCACGTGGTGCTTCGAAACGACGAACTGTAGCAACGGTGCACAATTAGGGGAGAACACTTCTTGAAATTGTTGTGAGGGATCATCTTATTTACTACCGTCGTCCTAAGTAAACAAGATGCATAAACATAATAAACATCACATGCAATTATATAGTTGTGACATGATATGACCAATATCATATAGCTCCATTGATCTCCATCTTCGGGGCTCCATGATCATCTTGTCACCGGCTTGACACCATGATCTCCATCATCATGATCTCCATCATCGTGTCTTCATGAAGTTGTCACGCCAATGACTACTTCTACTTCTATGGCTAACGCGTTTAGCAATAAAGCAAAGTAGTTTACATGGCGTTCTTCAATGACATGCAGGTCATACAAAAAATAAAGACAACTCCTATGGCTCCTGCCGGTTGTCATACTCATCGACATGCAAGTCGTGAATCCTATTACAAGAACATGATCTCATACATGACAATTCATCATTCATCACAACTTCTGGCCATATCACATCACATGATCAATCGCTGCAAAAACAAGTTAGACATCCTCTAATTGTTGTTGCATCTTTTACGTGGCTGCAATTGGGTTCTAGCAAGAACGTTTTCTTACCTACGAATAACCACAACGTGATTTTGTCAACTTCTATTTACCCTTCATAAGGACCCTTTTCATTGATTCCGCTCCAACTAAAGTGGGAGAGACAGACACCCGCCAGCCACCTTATGCAACTAGTGCATGTTAATCGGTGGAACCGGTCTCACGTAAGCGTACGTGTAAGGTTGGTCCGGGCCACTTTATCCCACAATACCGCTGAAGCAAGAAAAGACTAGTAGTGGCAAGCAAGTTGACAAGATCCACGCCCACAACAAAATTGTGTTCTACTCGTGCATTAGAGAACTACGCATAGACCTAGCTCATGATGCCACCGTTGGGGAACGTTGCAGAAAATTAAAAAAATTTCCTATGGTTTCACCAAGATCCATCTATGAGTTCATCTAAGCAACGAGTCAAGGAAGTTAGTTTGCATCTACATACCACTTGTAGATCCCGTGCGGAAGCTTGCAAGGGGATGGTAATGATGGAGTCGTACTCGACGTGATTTAGATCACCGATGTCCAAGTGCTGAACGGACAGCACCTCCGCGTTCAACACACGTACGGGACGGGAGACGTCTCCTCCTTCTTGATCCAGCAAGGGGGAAGGAGAGGTTGATGATGATCCAGCAGCATGACGGCGTGGTGGTGGATGCAGCAGAACTCCGGCAGGGCTTCACCAAGCGACTACGGGAGGAGGACGAGGTGTAGCAGGGGGAGGGAGGCGCCAAGCACAAGGGTGCGGCTGCCCTCCCCCCTACCCTCCTTTATATAGGCCCCCAGGGGGGGCGCCGGCCCTGGGAGATTGGATCTCCCAAGGGGGGCGGCGGCTAAGGGGGGAGGAGTGCCCCCCAAGGCATGTGGTGCGCCCCCCCACCCTAGGGTTTCAACCCTAGGCGTAGGGGGTGGGCCTAGGGGGTGCACCAGCCCACTATGGGCTGGCTCCCCTCCCATGTCAGCCCATTGGGCCCTCCGGGATGGGTGGCCCCACCCGGTGGACCGCCGGGACCCTTCCGGTGGTCCCGGTACATTACCGGGAGACCCCGAAACTTTCCCGATGGCCGAAATACCACTTCCTATATATTATTCTTTACCTCCGGACCATTCCGAAACTCCTCGTGACGTCCGGGATCTCATCCGGGACTCCGAACAACATTCGGTATGCTGCATACTCATATTCATACAACCCTAGCATCACCGAACCTTAAGTGTGTAGACCCTACGGGTTCAGGAGACACGCAGACATGACCGAGACGACTCTCGGGCAATAACCAACAGCGGGATCTGGATACCCATGTTGGCTCCCACATGCTCCTCGATGATTTCATCGGTTGAACCATGATGTCGAGGATTCGATCAAATCCCGTATACAATTCCCTTTGTCAATCGGTACGTTACTTGCCCGAGACTCGATCGTCGGTATCCCAATACCTTGTTCAGTCTCGTTACCGGCAAGTCACTTTACTCGTACCGTAATGCATGATCCCATGGCCAACACCTTGGTCACCTTGAGCTCATTATGATGATGCATTACCGAGTGGGCCCAGAGATACCTCTCCGTCATACGGAGTGACAAATCCCAGTCTCGATCCGTGTCAACCCAACAGACACTTTCGGAGATACCTGTAGTGCACCATTATAGTCACCCAGTTACGTTGTGACGTTTGATATACCCAAAGCACTCCTACGGTATCCGGGAGTTACACGATCTCATGGTCGAAGGAAGAGATACTTGACATTGGAAAAGCTCTAGCAAACGAACTACACGATCTTTGTGCTATACTTAGGATTGGGTCTTGTCCATCACATCATTCTCCTAATGATGTGATCCCGTTATCAACGACATCCAATGTCCATAGCCAGGAAACCATGACTATCTGTTGATCACAACGAGCTAGTCAACTAGAGGCTCACTAGGGACATATTGTGGTCTATGTATTCACACATGTATTACGATTTCCGGATAATACAGTTATAGCATGAATAAAAGACAATTATCATGAACAATGAAATATAATAATACTTTTATTATTGCCTCTAGGGCATATTTCCAACAGTATAACCGCCACCGAAGTTCAAGATTTTCTGATTGCAGGAAATATAAGTTGAGGTTTTTCAAGCAAAAGCATCAGTACTTATGCACGAAGGCATATTCAAGGCAGAAGTATTAACTATCCTATTACAAGGCAACACGGTGCCCAAATACGATCATTGTTCTTCTGGCGGGTCATAATAAAGTAACTATTTAAACCGGCTTCCGGTTCAAGCCTGCTCATCATCCTGCGCCGCTTCAGCTTCCTCGTCTCTATCCATTGGCTGGAAATCAACAGTGGTCCAGTCGATTCCCATTAAAGCTTGAAAGACAGCTTCTTCATGGATCAGAGAAGACGGTTCAATATCAGGAGCGTAAGTATGCTTACGGATTGGAGGAATCAGATTCTCCGCTTCAAGAGTTGGTGCAGGCACTCGTTTGTTCTGATCGTTGTATTGGGCTTGATAATGCGACAAGTCTGCCTCTTCAGCCAATTGACAAGCTAGAGGGCGCACTGCACGGTTTATCACCCTCAAATCATCTTCATTGAACTCGGAGCCATCTTCCTTCAGGCTGGGATAGCCTTGAGCTGCCTCAACAGGGTCGAAATCCGGCACCCATGCTTTTGCCTGGATCAAGGCATTTATGGCTCCGGTTCGAGCAGCAGATTTTTTCAGCTCTTCAATCCGGGCAGGAAGCATTGACAATCTATTAAGAGTGTCCTGGATTAAAGAGGGTGCCGGATTGTTATGAGAAGCTGTGGTGATGATCCGCTGTGCTCCGGTATACAATTGTTCAACTAAAGTGTAGGCAGCCTTCAGCTTCTTCCGCACATCTGACCCTAAGTGCCCAATGCGTGTACCTGCAACAATACAGGGATGATCTCAAACCGGATCTATTATAAGCAGGCCAGAGTTGTCACAGAAGCCAAAAAGAGCTTACCAAAGATAGCAGCGGTCATGGAGTGTATTTGCCGCTTTACGGCGGTCAGCTCATCTACCACCGGTTTAAGGGCAGCTTCAGCGTTTTCAGCTCTTTTTATTAAATCGGCCTTTTCAGTGGCCCAATCAGCCCGCTCCTTCTTGAAGCCCTCCTTCAGCTGTTCCGTGATGCTCAAGGCACTGGTCAATTGCTCCCTTGCCTTGTCAGTTTCGGCTTGTTGGGTTTTCAAAGTTTCTTGCAGATCAGTAATCCGGTCCTCTTTGACCCTCACTTCAGCCTGCATACAGACGGTACTTGGCTTTAAACAAAACGGTACAAGAATTTGAAGTATCAACCACATAACAAGTTATACGCTTGATACTTGGGGGCTAATGCACCTTCAATTTTCATCTATTACTAAATCACAAAGTCCCAAGCTCAATACAGGTATTCAACTTGGCACTTGGGGGCTAATGGCTATTTGCTCAGTTATGTTCTGATATTACAATCTTTATTGGAGTCGCGGTTTAACTATGCTAAGTTGAACCGGCCCTCGGGGGCTATATTGACGGATTTCAAAGTACTCAGGATTATATTCAAGTCCCGGTTTGAAGAAGGTTACAAACTGGCCCTTGGGGGCTAGGAGGATTAATACAGTGCCAGTAAGTAAAGAAAGAAGAAGCACAAGGAAGTTACCTCAAATTTGTCTCTCATCATCTTTACCAGGCCAGCTTCACAGTCGCTACTAGTATATAGCCGGTTCAAGTAACCAGAATGAAGATCTTGGGCACTCAGAGCAGCATATGTTTCCAGTTCCACATCCTATTTGCCTTTGTTCTTGGCAGAAAAATCCTCTTTCACTGTATGCTTGGTTAAAGCGACAGGATTCCCTGGCTCAAAGCGACCTACGCCGGTAATTACAACATCATCATCCTTGGACTCACCGGTTTGCGTTGGCGCGGTCGGTTTATCAGCAGGACTGCGGGATCTTTCAATCCGGACGGAGCTGGCAGGCGGGTCAGCAGGGACTGAAGTATTGATAGGCCTTTCCTCAGGAATAGCATCATCTTGCAAAGGAGGATCATTGGGAATATCCTCATGAACAAACGCTTCAAGATCTGGTGCTTTATCCTATTCAGGGGCGACATCTTCCTCAGCCGCTTTGTCCAGGCGGGCTTTCTTGCTCGGTTTAGGTTTAGCCCTGAAAGAGAAACAGAGAGTCAAGAAACATCATAAGTTATAACACAGTATACCAGAAGCATATGTTCAGCCTAGCTTACCCAAGGACCATTTTCAGTGGCGGCAGCTGAGTGGCCGATGATTCACCAGAGGAAGAATGAGAAGTAACCTGATAATCGGAGTCGGACGGATTAAGAGGTTGACGGATGAAACCCGCTTTAGGATATAAATTAATGAAAAGGTCAGAGACCTCGGAGCGGCGTTTTCGAACCGGACTGTTTGGTAAACCGGCGGAGGTAACTACCTGACCTCTGTGCCGGGTTGTGCGGCGAGCTTCATGTTGCCGGGTCTTCACAAGAAATTTGGGATCCAAGTAAGCAAGAGGATGAGAAAATTTAACTTTCCGGTTTGCCTGGCGAAATTTTGGCAAAGGCAAAGGATCTGAATCGGAAGAGAGAATAGTTACCTCAGCGACATCAGCATTACTGGCTTCAGCGTCGTCCTGACAAGTATCATCATCAATAAGGCGTGTAAAAAGTAAGCCTAGTGAATCGAGTTCTACCTCAAGGTCCGAGTTACCCACATCATCATCAACAGCCGGATCAGATGAAGCAGTGGTTTTCCTCTTTTTAGCAGGCTTCTTCATGACCTTGGTCTTTGGCCGGGTTGGCCGTTCTGCTTTCTCCGTTTTGTCTTGTGGAAGCTTCTTGCTCCAAAACGGATTATCACCCTGGTTAGGCAGTAATTGATGTCAGACGGAGATAGAAGTAACAGGTTCAATAAAAGAACAATTAAAATCTTACAGCTGGCGGTTTGTTGGTAGCGCAGAAAGGGAGCAAGCCGGTTTGAGCGCAGAGGTGCTCCGGTTCATTCAACATTTTCTTCACAGAATCTGTGACTTCATCATCGGAGAGCTGGATTTTAGTGTGTCGGAGTGGGTCATCGACGCTATCAGTATACTTGCACATCAAACTGGACCACCGGCTGAGGGGTAGTATGCTCCATGATATCCAACAGCGTGCAAGATCTATTCCTATTAAATCGTTGGCCATGAAGGCTCGGATCTTGGACAGTTGCGGAGCATATTTACTTCTCTCCTTGGCACTTAATCTTTGTGGAAAGGGGTGAGTGTTGCTGAGCCGCTCCGGACGAAAGCTAGGCAAGGGATTTTCATTGTCAAGGGAGGTGTCTTTGCAATAGAACCATGTTGCATTCCACTCCTTGGGGTGACTGTGTAGTTTGACGTGGGGATAAGTGATCTCTTTCCTTTTCTGAATTGCCATACTGCCCAATTCGGTATTAGGGCCGTCAGTGAATTCAGTACGGCGGTTTAAGTGGAAGCAGTCTCTAAACAATTCGACCGAGGGCTCCTCTTGAAGGTATACCTCAGAGAGCACTTGGAAGTGACATAGGTTGGTAACAGAATTGGGGCCAATATCTTGCGGGCGGAGCTGAAAATTGGCTAGTACATCCCGGTAAAATTTAGAACCGGGCGGCTTGAAGCCCCGGGCCAAGTGATCTGCGAAGATGACAACCTCTCCCTCTTGAGGTGTGGGAGGACATTCATTTCCAGGAACCCTCCAGTGGATCGTATCTTTACTGACTAAAGCGCCGATCAAGACTAAATCGTCCAGCTGAGTTTCTGTGACGCGAGAAGGAACCCAATTGCACTCATATACTTGTTTGGCCATGATGAGATCTACAAGAAATAGGTGATTCCGGTTCAAGAACAGATTGAATAAAGGAAGGCGCTGGTATGAGCAATGCTAAAACCGGAGACAGTGTATTTAAACCGGATTTCTATGAAGTGGCATCGTATGGCTAAAGAATTCTGGCGGTTCAACCAGGGGACTAATGGTATATACCGGTTTATTAACTTTTTCTATATTGAGTTAAACCGCCGGATCTAAACATTGAAAGCAATCGAGGTTGCGGATGGCTAAGTATGCAGAAATAGGTTTCGCAAAGTCTCATTGCAACAATGGATCTGAAGCAAGTTCAGAAAAACAGAAGATATTCAAAAGGGTAAAGACAGAACGGAAGTAAACCAACGGGCAGATATGTAGATGAGATCTTGGACTTAAGTGTGAAACTTCAGGTGGATGCTAAAAGGCTATTGCTAATCAGGGCAGAGGTTCACAGATTTATCCAGGAGTCTGGGTACGAGCATGAACAAGCGAGGAACACGGCAAGAACATGAAACCCTAAGAACAGATCTATGTCAAGAAGAGAAGAAGGCTTACTGGAAACGAAGAAGACGCAGAAGGCTACCGCAGTGCTTTGGTGCGTTCAGGTTGATGCAGCGGCCCAAGATGATGCAGAGGTCGACGGCGGCGGCGGAGCTCCAAGGCTGGCGACGCGAGGAAGACGAAGAGAAAGAGACGAAGAGGAGAAAAGGAAATGACCCTTCGGTCCTATTTATAAGGCAACAGACGTGGGTCAGGCGCGCGAATCCAGGAGCCAAAATTTCGAAAGTGGAGCTGATGACTTGGGTATCGCAGATCTATTAATAAAAGAAGGTGTTATAAATGTTAACTTCGTGATGATGTCATGCCGGTTTATAGCAACCAGAGATGATGACGACATGGCGGTTTACCAATTACCAGAAGATGTTGAAGACAAAGATTTTTATGAAGGATTGACATGAACCAGTTCAAATCAATCTGGGGCCTAATGTTGGGGATATTACCACCGGCGTGAATCGGCCTACCTGGGCCGGGTTAACTTCAGTAGTAGTATAAGCAGATGAAGGCCCAAGGCCTATAGTCGGTTTAGAACCTGTAGCCGTAAACCGACTTGATATGTAAACTTGTATTGTAAGTTAGGAATAGAGAGATACCAACCGGGATACGAGTATGAACCGGTTGGGACTCTATGGACCGATGGGCGTCACCCGTGTATATAAGGGGACGACCCGGCGGCGGTTCAAAGACAGACAACAACAACTCGAGCCTAGGCGAAGCTTGTCTGCTCCCTAGCCATCGAGACCACATCAATTCCATCACAACTAGACGTAGGCTTTTACCTTCATCGAAGGGGCCGAACTAGTATAAACCCTCGTGTCTTTGTGTCCGCTTTAACCCCTTCAAGTTAACCCGTAGCGATGGCTCCACGACTAAGTCCTTTCACTAGGACATCTGCCGTGACAAATCCACGACAATGGGGATGCGTCAGTTCAAGCGCAACACTCTCTTCCATTGCAGGGACATTGATACGTCTCCAACGTACATGATCATGGGGATGCTATAATATTATCAATCTTGTATGCTTTATATGCCATTATATATCATTTTGTGGACTAACCTATTAACTTAGTGCCCAGTGTTAGTTCCTGCATTTTTGCCGATTTCTTTGTTTCGCATAAAAACCATACCAAACGAAGTCCAAACACGATGAAACTTTACAGTGATTTTTTTGGACCAGAAGAGACCCTAGAAGCTTCGGGAAGAGACCAGAAGATGCACAAGGGAGTGACAACCTCATGCAATGCACCCTTAGGAGGAGGCGCACCATCAATGCTTGTGGGGCCCATGTGGCTCCATTTGACCTAATTTTTGGCCTATAAATTCCTTAATATTCCAAATCCCCCAGACCGAGACCCAAAATAATTTTTCCGCCACCGCAAGCCTCTGTTTTTCCGTGATCCCATCTGGAAGCATTTTCTAGTACTCTGCCAGAGAGGAAAACCATTGGGAGACAACTTCATCAGCCTTGCCGCCTCCATGATGATGTGTGAGTAGTTCCTTCAGGACCTACGGGTCCATAACATTAGCTACATGGCTCTTTCTCTCTCACTCCTTTTGTCTTCAATACAAAGGTCCCTTCGGAGATCTATTTGATGTAGTTCTCGCGGTGTGTTTGTTGGGATCCGATGAATTATGGGTTTATGATCAAATTATTCATTGAAATATTTGAATCCTTTTGAGATCTATTTCTATATGATTTTATAGCCTTGTATTTCTCTCCTATCTATCCATCTTCTTTGGCCAAGTAGATTGATTTATCTTCAGTGGGAGTGGTGCTTTGTGGTAGGTTCAATCTTGTGGTGTCCTTACTCTTTGATAGGAGGAGTTGCAAGACATGTATTGTATTATCGCTACTAAGGTTAAAACAAAGGGGTTCGAACATATTGGTTGTTCTTACTTTGTCTACATTATGTCATCTTGCTTAAAGTGTTACTCTATTTATCATGAACTTAATACTTTGAGATGCATTGCTAGATAGCAGTCTTGGGGTGGAGTAATAGTAGTAGATGCAATTGGATTATACGGTCTACTTGTCACGGACGCGGTGTGTATATATGAATCATGCCATGAAGAATCATCATAACTATGCGCTATTCTGTCAATTTCTCAATAGTAATTTGTTTACCCACCGTTGCTATGCTTATGAGAGAGCCCCCAAGTCCATTCTCCATATTTACTAAAACCCTAAAATATCAGTGCATACGCTGGCGTTGTCTCACGAGGCGACTCGGAGTGACTTGGTCTTCCGCCTAGCGCCGCACACCTCAGATCCCCTCCCCTCGCCACCGTCGCCAGCGGCCACTGGCCAGCCCGTGGCGGCGGCAAGGCCTCCCCGCCTCCTTCCTCCTCATCTCCTATGTCTCCACCGCTAGCTCCTCCCCGTGTTGCGTCATGCATCATCGCTGGTCTGTAGCGGCGGTTCTCAATGGATCTCGTCCTGGGAGCTTGGGGTAGGGACCCCAACGTACGCTCGGGCTCTTTGGAGCCGACGACCCATGGATCTGACAGGGGGTCGGCCTTTGTTCGGTGCAGGCTCCGATGAGCCAGATTTCATTCGCGAGTGCTTCATTGGCCTACGCGGATTAGAGCATCGGCTGGTTCACCATGGCACGACTAGGTGGTGGCTGCGATGTTCTGGCCCTTCTTATCCTCGAGCACCATGTCGCCGATTTGCTACATGTCAGCCTCCTCGATCTGGGCATCGATGATTTCCAGCTTCCTCTCGGAGATATCCATAGTTTGGCGCATGACGCCACTGGATATATTGATTGGAATCGATTCGGTCATGCCATTGTGGCTTCATGAGGGTGTGTCATGAAGCTTCACTTTCTTGTTACTGCCATGGGACATGTCTGCATATAGATTTCTATGGTATGGATAGAGGTGAAGAAAGTTATGGTGGCTATGATCGGAGGTCTGCGATTGCGGATAGGTATTTTGGTTGCGAGGAAGACTGGCGGCTGATGACCCACAAGTATAGGGGATCTATCATAGTCCTTTTGATAAGTAAGAGTGTCGAACCCAACGAGGAGCAGAAGGAAATGATAAGCAGTTTTCAGTAAGGTTTTCTCTGCAAGTACTGAAATAGTAGGTGATAGATAGTTTTGTGATAAGATAAATAGTAACGAGCAAAAAGTAAATAAAGTAAATAAAGTAAATAAAATGCAGCAAGGTGGCCCAATCCTTTATGTAGCAAAGGATAAGCCTGGACAAATTCTAATAATGAAGAAGGAGCTCCCGAGGACACATTGGGAATTATCGTCAAGCTAGTTTTCATCACGTTCATAAGATTCGCGTTCGGTACTTTGATAATTTGATATGTGGGTGGACCGGTACTTGGGTACAGCCCTAACATGGACAAGCATCCCACTTATGTTTAACCCCTATTGCAAGCATCCGCAACTACAAAAAGGAGTATTAAGGTAAACCTAACCACAACATTATTAAACATATGGGTCCATATCAACCCCTAACGAAGCAACGCATAAACTAGGGTTTAAGCTTATGTCACTCTAGCAACCCATCATATACTTATTACTTCCCTATGCCTTCCTCTAGGCCCAAATAATGGTGAAGTGTCATGTAGTCGACGTTCACATAACACCACTAGAGGAGAGACAACATACATCTCATCAAAATATCGAACGAATACCAAATTCACATGACTACTAATAGCAAGACTTCACCCATGTCCTCAGGAACAAACGTAACTACTCACAAAGCATATTCATGTTCATAATCAGAGGGGTAATAATATTGAAAGGGCATGTAGCCCCTAAGTGTGGTTTTGGTAATTAAATGACAATCTCTATGGACTAATGTTTTCAGTGAGATATATTTGAAGGTTTTGTCCATAGATAGTGCCTCAAGGATATTGGACGGAATCAAGGATGAAGTCCATATATATGCAGATAGTAGCTCAAGGATATTGGACGGAATCAAGGATGAAGTCCATATATATATGAAGATAGTGCCTCAAGGATATTGGATGGAATCAAGGATGAAGTCCATATATATGAAGATAGTGCCTCAAGGATATTGGACGGAATCAAGGATGAAGTCCATATATATATGAAGATAGTGCCTCAAGGATATTGGATGGAATCAAGGATGAAGTCCATATATATGAAGATATATTTGCCCTATGCTTTGGTATTAAATGACAATTCCTATGGAGCATCAAGTGCATTGAATCTTATATGAAGATATGTTCCATAGTGATGCTTGAAGTGCATTGGGTTGTTTTGTGAAGTCTGCCATCAAAGCATCCGAAGAAGTCCTCATGGTATCCTTCTCTGGATACCCCGTGCACATGGGCTTGTACCTTGCGCACAGGGTCGAGTGTCAACTCTCTGGATACCCCATGCTCACAGGGCCTAGGTGTTGGCTCTCGAGATCCCATGTCCAGTGAGGTTTCAAGTTGGTCTTCAGGTACTTCTATTGAAGCCATCAAGATTGGTTTCAATGCCTAATCTAATAATGTTCATGATGGAGTGCATTGGAGGATCTCAAAGATTGATATATTTGGGCTTCTGAGGATCAAGGCTAGAGAGAGTAATCAAAGAGAAGAATTCAAGTTATGGTCTCAAGACAAGATCATGGTGAGCTCATGTGTTGGGTTTCGGTTGATCAAGTCTTGAAGCAAGCAACTAGAGTGACGAATTCATTATGCCTCTCAAGAGATTGTGATGGATTTTTTAGAAGGGCAAGTGGTGACCAAGATGATAGTCATAGTGGAACTTGATATGGTCATGGAAGAGTCTTTGGTGATATAGTCTTGAAGCAATGAAGGGAAATGAAGAGTTCATTGTGGCTTTCAAGAAACCAAGATGGATGAGGGAGTCCTGGACTAGGGGGTGTCCGGATAGCCGGACTATCATTGTCCACCGGACTCCAAGACTACGAAGATACAAGATTGAAGACTCCGGCTCGTGTCCGGAAGGTACTTTCCTTGGCGTGGAAGGCAAGGTTGGCGATACGGATATGTATATCTCCTACCATTGTAACCGACTCTGTGTAACCCTAGCCCTCTCCGGTGTCTATATAAACCGGAGGGCTTTTAGTCCGTAGGACAACATACATTACAACAATCATACCATAGGCTAGCTTCTAGGGTTTAGCCTCCTTGATCTCGTGGTAGATCTACTCTTGTACTACCCATATCATCAATATTAATCAAGCAGGACGTAGGGTTTTACCTCCATCGAGAGGGCCCGAACCTGGGTAAAAACATCGTGTCCCTCGTCTCCTGTTACCATCCGCCTAGACGCACAGTTCGGGACCCCCTACCCGAGATCCGCCGGTTTTGACACCGACATTGGTGCTTTCATTGAGAGTTCCTCTATGTCGTCGCCGATAGGCTTGATGGCATCTTCAACCAACAACGCCGTCCAGGGTGAGACTTTTCTCCCCGGACAGATCTTCGTATTCGGCGGCTTCGCACTGCGGGCCAATTCACTTGGCCATCGGGAGCAGATCGAAAGCTACGCCCCTGGCCGTCAGGTCAGATTTGGAAGCTTAAACTTCACGGCCGATGTCCGCGGAGACTTGATCTTCGACGGACTCGAGCCACAGCCAAGCGCGCCGCACTGTGACGATGGGCATGATCTAGCTCTGCCGCCGAACAGTGCCTTGGTGGCCGCACACGGATCCGCTTCGGCCATTAGCCCGGAGCCGATCGCCCAGATCGAGGGCCGGTGGATAGACGCCGCCCTGGGGGCTTCAACATCCACGGCGATGGAGCCGAACACTAATCTTGTCCCCTGCGAGACTCGTGATTCCGAGGCGCCGGACTCCTCTCCGGACTCCGAACCTCCCGCGCCCCTACCAATCGATCCGGATTGGGCACCGGTTATGGAATTCACCGCCGCGGACATCTTCCAATGCTCGCCTTTCGGCGATATCTTGAATTCACTAAAGCATCTCTCGTTATCAGGAGAGTCCTGGCCGGATTATGGCCAGGATGGTTGGGATGCGGACGACGAAGAAATTCAGAGCCCACCCACCACCCACTTTGTAGCCACTGTCGACGATCTAACCGACATGCTAGACTACGACTCCGACAACATCGACGCTATGGACGACGATGCCGGAGACGAACAGGAACCAGCGCCCACAGGGCCCTGGAAGGCCACCTCGTCATATGACGTATACATGGTGGATACCCCAAAAGATGGGGACGGCGAAGGAACAGCGGAGGCAGATCCCTTAAAGAAACAGGCCAAGCGCCGGCGTCAGCGGCGCCGCTCTAAATCTCGCCACAGCAAGAACGGAGATTCCGGCACAGGAGATAATAATACTCCAGAGAGTGCCGAAGACAATCCCCTCCAGCAAGACTCAGCGCAGGAGGATGCAGAAGCAAGCCCTCATGAGGGGGCGGCATACGAAGAGGTTGAGGATCATAATTATATGCCTCCCTCCGAAGACGAGGCAAGCCTCAACGATGACGAATCATCGTACCCGAGGATCCCGTCGAACAAGAGCGCTTCAAGCGCAGGCTTATCGCCACAGCAAACAGCCTAAAGAAAAAGCAGCAGCAGCTTCAAGCTGATCAGGACCTGCTGGCCGATCGATGGACCAAGGTCCTCGCGGCCGAAGAGTATAAACTCGAATGTCCCTCCAAAAGTTACCCAAAACGCAAGCTGCTCCCCCGATTAGAGGAGGAATCATACGTACATCCATCACCAGCGCACGATATGGCTGACCGACCACCCCGTGGTCGTGACAGAGAGGCATCCAGGCCCCTAGCCAAGACCATACCCCGGCATCGCTCCAAAAGTACGAAGCCAAGAGGGAACGCGCCGGACTTGCGAGACATATTGGAGGACAAAGCAAGACAATCCAGATCCATCTATGGATCACGGGGGCGCCCTACGACCCACGACGAATACCATCGTGTCGGATACAATAACCCCAGCCGGGCCGAACACAGCAGACAGCGCTCTCTTGAGCTACGTCGCGATATCGCTCAATACAGGGGCGCCGCACACCCGTTATGCTTCACTGACGAAGTAATGGATCATCAGATCCCCGAATGGTTTAAACCCGTAAACATCGAATCTTACGATGGCACAACAGACCCCGCGGTGTGGATCGAAGACTATCTTCTCCACATCCATATGGCCCGCGGCGACGATCTCCACGCCATAAAGTACCTCCCACTCAAGCTTAAAGGACCAGCTCGGGATTGGCTTAACAGCTTGCCCGCAGAGTCAATTGGGTGTTGGGAAGACCTGGAGGCCGCATTCCTTGATAACTTCCAAGGCACATATGTGCGACCACCAGACGCCGATGACCTAAGCCACATCATTCAGCAGCCAGACGAATCGGCCAGACAATTCTGGACACGGTTCTTGACAAAGAAAAATCAAATTGTCGATTGTCCGGACGCAGAGGCCCTTGCAGCCTTCAAACATAACATCCGGGACGAATGGCTAGCCCGGCACCTGGGGCAGGAAAAGCCGAAATCCATGGCAGCCCTCACATCGCTAATGACCCGCTTTTGTGTGGGAGAGGACAGCTGGCTAGCCCGCAGCAACAATCTCCGTAAAAATTCTGGCAGTCCGGATACTAAGGACAACAACGGCAGGTCACGTCGAAACAAAAACTAGCGCCTAATTAACGGCGACGATAAGGAGGATACGGCGGTCAATGCCGGATTCCGAGGCTCTAAACCCGGTCAACGGAAGAAGCCATTTAAAAGAACCACTCTGGGTCCATCCAATCTGGACCGAATACTCGACCGCTCATGCCAGATACATGGCACCTCTGAAAAGCCAGCTAACCACACCAATAGAGATTGCTGGGTGTTCAAGCAGGCCGGCAAGTTAATTGCCGAAAACAATGACAAGGGGCTAAATAGCGACGACGAGGAAGAGACCCGGCCGCCGAACAACAAAGGACAGAAGGGTTTTCCCCCACAAGTACGGACGGTGAATATGATATACGCGACCCACATACCCAAGAGGGAGAGGAAACGCGCACTAAGGGACGTCTATGCGATGGAGCTAGTCGCCCCAAAGTTCAACCCATGGTCCTCTTGTCCGATCACTTTCGATCGAAGAGACCATCCGACCAGCATACGCCATGGCGGATTCGCCGCATTGGTCTTAGACCCAATCGTCGATGGGTTCCACCTCACGAGAGTCCTGATGGACGGCGGCAGTAGCCTGAACCTGCTTTATCATGATACAGTGCGCAAAATGGGCATAGACCCATCAAGGATTAAACCTACAAAGACAACCTTTAAAGGTGTCATACCAGGAGTGGAAGCCAATTGTACAGGCTCGGTCACACTGGAAGTGGTCTTCGGATCCCCGGATAATTTCCGGAGCGAAGAGTTAATCTTCGACATAGTCCCGTTTCGCAGCGGCTATCACGCTCTGCTCGGGCGAACCGCGTTTGCCAAATTCAACGCGGTGCCGCACTATGCATACCTAAAGCTCAAGATGCCAGGCCCTCGTGGAGTCATCACGGTCAATGGGAATATGGAACGCTCCCTCCGAACGGAGGAACATACAGCGGCTCTCGCGGCAGAAGTACAGAGCAGCCTTCTAAGGCAATTCTCGAGTCCGGCCGTTAAACGGCCGGATACAGCAAAGCGTGCCCGGAGCAATCCCAACCAAGACCACCTGGCGCAATCAGAGCACGCGTAGCAATACGGCCCCAACCCTCGCCCGCGTATGATCGCAAGAATAACACTCCGCGTACATCATTACGCTTTGGAGATACCATGGGCACAGGGGAGGGGGCACGATCACAACGGACCCAGAGTGCGGTTTGACCACACCAGGGGCTCGCAAATGTGCCTCTCTTTATTATTATTTTTTTTCTTCTTTTTTGTACACAGGACTCTGTTAACCAGAAGCCCTGTCCGGCGATGAACCTGCCGAACTCATGATGCAACAGTCAGGGACTAAAGAAGGCTGCGTCGAACTCTCAGGTGGTCTCAATTACGAGCATTAAATTCAATTATATACACCAAATCCGCAGCTCATCCCTGGAGGGGGACATGTTTATTTAGTCCAAATCCCTTGCTTACCGCACTATTTGTATCAGTCCGCTCTACTAGCAGACTTTTCTTTCATTAATAATGCAGCACCTTTATGATCGCAATTGCATCACATTATATATATATATGCTCATTATATGACATCTGGCACCCGTATATTTTGGTACGGCATAATACACCAGGGGCTTATGTTCCCCACTCTATGGTGTGATAAAGTCCGAACACTTTCACAAGTGCGGCACCCCGAACTTATAGCATTATATGAATCGGCTCCGAATCATGTCTTGGGTCAATAGTTGGGTTTGCCCGGCTCCCACGTTTTGGTGCCTTATGTTCCGTTCTGTCGGCTAAGGTGGCACTGGGAGAACCACTGCGATTGCGCCCCGGTTGAGCCGGGTTAACGCCTCAGTGAAGAAAGCTAAAACTGACTGGCATGATAAGGCGAGAGACTGGTCGCTGTTCGAGAGGTTTTTTCGGGTCCTTAAAGACTCACGCCGCTTCGAGCGAAGTTCCAGATAATGTCCGATGAAGGCGTGGATAGCGCCCCGGATTCGGTCTTCCGAATACCAGGGGCTTCGCCGAAATTTAAAATTATAGAATTCTATGGCTAAGTGAGAGTGTTCAAGCATTATAAGTCCGGTTGCCTTGTTCGTTGTGTTGAGCGCCTCCCTAGATGGACCCAAAAATGGGAACAAGAGTGCTCAAGTTTATCCCGAACACCCCAGCACTTGTGGCTTGGGGGCTGAAGCTAACGACTTGCCATCTCTCAGATTTTATAAACGGCCGCACAGAAGGTAATATTTTAAATTAAACAAGCGTTGCTCATGGCGCATATGAACGAAGTTTTCAGCGCACAGGATAAATAAACAGCGAGTTCACTCAAAGATTACATTTCGGGAGCACTCATCTGCAATATGGCAGGCTCCCTTCAGGACAATTTTATAATACTTCTCCGGCGTGCGATACTCCTTGCCCGGTGGCGGTGGGTCCGTGAGAAGCTTCTCCGCATCCAATTTGCCCCATTGCACCTTTATGCGGGCAAGGGCCCGACGAGCACCTTCGATACAGGCGGAGCGCTTGACTACATCCAGCCTGGGGCATGCATCCACCAGCCGCCGCACGAGGCCAAAGTAGCTACCAGGCATGGCCTGTCCAGGCCACAGCCGGACTATGAGGCCCTTCATGGCCTCCTCAGCTACCTTGTGGAGTTCGACCAGCTGCTTCAGCTGGTCGCTTGGGGGCACCGGATGGCCGGCCTCAGTATACTGAGACCAGAAGACCTTCTCCGTCGAGCTCCCCTCCTCGCCACGATAGAATGCGGCGGCATCAGACGCACTACGCGGCAGATCTGCAAACGCCCCTGGAGAGCTCCGAATTCGGGTAAGTGTCAGGTAGTTCACATTAACATGCCTGCTTTGCATGAAAAACGCCTTACCCGCCGCTATTTTCTTTATGTCCTCAACCTCCTGAAGGGCCTTATGGGCCTCGGCCTTGGCGGACTTGGCACTTTCGAGAGCCAAGGCAAGCTCGGACTCTCGAGTCTTGGAGTCACGCTCCAAACTCTCATGTTTTTCCATGAGAACCTGGAGCTCTTGCCGAACTTCCGCCACCCGTGCCTCTTGCTTTTCTCGCTCAGCCCGTTCCGCGACCGCATTGCGTTCGGCCGCGGACACAGCATCCCGCAGGGCTGCCACCTCGTTAGTGGCCCCTGCAATACACATATTATCCTTGTTAATTTTATTTGCAACCAAAATCCTTTTCTGTAAGGTACTTATTCAAAAGAGGTGTTACTCACCTTCTTTTTCCTCAAGCTGCTTCTTTGCATGGCCGAGCTCTTGCTCGGACCGCTCGAGTTCCTTCTTCAGCACGTCAACCTCCGCCGTTAGTGCGGCAGAGGTCAGCAGTGCATCCTGCAAACCCATATTGACATATTTTAGGCAACCCTGCGTATATCTTGTTTTAGATCCTTAGTCCGGCTTTTCTTTCCGAACACCGAACTAAGCATCAGGGGCTACTATCTATGCGGTATTACATTACATAATTTTAACTTTTTACCTCAAAGCCTGTTAAAAGGCTGCTGCAGGCTTCGGTCAGCCCGCTCTTAGCGAGCTGAACCTTCTCAATCACCGCACTCATGATAGTGTGGTGTTCTTCCTCGATGGAAGCGCCTTTAAGCGCCTCCAGTAGGTTATCCGGCGCCTCCGGTTGGACAGAGGCCGCCGGCATCACGGTCCTGCCCTTCTTTCGAAGGGGCCGCTTGCCGGACTCTGGAACCACTGCGGGTTCCGGTGTAGAGTCCGGCACGAAGTCCGGGAGGCTGCCTGACGGCGCCTCCGGAGCCTCCTCCTGATGGGTCCCTCTCTGGGATCCCACCTCGGCGTCCTCGTCGGCGCGTGGGGTGGAGGCAATCGGGATGGAATTCACATCCGACGAGGCCAATGACCCGCTCGATGAGTCGGGGAGATCATCATTGGCCGGACTACGAGCAGAATGCGGCGTTAGAAGGATACTACGCGACATAAAAGAAATTACATATCAAGGATCCGGATACTTACGATCTTGCCGGGCGCCTGGCCCTTGGAGGCCACTCATCCTCACCAACGCTGATGTTGGCGGAACTGTCCGGGGGGATAGTTCTCCCCCTCTTAGACCCTTTGGCCTCCCCGATGGGGGAAGCCTTCCTTTTCTTCTCTCCCTCCTCCGGGAGAGAGTACTCCTCCTCATCTTCAGGAGAGGAGTCCTCGTCGTCATCAGACGCCTGATTGCGGGAACTCTTTCGAGTCCCCGTGGCCACCTTGTTGGCCTTCTTCTCCGGCACCACGTGCGGTGCCGGAACCAGCAGCCCTGTTAAGCGGGCGTCCGCTGGGTCTTCTGGCATGGGAGCCGGGCTGATGAGCAGCTTGGCCTTCTCCATCCATTCCTGTCAAAGGAAGAGGTAGAATGAAACCTCACTAGAGTCAATCTAATTATCACAAGTGTCCCGTAATGGGGTTGAATCACTTACCTCGTCAGTTGGATGCTGCGAGCTGAATCCGCGGTCTTTGGTCGCGGACGCGGGGGCTTCGGCGCCCTTGAACAGCACCCTCCAGGCGCCTTCGTATGTTGTATCGAAGAGCCCGCTTAGCGCCTGGTGCTGTTCCGGATTGAACTCCCACAAATTAAATGCCCGTTCTTGGCATGGGAGGATCCGCCGGATGAGCATGACTTGGACCACGTCGACGAGCCTGAGCTTATTGCTCGCCATCTTCTTGATACATGCTCGGAGTCCCGTCACCTCCACCGGATTCCCCCACTGCAAGCCCTTCTCTTTCCAGGAGGTGAGCTGCGTGGGGATGCCAGATCTAAACTCGGGGGCCGCCGCCCATGTGGATTTGCGCGGCTCGGTGATGTAAAACCACCCCGATTGCCACCCCTTGACGGAGTCCACGAAGGTCCCTGCTAGCCAAGGGACGTTGGGCAATTTGCCCAACATGGCGCCTCCGCATTCCGCTTGCGTACCCTTCACAACCTTCGGCTTGACGTTGAAGGTCTTGAGCCACAGGCCGAAGTGGGGCCGGATGCAGAGGAAGGCCTCGCACACGACAATAAACGCCGAGATGTTGAGGATAAAGTTCGGCGCCAGATCATGGAAATCCAGGCCGTAGTAAAACATGAGCCCCGGACAAATGGATGGAGCGGAAAGCCCAGTCCGCGGAGGAAGTGGGGGAGGAAGACGACCCTCTCATGAGGCCCGGGGGTAGGGATGAGCTGCCCCTCGTCGGGCAGCCGATGCGCGATATCGCCGGAAAGGTATCCGGCGCTACGCAGCTTGGTGATGTCCTCCTCCTTGATGGTGGAGGCTAACCATTTACCTCCCGCTCCGGACATATTCAGAGAAAGGTCGAGGCGAGATGCACGAGCTCGGGCGTTGGAGCTTGAGTTCGCGGGGATGGATAAGCAAAGGAGGAAGAAGGCGCAGGTGATAAGGTGAATCCTTATCCCTTATATATAGGCGGACAAAACTATACGTCCCCCACCAGCCTGGTAAAACTCGCTTATCTCCCAAGCGCCACTATCAATGGCGCGGTTGGGTTACCCACGCACGTATTGATGAGAATCCCGAAATAAGGGGAACACGATCTCTGCTTCGACAAGACGTGCCAAGGAAACCGCTTCGCTAAACATGTTGAGGTGGTATAGTAATTCAAATAAAGGCCTGGTGGCGGTGTGATGTCACGCCGCATAATACGTCAGCAGATTGAACTAAGTGTACATTTTATTCTCTCTACGGTGGAATGTGGAATTTATTTTGCAGAGCCGGACACTATCCTGGTGTTCATGATCTTCTCTGGATTATTCAAGGGAGGAACCCGCCTTGCAATGCCGAACATTATGCACGCCGGACTTATCGTCATTGAAGACTGGTTCAGGGGCTACTGAGGGAGTCCTGAACTAGGGGGTGTCCGGATAGCCGGACTATCATTGTCCGCCGGACTCCAAGACTACGAAGATACAAGATTGAAGACTCCGGCTCGTGTCCGGAAGGTACTTTCCTTGGCGTGGAAGGCAAGGTTGGCGATACGGATATGTAGATCTCCTACCATTGTAACCGACTCTGTGTAACCCTAGCCCTCTCCGGTGTCTATATAAACCGGAGGGCTTTTAGTCCGTAGGACAACATACATTACAACAATCATACCATAGGCTAGCTTCTAGGGTTTAGCCTCCTTGATCTCGTGGTAGATCTACTCTTGTACTACCCATATCATCAATATTAATCAAGCAGGACGTAGGGTTTTACCTCCATCGAGAGGGCCCGAACCTGGGTAAAAACATCGTGTCCCTCGTCTCCTGTTACCATCCACCTAGACGCACAGTTCGGGACCCCCTACCCGAGATCCGCCGGTTTTGACACCGACAATGGAGCTTCGAGTAAAGATGTTGGTTGACCAAGATGAAGCTCGAAGATTATATCTAAGTGGTCAACTCTCAAAGCACAAACATTGTACCACGTGAGATCAAGTGATCTAGTGGTATGGTAAGTAATTGTGAATTGTGCTTTGTTACCTAACCCATGCTATGTGTTTGGTATGTCTATGTGGGTTAGGTGTTTCTCATGGGCTTGCATCAAAAGGAAAGATCTCAAGTAGCCTATGTGTGGATGACATCAAGTGGTGATGGTCATCGGGTTCGAGGAGTCCAAGTGCAAGATGAGAAGCTGGAGGTTATATGCTTTGAAGCTTGCGGTCCACATCATGATAATGCTCATGTGAAGATGGGCTTAAGTTAATGCTTCCCTCATTGCAATATGAGGAATCAATTCGAGCATCTTCACCAAGTGGTTGTGGACAAGAAAGGGATTCCAACTTGAGACAAGCATTGGAGTCATCACCAAGCTCAAGTTGAATATGCAAGGCAAAGGTATACCTTAGCTAGGTTTTCCTAGTTTTGCCGGTCTCATGGTGCTTGGAGGGAGACCGGATTATAGGTTTGATAGCCGTACTATCAAGAGGGACTCTCGGGCAAGTAGCTTGATCATGTCGCATGTAGAGAGCTCAAACCTTTGCATTACTTGCATCATTATTTATTTTTGATATTGGGTGGTTCTCTATGTGAGGACCTTGGGCTTTTCCATAGCTTCAAAACGAGCCCAAGATCATCGAATTCGGAGTCCGTATGCCAAAGTTATCACTGTTTTAGTGGGCTACTGCAGGCTGTTCTGGGTACCCCGTGGACACGGGGTTTTTGACCCCCGTGGGCACGGGTCCCCGTGCACACGGGCTTGTACCATGCGCACGGGACCCCGTGGGCACGGGGTCTAAACCCCCGTGGGCACGGGGTGTCCAGGAAGTGTCCGTTGGAGCCCCAACGGCTAGTTTTGGAAGTTGGATATAAAAGAGCCCTTCCTCCCCACCAGTTTGGGGGTTGTTCATTCACATTCTAAACATCATTTTGAGCCTCTTACCACCTCTCCCAAACCCCTATCTCCCTTCTAAGTGAAGGGGGATTTGTGGATGGATCTTGGAGTCGTTTGTTGATTTCCTCCATTGCATCCCCTCTCTTCAATCTCCCACTTTCTTGAGTTGCATCTTGTGAGATTGAGAGAGTGAGTTGAGCATTTGTTGCTTGACCTTGCATTGCATTTGTTGCATTGGTTTGAGCTCCCCGCATCGATTTTTTCGTGTGAGAGCCCGTGAGTTTATTACTCTTGGAGGCTTCGCCTCCTAGACGGTTTGGTGATATATTGAGAAGATTGTGAAGAGGCCTATGTGGCCAAGGTTTCCCCGGAAGCTTCCTTTTGTGGTGTGCTCCGAGGAAGGGTGTTCATGTGGCCTAGGTGGTTAAGTTCCTCCGGAAGCTTCCGTGGTTGTGGTGTGCTCCGGAGAGGTTTGTAAAGGTGTGGTGGTCGCCTTCAAGACCAACCCCGAGTGAACCGAGGCTCATCCGTTGGGGGTGACTCGAAAGGGAGAATACGGTGAGTCACTTGGTGACGCCCCGGAGCTTTGGCTTCGGCACCGCTCTAACGGAGATTAGCACTCTCACGAGTGTGAACTTTGAGATAAATCCGCGTCCCCGACTCACTTGTGGTTATCTCATACCCACACCCTTTACTTTCCGCAATTCATACTTGCCCATATTGATATATCTTGTGATAGTTGAATTGCTTTGTTGTTCCTTCATTTCCATATCTTGTGATATAGTTTGTGCTTGCTAGTTTGCTTAATTGCCTATCTTGTTTAGCATAGGTTGTTGGTGCACTTAGTTGAGCCTAGCATATTTAGGATTTGTGCTTGAAAAGTATCCCTTAGTTTAATTCCGCATTAGGATAAAGCCAAATCCGTAAAAGTTTTAAAACTCCTATTCACCCCCCCCCCCTCTAGTCGTCATCTAGATCATTTCAAATATGCATAAAGGATCTGAACATATGATCTTCCACCAAGTAAACCAAATAGCATCAACTACAAGGAGTAATCAACACTACTAGCAACCCACAGGTACCAATTGTGGTTTTGATACAAGATTGGATACAAGAGATGAACTAGGGTTTTGAGAGGTGGTGAAAATGCTGATGGAGATTGACCCCCTCCCGATGAGAGGATCGTTGGTGATGACGTTGGTGATGATTTCCCCCTCCCGGAGGGAAGTGTCCCCGGCAGAACAGCTCCGCCAGAGCCCTAGATTGATTCCGCCAAGGTTCCGCCTCGTGGCGGCGGAGTTTCGTCCCGTAAGCTTGCCCACGATTTTTTCCAGGATAAAACCCTTCATATAGCAGAAGATGGCAGCCGGAAGCCCACCAGGGGGCCCAGGAGATAGGGGAGGGGGCGCCCTACAGGGGGGGGGGGGCGCCCCCTATCTCCTGGACAGGGTGTGGGGCCCCTGGCCTATTTCTTTTGCCCAAAAATTCTTATTAAATCTAAAAAGTTGTTTCGTGGAGTCTCAGGTCTTTTGGAGTTGTGCAGAATAGGTTTCCAACGTTTGTTCCTTTTCCAGTCAGAATTCCAGCTGCCGGCATTCCCCCTCTTCATGGTAAACCTTGTAAAATAAGAGAGAATAGCCATAAGTATTGAGATATAATGTGTAATAACAGCCCATAATGCAATAAATATTGATATAAAAGCATGATGCAAGATGGACGTATCAGCGGCACAAGTTCTTACTGTGTGTTGTGTGTTTGGTGACTTGCAACAACCACCTTGGCAAGAGGGGGTGTCAACATAGGTGGACTGCATTTTTTATGGTGCTCCTTGAGTACCGAGTTGCAATTTTCAGGGTGAAAGCCCAAGGTCTGGCCTTCAGTGGTTGTACCTGGCAATGGCCTTGCTGAAGGCATTATTTTGTTAGCTCGTACTTTCTCCAGGGTGAAAACCCAAGATCTTCAATCGGGCGACGACAAAGCTTGTGCATTGTTTCCTTCTTGAAGGCGTTACTTTTGGAGAATCTCTTGTGTAGTCCTGGTGTTGTATTCAGTGGTGCTTCGAGTGTTGCTGTTGCAAGTGTTTCATCACCGCGACAGGGGCTTTGTTTTCTATTTCTCTCTTTTTATTTTCTTTTTCTGGCTGTGTGCATCCTTGATGTTTTTGGACATCTTGTTGTTGCAGAGACTGGGTGTAATTGGTATCTCCGCAATATTAATATATTCCCTTCAACAAAACTAAAACCCTAAAAACTGCTCACTGTTTTATTTTGCTTTTATTTATATATCTACCACTATCAGATTTAATCCTTGTCGAGAACAAGGGGATTGACCCTTTTGCCTTCATTGGATGCAAGCATTTGCTTTATGTGTGTGCAGGTACCGTTCACGTTGTTTGTGTGGTGTCTCATATGGGTTCGTTAAACCTTGATTCTTAACTGAAGAAAATACTTTCTGCTACTATCCTACGTTTACCTTCCTCTTCGGGGAATCACAACAATAGCACAAGTAGCAGACATGCAATTTCCTTCGATCATCTTATTGAGGGGCAAGTCTTCTCGAATGTTGCATTCAATAACACTGGGATTCCACGTTTGCTGTTACAGGTACATGAATCCACAATTTTATCATGTCAACCAGTGGCTCGGGATCCCGCAAGATCAAGGTTCAAGCTTCTTCTGCTGCTACCCTTTCGCCCCTCTAGCCCGAAGCATCAACTCTACCTTTTGGAGCCAAGATTGCAACTTCATTTCCCTGCAACAAGCCACCTTCCCGTCTTATTCCCTCAATCTAACCAAGGTGGCTGCTGGCATGAATATCACTTAAAAATTGTGAGGTGGGAGATCAGGGCTTTATTGTAGAATTCATCTAGGTTGCACAGATAGACCCCTCGATTTACCATATATCTAGGAACTTGAATGGGGATGCCCACAACTATACTCATCAGACTCTCAACTCTTCAAATGAGCCTGTTTCTTGCTATACAAATTCAGTTCATAATGATAGCCATTGTCAGGTTTGTCCAAACTATCTAGAATGCCAACATCGGTAGCTATGCAATTAACATTGTAATATGCTATTGAAATGAATGGAAGTTTGGCGCCTATCCATGTTCAAAAAAGGTAAAGTGCTGTTTTTCCTCAAAACAACAAGATTTGGGTATCTTTGGACCGTAACAATAAAAGTACAGGTATAGGAATAACATCGGAATGCAAATTCACATAGTATGAAATTTCCATAATATAACAAAGATATATTATTTAGAAAACGATGCATCTGGTGGTACAGAGGGGGGGGGGGGGGGGGGGGGAGGGAACTGTGGACCTGGTCAAATGAAGAAGAGATAGATAGGGGCCAAAAGGCATTAAGGTGAATCCTATGTGGAAAATTTAGAGCCTATGTGGTTCAGAGAAATTCCTTGGGAATTTTAGTGGTCTATAGTTTCCATAGGGATTTTTTTTCTGCATTAGTGGTCTCATTCCGCAGGAATTTGCGTTGCACATCAGTGGGAAATTTGGCAACTTGTACTTTCGAGGGAAAAACAACACCCGCAAACGTCAGCATGCGATCGTTTTTCCGTGCCTAGATCAATGGGCACGTGTTGCAATATGAGTTTTCTTCTTCTTCCAAAAAGTAATGTTTTTCTTGTGTTGCGTACGTAGGGCATCGCAAAGCAGCTCTGTTGGCCGGTTGTTTCCTTGTTGCTAAAAGGAGACGGTGACCGGTTGAGCCGTGACAAAGTTTCTCCATCATCTGTGGAAACAAAGCGGCGTCAACTTCTAATTGCGAGGATCGATGAACCTAGCCACGATCATTGACCAGATCCAACGGCGAGCAAAATGATGCTTAGCTCCTCACACGAAAATAAAACCTTGCACCGTATATGTACGTATAGACTATTCGGTCGCTGTAGCTAGCCTTGTAGGCTTCGATTACTTGTTCAACTTCGCGGCGTCTTTTCTATACCGTATGTGCATGTCCTAGGCCAACCATGTTGTTTATAGCATTGTAAATTGGCGGCGTGAGCGACTAGCCAGCTTGCTTTGGCGCCAAGTTGTTTGCATTTTTAATCCAGGGCTCGAAGCCGCAGGGGTCCTTCCGATCGGCCGATCACCGTTAGGTGAATGTGATTGGTTGGCTTAAATTGGACCTCTGCGATGGTGCGGTGCAAATGCGTGTGGCGTCGACCCCATCATCCCATGGCCGGGTTGGGTAGGAGACAAAGGTGGCGTCACTGTTTCTCCTTGTCGCCATGGAACTTGCACTGCGTGGTGGTTATAGTATACTACTCCCTCTATTCGGAATTACTCGTCCAAGAAATGGATGTATCTAGATGTATTTTAGTTGTAGATACATTCATTTTTGTGATAAGTAATTCCGAACAGAGGGAGTACTACAGTAATTACCACGTAGTTTAAGTGTATCAGGTTGAGTGCGGGAGGATCCAACAATGCTTGCTGCGCCATGGAGGGAGGGGGACGGGTTCGCCGGTTACGTTCGGAGACGGCGGGAAAAACCTCGAAAGTTAAAAACGACGTACGCGCAAATCAGGGAGCGCCAGTGATTGACGCACTTGCTTTGGAGCTTGGAGTCAAGCTTAGACAGGAGGTCGCCGAGGCCCTCCTCCTCCTCAAGATACTGCCGCTCTAGGAGATTCCGAACCCGCCGGACGTCCTTGTCCGGCTCGACGTGGAATCTACTCACCACGCACGTACGGTGCTGCATCAGCGTGCGGTTTTGCGGTTAAATTTACAGTGGCTACCTGGGACGCGACGCTTGCTCCCACGGATACCGCGGTGTTGTGAGTTAGACGTGTTCACCGACAAGAAAAAGAAAAAGAAAAAGAAAACTCGGCCGCAACAAATGGAAAACACTCTAGCAACAAATCTACATCAACGGCGAACACGAAATATTTTTGCGAAACAAATCAACATCGGGAACGGTTGTACTACCGGCTCGTCGGGATCAAATCCCAGTGTAAGGAGGCATATTCTTTTCATTGTCTCGTCAGTAACAAGATGTATACGATGACCTCATGAAAAGATGGACACGCTTTCCTGCAACACAGTTTCGGATGACATGCGGTTGTCGGTGCTCTACATCGCCGATCTCACGGGGGCGAGTGCGTTCGTCTACCGCCGTGGGATCCTTGTCCATCGAGGTGATCCTCGTCAGCTGGTTCTGCTCAACGAGGACGACCGGATTGTCGATGACTCCATGTGCGGGCGGGCCGTGACGGTGAGGAGGTAAGAGAAGGTGTGAAAATCGAGTTTTCATGTCACCTTGCACGGGTTGGTGCGGTGCAAGGTGATACATTGCACGTTTCGCAAATCGAGGAGAGAGAGGAGAGGGCGACACCATGACTCCACGCGTGGGTAGAGGAGTATTAACTGCTCCCCTGTGTTGTAGCTCCCCTCGGTTTCTTCGTCTGCGCTGTGATTCCCCCGTCACTTCGATTCATCCTCTCAATCCACGCTCGGTCGCCGCTCCCCTTGCCACTCTGACCTAGATGACAGAGTGGGAGGCCCGTATGGTGAGGATCGTTGGCGGCGATGCGCTGAAGATGACAAGGCTGCGTGAGATAAGCTCGTGGTTCGCAAACTCGAGCGAGATGGCCAAGGAGGCGATGGGCATGTGCAAGGATCTGAGTGTGGAAGAGGACGAGAGGCTTTTCCCCGATGGGAAGGCGAAGCTACCGCTCAAGATATTGCTTTGGGCCATGGAGGAAGCGAAATCGACAGATCCGGTGTAGGCGCGGATGTGGGCGGCATTCCTTTCTCGCATTCGAGCTCCTCTAGGCCTGGTGGAGTTTTGCGGTGGGGGTGGTGATGGCTTTGCCAACACCGGGAACGAAGGACCTACCGATTCTCATCAAGGACGACGAGCCAAGCAAGCGGAAGAAGGCGATAAGGGAGGTGGTACACACGCCGCGGCGGGCGCCGATCTCCTCACCTGCTCAAACTTGCTCCCCGCTGCAGCGGAGTAGGGGTTTCCCCTTCATGTAACCACTTCTGGCTACTTGCTGGGGAGGATTTCGACGAGGAGGCTGAGTTCTCGTCGGATTTCACAAGTCTGATTCCTTACCGAAACATCTGCATTCTCCTTTACGTTCTTGTAAGGAGAGGATTAGTAATTCTAAATCTAGAATGGGGAACAATAGAATCTGAAATAGAAAATCGAATACACCTAGTCTTCGTGATGAAGAAGATTGTATTAGATGTTTTTGCTTTTTCCATGAATAAAGAAGCTACTGAACATCGACCTTGTCCCTCTGTTATGCATTTATATGATTGGGACACAAATTTTGTTGACGAAAATTTGAACAGGAAAATTACTTGTGGGATAGATGTTAGAGATCATATGATTGATGGTAAATTTTCTGGCTATCCCTGAATTCTGGTTAGAGGATATGCTAGATTTTGGTGAAGTGGTTGTGAATAATTTTGGTATAGAAAGGTACTATACTAGGAGGGAGCAAAAATTGATTGGTGAACATGGACCTGGGGTTTCAAAAGGGTCTACTGGTAATCATGGGCCAGATATTTGACCTTATTTTGAACCTGATGGGCTTGGAATTGGGGTGGAGGAAGCGTACTTTGGAAATGCGCTTTTTGGCACTTTCCGTTACTTAAATAGCCTTCCTCTGCCCCAAATGGGACTTGCCGGTCACCTACCTGAACAATTAGGGTTTCCGTGTCCGCCGCCAGGGTTGCAAGGGGATATCATGGCTGGAAATTATGGTGGACCTAAAGGTGTGGGAAGAGTCAATAGGGGAGTCAAAGAGAATTTACAATGCAAAAGAAGAGAAAATGAAGATGATATATTCAGGAATAACATTTTTGAGATGGATGGTTGGAAAAAATGAGGATAAAGATTTAATAGAAATAAAGGATATCATGATCTTGGAGGCTCAATGCTCAATGTTGGTGGTGTGTAATCGGGAGGCTGCTACTTCTGAGCTGTGTTGGGATTAAGGATGGCAATGGGTCAGGTTCGGCTCGGGTTGAACGATAACAAATCCATATCCAAATCCATGAAGACATTATGTGCCCGTCCATGAAAAAATCCATGGGCGGGAAATGATGTCCATGTCCAAACCCGATGGATATCCATTGGATATGGATATCCGTCGGGTTCTCTCAACACGTATACATAAGACGTAGCACAACATTCACATAAGCTCTCAAATTCTAGAAAAATGACATAGCACAAGTGCACAATGTCAAAATAAGCTCTTAGATTCTCACAGAATAACATGGGAGAGGTAAGGCTGGAGGCGCCGACGGCTGCATCTAGGGCTACTAGAGGAGTAAGTAGATAAGATGCTTAATTGCGAGTCATTTACTAAGGACATAAAAGAATGAGAAGAGGTGGAGTAAGTTACGGTGGGGATTGGGGAGGGATTGCAAAATTTCTTTTTCACCTTTTTATAAAGAAAAATACATTGGAAAATGGGATAGTGGGGATCACCCAATTTTTCCACACATGTAATACTATCGGGTCGGGTTCAGGTATATCCACGGATACATAATTATATCCATGCCCTACCCATAAGTAATCGGGTCAGGTTCGGGCACTGCCCATGGGCGTAAAAATGTACCCAAACCCTATCCGTTTGGATCAGATATCCGCGGGTATCCATGTCCGTGGATAAAATTGCCATCCTTAGTTGGGATTTCCCCGAAGAGGGGATGATGCAGTACAATAGAGATAAGTATTTCCCTCAGTTATGAAACCAAGGTTATAAATCCAGTAGGAGAACCAAGTAACACTATGTAAACAACACCTGCACTCAAATAACAAATACTTGCAACCCAACGCGTAGAAGGGTTTCAATCCCTCAACGGTTACGAGCAAGATTAAATTGTATAGGATTAGATAGATAGATCTAACTAAACTACAAAATAAGATAAATAAAATAAAATTGCAGAAAGGTATTTTAAGGATTTTTTATATGATAAAAGATAGATCCAGGGGCCATAGTTTTCACTAGATGCTTTCTCTCGAGAAAATAGCATACGATGGGTAAACAAATTACTGGTGAGCAATAGATAGAAAAGCAAATAATTATGACGATATCCAAGGCAATGATCAAACATATTGGCATCACGTCCAAGATTAGTAGGCCAAAACGATCATGCATGTACTATTATTACTCCACACATCGACCGCTATTCAACATGCATCTAGTGATTAAGTTAATGAAAAATGGAGTAATGCATTAAGCAAGATGACATGATGTAGACAAGATAAACTCATGTATGAATAAACTCCATCTTTTTACCCTTAATGGCAATGATACATACATGTCATGTCCCTTTCAATCACTGGGATTGAGCACCGCGAAGCACCTCTTCTCATGGCGAGATAAATCAATCTAGTTGGCCAAACCAAACTAATAAATTGGAGAAGAAATACGAGGCTATATTAATCATGCATAAAAGAGTTCATAGAAAACTCAAATAATATTCATGGATAAATCTAATCATAAACTCACAATTCATCGGATCTCAACGAACACACCGCAAAAATGAATTACATCAGATAGAACTCCAAGAACAACAAGGAGAACATTGTATTGAATAACATCGAGAGAGAAGAAGCCATCTAACTACTAACTATGGACCTATAGGTTTGTGGTAAACTACTCACGCATCATCGAAGGGGCAACAAGGTTGATGAAGAACCCCTCCGTGATCGATTCCCCCTCTAATGAAGTACCGGAGAAGGCCTCCAGATGGGATCTCTCGAGAATAGAGGCTTGCAGCGGCGGAAAAAGTATTTCGTGTACTCCCCCGAGGGTTTTCTGATTTATGGGTATTTATAGAGGCGGAGTTAGGTCAAACAGAACCTCGTGGGCCCCACCACCCATCAGGGCGCGCTTACCCCCGTGGGCGCACCCTGGTGGGTGGTGGGCACATGCTCCCATGTCTGGTCTTCTCCCAAAACTTCTAGTGTCCCTTATGTCCAGAAAAAGATCTCTTAAAAGTTTCATGGCATTTGGACTTCGTTTGGTCCTGATATTCTGCAAAACCAAAAACAAGCAAAAAACAACAACTGGCATTGGGCACTAAGTTAATAGGCTAGTCCCAAAAAATGATATAAAGTTGCTTGTAAATGTATATAAAACATCCAAGATTGATACTTTAATAGCATGGAACAATAAAAAACTATAGATACGTTGGAGACGTATCAAGCATCCCCAAGCTTAATTGCTGCTAGTCCTCAAGTAGGTAAATGATAAAAACAAAATTTTTGATGTGGAATGCTCCTAACATGTTCCTCACATACTATTTTCTTTTGTAGCATCTATATTTGGACTTTAAATGATTCAAAGTAATAGTCTATAATTTTACATGAAGACCTCAATACTCAAGCATATCAACAAGCAACCATGTCTTTCAAAATATCAACACTAAAGAAAGTTATCCCTAGCCCATTATGCTCAGTCATTGGTCCATTCATGAAACACACTCAAATATTAGCTACATCCAATGCAGAAGTATGACAATAGTGTTCCCTAGTTGATGCTTTATAAGAGAAGATGGAGACTCAAAATAAAAATAAAAATTGCATAAAAGTAAATAGAAAGGCCTGTCGCAGAGGGAGCAGAGATTTATAGAGGTGCCAGAGCTCATAGCTTAAACTGAGAGATAAAGATATTTTGAGAGGCATGCTTTTCCTGTCAACGAAAATGACCGATAATTCCCAATATCTTCCATGCTAGATTAATCATAGGCGGTTCCCAAACATAAAAGAAAGTTTATTTCCACCATTCGTTCACAATCCATGGCTAGCTGTATCCACGGGTACCTTCCATACCAACACTTTCTAAGGAATCTATTATGAACAACATATATAATTTTTTTCATTTCGGGACTGGGCATCCCTATTACCTGCCACACTCTCGTGCAATGACAAGTGAATATACAGTCATCTTGAAAATAACATACCTAGCATGGAAAATATTGGCCACCCCCTGCCGCTTCATGTGAGGTACGGACACACAAAAAGGAAATTCATTTTGAAGATTAGAGTTGGCACATACAAATTTACTTAGAACGACATGGAAATACCGCATATAGGTAGGTATGGTGGACTCATTTGGACAACTTTGGTTTAAGGATTTGGATGCACAAGCAGTATTCCCGCTTAGTACAAATGAAGGCTTTCAAGTGTAGTCATCTTTGGTTTTTATAATTGAGGGAGTCCTGGACTAGGGGGTGTCCGGATAGCCGAACTATCATCATTGGCCGGACTCCAAGACTATGAAGATACAAGATTGAAGACTTCGTCCCATGTCCGATGGGACTTTCCTTGGCGTGGAAGGCAAGCTTGGCGATACGGATATGTAGATCTCCTACCATTGTAACCGACTCTGTGTAACCCTAGCCCTCTCCGGTGTCTATATAAACCAGAGGGTTTTAGTCTGTAGGACGAACAACAATGATACCATAGGCTAGCTTCTAGGGTTTAGCCTCGATCTCATGGTAGATCTACTCTTGTACTACCCATATCATCAATATTAATCAAGCAGGAGTAGGGTTTTACCTCCACCGAGAGGGCCCGAACCTGGGTAAAAACATCGTGTCCCTTGTCTCCTGTTACCATCCGCCTAGACGCACAGTTCGGGACCCCCTACCCGAGATCCGCCGGTTTTGACACCGACATTGGTGCTTTCATTGAGAGTTCCTCTGTGTCGTCACCTATAGGCCCGATGGCTCCTTCGATCATCAACAACAACGCGGTCTGGGGTGAGACTTTTCTCCCCGAACAGATCTTCGTATTCGGTGGCTTCGCACTGCGGGCCAATTCACGTGGTCATCTGGAGCAGATCGAAAGCTACGCCCCTGGCCATCAGGTCAGATTTGGAAGTTTGAACTATACGGCCGACATCCGCGGAGACTTGATCTTCGATGGATTCGAGCCACAGCCGAGCGCGCCACACTGTCATGATGGGCATGATTTAGCTCTGCTGCCGGACAGTGCCCTGGAGGCCGCACAAGAGTCCGCCCCGACCTTTAGCTCGGAGCCGACCGCGCCGACCGAGGGTGTGTGGCTGGACACCACCTAGGGGGCTGCTACCTCTACGGCGATAGAGCCGAATACCGACCCTGTCCCTCGTGAAGCTCGTGACTCCAAGGTGCTGGACTCCTCTCCGGACCCCGAACCTTCTGCGCCCCTGCCAATCGAATCCGATTGGGTGCCGATCATGGAGTTCACCGCTGCGGACATCTTTCAGCACTCGCCTTTTGGCGACATCCTGAATTCGCTAAAGTGTCTCTCTTTATCAGGAGAGCCCTGGCCAGATTATGGTCAGAACGGTTGGGATGCGGACGACAAAGAAATTCAAAGCCCACCCACCACCCACTTCGTAGCCACTGTCGATGACTTAACTGACATGCTAGTCTTCGACTCCGGAGACATCGATGGTATGGACGACGATGCCGGAGACGACCAAGAATCAGCACCTACAGGGCACTGGAAAGCCACCTCGTCATATGACATATACATGGCGGACACCCCAAAGGATGGGAATGGCGATGGACCAGCGAAGGATGACCCCTCCAAAAAGCAGCCTAAGCGCCGGCGTCAGCGGCGCTGCTCCAAATCCCGTCACAGCAAGAATGGAGATTCCGGCACCGGAGATAATAACATCCCGGACAGTGCCGAAGACAACCCCCTCCAGCAAGATTCAGCACAGGAGGACGGAGAAGCCAGCCCTCGTGAGAGAGCGGCAGACGAAGAGGTAGAGGACGATAATTACATGCCTCCCTCCGGAGACGAGGCAAGCCTCGACAACGACGAATTTGTCGTGCCCGAGGATCCCGTCGAACAAGAGCGTTTCAAACACAGGCTTATGGCCACGGCAAGCAGCCTCAAGAAAAAGCAGCAACAGCTTAGAGCTGACCAAGACTTGCTAGCCGACAGATGGACTGAAGTCCTTGTGGCCGAAGAGTATGAACTCGAATGCCCCTCCAAAAGTTACCCCAAACGCAAGCTGCTGCCCCGGTTAGAGGAGGAAGCACATAAACCTACATCACCAGTGCACAATACGGCCGACCGGCCACCTCGTGGCCGCGACAGAGAGGCCTTTAGGCCCTCCACTAAAGCCGCACCCCGGCGTCGCTCGAAAAGTACAAAGCCACGAGGGAATGTGCCGGACTTGCGAGACATATTGGAGGATAAGGCAAGGCAAACAAGATCGATCTACGGATCGTGTGGGCGCCCTACGATACGCAACGACAACCGTCACGCCGCATACAGCAACCCCGGCTAGGCCGAACACAGTAGACAAAGCTCGTTTGAGCTGCGTCGCGATATAGCCCAATACAGAGGCGCCGCACACCCACTATGCTTCACAGATGAAGTAATGGATCATCAAATCCCCGAAGGGTTCAAACCCGTGAACATTGAATCCTACGATGGCACAACAGATCCTGCGGTTTGGATCAAAGACTATCTCCTTCATATCCACATGGCCCGCGGTGATGATCTTCATGCCATCAAATACCTCCCACTCAAGCTTAAAGGACCAGCTCGGCATTGGCTCAACAGCCTGCCAGCAGAATCAACTGGGTGTTGGGAGGACCTGGAAGCCGCATTCCTCGATAACTTCCAGGGCACATATGTGCGACCACAATACGTCGATGACCTAAGCCACATAATTAAGCAGCCAGACGAATCGACCAGACAATTCTGGACATGGTTCTTAACCAAGAAAAATCAAATCATCGACTGTCCGGATGCAGAGACCCTTGCAGCCTTCAAACACAACATCCGCGACGAATGGCTTGCCCGGCACCTAGGACAGGAAAAGCCAAAATCAATGGCAGCCCTCACATCACTCATGACCCGCTTCTGTGCGGGAGAAGACAGCTGGCTAGCCCGCAGTAACAACCTAACCAAAAACTCTGGTAGTTCGGATACCAAAGACAGCAATGGCAGGTCGTGTTGCAATAAGCACAAACGCCGCATTAACGGCGATAATACTGAAGATACGGCAGTCAACGCCGGATTCAGAGGCTCTAAACCCGGTCAGCGGAAAAAGCCATTCAAAAGAACTACTCCAGGCCCGTCCAATTTGGACTGGATACTCGATCGCTCGTGCCAGATACACGGCACCCCCGAAAAGTCGGCTAATCACACCAACAGAGATTGTTCGGTGTTCAAGCAGGCAGGCAAGTTAATCGCCGAAGGCAACGACAAGGGGCTGCATAGCGATGACGAGGAGGAGACACGGCCGCCGAACAATAGAGGACAAAAGGGATTCCACCCACAAGTGTGGACGGTGAACATGATATACGCAACCCACATACCCAAAAGGGAGCGGAAACGTGCGCTCAGGGACGTATACGCGATGGAGCCAGTCACCCCAAAGTTCAATCCGTGGTCCTCCTGCCCGATCACTTTTGATCGAAGGGATCACCCCACCAGTATCCGCCATGGAGGATTCGCCGCATTGGTTTTAGACCCAATCGTCGATGGATTTCACCTCACTAGAGTCCTGATGGACGGCGGCAGCAGCCTGAACCTGCTTTATCAGGATACAGTGCGCAAGATGGGCATAGACCCCTCAAGGATTAAACCCACAAAGACGACCTTCAAAGGCGTCATACCAGGTGTAGAGGCCAATTGTACAGGCTCAGTTACACTTGAAGTGGTCTTCGGATCCCCGGATAACTTCCGAAGCGAGGAGTTAATCTTCGACATAGTCCCGTTCCGCAGCGGCTATCATGCACTGCTCGGACGAACCGCATTTGCAAAGTTCAATGCGGTGCCGCACTACGCATACCTCAAGCTCAAGATGCCAGGCCCTCGAGGAGTCATCACGGTCAACGGAAACACCGAACGCTCTCTCCGAACGGAGGAGCACACAGCGGCTCTCGCGGCGGAAGTACAGAGTAGCCTCCTAAGGCAATTCTCGAGTCCGGCTGTTAAGCGACCAGACACCGTCAAGCGCGCCTAGAGTAACCTAAAACAAGACCACCTGGCACATTCGGAGCACGCGTAGCAATGCGGCCCCAACCGCAGCCCTCGTGAAATCGCGAGACCAGTACCACGCGTACATCACTACGCTCTAGAGATACCATGGGCATAGGGGGAGAGGCACGACCACGGCATGCCCAGAGTGCGGATCAACCACACCAGGGGCACCCAAATTTATCATTCTTTTTTTCTTATTCTCAGGACTCCGTTTTTCAGAAGCCCTGTCTGGCAGTAGATCTGCCGAACTCACGATGCAATAGCCAGGGAAGCAGAAAAGCTACGACGAGTATCCAGGTGGTCTCCATTACGAGCATTATACATGTTTTACATACCATTCCGCAGCCTACCCCTGGAGGGGGACATGTTAAATAGTCCCACCCCTCGCTTATCGCACTATTTGTATCATTCTACTTTTATTGCAGTATCTTTTGAATAAACAATGCATCACTTTTTGCCTATCATTGCATTCCTTTCTATATATGTTCACTTATGACATGTTGCACCCGTACGCTTTGGTACGGCCAAATACACCAGGGGCTTAAGTTCCCCAAAGTATGGTGTGATAAGTCCGAACACTTTCACAAGTGCGGCACCCCGAACTTATAGCATTATATGCATCGGCTCCGAATAATGTCTTGGGTCAATAGTTGGGTTTGCCCGGCTCCCATGTTTTGGTACCTTACGTTCCGTTATATCGGTTAAGGTAGCGCTGGGAGAACCACTGCGATTGTGCCCCAGTTGAGCTGGGTTGAGCACCTCAGTGGAGAAAGCTAAAACTGACCGTCATGATAAGGCAAGAGTTGGTCGCTGTTCGAGAGGTCTTTTCGAGTCCCTAAAGACTTATGCCGCTTAGAGCGAGGAGCCGGCTTTGTCCGGCCCCAGGCATGGTTAGCGCCCCAAATTCGGCCTTCCGAATACTAGGGGCTTCACCGAAATTTAAGATTATAGAATTCTATGGCTAAGTGAGAGTGTTCAAGCATTATAAGTCCGGTTGCCTCGTTCGTTGTGTTGAGCGCCTCCCTAGAAGGACCCAAAAATGGGAACAAGAGCACTCAAGTTTATCCCGAACACCCCAGCACTCGTGGCATGGGGGCCGAAGCCAACGACTTGCCATCTCTGAGATTTGATAAACGGCCGCACAGAAGGTAATATTTTAAATTAACAAGCGTTGCTTAGCGCATATGAACAAAGTTTTCAGCGCACAGGATAACAAAATGCAAGTCTACTAAAAAATTACATTTTTGGAGCATTCACCCGCAATAAGGCGGGCACCCTTTAGGACACCCTTATAATACATCTCGGGCATGCGATACTCCTTGCCCGGCGGTGGCGCGTCCGTCACAAGCTTCTCGGCGTCGATCCTGCCCCAGTGCACTTTAGCATGGGCGAGGGCCCGACGGGCACCTTCAATGCAGGCGGAGTGCTTGATGACTTCAACCCATGGACAGGCGTCCACCAGCTGCCGCACCAGGCCGAAGTAGCTCCCAGGCATGGCTTCTTTGGGCCACAGCCGAACTATGAGGCCCTTCATGGCCTGTTCGGCCACCTTGTGGAGCTCGACCAGCTGCTTCAGCTGGTCGCTCAGGGGCACCGGATGTCCGGCCTCAGCATACTAAGACCAGAACACCTTTTCCGTCGAGCTCCCCTCCTCAGCTCTGTAGAACGCGGCAGCATCGGACACGCTACGGGGCAGATCTGCGAACGCTCCTGGAGAGCTCCGAATTCGGGTAAGTAACAAGTAATTCACTTTTACATGCTTGCTTTGCATGAAGAATGCCTTACCCGCCGCTATTTTCTTTACTGCCTCGATCTCCTGGAGGGCCTTTTGGGCTTCGGCCTTAGCGGATTTGGCACTCTCAAGAGCCGACGCAAGCTCGGACTCTCGAGGCTTCGAGTCGCGCTCCAAACTCTCGTGTTTTTCCACGAGAGCCTGGAGCTCTTGTCGCACCTTCTCCACCCGCGCCTCCTGCTTCTCTCGCTCGGCGCGCTCTGCGGCCGCATTGTGTTCGGCCGCAGACACCGCCTCCTTCAGGGTCACCACCTCGTTTGTAGCCCCTGCAATACCCACGTTATTCCTGTCATTTTTTGCAACCAAATCCTTTTCTATAAGGTACAACTTTAATAAGGTGTTACTTACCTTCCTTGTCCTCGAGCTGCTTCTTGGCACGGCCGAGCTCGCTCTCAGACCGCTCGAGGCTCTGCTTCAAGGCATTGACCTCCGCAGTCAGTGCGGTAGAGGTCAGCAGCGCAGCCTGCATTCCCATATTGACACATTTGTGTTAGACTCCTGCGTATATCTTTTTATATCCTCAGTCCGGCTTTTCTTTCCGAACACCGAACTGAGCATCAGGGGCTACTGTCTATGCGGTACTATTTCACATATCTTAAAATCATTACCTCAAAGCCTGTTAGAAGGCTGGTGCAGGCTTCGGTCAGCCCGCTCTTGGCGGACTGAACTTTCTGAATCACCGCACTCATAACAGTGCGGTGTTCCTCTTCGATGGAAGCGCCGTTGAGCGCCTCCAGCAAGTTATCCGGCGCATCCGGTTGGACAGAGGTCACCAGCGTCGCCGTCTCGCCCTTCTTACGAAGGGGCCGCCCGCCGGACTCCGGAACCACCAAAGGTTCCGGTGCGGAGTCCGGCCCAAATTCCGGGAGGTTGCCCTATGGCACCTCTGGGGCCTCCTCCTCCTGGCCGGTCCCCTTCTGGGAACCCGCCTCGGCATCGTCTGCGTCACGAGGGGAGGAGGCGGTCGGAAGTGAAGCGCTATTCACATCTGACGAACCCAGGGACCCGCTTGACGAAGCGGGGAGATCATCCTTGTGCGGGCTATATGGTCGTGTTCGGCATTAGTAGACACTATGCGGCAAAAGGAAAAACATAAGTTATTCTGGGATCCGGACACTTACGATCTCGCCAGGGGCTTGGCCCTCGAAGGCCACTCCTCCTCGCCGTCGCCGGCGTTGGTGGAACAGTCTGAAGGAAGGGTCCTTCCCTTCTTGGACCCTTCGGCCTCCCCCGTTGGGGAAGCCTTCCTTTTCTTCTCTCCTCCCGCTGGGGGAGAGGCCTCTTTCTTCTCCTCCTCGTCCTCGTGGGAGGAGTCCGCCTCGGAGTCATCGGATGATGAGTCCGATAACACCTGGCGCCGGGAACTCCTCCGAGTTCCCGTGGCCTTCTTCTAGGCCTTCTTCTCCGACACCACGTAAGGCGCCGGGACCAGCAGCCCTGTCAAACGGGCATCCGCTGGGTCTTCGGGCAAGGGAGCTGGGCAGTTAACCTGCCCGGACGTCTTCTGCCAAGCCTATCGAAGGTAATGGGAGTATTAGATCCCGCATAGAGTCAAACTATGGAAAGCAAGTGTCCCGTAAAGGATAAAATATCTTACCTCGCCTGCTTGACGCTGCGAGCTGAATCCGCGATCTTCGGTAGCGGATGGGGGAGCCTCGGCGCCCTTGAACAGCACCCTCCAGGCGTCTTCGTACGTAGTGTCGAAGAGCCTGCTCAAGGTTGGGTGCTATGCCGGATCAAACTCCCACAGATTGAAAGCCCACTGTTGGCACGGGAGAATCCGGCGGATGAGCATGACCTAGATTACGTTGACAAGCTTGAGCTTCTTGTTCACCAGGGTTTGGACGCAGGATTGAAGTCCGGTCAGCTCCTCCGAATCACCCCACCTCAGGCCCTTCTCTTTCCAGGAAGTGAGCTGTGTGGGGATCCCAGATCTGAATTCGGGGGCCGCTGCCCATTTAGGGTCACGCGGCTTGGTGATGTAGAACCACCCCGATTGCCACCCTTTGATGGTTTCCACGAAGGCGCCCTCGAGCCATGTAATGTTGGGCATCTTGCCCACCATGGCACCTCCGCACTCCACTTGGCAGCCGCCCACCACCTTCAACTTGACATTAAAAGTCTTCAGCCATAAGCTGAAGTGGGGCTGGACGCAGAGGAAGGCCTCGCACACGACGATGAATGCCGAGATGTTGAGGATGAAATTCGGGGCCAGATCATGGAAATCCAGGACATAGTAGAACATGAGCCTCCGGACCAATGGGTGGAGTGGGAAGCCCAGTCCGTGGAGGAAATGGGGAAGGAACACCACCCTCTCATGGGGCCTGGGGGTGGGGATGAGCTGCCCCTCGTCGGGGAGTCGGTGCGCGATATCGCTGGACAAGTATCTGGCCTTGCGCAGCCTCTTGATGTGCCCCTCCGTGACGGAGGAGGCCATCCACTTGCCTCCCGCTCCGGACATGGTTGGAGAAGGTCGAGGTGAGATGTGCGGACTTGGGCACTGGAGCTCGAGTGCGCAGATATGGATAAGCAAAGGAGGAAGAAGGCGTAGGTGAAAAGGTGGATTCTTACCCCCCCCCCCCCCCTATATATGAGCGGACAAAACTATGCGTCCCCACCGGCCCAGTAAAACTCGCTTATCTCCCAAGCGCCGCAATCAATGGCACGGTTGGGTTACCCACGCCCGTATTGATGAGAATCCCGGAATAAGGGGACACGATCTCTGCTTTGACAAGACGTGCCAAGGAAACCGCTTCGCTAAACGCGCTGAGGTGGAACAATAAAAACAATTCGAATAAAGGCTTGGCCGTGGTGTGACGTCATGCCACGAAATACGTCAGCAGATTGAACTTGTGTAAATATTATTCTCTCTACGGTGGTATGTGGAATTTATTTTGCAGAGTCGGACACTATCCTGGTGTTCACAATCTTCTATGAACTATTCGGAGGAGGAACCCGCCTTGCAATGCCGAAGACAATATGCGCACCGGACTCATCGTCATTGAAGCCTGGTTCAGGGGCTACTGAGGGAGTCCTGGACTAGGGGGTGTCCGGATAGCCGAACTATCATCATTGGCCGGACTCCAAGACTATGAAGATACAAGATTGAAGACTTCGTCCCGTGTCCGGATGGGACTTTCCTTGGCGTGGAAGGCAAGCTTGGCGATACGGATATGTAGATCTCCTACCATTGTAAACGACTCTGTGTAACCCTAGCCCTCTCTGGTGTCTATATAAACCTGAGGGTTTTAGTCCGTAGGACGAACAACAATGATACCATAGGCTAGCTTCTAGGGTTTAGCCTCCTTGATCTCGTGGTAGATCTACTCTTGTACTACCCATATCATCAATATTAATCAAGCAGGAGTAGGGTTTTACATCCACCGAGAGGGCCCGAACCTGGGTAAAAACATCGTGTCCCTTGTCTCCTGTTACCATCTGCCTAGACGCACAGTTCGGGACACCCTACCCGAGATCCGCCGGTTTTGACACCGACAATAATCTTTTTAGGGGTTTTCTCAAACCCAGGTGGTTCTTTACGCTTCCCATTATTCACAGGAAATGAAGCGATTTTAAGATCTAAAGTATCCAATCGCTTATTACATTGAGTAATCAAAGTGTTCATGTGATTGATGTTTCCACTAATATTTTAAGGGGTTCGTTAGACTTCTGCAACTCAAAAATATTTTTCTGTATATCACCTAATTTGTTTAATATTTGAATCCCTTCTTGAGTAAAAGTAAATCCTTTTGGTGGTGGTGGAACCCCCAATATTCCCTCTATTATTTCGTAGGCAGTGTTGGCATCACATTCAATAAAATTCCCTTTTGCAGCAAAGTCCAATAGTTGTCTATGAGACATAGCTAATCCCACGTAAAAATTATGAAGCAACCCTTTTATATTGCAAACACAATAAGATTCCATTAATCTATACCACACATCTTTCAAATTTTCTTCTTGTTTTAGTTTAAAGTATAGAACTTCAAAATCCGGTGACAAAGGAGGGTATGAAGGAAATATGCCCTAGAGGCAATAATAAAGTTGTTATTTTATATTTCCTTATTCATGATAAAGGTTTATTATTCATACTAGAATTGTATTGATTGGAAACTTAAATACATGTGTGAATACATAAACAAATACCATATCCCTAGTAAGCCTCTACTAGACTAGCTCGTTGATCAAAGATGCTTAAGGTTTCCTAACCATAGACATGTGTTGTCACTTGATAACGGGATCACATCATTAGGAGAATGATGTGATGGACAAGACCCATCCGTTAGCTTAGCATATGATCATTTAGTCTATTGCTACTATTTTCTTGAATGTCAAATACGTGTTCCTTCGACCATGAGATCATGCAACTCCCAAATACTGGAGGAATACCTTGTGTGCTATGAAACATCACAACGTAATTGGGTGATCATCAAGATGCTCTACAGGTATCTCCGAAGGTGGTTGTTGAGTTGGCATGGATCGAGATTGGGATTTTACACTCCGAGTATCGGAGAGGTATCTTTGGGCCCTCTCGGCAATACACATCATAATAAGCTTGCAAGCAAATGACTAAGGAGTTAGTTACGAGATGATGTATTACAGAACGAGTAAAGAGACTTGCCGGTAACGAGATTAAACTAGATATGTAGATACCGACGATCGAATCTCGGGTAAGTAACATACCGTCAAACAAAGGGAATTACGTATGTTGTCATAACGGTTCGACAGATAAAGATCTTCGTAGAATATGTAGGAACCAATATGGCATCCAGGTTCCGCTATTGGTTATTGACCGGAGAAGTGTCTCGGTCATGTCTACATAGTTCTCGAACCCGTAGGGTCCGCACGCTTAATGTTTGTTGACGATATAGTGTTATATAAGTTATATGATTTGGTGACAGAATGTTGTTCGGAGTCCCGGATAAGATCACGGACATGACGAGGAGCTCTGGAATGGTCCGGAGGTAAATATCGATATATAGGACGATGATATTCGGACACCGAAAGAGTTTCGGAGTGCACCGGGTAGTCATCGGGTAGAACTCGAGTCATCCGCCCGGGCCAGCACCGCGGCCGGGCGATCCGCCCGGGCAAAGCAGGATCTCCCTCCAGCATCAGCGCATAGGAAGGAGAGGAACAGCAGCAGCAAATCATACCGACAATGAAAAAGAAGGGTCTTCGTCTCCCTGCATCCATCGCCCATCGAGGACCCAAACGGCTAGTGTCAATGGACCTCCAGCCACCATAGCCTGCGACCTCGACGAGATCCGAGGATCCCCCACCCCGCTGGCTCCTAGACGAAGGCAAAAGCCTCGCCTGACCACGAACGGAGCCCGAAGAAACTTATTCCGACGCGACACCACCGCAACGGCCTCGGCAGCTTCACCCTCAACCCTAACCCTACCACGCACCCACCTAGCAGACAGACCCGAGGTTCCCCCTCCCTCCCGCCGCCGGAGCGGCCGACGGAGAGAGAGGGAACCGGCGGCGCGCAAGGGAACCCTCGCCGCCTCCTTTGATCGCCTCGTGCGATCCTACTTTTCCGGGGAGGAATTATGTACTCTTGAGTTGTTGTCACTTGTTCAACTTCGCGGCGTCTTTTCTGTTATTCTGTAATATCCTAGGCAAACCATGTTTTGTGCACCATTTGTTAAATTAGATGCGTGAACGACTAGCTAGCTAGCTTTGGCGCCAAGTTAGTTAACATGACCTGACGTCCCGATACCATTTATTTACCGTAGGCTCGGAGCCGCGATGGGTGTCCCGATCCATCATGCCATGCTTAGGTTTAGTATAAGCTCAGCTTGCATTAACTAATTGGTTACTTAATTTGGACCTATGTGACAACGCAAGTGCTCATGGCGTCAATCCGGTGGCAGTTATATAACCACGGAGTGGGTAGTTAAAGATGAAGTTGAGTGCAGGGTTGAGTGCAGGGGGTCGAACCGTCGAACAATGCCCACACCATGGGAGGGATGGGGACGGCCGGATGGGTTCGCCGGTTGGAAAAGCGTAGTACGCGCCAATCAGGAAGCGCCAGTGATGCTTTTAATTCGGAGTTTGGAGTCCAGTCTACACAGGAGATCGCCGATACCTCTTCAAGATACTGCGGCTCTAGGAGATACCGAACAGAACTGGACGTCGTTTTCCGGCTCGACGTGGAATCTACTCACGGCGGAGCTACTCTGCACCAGCCGGTGATTAAATTTACAGTGGTAACCTGAGACACGAATGCTTGCACCCACGGTTTCCACAAAGTTGTGAGTTAGAGCATCTCCAGCCGCGCCCCCAACAAGGCCCCCCAGGCGATTTTTCGGCCGCCGGTGCCAAAATATCGGCTCAGTTGCACCCCAGGGGTCCATTTTTCGCCGGCTCGGGCCGAAATTGGCGCCGGCGGACCCAACCCAAACCCGACGCGTTGGGGGGCGCTCGGGGCGCCGAGCGAATCGTTTTTGGCGCGAAAGCGCCATGGGCTATCCGCGTCAGCGACACCGCCCGCCTCGTCTTCTCCCGACGCCTCAGTTTCCCGCGGGGAATCAATGGCAAGGCTGCCGCCGGTCAGCTTTTCCATTGATTCCTCACGGGCGGTGCGTCACGGGGCGGCGCACCGACGCGCGCCGATGCCTCCCCTCCCTCGGACGCGTACACACGAACGCGGCGCGGCTATATATGGTCTCGCTCGCCTGCGTTGAGTGCTACCTCTCCAGAGCGCCGCCGCCGAGCTCTTCTCCCCGCCCCAGCCCTCCCTCTCCCGCCGATCTCTTCTCCCCAGCCACTCCTCTCCCTGATGGCCGAGCGTTTCCCCGGAGACGAGGCGGCGGCCAACGGCTTCGGCCACCGTTCGCTCCGCGAACAGGAGTCCTGGCTCCTGTTCCAGGCGAACATCCCGGCGCCGCCGGACATGCGTGCCGGGCCGACGGGCTGGAGGCTCAGCAATGGGGGAGTGCCCATTCCCCCGTTGCCCGACGCCGTCACCAAGCCATCGTACTTCGCCGACGAGGTCGAGATCGCGCGCGCCTCCCTCACCGACGCCGAGCTCTCCCTCCCCCAGTACGCCGCCGACAACACCGCGGCTTGGGCGGCGTACTTCAAGCGCCGCTAGCAGCAGCGGCTGGCGTCCACCAACGGGGCGCCGGTGGCCGGCGGCCTGAAGAACAGCGAAGGCGCCACCTCTGGTGGGGCGTCCCCGGCCGCACCCTCGACGGCGTGCCGACGCACCTCGAGGGCGGCAACAACCCATCATTGGCGTACCCCCGGCGAGGACGGCCGCCCCGGCGCACCGCCGATGCGAAGGGCAATGGGCGCCAAGGAGGTTCGGCTCCTCCTCCTCTTCTTCCTCGTCGCGTTCTTCCTCCCAATCCTCCGGCACACCATCGTTGCTCGGCGTCAAGGCCGAGCCCGCGGGGAGACGCCGCTCGGCCGGCGTACACGCAGCGCCGGCATCGTCATCAGTGAGGGCGGCCGGCGTGCCTCCTCGTCGGCTCCTCCCCGGCGCTTCGTCAAGCCGAAGACGGAGTCGGGTCTCGCGCCGATGAAGACGGAGCCGGGGCTGGCTCCGGTGAAGACGGAGCCGGGGCTGCTGGCGCCGGTGAAGACGAAGCACGGCGAGGTCGAGCTCGACGACGACGCGGCCCTTGAATGGGCACGCCAAGACTCCCTGAAGATGGCGAGGGAGCGCCAGCGCGCCGCCCTGCAGCGCTTCGCGCCGCGCCGCCGAGGCCGTGACGAAGGCGGCGGCGTCATCATCGACGACAGCGACGACGACGACGCACCGCCGCCGCCGCCACCAGCCGGGGAGGGATCCAGCAGGGGCGCCCGAGTCAAGGAGGAGAAGGCCGACGATGGCGACGACGGCGACTTCTCGGCCTTCAGTAAGTTTTTTTTACTAGTTTTCATATGTAATGGCGTGTTTTAGCCCAAGTTTGCGAATATAAAATCCCAAGTTTGACGAAAATTGGCGTGTTTCATCCCAAGTTTGTCTAAAAAAAAATTCCCCACGCCTGGGGCCGCGGCTGGGGGCCAACTCGCCCCCAGGCCGACTTTTTTGCGCCGGGTCACCCCCAGGCGGCGATTTTAGGCACCCCCGGGGGGCCAACGGCTGGAGATGCTCTTAGACGTGTTGACGGACATGAAAATACTCAGACCGTAGAAAATCGAAAACACTCTAGAAATTCGGAGAAATTGCAGTGGTTTTTTAATGTGAGATTCAGACGAAAACCTAGTTGCATGCATAGAACGTTGAACGCCAAACAAAGCCCTACTCGAGTTTTTGGATTAGCTCATATATTGCTGATGATCTTGTTTTGCTGATCATGAGCATTGTTAATGTAACGAGGGTGTCGACAATAATGAGAACAAATTGCTAGGGTAATGATGTTGCTGGATATTTCCAAGTTATGAAATATTGTGAGATCACATCGTCAGTATGTTATATGTATTCTCACATAATCTGTTAAGTTTACTTGTGTCCTTAAACCATGAGAATATTATAAATCCTCCCGGATGGTTATTTTGGGGTTGCCAAAATTTATTCTGTATATAAGTGGGTAAATTAGCGAACCAACCCGTACTTGGATGGTTAGGAGGACACTGGTATCCCTAGTTCACCAGGGTACAAATCCTAGTGCTCGCATTTATCCTGAATTTATTTCAAGATTTTTGGCGATACATTTTCGGTGGGAGGAGACATTTCCGTCGACTATGAGGTGCCTACGATGACTTCATAAAATCTCAAGATGGCATGCCGGCTCAGTCTTTCGAAGGTGCTCATAAGGATAGTAATAATTCAAAAAAATTCCTACGTGTCACCAAGATAGATCTAGGAGATGCTAGCAACGAGAGAGAGGGAGTGCATATTCATACCCTTGAAGATCGCTAAGCGGAAGCGTTACAAGAACGCGGTTGATGGAGTCGTACTCGCGACAATTCAAATCGCGAAAGATCCGATCCAAGCGTCGAACGGACAGCGCCTCTGCATTCAACACACGTACAGCCCGGGGACGTCTCCTCCTTCTTGATCCAGCAAGGGGGAAGGATAAGTTGAGAGAGAACTCCGGCAACACGATGGCATGGTGGTGGAGCTCTTGGTTCTCTGGCAGAGCTTCGCTAAGCACTATGGAGGAGGAGGAGGAGTTGGAAGGGGGGAAGGGCTGCGCCAGGGGAAGGATGTTGCAGCCCTCTGTCTCTCCCTCCCTATATATAGGGAAAGGGGGGAGGAGGAGGCACCCTAGGGTTTCCCTAGGGGAAGGGCAGCAGCCACATGGGAAACGCTAGATGGGTTTGGGCGCCCCCACCCCTAGGAAACTTGGCCCCCAAGCCGGGAGGGGCGGCTGCCCTAGGGGAGGCGCCCCCATCTCTCCATGTTACCTGAGATGGGATGGGAGGGGCGCACAGCCCCTTAGTGGGCTGGTGTGCCCCCTCCCCTTGGCCCATAAGGCCCCCAAACGCTTGCCGGGGCCTCCAAAACTCCTTTCGGTCACACTGGTCATCACCTGGTACCTCTGGAACAATTCCGGACTCCATACCCTTCATCCAATATATCGATCATCACCTCCGGACCATTCCGGAGTTCCTTGTCATGTCCGGGATCTCATCCGGGACTCCGAACAACTTTTGGTAACCACATACAATTTCCCATTACAACTCTAGTGTCACCGAACCTTAAGTGTGTAGACCCTACGGGTTCGAGAACCATGCAGACATGACCGAGACATCTCTTTGACCAATAACCAATAGCGGAATCTGGATACCCATATTGGCTCCCACATGTTCCATGATGATATCATCGGATGAACCACGATGTCGGGAATTCAATCAATCCCGTATACAATTCCCTTTGTCCACCGGTATGTTACTTGCCCGAGATTTAATCGTGGTATCCCCGTACCTCGTTCAATCTCGTTGCCAGCAAGTCTCTTTACTCGTTCCATAACGCATGATCCCATGGCTAGCTCCTTAGTCACATTGAGCTCATTATGATGATGCATTACCGAGTGGGCCCAGAGATACCTCTCCGTCATACGGAGTGACAAATTCCAGTCTCGATTCGTGCCAACCCAACAGACACTTTCGGAGATACCTGTAGTGCACCTTTATGGCCACCCAGTTACGTTGTGACGTTTGATACACCCAAAGCATTCCTACGGCATCCGGGGGTTGCACAATCTCATGGTCTAAGGAAATATACTTGACATTAGAAAAGCTCTAGCAAACGAACTACACGATCTTGTGATATGCTTAGGATTGGGTCTTGTCCATCACATCATTCTCCTAATGATGTGATCTCGTTATCAATGACATCTAATGTCCATGGTCAGGAAACCATAATCATCTATTGATCAACGAGCTAGTCAACTAGAGGCTTACTAGGGACATGTTGTGGTCTATGTATTCACACATGTATTACGGTTTTCAGTTAATACAATTATAGCATGACCAGTAGACAATTATCAAGAACAAGGAAATATAATAATAACCATTTTATTATTGCCTCTAGGGCATATTTCCAACAGTCTCCCACTTGAACTAGAGTCAATAATCTAGTTACATTGTGATGAATCGAACACCCATAGAGTTCTGGTGTTGATCATGTTTTGCTTGTGGAAGAGGTTTAGTCAACGGATCTCCGACATTCAAATCCGTATGTACTTTACAAATATCTATGTCTCCATCTTGAATATATCCACAAATGGAGTCGAAGCAGCGCTTGATGTGCTTGGTCTTCTTGTGAAACATGGGCTCCTTGGCAATGGCAATAGCTCCAGTGTTATCACAGAAGAGAGTCATCGGGCCCGACGCATTGGGAATCACTCCTAGGTTGGTGATAAACTCCTTCATCCATACTCCTTCCTGCGCTGCTTCCGAAGCAGCTATGTACTCCGCTTCACATGTATATCCCGCTCGACGCTTTGCTTGCAACTGCACCAACTAACTGCCCTACCATTCAAAATATACACGTATCCGGTTTGTGACATGGAGTCATCCAGATCAGTGTCAAAGCTAGCATCGACGTAACCCTTTACAACAAGCTCTTCGGCACCTCCATAAATGAGAAACATATCCTTAGTCATTTTTAGGTACTTCAGGATATTTTTGATCGTTGTCCAGTGTTCCATACCGGGATCACTTTGGTACCTCCCTACCAAACTTATGGCAAGGTTCACATCAGGTCTGGTACACAGCATGGCATACATAATAGAGCCTATGGCTGAGGCATAAGGGATGACACTCATCTTTTCTCTTTCTTCTGCTGAGGTCGGGCATTGAGCAGTGCTCAATCTCACACCTTGCAATACAGGCAAGAACCCCTTCTTGGACTGATCCATATTAAACTTTTTCAATATCTTGTCAAGGTATGTGCTTTGTGAAAGACCAATGAGGCGTCTTGATCTATCTCTATAGATCTTGATGCCTAATATGTAAGCAGCTTCTCCAAGATCCTTCACTGAAAAATGCTTATTCAAGTAGGCCTTTATTCTTTCCAAAAGTTCTATATCATTTTCCATTAACAGTATGTCATCCACATATAATATGAGAAATGCTACGGAGCTCCCATTCACTTTTTTGTAAATACAGGCTTCTCCATAAGTCTGCATAAATCCAAACGCTTTGATCACTTCATCAAAGTGAATGTTCCAACTCCAAGATGCTTGCACCAGCCCATAGATGGAGCGCTGGAGCTTGCATACCTTGTCAGCATTCTTAGGGTCGACAAAACCTTCCAGCTACATCATATACAACTCTTCCTTAAGGAAACCATGAAAGAATGCCGTTTTGACGTCCATTTGCCATATCTCATAATCATAGAATGCAGCAATTGCTAACATGATTCGGACGGACTTCAGCTTCACTATGGGTGAGAAGGTCTCATCGTAGTCAACTCTTTGAACTTGTCGATAACCCTTAGCGACAAGCCGAGCCTTATAGACGGTCACATTACCATCCGCGTCAGTCTTCTTCTTAAAGATCCACTTATTCTCTATGGCTTGCCGATCATCGGGCAAGTCCACCAAAGTCCATACTTTGTTCTCATCCATGGATCATATCTCGGATTTCATGGCTTCAAGCCATTTGTTGGAATCTGGGTCTGCCATCACTTCTTCATAGTTTGAAGGTTCACCGTTGTCTAACAACATGACTTCCAGGACATGGTTGCCATACCATTCTGGTGTGGAACGTGTCCTTGTGGACCTACGAAGTTTAGTAGCAACTTGATCTGAAGTTTCATGATCATCATCATTAACTTCCTCTCTAGTCGGTGCAGACACCACAGAACATCTTCCCAAGTTGTGCTACTTTCTGGTTCAAGAGGGGTTGCCTCTTCAAGTTCTACTTTCCTCCCACTTCTTTTGAGAGAAACTCTTTCTCCAGAAAGGATCCATTCTTAGCAACAAAGATCTTGCCCTCGGATCTAAGGTAGAAGGTATACCCAATAGTTTCCTTAGGGTATCCTATGAAGACGCATTTTTCCGATTTGAGTTCGAGCTTTTCAGGTTGAAGTTTCTTGACATAAGCATCGCATCCCCAAACTTTCAGAAATGATAGCTTAGGTTTCTTCCCAAACCATAATTCGTACGGTGTTGTCTCAACGGATTTAGACGGCGCCCTATTTAAAGTGAATGTGGCGGTCTCTAAAGCATAACCCCAAAATGATAGCGGTAGATCAGTAAGAGACATCGTAGATCGCGCCATATCTAATAGAGTGCAATTATGATGTTCGGACACACCATTTCACTGAGGTGTTCCAGGTGGCGTGAGTTGTGAAAAAATTCCACATTTCCAAACTCGTGACTCAAATATTCTCCTCCACGATCTGATCGTAAGAACTTTATTTTCCTGTCACGTTGATTCTGTACCTCGTTCTGAAATTCCTTAAACTTTTCAAAGGTTTCAGACTTGTGTTTCATTAAGTAGACATACCCATATCTAGTTAAGCCATCGGTGAGGGTGAGAACATAACGATAGCCACCGCGAGTCTCAACGCTCATTGGACCGCATACATCAGTATGTATTATTTCCAACAAGTTGGTTGCTCACTCCATTGTTCTAGAGAACGGAGTCTTGGTCATTTTGCCCATGAGGCATGGTTCGCACGTGTCAAATAATTCATAATCAAGAGGCTCCAAAAGTCTATCTGCATGGAGTTTCTTCATGCGTTTGACACCAATGTGACCAAGGCGGCAGTGCCACAAGTATGTGGGACTATCATTATCAATCTTACATATTTTGGCATTCACACTATGAATATGTGTAACATCACGTTCGAGATTCAATAAAAATAAACCATTGACCAGCGGGGCATAACCATAAAACATATCTCTCATATATATAGAACAACCATTATTCTCGGATTTAAATGAGTAGCCATTTCGCATCAAACGAAATCCAGATACAATGTTCATGCTCAAAGCTGGTACTAAATAACAATTATTGAGGTTTAAAACTAATCCCGAAGGTAGATGTAGAGGTAGCGTGCTGACGGCGATCACATCAACCTTGGAACCATTCCCGACGCGCAACGTCACCTCATCCTTCGTTGGTCTCCGCTTATTCTGCAGCTCCTGTTTTGAGTTACAAATGTGAGCAACTGCACCGGTACCAAATACCCAGGAGCTACTACGAGCGCTAGTAAGGTACACATCAATAACATGTATATCATATATACCTTTGGTGTTACCAGCCTTCTTATCCGCTAAGTACTTTCGGCAGTTCCGCTTCCAGTGACCACTTCCCATGCAATAAAAGCACTCAGTCTCGGGCTTGGGTCTATTCTTTGGCTTCTTCCCGGCAACTGACTTACCGGGCGCGGCAACTCCCTTGCCGTCCTTCTTGAAGTTCTTCTTTCCCTTGCCTTTCTTGAAACTAGTGGTCTTATTCACCATAACACTTGATGTTCCTTTTTGATCTCCGCCTCCACTGATTTCAGCATCAAATATAACTCAGGAATGGACTTCTCCATCCCTTGCATATTGTAGTTCATCACAAAGCTCTTGTAGCTAGGTGGAAGCGACTGGAGGATTCTGTCAATGACCGAGTCATCTGGAAGATTAACTCCCAGCTGAGACAAGCGGTTGTGCAACCCAAACATTTTGAGTATATGCTCGCTGACAGAACTGTTTTCCTCCATCTTACAACTTTAGAACTTGTCGGAGACTTCATATCTCTCGACCCGGGCATGAGCTTGGAAAACCATTTTCAGCTCTTGGAACATCTCATATGCTCTGTGTTGCTCAAAGCTCTTTTGGAGCCTCGATTCTAAGCTGTAAAGCATGCCGCACTGAACCAGGGAGTAATCATCACTACGCGACTGCCAGGCGTTCATAACGTCTTAAGTTGCTGGGAAAATGGGTGTGTCACCTAGCGGTGCTTCAAGGACATATGCTTTCTTGGCAGCTGTGAGGATGATCCTCAAGTTATGGAACCAGTCCATATAGTTGCTTCCATCGTCTTTCAGCTTGGTTTTCTCTACGAACGCGTTGAAGTTGAGGGCAACATTAGCGTGGGCCATTGGATCTACATGATAGATTGTAAAGACAAGTTTAGACTAAGTTCATGATAATTAAGTTCATCTAATCAAATTATTTAATGAACTCCCACTCAGATAGACATCCCTCTGGTCATCTAAGTGATACATGATCCGAATCGACTAGGATGTGTCCGATCATCACGTGAGACGGACTAGTCATCAATGGTGAACATCTCCATGTTGATCGCATCTACCATACGACTCATGTTCGACCTTTCACTCTCTCGTGTTCCGAGGCCATGTCTGTACTTGCTAGGCTCGTCAAGTCAACCTAAGGGTTTCGCATGTGTAAATCTGGCTTACACCTGTTGTATGCGAACGTTAGAATCTATCACACCCTATCATCATGTGGTGCTTCGAAACAACGAACCTTTGCAATAGTGCACAGTTAGGGGGAACACATTTCTTGAAATTTTAGTGAGGGATCATCTTATTTATGCTACCGCGAATAAGATGTAAACATGACAAGCATCACATGCAAATCATAAAGTGACATGATATGGCCAATATCATCTTGCGCCTTTGATCTCCATCTTTGAGGCGCGGCATGATGACCATCGTCACCGGCATGACACCATGATCTCCATCATCGTGTCTTCATGAAGTTGTCTCGCCAACTATTACTTCTACTACTATGGCTAATAGTTAGGAATAAAGTAAAGTAATTACATGGCGCTTATATTGACTCGTAGGTCATAAAATAAATTAAGACAACTCCTATGGCTCCTGCCGGTTTTCATACTCATCGACATGCAAGTCGTGATTCTTACTACAAGAACATGATCAATATCATACATCACATATATATAATTCATCACATCCTTTTGGCCATATCACATCACATAGCATACCCTGCAAAAACAAGTTAGACGTCCTCTAATTGTTGTTGCATGTTTTACGTGGCTGCTACGGGTTTCTAGCAAGAACATTTATTACCTACGCAAAAACCACAACGGTGATATGCCAATTGCTATTTACCCTTCATCAGGACCCTCTTCATCGAATCCAATCTGACTAAAGTGGGAGACACAAACACCCGCTAGCCACCTTATGCAACAAGTGCATGTCAGTCGGTGGAACCTGTCTCATGTAAGCGTACGTGTAAGGTCGGTCTGGGCCGCTTCATCCCACAATGCCGCCGAATCAAGATAGGACTATTAACGGTAAGCAAATTGACCAAATCATCGCCCACAACTACTTGTGTTCTACTCGTGCATAGAATCTACGCATAGGCCTAGCTCATGATGCCACTGTTGGGGAACGTAGTAATAATTCAAAAAAAATCCTATGTGTCACCAAGATCAATCTAGGAGATGCTAGCAACGAGAGAGAGGGAGTGCATCTTCATACCCTTGAAGATCGCTAAGCGGAAGCATTACAAGAACGCGGTTGATGGAGTCGTACTCGCGGCGATTCCAATCGCGGAAGATCTGATCCAAGCGCTGAACATACGGTGCCTCCGCGTTCAACACACGTACAGCCCGGGGACGTCTCCTCCTTCTTGATCCAGCAAGGGGGAAGGAGAAGTTGAGGGAGAACTCCGGCAGCACGATGGCGTGGTGGTGGAGCTCGTGGTTCTCCGGCAGAGCTTCGCTAAGCACTACGGAGGAGGAGGAGGAGTTGGAAGGGGGAAGGGCTGCGCCAGGGGAAGGGTGTTGCAGCCCTATCTCCCTTACTATATATAGGGAAAGGGGGAGGAGGAGGCGCCCTAGGGTTTCCCTAGGGGAGGGGCAGCGGCCACAGGGGAAACCCTAGATGGGTTTGGGCGCCCCCACCGCTAGGAAACTTGGCCCCCAAGCCGGGAGGGGCGGCTGCCCTAGGGAAGGCGGCCCCACCTATCTAGGTTACATGAGATGGGATGGGAGGGGCGCACAGCCCCTTAGTGGGCTGGTGTGCCCCTCCCCTTGGCCCATAAGGCCCCCAAACGCTTGTCGGGGCCTCCGAAACTCCTTTCGGTCACACTGGTCTTCACCCGGTACCTCTGGAACAATTTAGGGCTCCAATACCCTTTGTCAAATATATCGATCTTCACCTCTGGACCGTTCCGGAGTTCCTCGTCACGTCCGGGATCTCATCCGGGACTCCGAACAACTTTCGGTAACCACATACAATTTCCCATTACAACTCTAGCGTCACCGAACCTTAAGTGTGTAGACCCTACGGGTTCGGGAACCATGCAGACATGACCGAGACATCTCTCCGGCCAATAACCAATAGCGGGATCTGGATACCCATATTGGCTCCCACAAGTTCCACGATGATCTCATCGGATGAACCGTGGTGTCGGGGATTCAGTCAATCCCGTATACAATTCCCTTTGTCCATCAGTATGTTACTTGCCCGAGATTCAATTGTTGGTATCCACGTACCTCGTTCAATCTCGTTACCGACAAGTCTCTTTACTCGTTCCGTAATGCATGATCACGTGGCTAACTCCTTAGTCACATTGAGCTCATTATGATGATGCATTACCGAGTGGGCCCAGAGATACCTCTCCGTCATACGGAGTGACAAATCCCAGTCTCGATTCGTGCCAACCCAACAGACACTTTTGGAGATACCTGTAGTGCATATTTATGGTCACCCAATTACGTTGTGACATTTGATACACCCAAAGCATTCCTATGGCATCCGGGAGTTGCACAATCTCATGGTCTAAGGAAATATACTTGACATTAGAAAAGCTATAGCAAACGAACTACACAATCTTGTGCTATGCTTAGGATTGGGTCTTGTCCATCACATCATTCTCCTAATGATGTGATCTCGTTATCAATGACATCCAATGTCCATGGTCAGGAAATCATAATCATCTATTGATCAACGAGCTAGTCAACTAGAGGCTTACTAGGCACATGTTGAGGTCTATGTGTTCACACATGTTTTACGGTTTCCGGTTAATACAATTATAGCATGAACAATAGACAATTATCATGAACAAGGAAATATACTAATAACCATTTTATTATTGCCTCTAGGGCATATTTCCAACAGTCAGTACCCCACATGTCGTCCTTGCAAAAACATGTGTCATTGCGTACCGCCGCTCCTGCAATAGCGTCGATCCAAGTGTCATGACTTTGAATTCTCTGCATCATTTGAACACTAAAGAATTCTACACCTCCGAGGAGATAGAGATGAACATGTATGATCATTGGATAGACACTTATGATCTCTTTGAGTAAAGGGCGATCAACGATTGATAATGACCAAGGGCTCACCTATTTAGTTGTTATGATCTCTCTCTCACTCACTCTCTCTCTCTCTCTCCCCACCCCATCCCGCCCCTCTCTCCCCGCTATAAACTCTCCCCATGATCAGTGTACGGTATCTTCCTCTTCTACAAGTTGTAATAGCTTACCTTTAGAACTCTAGAACTACTTGGTAGACTGAGGTGATCTTTGAAAATTGTATTAAAGTACCAAATTGGGAAATATGGGAGTGATGAAATTGAGTTAATCTGTAAGTATATGTTCTGATTGTGTGCGATCCGGTCACCAAGGCCGGCTCCATGCACCTCCAAGAGATTTGCCCACCCCTATCTCCCCTCTTCGTCGTTGGTTCACGATACTCCCTTCACCCTGTGGATTTTTAATCACGGGTCTGTGCCAATGCCTCTTTCATAAGGACTACGTTTAATTATTCAGGGTCCATCATGTCCTTGTTGTTTACCACGTTGGGACTTATAGGGTTTTCTTTAGCAACCGTTGGGACTTGTGGGTTGGACCTCAATTGAACGCTCATTGCGCCCAATAGTGGCGTACCGCATAGGGCAGCCCGGCTAGCCCGCCGACCAATTGGAGCACCACACTGTACCACCAATGGAACAGTAGCCCAGGTAATGTAGTGCATAATATTGTAGACCGGTTTACTATTACACCGTTACTGTAGCACGGCTTCAATATAGCGCCCGATGTTGTAGCAGTGATTTTTAAAACGTGCACAATTTTTGGAAAAAGTGAACATTTTTTAACACAAACATTGTTTAAATTTCAAAACATTTCTTTTTAAAAGAGCATTTTTTGAACCTGTGAACAATTTTGAATTTTTGAATATTTTTTAATATTGTGAATAGTTTTTGTAATTCTAGATTTTTTAAAAAAACAAATAATGTTGAATATTATACTTTTCTTGGAAATCAACATTTTTTGACATTTCTGAACACTCTTGGAAAACAGAATTTTTTTTAAAACATGACCAAATTTTCAAAATTTGATTATTTTTTTAAAACAAGAAAAAATAACACTTTTTGAAATTGTGTTTTAAAATGTGAACATTTTTTGATAACATGAACAGTTATTGAAAAGAGCGACTATTTTTTGAAAAAATTGAATTTTTATAGTATATTGGACATTTTATATTTTGGAAAGTAGCAAATAAAAAAAACCGAAAGGAAAAAATACAAGAAGAAAACCAATAAAGAGAACAACCAGAAAAAAAACAATTTGAGAACCTTCAAGAAGGTTCCCCAAACCGGTAAAAAATCGGACTAAAACCTCCGAGAGCATACCCAATCGTAACCAACGTCCAATCTTTGAAGTGTTAAAATTGGTGCATCAAACTTGATCGCCCTTGTGGATTTCAACGATAGTTAGATGTGCGAATCAATCTGTGGTTGGATGCTTAGGAGAACAATGATGTCCCCAACTCACCAGAGTTAAAATCCTAGATTGACACCGGTGCTCGCATTTTTCTGTATTTATTTCAGGCATTTCGGTGATGTGCGTTCAGTAGAAAAAGACACTCTCGTCAACTACGAAGACGTCTGTGGCGACTTCATTAATCTTAAAATAATGTATCGGCTCAATCTTTGAAGAACTCATAAGGATAAGTGTGCATGTATGCGTTTATAGGGGGTAAATGTATATGTGAATGTATGAGCGTTTGCTATCTGTTAAAAAAAGAGTGACATTGGGACATAACGATCAGCCTCCCAACGCCCAGTTTGGGCCGGCCTATGGTCGCTCTGCTATCTGTTCTCATTTCTGTTTTCTCTCTCTTTTTTTTTCCTTTTTTTTCTGTTTCCATTTCATTTCTTTCCTTTTCTTTTTCCATTTTTATTCTTTTTCCTGTATTATACATAGTTCATTGATTGTTTATATACAAAAATGGTCATAATATATTTTAAAGTAATTTTCACCCTATATTAAAAAAATGTTCAACGTATATTTTAAACTATCTTCATTGTGTACTTTAAAATTGTTCATCATTACCAAGGAAAAACCAAGCAAAAACCAAAAAAGCCAATAGAACAAAAAAACTTGAAAATGCATGGAGAAAAAAATACAAAATCCCGAGGACGCTCCTAGCGGGCGGCACATGGCGGCGACTGGGCACAATACTTGGCACGCTCTCAGGTCAAGAAAATGACCTATGTGGGAGCCCTCCAAAGGGTTCCCCTTAATTAGTTGCTTCCAAAGATGGGGAAATGAAGAGAGTGATCAAGCATTTTGCGGTCCCTGCCTTCTCGTGGGCTCCGCCTTCCAAGGTGGGACAGGCTAACAGCAGAATTGGGCGCATGTGCCACTTGGCTCATATGTAGCGGTACCTAGCCATAGTGAGCAATCCCTATTCCCCACATAGGTCGATGAATATCGACCAAATGTGCACCCTCCCGCAACTGCACACTCTATTGGCCACCCTAGTTTGATTGTTTTTCCTGTGTATTTCCCACCGTTTTTCCATTTTTCCTGTGTTTATTCTTTTGATTTTATTCTAGTTTTTTTTATGTTTTTACTCTCCTTTAAAATTCGTGAACATCTTTTTGAATTAATAATCATTTTCTAGATTCAATAATGTTTTTTAGATATACCGGCTTTTTGAATTCCTGATTTTTTTTCACGTCTGGAAACAGCTTTTGAAATCATGAATACTTTTTCAAATTCGTAAATATATTTTGAATTTTTAAAAAAATTAATCATGAAGTTTGAATCCATGAACATTTGGCATACATTTTTTGGATCCATGAATTGTTATTAAAGTCTCTAACTTATTTGAATTCATGATATTTTTCGAAATCATGATTATTTTTAAAACCCTTGAAGGTATTTGAATTCACAAACATTTTTCAGAATCATGGACGTTTTTTGGATTGGCGAACATCTTTTTACTTCAGAAATATTTTTCAGAATTGCAAACATTTTTTCAAAATAACAATCAGTTTTTTGAATTCGTGAATGTTTGTTGAATCATGGACATTTTTTGGAAATTGCAAACAGTTTTCTAATTTTTTTTGAAGAGTTTTAGTACAAAACCGGGCAAAATAATTGCACTTTGCTTAAACAACCTTTTCTGCGGGTAACTCTGCTTAAAAAACCGCCCAGAAAAAAAGAAAAGGATAAAAATGCGTACAAATTTCTAGAATTTTGGAAGTAGTATGTCTTAATTAGTTGCTCCCGGAGCTCTCGCCACAGCGCACGATGCCGGGCTAGGAGTTGCTGGGTCGATGGGCCAGCAAGGAAGGAACAGCGGCGTCCACTCTGCACCGCCATGAGATGTCTCGTTCATCCAGGAAAGATGATGGATCATGGAAATGACCAGTCCATGCCGACCCCGTGACGCCGTCGAGATCACCGAGGACAAAGTATCGTGCTGGATGGCACTGGGGTTGGTGTCGAGTAGCATCCAGGCCGTGTGCCCTCCGTGCGCTCGTGTCCAGCGGGCTATAGGTCGGCACTTGCCGGGCCGTGCTGGTGCTGCCTCCGTCACGTCCCGACAGCATCAGCTCAGGACTCACGTCTTCGAGGGATTTGCACCGGCGATGCAAGTTCCGCGTATTGCTTACCGGCTTTAGTTGCCGTGACCGCCCCTCTTGATTGCGTGTGCTTAGTACAGTACGGGTGAGGTTAGCTGGCCATTACTTCAACTTCAGGGATCTGAGCGACTTTTTCAGCCTCAGGCGGATGTCGGGCCAGGTTCAGCTCACTCGGCGCCTATGCAACCATCCGAGCACCGAAAGGAACCCGACCAATACTTCTGCGTCGAAAATGCTCTCGGAAATATCATTTCTGAGGGCTGTCACACCTCTTTACACACCTAAGAGCAACTATGTCGGAGTCGTCATATTGGCCCTCGATATGATGATTTTGGCGGAAAAAAACGCTCTAATTGAGTTGTCATTCCGTCTTCGGTCGACATAATTTATGAAGCACTCTCCAAATTAAGCCCGCGATCCTTCATATTTTGTGTTTGTTTGTGGGGGATATTTGGAGCGCATACCATTCGAAAAACAGCTTCGCGCGAACGACATCCCCCCCCCCCTCCCCCACTCCTTTTGTCGCCTCCTCTCCCTCGTCGTATTACCGCCTTCTACCGCTTCCGGCCGTCCCCAATCCTCGTTGATGATGTCATGAACGCCGCCTCAACCCCCGCGTCTAAATCAATCATTTTTTAGTCGGACCCCACGCCTCCTGAGGCTCCATCGACAGACCTCCTATGCCTCCCGCGCCTCTGACGGCAGGCCATCACCGCCTAGGCCAACATCTCATCCATGTTGCCGCCAAAGAGGTGTCAAAACCTACGATGTTTGCGTGGAGGTGGACGCCTTCCCTAGTAGGTGCCAAAGGGACGGAAGAAGAAGATGGGGAACCTAGGTGCTCGTGGCCCATCCCCCACCCCGCTTCGTCCCGGAGGAGGACGAAACTGAGATGCCTTCCCAGTCGTACGTCACAGCAGACACGATGGCGATGTATACCAAGCGATCATGTGCCTTGTATTCAATTGTTGTTTGATCGAATGCGAGGTGACCATGAAAATTCGTTGGCAGCTATGCAATGTATATGATTTATCGGTATTTTTTTTTAATTTGGAGGGATCAACCTTCAACGACCCATTTCACAATGTGACGATGGGCCAGTCCGGGATAAATGATGTTGATCTCGATGGTGCATCATTGTCACTTTTCGATCACCAGTCTGCCCATGATACGAAATTTGATCAATTCTAGCCCACCGGCTCATCGAAGAAGAAGCCTATTCGATGAAGCAACTTTAAGCCTGATGAGGATTGTGCTTGTCCTGGCATGACAAGATACCTCTCTTGATGCGATCACAGGGAAAGATCAATCGGCGGCCAAGTATTGAAAGCGCATCAAGGAGCGTTCTAGATCTCATCATGAACGGAGTATGAATCTTACCCTCAAATCTCTCACAAAACCGATGGGATATGATTCAAAAGATGTGCACTCGTTGGGCAAGCTGTACTTGTGCATTTATTTGTTTTAGGCTGAGATGGCCCGAGAGAGGTATAAAAAAATGCCCAAGTCAAAGGGCAAACCGTTTGGCCTCCAACATTGTTGGGGCTAGTTGGAAGAGCACGAAAAGTGGAAGAAGAGGAATGATGATGTCAGTTAGCTGAAAGGTGCGAGTATTCCCCTCCGAAAATGGATGACGGTGGAGATGATGTTGATGGACAGGAAAGGGCAAAGGTGCCTACAAGTACCACTCCGACGGCAAGCACGAGTCGGCCTAACGGGAGAAATCAGAAAAGTTAAGACTCAACATAGAGAAATAGGTGGAGGCCACGGAAAAAGGAAAACATATAAGTTGATGAGGACAAGTACGCCGAGAAGAAACAAGAAAAGTTATAGATGGAGGCCGGAGAAGAAGAACCAAGAGAAGAGGGCGAGATGGGACGAAATGCAATAGAGCAGACCGAGCCAGAAAGAGATGGAGGCGCTTCGGCTCCGAATGCAGCAGGAGATGAACGGGCGTAAGCTCCGACTTAAGGAGGACTAGGCGAGAAATGATCGAATAGACGAGAAGAATCAATTTGTCATGTTGGATCTGAACCTAATGGATCCAGCGGCGCGAGATTTGATCATTCGTATCAGAAAGCTCGAAAAAGGGTGCGGGAGGAACATGTGATTTGTACATATCGTCGATGAAATATTTTTGTTCATGCATCTTGTCAAAAACTATGTGCATACTTGTTTGATGTGTTGAATGTTTAAATTTCTAGGGAATCCAAGTGTTTGAATGTGATACACACACACATAGGACAAACGTTTCCTACAAGTACTGGTAGTTACCATCACTTGCGTTTTGTATGTTGTATGTAGTATCTGTCGAAACCGAGAGTATATACGTGTAGTATGTAGTATATAATAATGATTCGGTAGTATATATACTAATTTTTAGGTAGTATGTATCATTTTTTAAGTATGTTTTTTTTACGTACAAATATGTACGTATTTCACAAATATAACAAAAACTATGGGCTCATATGCAATTTTTTCATGTAAATTGCTTTGAAATATCTTAGATATATTATATGAACATGTTTAAAATAATAAAATAGTATATATAGTACCACATGGTAGTATATGAGACATGTGGGGTAACTACTACCAGGTGGTATGATGAATTTTCCATATATATATATATATATATATATATATATATATATATATATATATATATATATATATATATATATAGTTAAGATTTTCGACGGTGTAAAAGTTCTTAAAAATTCTGAAAAAATACTGAACCAACACACCTGTAATATAATATGATCCAACGGAGGGATTGAAAAAATATGACAGTATGTGTCCTGAACAAAAAAAACAAATGTTCTAATATACTCCCTCCGTCCCAAAATTCATGTCGCGGCCCCAGTTCATTGGCAAAGTTGCAGAACAACCCTCGCAATTCAAAAAGTGTGACAAACAAACACCTCCGCCACATCTTCCTCCGCTTGTCCCCCGCACGATTGCCAGGGGCCGGCGCCGGCCAGCCGCGATTCCATACGGGCGTCGCCGCCGCCGCCGCCCAGACCTGCTCTGCCGTCGCCCAGATCTGCGCCGCCGCCGCCCAGACCTGCTCTGCTGTCGCCTAGATCTGCGCCACCGCCCAAAACTGCTCTCCCGCGTGTCCTCGATCTCCCGCTGCTGCTTCTCCTCAAGCTCCGGCGACTGCTTCTCCTTGAGCTCCGGCTGCTGCTTCTCCTCAAGCTCCCGTTGCTGCTTCTCCTCGAGCTCCCGCCGATGGAGCTCTGCTGTCTCCCGTGCTTCTCCCGTGCCCGAGCTACTGCTGCTGCTGCTCCTCTGCACTCTGAAGATACAGAGTAAATTCAATCTAATTCACTGTTAATTTTGGAGCAAATCAAAATAAGACAAGATTGCTGGGATGTTTGTTCGCTTCGGCCGTGCTCAAATCTCATATGCCAACCAGAGTTTGCTCCAGTTCCTCCAAGACATCAAAATAGTGAACTGATGGCCAATTTTATTGAAATTCACACTCTATCTTAATTTATCAATTGGGTAACTGCACAATTGTGTCTACTGCTGCTTCGGACACTGTGAGAATCTTAATTTATCATGTGCACGTAGGCCACGGCCAGACGCAAATCTGTGAATATGAAAGAACAACTAATATATGGATTAAAGATACTCTGCTTTCTTTTTGGTTAGTTGCCCTGTTTCATTTCTTTCTAATACAGTGTCTATCTTTAGGTTCTAGCACATCTAAGTAATGTGGCCAGTGTCAAGTAAGCAAGAAACAAAGATAATTCTGTTCAATTTCAAATTCAGTAGCACAAGCATAACCAATACAGATGTTGATATAAACAATTGGTGTGAACGAAATAATTTTAGACAAACATCACATAATGTACTGCATATTCAACTCAAAATTTAACTGAAGATTTAACTGAAAATGTACTGAAGATTTAACTGAATCCAGTGCAAATTAGTGAAAAAAATTCAGTACAAACCATACACTCCACAAAATTCAGTAGATGTGCTGCTGTAGAACTGTTCCCGCTTGTGATGTCTTGGAAATTTGTTCAGAAGTTTGCCATGTCGTACTCTCATTAATTGAGTTGAGAGAAAATGATGCATAGTCCATGAGTAAATGCCAAGATCCAAGATACTTACATGCATGCCTTCTTGGCTGTAGTTCCTTTTCCTTTCTTTAATTTGTTCAGATTGTAAATAAAGAGAGCATGATTGTAAAAAAAGAATAGGTAGTTATCTGACTGAATCTAAGAATAGGTAGTTAGGTAAAGAAAAGGTAGTTTACTTTAAATGAATCAGTTTACTGAATTAAGTGCCTGGTGTATATGAATTGAAAAATAAATTCAGTTTACTGATTTTGGAGTAAACTGAATTTTATATGCATAGCAGCCTTTCTTTGCCAACTGAGTGAATTTTGAGATAGTACAGATCTTACTAACATGTCGGATTTGGGTTGCCTATGTGTCCTGGATGTACTAGTAATCATCTTTTTAAAAACTTAACAAAGTTCATGATTCAGAAATTCCGATGGTTCAGAACTTAAGTGATTCAGAACATGATTTAGTAACAAGGTTCATAACTTAAATGTTGTCTCCAACTTAAATTCAGTAACAAGGGAGAGGAAAAAACCTTTTGCTGCTTGTAACATCCCAAATTTCCAATTTGGCATGTTATACATAGATCATCCATGCATATCATATTTCATTGCTTTTTCGTTTGCAATCCTCGAGATCCTAAGCAACTCAAGGACCCTCGGAGAGAGTTGGGGATTTTCCGATTTTCATATTTGAGCTTTATCAAATAATGAAGACGAGGATTTTGATTTTTATTATTTTTCTCTCCGGAAAAATATTTCATTCAAATACATAAATGAGGGGAGATAATATGACTTCTCTAAAATAAATGAAATATCAGAGGAAAAATGTTAAAATCATTATTTGGTTTTCATTTGATTTTATTTGGAATTTTATTTGCCCTAGAAAAATTTGCATTTTTTAAAAATTGCATTTTAGGGGCCAAGAAAAGTTCATCTCTTTCTAAATATTCCATTTAGACGGAGAAAACTTGTTTTGGAATTTTTAGATTTTTATTTAATTTTCTAGGATTTTTCTAAGTCGGCGGAATGTTTTTTTTTTTAAATGACCCGCGCCCGACTAGGCCTAGGGCCCAGCCGAGCAGGCCGGCCCCGCCGCCCGCCGCCGCCGCCTCCTGCGTGCGCGCGCGCCCCGCCGCCGCCGACCCGGACTCCGGAGTCCAAGCTGGACTCCGCCGCCGCGCCTTGCCCCCTCCTCCAAGTCGCCGCCCCCGCCCCCTTTATATACGCCGCCACCCCCCCTCTAGCCACCACCACCACCACCGCCGCCGCCGGAGCCCGGAGCCGAGCCCCGAGCCCCGAGCCGCCGCCGCCGCCGAGTCGCCGCCACCACCCTAGCGCCGCCGCCGCCTGTAGCCGCCGTCGTCCCCTCCCGCCGCCACCCCGCGCCCTCGCCGAGCCCCGCCGCCCCTCACCGCCCGCCGGAGTCGCCCCGCCTCGCCGGAGGTAGCTGCCCGACCGTCGGTTTTTTTATAAAACCCTTCGGTTCTTTTAGAAAAACCCTAGTTCGTTTTTTATAGATCGGTTTTATTCTCCGGTTTATTTTCTTAGCGAGCGTTCGCTCGTTCGTTCATTTTAACGAACGTGTTCGTCGTTTAGTTTCTGCTAACGAACGTTCGTTCGTTTAGCCGTTCGTCGTTTTTCTTTTTATCGGATTTATTCCGCGATTATTTCTGATCGCGATTTCTGATCCGATGTTCGAACCTGTTTATCTTTTCGCTCCTTTATCGGAATCAGGCGATTCAAGCGCCTGGAGTTTCAGCTCGAAACCCTCTTTCCGAATAATCAACTCAAACAAGTTTTTGTCTCTGTAAAATTTGACCCTAGTTCAGATTAGTAAACGGATCTTATTTCTTTCGCCGTTTGAGTTTCGTTGCTCCGTTTGATTTGTTTCTTTTTGCAAACCAGAGTTCTTAAGTTGAACTCTCCGGTCAAACTCTTTTATTTGGAATTCTACTTGCGCATCTTTGTTTGTTGCTTATGTATGTTATTGTTTGTTTGTGATAGAATTCCCGGAGTGCGAAGCGTGTTACTACGAGTCTCTAGGATTCACGGTTCGTCAGCAAGGCAAGTAACACATTGATCATACTCTTTCCATACCCAGTTTTTATGCATTAGTTTCAATCCTCAAACATTGCATGACTAGGATGTCTTTAACATGTGGGTTTTGGGAAGTAGTTGCTGAGGTAGAACCTATTGCCCTGTTTATTATCAAACCCTTGGGAGTTACTTCTATGTTATGCTTTTATTGCCATGCTATGCTCGTAGACGTGGATTGGGTTTGAGTGTATCCATGGCAGATGTGAGATTGTTAATTAATGGTTTACTTAAGGTGGCAACTTTAATACACATCTGGGTGGATTGAGGCACCTGGGGTATCCAGTGATTGCCTGTTTTATTTTTGGAGATCCCGGGGTTACCGTGTGATTTTCCTATGGACCGCCACCCAGGCTCAAAGGGAACTGAGTCTATTCATGCTAGAAACTTCCGTGTGCAGCCACAAGCTATTATGGGCTCTAGCATAGTTGAGTAAGTTACGTGAAGCTCTTGAAGAGGTGGATCAGCAGGTAGTGGGTTTTGTAGGTTTGGTATGGTCTACCCGGAGTAGAGAGTTAATGTTTCCGAAAGACTGTGTCTCGATCATCTGTTTCTCAAACACCATGTAGTGCGAGAAATCCAACGGAGGCGATCGAGTCTTGTGGGGAAAAGTGCGCAAACCTCTGCAGAGTGTACAATCTAATCATGGTTAGCCGTGTCCCCGGTTATGGACAATTCTGAGTATCTAGTACTTGAGTATTCACATGTATCTCAACACTCTAAATTAATATTGCTGGGATGTTAACTATTTTAATTGGGATCATTGAGTTGGGGTTACCTTCTCAAATAATGTTTCAACCACCATGATAGTTAAATTAAAATTATATTCCTTTGTTGTAGGGAAAAATTGGCTTTTCGCAAAAACTGTAACCATAGAGCTTTCCACCAGCCAAATATGCATGTAGTGGTAGTATTACTCTGTTATTGCTCTTTTGTGTTACATTGCCAGCATATTCCATGTGCTGACCCGTTCTCGGGCTGCAACGTATTATGTTGCAGAGTTTTCAGACGAGGAGTAAGGTTCGATAGGTCGTTGCCGTGCAGCTCAGCTATGCCGTTGGAGTTGATGGACTCACTTTATCTTCCAAGCCTTCCGCTGTTATCGCATTAGATGGCCTTAAGCCATATTATTGTAATAAGTTCTCTTTTGAGACATTCAGTGTAATAAGTGTGTGATTGCTACTCTGTTATAAATCCTTCGAGTACTGTGTGTGTCAGCATTACCGATCCAGGGATGGCACGGAAGCACAGGGACTTGACCATCTGAGGTCGGGTCGCTACAAGATGGTATCAGAGCACACGCTGAGTGTAGGACATGACCACTAAGATAAACTATAGGTCACTCTTCTCTACTCATTTCTGACTCCTCTCCACTTTCCACTCTTTAGGATGAAGGAGATGAAGAACAAGTTTGCACAATCGGATGAAGACACGCCTTTTGGATGCCACTTGAAGGAAGTCACTAGGTACTTGAATATTGGAATACCAAGCTTCACCGGGACGTACAACGCCACTTTACCAGAAGAAGAGCGCTGGATGATTCAAGTACGAGTTCCAGGAAGGACGTTCTCGCCAACTTCCAAACCCATAGAGTTTTCTTTCGAAGCACCCACTTGGAGCCTTGGCAAGAGTATGGCAGCTCATATTACCATGGGACGCATTGGAGAAATCTACAACAAGGAGCTTGAGGACACCACCTATCAAAAATGTGGGCGCCGAGATGAACAATGGGAGATGATCAGCACCAGGAAGGATAGATCTGTCGCAGCGTTTATCCAGGAGCAAAACCAGCACATTCGACGTCAGGAGAACCAGATGTGCGCAGACATGATGGAGTTGAAGAAGGCGAAAACTAGGATCATCGAGCTGGAGGAAGAACTCAAGTTTAAACGCGATGGATATGAGGAGGAAATCAAGACCCTATTGGAGAAGAATGACGACCAAGTCGAGATGATCGGAATTTTCATGGGAGGACCAGTTCCGAGAGAAGAGGAAGGAGATCCCATTTGTCCGGACAATTACATCATCATCGACGACACCGATTCAGATCCAAGTGATGATGACTACGAAGATGAAGCCGAAGCTGGCATCATGGAGTCTTCCACCGATCAAAATTTCTAGAGGACCACCATATAATAGTAGTATTCCCCCATGTAACTAGTAGTAGTTGAGCACTTTTGCGATAGTCCGTTTTGTATGCTCTTGCTTGATTGATTGAATGAATGCTTGTGTTTGCCTCATATACATATGGGTAGTGTTTCTCCCCTAGATCTTTTTCTGTTCTAATCTCTTCCATCTAAACCCATCAGATGCCTCCGAGAAGAGACCCCGATTTTGTTTTTCCACCGGAGATCACCCAGTTGATCCAACAGCAGAATGCCTTGATGCAATTGCTAGTTCAGAACCAGGGCAATGCCAACAACAACAATGCCAACAACAACCCGCCGCCAGTGGATAACCTCACCCGTTTCTTAAGGTTACAGCCGCCGGTGTTCTCCAGTAACATCGAGCCAATAGTTGCAGATGATTGGCTACACCGTATTGGAAGGGAGTTAACCACCGCAGGATGCACAGATGCTGAGAAGGTGCGTTTTGCCGCACACCAACTGGATGGACCTGCAGTAGCATGGTGGGAGAATTTCACAGCCACCTATCCTATCGACACTGTCACATAGGCTCCGTTTCAGCAGGTTTTTCGTACTGCCCATGTCTCGACTGGAGCTATGCAGATGAAGAAGCGTGAGTTTCGCAATTTACGCCGGGGGAACCATACTGTTGGCCAGTACGTGGATGAGTTTAGCAAGTTATCACGCTATGCCCCTGATGATGTGGCCACAGATGCCGCGAAGCAGGAGAAGTTTATGGAAGGGCTAAATGATGAGATGAGCATGCAGTTGATGGTAGCAACCTTCAACAACTAGCAGGAGTTGGTAGATAAGGCTCTAATGATTGAAGGAAAGCAATAGCAAATTGAGAATCATAAGAGGAAGTATGGACAAGGGAAATACAACTCAGGAGCTCACCAGAAGCCTCGCTTAACCCCGAACTTGGGAGGACTTGTTCATAGCCATGGAGGTCATAACCATACTGGAGGAGGATCGCATAACCATAATGGTGTGAAGAACAGGAATGGGAACGGAGCCAACAATAATCAGAATCGCTCTAACCCATCTACACCCGCAAAGAGGGACTTAAGTCAAGTCATTTGCTACAAGTGCGGGAAGACAGGGCACTATGCCAATGACTGCCCTGAAGGAAAGAATGGAAACGGAAATGGAAGCGCTGGGAAGAAGCCCAATCCATTCAACAAAGGACAAGTGAACCACGTTAATGTGGAGGAAGTTGAAGAGCAGTCGGACGCGGTAATAGGTAAGTTTTTGGTTCAGTCATTTACCGCTATTGTTCTTTTCGATACTGGTGCATCGCATTCATATGTATCAAGAGGATTTGCGGAAAAGTTCAAGTTACCAACCCAAACCCTTAGGACCCCTCTTTTAGTGAGTTCGCCTAGAGCAGAGTACATGGCTAGCAGATGGTGCACCCAGATACCCTTAATCATTGGCACGCATGTTTTTTCGTCTGACCTAATCATCTTGGAGTCGCAAGGATTGGATGTGATATTAGGTATGGACTGGATGTCAAAGTATGGAGGAAGTATTGACTGTGCTAGCAAGTCAATTTATCTTACCACCCCGGAGGGAAAAAGGATTAAGTATGTATCTAGGCATGTGCCTAGGAGGAGCCAAGTAAACGCCCTCACGGGAGTTGTACAGGAGGAAGTACCGGTAGTGAAGGATTTTCCGGATGTATTCCCCGAAGAGTTACCAGGTATGCCACCGGATAGAGACATCGAGTTTTTGATATAGCTATTGCCAGGTACAGGGCCAATATCCAAGAGACCCTATCGGATGCCAGCAAATGACCTGGAGGAAATTAATAAGCAGATCAAAGAGTTATTGGAGAAAGGTTACATTCGTAGAAGTTCATCACCTTGGGGATCCCCAGTACTTTTGGTGGAGAAGAAGGATAAATCCCTGAGGATGGTTGTTGATTACCGAGCTCTGAATGAAGTAACAATAAAGAACAAGTATCCCTTACCGATGATTAACGATCTGTTTGATCAGTTACAAGGAGCTAAGGTGTTTTCGAAGATTGATCTACGATCAGGATACCATCAGTTGAAGATCCGAGAGAAGGATATACCAAAGATAGCGTTTACCACACGGTATGGATTATATGAGTATACGGTCATGTCATTTGGACTGACTAACGCCCCTACCTATTTCATGAGTATGATGAACAAGGTGTTCATGGAGTATTTGGACAAGTTTGTTGTGGTATTTATCGATGATATTATGATATACTCAAAGAACGAAGAGGAGCATGCGGAGCACTTGCGTTTGGTTATCGAGAAACTCAGGGAACACCAGTTATACGCCAAATTCAGCAAGTGCGAGTTTTGGTTGAAAGAAGTTGGATTTCTTGGGCATGTTATATCAGGAGAGGGTATAGCAGTAGATCCCAGTAAGGTTCAGTCGGTCACTGAATGGTTGGCACCCACTTCAGTTGGCGAGATCCGCAGTTTCCTTGGACTGGCAGGATATTATCGGAGATTCATTGAGAATTTTTCCAAGATTGCTAAACCGATGACAGAATTGTTAAAGAAGGTTACTAAGTTCAAATGGACAGAGGATTGCGAGACAAGCTTTCAGGAGCTGAAGAAACGATTGACTACAGCCCCAGTGCTGACCTTGCCAGATATACATAAGGAGTTTCAAGTGTATTGTGACGCCTCTCGCTTGGGACTTGGATGTGTGCTTATGCAGGAAGGAAAAGTTGTTTTGTATGCCTCATGACAACTGAAGCCACACAAGTTGAACTATGCCACGCATGATCTGGAGTTAGCAGCCGTAGTGCATGCATTGAAGACCTGGAGACATTATCTTAATGGAAACCATTGTGATGTGTACACGGATCATAAGAGCTTGAAGTACATTTTCACACAGAAGGAGTTGAACCTCAGACAGAGGAGATGGTTGGAACTTATAAAGGATTACAATATGAAGCTACACAATCATCCGGGAAAAGCCAACGTCGTAGCAGACGCTTTGAGCCGGAAGAGTTATGCTAATATTCTTGAGAGCAAAGGATTGCCAAAGGAGTTAGCTGCAGAGATCATGGAACTTCGATTGGAGATTGTTCCAAGAGGTTTTCTTGCAGCAATGGAGGTTCAGTCGACGTTGTTGGACAAGATTCGAGAAGCTCAGAAGGAGGATAAAGAGATTGCTGAGATAAGAGAGAAGATTGGCGAAGGTAAAGCCAAAGGTTTTAGCGAGGATGAGCACGATACCTTGTGGTTTGAGGACCGGATTTATGTGCCCAACAATTCGGAGATCGGGAAGTTGATACTTCAGGAGGCCCATGACTCACCATACTCGATTCACCCCGGGAACACCAAGATGTATTTGGACTTGAAGGAACGTTTCTGGTGGACTGGTATGAAGAAGGATATTGCCGAGTATGTAGCCGTATGTGATGTATGTCAGAGAGTGAAGGCCGAGCATCAGAAGCCAGCAGGACTGTTACAGCCTATGCCAATTCCCGAATGGAAGTGGGACAAATTTGGTATGGACTTTATTACCGGATTACCCAGAACCAAGGCAAGATATGATTCTATATGGGTAGTTGTGGATCGTTTGACCAAAGTAGCTCACTTCATCCCAGTGAAAACAACTTATACAAGTGCAAAGTTGGCCAAGATATATATGTCCAGAATCGTATGTTTGCACGGAGTTCCGAGGAGCATCGTATCAGATAGAGGAACACAGTTTACTTCAAAGTTTTGGCATCAACTACACCAGACTTTGGGTACCCGATTGGAGTTCAGTACCGCTTTTCACCCGCAGACAGATGGACAGACAGAGAGAGTCAATCAGATTTTGGAGGACATGTTGAGAGCCTGTGCGCTAGATTATGGATCTAGTTGGGATGACAATTTGCCGTACGCGGAGTTCTCCTATAACAACAGCTACCAAGCCAGTTTGAAGATGGCACCGTTCGAAGCTCTGTATAGACGCAGATGTAGAACGCCATTTGATGTGGGATGAGGTAGGAGATCATCAGTTGTTTGGACCAGATTTGATCAAGGAATCAGAGGAGAAGGTTAAACTGATCAGAGACAGACTAAAGATTGCTCAGTCCAGACAGAAGAGTTATGCAGATTCAAAACGCAAGGAAGTAACCTATGAAATTGGAGATAGAGCTTATCTACGAGTATCACCCTTGAGGGGAGTAAAATGTTTTGGAGTTAAGGGAAAGTTAGCCCCGAGATTTGTAGGACCATATCGTATTATGGGACGGATGGGAGAAGTTGCCTACAAGCTGGAGTTACCTGAAGGATTGTCAGGAGTTCACGATGTGTTTCACGTATCACAGCTGAAGAAGTGCCATGCTGAGATGGCCGATATACCGTTGAATGATACAGTGCCTTTGGAGGCGATTCAGCTGGATAATACTCTGACCTATGAGGAGAAGCCAGTAAAGATTCTTGATTTTGATAGTCGAGTCACTCGCAACAAAGTCATCAAGTTTTGCAAAGTTCAGTGGAGTCATCATACCGAGGAGGAAGCCACCTGGGAGCGCGAAGAGGATATTCGCAAGGACCATCCGCACCTATTTTCTAACCAACCCGATTATCGAGGGCGAGATTCATCTTAAGGGGGGTAGGTTTGTAACATCCCAAATTTCCAATTTGGTTGGTTATACATAGATCATCCATGCATATCATATTTCATTGCTTTTTCGTTTGCAATCCTCGAAATCCTAAGCAACTCAAGGACCCTCGGAGAGAGTTGGGGATTTTCTGATTTTCATATTTGAGCTTTATCAAATAATGAAGACGAGGATTTTGATTTTTATTATTTTTCTCTCCGGAAAAATATTTCATTCAAATACATAAATGAGGGGAGATAATATGACTTCTCTAAAATAAATGAAATATCGGAGGAAAAATGTTAAAATCATTATTTGGTTTTTATTTTATTTTATTTGGAATTTTATTTGCCCTAGAAAAATTTGCATATTTTAAAAATTGCATTTTAGGGGCCAAGAAAAGTTCATCTCTTTCTAAATATTCCATTTAGACGGAGAAAACTTGTTTTGGAATTTTTAGATTTTATTTATTTTTCTAGGATTTTTCTAAGTCGGCGGAATGTTTAAAAAAAAAGACCCGCGCCCGACTAGGCCTAGGGCCCAGCCGAGCAGGCCGGCCCAGCCGCCCGCCGCCGCCGCCTCCTGCGTGCGCGCGCGCCCCGCCGCCGCTGACCCGGACTCCGGAGTCCGAGCCGGACTCCGCCGTCGCGCCTTGCCCCCTCCTCCAAGTCGCCGCCCCCGCCCCCTTTATATACGCCGCCACCCCCCCCCCCTCTAGCCATCACCACCACCACCACCACCGCCGGAGCCCGGAGCCGAGCCCCGAGCCCCGAGCCGCCGCCGCCGCCGAGTCGCCGCCGCCGCCCTAGCGCCGCCGCCGCCTCTAGCCGCCGCCGCCCCCTCCCGACGCCACCCCGCGCCCTCGCCGAGCCCCGTCGCCCCTCACCGCCCGCCGGAGTCGCCCCGCCTCGCCGGACGACCTCACCGGAGGTAACCGCCCGGCCGCCGGTTTTTTTATAAAACCCTTCGGTTTTTTTAGAAAAACCCTAGTTCGTTTTTTTATAGATCGGTTTTATTCTCCGGTTTATTTGCTTAGCGAGCGTTCGCTCGTTCGTTCGTTTTAACGAACGTGTTCGTCGTTTAGTTTCTGCTAACGAACATTCATTCGTTTAGCCGTTCGTCGTTTTTCTTTTTATCGGATTTATTCCGCGATTATTTCTTATCGCGATTTCTGATCCGATGTTCGAACCTGTTTATCTTTTTGCTCGTTTATCGAAATCAGGCGATTCAAGCGTGTGGAGTTTCAGCTCGAAACCCTCTTTCCGAATAATCAACTCAAACAAGTTTTTGTCTCTGTAAAATTTGACCCTAGTTCAGATTAGTAAACGGATCTTATTTCTTTCGCCGTTTGAGTTTCGTTGCTCCGTTTGATTTGTTTCTTTTTGCAAACCGGAGTTCTTAAGTTGAACTCTCCGGTCAAACTCTTTTATTTGGAATTCTACTTGCGCATATTTGTTTGTTGCTTATGTATGTTATTGTTTGTTTGTGATAGAATTCCCGAAGTGTGAAGCGTGTTACTACGAGTCTCTAGGATTCACAGATCGTCAGCAAGGCAAGTAACACATTGATCATACTCTTTCCATACCCAGTTTTTATGCATTAGTTTCAATCCTCAAACATTGCATGACTAGGATGTCTTTAACATGTGGGTTTGGGGAAGTAGTTGCTGAGGTAGAACCTATTGCCCTGTTTATTATCAAACCCTTGGGAGTTACTTCTACGTTATGCTTTTATTGCCATGCTATGCTCGTAGACGTGGATTGGGTTTGAGTGTATCCATGACAGATGTGAGATTGTTAATTGATGGTTTACTTAAGGTGGCAACTTTAATACACATCTGGGTGGATTGAGGCACCTGGGGTATCCAGTGATTGCCTGTTTTATTTTTGGAGATCCCGGGGTTACCGTGTGATTTTCCTATGGACCGCCACCCAGGCTCAAAGGGAACTGAGTCTATTCATGCTAGAAACTTCCGTGTGCAGCCACAAGCTATTATGGGCTCTAGCATAGTTGAGTAAGTTACGTGAAGCTCTTGAAGAGGTGGATCAGCAGGTAGTGGGTTTTGTAGGTTTGGTATGGTCTACCCGGAGTAGAGAGTTAATGTTTCCGAAAGACTGTGTCTCGGTCATCCGTTTCTCAAACACCATGTAGTGCGAGAAATCCAACGGAGGCGATCGAGTCTTGTGGGGAAAAGTGCGCAAACCTCTACAGACTGTACAATCTAATCATGGTTAGCCATGTCCCCGATTATGGACAATTCTGAGTATCTAGTACTTGAGTATTCACATGTATCTCAATACTCTAAATTAATATTGCTGGGCTGTTAACTATTTTAATTGGGATCATTGAGTTGGGGTTACCTTCTCAAATGATGTTTCAACCACCATGATAGTTAAATTAAAATTGTATTCCTTTGTTGTAGGGAAAAATTGGCTTTTCGCAAAAACTGTAACCATAGAGCTTTCCACCAGCCAAATATGCATGTAGTGGTAGTATTACTCTGTTGTTGCTCTTTTGTGTTACATTGCCAACATATTCCATGTGCTGACCCGTTCTCGGGCTGCAACGTATTATGTTGCAGAGTTTTCAGACGAGGAGTAAGGTTCGATAGGTCGTTGCCGTGCAGCTCAGCTATGTCGTTGGAGTTGATGGACTCACTTTATCTTCCAAGCCTTCCGTTGTTATCGCATTAGATGGCCTTAAGCCATATTATTGTAATAAGTTCTCTTTTGAGACATTCGATGTAATAAGTGTGTGATTGCTACTCTGTTATAAATCCTTTGAGTACTGTGTGTGTCAGCATTATAGATCCAGGGATCACACGGAAGCACAGAGACTTGACCATCTGAGGTCAGGTCGCTACACTGCTGCTGGAGGAGAACGGAGGAGGGCGGTTGCTTGGTTGCAAAACTTGACAACAGTCACGACGTTTGGCGTTGTTTCGTTAGCAATTCATGGGATCGGATGACCAAGGGTGCACATCATATGCTTGTGAAGATCAACAAGCAAGTGGTGTGGTCAAACGAATTGGTGATGAAGTAGGGGATACATACAAGTTGCACAAAATGTTCAGAACCAACAACCCAAAGGAACATACAGAACTTTGCAAGTTGCAACTGAAAGGGCCAGGCCACCCAAGCAACTGCAAGTGCTCCGCTGCATCACCAAATCTCCAGGCCCGTACTGCTGCAACTGCAACTACAACTTCAAATTTTTCAGTTTTACTCAAATTTCAGTCAAACATTACAGTTTGGGGACAACTTGGGGACAGTTTGGATCCTCACTTTTGCTCTGTCGTCGCGGGTAGTGCTGGTTGCTGGGCGGCGAAGGCGGGGATGGTTGCTGCTGCCGACGGGGGAAAGTGGAGAGCTTCTACCGACTCCAGGGAGGTGCGCGGGGGAGCGAGATGGACGAGGTTGGCGGCGAGGCGAAGGAACTGGCGGGGACCGGCTTCGTGGTCTACGACGGCCAGCTGACGAGGAGGTGGTTGACGACGGGAAGGGCCAGCTCCGGCTCGCCAAGCTCGGGAAAGGCCGCCGCTGCTGGAGACTAGATCGAAAACAAAAATCAAGCCTTCTCCTTCCCGTGATTCACCATGGGGAACGAATAAGGGAACAAGGAGAGGGAAGCACGGTGGAGGCGTGGGGCGGGGGGCGGGGGGCGGGGGAGCTTCGGCGACGCGCGGTGGAGCTGAGCAGGGGACCTCCGGCGCGGGGGAACCGAGCAGGGGACCTCCGGCGTGCAGGGGAGACGAGCGAGGGAGACGACCAGGGAGTGCGGGTTGTGTCGGGAATTCGCTGAGGGGGTTTTCGTAAAAGTGCCACTACGACATGTTTTTCGGGACGGAGGGAGTATATTGATCCTGTAGTGAGCTGAAATGCTTGTTTTTTTGCTGAGGACACATAAATGCATACTTTCACAATCACACCATTGGATCATCTTATTATATTAGAGCGAGGCTCCCCTATTTATTTTATATTTTTTACTTACTTTTAAATCGTTAAATGTTTAACAAGTCTTAACTAGTTCTGTGGCAAGCTATGATAGACAAAGTTTTACCTATATATATATATATATATATATATATATATATATATATATATATATATATATATATATATATATATATGGCGACTCTGAGTTTGTATGTGGCTTGTCCAGTCTCTATATCTGCGCTTCATATGATGGATGTGTTCAAGATACTTAAGTACACACAAATATGTGCCTTTATATCCTAAATATTTTGAACAACATCAGTGGGAAAAGCTTAGCTTAGGCTCTATTTTAGATGTCATTTTTCGTGCGCCTGGCGGGTGGGCCCCGCTTGTCATAAACGTGTTTAAATCTTCTAAAACGGTCATCAACCAAAAGTTGTAGTTTTTAGAGATGAATTACGAGAAAAGTGGTAGGTTTTTATCATAATTTTGAAAGTTGTAGTTCTGTGAGACGCCAACCCAATAATAATAGTTTTCTTTGCGGGGAAATAATAGTAGTTTTTTGTCTAATACTCTCGTTATCTCGATCAACTTTGACATCATTTTTATCCAGCAATTCTCTTCGCCACTTTATAACCCCTAGCAGTAGGGGCGTCAAAAGCTAGAATACGGTTACGAACTAACTTACCTTGAACCAAAATTTAGCAGCACAACATTGACACACTTTGGTGTCTAACAATTGCCGATGTTCTTTTAATGGAAACGATGATTCGGCCATAGCGATGTGTGTGCAGTGATTTCATCAATATTTAGGCTCAGTTACGAGTCACTCCAGCTCCTAAAAATACGAGGAGCTGTGGAGCATCTGTTTCCCAACTCCGTGCTTTTTAACTCCAGCTCTGGGAGTAGAGTGGTGGAGTGTCGGGTCTCCCAACAAAGTCTTAAACTATGTGATTTTCAAACATGGTAGGCTTGTCTGTGTAAGTCTATAATGACAACTAAATGACTAATCTACTCAGTTATTAGGATGAAATCATGTGAGTCTCTACTTTCATTTCTTTTGCATTTCCAAACCCGGAGAACCCTGAAATCACCAAGCAGCTTGGTAAGTACTCCTTAAATTGGTAAACACATTTTAGTTATGTCCGAGAAGCAAATGAGGTGTTCTTAGCTAAATTCTACGGGACTTAGAGCATCTACAGCCGGACTTGGCAAATCCGGCCTCTCAAATGCCCGTGATGCATCCGGGTGCGTCCGCGGGCACTGACCGGGCACCCCTCAAATTTTAACAGTTGTAGCCGAACATCTCATACTAGATTCTCAAATCCATACAAAGATATGCAAACTAAAACAAACCTACATACTACGTCGATCACCTAGCTACTCGTCATCGAAGATGTCGACGACCTCCGTGCCCGGCTCCGGCAGCATGGCCGGCAGCTGCTGCTCCGGCCCCTCCAGCTAGTCCGCTCCGGCCTCCTTGATACGTCTCCAACTTATCTATAATTTTTGATTGTTCCATGCTATTATATTATCCATCTTGGGTGTTTTATATGCATTTATAAGCTATTTTATGTGATTTTTGGAACTAACCTATTAAGTTCGAGGCCAGTGCCAGTTTCTGTTTTTTCCTTGTTTTTGAGTTTTATAGAAAAGGAATACCAAACGGAGTCCAAATGACCTGAAAATTTATGATGATTTTTTATGGACCAGAAGAAGCCCCCGAAGGAAAAGAGTTGGGCCAGAAGAGCCACGAGGCCTCCACAAGGGTGGAGGGCGCGCCCCCTATCTTGTCGTTGCCTCGTAGACCCCCTGACTTGTTCTTGACGCCAAAAATTTCTATAAATATAGAAACCCTCGGAAATAAACCTAGATCGGGAGTTCCGCTGCCGCAAGCCTCTGTAGCCACAAAAAACCTCTCGGGACCCTATTCCGACAATGATAACCCAAAAGTGTAGTGGATCGCAACAGCTTTCGAGGGTAGAGTATTCAACCCAAATTTATTGATTCGACACAAGGGGAGCCAAAGAATGTTCTTAAGTATTAGCAGTTGAGTTGTCAATTCAACCACACCTGGATAACTTAGTATCTGCAGCAAAGTATTTAGTAGCAAAGTAGTATGATAGTAATGGTAACAGTGGTAAAAGTAAAGATAATAGTTTTGTAGTAGATGTAACAGTAGCAACGGAAAAGTAAATAAGCGAAGCACAATATGTGAAAAGCTCGTAGGCATTGGATCAGTGATGGATGATTATGTCGGATGCGATTCCTCATGTAATAGCTATAACATAGGGTGACACAGAACTAGCTCCAGTTCATCAATGTAATGTAGGCATGTATTCCGAATATAGTCATACGTGCTTATGGAAAAGAACTTGCATGACATCTTTTGTCCTACCCTCCCGTGGCAGTGGGGTCCTAGTGGAAACTAAGGGATATTAAGGCCTCCTTTTAATAGAGAACCGGAACAAAGCATTAGCACATAGTGAATACATGAACTCCTCAAACTATGGTCATCACCGAGAAGTATCCCGATTATTGTCACTTCGGGGTTGTCGGATCATAACACATAATAGGTGACTATAGACTTGCAAGATAGGATCAAGAACTCACATATATTCATGAAAACATAATAGGTTCAGATCTGAAATCATGGCACTCGGGCCCTGGTGACAAGCATTAAGCATAGCAAAGTCATAGCAACATCAATCTCAGAACATAGTGGATACTAGGGATCAAACCCTAACAAAACTAACTTGATTACATGGTAAATCTCATCCAACCCATCACCGTCCAGCAAGCCTATGGTGGAATTACTCACGCACGGCAGTGAGCATCATGAAATTGGTGATGGAGGATGGTTGATAATGACGACGGCGACGAATCCCCCTCTACGGAGCCCTAAACAGACTCCAGATCAGCCCTCCCAAGAGAGATTAGGGCTTGGCGGCGGCTCCGTATCGTAAAACGCGATGAAACTTTCTCTCTGATTTTTTTCTCCGTGAAACGGAATATATGGAGTTGGAGTTGGGGTCGGTGGAGCAGCAGGGGGCCCATGAGACAGGGGGCGCGCCCAGGGGGGAGGGCGCGTCCCCCACCCTCGTGGACAGGGTGTGGGCCCCCTGGCCTTGATTCTTTCGCCAGTATTTTTTATATTTTCCAAAACATACCTCCGTGGATTTTCAGGTCATTCCGAGAACTTTTGTTTTCTGCACAATAAACAACATCATGGCGGTTCTGCTGAAAACGGTGTCAGTCCGGGTTAGTTTCATTCAAATCATGCAAGTTAGAGTCCAAACAAGGGCAGAAGTATTTGGAAAAGTAGATACGTTGGAGACGTATCAACTCCCCCAAGATTAAACCTTTGCTTGTCCTCAAGCAATTCAGTTGATAAACTGAAAGTAATAAAGAAAACTTTTACAAACTCTATTTGCTCTTGTTGTTGTAAATATGTAAAGCCAACATTCAAGTTTTCAGCAAGTATTATGAACTAACCATACTCACAATAACACTTAGGTCTCACAGTTACTCATATCAATGGCATAATCAGCTAGCGAGCTATAATAATAAAACTTGGATGACAACACTTTCTCAAAACAATCATAATATGATGTAACAAAATGGTATCTCGCTAGCCCTTTCTGAGACCGCAAAACATAAATGCAGAGCACCTTTAAAGATCAAGGACTGATTAAACATTGTAATTCATGGTAAAAGAGATCCAGTCAAGTCATACCCAATATAAACCAATAATAATGAATGCAAATGACAGTGTGCTCTCCAGCGGATGCTTTTTAATAAGAGGGATGGTGACTCAACATAAAAGTAAATAGATAGGCCCTTCGCAGAGGGAAGCAGGGATTTGTAGAGGTGCCAGAGCTCGATTTTAAAATAGAGATGAATAACATTTTGAGCGGCATACTTTCACTGTCAACGCAATAACTATGAGATGGCTATATCTTCCATACTACATGCATTATAGGCAGTTCCCAAACAGAATGGTAAAAGTTTATACTCCCCCACCACCAACAAGCATCAATCCATGGCTTGCTCGAAACAACGAGTGCCTCCAACTTACAACAGCCCTGGGGGAGTTTTGTTTAATTATATTGATTTGCTTTGATCTTTTTGGATCATGGGACTGGTCATCCCGGTTACCGGCCCTTTCTCGTGAATGAAGAGCGGAGTCCCCTCCTCTTGAGAATAACCCACCTAGAATGGAAGATACAGGCAGCCCTAGTTGAAACATGAGCTGCTCGAGCATACAAAACAGAATTTCATTTGAAGGTTTGGAGTTTGGCACATACAAATTTACTTGGAACGGCAGGTAGATACCGCATATAGGAAGGTATGGTGGACTCATATGGAACAAATTTGGGGTTTAAGGAGTTTGGATGCACAAGCAGTATTCCCGCTTAGTACAGGTGAAGGCTAGCAAAAGACTAGGAAGCTACCAACTGGGAGAGCGACAACAGTCATGAACATGTATTAAAATTAATTCACACCGAGTACAAGCATGAGTAGGATATAACCCACCATGAACATAAATATCGTGAAGGCTATGTTGATTTGTTTCAACTACATGCGTGAACATGTGCCAAGTCGAGTCACTCAATTCTTTCAAAGGAGGATACCATCCCATCATATCACATCACAATCATTTTAATAGCATGTTGGCACGCAAGGTAAACCATTATAACTCATAGCTAATCAAGCATGGCACAAGCAACTATAATCTCTAAAGGTCATTGCAAATATGTTTACTTCATAATAAGCTGAATCAGGAACGGTAAACTCATCATATTTACAAAAACAAGAGAGGTCGAGTTCATACCAGCTTCTCCCATCTCAATCATTCCATCATATATCCTCATTATTGCCTTTCACTTACACGACCGAACGATGTGTATAATAATAATAGTGCACGTGCATTGGACTAAGCTGGAATCTGCAAGCATTCAATTCAAGAGAGAAGACAAGTAATATGGGCTCTAAGTTAAATAAACAATCATGCATATGAGAGCCACTAAACATTTTCAATATGGTCTTCTACTCTCGACCCCCAAAGGAAATAAAATAAAATAAAACTATTTATACGGGAAAGCTCCCAACAAGTAAAAAGGAGAACGAGAAATCTTTTTGGGTTTTCATTTTAAGTCTACTACAAGCATGGAAATTAAACTGACTAATTTTTTTTGGTTTTTCTTAAGGTTTATGAAACACACAAGAAGAAAGCCAGAAAAAGAAAATTAAACTAGCATGGATAACACAATGAAAGAGTATGAGCACCGACAGCTAGAATAGTGTGTGAACATGAATGTAAAGTTACGTACTCCCCCAAGCTTAAGCTTTTGGCCTAAGTTGGTCTAATGCAAGGGTAGCCTGGCTGATATCCGTAGTTGTAGCTGGGGTCGTACTGAGATGCATCAGCAAATGCCTCCTGAGCTGCGGCATGCTGGTGAGCCGCCTCCGCTCTCCCCTCGTGTTCAGCTGCCTCCTCCCTGGCAACAACATATCTTTGTTTTGCCTGGTAATCAAAAAGGAAAGGAGCAGGGAGAGTAACATGGACAGAGCTATGTCTGTCAAAGATTAGTCGATACTGGAGAAATTGCTCATTCCTCAAAAGAAAACAATGTTTGACCATCGCATCATAATCTAAATAAGCAGGAGGCAACATCATATCCCCCTCTCGTGGGGCTATACCAAGATAATTAGCCACACGGGTCGCATAAATTCCTCCAAATAAATCTCCAGCCCTACCATTATTATGCAACCTACGTGCAACTATTGCCCCCAAGTTGTAATCTTTATTACCTAACACAGCGCTCTTGAGGACACAAAGATCAGGGACACACATATGACATGATTCATCTTTACCGTTAATGCTTCTACCAATGAAGAGAGCAAAATAATGTATAGCAGGAAAATGAATGCTCCCTATGGTAGCTTGTGCTATATCCCTAGATTCTCCCATAGTAATACTAGCAAGAAAGTCTTTATATTCAGAGGTTCATTACCATTGCCCCACTGCGGGAGTTTGCAAGCAGTTGTAAAATCTTCTAAGTCCATGGTATAAGATTTATCATAAATATCAAACAGGACACTCTGAGAATTACATGAAGATTTATATTTAAACCTTCTCACAAATGAATCAGTCAATTGATAGTACTAAGGACACTTATCTTGTAAGAAGTCCTCAAGCTCGGCATTATGCACATATGCGTCAAATTCATCCTTAATGCCTGCATTGACCATAAAATCGTCTGATGGCCACTCACAAGCTCGCACTTCTGCGTCCCTCAGTGTTTCATCATCTTGCTCACGCATAGCACGCCTAGGTCCTTTCTTTATTGAGGAACCACCTTGGTGCATTCTCCTAGACATATTTCTTTTTCTGAAAAATTTCTGAAATTTTAGTAACTTCAAAATAAAAGTGAATAAAACTAAACAAGATTGGTAGCACTACTCCTACAAGTGCCTAGAGCCTATATCATGCATTAGAATTGCTTGGAACCTCATAAATTTGACATGTAAGCTCAAGAACAGGGTCACCTATGCAGCAAAAATTTGCAAGGAATAAAGCACTAGAACAAAAACTAATTGGAGCAATGGAGGAGTCACATACCAAGCAACAATCTCCTAAAGCAGTTTTGTGAATGGAGCTTTGAGCAAGGAGATCGAAAACCGCAGCAAAATGAGCTAGAACTCGTGCTTGAGCTGGAAGAGGATTTTTTTGGGAAGAAGATGGAGTGTGTGGGTGCAGGAATAAGTGGAGGGGGGCCACCATGGGCCCATGAGACAGGTGGCGCGCCCTCCACCCTCGTGGCCAGGTGCTTGCCCCTCCTGCAGTGTTTTCAGTGCCTAAAATCCTCAAATATTCCATAAAAAATCATACTAAATTTGCAGGGCATTTGGAGCACTTTTATTTTCGGGATATTTTTTTATTGCACAGATAATTTAGAAAGCAGACAGATAATACTATTTTTGCTTTATTTATTTTAAATAACAGAAAGTAAAAAGAGGGTACAGAAGGTTGTGCCTTCTAGTTTCATCCATCTCATGATCATCAAAATGAATCCACTAACAAGGTTGATCAAGTCTTGTTAATAAACTCATTCCGAATAACACGGAACCGGAGAAATTTTGAATAACACTAAGTTACCTCAACGGGGATATGAACATCCCCAACAATAAGAATATCATACTTTTTCTTGACAGTAGTAAGAGGAAATTCAAAACCTCCAATAATGATAGTTGGACTTTTTCCAATAGAATTGATGCTATGAACTTGAGGTTGTTTCCTCGGAAAGTGTACCGTATGCTCATTACCATTAACATGAAAAGTGACATGCCTTTGTTGCAATCAATAACAGCCCCTGCAGTATTCAAAAAGGGTCTACCAAGGATAATCGACATACTATCGTCCTCGGGAATATCAAGAATAACAAAGTCTGTTAAGATAGTGACATTTGCAACCACAACAGGCACATACTCACAAATACCGACAGGTATGGCAGTTGATTTATTAGCCATTTGCAAAGATATTTCAGTAGGTGTTAACTTATTCAATTCAAGTCTACGATACAAAGAGAGAGGCATAACACTAACACCGGCTCCAAGATCACATAAAGCAGTTTTAACATAATTTCTTTTAATGGAGCATGGTATGGTTGGTACCCCTGGATCTCCAAGGTATTCCACCCTTAAAAGTATAATTAGCAAGCATGGTGGAAATTTCAGCTTCCAGTATCTTTCTTTTGTTCATAATGATATCCTTCATGTACTTAGCATAAGGATTTACTTTAAGCATATCAGTTAAGCGCATACGTAGAAGATAGGTCTAATCATTTCAAAAAAGTGCTCAAAATCCTCATCATCCTTTGTCTTGGATGGTTTAGGAGGAAAGGGCATGGGTTTCTGAACCCATGGTTCTCTTTCCCTACCATGCTTCCTAGCAACAAAATCTCTCTTATCATAACGTTGATTCTTTGATTGTGGGTTATCAAGATCAACAACAGGTTCAATCTCTACTTCGTTAGTTTTGCTAGGTTGAGCATCAACATGAACATTATCATTAACACTATCACTAGGTTCATGTTCATCACCTGATTGTGTTTCAGCATCCGAAATAGAAATATCATTGGGATTCTTAGGTGTGTCTACAACAGGTTCACTAGAAGCATGCAAAGTCCTATCGCTTTTCTTTTTCTTCTTTTTCGAAGAACTAGGTGCCTCTAAATTATTTTTCTGAGAATCCTGCTCGATTCTCTTAGGATGGCCTTCAGGATAAAAAGGTTCCTGAGTCATTCTACCAGTTCTAGTAGCCACTCTAACAGCAAAGTCATGTTTATTATTTAATTCATCAAGCAAATCATTTTGAGCTTTATGTACTTGCTCAGCTTGGGTGGTAACCATAGAAGCATATTTGCTAATGAGTTTAAGTTCACCTTTAACTCTAGCCATATAATCTCTCCGTCCTATCTCGAAAGCATTATTCTTTAATTCTCTACCAACATAAGCATTAAAACTTTCTTGTCTAGCCATAAAGTCATCAAATTCATCTAAGCATGGGCTATGAAATTTAGTAGAAGGAATTTCAACTTTATCATATCTATAGAGAGAATTTACCTTACTACCTGTGTCGGGTTATCGAGACAATGTGTTTCTTCGACAAGCGGTATATTAAGACCATGTATTTCTTCAATAGGTGGTAAATTCTTAACATCTTTAGCTTTAATACCTTTTTCTTTCATTGATTTCTTTGCCTCTTGCATATCTTCAGGACTGAGAAATAGAACACCTCTCTTCTTAGTGGGTTTAGGAATAGGCTCAGGAGTTGGCTCAATTGCCTCAGGGATTGCCTCTGGAATTGGCTCACGAAGAGTCCAATTATTTTCATTAGTCAACATACTATTCAATAGTAATTGGCTCACTGTTCTTTCCCTGAAAACACAACCAACACAACTATCCAAGTAGTCCTTGGAAGCATCGGTTAGTCCATTATAAAAGATATCAAGTATTTTATTTTTCTTAAGAGGATGATCAGTTAAAGCATTAAGTAATCGGAGAAGCCTCCCCCAAGCTTGTGGGAGACTCTCTTCTTTGATTTGCACAAAATTATATATTTCCCGCAAGGCAGCTTGTTTCTTATGAGCAGGAAAATATTTAGCAGAGAAGTAATAAATCATATCCTGGAGACTACGCACACAACCAGGATCAAGAGAATTAAACCAAGTCTTAGCATCACCCTTTGATGAGAACGAAAATATCTTAAGGATATAATAATAGCGAGACTTCTCATCATTAGTAAACAAGGTGGCTATATCATTCAACTTGGTAAGATGTGCCACAACAGTTTTAGATTCAAGGCCATAAAAAGGATCAGATTCAACCAAAGTAATTATTTCAGGATCAACAGAGAATTCATAATCCTTATCAGTAACACAGATAGGTGAAGTAGCAAAAGCAGGGTCAGGTTTCATTCTAGCATTAAGAGATTGATGCTTCCATTTAGCTAATAACTTTTTAAGATCATATCTATCTTTGCAAGCAAAGATAGCTCTAGCAGCTTCTTCTTTCATAACATAACCCTCAGGAACAACAGGTAATTCATAATCAGGGGGAGAACTTTCATCATCACTATCATCAATAATAGCATCTTAAATAATTTCATTCTCTCTAACCCTAGCAAGTTGTTCATCAAGAAATTCACCTAATGGCAAAGTAGTATCACGCACAGAGGTAGTTTCATCATAAGTATCATGCATAGCAGAAGTGGCATCATCAATAACATGTGACATATCAGAATTCATAGCAGTAGCAGGTTTAGGTGTCACAAGATTACTAATAACAGAAGGAGAATCTAGTGCAGAGCTAGATGGCAGTTCCTAACCTCCGATCGTAGTTGAGGGCAAAATCTTGGTTCTTTCGTCTTTCAAGTTCCTCATAGTGATCAACAGATATAAATCCCAAGTGGCTCAAAGAATAGAGCTATGCTCCCCGGCAACGGCGCCAGAAATTAGTCATGATAACCCACAAGTGTAGGGGATCGCAACAGCTTTCGGGGGTAGAGTATTCAACCCAAATTTATTGATTCGACACAAGGGGAGCCACAGAATATTCTTAGGTATTAGCAGTTGAGTTGTCAATTCAACCACACCTGGATAACTTAGTATCTGCAGCAAAGTATTTAGTAGCAAAGTAGTATGATAGTAATGGTAACAGTGGTAAAAGTAAAGATAATAGTTTTGTAGTAGATGTAACAGTAGCAACGGAAAAGTAAATAAGCGAAGCACAATATGTGAAAAGCTCGTAGGCATTGGATCAGTGATGGATGATTATGTCGGATGCGATTCCTCATGTAATAGCTATAACATAGGGTGACACAGAACTAGCTCCAGTTCATCAATGTAATGTAGGCATGTATTCCGAATATAGTCATACGTGCTTATGGAAAAGAACTTGCATGACATCTTTTGTCCTACCCTCCCGTGGCAGCGGGGTCCTAGTGGAAACTAAGGGATATTAAGGCCTCCTTTTAATAGAGAACCAGAACAAAGCATTAGCACATAGTGAATACATGAACTCCTCAAACTATGGTCATCACTGAGAAGTATCCCGATTATTGTCACTTCGGGGTTGCCGGATCATAACACATAATAGGTGACTATAGACTTGCAAGATAGGATCAAGAACTCACATATATTCATGAAAACATAATAGTTTCAGATCTGAAATCGTGGCACTCGGGCCCTAGTGACAAGCATTAAGCATAGCAAAGTCATAGCAACATCAATCTCAGAACATAGTGGATACTAGGGATCAACCCCTAACAAATCTAACTTGATTACATGGTAAATCTCATCCAATCCATCACCGTCGAGCAAGCCTACGATGGAATTACTCACGCACGGTGGTGAGCATAATGAAATTGGTGATGGAGGATGGTTGATGACGACGACGCGACAAATCCCCCTCTCCGGAGCCCAGAACGAACTCCAGATCAGCCCTCCCGAGAGAGATTAGGGCTTGGCGGCGGCTTTGTATCGTAAAATGCGATGAAACTTTCTCTCTAATTTTTTTCTCTGCGAAACGGAATATATGGAGTTGGAGTTTAGGTCGGTGGAGCAGCAGGGGGCCCATGAGACAGGGGGCGCGCCCAGGGGGGAGGGCGCGCCCCCACCCTCGTGGACTGGGTGTGGGCCCCCTGGCCTTGATTCTTTCGCCAGTATTTTTTATATTTTCCAAAACTTATCACCGTGGATTTTCAGGTCATTCAGAGAACTTTTGTTTTCTGCATAATAAACAACATCATGGCAGTTCTGCTGAAAACAACGTCTGTCCGGGTAAGTTTCATTCAAATCATGCAAGTTAGAGTCCAAAACAAGGGCAAAAGTGTTTGGAAAAGTAGATACATTGAAGACGTATCAGACACCCTGCCCGTAGGGGGAATCCATCACCGGTGTCCATCTTCATCATCCGGGCACTCTCCATGACGAGGAGGGAGTAGTTCACCCTCGAGGCTGAGGGTATGTACCAGTAGCTATGTGTGACGCCCCCGATTCAATCGTACACTAATCATACATGCAAATGTGTACGATCAAGATCAGGGACTCACGGGAACATTGAAGGAAATATGCCCTAGAGGCAATAATAAAGTTATTATTTATTTCCTTATTTCATGATAAATGTTTATTATTCATGCTAGAATTGTATTAACCGGAAACTTAGTACATGTGTGAATACATAGACAAACAAAGTGTCACTAGTATGCCTCTACTTGACTAGCTCGTTGAATCAAAGATGGTTAATTTTCCTAGCCATACACATGAGTTGTCATTTGATTAATGGGATCACATCATTGGAGAATGATGTGATTGACTTGACCCATTCCGTTAGCTTAGCACTTGATCATTTAGTATGTTGTTATTGCTTTCTTCATGACTTATACATGTTCCTATGACTATGAGATTATGCAACTCCCGTTTACCGGAGGAACACTTTGTGTGCTACCAAACATCACAATGTAACTGGGTGATTATAAAGGTACTTTACAGGTGTCTCCGAAGGTACTTGTTGAGTTGGCGTCTTTCGAGATTAGGATTTGTCACTCCGAATGTCGGAGAGGTATCTCTGGGCCCTCTCGGTAATGCACATCACTATAAGCCTTGCAAGCAATGTGACTAATGAGTTAGTTGTGGGATGATGCATTACATAACTAGTAAAGAGACTTGCCGATAACGAGATTGAACTAGGTATTGAGATACCGACGATCGAATCTCGGGCAAGTAACATACCGATGACAAAAGGAACAACGTATGTTGTTATGCGGTTTGACCGATAAAGATCTTTGTAGAATATGTAGGAGCCAATATGAGCATCTAGGCTTCCGCTATTGGTTATTGACCGGAGATGTGTCTCGGTCATGTCTGCATAATTCTCGAACCCGTAGGGTCTGCACGCTTAACGTTCGGTGACGATTTATATTAGAAGTTATGTGTTTTGATGTACTGAAGGTAGTTCGGAGTCCCGGATGAAATCGGGGACATGACGAGGAGTCTTGAAATGGCCGAGACGTAAAGATCGATATATTGGACGACTATATTCGTACATCGGAAAGGTTCCAGGTGATTCGGGTATTTATCGAAGTACCGGAGAGTTACGGGAATTCGCCGGGGAGTATATGGGCCTTATTGGGCTTTAGGGGAAAGAGAAAGGGGAGGCTGCGCGCCCCCCAAGGCCTAGTCCAAATTGGACTAGGGGAGGGGTTGTGCCCCCTCCTTCCTTCTCTCCTCTCTTCCCTTACCTTGACTCCTACTCCTACTACATGGAAGGGGGGGAATCCTACTTCCGGTGGGAGTAGGACTCCCCAGGGCGCACCATAGAGAGGGTCGGCTGTCGTGGTACTAAGACTGACAGTAGAATAGGGGGTAGGAATGGAGAGGCAAGATCCTAGCTATGGAGTAGTTGTATACGCAAGGGATTTACGAGTTCAGGCCCTTCTCGGAGGAAGTAACAGCCCTACGTCTTGGAGCCCGGAGGCGGTCGACTGGATTATATGCGTATGAATTACAGGGGTGCGAACCCTTCTGCCAGTGGAGGGGGGTGGCTTATATAGAGTGTGCCAGGACCCCAGCCAGCCCACGTAGCGGAGGGTTTAAAGTACATTATGGCCTGGCGTTACTGGAAACGCCTTACATAAAGTATCATCATGACCATAAAGACTACTTAATTACAGACCGTTTGGATACAGAGTGGCTCTTGAACTCCTGGTGGTCGAGTGAGTCTTCATGGTCGAGTGTCTTCGAGTCCGTCGAGTGGAATCCTTCCAGGTCGACTGGAAGGCAGTTTCTTCTAAAGATGTCCTTGGGGAGGGTACCTTGGACAGGTCCGTGACCCTACCCTAGGTACATGACTTCATCATTAGCCCCCGAATGGATCGAGGTTTGAGTGAGGAAGGAGTTGATAATCTTTCCGACCTGTTTTTTGTGTTGCTAGTGTGTATCACTCTGGATCAATGACTTTTTAGTGATGGAGTCAACTTTTCTTTCAGTCGCCTTGATCCATTCTTTTCATCTGTCGAGTGAACTTTATGAACTAGGAGATTTCCGAGCGACGGATCGTAGGAAATCTGCCGTCTGACAAGTTGCTCCACTGTTAACGGATTTAGTGGGATCCGGATTTCGGGAAGCGCGCAAAGCAGAGAAGACCGCGGTACTCGGATGGGATAAGGCAGAGACGCCTCGATCTCCATGCCGCCTTTTTCGCCCCGTACCGCGCGCACGACTGTTACGGGATTTGACAGGATCGCGCGGGCCTACCAGTCAGTCACTCGGAAGCGACTTCATATAAGGCGCTGGGCGGGGGGTTTTGAATAGTGCACTCTCATTTTCCCCTCCCTCGTCTCCAGATTCATCTGTTGCGCTCGCCACCTGCTCAGCGCTGCCGCTCCGTGCCTTCCTTGCCGGCGACAATGGTGAAGGAGAAGACGACGGCTTTGGAGCTGGCGAAGAAGGCGACGGCGAAGGCGAAGGGGAGAGCGACCAGTCGGGGCGGATCCTCGTCGCGGTCCAGCCTGCCGCAAGGTTGGATCCAGGGCGATTGGATCCGTTCGACCATCAATCAGAAGGACCTCGACGACCTGGCCAACGAAGGACTGATCCCCCACGAGTCAGCAAGGCTTCCGGGGTCGGAATGGCAGCCGCAGCCTCAGGAGGGTGAGTGCGTCCTCTTAGCTACCCATGTTGACCGCGGGTTTTCTCTGCCGCCAAATCTTTTCTTTCAGGGGTTTCTGAACTTCTTCGGGGCACAACTCCATCATTTCACACCCAACTCCATTGCCTATCTCGCCGCTTTCGTGTCTTTGTGTGAAAACTTCTTGGGTTGTCGGCCGCACTGGGGCCTCTTCAAACACATATTCACTTGTCGCTCTCAGACGGTGAAAAAGGCTAGTTCGAATGAAGAGAAAGCCCAAGTAATCCAAATGTGCGGGGGTCTTGGGGTCCAGATGAGGAGTAAGAGTGCTTTTCCAGCCATGACCCTTCCCGAGTCAGTTAGAGGGTGGCAGTTGACCTGGTTCTACTGCCAAGACCAGTCGACTGGGCTCCCTCCTTTCTCCATGAGTCGAGCGAACAAGCCGTCCTCTCTGAAGGTGCTTCCGAAGGAGAAGGCTCAGGTTAAAATGTTGATGGAGCGTGTAGTCAAGCTCATTCGCGACGGGGTCACTGGCATGGATCTTCTAGAGGTTTTCCTTCGACGGCGCATTCAGCCACTCCAATACCGAGGCCACCCAATGTGGTTGTACTCTGGTACCAAAGACACCACTCGAGTCCATCCAGAGGAGGTCGACGACGCCACACTGGAGAGGTGGATGACTGCCATCACAGGTAACAAAGATAACCCTCATGGAGCTAGGAGGATCCCGCCACTCGACCAGTCTTATGAACCAGACAAGGTATGACCACTTATCTCCGACTGTAATCATGTTTCGTTCATTCTGTTTTGCTGCAAATCAGTCGATTGACTTTTGTCTTGTTTTGTTGTCTTTCAGATCACTACTGAGTTGTATTCGATGCCCAACGGGGCGCAAGCACAGACCGAGGAGGAGGAAGGAAGTGGAGGCGAAAGTCCAGAGGAGTGGGAATCGGATGGTGATGAGGGTGATGAAGATGCTGGCTCCGATGAGGAAGAGAAGGAGGAAGAGGAGGAGGAAGTCGCGCCTCCCCGTTCTGAAAGACGTTCCAAGCCTGTCCATGACCCTGCAGTCGAGCGCGGCAAGGGGGTCGCGCCTGTTGTGCAGTCGACCAAGCGTCCTCGGACGACCTCTCCGGCGCCGACTGAGAAAGCGCCGAAGCAATCTCGAGTGGCGTCGTCAAAGCCGACGAAGGCCTTGCCGAAGATGAAGATGGTGATTCCCACTATTTCTGGGTAATGACGTAACTTGTGTTTTCTTATTTCACATGGATTTATTCTTGGTCGATTCGTTAGCTGACCGACTGATTTCTGAAACTGCAGTGCTTCTACTTCTGAGACCTCGACCAGACCTGAAGATCAAGAAATGGAGGATGCTGTCACTTCCAACCCTGGTATGACCTTTGTAGTTTCGTTTTTAGTCGGTAGGATCTTTATTTTTAACTTTGAATCTTTTCTGCAGCTCCACCTAATATCATCATTGATCTTCCTGATGATGATGAGGAGGAACCACTAAGGCAGAGGAGGAATAGGAGGGCGCCTGCTGGCAAGACAGCTCAGGTCGTATCAGCACCTGAGATGTTGGTTGCGGAGGGGGACAACGTCACTCGGGCTACCGTATCCTTTGCGGTGCCACTGACGAGTGCTCGCCCTTCGTCGTCGAGTGCTGATCCGCCTTCACTTTTCTCCACCCACCACGTCCCAGAAGACCAAGCAAGCACTGCTAAAGAAGCCATACGCCAGGCGGGGGTCATGATGGAGCAAGTGAAGGCGATCCGAGACGCCAGTCAAGCAGCTTATGACGCCAGTTCAGCCCTTCAGAGCAATGTTCAGGTTAGTCGATCACCGCCTGTTCTGTTAGGATATGATACCTGAAAACTTTTCTGAAAATCTTAGTATTTGTCGTACACCCACTGGGTGTGTCAATTGAATATCTAGATTTGTGGGGGCACGCTGAGTGCACCCACTGGGTGTAGTCCCCAAGGCTATGGTGAACTGCTGGCAGTCGACCATAGTCTTTATGTCTTGAACTTTTTCTCATTACTTTGTTTACTCTGGTCGAATGGAATCTCGAATGGAATCATAGAACCGGTGGGGGCACGCTGAGCGCACCCACTGGGTGTAGTCCCCGAGACCTTGGTTGACTGCTGTCAGTCGACTACGGTCTGAAGAACACCTCTTTTTTTTGAAACTGTGGCTAACTGTTGGTGGTTAGCCTTTCTGTCTTTTTTGGTCGACTGATCGACTTTAGCTGATAGAACTAGTGGGGGCACGCTGAGTGCACCCACTGGGTGTAGTCCCCGAGACTACAGTTGAATGTTTAGATTCGGCTGTAGTCTTAGAAATACTACGATTTTTTTTCTTAGTCACTCGGGAGTGACCTATCTTTGACGTCTGTCGATTGGTCCTTCGCAGAAATCTTGCGAGCTTGCAGCTCGTTATACTGAGCTGGAGAACAAGCATATCCAGCTCGAACTTGATCTGAAGCTTGTCCAGGAGAACTTCACGAAGGCGAAGGAGGAGGCAAAAGGTATGTTTGGTGAGAACCTTGACGACTGCCTTTGTTTCTTGTCCATTCCCGAGTCTGATCTCACTGTGATTTTGCAGATAAACTGAGGGATTCTCTGAAGAAGAAGGATCTTGACCTCGCTGAGGCGCAGAAAGCAGCTTCAGAGAAGACCAAGCTCGCAGAAGAAAAGTTGGCTTCAATCAGCAAACTTGAAGAGGAGAATACCAATCTGAAAGCTGCTCTTGATGCGGCCAACAAGGAGGTCAGTCGACTGAAGAATGACAAGATTGCCTTGAGTGACAAGGCCAGCGAATTGGCGGGAAAGAAGAATGATCTGGAGGCTTATCTAGGAGGACTCACCAAGAAGCTATTCCTCATGCTTGAAGGTAACCCTCTGTATCCGACAGGCTTTTAATTATGGTCTTACAACCAAACTGCTGCCTTAACTTTGGGTTGTGTCTACAGAGTTCTACCAGAACTTTGAGGAGGAGACTGGTCGACTGGAGACGAGCCTAGATCCTATCAACTCCCCTATGAAGGATGAAGCTGCCATGAATGTGCTCCGACTCGAGTCTCGTGTTGCTGCTGTGGTTGACTATCTTGCAAGACTGAAGGTTGCAACGTCGCGTATCGACATGGCACTCTGGCTAGGAGAAACACTTCAGAATGACCTTGAGTCTCTGATGACTCGACTGAACGAAGTTCCAAGTCAAGTGCAAGAATGGAAGAAGTCTTCTGCTAGGTGTGGTGTCGATGTTGCTCTGTCTCTGGTCCGTGTTCACTGCAAGGACGCGCGAGAGGACAAGCTAGCAGTTCTCAAGGTAGCCAATACCAAGAAGCATGACTTCCGATCCTTCATGGAGACCTTCATTGTTGCTGCCACTCGGATCACAGATGGAATCGACTTGGACGAGTTTGTTGCGCCTTCCAGCCCTCCACAGGAGGGGTAAAAAACTTCTATGCTTGATGCCTTAAATTTGCCTTGGTATGCCGAGTGGTTTTTGTAACTGATAAACTTTAACAGGCTTGATGCCTGAGCGCTTTTGGTTCCGTAGGATGCTATCTGAACTTGGATTTGATGTTGAATATGTTTGCATCTGCCTCTGAACGAACATTGTCTTTCACTCGGTCTATATGCTGATGTTTGAGACGCTCTTTTGCAGGTAGGGATGAAGCACAGATTGCAATCGACTTATACCTCGTCATACTTAGGCTGGCACTGGGCCGCAGCTAAGCCCCCGAGTGGAAAGCTTGCTCTCCACTCGGTAGGATTTTCAAAAACTTAGGCGAGCACTGGGCTGCAGCTAAGCCCCCGAGTGGGAGGTCTGCTCTACACTCGGTAGGATTTTCAAAAACTTAGGTGAGCACTGGGCAGCAGCTAAGCCCCCGAGTGGGAGGTCTGCCTCCACTCGGTAGGATTTTCAAAAACTTAGGCGAGCATTGGGCTGCAGCTAAGCCCCCGAGTGGGAGGTCTGCTCTCCACTCGGTAGGATTTTCAAAAACTTAGGCGAGCACTGGGCTGCAGCTAAGCCCCCGAGTGGGAGGTCTGCTCTCCACTCGGTAGGATTTCAAAAACTTAGGGGAGCGTTGGGCTGCAGCTAAGCCCCCGAGCGGGAGGTCTGCTCTCCACTCGGTAGGATTTTTGTGGCGTACCTCTGAAGGAGAAGGTAACAGTCGACCCGCACCTCGTCCTCCTTGCGGAGCGCACGTTGTATTTGTGGCGTAGCTCGGAAGGAGAGGGTAGCAGTCGACCTGCGCCTCGTCCTCCTTGCGGAGCGCACGTTGTATTTGTGGTGTAGCTCGGAAGGAGGGGGTAGCAGTCGACTTGCGCCTCGTCCTCCTTGCGGAGCGTGCGTTGTATTTGTGGCGTAGCTCGGAAGGAGAGGGTAGCAGTCGACCAGCGCCTCGTCCTCCTTGCGGAGCGCACATTGTATTTGTGGCGTAGCTCGGAAGGAGAGGGCAGCAGTCGACCTGCGCCTCGTCTTCCTTGCGGAGCGCACGTTGTATTTGTGGCGTAGCTCGGAAGGAGAGGGTAGCAATCGACCTGCGCCTCGTCCTCCTTGCGGAGCGCACATTGTGTTTGTACTTAGGCGAGCGCTATGCTGCAGCTCACCACTCGACAAGGATTTTTTTTACAAACTTAGGCGAAACGGATTCGCAGCTAAGCCACCCACTGGGGGACCTTTATGTGAACAAAAGTAACAACAATCACTAGGAAAATTATAACACTATTGTCTTTGAAAAATGAACTACAGAAGTACTTTTATTACATCTCATCCGACTGCATACTTAAGTATAAAAGGGGCGGAGCAGCTCCACGTTCCAAGCTCGGGGCTCGTCAATCTGGTGCTCGACATTGTCAAGGCGGTATGCTCCATTGTGGAGAACCTTGGTGACGATGAAGGGACCTTCCCAAGTAGGAGCAAGCTTGTGTGGCTTCTGCTGATCCACTCGGAGAACCAAATCTCCTTCTTGGAAGGCTCGACTCTTCACGTTTTTGGCATGGAAGCGACACAAGTCCTGCTGATAAATGGTCGATCAGATCAAGGCCATCTCTTTTTCTTCTTATAGAAGGTCGACTGCGTCTTGCCGGGCTTGCTCTGCTTCAGCTTCAGTGTAGAGTTCGACTCGGGGTGCGTTGTGAAGCAGGTCACTCGGCAAGACTGCTTCAGCTCCGTAGACCAAGAAGAACGGAGTTCTCCCAGTTGACCGGTTAGGTGTGGTCCTTAATCCCCAAAGTACTGGCGGAAGTTCGTCGACCCATGCACCAGCAGCGTGCTTGAGATCGCGCATCAATCGGGGTTTCAACCCTTTGAGAATTAAGCCATTTGCTCGTTCTGCCTGTCCATTCGACTGGGGGTGAGCGACTGAAGCACAGTCGACTCGTGTGCCCTGAGATGTGCAGAAGGCTCTGAATTCCTCGGAATCGAAGTTTGACCCATTGTCAGTGATGATGCTGTGTGGAACTCCATATCTGAATATCAACTCCCTGATGAAGCTGACAGCAGTGCCAGCATCAAGATTCTTGATGGGTTTAGCCTCAATCCACTTGGTGAACTTGTCGACTGCTACCAGCACATGGGTGAAGCCGCTTCTGCCTGTTCACAGTGGTCCAACCATATCCAATCCCCATACAGTGAAAGGCCAGACGAGTGGAATGGTCTTCAAGGCTGAGGCGGGCTTGTGTGACATATTGGAGTAAAATTGACATCCTTCACACTTGTCGACTATCTCCTTTGCCATTTCATTCGCTCTTGGCCAGTAAAATCCCGCTCGGTATGCTTTAGCCACAATGGTCCGAGAGGACGCATGATGGCCACAGGTCCCCGAGTGGATATCGTCAAGGATTATCCGAGCTTCTTCTGGCGTTATACACTTCTGACCAACTCCAGTCGCGCTTTCTCTGTACAACTGTCCCTTTATCACGGTAAAGGCCTTAGATCGGCGGACGATCTGTCGAGCCTCTTCTTCATCCTCTGGGAGCTCTTTCCTTAAGATATATGCGATGTACGGCACTGTCCAATCGGGAGTGATCACCAACGCTTCCATGATCAGGTCGACCACTGCTGGAACTTCAACTTCAGTCGGATCTGTGACACTTTTAGGCTGCGGAGCTTCTTCGGTAAAAGGATCTTCTTGAACTGATGGAGTATGGATATGCTCCAAGAACACATCACTGGGAATGGCTTCTCTCTTGGAACCTATCTTCGCCAAATCATCAGCCGCTTGATTCTTCAGTCGGGGTATATGATGGAGTTCTAACCCTTCAAATTTCTTTTCAAGCTTTTTCACTGCATTGCAGTATCCAGTCATGGCTGGGCTTCTAATGTCCCACTCCTTCATCACCTGATTGACCACCAAATCTGAGTCGCCATAAACCATAAGGCGACGGACGCCGAGTGGAATGGCCATGCGCAACCCATACAAAAGCACCTCATATTCTGCTTCATTGTTGGAGGAATCAAAGTGGATCTGGAGCACATATCTGAGCTTATCTCCTCGGGGGGAAACCAATACTACCCCAGCACCGGAACCATTCAACATCTTAGAACCATCAAAGAACATGGTCTAGTGCTCCGAGTGAACTTGAGTCGGTTGTTGTTGTTCGATCCACTCAGCGATGAAATCTGCTATTGCTTGGGACTTAATGGCTTTCTTTGCCTCAAACTTGATATCAAGGGGAAGAAGTTCAATCGCCCACTTTGCCACTCGACCAGTTGCATCTCTGTTGTGCAGAATCTCTGACAATGGGGCGTCGCTGACGACTGTAATAGAATGATCAGAGAAATAATGAGCAACTTTCTTCGTGGTCATGTAAATCCCATATACAAGCTTCTGATAATGAGGGTATCTTTGCTTCGATGGGTTCAATACTTCGGAAAGATAATATATAGGGCGCTGAACTTTGAAGGCTTTCCCTTCTTCTTCCCGCTCGACCGTAAGTACTGTACTGACGACTTGTCCTGTGGCTGCAATGTAAAGCAACAAAGGCTCTTTGCTGATTGGAGCAGCAAGCACCGGCTGGGTGGAGAGCAGAGCTTTTAGCTCGGTAAACGCTGCATCAGCTTCTGGAGTCCACTTGAACTTGTCTGACTTCTTCATCAGTCGGTAAAGAGGCAATGCCTTTTCACCGAGGCGAGAGATGAATCGACTTAACGCAGCCAAGCATCCAGTAAGCTTCTGGACATCGTGCACACGCACAGGGCGTTTCATTCGGAGTATAGTGCCAACTTTTTCTGGGTTAGCATCGATTCCTCGTTCGGAAACGAGAAAACCGAGTAACTTTCCACCAGGAACTCCGAATGTGCATTTTGATGGATTGAGCTTGATATCATACCTCCTGAGATTGGCAAATGTTTCAGCAAGGTTAGTCAACAGGTCGGAACCCTTCCGTGATTTGACCACAATATCATCCATGTATGCTTCCACGTTCCGACTGATTTGAGTGAGTAAACACTGCTGAATCATCCTCATGAACGTGGCTCCGGCATTCTTGAGGCCGAATGGCATGGTGACATAGCAGAAGCACCCGAATGGAGTGATGAAAGCTGTTTTGATCTCGTCGGGTCCATACAGACGAATCTGATGGTACCCGGAATAGGCGTCTAAAAAAGACAATCTCTCGCATCCCGCAGTCGAGTCGACAATTGGTCGATGCAAGGGAGAGGAAAATGATCTTTCGGGCAGGCCCGATTGATATGTTTGAAATCAATGCACATGCAAAGTGACTTGTCCTTCTTGGGGACCATGACAACATTGGCGAGCCACTCGGAGTGGTAAATCTCTCGGATAAACTCTGCTGCCAGGAGCCGAGCCACCTCCTCACCAATGGCCTTTCTCTTCTGGACGGCGGACCGTCGAAGATGTTCTTTGACAGGTTTTGCTTCTGGGTCGACTCGTAAAGGATGCTCAGCCAGCCCCCTAGGAACACCCGACATGTCAGCAGGCTTCCATGTGAAGATGTCCCAGTTCTCTCGGAGGAACTGGATGAGCGCTTCTTCCTATTTAGAGTCGAGTGTTGTGGAGATATGAGTCGGAGCAGCACTGGGGTCGGTCGGGTGAATGTGAACGGGTTTTGTCTCACCAGACGACTGGAACGCTGACTCTGTGGCGGGCTTCTTGGCCCGCAATAAGTCACTCAGATCTGCATTTTTCTGATACTCTTGCAGGTCCACCACTGTTATCTGAGCATCGGCAATCTTTGAGCCCTTCTGAAAGCACTCTTCTGCCTTTTTCTGATTGCCAGTGATGGTGATCACACCCTTGGGACCAGGCATCTTCAATTTGAGGTATACGTAACATGGTCGAGCCATGAACCGTGCATAAGCTGGCCTGCCCAAAATAGCGTGATAAGCACTCTGGAAATCCACGACTTCAAATGTTAGCTTTTCTTTGCGGAAATGCTTCGAATCGCCGAAAACCACATCAAGAGCTATTTGGCCGAGTGACTCAGCCTTCTTTCCAGGAATGACTCCATGGAAACTCATGTTGCTGGAACTGAGTCTGGACATCGGAATGCCCATTCCCTTCAGTGTCTCCGCATACAATATATTCAGTCCACTGCCACCATCCATCAGAACCTTAGTCAGTCGAGTGCCTTCGACGACTGGGTCGACCACCAAAGCTTGCCTCCCAGGGGTGGCTATGTGTGTCGGATGATCAGACTGGTCGAATGTAATGGCGGTCTGAGACCATTTCAGATAGTTGGGTGTCGCCGGAGCAACCATATTCACCACACGGTTGATAACTTTCAATCGACTTTTGCTCTCCACATTAGCAAAAATCATCAGGGTGGAATTGACATGGGGGTATCCTTCATCATTGTCCTCTTTGTCCTCAGCCTTGTCCGACTCCTTCTCCTTATCCTTGGGCTGTTTCCCTTGAAACTGCTGGATTAAGAGCCGGCACTGGCGAGTGGTATGTTTCGGGTAAATGAAGTTACCCTCTTCGTCTTTCTTCATGTGGATGTGGCATGGCAAATCCATCATGTCGTTTCCTTCCATGTCCTTCACCTTCGTGGGGTTCCAGGATCCTTTGGGCTTCCCTTTAAACTTGCCCTGAGTCACGGCCAAGGCTTCTCCAGGAGCAGCTGGCTCGGCTTTCCGCTTCTGCTTCCGACTGGAGTTTCCTTTTTCCGACTGGCTCGGCTTGTACTTGCCACTCCAGAGTCGATCATCTTCTTCACCATTGGCATATTTGGTGGCAATCTCCATCATTCAACTCAGGGTCGTGTCTCCGATCCGACCAAACTTCAAACTTAACTCTCTGTTCTTAACGCCTTCCTTAAAGGCACAGACTGCTTGATGATCAGATACGTTCTCCACCGTATGATGCAATGTGATCCACCTCTGGATGTAATCTCTCAGGGTCTCATTCGACTTTTGCACACAGACCTGCAGCTCTGTCAGTCCTGCTGGTCGCTTGCAAGTTCCCTCAAATGTCCTGACGAACACTCGGGCAAGATCTTCCCAAGTGTAAATGCTGCTAGGAGCCAACTGATTCAACCAGGCTCTGGCCGAACCCTCCAACATAAGCGGTAGGTGTTTCATGGCCACCTCATCATTGCCACCGCCAATCTGCACGGCCACTCGGTAGTCCTCAAGCCAAGTATCGGGCTTGGACTCACCAGTGAACTTACTCACCCCAGTCGCCAACCTGAAGTTGGGAGGGATCACCGCAGCTCTGATGGCTCTGCTAAAGCACTCTGGCCCTGAAACATGAATTCGGCTGCTGGTGGGGACATCTCCGTCATGGCCTTCTCGGTGAGCTCTGTTCCGGTCGACCAAACCTTGCACGATAATGGACCTCGCGTCAAAGCCTGGTTCCCTGGGGTCGACCGGAACTCTCCGCCCAACGCTGTGCTGGCGTCTGTCATCTTGCTGCCGAGGGGCATAAGACCCACCCCTTGGGGGAGGAGTGGGCACTCGACGCCGATCATCGCGATCGAGTCGGTCATCATACTGATCACGTCGACCCCCACGTCCCTCACGCCGCGGAGGCGATCTTGGGCTATGAGCCGACTGGACTGTATTCGCAGTGACGGATCGACTGTGAATCCTATTGCATGACTGTGATACAGCTGAATTCTGATCTCCTGCTGCCCGGAGCAAATCTCTGATCTGCATCAAGCCTCTGCCAGCCTTTGACTAAGAGGGCTGAATTGACTCCGCTATACGGGCTGCAGCTGCTAGATTCTGAATCGGGGTTCGATATACCTGAGTCGGTTGCGGAAAGAGTTGACGTCGACTGGAGTCTGGTACTCGTTGCCGCGCGCGCTCGTCAAGTGCTCCCTGGAGGTTCTCCAGTCGAGTGCACTCAACCAAGTTGGCCAAACGCGCATCCTCCAAGGCACGAGCCTCGGGGGTTTCTCCTACGATAGGAGTATGTAGAGCATCCATGTTCCGGCGGCGAAGATCTTCCCTTTGCAGAGAAGTGAGTGGCTCAGGTTGATACTCCTCGTGGACCTGAGTAGGGTCACCTCCGCCATCCGCTCCATTGGTGCGAGGGACGCCGGGAGGACTACGAGGCCCATTGACCATCAGGACCTCCGCCGCTGGATCACTGCTGTCGCACTCGGATGTAGTCTTTATGGAGCCAGTCGACAGATCGAACAAGCCGTAGAGAGATTCGTCGGGCTCAATCGCCGCGACTTGGGTGGTGGCCGATTGGCGAGCCACTGCGTGTCTCACCCACCGCCAAGGCCTCGACCGACCAGAGCGATTGCGCTAGCGGGAGATAGGGAGGGAGGACGACACAGGAGTCGACCGATACGGAGCCGACGGTTGCCGCAGCAGGACGCCGCGGACACATGCGCGAAAATGTGTCGCCCCGCGGACGGGAAGTGCGTCGATGTCGAGTGGAGCCTCCTGGAGCCAAGCAGAGTCATCGGCGATGAACGTGAGCGCTCCGAGACGGATCTCGCGGCCCTCGACCAGAACTCTGCCAGAAACCATGATGAAGGCGATCGGAACAATTGCAACTTCTCCAATAGTCGCTAAGACACCTGCCCCACGGTGGGCGCCAACTGTCGTGGTACTAAGACTGACAGTAGAATAGGGGGTAGGAATGGAGAGGCAAGATCCTAGCTATGGAGTAGTTGTATACGCAAGGGATTTACGAGTTCAGGCCCTTCTCGGAGAAAGTAACAGCCCTACGTCTTGGAGCCCGGAGGCGGTCGACTGGATTATATGCGTATGAATTACAGGGGTGCGAACCCTTCTGCCAGTGGAGGGGGGTGGCTTATATAGAGTGTGCCAGGACCCCAGCCAGCCCACGTAGCGGAGGGTTTAAAGTACATTAAGGTCTGGCGTTACTGGAAATGCCTTACATAAAGTATCATCACGACCATAAAGACTACTTAATTACAGACCGTTTGGATACAGAGTGGCTCTTGAACTCCTGGTGGTCGAGTGAGTCTTCATGGTCGAGTGTCTTCGAGTCCGTCGAGCGGAATCCTTCCATGTCGACTGCAAGGCAGTTTCTTCTAAAGATGTCCTTGGGGAGGGTACCTTGGACAGGTCCGTGACCCTACCCTAGGTACATGACTTCATCACCGGCCCCTCCCCTCCTCTCCTCCTTTATATACTGAGGCAAGGGGCACCCCATAGACACAACAATTGATCATTGATCTCTTAGCCGTGTGCGGTGCCCCCTCCACCATATTCCACCTCGGTAATATCGTAGTGGTGCTTAGGCGAAGCCCTGCGTCGGTAGCATCATCAACACCGTCATCACGCTGTCGTGCTGACGGAACTCTCCCGCAAAGCTCTGCTGGATCGGAGTTCGTGGGACATCATCGAGCTGAACGTGTGCTGAACTCGGAGGTGCCGTATACGTTCGGTACTTGATCGGTTGGATCGTGAAGATGTACGACTACATCAACCGCGTTGTGCTAACGCTTCCGCTTTTGGTCTACGAGGGTACGTGGACAACGCTCTCCCCTCTCGTTGCTATGCATCACCATGATCTTGCGTGTGCGTAGGAATTTTTTTGAAATTACTACGTTCCCCAACAGTGGCATCCGAGCCAGGTTTATGCGTAGATGTTATATGCACGAGTAGAACACAAGTTTTCGACAAGTTCAAGGTGTTGAATACAATGATATTTTCTCACTTGTATCGATGCTTAAAAGTCTGTCCAAATCATGTTAGCAATTGCCGCATTTTATGAAATTTGGCAAATGGATGTTAAAACTAAATTCCTTAATGGATTTCTTAAAGAAGAGTTGTATATGATGCAACCAGAAGGTTTTGTCAATCCGAAAGGTGCTAACAAAGTGTGCAAGCTCCAGTAATCCATCTATGGACTGGTGCAAGCATCTCGGAGTTGGAATATACACTTTGATGAGTTGATCAAAGCATATAGTTTTATACAGACTTGCGGTGAAGCCTGTATTTACAGGAAAGTATATGTGAATGACATATTGTTGATCAGAAATAATGTAGAATTTTCTGGAAAGCATAAAGGAGTGTTTGAAAGGAGTTCTTCAAAAGAAAGACCTCAATAAAGCTACTTACATATTGAGCATCAAGATCTATTGAGATAGATCAAGATGCTTGATAAGATTTTCAATGAGTACATACCTTGACAAGATTTTGAAGAAGTTCAAAATGGAACAATCAAAGAAAGAGTTCTTGCCTGTGTTGCAAAGGTGTGAAATTGAGTAAGACTCAAATCCCGACCATGGCAGAAAATAGAAAGAGAATGAAAGTCATTCCCTATGCCTCAGCCATAGGTTCTATAAACTATGCTATGCTGTGTACCAGACCTAGTGTATACCTTGCTCTGAGTTTGGCAAGGGAGTACAATTTTGATCTAGGAGTAGATCACTGGACAACAGTCAAGAATATCCTTAGTGAGGACTAAGGAATGTTTCTCGATTATGGAGGTGATAAAGAGTTCCTCGTAAAGAGTTACGTCGATGCAAGCTTTACACCGATCCAGATGACTCTAACTCTCAATCTGGATACATATTGAAAGTGGGAGCAATTAGGTAGAGTAGCTTCGTGCAGAGCATTGTAGACATAGAATATTTGCAAAATACATATGGCTCTGAATGTGACAGACCCGTTGACTAAACTTCCCTCACGAGCAAAACATGATCATACCTTAGTACTCTTGGGTGTTAATCACATAGCGATGTGAACTAGATTATTGACTCTAGTAAACCCTTTGGGTGTTGGTCACATGACGATGTGAACTATGGGTGTTAATCATATACAGATATGAATATTGGTGTTAAATCACATGATGATATGAACTAGATTATTGACTCTAGTGCAAGTGGGAGACTGAAGGAAATATGCCCTAGAGGCAATAACAAAGTTATTATTTATTTCCTTATTTCATGATAAATGTTTATTATTCATGCTAGAATTGTATTAACCGGAAACTTAGTACATGTGTGAATACATAGACAAACAAAGTGTCACTAGTATGCCTCTACTTGACTAGCTCGTTGAATCAAAGATGGTTAAGTTTCCTAGCCATAGACATGAGTTGTCATTTGATTAACAGGATCACATCATTGGAGAATGATGTGATTGACTTGACCCATTCCATTACCTTAGCACTTGACCGTTTAGTATGTTGCTATTGCTTTCTTCATGACTTATACATGTTCCTATGACTATGAGATTATGCAACTCCCGTTTACCGGAGGAACACTTTGTGTGCTACCAAACGTCACAACATAACTGGGTGATTATAAAGGTGCTCTATAGGTGTCTCCGAAGGTACTTGTTGAGTTACCGTATTTCGAGATTAGGATTTGTCACTCCGATTGTCGGAGAGGTATCTCTGGGCCCTCTCGGTAATGCACATCACTATAAGCCTTGCAAGCAATGTGACTAATGAGTTAGTTGCGGGATGATGCATTACATAACTAGTAAAGAGACTTGCCGGTAACGAGATTGAACTAGGTATTGAGATACCGACGATCGAATCTCGGGCAAGTAACATACCGATGACAAAAGGAACAATGTATGTTGTTATGCGGTTTGACCGATAAAGATCGTCGTAGAATATGCAGGAGCCAATATGAGCATCCAGGTTCCGCTATTGGTTATTGACCGGAGATGTGTCTCGGTCATGTCTACATAGTTCTCGAACCCGTAGGGTCCACACGCTTAACGTTCGGTCACGATTTATATTATGAGTTATGTGTTTTGATGTACCGAAGGTAGTTCGGAGTCCCGGATGAGATCGGGGATATGACGAGGAGTCTCGAAATGGTCGAGACGTAAATATTGATATTGGACGACTATATTCGGACTCAGAAAGGTTCCGAGTGATTCGGGTATTTATCGGAGTACCAAAGAGTTACGGGAATTCGTCGGGGAGTATATGGGCCTTATTGGGCTTTAGGGGAAAGAGAGAGGGGAGGCTGCGCGCCGCCCAAGGCCCAGTCCGAATTGGATTAGGGGGAGGGGCTGCGCCCCCTCCTTCCTTCTCTCCTCTCTTCCCTTACTTTGACTCCTACTCCTACTACATGGAAGGGGGGAATCCTACTCCCGGTGGGAGTAGGACTCCCCAGGGCGCGCCATAGAGAGGGCAGGCCCCTCCCCTCCTCTCCTCCTTTATATACTGAGGCAAGGGGCACCCCATAGACACAACAATTGATCATTGATCTCTTAGCCGTGTGCGGTGCCCCCTCCACCATATTCCACCTTGGTAATATCGTAGCGGTTCTTAGGCGAAGCCCTGCGTCGGTAGCATCATCAACACCATCATCACGCCATCGTGCTGACGGAACTCTCCCGCAAAGCTCTACTGGATCAGATTTCGTGGGACGTCATCGAGCTGAACGTGTGCTGAACTCGGAGGTGCCGTATGTTCGGTACTTGATCGGTTGGATCGTGAAGACATACGACTACATCAACCGCGTTGTGCTAACGCTTCCGCTTTCGGTCTACGAGGGTACATGGACAACGCTCTCCCCTCTCATTGCTATGCATCATCATGATCTTGCGTGTGCGTAGGAATTTTTTTGAAATTACTACGTTCCCCAACAAAGATATCACAACACAACTCTAGACACAAATTGAAATAATACAAGCTTTATATTACAAGCCAGGGGCCTCAAGGGCTCGATTACCTCAGCTTGAATACAAACGAGTCAGCGGAAGCAATAATATCTGAGTATAGACATAAGTTAAACAAGTTTGCCTTAAGAAGGCTAGCACAAAAGCAACATCGATCAAAAAGGCAAGGCCTCCTGCCTGGGAGCCTCCTAACTACTCCTGGTCGTCAGCGTCCGTCACGTGGTAGTAGGCACCCTCGGGGTAGTAGTAATCATCGGCGGTGGCAGCGGTCTCAGGGGCTCCATCATGTGGTTGCATCAAACGGATATGAGGGGAAAAATAAAGCAAAGAAAACGTGAGTACTCATCCGAAGTACTTAGCAAGCAAGGATCTACACTACACATGCAACATTATCAAAGGAAGGCTGTATATGTGGATTGAGCTACAGAAATGCCAGAATAGAGGGGAGAGTCTAGTCCTATCAAAGACTAGCATCTTCAAGCAGCTTCAGGCATCTTACAGCAACAGCGAAACATTAAGCCCTATATTTCTCTGTGTTCAACGGATGCTATTTGTTGTAAAAATATGCTTTGAGTGGAAGCGATCATGGAAGACTATATGATAGTTGAGTATGTGGGATTTGCTAAATCAAAGCTGTTACATAGACCCTTCCTAAAAATAAGATGAATTGCAATTATTTGATGACTGAGAACATAGTTTGTTAGTTTTCAAGAAAGTTTATGGTTTATACTTTAAACATGTGAATAGCTTGTTACTTGATCTTGAGAAGTTTTATGAGATGAGCTACTGTTTATGATATATAATGATGCTAGAAAAAGTGATTGAAATTATCATTGATCAAACTTGTGCACTTGGCAGCATTTCACATCAAAAATTCTGTTTTTATTATTTACCTACTCGAGGACGAGAAGGAATTAAACTTGGGAATGCTTGATATGTCTCCGACGTATCTATATTTTTTTATTATTTCATGCTATTATATTATCCATCTTGGATATTTTATATGCATTTATATGCTATTTTATATGATTTTTGGGGACTAACGTATTAACCTAGAGCCCAGTGTCAGTTTATGTTTTTTTCCTTGTTTTTGAGTTTTACAGAAAAGGAATACCAAACGGAGTCCAAATGACCTGAAAATTACGGTGGACTTTTTTGGACCAGATGAAGCCCCCGAAGCAAAAGAGTTGGGTCAGAAGAGCCATGAGGCCTCCACAAGGGTGGAGGGCGCACCCTAGGGCGTGCCCCCTGTCTTGTCATCGCCTCGTGGACCCCCCTGACTTGTTCTCGACGCCAAAAATTCCTGTAAATATATAAACCCCCAGAAATAAACCTAGATCGGGAGTTCTGCCGCCGCAAGCCTCTGTAGCCACGAAAAACCTCTCGGGACCCTGTTCCGGCACCCTGACGGAGGGGGAATCCATCACCGGTGGCCATCTTCATCATCCTGGCGCTCTCCATGACGAGGAGGTAGTAGTTCACCCTCGGGGCCAAGGGTATGTACCAGTAGCTATGTGTTTAATCTCTCTCCCTCGTGTTCTTGATTTGGCACGATCTTGATGTACCGCGAGCTTTGCTACTATAGTTGGATAATATGGTGTTTCTCCCCCTCTATCTTCTTGTGATGAATTGAGTTTTACCTTTGAGGTTTCACTATTATCGGATTGAATACTATTATGGATTTGAGAACACTTGATCTATGTCTTGCGTGGGATACCCGTGGTGACAATGGGGTGTTCTATTGATTCACTTGATGTATGTTTTGGCACTCAACTCGCGGATTCCCGAGGTGACATTGGGGTAATCTATGCATAGGGGTTAATGCACGTTTTCGTCCTTGTTTCTCCTGCAGGAATCTTGGGGCACTCTTTGAGGTTCTTTGTGTTGGATTGAATATTATGAATCTGAAGTTGTTTGTTGCATATCGTATAATTGACCCACGGGTACTTATGGTGACATTGGAGTATCTAGGTGACATTAGGGTTGATTGATGTGTGTCATATGGTGTTATTTTACTACGAACTCTAGGGCTGTTTGTGACACTTATAGGAATAGTTCAATGGATTGATCGGAAAGAATAACTTTGAGGTGGTTTCGTACCCTACAAGCAATTTCCTCTTATGTTCTCCGCGATAGGAACTTTGGAGTGACTTTTGTCGCACATTGAGGGATTGCCATATGATCTAATTATATTATCATTGTTGAGAGAACTTGCACTAGTGAAAGTATGAACCCTAGGCCTTGTTTCCACGCATTGCAACACCGTTTTTACTCACTTTTATCGCTTGCTACCTTGCTGTTTTTATATTTTCAAATTACAAAAACCTATATCTACTATCCATATTACATTTGTATCACCATCTCTTCGCCGAACTAGTGCACCTATACAATTTACCATTGTATTGGGTGTGTTGAAGACACAAGAGACTCTTTATTATTTGGTTGCAGAGTTCTTTGAGAGAGGTCATCTTCATCCTATGCCTCCCGCGGATTGATAAACCTTAGGTCATCCTCTTGAGGGAAATTTGCTACTGCCCTACAAAACTCTGCGCTTGGAGGCCCAACACGAGTCTACAAGAAGAAAGTTGCGTAGTAGACATCACTACTCTGCCTCTATCTTCGCATCGAGTTCGGCGAAGAGCGCGTCGGACTCTGCCTGCTCCCAACGGAGGAACACCCGGTTGCCCTCCAAATATGCCTCATCCTGGATGGACTCTAGGATGGCCTGTTGCCCCGACATCTCCTCTGAGTGGGCGACGACGAACTCCGCCTCCACCTGCTCCATGTTGAAGCCTGGCAGCTGCTGCTCCGACTGCTCCGGCTGCTCCGCCCCCTCCACCTCCATCAGAGGCATCTTCTCCTCCTCCTCTTCCCCCGACCGCTCATCCTCCTCCTCTGGCTTCGGCGAGTCCGGAGGCAGCCAGGCAGTGATGCCGGCGGCGCGCGCGACTTGCCTCGCCCGTTTCTCCTGCTGGATCTCGGCGCCGCGCTCCGGCATCAGCATGGTGTAGTAGGTGATCTTACGCCAGACTATGGCGGAGTGCCGGGGCGTGAGCGACACGTCGGACCACGGGCAAAGCATCGGAGCGGGGGAGGAAGGAGGTGGATGGGCTTGGACTGGCGGCTGTGGAGAAGGGGGTGGATGGGTTAGGGTTGTGAGACGCCGGCCGGCTTAAAAAGCCGGATTTGGTCTTGGGCGGCGAGCCATAGTGGCATCACGCGGCGTTCACACCGCGGCGACGGACACGACGTCCGTCGAACCGCCAGGTTTCTGCGCGTTACCGCGTGGGACACAGCCGTCAGACCGACGTGGCGGGCGTGCCCGGGCGCCCATATTTGGGATGGATATGAGGGGTGCCACTCAACCCGGACGTTTGAGACCCGTTTGAGGCGTCCGGCAGAGTCGAAATTTCGTGACAGATCAGTGACCAGGCGAGCATCTACAGTCACACATTTCAAACCCTCCTCAAACGTCCGGGCAGACCGATTAGTCACTGATCGGTCATGAAATTTCGACCCAGTCAGACGCCTCAAACATACTTCAAATGACCGGGCTGACGACATCCCTCATAACCCCGAGCGCGTTCGCGAGCGTTTGATGGGTCCGATTTGCCCAGCCCGGTTGTAGATGCTCTCAGAAGTCTGATGCTGTAGTATGCAGGATCAACCACCAGATTTTGTTAGTCTGATAAAGTCGCATTTGCCTCAAAATGCAAGATGAATAAGTCGCTTTTTTTTTTGCCTAAAAGAGGAGAAATGGAGAATCCGCCGTCCATCTTAAACCGCCGGGCCTCCGCATTAAACACCCGCCTCTCTCTCTCCTCGGGACCTCCGCCACGCGCCGCAGCCGTCGGAGAAAAAAACGCTTACAAAAGCACCGCGAATCTCAAGGTGGGAAATCCACCAATCCAATCGGACGAAGGAAAAGAGAAAATTCCCACCACCGACCGCGTCACGCGCGCGCACGCGCACCCGCGCTGAGAACGGCCCACCGCCCACGCGCCCCGCGGCCAGCCGACGCGTCCTCGCGCGCATGCCGCCGCCCAGCCTGACCGCCGCGCACGACCGGGTCGCCGCCACCTCCGCCGCGAACGGCCACGCGGGGCCGGACGCGCGCCGCCGCGCGGGCAAGGGCAAGAAGGTCCACCCGCTGCCGGCCGACGGGGCCGCGATGGGGGACGGCGGCGAGAGGCTGGCGGGCGGGAGGAGGCCCGCGGACTGGCTGTCGCCGTCCGGGGTGGCCGGCATCCTGCGGCGGCACCCGCTGCCGGTGCTATTCGCGTGCGGGCTGCTGCTCTTCATGGGCGTGGAGTACACCATCCCCATGGTCCCCGCCGCCGCGCCGCCGCTCGACCTCGGCTTCCACGCCACCGCCGCCATGCACGCCGGGATCGCCGCCCGCCCCTGGCTCAACTCCCTCCTCGCCGCGCTCAACACGGTGAGCGTACTTCCCTGACATGCCTAGATCCGATCGGTGAATGGACCTAGTTCGTGCCGATCTAATCTGCTCCAGTAATTCCCAGCATTTTTTACCTTTCACTTTTGACCTGCAATGTTACCCTCTCATTGTCATTAACCAAACGTGAAGGCAACCTGCGCTTTCGGTTGAGCAGAACGGGCTACATTGTAGCCACTCACACCAGAAAGTGGAAACTAGACACTAGACGACACCAACATCTCACAACTTTCACATGACCATATGTCTTCTCGTGCAGACTTTGATTACTTCTTCATATTTTTCTAGATGGAATTTGTTTCACAATTGTCCTCCTGTGTCTACGTTGTTCTTCAGAACTTTCGCGCGCGCTGTCCACGCAGCAGTCTAATCCCAGTTTGAGCACTACTAGTACCCACATTTACAACTGGTTAAAAATTTAATACGCGTCGATGGCAGTTGCACATCAACATCTATCGCTTTAATTTATAGGAATGATGATGTATAGGCTCTGGTACTGTGACAACAAGTGAATCTTTGTGAATTGTCGCTCCTGGTGATGAGGGAAGCAAAAGTAGCTGGTATCCACAAATGCAAGAAACTGACGAACGGTGTTTTATTTGGATGACCCGACGAACGGTGTTGGGTGGCTTGGCTCACCCAAAACCGATAAGATCAAGAACATCATCGTCATGCATTCTTCACATACCCATGGATTTCCTGATAAGATACTGCATCTGGCTAGATAGCTACCCGGTCCCCACTGCAATTGCCACTAGTTGCTAGTGTTGCCATGACGGAATCCATCCTGAATGTGACGTGCGATCTTCTCATGTGCAGGTGTTCGTCGCGATGCAGGCCGCATACATCCTGTGGGCCGTCCTCGCCGAGCAGCGGCCGCGGGCCGCCATCGCCACGCTCATGATGTTCACCTGCCGTGGCCTGCTCGGCTGCTCCACGCAGCTGCCCCTGCCGGCGGAGTTCCTGGGCTCCGGGATGGACTTCCCCGTGGGGAACGTGTCCTTTTTCCTCTTCTACTCCGGGCACGTCGCCGGCGCGGTGATCGCGTCCATCGACATGCGCCGCGTAGGACGGCGCAGGCTGGCGGTGCTCTACGACACGCTCAACCTGCTGCAGTTCGTCAGGCTGCTTGCGTGCAGAGGGCATTACACCATTGACCTGGCCGTCGGTGTCGGCGCCGGTCTCCTCTTCGACATGCTCGCCGGCTGGTACCTGGACAGCAAGAACGTCGACAGCGGCGACAACCGTTGCTGCAGCAGCTGCCAGAAGACTCTCGTCTCACAGAAGCTTACATCATAGGCCTATCAATGGCCGTGGAATTGCAGTGGACTGGACATGATCCAAGTCATTTTTTAGAATGCTACTTACGGATATGTAATTGTGTAACTGTGTTTGTCCTATGTAAGTTGCAACATCTTCTGAAATGCAAGCATCAGAAGCTTAAAGTACATCAGAAGACAGGAACCAGCACAGGAACCAAGCTGGGAAGTGGCAACAGATGGCAAAGGTCAAGATGCACCATTTATTTCTGATGGAAGGATGGTGCTCCCAAGATTATTTTTGCACCCATGTTACAGGATGATTTACTCCTAGCTTAGAGGACATACATATGACAGTACATTGCCAAAGTATACAACAGGTGAATCGGTGGTTATTTCTATCTAGTATACATCGGTTGCTTCTTCTACCTCAGTCTTGCGCCATGGAACTGGTCACCCACAAACAACAGCAGGCTGGTCAAGCAAACATCGCAAACACTGAAATGGATCATCAGTTTCATCACAGCAACACGCATCTGTTGTGCCACGCCGCTGATATCTTACTCGAACACCGTTATTTATGGTCGCCATCGGCAGACCCATTCTGTTCACCGAGCTTGTGGAACTCGGCCTGGATGACCTCCACAATCATGGCGTCATCGGGGTCTTGGTCGGGGATGTCTACATGCAAAGAACCCTGCTTGATGAGTTCCTGATTCAACGCCTGCTGCTCAATGTAATGGTAGAGCTCCTGGTGGAAAGGGTGGTCGAGCGAGAAGCAGTCATCAACGCTGCTCATTGGAACTTTTGATGAACCCTCACGTCGACAGAAATGGGGGATGGAGGAATGGTCCATGATCTGCAAAGTCCAAATAAATGGTCCATGGAGGTCTCATTTTCTGGTTTCTCTTGATTAATTAGAGTGCAATAATGTCTTGATGAGCAACGAGTGATGAAAATAGCACTAGCAAGTAATCTTACCTTTAGGAGCTCATCTTTCCCACGACCATTCAAAACATGAACCTTCTTTCTTGTCCTCTCTTGCAGTAGAGGTTTCACAACCTAGTAACAAAATTAAATGACTATTGGGTCTTTGAAACTAAAATTACTAAATTACTGGTACAATGAAAATCTTAGGCATCAATACCTTCCAACACGCTGAGAATATATATGGAGTATTTACAATATAATACGTCTCGGCCTTTTCAGGGTAATTCAGTTCATCGACAGCAGATATTGCAGTCAAAATCTGCAATCCAACAACAGATAGTATCATAAATATGGAATAGCGTACACAACATGCAGATCTTATGCAAATATTTAGCTTTCTAAAAAACGGTTCTTGTCCCTGTCACCTTTGGATGTCATAAACACCCATGTATTTTCCACTTCTGTATGCATAAAAGCGTAAAAATATGACATGTTCATTCAGATCATACCTTCAATAGGCTCAGTGCTGACAACTTCAGACCAGTCATATCAAGAACCTTTATACAGGTGGTTATAGGTCGCCTAAACTTCTTCGTCGCCATAGGCTATGGAACATAAGCAAGGAAAGCAGGTGTTATTCAATCTCAAATGAACTAGATGATCTTGGCCATGTAAAGATTAGTTGCACACTCACCAGAATAATACGATCACGGTACTCATTGATCTGAATATGAGATTGCACATAGTAATGGACCTGAAAATGCAACATACTATCATTCTTAAGCACATAAAGAACGACAGATTGAATCTTCATGCCTATAAATCCAGTAGGAATGCATTTCCAATTGCATTAATATTGCAATTTGGTAATTATCTTTAATTGACATGGATGCAAGCTGACAAACTAAACACTCATCAGAACTGTATCCACAGAGGCGAAAGTGAAAACATCTGATTTGCACAAGAAGTATATGGTCAATTACCGAAGCTTTGTCATATGTGCTCTGTCCAACACCAAAGGCAAATACTGGGACACCCTGGAAAAGGCAAAGGAAAGTTCGAGTATTAAATAACTTTAAGGTTACCTATATTACAACTAACTATGGCCTGGACGTGATTATTTGTATCTCATAAAGACCCACAATGACCAAGGTAATAGTGTTTTCATAGAGATCTGTAGTTTCAAAACGCAACATCATGTCATCAGTAGTTCAGGACACCATTCTCCCAAACATTTCTGATCAAAGAAGTTCAAAGCTGGACCCTTTCTCAAATCTGTTTCCGCTGATTGTTCGATATACATATATCCTTTACTAGTGCAACTAGACATGTATCTTACGTTTTTGAAGGTGGGCGTATCTTATGTTATACAAGATCAGAAACGTATCTACAATGATAATTCAAGGATATAGTAGTATCAAAAGACAGCCGTATAAATAAGTGCTGGTGCACAGCATTGTAAGCAAGGAACAAATAACTGCATCAGGTTTAGCTATGTACAAATTTGCATGTTAGATAACACATTATGATGAAACAAGTTCTAGAAAAGTGAAAGGATAGGCCCAACAATGTAAGGAAATAAAAGATGACTGGCTTAAGACAGCTATACCTCCTTTGAGTATCCTGATAGCCCAACAAGCTGTGATTCTCGTATCGATCTATACAAATCTACTGGGATTATAGGTTTCTGCAATTGTCCAACACATGCATATGATCAATAATAGGAAAAACTAAACAGAGAATTAGATATAACTCTGCATCGCAGAAAAATGGTTGCTCACCTCCAGTATACTGTCAATTTCATTTTGTATCCTCCAATTCAAACAATCTACAAGCTGGCAAAAACAAAATATACTTAACCAGTCAAGTAATCCATGGAACATTTACTTCAGCATTAATCAAGTAGGGGAAAATGTAAGCCAAGACCTTACCATTTTATGAGCATTAGTTACATGCCACTCTCTAGCTTTAAGGAAGCGCACTAGTGTCTCTGTTGGATAGCCCTGGTGCACATTCTGTAAAGGGAAATTCGTGTAATTAAGAACCCAACTCCCATCAAAAGCTACTTTACGATCTCTAATAGTAACAAATTCTTTGGAAAAATGAAAGAGCTGAAATGCAACCAATATGGTTTATAGTTCTCCCCGATATGGTTGTATGTAACACTGCGATTATTTTGAAATCTTTAGAGTATGGTATTCTAACAGCAACTATAGTTCATGGTACTTTTTCCACGAAGCTAAGAGCTGTAGGCAGTATTTTCTTTGAAGGCGGCGGCTGTGAACGTTGCTCTTTTTGGCCTTTTTAGGCCTCTGTGTTGTGCTGCACATTGGCTATGTGCATCCTCGACACTTTGTCATCATGTTATTGCAGAGGTCAGTTTTACTTTATTTGTATCAGCTGGATGCATTAATAAAATTGCTTCTTCGTAAAAAAAGTTCATGGTTCCTCCGGTCCTACCGATATAGTTAGTATGTAACACTGAGCTTAATTTGAAATCCAAAATATTTTATTATTTGTATATTGTTGTAGGCACTCCTAGTCATTATTAGTGTTTACATATGCTAGTATCCCAATTCCCAATAACAGCAGGACCTAAAACTAGAAGGAAAACTTAAACAGAGTAAGCAGACATGATCAGATGCTAGTTCAATCATAGAAGACAGGATTCCAGATGTAAGTGGCAGGTATATGCTTATCTTGACTTTCTTTCTCCTTTTTCCCATGGCAGAATCTTATGCTATAAATGTCAGGTTTTCTTATGACGGGAGGATATAGAATCTTAGCCCTTAAAAGTCGGGTTTCGTTATCAGTGAAAGAATCAATATTCGTTTCCCATACAAGCCCCAGAAATAGACTATGCATAGTGCGCATTCATGGTACGATGAGCAATTATAGATCTTCCACAAGTATGAAAATAAACATAACGAATTCGCATGCATTGGCTACTTTGAAAAGCCAGATATATTCTCTGAGACCGGAATTGGCTCATTTCCCCTATAAAGTGCTTATATTACTTGGTAGTAGTTCCATGTGCTAGTACTTTGCCTGCCTAATGGAGAATTTCAGCACAATAATTATGCTTCAAAGTAGCACTTTCCATCTTGATTCCAGCTCCACTAGATAAGAGATTCTGCTCCGGAATAAGTTGACATCTCCTACTGATCAGCACTCAGGGCGTGCAAAAGCCTTAGTCTTAGGGAGCATTTCAGTAACCACAAAGCATAGAAAATGCAAGCAATTTTCTGGGATAGGATGTGTATCAACCTGAGACCAGTGCCACCATACTAGCAGACTAAAAAGCGCGGAAATGAAATTATGCCGGAGAACTTGGAGCCTCTGCTAGAGGAATCTGTACTGGCCAGATCCCAGATGGCAAGGAAATTTTAGTGCGGAATACATTGTTACCAACTAATTGGGAGACTCAATGCCCCAACAAAAGATCAGGAGGCTTCGAGTGCGAACACCTCACCATCCACTAGTTGACTCAGTGGAGGTGAGATCAGAACAATTCCATGAGAGATGAGACACACCCCTCACCTCATTGTCCAGCCACTCAAAATTACCCCCCAAAAAAATCCCAAACGTGTGGCCTACACCAAAGAACAAAATAATACCTTGCGTCGACATGCAAGCAATAGCGCGGCAACTTTCCCTACCGAAAATCTATCATATCATACCATGCATACCATATACAGATTGCTTATAGCAGTAGTTCATCGATATTCAGTAAACCACACGTGATCCAGCATGTTATCAACTACTCTACATGCTCTGTTCCAACTTGCAAACTAAAAGTGGCCAGCAGGCTTGGAGATTAGATAGTGACTGATATCAACCATCTATCGCCGGCCAAACAAGTGGTCCTGGTTTTTGACCTTCCCCTACTTTTCGGCAAGATGAGAAATTGTTTTTTGTTCGGTAAACAATGTAATAAGTAATGTTATGATGCAGAGGCCGGGGATAATGAAAGTTTCCATCGTCTAAAAATTCATCTCCCCTGACCCATTTGAACCGAGATTGGGTTTGGAGACCGCTGAGCTGAACTGAAGTAAGCAATTGTCTACAGTCCAAGTGAAGCAGAAAACAGAGTACTCTAAAGGCATGCATACAGAAGCTGGAAAGAAGGAACAGAGAGGAAGAGGAAGATCCAGCATACCTGGAACGTCTTCTTGAGCGGCTCCTCGACTGCAGAAAACCCAGAACAAGAGGCGCAAGGTAGTCAGCATTCAGCAGTCAACACCGAGCAGACGCATGGCGGGTATTACCAAAACTCGATACGTCGAAATGTCAGGACCGGGGGAGGAGAAGAGAAGGGCCGCTCTTGCGCTAACCTTGGTCGAGGAGGCGGGCGAGCTGCTGGACGGCGTCGTCGCAGGCGGCTCCCATTGCGCGCGCTCGCAGCTCGCTCGGGGAGGCGGGGCGGGGGCGGAGCGGCCGATTCTACGGGGTTTTTGGGCGCGGATTCGAGGGAAAGACGTTGGGGTTCAGGGGGCGGTGGTGGAGGGGGAGGGAGGAGACGGTCTCCTCCGAGTCGTCGGTCGACCGGCTCTTCTCCTGGTCGGTGGGTCGGTTTGTCGTTGCGGGACGACTTTGGGTTGGGAGTCCGTCCACTTCAGCCGCTGCTATTATAGGCGCGCAATCCGGTGGGGTGCAGTTTTCTTTTCGTTTCTTGTTTTTCTGGGCATGTAGTTTTTTTCTTCTTTTTGCAGGGATTTTGGGCATGCAGTTCAGTTGGGTACGGACTCTGTCACCTCTCGCGAGTCGGATACACACACTATTATTCAGAATACCAGACTTAGTATTTTGGTACGTATAGGTGATTTTTTTAAGAAACATATAAATAATACACATAGGCCGATGTTTTTTTTACGGGTAAAAAACTTTATATCTCAGATAATAGACATATGGTTTACAAGAAGCTGAGAAATAAAATCGGGATCACACTTGATCAGATGGATGGTATTTTTTTTGTTTGTTTGAAGAGTTGGTCGACGCACGACTCGGAGGAGACCGTCCCCCCCCCCCCCCCCCCCCTCTCCCCACGGTCCACCGCCCCCGAACATGAACGTCTTTCCCTTGCTGGCTGCCCCTTTGAATCTACATCTTATTGTCCTAGAGCCAAGCTCCAACTTAGGGAGTAAGAGCATCTACACGCCCCAAACCCGCATACGCCCGGGCGGGCCGTTCGGTGACCGTTTTTTGACCCAGACAACCCCCTCAAACGGGCCTCAAACAGCCAGACTAACCGGCACCCCTCATATCCAGCACAAATATGAGGCGAATATGTGGGCGCTCGAGCACGTCCGCCACATAGGACTGACGAAGGGGGTCTCACGCGGACTCGCCCGGAAAACGGCGTTCGACAGGTGCCTCCTCCGTCGCCGTGTGGCGCCGCTCCAGCTCGCCGTTCGAGAGCAAATCTGCCTATTTAACCCGGACAGAGTCCCGCAACCCTAGTCCATCCACCTCCCCTCTCTCTGCGTCGCCGGTACGAGCCCATCCACCTCTTCCCTCTCCCGCTCCAGCGCTCTGCCCATGCTTCGATGGTCCGCCATGGTCCGGAGTAAGATAACCTACTACGCAATGCTCACGCCAGAGCGCCGCGCCGAGATCCAACAGGAGATCCGAATGAGACAAGCCGCGCGCGTAGCCCGCATCGCTGCCGAGCTGTCTCCTAACTCGTCGGAGCCGGGGGAAGAGGAGGAGCTGGCTCCGATGGAGGTGGATGAGGCGGAGCAACAGCTGCTGGGCTTCAACATGGAGCAGGTGGAGGCGGAGTTCACCGTCGCCCAGTCCGACGAGATGGCGGAGCAGCAGGCCATCCTGTAGTCCATCCAGGATGAGGCCTATGTGGGAGTGTTGGAAATATGCCCTAGAGGCAATAATAAAATGGTTATTATTATATTTCCTTGTTCATGATAATTGTCTATTGTTCATGCTATAATTGTATTAACCGAAAACCGTAATACATGTGTGAATACATAGACCACAACATGTCCCTAGTGAGCCTCTAGTTGACTAGCTCGTTGATCAATAGATGGTTATGGTTTCCTGACCATAGACATTGGATGTCATTGATAACGGGATCACATCATTAGGAGAATGATGTGATGGACAAGACCCAATCCTAAGCATAGCACAAGATCGTGTAGTTCGTTTGCTAAATGCTTTTCTAATGTCAAGTATCATTTCCTTAGACCATGAGATTGTGCAACTCCCGGATACCGTAGGAATGCTTTGGGAGTGCCAAACGTCACAACGTAACTGGGTGGCTATAAAGGTGCACTACGGGTATCTCCGAAAGTGTATGTTGGGTTGGCACAAATCGAGACTGGGATTTGTCACTCCGTGTGACGGAGAGGTATCTCTGGGCCCACTCGGTAATGCATCATCATAATGAGCTCAATGTGACTAAGTAGTTAGTCACGGGATCATGCATTACGGAACGAGTAAAGTGACTTGCCGGTAACGAGATTGAACGAGGTATTGGGATACCGACGATCGAATCTCGGGCAAGTAACGTACCGATTGACAAAGGGAATTGCGTACGGGATTGATTGAATCCCCGACATCGTGGTTCATCCAATGAGATCATCGTGGAACATGTGGGAGCCAACATGGGTATCCAGATCCCATTGTTGGTTATTGGCCAGAGAGCTGTCTCGGTCATGTCTGCATGATTCCCGAACCCGTAGGGTTTACACACTTAAGGTTCGGTGACGCTAGAGTTGTTATGGGAATTAGTGTGCAGTTACCGAATGTTGTTCGGAGTCCCGGATGAGATCCCGGACGTCACGAGGAGTTTCGGAATGGTCCGGAGGTAAAAATTTATATATGGGAAGTCCTATTTTGGCCACCGGAAAATGTTCGGGATTTTTCGGCATTGTACCGGGAAGGTTCTAGAAGGTTCCGGAGTGGGGCCCACCTGCATGGGGGGGCCCACATGAACGTGGGTAGTGGGGGCAAGGCCCCACACCCCTGGTCAAGGCGCACCAAGATCCCCCTTAGAAGGAATAAGATCATATCCCGAAGGGATAAGATCAAGATCCCTAAAAAGGGGGATAACAATCGGCCAGTCTCTCCCACTTTAGTCGGATCGGATTCAATGAAAAGGGTCCTTATGAAGGGTAAATAGCAATTGGCATATCACCGTTGTGGCTTTTGCGTAGGTAAGAAACGTTCTTTCTAGAAACCCATAGCAGCCACGTAAAACATGCAACAACAATTAGAGGTCGTCTAACTTGTTTTTGCAGGGTATGCTATATGACGTGGTATGGCCAAAAGAATGTGATGAATGATATGTGATGTATGAGATTGATCATATTCTTGTAATAGGAATCACGACTTGCATGTCGATGAGTATGACAACCGGCAGGAGCCATAGGAGTTGTCTTTATTTATTTATGGCCTGCGTGTCACTGAATAACGCCATGCAATTACTTTACTTCATTGCTAAACCGTTAGCCATAGTAGTAAAAGTAATAGTTGGCGAGACAACTTCATGGAGACACGATGATGGAGATCATGATGATGGAGATCATGGTGTCATGCCGGTGACGATGATTATCATGGAGCCCCGAAGATGGAGATCAAAAGGAGCAAAATGATATTGGCCATATCATGTCACTTTTTGATTGCATGTGATGTTTATCATGTTTATGCATCTTATTTGCTTAGAACGACGGTAGTAAATAAGATGATCCCTCATAATAATTTCAAGAAAGTGTTCCGCCTAACTGTGCACCGTTGCGAAAGTTCGTTGTTTCGAAGCACCATGTGATGATCGGGTGTGATAGATTCTAACATTCACATACAACGGGTGTAAGCCAGATTTACACACATGAAACACTTAGGTTGACTTGACGAGCCTAGCATGTACAGACATGGCCTCGGAACACAATAGACCGAAAGGTCGAACATGAGTCGTATAGTGGATACAATCAACATGAAGATGTTCACCGATGATGACTAGTCCATCTCACGTGATGATCGGACACGGCCTAGTTGACTCGGATCATGTATCACTTAGATGACTAGAGGGATGTCTATCTGAGTGGGAGTTCATAAGATGAAGTTAATTATCCTGAACATAGTCAAAAGGTTTTTGCAAATTATGTCATAGCTCGCACTTTAGTTCTACTGTTTTAGATATGTTCCTAGAGAAAATTTAGTTGAAAGTTGATAGTAGCAATTATGCTGACTGGGTCCGTAAACTGAGGATTGTCCTCATTGCTGCGTAGAAGGCTTATGTCCTTAATGCACCGCTCGGTGTGCTGAACCTCGAACGTCGTCTGTGGATGTTGCGAACATCTGAAATACACGTTTTGATAACTACATGATAGTTCAGTAATGTTAAACGATTTAGAATTGAGGCACCAAAGACAATTCCGAAACGTCGCGGAACATATGAGATGTTTCGAGGGCTAAAATTGGGATTTCAGGCTCGTGCCCACGTAAAGAGGTATAAGACCTCCGACGAGTTTCTTAGCCTGCAAACTAAGGGAGAAAAGCTCAATCGTTGAGCTTGTGCTCGGATTGTCTGAGTACAACAATCACTTGAATCGAGTGGGAGTTAATCTTCCAGATGAGATAGTGATGTTTCTCCAAAGTCATTGCCACCAAGCTGCTAGAGCTTCGTAATGAACTATAACATATCAGGGATAGATATGATGATCCTTGAAATATTCGCGATGTTTGACGCCGCGAAAGTAGAAATTAAGAAGGAGCATCAATTGTTGATGGTTAGTGAAACCACTAGTTTCAAGAAGGGCAAGGGCAATAAGGGATACTTCATGAAATGGCAAATCAGTTGCTGCTCTAGTGAAGAAACCCAAGGTTGAAACCAAACCCGAGACTAAGTGCTTCTGAAATAAGGGGAACGGTCACTGAAGCGGAACCACCCTAGATACTTGGTAGATGAGAAGGCTAGCAAGGTTGACAGAAGTATATTGGATATACACTGTATTAAATGTGTACTTTACTAGTACTCCTAGTAGCACCAGGGTATTAAGATACCGGTCCGGTTACTAAGTGTTAGTAACTAGAAATAAAAAGCTACGGAATAAACGGAGACTAGCTGAAGGTGAGATGACGATATGTGTTGGAAGTGTTTCCAAGGTTGATGTGATCAAGCTTCGCATGCTCCCTCTACCATCGAGATTTGTGCTAAACCTAAATAATTGTTATTTGGTGTTTGTGTTGAGCATAGACATGATTGGATTATGTTTATCGCAATACGGTTATTCATTTAAGGAGAATAATGGTTACTCTGGTTATTTGAATAATACCTTCAATGGTCTTGCACCTAAAATGAGTTTATTGAATCTCGATCATAATGATACACATGTTCATGCAAAAAGATATAAGATAGTAATGATAGTACCACATACTTGTGGCACTGTCATTTGAGTCATATTGGTATAAAACGCATGAAGAAGCTCCATGATGATGGATCTGTGGACTCACTCGTTTTTGAAAAGTTTGAGACATGCGAACCATGTCTATTAGTATGTACGCATGAAGAAACTCCATGCAGATGGATCATTTGGACTCACTTGATTTTGAATCACTTGAGACATACAAATCATACCACATGGGCAAGATGACTGAAAAGCCTCGTTTTCAGTAAGATGAAACAAGAAAGCAACTTGTTGGAAGTAATACATTTTGATGTATGCAGTCCAATGAGTGCTGAGGCACGCAGTGGATATCGTTATGTTCTTACTTTACAGATGATTTGAGTAGATGCTGAGTATATTTACTTGATGAAACACAAGTCTGAATTATTGAAAGGTTCAAGTGATTTCAGAGTGAAGTTGAAGATCGTTGTGACAAGAGGATAAAATGTCTATGATATGATCATAAGAGATGAATATCTGAGTTACGAGTTTGGCACACAATTAAAACATTGTGGAAATTGTTTCACAACTAATACCGCCTGGAACACCATAGTGTGATGGTGTGTCCGAACATCATAACCGCACCCTATTGGATATGGTGCATACAATGATGTCTCTTATCGAATTACCACTATCGTTTATGGGTTAGGCATTAGAGACAACCGCCTTCACTTTAAATAGGGTACCACGTAATTCCGTTGAGACGACATCGTATGAACTATGGTTTAGAGAAACCTAAGTTGTCGTTTCTTAAAAGTTTGGGGCTGCGACGCTTATGTGAAAAAGTTTTAGGCTGATAAGCTCGAACCCAAAGCGGATAAATGCATCTTCATAGGACACCCAAAAACAGTTGGGTATACCTCCTGTCTCAGTTCCGGAAGCAAAAGGGATTGTTTCTAGAATCGGGTCCTTTCTCGAGGAAAGGTTTCTCTCAAAAGAATTGAGTGGGAGGATGGTGGAGACTTGATAAGGTTATTGAACCGTCACTTCAATTAGTGTGTAGCAGGGCACAGGAAGTTGTTCCTGTGGCGCCTACACCAATTGAAGCGGAAGCTGATGATATTGATCATGAAACTTCGAATCAAGTCAGTACCAAACCTCGTAGGTCGACAAGGATGCGTACTACTTCAGAGTGGTACTTAATCCTGTCTTGGAGGTCATGTTGCTAGACAACAATGAACCTACGAGCTATGGAGAAGCGATGGTGGGCCCGGATTCCGATGAATGGCTCGAGGCCATAAAATCCGAGAGAGAATCCATGTATGAAACCAAAGTATAGACTTTGGAAGAACTACTTGATGGTCGTAAGGTTGTTGGGTACAGAATTTTAAAAGGAAGATGAACAATGATGGTAAGTATCACCATTAAGAAAGCTCGACTTGTCATTAAGATGTTTTCCGACAAGTTCAAGGAGTTGACTATGATGAGACTTTCTCACTCATAGCGATGCTAAGAGTCTGTTGAAATTATATTAGCAGTTCCTGCACTATTTATGAAATCTTGCAGATAGGATGTCAAAACATTGTTTCCTCAACGATTTTCTTGAGGAAAGGTTGTATGTGATATAACCAGAAGGTTTTGTCAATCCTAAAAGATGCTAACAGTATGCAAAGCTCCAGCAATCCTTCTAAGGACTGGAGTAAGCATCTCGGAGTTGGAATATATGCTTTGATGAGATGATCAAAGATTTTGGGTTTATACGAAGTTTATTGGAAACTTGTATTTCCAAAGAAGTGAGTGGGAGCACTATAGCATTTCTGATGAGTATATGTTGTTGACATATTGTTGATCGGAAATGATGTAGAATTTCTGGAAAGCATATAGGGTTATTTGAAAAGTGTTTTTCAATGGAAAAACATGTATTAAGATACTTGAACATTGAGATAGATCAAAAATCGCTTGATAGTACTTTCAAATGAATACGCACCGTGACAAGATTTTGAAGGAGTTCAAAATAGATCGGCAAAGAAGGAGTTCTTGGCTGTGTTATAAGGTGTGAGTATTGAGTAAGACTCAAGACCTGACCACGACTGAAGAGAGAGAAAGGACGAAGGTCGTCCCCTATGCTTTAGACGTAGGCTCTACAGTATGCTATGCTGTGTACTGCACCTGAAGTGTGTCTTGCCATGAGTCAGTCAAGGGGTACAAGAGTGATCCAGAAATGGATCATAGGACAGCGGTCAAAGTTATCCTTAGTGACTAGTGGACTAAGGAATCTTTCTCGATTATGGAGGTGGTAAAATAGTTCATCGTAAAGGGTTACGTCGATGCAAACTTTGACACTAATCTGGATGACTTTGAATAGTAAACCGGATTCATATAGTAGAACAATTATTTGGAATAGTTCCAAATAGTGTGTGGTAGCTGCATCTACAAGATGACGTAGAGATTTGTAAAGCACACATGGATCTGAAAGGTTCGGACCCATTGACTAATAACCTCTCTCAAGCGAGATATGATCAAACCCCATGGGTGTTGGATTCATTACGATCACATAGTGATGTGAACTAGATTATTGACACTAGTGAAAGTGGGAGACTGTTGGAAATATGCCCTAGAGGCAATAATAAAATGGTTATTATTATATTTCCTTGTTCATGATAATTGTCTATTGTTCATGCTATAATTGTATTAACTGGAAACCGTAATACATGTGTGAATACATAGACCACAACATGTCCCTAGTGAGCCTCTAGTTGACTAGCTCGTTGATCAATAGATGGTTATGGTTTCCTGACCATGGACATTGGATGTCATTGATAACGGGATCACATCATTAGGAGAATGATGTGATAGACAAGACCCAATCCTAAGCATAGTACAAGATCGTGTAGTCTGTTTGCTAAATGCTTTTCTAATGTCAAGTATCATTTCCTTAGACCATGAGATTGTGCAACTCCCGGATATCGTAGGAATGCTTTGGGTGTGCCAAACGTCACAACGTAACTGGTTGGCTATAAAGGTGCACTACGGGTATCTCCGAAAGTGTCTGTTGGGTTGGCACGAATCGAGACTGGGATTTGTCACTCCGTGTGACGAAGAGGTATCTCTGGGCCCACTCGGTAATGCATCATCATAATGAGCTCAATGTGACTAAGTAGTTAGTCACGGGATCATGCATTACGGAACGAGTAAAGTGACTTGCCGGTAACGAGATTGAACGAGGTATTGGGATACCGACGATCGAATCTCGGGCAATTAACGTATCGATTGACAAAGGGAATTGCGTACGGGATTGATTGAATCCCCGACATCGTGGTTCACCCATTGAGATCATCGTGGAACATATGGGAGCCAACATGGGTATCCAGATCCCGCTGTTGGTTATTGGCAAGAGAGCTGTCTCGGTCATGTCTGCATGATTCCCGAACCCGTAGGGTCTACACACTTAAGGTTCGGTGGCGCTAGAGTTGTTATGGGAATTAGTGTGCAGTTACCGAATGTTGTTCAGAGTCCCGGATGAGATCCCGGACGTCATGAGGAGTTCTGGAATGGTTCGGAGGTAAATATTTATATATGGGAAGTCCTATTTTGGCCACCGGAAAATGTTCGGGATTTTTCGGTATTGTACCGAGAAGGTTCTAGAAGGTTCCGGAGTGGGGCCCACCTGCATGGGGGGACCCACATGAACGTAGGTAGTGGGGTCAAGGCCCCACACCCCTAGTCAAGGCGCACCAAGATCCCCCCTTAGAAGGAATAAGATCATATCCCGAAGGGATAAGATCAAGATCCCTAAAAAAGGGGATAACAATCGGTGGGGAAGGAAATGATGGGATTTCTTTCCTCCCACCTTTGCCAACGCCCCAATGGACTTGGAGGGCAAGAAACCAGCCCCCTCCACCCCTATATATAGTGGGGAGGCACATGGGAGCTGAACTTCTTCCACTGGCGCAGCCCTCTCCCTCCCCAACACCTCCTCCGTAGTAGTAGTGCTTGGCAAAGCTCTGCCGGAGAACTGCAAGCTCCAGCACCACGTCGTCGTGCTTTCGGAGTTCTCCCTCAACTTCTCCTCTCCCCTTGCTGGATCAAGAAGGAGGAGACGTCCCCGGGCTGTGCGTGTGTTGAACGCGGAGGCGCCGTCCGTTCGGCGCTAGATCGGATCTTCCGCGAGTACGACTCCATCAACTACGTTCTTGTAACGCTTCCGCTTAGCGATCTTCAAGGGTATGAAGATGCACTCCCTCTCTCTTGTTGCTAGAATCTCCATAGATTGATTTTGGTGATGTGTAGAAAATTTTGAATTATTGCTATGTTCCCCAACAGGGAGCCAACCGGGCGTTCCTCCGGCGGGGGCAGGCCGCGTCCGGTGCACTCTTCACCGAACTCAACACGAAGATAGAGACGGGGGAGGTCGGAGCAGAGCAGCCGAAGGAGCCAAAGCTGCAGCTGCCGCCAATCCTGCCGGAGCCGGGCACAGAGATCGTTGACATCTCCGACAATGAGTAGCTAGGTGATCTACATAGTACATAGGTTATTTCGTTTGAATGGATTTAAGAATCTAGTATGAGATGTCCGGATGCAACCTCACGTCCGCGGGCGTTTGAGGGGTCATATTTAACATATCGGATTGTAGATGCTATAATATAGGTCTAAGTGCTATATTGTCTAAGTGTTATATCTTATTTCTTAATGTCGCATGCATGCGGCTATGCTTGTTTTTTTAGGGGAAGGCCATCATGGCTAGCTTTATTAAAATTAAACAACGCTTACATCGTCCGCTAATAGTTCAAGGATAAGAGCCGGAGGTGAGTCCAACCACAAATTTGGTGGATCAACACGTCCATTCTGAATTAGCACATGAGCTACCTTATTATAATCACGGTTACAATGCTCTATCACGACCTTCCTGAAATTAATTAACAGTAATCGGCACTCTTCAAGAATTGGGGCTGCCACCGTTGAGTGACCAGAATTGTTTTGTAGAGCCTCCACCAAAACCAAGCTATCAGACTGTACGAGAAGAAAATTGCTACCCATTGTATTAGCAAGCTTCAGGCCTTCAGTCAGGGCTGCAGCTTCAACAGAGAGAACATCAGCGACATGATAAATTTTTGCAGTTGAAGCAGCCACAAATAGTCCCCTATTATTCCTCAGAATGACTCCACACGCCCCAGTGCTTGATTCCTCCAAATAAGCTGCATCAACATTTAGCGCCAGTTGGTTCTGCATGGGTTTCTTCCACTGAAGCAGTCGTGGTGTCGGCGTTGGTGTGCATGCTGCACACGCAAAGTTCAACGCCAACGCTTGTATCGCCTGACCTGTCTGAGCTGGAGGCCGTATTGGTTCTTGTCGGCTTATCATCCTCCTCTGCCACCACAAATACCAAGCTGCCATCGAGATTAGCTCAGGTAAATCAACTATGTCCATATATTTTTTGTTGTGTATTGGATCGCATAAGAGAATTTCTAAGATCTCAGCTCCCGACCGACCAGGTACTGTCACATTGGCCATCATTTCATACACCCCTAGTGAACTCCATATTCTTTTGCTCTTCCGCATTTAAACAAAAGGTGTGTTGTATCTTCTGCATACCTCGAACAAATAGGACATTGTGCAGAAGTGGCAATGTGTCTATTAGCTAGCACACACAAACATGGAATGGCGTCATGAAGACATCTCCATATATTTTTTTTTAACTTTGCCCGGTACCTTCAAACTCCACAATTTTTCCATATTGGGTGTGGTGAGGAGCCTCAAATACCAATTGGATTTGTAGTGTTGGATTCATAGCACTCTTCCCATTGCCTATAATACGCACATCGGACACTTGAAGATACCTGACTTTGTGAGATGCCACGCAATGAAGTCCTCCGTATCATGCTGATATATTGGAATCCGCAAAATCCTCTCCGCATCAATATGACAGAAATTGTCTCGAACCAAAGCTTCGTCCCATTCACCTATAGCTGGGTCTATAAGCTCATTAACTGTAGTGAGAACACAGTTACCATGCACAGTGATAATTTTCCTGGACATACTATTTGGGATCCAACAATCCTCCCAAATATTGATTTTCAATCCATTGCCAACTCTCCAAATGCATCCCTTTCTAAAAGTTTGGAACCCTGACCAAATACTTTGCCACACAAAGGATGAGCCCTTCTTTAGTTCACAATTTAGCAGGTCGTCAGAGGGCTGGTATTTTGCTCTGAGAACTTTGGCACAAAGAGGGTGATAATTGTTGGGTAACATAGTAATTTCAAAAATTTCCTACGCACACGCAAGATCATGGTGATGCATAGCAACGAGAGGGGAGAGTATTGTCCACGTACCCTCGTAGACCGTAAGCGGAAGCGTTATGACAACGCGGTTGATGTAGTCGTACGTCTTCACGATCCAACCGATCCAAGTACCGAACGTACGGCACCTCCGAGTTCAGCACACGTTCAGCTCGATGACGATCCCCGGACTCCGATCCAGCAAAGTGTCGGGGATGAGTTCCGTCAGCACGACGGCGTGGTGACGATGATGGTGTTCTACCGGCGCAGGGCTTCGCCTAAACTCCGCGACGATATGACCGAGATAGAATATGGTGGAGGGGGGCACCGCACACGGCTAAGGAACGATCTTGAAGATCAACTTGTGTGTCATGGGGTGCCCCTGCCCTCGTATATAAAGGAGGGAGGGGAAAGGTGCAGCCGGCCAAGGAGGGCGCGCCAAGGAGGAGTCCTACTCCCACCAGGAGTAGGATTCCCCCCCCCCCTTCCAAGTAGTAGGAGTAGGAGTCAAGGAAAGGGGAAGAGAAGAGAAGGAAGGAGGGGGCGCAGCCCCTCCCACTAGTCCAATTCGGACTAGGCCTTGGGGGAGGCGCCCAACCTCTCCTCTCTTTTTCCCCTAAAGCCCAATAAGGCCCATATACTCCCCGGCGAATTCCCGTAACTCTCCGGTACTCCGAAAAATACCCGAATCACTCGGAACCTTTCCGAACTCCGAATATAGTCGTCCAATATATCGATCTTTACGTCTCAACCATTTCGAGACTCCTCATCATGTCCCCGATCTCATCCGGGACTCCGAACTCCTTCGGTACATCAAAACTCATAAACTCATAATATAACTGTCATCGAAACCTTAAGCGTGCGGACCCTACGGGTTCGAGAACTATGTAGACATGACCTAGAACTATTCTCGGTCAATAACCAATAGCGGAACCTGGATGCTCATATTTTCTCCTACATATTCTACGAAGATCTTTATCAGTCAAACCGCATAACAACATACGTTGTTCCCTTTGTCATCGGTATGTTACTTGCCCGAGATTCGATCGTCGGTATCTCAATACCTAGTTCAATCTCATTACCGGCAAGTCTCTTTACTCGTTACGTAATGCATCATTCTGTAACTAACTCATTAGCTACATTGCTTGCAAGGCTTATAGTGATGTGCATTACCGAGAGGGCCCAGAGATACCTCTCCGACAATCGGAGTGACAAAACCTAATCTCGAAATACGCCAACCCAACATGTACCTTTGGAGACACCTGTAGTACTCCTTTATAATCACCCAGTTACGTTGTGACGTTTGGTAGCACCCAAAGTGTTCCTTCGGTAAACGGGAGTTGCATAATCTCATAGTTACAGGAACATGTATAAGTCATGAAGAAAGCAATAGCAACATACTAAACGATCAAGTGCTAGGCTAACGGAATGGGTCATGTCAATCACATCATTCTCCTAATGATGTGATCCCGTTAATCAAATGACAACTCTTTTGTCCATGGCTAGGAAACATAACCATCTTTGATAAACGAGCTAGTCAAGTAGAGGCATACTAGTGACACTATGTTTGTCTATGTATTCACACATGTATTATGTTTCCGGTTAATACAATTCTAGCATGAATAATTAACATTTATCATGAAATAAGGAAATAAATAATAACTTTATTATTGCCTCTAGGGCATATTTCCTTCAGTCTCCCACTTGCACTAGAGTCAATAATCTAGTTCACATCGCCATGTGATTTAATACCAATATTCATATCTGTATATGATTAACACCCATAGTTCACATCGTCATGTGACCAACACCCAAAGGGTTTACTAGAGTCAATAATCTAGTTCACATCACTATGTGATTAACACCCAAAGAGTACTAAGGTGTGATCATGTTTTGCTCGTGAGAGAAGCTTTAGTCAACGGGTCTTTCACATTCAGAGCCGTATGTATTTTGCAAATATTCTATGTATACAATGCTCTGCACGGAGCTACTCTAGCTAATTGCTCCCACTTTCAATATGTATCCAGATTGAGACTTAGAGTCATCTGGATTGGTGTAAAAGCTTGCATCGTTGTAACTTTTTACGACGGGCTCTTTTATCATCTCCATAATCGAGAAACATCTCCTTAGTCCTCACTAAGGATATTCTTGACCGCTGTCTGATGATCTACTCTTAGATAAAAATTGTATTCCTTTGTCAAGCTCAGGGCAAGGTATACAATAGGTCTGGTTCACAGCATAGCATACTTTATAGAACCTATGACTGAGGCATAGGGAATGACTTTTCATTCTCTTTCTATTTTCTGCCATGGTCGGGTCTTGAGTCTTACTCAACCTCACACCTTTGCATCACAGGCAAGAACTCCTTCTTTGACTGTTCCATTTTGAACTATTTCAAAAATTTATCAAGGTATGTACTTATTGAAAAATCTTATCAAGCGTCTTGATCTATCTATATAGATCTTGATGCTCAATGTGTAAGCAGCTTCACCGAGGTCTTGCTTTGAAAAACTCCTTTCAAACACTCCTTTATGCTTTCCAGAAAATTCTACATCATTTCCAATTAATAATATGTCATTCACATATACTTATCAGAAAGGCTGTAGTGCTCCCACTCACTTTCTTGTAAATACAGGCCTTTCCAAAAATCTGTCTAAATCCATATGCTTTGATCAACTCATCAAAGCATATATTCCAACTCCGAGATGCTTGCACCAGTCCATTGATGGATCGCTGGAGCTTGCACATTTTGTTAGCACCTTTATGATTAACAAAACTTTCTGGTTGCATCATATACAACTCTTCTTTAAAAAATCCATTAAGGAATGCAGTTTTGACATCCATTTGCCAGATTTCATAAAATGTGGCAATTGCTAACATGATTCAGACAGACTTAAGCATCGATACGAGTGAGAAAATCTCATCGTATTCAACACCTTGAACTTGTTGAAAACCTTTCGCAACAAGTCGAGCTTAGTAGATAGTAACACTACTATCAGTGTCCGTCTTCCTCTTGAAGATCCATTTATTTAACATGGCTTGCTGATCATCGGGCAAGTCAATCAAAGTCCATACTTTGTTCTCATACATGGATCATATCTCAGATTTTATGGCCTCAAGCCATTTCGCGAAATCTGGGCTCATCATCGCTTCCTCATACTTCGTAGGTTTATCATGGTCTAGTAACATGACTTTCAGAACAGGATTACCGTACCACTCTGGTGCGGACCGTACTCTGGAAGACCTACGAGGTTCTGTAGTAACTTGATCTGAAGTTTCATGATCATCATCGTTAGCTTCCTCACTAATTGGTGTAGGAATCACTGGAACTGATTTCACTGATGAACTATTTTCCAATTCGGGAGAAGGTACAATTACCTCATCAAGTTCTACTTTCCTCCCACTCACTTCTTTCGAGAGAAACTCCTTCTCTAGAAAGGATCTATCTTTAGCAACGAATATCTTGCCTTCGGATCTGTGATAGAAGGTGTACCCAACTGTTTCCTTTGGGTATTCTATGAAGACGCACTTCTCCGATTTGGGTTTGAGCTTATCAGGATGAAACTTTTTCACATAAGCATCGCAACTCCAAACTTTAAGAAACGACAACTTGGGTTTCTTGCTAAACCACAGTTCATATAGTGTCGTCTCAACGGATTTAGATGGTGCCCTTTTAACGTGAATGCAGCTGTCTCTAATGCATAACCCCAAAACGATAATGGTAAATCAATAAGAGACATCATAGATCGCACCATATCCAATAAAGTGTGGTTACGACGTTCGGACACACCATAACGTTGTGGTGTTCCAGGTGGCGTGAGCTGTGAAACTATTCCACATTGTTTTAATTGAAGACCAAACTCGTAACTCAAATATTCGTCTCCGCGATCAGATCGCAGAAACTTTATTTTCTTGTTACGATGATTTTTCCACTTCACTCTAAAATTCTTTGAACCTTTCAACTATTTCAGACTTATGTTTCATCAAGTAGATATACCCATATCTGCTCAAATCATCTTATGAAGGTCAGAAAATAACGATACTTGCCACGAGCATCAACACTCATTGGGTCGCATACATCGGTATGTATTATTTCCAATAAGTCAGTAGCTTGTTCCATTGTTCCGGAGAACGGAGTTTTAGTCATCTTGCCCAAAAGGCACGGTTCGCAAGCATCAAATGATTCATAACCAAGTGATTTCGAAAATCCATCTTTATGGAGTTTCTTCATGCGCTTTACACCGATATGACCCAAATGGCAGTGCCACAAATGGGTTGCACTATCATTATTAACTTTGCATCTTTTGGCATCAATATTATGAATATGTGTATCACTACGATCGAGATCCAACAAACTATTTTCATTGGGTGTATGACCATTGAAGGTTTTATTCATGTAAACAGAACAACAATTTATTCTCTAACTTTAAATGAATAACCGTATTGCAATAAACATGATCAAATCATATTCATCTCAATGCAAACACCAAATAACATTTATTTAGGTTTAACACTAATCCCGAAAGTATAGGGAGTGTGCGATGATGATCATATCAGTCTTGGAACTACTTCCAACACTCATCGTCACTTCACCCTCAACTAGTCTCTGTTTATTCTGTAAATCCTGTTTCGAGTTACTAATATTAGCAACCGAACAAGTATCAAATACTCAGGGGCTACTATAAACAATAGTAAGGTACACATCAATAACATGTATATCAAATATACCCTTATTCACTTTGCCATCCTTCTTATCCACCAAATATTCAGGGCATTTCCGCTTCCAGTGACCATTCCCTTTGCAGTGTAAGCACTCAGTTTCAGGCTTTGGTCCAGCTTTGGTCTTCTTCACGGGAGTGACAACTTGTTTGCCATTCTACTTGAAGTTTCCCTTTCTTTCCCTTTGCCCTTTTCTTGAAACTAGTGATCTTTATCAATCATCAACACTTGATGCTCTTTCTTGATTTGTACCTTCGTCGATTTCAACATCACGAAGAGCTCGGGAATCGTTTACATCATCCCTTGCATACTAAAGTTCATCACGAAGTTCTAGTAACTTAGTGATGGTGACTAGAGAATTTTGTCAATCACTATCTTATCTGGAAGATTAACTCCCACTTGATTCAAGCGATTGAAGTACACAGACAATCTGAGCACATGCTCACTAGTTGAGCGATTCTCCTCCATCTTTTAGCTATAGAACTTGTTGGAGACTTCATATCTCTCAACTCGGGTATTTGCTTGAAATATCAACTTCAATTTCTGGAACATCTCATATGGTCCATGACGTTCAAAACGTCCTTGAAGTCCCGATTCTAAGCCGTTAAGCATGGTGCACTAAACTATCAAGTAGTCATCATATTGAGCTAGCCAAATGTTCATAACGTCTGCATCTGCTCCTGCAATAGGTCTGTCACCTAGCGGTGCATTAAGGACATAATTCTTCTGCGCAACAATGAGGATAAACCTCAGATCATGGATCGAATCCGCATCATTGCTACTAACATTTTTCAACACAATTTTCTCTAGGAACATATCAAAAAAACATATGAAAGCAACAACGCGAGCTATTGATCTACAACATAATTTGCAAAATACTACCAGGACTAAGTTGATGATAAATTTAAGTTCAATTAATCATATTACTAAAGAACTCCCACTTAGATAGACATCCCTCTAATCCTCTAAGTGATTACGTGATCCATATCAACTACACCATGTCCGATCGTCACGTGAGATGGAGTAGTTTCAACGGTGAACATCAATATGTTGATCATATCTACTATATGATTCACGCTCGACCTTTCGGTCTCCGTTTTCCAAGGCCATATCTGTTATATGCTAGGCTCGTCAAGTTTAACCTGAGTATTCCGCGTGTGCAACTATTTTCCACCCGTTGTATTTGAACGTAGAGCCTATCACACCCGATCATCACGTGGTGTCTCAGCACGAAGAACTTTCGCAACGGTGCATACTCAGGGAGAACACTTCTTGATAATTTAGTAAGACATCATCTTAAAATGCTACCGTCAATCAAAGCAAGATAAGATGCATAAAGGATAAACATCACATGCAATCAATATAAGTGATATGATATGGTCATCATCATCTTGTGCTTGTGATCTCCATCTCCGAAGCACCGTTGTGATCACCATCGTCACCGGCGCGACACCTTGATCTCCATCGTAGCATCGTTGTTGTTACGCCATCTATTGCTTCTACGACTATCGCTACCGCTTAGTGATAAAGTAAAGCAATTACAGGGCGTTTGCATTTCATACAATAAAGCGACAACCATATGGCTCCTGCCAGTTGCCGATAACTTCGGTTACAAAACATGATCATCTCATACAATAAAATATAGCATCACATTTTGACCATATCACATCACAACATGCCCTGCAAAAACAAGTTAGACGTCCTCTACTTTGTTGTTGCAAATTTTACGTGGCTGCTACGGGCTTAGCAAGAACCGTTCTTACCTACGCATCAAAACCACAACGATAGTTCGTCAAGTTAGTGCTGTTTTAACCTTCGCAAGGACCGGGCGTAGCCACACTCGATTCAGCTAAAGTGAGAGAGACAGACACCCGCCAGTCACCTTTAAGCACGAGTGCTCGTAACGGTGAAACCAGTCTCGCGTAAGCGTAGGCGTAATGTCGGTCCGGACCGCTTCATCTCACAATACCGCTGAACCAAAGTATGACATGCTGGTAAGCAGTATGACTTGTATCGCCCACAACTCACTTGTGTTCTACTCATGCATATGACATCTACGCATAAAACCTGGCTCGGATGCCACTGTTGGGTAACGTAGTAATTTCAAAAATTTCCTACGCACACGCAAGATCATGGTGATGCATAGCAACGAGAGGGGAGAGTATTGTCCACGTACCCTCGTAGACCGTAAGCGGAAGCATTATGACAACGCGGTTGATGTAGTCGTACGTCTTCACGATCCAACCGATCCAAGTACCGAACGTACGGCACCTCCGAGTTCAGCACACGTTCAGCTCGATGACGATCCCCGGACTCCGATCCAGCAAAGTGTCGGGGATGAGTTCCGTCAGCACGACGGCGTGGTGACGATGATGGTGTTCTACCGGCGCAGGGCTTCGCCTAAACTCCGCGACGATATGACCAAGGTGGAATATGGTGGAGGGGGGCACCGCACACGGCTAAGGAACGATCTTGAAGATCAACTTGTGTGTCATGGGGTGCCCCCCTGCCCCCGTATATAAAGGAGGGAGGAGGGAGGTGCGGCCGGCCAAGGAGGGCGTGCCAAGGAGGAGTCCTACTCCCACCGGGAGTAGGATTCCCCCCCCCCCTTCCAAGTAGTAGGAGTAGGAGTCAAGGAAAGGGGGAAGAGAAGAGAAGGAAGGAGGGGGCGCAGCCCCTCCCCCTAGTCCAATTCGGACTAGGCCTTGGGGGGGGGGGGGGGGCGCCCAACCTCTCCTCTCTTTTTCCCCTAAAGCCCAATAAGGCCCATATACTCCCCGGCGAATTCCCGTAACTCTCCGGTACTCCGAAAAATACCCGAATCACTCGGAACCTTTCCGAACTCCGAATATAGTCGTCCAATATATCGATCTTTACGTCTCAACCATTTCGAGACTCCTCGTCATGTCCCCGATCTCATCCGAGACTCCGAACTCCTTCGGTACATCAAAACTCATAAACTCATAATATAACTGTCATCGAAACCTTAAGCGTGTGGACCCTACGGGTTCGAGAACTATGTAGACATGACCTAGAACTATTCTCGGTCAATAACCAATAGCGGAACCTGGATGCTCATATTTTCTCCTACATATTTTACGAAGATCTTTATCGGTCAAACCGCATAACAACATACGTTGTTCCCTTTGTCATCGGTATGTTACTTGCCCGAGATTCGATCGTCGGTATCTCAATACCAAGTTCAATCTCGTTACCGGCAAGTCTCTTTACTCGTTACGTAATGCATCATTTCGTAACTAACTCATTAGCTACATTGCTTGCAAGGCTTATAGTAATGTGCATTACCGAGAGGGCCCAGAGATACCTCTCCGACAATCGGAGTGACAAAACCTAATCTCGAAATACGCCAACCCAACATGTACCTTTGGAGACACCTGTAGTACTCCTTTATAATCACCCAGTTACGTTGTGACGTTTGGTAGCACCCAAAGTGTTCCTCCGGTAAACGGGAGTTGCATAATCTCATAGTTACAGAAACATGTATAAGTCATGAAGAAAGCAATAGCAACATACTAAACGATCAAGTGCTAGGCTAACGGAATGGGTCATGTCAATCACATCATTCTCCTAATGATGTGATCCCGTTAATCAAATGACAACTCTTTTGTCCATGGCTAGGAAACATAACCATCTTTGATAAACGAGCTAGTCAAGTAGAGGCATATTAGTGACACTATGTTTGTCTATGTATTCACACATGTATTATTTTTCCGGTTAATACAATTCTAGCATGAATAATAAACATTTATCATGAAATAAGGAAATAAATAATAACTTTATTATTGCCTCTAGGGCATATTTCCTTCAATAATTATCAATGAGCCTCCAACACTGTTTAGCCAACATTGCAAGATTAAAGCTATGAATGTCACGAAAGCACATTCCTCCCCATACCTTTGGAACACACATCTTCCACCAAGCAAACCAGTGTAGTTTGCATTGGCCCTCTCCATCTCCCCACCAATAATGCTATATAGTATCAGTGATTCCCTTGCATATTTTCTTCGGCTGTGCTTGTAATGACTCATGTAAGACTAACAAGCCTTTTTCTGACTGCTATATAACAAATGGTGGGGAATCCCCACCCCACCCTCCCGCCCATCCGCCATTCCTAAAAAAAGTCATATTACTTTTGTCGCATGTCCTTTTAGGCCTATTTGTGGTGCGGAAATTCCTTTATAAAACAAAAAAAGAACATGATTAAAATATTATGTGCTACCGAATCCTATAGGTCAAGCAATTTATTCTACAAGACAGAGTGCTTTCATATAATACAAAGTGTTTACAAGGCGATTATTTGGATTGGTGACATGAGTCAGACATCTACTTATCCAACACAGTCTGTTGGTTCGGTGTAGCAAACTCTGCTATTCCGAACTGCAGGTTAAGTCCATTTTTTCTCAACCAGGCTTGGCCCTTTCATTAATAATTTCTTAATGAAAATACAATATCGTTTTGGTTCCTAACTTATAGCAACATAATAAAGGAGGTGGGAAAGGAGGAAGCGAGTTGCGCAGATAAGCAGGAAACCCGCTTTAAGTGTACGGGGAGAAAAACCTTACATTGTCAAAAAAGCAAGTTGGGTTAACTCTGTTTTGATTGAGATAGATGTTTGTGAGCTCTTTCTCTCTCACCGAAGCGATGTGCCGCTTCGCTTCCTCAACAAGGCTTTCAAAAATCTCGTCATGTCTCTTTCTATTGCGAAAAGCACAATTAGAGCCACATAGCAGTCAGGTTCTAGGACCTCTGATGTTGTTGTCCATAATCAACGCTATCTCCTAAATACAACCCGAGAGTATTCACACTGCAGTTTTAGAACTCGCCTTTTATAACTTCTTGAAAATTCATTAAAGATCGTAGAACTGAGAACTAGCGACCTCCATAGTTTGAAAAGAAGTGAAGATAGGTTGAATGAGCTCGACGATCGATGCATGCAAATCGCCAAACAGGATTGCTAAATCGCAATCGACTGAGACTTAACCAAGTCTTAGTTGATGCTATATTCCTAAGATCTTATGTAGAGATTCATGTTAAGTTTTATTTTGATTTTTTCCTTTTTCTCTTTTAGTTATGTTATTTGACTGAGACTTTGATTAAGTCTCAGTCGACTGAGACCTAACTACACCCATCACCAAAACACGTGAAACCACTTAAACCCGATCAAAGCTGTCAACTACCACTACTCTAACCCATCTTTGCATGTAACCATGCCACATGCTAACTCAAAGTCCGACATTATCGAGTGAGTGTATATAAGAACCGAAAAGTTGTGGGTTAGGTGGCTCGCGTGCAACTCATGTCGGGCAAACTAAGCAAAGCTCGTGGAGTCGAGCAAGCAACGCCATTGTATTGAATCGCGTAAAGCTAGCACGCAAGAAATTAAAAGAATCCGCCCGTGTCCAATTTTTTTTGCATTGGTTGACAGCGTCGGTCAGGTGCAAAAGTTGCCGCTCCTCCATGGATCATAGCTACAACCTTATTAGGGTGGTGCGCCACTACGGAAGATACTATGCTAGTATATGTAGATCGTGTGGACGCAGCTTGCTTTATCGGAAAATAGAATAGGGCTGCGTGAATATATGCCAACACATATATTCATCGCCCCATCATCCTCTCCTTTCCATGTGTTCCACACTGTTGACTCGTCGATCGTAGGTCCGCGTGCACACGTTAGAATCGATGCTATGCTCACGAGCCACGACGACCTCGTCGGTCCTGGAGTCTTTCTCGCCGTGTCGTGGCGACGGAGCGTGGCCGAGCGGGAATCTTATCATGTGGGGTTAGATAACCAATTGGTGCCATCATTATGGGGTTTAGCGTTTTAAGCATCTGAGCACGTGGAGCTGCCTTGGAGCTGTTGGGGTGCTCGTCGGTGGTGGGTTGGTGCTCCTGTCGTGGTGTTTGAGTGTGAATCATGAAAAATGCTCATAGGTGATGGCAATGGCATTGTGAGGAGTGTGGTTGGAGGGTGCTAGCTCAATGAGGTGTAAAATCTTGTGTGTGCGGTGATAACCACGAAAAATGCTTTTCCAACGTCCTGCTTACTGCTCAACGATGCATATGCCTCACTGTGCTTTTGTGGCTTCCTTTTTTTTTCTTTTTTGTGAAATGCTTTTGTGGCTTCCTTCATTGTAGATGATAATCTTGACAGGTCCTTGTTGGTTGATCTGAAGAAGGAAGTGCTTCCGAAGGCTTTTTTGCTGTCCACAATAAATAAAAAAAGACAGGCCAATGTGGTGGCGCATTAGCTGGCAAAATTTAGTTCATATGATAGGAATTTTATAGGAATAGGAAAATCATAGGAAGTGAGATGACATGCATCTTAATTCCTATGGAGAAAGAGATGCCATTTGATGCATAGGATAAGAATTTTTCCATTGAGTCTAGACTAATGTTTTTTCCCCTCCAAAATGTGAAGGATTGGTTGCTATCCTACATAGGAATAGGAATCCATTCCTATAAACCAAAGGGCTTTAAAGGAATTTTTCCTTTGCAAATCCTATCCTATAGAGTTCCTATAAAATTCTTACAAACCAAAGGAGGCCTTGATAGTAGGTTTGATGGTCTTCTTATGAATAGTATTCTGCCCCACGTGGCATATGTTCTAACCAACGATTGTAATAACTTGTTATTTAATTAATACATGAGGCGATGTTTAAAAAAAATGATGCATAGGTCCGGAGTTCCAACCGCCTTTTCAGAAAAAACTTATTGCTCAATGTGTTGGAGATTTTTTTGCGAGTACCGTGTTAGAGATTCGTGTGCACCATAGTCCTCATTTCCAACCTCCTTTAAATATTGCGCGTGATTTTCATTTGGAGCTCCTCGTCAAATCAATTGGTCTTACATTTTTTTTCCAACTTGATCATTACTTAACCTCTCTGTCCACACATACAAAACATCATGTCTATTGCATCAGTATGTTGCACAAAAGATGCTATCACTGGAGCTTTTGTCCAAATTACTTATGAATCATACTATGTAAATCACATACATCCTTTAATGAAATCGGAGAGAGAAGCTCTCTTTTATCAAAAAAAAAATGTAAATCACATACCAAGAAAATTGGCATTATTGGTCTCTCCCCCTCGTCACCGAATGTTCGTTCTTTTTTCTTTTCTGGCACAGAGAGCGTAGTCATGGAGCATAAAAAATGTTCAGGTCGTTCTGCTCCTTATCGTGATAAGGATTTTGGAGTTGCGCGGTGGAGAAGAAAAGCTCCGCTACTTTCGGCCCGCCGCGGAATCACTGCGACATGTACGTCCGTATGGGCTGGTAGCCCAACAGAATTAGGGTTTTCATTTTCCCTGCATCAGCCCAACCCAATAACAACCGAGCCGGCTAGTGGCCCATTAAAATAACCCGTGGTTGTGCTATATAATCCCTGCATCTCCTCTCATTCAACCCTATCCTCTCCAGACGAGATCTGAAGCCGCCGGGCAGCAGCGCTCCCCGCCTCCCCCAAGGTAATCACCATCTTCTTCTTACCCTTGCAAATGTTTCTCCAGATGAACTATGCTGGGTGCTCCTGCTTGTGCTATTTAGTTGTGTACTAGCTTTTTAGCTCATGGTCGTTTGTACTCCGTAGCTTCTTGACTTATAAGCTGCTGTGCTGCTTATTAGTCGTGTTCACGATGCTGTTAGCTTCCACCGTTGTAGATCTCAGTTTACAGTAGTTTTTATCCGTTCTTTCAAGTGCATCCGTAGATCGAGTTGCAAAAGTACGGTGGGATTTACAAGTTGTGATCCTATCTGTGTGGGTCTGTTGTTGACAATATTTGTCTGGTTATCCTAGTAAAAAGCTACAGATATTTTCATTTGAGCACATGAGCCTGTAATTTCGCCGTTTATGTACCTGAGTAACTAGTAACTCTCATAACTAACACTTTTTAGTTTGTTCTTCTTACAGTACCAGGAGAAGATGAGCTTGTAGCGTGGACTCATGTATTAAAGCTTTACCAGCTTTCATAGATCCGGATGGTTTTGAAGTGATAGCTGGCTTGACTTTGCTTTTCTTCAAAGCATCTTGACAGACCAAAATCCGTAATTTTTGGCACCATGTTTTCGTCTAGCAATATATTTGCAGGTTTTAGGTCTAAGTGAAGGATATTGATCTCTGTGGATATATTGTAAACCTTCACAAATTCCCTTGATTATTTCATAGCGCTATTTTAAAAGAAATGATTTGGCATTGGGCAACACCAAGTTGTCCAACATGCATATTTATGACTTGAAAAGTTAAAAAAAATACAGTCATTGGATATTGTGTTTGACTTGGAAAGAAAAATGGAAAAGTTAAACAAAAAGTTGTGAAGGCAGATGAATGCTTTGCTTATGCATGAATCCATATTGATAAAGTGCTATGGAATGATCAAGGAATTTGTGAGGTTTACATTATCTTTGCAAGAGTTATATTGTTCACTTAGACCTAGACATGCAAGTATATTTCTAGGCGAAAATATAATGTTAAAAATTGCGGATTTTTGGCTCTCAAGTTGCTTGGAGGAAAATCAAAGCCAGGCTATTGCTTCAAAACAGTTTGGATCTATGTATGAAAGAAGGGACATTGATGAACTGGGTTCGATTTGCTTTGACTTGCAAACTTGTTTGCATGTTAACATCAGGTATGTGTATATCATAATCTATGATTGCAATATGCACTTGCAACTTGGGGAATAGGTTGGTGAAATCATGGGGAAGTACACACAGCAGTTGATAAATAAAACAGAAAACAAGCTCACTTATGGTCCATGACATGCTCCACTAACCTCTTTTTTTAGAGCCTAGTGTACATCTTTAGGTACTCCTAGCTGGTGGAGGAGGTCAAATGTCATTAGTTGTCCAAGAGGAAAAGGTTCCGATGAACTGTAAATATTTGGTGGAAGCCTTTATAGTTTCTTGCACAGAGAGTGTAATGTCTTGAACCTTATCACATATGGATGCTATTAGTATTATTTTGGAGGATATTTGTTTCTACATACTGTGTTTTCTGTTTTGTTATATCGTGCTTGCACATTATAAATTTCACTGTGGCTAGATCATATTGTTGTTAAGGTGCAGAATTCCATTTGTTTTTCAGCTTTGCTTTGACATCTAAACAACATGATGCATGGAGACAAAGAAAAGCTAGTATCAGTTTCAGGCCAAATAAGATAAGATGCCTGGAGTATTTCTTCTATAGTTTAGTCCGCCAAAACAGAAGCAATGTTGTTGAATTTTAACAACAAAGTGGCTGAACTTATTCCTTTTTTTCTTTTTATCTAGGACAGGACCGAATGCATTGAATGCAAATTTTGACAGAAAAGTGCCTGCCATCTAAATTTTTCATCCTAGACATGCAAAATGGTTGATTTGTCATGTCTAAAAAAATCAGATGTCAGATTTTTTGGATGTTTGTTTATCTATAGAAATGCTGCTTGCCGCAGACATGTTGATACTGATTGGTGCGCTCTTGTGTGCCATGCTGTGAAATATCCAATTCTGACGTCTGAACCTAAAATAATGTAGGTAACCTTTGTTTTGTCTTGTTGGTTATGGTTGTCCGGTGATGAAAAACCTGTTAAATCATACGCCCTCCATTCCCTTATACAAGGCCACTATGAAAAATACATTTTGCATCTATATAAGGCCACTAACAGTAACCGAGGCAAAATTTAATGATGTTTTCTCGTACTAGCAACTTGTTTAATACTTGCATGCATGTAGTCATAATGACACTGTGCTACTTCCTTCTCATTCCTTCCTTGCATGCATGCGGGCGTATTAATGATCCCAGATAACAAGAAGAAAAGTTGGCTTGCAAAGTAGTCATTAAATTTTACCTAGGTACCTGTAATTTGAGTTTGTGGCCTTGTATAAGGGAATGGAGGGAGTATCATCTTTCGGGACTGATTGGCGCGATGCGTCCATGATGTCATTCCTCAATTCTGAGGGCAAATTATGTTGAAGAGCACTTTTTGTTCTGAATAATGTGACTCTGCCCTTTGATTAGTCGATCCTTATGTTTGTTTTCTTTGGGGATCGATTTTTCCTAAGGGGCTATAACATTATGGTGATCTTGAGTCGCTTCCCCTACTTCTAATTGTGAGGCGCAGCGAATAACATTCTCCAAAATTGCTCCTGCTTATCATTATATGTTTTATGATTTTTAGTTTGCCCTTTTCTATTCAGTTCAGTTCAGTGAGTCCAGTGATGGCACATCTTTGAGACTTGAGTTTTCTTCCTTGATGAAAATCATAAGCATAATCCCTGAGGGCTACTGATTTGATCTTCTGTTATTCCTAGATTCTCTCTTCACTCTTGAGGACTATTCTTTTGCTTGATGGAGGTGCATTTGCCTAGAACACATTTTCTTACATCTCAACAATCAATCACCATGGCACTTAACTAATGGAAATCTATGGAAGAACTGAGTACTGCAGTTTGATTTTTCTTTCCTTGTCTGTGTTTAGATTGCAGATTGTTGTTCATGGATCCTGGTCAACACCTGTGTTGGTAAAATCAAGTGATCTGATTCATGTGTTGATGAGATATATATTATCACCTAGAGGAATCAGATGCAACGATATACCTGATTTTGTTCGTTTGTGTTTATTTTTGGCCATTTTGTCCTTGTTTTGGGCTCTTGATGACTGGACAAATAGTTTCAGCCTTGTCCTTGTTTTTTATTTACTTATACTGTGTATGATGTTGAAAACTGTCTGATGATTATCAAACTAAATACTTGCGTTCTTCTAATGCGCTATCTCTTGGTACAGGAATTTGGAGACCTTAACTGAGTGGATTTATACTGGTCCGAGATATTTAATCACTAGTTGAAACAATTCCAATTGTGTATTCATATTGATCTGAATTCAGTTGTTTGTAAAATGTTCCATGCTTGCAATATTATATACTAATTTTGTAACAACTAATGACAAGGAAAGAAGCCCAATCTCTTTTCATCTCTTGCTTCTGTATGCGCAGGTCATAAATGATCAGCCTATGGTAAAGAAGTACTACCTCCGTCTCGGTGAATAAGTCATTCGTGTAGTTCTAGGTTGACGATTTAACTATCTAAATATGTATTATATGTGACAAAAACTATATATTTAGAAACTACATCCTTGTAGAAATCTAGTGATGTACTTTTCATAATATATAACACATATTTAATTGCTCAAATCGATGACCTAGAACTACGCGAAAGACTTATTCACCTAGACGGAGGTAGTACTAGATGTGTGGTTGTTACAAGGAGCAAACATGAGGGTTCAGGGGAGACAAGCCAGGAAGGATGGATGACCTAGGCAGTGAAGATTGGCCGGCCCCTCTGCTCGTACTCCATGGGAGACGAGCCAGGAAAAGATTGGCTGGTCCTCCATGAATGAGGATCAGGGTTGATGGCATTATTAGAGGAAATGCATCTCGAGCACGAGCTGTTTTCGTTAGGAACTGATTTTGGAGGTCTTGCTCTCAGTTTCCGCTACAGATCTAGGATGGTGTATTATCTCACATAGAGCAAACTGGAGTGACCTTCCTGTGTTAGCAGTCGGCTTGTTGGATTTGTGGATGTATTGGTACAACTTAGAGTTATAAAATTTCATGCGCCTGGTGTGATCCTTTATTTTACCACCTCAATTTTCATGTGAGATGTACATATTGACTATTGTTCTATGTTTCTGCGAAAACTCTGCTCATTCAAAGCCTTTGTTTCTGCGAAAACTCTGTTCATTCCAAACTCTCTGTACATTGACTATTGTTCTTTGTTTCACAATAGCTCGCAGAGTGGAAATGTAATCATTAATTCAGTCTTAAGAATGTACTCCCTCCGTTTTTATTTTGTTCGCATATTAGCTTTGGTCAAAGTCAAGCTTTACAAACTTTGATCAAGTTTATAAACAAAAATATTAAGATATACAATAACAAATCAACAACATTAGATTTATTATTGAATGTATTTTCACATCGTATAGATTTATTGTAATAAATGTCTATATTGTTTTCTATAAACTTGGTCAAATTTTACGAAGTTTGACTTCAGTCAACTCTAATATGCAGAGTAAATAAAAACAGAGGGAGTAATTATCATCAGTTATCCTCTAGGCTTCTAGAGTGGAAGGTTCTCCCAAACGAACCGGAGACGGTGCGCCCTTGAAAAGATTGTGGGTCACCAAACAAGGGTAGAAATACCCGGTAACAAAGTAGGCACGCTCTTGGTTGCTGGTAGTTGCTCACTCCTGCCATGAGATTTCTACTTGGTTGATAATAAAAAGAAGAGAGCGGCTGTGTGCCTGGCTTTCTCTCTCTGAACCAAACTCCCATCCATGGAGATCAGCAGCGAGGAGAGGGTGGAGGTGTCCATCGTGGAGCACCACCCCGACAATGGCGACGCCGGCGTGGAGGAGGATCATCTATGGCCGACCAAGGACGGCCCTCTTCCTATATTCCTCAAGGTGTCTATCAGCCAGTCTCTGTTTTGTTTTGGTGTTTACTATCACTATTTGTGGGACAGAGTTTACATCACAGATCAAACTATTTTGGACGTTTTCTCCCCAGAATGGCTAGTATTCCAGTTAATGATCATGGTCTATAGTAAAAAAATTTGTTGCTGTTTTGGTTATCTATGGTTCCTGCTGGGACAAAACAGGTTGCTAGCTAATTACCACCAAGAAGAAGTAGAAGAAACATTTTCGCTCTGCACAATTTCTGTTGCATGTAACAGAGCTCTGCTCATGATGGATGGAAAATGCAGTTTGAGAATGTGGAGTACAAGGTGAAGCTGAGTGCCAAGAACCCCCTGACGGCTGCAAAGGTGGCCTTCGCGTCTCACATGAGGGTGGACCATGGCGGTAGCAGCTGCAAGCACATCCTTAAGGGCATCGGCGGCAGCGTCGACCCCGGCGAGATCCTGGCGCTGATGGGCCCGTCCGGCAGCGGCAAGACCACCCTGCTCAAGATACTCGGGGGTAGGCTGGGCGGTGCCGTCAAGGGCCAGATCACCTACAACGACACCCCCTACAGCCCCTGCCTCAAGCGGAGGTAAAAACACACGAGAGTTGTCGAGCATCAGAGACAGAATTAGCGCCGAGTTCTTGCGATTCCATGTAGAAAATGGAGAAGTTCGAGAGGATTGAGTGAAAAAAGATTGATCGAACTCTGTTGTTTTTGTTCGTTGAGAAATGCAGGATGGGATTTGTGACGCAGGACGACGTGCTGTTCCCTCAGCTGACGGTGGAGGAGACGCTGGTGTTCGCCGCCTTCCTGAGGCTGCCGGCGCGCATGTCCAAGCAGCAGAAGCGCGACCGGGTGGACGCCATCATCGCGGAGCTGAACCTGGAGCGGTGCCGGCACACCAAGATCGGCGGCGCGTTCGTGCGCGGGGTGTCGGGCGGCGAGAGGAAGCGGACGAGCATCGGGTACGAGATCCTGGTGGACCCGTCGCTGCTGCTGCTGGACGAGCCCACGTCGGGGCTGGACTCCACGTCGGCCAGCAAGCTCATCGTCATCCTGCAGCGGCTGGCCAAGTCGACGCGGCGGACCATCATCACCACCATCCACCAGCCGTCCAGCCGGATGTTCCACATGTTCGACAAGCTGCTGCTCATCTCCGAGGGCCACGCCATCTACCACGGCAAGGCCAGGGACTGCATGCACCACTTCTCCTCGCTGGGGTTCACGCCGGAGATCCCCATGAACCCGGCCGAGTTCCTGCTGGACCTCGCCACGGGCAACCTCGAGGACATCAGCGTCCCGGGGCTGCTCCGGGACGGCTCGCCGGCGCCGCAGGAGTTCAGGTCCCGCGTCGTGGCGTACCTCCAGGCCAAGTACAGGGACCACGCCGGGGACGGCGGGGAGGACCAGGCGAAGCAGCCGGCGAGGAGGCCCGGGGAGCAGCTGAGGCTGGCCATCCGGATGCGCAAGGACCGGAGCATCAACTGGTTCCAGCAGTTCGTGGTGCTGTCGCGGCGCACGTTCCGGGAGCGCGCCGCCGACTACCTGGACAAGATGCGGCTGGCGCAGGCCGTGGGCGTGGCGCTCCTGCTCGGCCTGCTCTGGTGGAAGTCGCAGACGGGCAACGAGGCGCAGCTGAGGGACCAGGTGGGGCTCATCTTCTACATCTGCATCTTCTGGACGTCGTCCTCGCTCTTCGGCTCCGTCTATGTCTTCCCCTTCGAGAAGCTGTACCTGGTCAAGGAGCGCAAGGCCGACATGTACCGCCTCAGCGCCTACTACGCCAGCAGCACCCTCTGCGACGCCGTGCCGCACGTCGTCTACCCGGTCCTCTTCATGGCCATCCTCTACTTCATGGCCGACCTCCGCCGCACCGTCCCCTGCTTCTGCCTCACCCTCCTCGCCACCCTCCTCATCGTCTTCACCAGCCAGGTACGTATAACCTGTTCTTCTTGTTCTTGTGCATGCCGACGGTGACATCGACGGCGAACGGCGATGATAGCTCGATCTGTGATCACCAGGGGACGGGGGAGCTGCTGGGGGCGGCGATCCTGAGCGTGAAGAGGGCGGGGGTGATGGCGTCGCTGGTGCTGATGCTGTTCCTGCTCACTGGAGGGTACTACGTGCAGCACATACCCAAGTTCATACGGTGGCTGAGGTACGTCTCCTTCATGCACTACGGCTTCAACCTGCTGCTCAAGGCGCAGTACCACGGCCACCTCACCTACAACTGCGGGAGCCGGACCGGGTGCCAGCGGCTGCAGTTGTCGCCGTCGTTCGACACCGTCGACCTCGATGGCGGCATGCGCGAGGTCTGGATCCTGCTCGCCATGGCCGTCGCGTACCGCCTCCTCGCCTACTTCTGCCTCCTCAAGAGGATAACCCTCACGCCCTTGTGAAAAAAGGGAGTTTGGCACGTCGTGCTTTGCTAGATAGGTCTTCCGAATTATCCTTTGTCACATGTCATGCATGTTTATTAATGGGTACAAGCCTACAAGGCAAGAACTGGGAGCAATGTGCATGGGTTTTCTTCTTGTTTGTTTCCTTAATTTTCCTTGCTTGGAGGTAATGAGGCCTTGCTGAAGGCGGTGGGCCAAGCTGTCCCAACGTATGCGATGATTGTATTTAAATTCCCAAAGGAACAGAGCAATGTGCATGGATTTTCTTCTTGTTGGTTTTCTTAATATTCTTCAGTTTTGCTATTTCTCATGTACCTAATTTTTTTTTTGTTTCGCGTCAATCACCTTCTTCCTTCCTTCCCCCTTCACGTCCAACCTCGTCGGAGAAGACAACCCCACTATCTATCTTACGGGAAAGCCATGACCCCATTATCTATCTTATTAGGAGGAGCTATGACCCCATTATCTATCTTTGGGGGTGCAAGCGCGGGGGGGGGGGGGGGGGGTGCGTGTGTTAACCCACAAGTATAGGGGATCGTTTGTAGCTTTTTTTTGATAAGTAAGAGCGTCGAACCCAACGAGGACCTAAAGATACAATTAACATTCTCTTAAGTTCTATCGACCACCGATGCAACTTTACGCACACCAACATTCGCTTTGCATTGAAATAAGTAATAAAATTAGAAGTACTTTGTAGGTGTAGTGGGATAAGTTTGCAAGATAATAAAGAATGTGAAACTAAAAGTTAGGTGTTGTTTCAATAAAAGAACAATTAAGTTAATATAGAGAGTGTGGAAAAATGGTAGTAGGATTTGCGGAATTGTCCCTAAGCAATTGTGGCTTGTTACTAGACCGGTAGCAAATTCTTATATGGAGAGGCTAGTAGAACAAGTCCAAATTGGAAGGGTACGAATTCTGCACTGCTAGCATGTCATTCCTTACTTGAAATTTTGCACTTATGATTGGAACTATTAGCAAGCATCCGCAACTATTAAAGTTCGTTAAGGTAAACCCAACCATAGCATTAAGATATATTGGCCCCCTTCAATCCCATATGAATTAATTTCTACGGTAAGAAGAAGTTTCCGTCACTCTTGCCCTCCAATGCATAGTCCTATCAACATACAACCAACCTTATGGTGTGATCCACGTGTGCGCTCATATGATGAGCACCAAAGGACAACAACATAACCATATTTAAACCAATCATAGCAGTTCACTAATTACCTAGAGGACAACACAAATCTACTCAAACATGATAAGATGGCAACACATCATTGAAAAATAATATGAAGCATAAAGCACCATGTTCAAGTAGGGGGTACAACGGGTTGCGGGAGAGTCGATCGCGGAATATAGATGAGAGAAGGTGATGGAGGTGTTGATGAAGATGACGGAGTTGTTGGTGTAGATTGCCGTCACCCGATGGTTCCCCGGCGGAGTTCTAGCGCCACCGGGAGAGAGCCCCTGATACGTCCATTTTGCATCATGCTTTTATATCAATATTTATTGCATTATGGGCTGTTATTACACATTATATCTCAATACTTATGGCTATTCTCTCTTATTTTACAAGGTTTACCATGAAGAGGGGGAATGCCGGCAGCTGGAATTCTGGCTGGAAAAGGAGCAAACGTTGGAAACCTATTCTGCACAGCTCCAAAAGTCCTGAGACTCCACGAAACAACTTTTTGGATTTAATAAGAATTTCTGAGCGAAAGAAATAGGCTAGGGGGCCCACCCTGTCCAGGAGACAGGGGGGCGCGCCCCCCTATAGGGCGCGCCCAGGGCGCACCCCTATCTCCAGGGCCCCCTGGTGGGCCTCCGGAGTCCATCTTCTGCTATATCATTACTTTTACCCTGGAAAAAATCGGGGGCAAGCTTACGGGACGAAACTCCACCGCCACGAGGCGGAACCTTGGCGGAATCAATCTAGGGCTCTGGCAGAGCTGTTCTGCCGGGGACACTTCCCTCCGGGAGGGGGAAATCATCACCAACGGCATCACCAACGATCCTCTCATCGGGAGGGGGTCAATCTCCATTAACATCTTCACCAGCACCATCTCCTCTCAAAACCCTAGTTCATCTCTTGTATCCAATCTTGTATCAAAACCACAAATTGGTACCTGTGGGTTGCTAGTAGTGTTGATTACTCCTTGTAGTTGATGCTAATTGGTTTACTTGGTGGAAGATCATATGTTCAGATCCTTTATGCATATTATTACTCCTCTGATTATGAACATGAATATGCTTTGTGAGTAGTTACGTTTGTTCCTGAGGGCATGGGTGAAGTCTTGCTATTAGTAGTCATGTGAACTTGGTATTCGTTCGATATTTTGATGAGATGTATGTTGTCTTTTCCTCTAGTGGTGTTATGTGAACATCGACTACATGACACTTCACCATTATTTGGGCCTAGAGGAAGGCATGGGGAAGTAATAAGTAGATGATGGATTGCTAGAGTGACAGAAGCTTAAACCCTAGTTTATGCGTTGCTTTGTTAGGGGTTGATATGGATCCATATGTTTAATGCTGTGGTTAGGTTTACCTTAATACTTCTTTTGTAGTTGCGGATGCTTGCAATAGGGGTTAATCATAAGTGGGATGCTTGTCCAAGTTAGGCCAGTACCCAAGTACCGGTCCACCCACATATCAAATTATCAAAGTACCGAACGCGAATCATATGAATGTGATGAAAACTAGCTTGACGATAATTCCCAATGTGTCCTCGGGAGCTCCTTTACCATTATTTGAAATTGTCCAGGCTTATCCTTTGCTACATAAAGGATTGGGCCACCTTGCTGCACTTTATTTACTTTATTTACTTGTTGCTCGTTACTATTTATCTTATCACAAAACTACCTATCACCTACTATTTCAGTGCTTGCAGAGAAAACCTTACTGAAAACCGCTTATCATTTCCTTCCGCTCCTCGTTGGGTTCGACACTCTTACTTATCGAAAGGACTATGATAGATCCCCTACACTTGTGGGTCATCAAGACTCTTTTCTGGCACCGTTGCCGGGGAGTGTAGCGCTTTTGGTGAGTGGAACTTGGTAAGGAAACATTTATATAGTGTGCTGAAATTTTATGTTACTTGTCACTATGGAAACTAATCCTTCGAGGGGCTTGTTTGGGGTATCTTCACCCCAACCAGAAGAGCAAAGAGTTGCTCCTCAACCTACTGAACTTTATGAAAATATTTACTTTGAGATTCCTTCGGGTATGATAGAGAAACTGCTAGCTAATCCATTTGCAGGAGATGGAACATTGCATCCCGATTTACACCTTATCTTTGTGGATGAAGTTTGTGGATTATTTAAGCTTGCAGGTATTCCCGATGATGTTTTCAAAAGAAAGGTCTTCCCTTTATCTTTGAAGGGAGATGCATTGACATGGTATAGGCTATGTGATGATACGAGATCTTAGAATTATAAGCGATTGAAGTTGGAATTTCACCAGAAGTTCTATCCTATGCATCTTGTTCATCGTGATCGTAATTACATATATAATTTCTGGCCTCGCGAAGGAGAAAGCATCGCTCAAGCTTGGGGGAGGCTTAAGTCAATGTTATATTCATGCCCCAATCATGAGCTTTCTCGGGAAATGATTATTCAGAATTTTTATGCTCGGCTTTCTCTTGATAATCGCAAGCTGCTCGATACTTCCTGTGCTGGTTCTTATATGCTGAAGACTATTTATTTCAAATGGGACTTATTGGAAAGAAATAAACGCAACTCTGAAGATTGGGGTTCCGACGATGGTAAGGAGTCAGGTATGACACCTAAGTTCGATTGTGTTAAATCTTTTATGGATACCGATGCTTTCCGTGGATTTAGCTCTAAGTATGGACTTGACTCTGAGATAATAGCTACTTCCTGTGAATCTTTTGCTACTCACATTGATCTCCCTAAAGAGAAGTGGTTTAAATATAATCCTCCTGTTGAAGTAAAAGTAGTTGCACCTATTACAGTCGAAGAAAAGACTATTACCTATAGTGATCCTATTGTTCCTACTGCTTATGTTGAAAAACCTCCTTTTCCTGTTAGGATAAAAGATCATGCTAAAGCTTTGACTGTTGTTCGTAAGAGTAATACTAGGACTTATACACCTCCTGAGCAAATTAATGTTGAACCTAGTATTGCTATGGTTAAAGATCTCTTGGATGAGGACTTAGATGGGCATGTTATTTCTTTCTTGGGTGAGACTGCTAATATTGCTAGACCTGATACTAAGACACGTAGACCTGTCGTAGGCATGCCTGTTATTTCTGTTAAAATAGGAGATCATTGTTATCATGGCTTATGTGATATGGGTGCTAGTGCTAGTGCGATACCTTATGATCTTTATAAAGAAATTATGCATGACATTGCACCCGTTGAATTAGAAGACATTGATGTTACTATTAAGCTTGCTAATAGGGATACCATAAACCTATTGGGATTGTTAGAGATGTTGAAGTTTTGTGTGGGAAGGTTAAATACCCTGCTGATTTTCTTGTTCTTGGTTCCCCACAAGATATTTTTGTCCCATTATTTTTGGTAGACCCTTCTTGAATACTGCTAGTGCTAAGATTAATTGTGAAAAGAATATTGTCACTGTTGGCATAGATGGTATGTCTCATGAGTTTAATTTTGCTAAGTTTAGTAGACAACCTCATGAAAGGGAACCACCTAGTAAGGATGAAATTATTGGTCTTACTTCCATTGCTGTTCCTCTATCCATTAGAACAATATTTGCTAGACCATGAAAACGATATGTTTATGAAGGAAAGGGAAGAAATAGATGAAGTGTTCCTTAAACAGGAACCTATGCTAAAACATAACCTTCCCGTTGAAATTCTTGGGGTTCCCCCTCCACCCAAGGGTGATCCCGTGTTTGAACTCAAACCATTACCTGATAATCTTAAGTATGCTTATCTTGATGAAAAATAAATATATCCTGTTATTATTAGTGCTAACCTTTCAGAGAAAGAAGAAGAAAGATTATTGAAAACTCTAAAGAAGCACCGAGATTCTATTGGATATACTCTGGATGATCTTAAGGGCATTAGTCCCAAATTATGTCAACACAAAATTTTAGTGGAGAAAGATGCCAAACCAGTTAGAGATCCTCAAAGACGATTAAATCCCGAGATGAAGGAAGTGGTAAGAAAGGAGATACTAAAGCTCCTTGAGGCAGGTATTATTTATCCCGTTGCTGATAGTGAATGGGTAAGCCCTGTCCATTGTGTCCCTAAAAAGGGAGGTATTACCGTTGTTCCCAATGATAAAGATGAATTGATCCTGCAAAGAATTATTACAGGTTATAGGATGGGAATTGACTTCCGTAAGTTAAATAAAGCTACTAAGAAAGATCATTACCCTTTACCTTTTATTGATCAAATGTTAGAAAGGCTATCCAAACACACACATTTTTGCTTTCTAGATGGTTATTCTGGTTTCTCTCAGATACCCGTGTCAGCGAAGGATCAATCTAAAACTACTTTTACTTGCCCTTTTGGTACTTTTGCTTATAGACGTATGCCTTTTGGTTTATGTAATGCACTTGCTACCTTTCAAAGATGCATGATGGCTATATTCTCTGATTTTTGTGAAAAGATTTGCGAGGTATTCATGGATGACTTTTCTGTTTATGGATCCTCTTTTGATGATTGTTTGAGCAACCTTGATCGAGTTTTGCAGAGATGCGAAGACACTAGTCTTGTCTTGAATTGGGAAAAGTGTCACTTTATGGTTAATGAAGGCATTGTCTTGGGGCACAAGATCTCCGAGAGAGGTATTGAAGTTGATAAAGCCAAAGTTGATGCTATTGAAAAGATGCCATGTCCCAAGGACATAAAAGGTATAAGAAGTTTCCTTGGTCACGCCGGTTTTTACAGGAGGTTCATTAAGGACTTTTCTAAAATCTCTAGGCCTCTGACTAATTTATTGCAAAAATATATTCCTTTTGTCTTTGATGATGATTGTGTAGAAGCATTTGAAGTACTTAAGAAAGCTTTGATCACTACACCTATTGTTCAGCCACCCGATTGGAATTTACCTTTTGAAATTATGTGCGATGCTAGTGATTATGCTGTAGGTGCTATTTTAGGGCAAAGAGTCGATAAGAAATTGAATATTATCCAGTATGCTAGTAAGACTCTTGATACTGCCCAGAGAAATTACGCTACTACTAAAAAAGAGTTCTTAGCAGTTGTGTTTGCATGTGATAAGTTTAGACCTTATATTGTTGATTCCAAAGTTACTATTCACACTGATCATGCTGCTATTATATCTTATGGAAAAGAAAGATGCTAAGCCTAGACTCATTAGATGGGTTCTCTTGCTCCAAGAATTTGATTTGCATATTATTGATAGAAAGGGAGCTGAGAACCCCGTTGTAGATAACTTGTCTAGGTTAGAGAATGTTCTTGATGACCCACTGCCTATTAATGATAGCTTTCCTGGTGAACAATTAGCGGTCGTCAATGCTTCTCGTACTGCTCCTTGGTATGCTGATTATGCTAATTACATTGTTGCTAAATATATACCGCCTAGTTTCACATACCCGCAAAAGAAAAAGTTCTTTTATGATTTAAGACATTACTTTTGGGATGACCCACACCTTTATAAAGAAGGAGTAGATGGTGTTATTAGACGTTGTGTGCCTGAGCATGAACAGGAACAGATCCTACGCAAGTGTCACTCCGAATCATATGGAGGACACCACGCTGGAGATAGAACTGCACACAAGGTACTGCAATCTGGTTTTTATTGGCCTACTCTCTTCAAAGATGCTTGTAAGTTTGTCTTATCTTGTGATGAATGTCAAAGAATTGGTAATATTAGTAGACGTCAAGAAATGCCTATGAATTATTCTCTTGTTATTGAACCGTTTGATGTTTGGGGCTTTGATTATATGGGACCTTTTCCTGCCTCTAATGGTTATACACATATTTTAGTTGCTGTTGATTACGTTACTAAGTGGGTAGTAGCTATTCCAACTAGTAGTGCTGATCATAACACTTCTATTAAAATGCTTAAAGAAGTTATTTTTCCGAGGATTGGAGTCCCTAGATATCTTATGACTGATGGTGGTTCACATTTTATTCATGGTGCTTTCCGTAAGATGCTCGCTAAGTATGACGTCAATCATAGAATAGCATCTCCTTATCATCCGTATTCTAGTGGTCAAGTAGAGTTGAGCAATAGAGAGCTCAAATTAATTTTGCAAAAGACTATGAATAGATCTAGAAAGAATTGGTCCAAAAAACTTGATGATGCATTATGGGCCTATAGAACTGCATACAAAAATCCTATGGGTATGTCTCCATATAAGATGGTTTATGGAAAAGCATGTCATTTACCTCTTGAACTTGAACATAAAGCATATTGGGCTGTTAAAGAGCTTAATTATGACTTCAAACTTGCCGGTGAGAAGAGGTTGTTTGATATTAGCTCACTTGATGAATGGAGAACCCAAGCCTATGAGAATGCCAAGCTTTTCAAAGAAAAAGTCAAAAGCTGGCATGATAAGAGGATACAAAAGGGTGAGTTTAACGTAGGAGATTATGTGCTATTATTCAACTCTCGTTTAAGATTTTTTGCAGGAAAACTTCTCTCAAAATGGGAAGGTTCCTACGTTATCGAGGAGGTCTATTGTTCGGGTGCTATAAAAATCAACAACTCCGAAGGCACAAGTCAGAGGGTGGTAAACGGTCAAAGAATTAAACATTATATTTCAGGTAATCCTATGAATGTTGAAACTAATATTATTGAAACCGTAACTCCTGAGGAATACATAAGGGACACTTTCCAGAATGTTCTAGACTCCGAAAAGGCATAGGTATGTGGTACGGTAAGTAAACCGACTCCAAAAAAACTCTAATGGCAATTTTTTATCACTTTTGGATTATTTAAGAATTTTAGGAAGAAAGTGTTGGGGAACGTAGGAATTTCAAAAAATTTCCTACGCACACGCAAGATCATGGTGATGCATAGCAACGAGAGGGGGAGTGTATCTTCATACCCTTGAAGATCGCTAAGCGGAAGCGTTTACGGTTGATGTAGTCGTACGTCTTCACGATCCGACCGATCCAAGTACCGAACGCACGGCACCTCCGAGTTCTGCACATGTTTTGCTCGATGACGTCCTCGCCTTCTCGATCCAGCAAGACGGGCGAAGTAGTAGATGAGTTCCGGCAGCACGACGACGTGGTGACGGTGTTGGTGAAAAACAATCTCTGCAGGGCTTCATGTGAAATGGAGTAGTTTTCAATGGTGAACATCACTATGTTGATCATATCTACTATATGATTCATGCTCGACCTTTCGGTCTTAGTGTTCCGAGGCCATATCTGCATATGCTAGGCTCGTCAAGTTTAACCTGAGTATTCTGCGTGTGCAAAAACTGGCTTGCACCTGTTGTAGATGGACGTAGAGCTTATCACACCCGATCATCACATGGTGTCTGGGCACGACGAACTTTGGCAACGGTGCATACTCAGGGAGAACACTTTTATCTTGAAATTTAGTGAGAGATCATCTTATAATGCTACCATCAATCAAAGCAAGATAAGATGCATAAAGGATAAACATCACATGCAATCAATATAAGTGATATGATATGGCCATCATCATCTTGTGCTTGTGATCTCCATCTCTGAAGCACCGTCATGATCACCATCGTCACCGGCGCGACACCTTGATCTCCATCGTAGCATCGTTGTCGTCTCGCCAACTATTGCTTCTACGACTATCGCTACCGCTTAGTAATAAAGTAAAGCAATTACAGGGCGATTGCATTGCATACAATAAAGCGACAACCATATGGCTCCTGCCAGTTGCCAATAACTTGGTTACGAAACATGATCATCTCATACAATAAAATATAGCATCACGTCTTGACCATATCACATCACAACATGCCCTGCAAAAACAAGTTAGACGTCCTCTACTTTGTTGTAGCAAGTTTTACGTGGCTGCTACGGGCTGAGCAAGAACCGTTCTTACCTACGCATCAAAACCACAATGATAGTTCGTCAAGTTAGTGCTGTTTTAACCTTCTCAAGGACCAGGCGTAGCCACACTCAGTTCAACTAAAGTTGGAGAAACTGACACCCGCCAGCCACCTGTGTGCAAAGCACGTCGGTAGAACCAGTCTCACGTAAGTGTACGCGTAATGTCGGTCCGGGCCGCTTCATCCAACAATGCCGCCGAACCAAAGTATGACATGCTGGTAAGCAGTATAACTTGTATCGCCCACAACTCACTTGTGTTCTACTCGTGCATATAACATCTACGCATAAAACCTAGGCTCTGATACCACTGTTGGGGAACGTAGTAATTTCAAAAAATTTCCTACGCACACGCAAGATCATGGTGATGCATAGCAACGAGAGGGGGAGTGTATCTTCATACCCTTGAAGATCGCTAAGCGGAAGCGTTTCTCAACGCGGTTGATGTAGTCGTACGTCTTCACGATCCGACCGATCCAAGTACCGAACATATGGCACCTCCGAGTTCTGCACACGTTCAGCTCGATGACGTCCTCGCCTTCTCGATCCAGCAAGACGGGCGAAGTAGTAGATGAGTTCCGGCAGCACGGCGGCATGGTGACGGTGTTGGTGAAAAACAATCTCAGCAGGGCTTCGCCTAAGCACTACGGAAACTATGACGGAGGATAAACTAGAGGGGACGGGGTTGCCGGCACACGGCTTGGAGTTCTTGTTGTCTCTTTGGTGCTAGCCCTGCCCCTCTATTTATATGTTGAGCCTTGGGGTCGAAACTTGGAGTAAAAGCCTCCACAAAGTCGGTTTCACCCGAAAGGCAAGAGTCCTTCTCGGACTCCAGGGCCAGACACCAGGGTTCCTGCATCTGGACCCAGACGCTAGGGACCCTGGCGTCTTGTCCCTGGACTCCGCAAAACTTCCTTTTGCGCTTTCCAAAAACCTTGTGGGCTTTCCCCTTTGGCCCAAATAACGTGTTCTCGTACCCAAACATTTCGGGAAACATCCGGGACTCCTTCCGGACGTCAAACACTATTATCCCATATATCAAATTTTATCTCCGGACCATTCCGGAGTTCCTCGTCATGTGCATGATCTCATCTGGGACTCCGAACAACATTCGGTCACCAACATACATAACTCATATAATACTATATCGTCAACAAAAACGTTAAGCGTGCGGACCCTACGAGTTCGAGAACTATGTAGACATGATCGAGACACGTTTCCGGTCAATAACCAATAGCGGGACCTGGATGCCCATATTCTATGAAGATCTTTATCGGTCAAACCGCATAACAACATACGTTGTTCCCTTTGTCATCGGTATGTTACTTGCCCGAGATTCGATCGTCGGTATCTCAATACCTAGTTCAATCTCGTTACCGGCAAGTCTCTTTACTTGTTCCATAATACATCATCCCGCAACTAACTCATTAGTTGCAATGCTTGCAAGGCTTTAAGTGATGTGCATTACCGAGTGGGCCCAGAGATACCTCTCCGACAATTGGAGTGACAAATCCTAATCTCGAAATACGCCAACCCAACAAGTACCTTCGGAGACACCTGTAGAGCACCTTTATAATCACCCAGTTACGTTGTGACGTTTGGTAGCACACAAAGTGTTCCTCTGGTAAACGGGAGTTGCATAATCTCATAGTCATAGGAACATGTATAAGTCATGAAGAAAGCAATAGCAACATACTAAATGATTGAGTGCTAAGCTAATGGAATGGGTCAAGTTAATCACATCATTCTCCTAATGATGTGATCCCGTTAATCAAATGACAACACATGTCTATGGTTAGGAAACTTAACCATCTTTGATTCACGAGCTAGTCAAGTAGAGGCATACTAGTGACACTCTGTTTGTCTATGTATTCACACATGTATTATGTTTCCAGTTAATACAATTCTAGCATGAATAATAAACATTTATCATGATATAAGGAAATAAATAATAACTTTATTATTGCCTCTAGGGCATATTTCCTTCAGTCTCCCACTTGCACTAGAGTCAATAATCTAGTTCACATCGCCATGTGATTTAACACCAATATTCACATCTGTATGTGATTAAGACCCATAATTCACATCGTCATGTGATCAACACCCAAAGGGTTCACTAGAGTCAATAATCTAGTTCACATCGCTATGTGATTAACACAAAGAGTACTAAGGTATGATCATGTTTTGCTTGTGAGAGAAGTTTAGTCAACGGTTCTGTCACATTCAGATCCGTATGTATTTTGCAAATTTCTATGTCAACAATGCTCTGCACGGAGCTACTCTAGCTAATTGCTCCCACTTTCAATATTTATCCAGACCGAGACTTAGAGTCATCTGGATTGGTGTAAAAGCTTGCACCGATGTAACTCTTTACGACGGGTTCTTTTATCACCTCCATAATCGAGAAATATTTCCTTAGTCCTCACTAAGGATTTTCTTGACCGCTGTCCAGTGATCTACTCTTAGATCAAAATTGTACTCCCTTGCCAAACTCAGAGCAAGGTATACAATAGGTCTACTACACAGCATAGCATACTTTATAGAACCTATTACTGAGGCATAGGGAATGCCTTTTCATTCTCTTTCTATCTTCTGCCGTGGTCGGGTTTTGCGTCTTACTCAACTTCACACCTTGCAACACAGGAAAGAACTCCTTCTTTGACTGTTCCATTTTGAACTACTTCAAAATCTTATCAAGGTATGTACTCATTGAAAAATCTTATCAAACGTCTTGATCTATCTCTATAGATCTTGATGCTCAATATGTAAGTAGCTTTACTGAGGTCTTTCTTTTAAAAACTCCTTTCAAATACTCCTTTATGCTTTGCAGAATAATTCTACATTATTTCTGATCAACAATATGTTACTCACATATATTTATCAGAAAGGCGGTAGTGCTCCCACTCACTTTATTGTAAATACAGGCTTCACCGTAAGTCTGTATAAAACTATATGCTTTGATGAACTTATCAAAGCGTGTATTCCAACTCCGAGATGCTTGCACCAGTCCATAGATGGATCGCTGGAGCTTGCATATTTTGTTAGCACCTTTAGGATTGACAAAACCTTCTAGTTGCATCATATACAACTCTTCTTTAAGAAAACCATTAAGGAATGCAGTTTTGTTTATCCATTTGCCAGATTTCATAAAATGCGACAATTGCTAACATGATTCGAACAGACTTAAGCATAGATACGGGTGAGAAACTCTCATCGTAGTCAACACCTTGAACTTGTCAAAAACCTTTTGCGACAATTCTAGCTTTGTAGATAGTAACACTACTATCAACGTCCGTCTTCCTCTTGAAGATCCATTTAATCTCAATGGCTCGCCGATCATTGGGCAAGTCAATCAAAGTCCATACTTTGTTCTCATACATGGATCTTATCTCAGATTTCATGGCCTCAAGCCATTTCACGGAATCTGGGCTCATCATTGCTTCCTCATAGTTCGTAGGTTCATCATGGTCTAGTAACATGACTTCCAGAACTGGATTGCCGTACCACTCTGGTGCGGATCTTACTCTGGAAGACCTACGAGGTTTGGTAGCAACTTGATCGGAAGTTTCATGATCATCATCATTAGCTTCCTCACTAATTGGTGTAGGAATCACATGAACTGATTTCTGTGATGAACTACTTTCCAATAAGGGAGAAGGTACAATTACCTTATCAAGCTCTACTTTCCTCCCAATCACTTCTTTCGAGAGAAACTCCTTCTCTGGAAAGGATCCATTTTTTTGCAACGAATGTTTTTCCTTCGGATCTGTGATAGAAGGTGTACCCAACAGTTTCCTTTGGGTATTCTATGAAGACGCACTTCTTCGATTTGGGTTCGAGCTTATCAGGTTGAAACCTTTTTCACATAAGCATCGCAACTCCAAACTTTAAGAAACGACAGCTTAGGTTTACTGCTAAACCATAGTTCATACGGTGTCATCTCAACGGATTTAGATGGTGCCCTATTTAAAGTGAATGCAGCTATCTGTAATGCATAACCCCAAAATGATAGTGGTAGGTAAGATACATCATAGATCGCACCATATCCAATAAAGTGCGGTTACGACGTTCAGACACACCATTACGCTGTGGTGTTCCATGTGGCGCGAGCTGTGAAACTATTCCACATTGTTTAAAATGAAGGCCAAACTCGTAGCTCAAATATTCATCTCTACGATCAGATCATAGAAACTTTATTTTCTTGTTACGATGATTTTTCCACTTCACTCTGAAATTCTTTGAACCTTTCAACTATTTCAGGTTTATGTTTCATCAAGTAGATATACCCATATCTGCTCAAATCATCTTGTGAAGGTCAGAAAATAACGATACTTGCCACGAGTATCAACACTCATTGGACCGCATACATTGGTATGTATTATTTCCAACAAGTTAGTAGCTCGTTCCATTGTTCCGTAGAACGGAGTTTTAGTCATCTTGCCCAAAAGGCACGGTTCGCAAGCATCAAATGATTCATAACCAAGTAATTCCGAAAATCCATCTTTATGGAGTTCCTTCATGCGCTTTACACCGATATGACCCAAACGGCAGTGCCATAAATAAGTTGCACTATCATTATTAAATTTGCATCTTTTGACATCAACATTATGAATATGTGTATCACTATGATCAAGATTCAATAAACTATCACCATTGGGTGTATGACCATAGAAGGTTTTATTCATGTAAACAGAATAACAATTTATTCTCTATCTTAGATGAATAATAGTATCGCAATAAACATGATCTTATCATATTTATGCTCAACGCAAACACCAAATAACATTTATTTAGGTTTAACACTAATCTCGAAAATCTAGGGAGTGTGTGATGATGATCATATCAATCTTGGAACTACTTCCAACACTCATCGTCACTTCCCCTTCAACTAGTCTCTGTTTATTCTGTAACTCCTGTTTCGCGTTACTAATCTCAGCAACCGAACAAGTATCAAATACTCAGGGGCTACTATAAACACTAGTCAGGCACACATCAATAACCTGTATATCAAATATACCCTTGTTCAATTTTCCATCCTTCTTATCCACCAAATATTCAGGGCATTTCCGCTTCCAGTGACCATTTCCTTTGTAGTGTAAGCACTCAGTTTCAGGCTTTGGTCCAGCTTTGGGCTTCTTCGTAGGAGTGAAAACTTGCTTGTCATTCTACTAGAAGTTCTCTTTCTTTCCCTTTGCCCTTTTCTTGAAACTAGTGTTCTTGACAATCATCAACAGTTGATGCTCTTTCTTGATTTCTACCTTCGTCGATTTCAATATCACGAAGAGCTCGGGAATCGTTTTCGTCATCCCTTGTATACTATAGTTCACACGAAGTTCTACTAACTTGGTGATGGTGACTAGAGAACTCTGTCAATCACTATCTTATCTGGAAGATTAACTCCCACTTGATTCAGGCGATTGTAGTACCCAGACAATCTGAGCACATGCTCACTAGTTGAGTGATTCTCCTCCATTTTTTAGCTATAGAACTTGTTGGAGACTTCATATCTCTCAACTCAGGTATTTGCTTGAAATATTAACTTCAATTCCTGGAACATCTCATATGGTCCATGACATTCATAAGCCGTTAAGCATGGTGCACTAAACTATCAAGTAGTCATCATATTGAGCTAGCCAAACGTTCATAACGTCTACATCTGCTCCTGTAATAGGTCTGTCACCTAGCGGTGCATTAAGGACATAATTCTTCTGTGCAGCAATGAGGATAAACCTCAGATGACGGATCCAATCCGCATCATTGCTACTAACATCTTTCAACACAATTTTTCTCTAGGAACATATCAAAATAAACATATGAAAGCAACAACGCGAGCTATTGATCTACAACATAATTTGCAAAATACTATCAGGACTAAGTTCATGATAAATTTAAGTTCAATTAATCATATTACTTATGAACTCCCACTTAGATAGACATCTCTCTAGTCATCTAAGTGATCACGTGATCAATGTCAACTAAACCATAACCGATCATCACGTGAAATGGAGTAGTTTTCAATGGTGAACATCACTATGTTGATCATATCTACTATATGATTCACGCTTGACTTTTCGGTCTCAGTGTTCCGAGGCCATATCTGCATATTCTAGGCTCGTCAAGTTTAACCTGAGTATTCTGCGTGTGCAAAAACTGGCTTGCACCCGTTGTAGATGGACGTAGAGCTTATCACACCCGATCATCACGTGGTGTCTGGGCACTACGAACTTTGGCAACGGTGCATACTCAGGGAGAACACTTTTAACTTGAAATTTAGTGAGAGATCATCTTATAATGCTACCGTCAATCAAAGCAACATAAGATGCATAAAGTATAAACATCACATGCAATCAATATAAGTGATATGATATGGCCATCATCATCTTGTGCTTGCGATCTCCATCTCCGAAGCACCGTCATGATCACCATCGTCACCGGCGCGACACCTTGATCTCCATCGTAGCATCATTGTCGTCTCGCCAACTATTGCTTCTACGGATATCGCTATCGCTTAGTGATAAAGTAAAGCAATTACAAGGTGATTGCATTGCATACAATAAAGCGACAACCATATGGCTCCTGCCAGTTGCCGATAACTTGGTTACAAAACATGATCATCTCATACAATAAAATATAGCATCACGTCTTGACCATATCACATCACAACATGCCCTGTAGAAACAAGTTAGACGTCCTCTACTTTGTTGTTGCAAGTTTTACGTGGCTGCTACGGGCTGAGCAAGAACCGTTCTTACCTAGGCATCAAAACCACAACGATAGTTCGTCAAGTTAATGTTGTTTTAACCTTCTCGAGGACCGAGCGTAGCCACACTCAGTTCAACTAAAGTTGGAGAAACTGACACCCGCCAGCCACCTATGTGTAAAGCACGTCGGTAGAACCAGTCTCGCGTAAGTGTACGCGTAATGTCGGTTCGGGCCGCTTCATCCAACAATACCGCCGAACCAAAGTATGACATGCTGGTAAGCAGTATGACTTGTATCGCCCACAACTCACTTGTGTTCTACTCGTGCATATAACATCTACGTATAAAACCTAGGCTCTGATACCACTGTTGGGGAACGTAGTAATTTTAAAAAAATTCCTACGCACATTCAAGATCATGGTGATGCATAGCAACGAGAGGGGGAGTGTATCTTCATACCCTTGAAGATCGCTAAGCGGAAGCGTTTATCAACGCGGTTGATGTAGTCGTACATCTTCACGATCCGACCGATCCAAGTACCAAACGCACGGCACCTCCGAGTTCTGCACACGTTCATCTCGATGACGTCCTCGCCTTCTTGATCCAACAATATGGGCGAAGTAGTAGATGAGTTCCGGCAGCACGACGGCGTGGTGACGGTGTTGGTGAAAAACAATCTCCGCAGGGCTTCGCCTAAGCACTACGGAAACTATGACGGAGGATAAACTAGAGGGGACGGGGTTTCCAGCACACGGCTTGGAGTTTCTTGATGTCTCTTTGGTGCTAGCCCTGCCCCTCTATTTATATGTTGAGCCTTGGGGTTGAAACTTGGAGTAAAAGCCTCCACAAAGTCGGTTTCACCCGAAAGGCAAGAGTCCTTCTTGGACTCCAGGGCCAGACGCCAGGGTTCCTGGCATCTGGACCCAGACGCGAGGGACCCTGGCGTCTGGCCCCTGGACTCCGCAAAACTTCGTTTTGCGCTTTCCAAAAACCTTGTGGGATTTCCCCTTTGGCCCAAATAACGTGTTCTCGTACCCAAACATTTCGGGAAACATCCGGAGCTCCTTCCGGTGAATTCCGGAACCCTTCCGGAGGTCGAACACTATTATCCCATATATCAAACTTTATCTCCGGACCATTCCAGAGTTCCTCATCATGTCCATGATCTCATCCGAGACTCCGAACAACATTCAGTCACCAACATACATAACTCATATAATACCATATCGTCAACAAAAACGTTAGGCGTGCGGACCCTACGGGTTAGAGAACTATGTAGACATGACCGAGACATGTTTCCGGTCAATAACCAATAGCGGGACCTGGATGCCCATATTACCTCCCACATATTCTATGAAGATCTTTATCGGTCAAACCACATAACAGCATACGTTGTTCCCTTTTTCATAGGTATGTTACTTGCCCGAGATTCGATCGTCGGTATCTTAATACCTAGTTCAATCTCGTTACCGACAAGTCTCTTTACTTGTTCCATAATACATCATCCCGCAACTAACTCATTAGTGGCAATGCTTGCAAGGCTTTAAGTGATGTGCATTACCGAGTGGGCCCAGAGATACCTCTCCGACAATTGGAGTGACAAATCCTAATCTCAAAATATGCCAACCCAACAAGTACCTTTGGAGAATCCTGTAGAGCACCTTTATAACCACCTAGTTATGTTGTGACATTTGGTAGCACACAAAGTGTTCCTCTGGTAAACGGGAGTTGCATAATCTCATAGTCATAGGAATATGTATAAGTCATGAAGAAAGCAATAGCAACATACTAAACGATCGAGTGCTAAGCTAACGTAATGGGTCAAGTCAATCACATCATTCTCCTAATGATGTGATCCCGTTAATCAAATGACAACACATGTCTATGGTTAGGAAACTTAACCATCTTTGATTCACGAGCTAGTCAAGTAGATGCATACTAGTGACACTCTGTTTGTCTATGTATTCACACATGTATTATGTTTCCGGTTAATACAATTCTAGCATGAATAATAAACATTTATCATGATATAAGGAAATAAATAATAACTTTATTATTGCCTCTAGGGCATATTTCCTTCAGAAAGAAGTAGTCCGAAAGGGACACGAGGCTCCCACGAGAGTGGAGGGTGCCCCCCCTGTAGGGCGTGCCCCCTGTCTCGTGGGCACCTCGTGTGCCTCCCGGACTCCGTTTTCTTCTATGTTATGTATTTTGGTCGGTAAAAATTCATTATATATACTCCCGAAGGTTTTGACCACCGTATCATGCAAATATCCTCTGTTTTTGTTTCGAGCTGTTTCTGTTTCAGATCTAGAGCATCATGGCGTCTCCAAGTGCTCCAAAGGACAAGTTTTTTGAGAGGGTTATCAACCCTTATCTAGCGGAGGTGCTTCAACACCCTCAAACCATTGAGATGCGTGAAGGGGTGTTGCACACCCGCGATGTGGAGGGACCAAGGCGTACCGAGAGCGTGGAGACAAAGCTCGAAGCCGTGGAACAGGAAGTTTTCAAGTGTCAAGGGATGGTGGAGCGTGGACTCAACGCTAACCAGATGATGATCACGGAGTTCACCAACAACCACAAGCTAGATGCTAAAGTCATTGGGGAGACCATCTTCAAGCTTCAAGAGAAAATCGAGCACCCCCAAGCCCAGATCTATGACCTGCAAAACCAGAACTGTGAGTATGAATATAGATTCAAGCGAATGAGTTTGGCTGCAGATTTAAGGATCCCGAACACTCGATCATCCTTTTATGATGGAGAGCCTATGCTTTGGAAGACGGACGACAAGCCTACATCATCAACAACTCCTACTTCACCACCTCCGAGGAAATAATCACATGGGTATGGGCACTCCCGTTGGCAACTGCCAAGCTTGGGGGAGGTGCCCCGGTATCATATCACCATCACACTCCTATCTTTACCGCTTTATTTAGTCCGATACCTTTAGTAGTATTTTGATCTAGTAGTTTGAAGTTTTGATATCAAGTAGTTTTGAGTTTTGCATTGTGATCTCTTTATGTAATCAAGTGCGTGTGCTATCTATAATAAAGATTAGTGTTGAGTCAAGGGCTTTGCTATGTTGCTATGTGTGACACCCCCGATTCAATCGTACACTAATCATACACGCAAATGTGTACGATCAAGATCAGGGACTCATGGGAAGATATCACAACACAACTCTAGACACAAATCAAAATAATACAGGCTTTATATTACAAGCCAGGGGCCTCGAGGGCTCGAATACAAGCTCGGTACACAAGAGTCAGCGAAAGCAACAATATCTAAGTACAAACATAAGTTAAACAAGGATGCCTTAAGAAGGCTAACACAAAAGCAACACGATCGAAGAGGCAAGGCCTCCTGCCTGGGACCTCCTAACTACTCCTGGTCGTCGACGATCTTCACGTAGCAGCATCCATCGGCGGTGGCATCTGGCTCCAGGGATCCATGCTACGTCTCGAGCTTGCGTTGGTTTTCCCCGAAGAGGAGAGGATGATGCAGCACAGTAGCGTAAGTATTTCCCTCAGTTTTTGAGAACCAAGGTATCAATCCAGTAGGAGGTCACGCGCAAGTCCCTCGTACCTGCACAACACGATAGCAACTCGCAACCAACGCTTAGGGGTTGTCAATCCCTTCACGGTCACTTACGAGAGTGAGATCTGATAGAGATAATATTTTTGGTATTTTTGATAGATAGATGCAAAGTAATAAGTAAAGACAAAGTAAAAACAAAGCAAGTAAAAAAAGTGATATAGATTGATATGATGAGAATAGACCCGAGGGCCATAGGTTTCACTAGTGGCTTCTCTCAAGAGCATAAGTATTCTACGGTGGGTGAACAAATTACTGTTGAGCAATTGACAGAATTGAGCATAATTATGAGTATATCTAGGCAATGATCATGTATATAGGCATCACGTCCGTGACAAGTAGATCGAAACGATTCTGCATCTACTACTATTACTCCACTCATCGACCGCTATCCAGCATGCATCTAGAGTATTAAGTTAAAAACAGAGTAACGCCTTAAGCAAGATGACATGATGTAGAGGAATAAATTCATGCAATATGATAAATACCCCATCTTGTTATCCTCGATGGCAACAATACAATACGTGCCTTGCAACTCTTTCTGTCACTGAGTAAGGACACCACAAGATTGAACCCAAAGCCATGCACTTCTCCCATTCCAAGAACTACCAATCTAGTTGGCCAAACCAAACGGATAATTCGAAGAGACTTGCAAAGATAACTCAATCATACATAAAAGAATTCAGAGAAGAATCAAATATTTTCCGTAGATAATACTGGATCATAAACCCACAATTCATCCGTCTTGACAAACACACTGCAAAAAGAAGATTACATCGAATAGATCTCCACAAGAGAGGGGGAGAACATTGTATTGAGATCCAAAAAGAGAGAAGAAGCCATCTAGCTACTAGCTATGGACCCGAAGGTCTGAAGTAAACTACTCACACTTCATCGGAGGGGCTATGGTGATGATGTAGAAGCCCTCCATGGTGGATGCCCCCTCCGGCGGAGCTCCGGAACAGGCCCCAAGATGGGATCTCATGGATACAGAAGGTTGCGGCGGTGGAATTAGGTTTTTTGGCTCCTCTTCTGATCATACGGGGATACGTAGGTATATATAGGAGGAAGGAGTACGTCGGTGGAGCTTCGAGGGGCCCACGAGGTAGGGGGGCGCGCCCAGGGGGGAGGGCACGCCCTCCACCCTCGTGACCGCCTCGTGGCTTTCTTGATGGAGGTTCCAAGTCTCCTGGGTCTTATCTGATGAGAAAATCACGTTCCCGAAGGTTTCATTCCGTTTGGACTCCGTTTGATATTTTGTTTCTTCGAAATACTGAAAAAGGCAAAAAACAGCAATTCTGGGCCGGGCCTCCAGTTAATAAGTTAGTCCCAAAAATAATATAAAAGTGGAAAATAAAGCCCATTATAGTCCAAAACAATAGATAAAGTAGCATGGAGCAATCAAAAATTATAGATACGTTGGAGACGTATCAAGCATCCCCAAGCTTAATTCCTTCTCGTCCTCGAGTAGGTAAATGATAAAAAAAAGAATTTTTGATGCGGAGTGATACTTTGGCATAATTTCAATGTAAATCTTTATTGTGATATGAATATTCAGATCCGAAAGATTCAAGACAAAAGTTCATATTGACAAAAAAATAATAATACTTCAAGCATACTAATCAAAGCAATCATGTCTTCTCAAAATAACATGGCAAAAGAAAGTTCATCCCTACAAAATCATATAGTTAGGCTATGCTTCATTTTTGTCACACAAAGATGTTCCCAACTTCTATACCCCCGATGACAAGCCAAGCAATTGTTTCATACTTAAATAATCTCAAACTTTTTCAACCTTCACGCAATACATGAGCGTGAGCCATGGATATAACACTATGGGTGGAATGGAATATGATGATGGGGATTGTGTGGAGAAGACAAAAAAGGAGAAAGTCTCACGTTGACGAGGCTAATCAACGGGATATGGAGATGCCCATCAATTGATGTCAACATGAGGAGTAGGGATTGCCATGCAACAGATGCACTAGAGCTATAAATGCTCAACAAAAGAAAACTAGTGGGTGTGCATCCACCTTGCTTGCTCATGAAGACCTAGGGCATTTTGAGGAAGCCCATCATAGGAATATACAAGCCAAGTTCTATAATGAAAAATTCCCACTAGTATGAACAAGACAACTTAAGAGACTCACTCTATGAAAAACATGGTGCTACTTTGAAGCACAATATATGAGACTCACTACATGAAGAACAAGGTGCTACTTTGAAGCACAAGTGTGGAAAAAAAAGATAGTAGCATTTCCCTTTTTTTTAATTTTAATTTTTTTGGGCCTTCCTTTTTTTTTATTTTGGCCTTTCTCTTTTTTTGGCCTTTCTCTTCTTTTATTTGGGCAATGCTCTAATGATGATCATCACACTTTCATTACAACATATGAATTACAACTCGATACTAGAACAAGATATGACTCTATATGAATGCCTCCGGCGGTGTACCGGGATGGTGCAATGAATCAAGAGTGACATGTATGAAAAATAATGCATGGTGTCTTTGCCACAAATACGATGTCAACTACAAGATCATGCAATGGCAATATGACAAAAGTAATGCATGTCACGATGATGATGGTGGAAGTTGCATGGCAATATATCTCGGAATGGCTATGGAAATGCCATGATAGGTAGGTATGGTGGCTGTTTTGAGGAAGATATAAAGAGGTTTATGTGTGATAGAGCGTATCGTATCATGGGGTTTGGATGCACCGGCAAAGTTTGCACCAACTCTCAAGGTGAGAAAGGGCAATGCATGGTACCGAAGAGGCTAGCAAAGGTGGAAAGGTAAAAGTGCGTATAATCCATGGACTCAACATTAGTCAAAAGAACTCATATACTTATTGCAAAAATTTAGAAGTCATCAAAAATCAAGTACTACGCGCATGCTCCTAGGGGGATAGATTGGTAGGAAAAGACCATCGCTCGTCCCCGACCGCCACTCATAAGGATGCACAAGCCAGGTACACTTCATGTTTCAAATTTGTTACACAACTTTAACCATACGTGCATGCTACGGGATTTGCTAACTTCAACACAAGTATTTCTCAAATTCATAATCACCCAACTAGCACGACTTTGATATTATCACCTCCATATCTCAAAACAATTATCAAGCATCAAACTTATCTTAGTATTCAACGCACTCAAAAGAAAGTTTCACATATCTTGAATACCAAGTATATTAACATTAAGCAAATTACCATGCTATTAAAGACTCTCAAAATAATCTAAGTGAAGCATGATAGATCAGGTTTCTTTAAAAAAAATCCACCACCGTGCTCTAAAAAATCTAAGTGAAGCACTAGAGCAAAAATTATCACGCTCAAAAGATATAAGTGAAGCGCTATGAGCAAAACTATCAAGCTCAAAAGATATAAGTGAAGCACATAGAGTATTCTAACAAATTTCAATTCATGTATGGCTCTCTCAAAAGGTGTGTACAACAAGTATAATTGTGGTAGGCTAACAAGCAAATACACAAATAATACAAGACGCTCCAAGCAAAACACATATCATGTTGGTGAATAAAAATATAGCTCCAAGTAAATTACCGATGGAAGTGGACGAAAGAGGGGATGCCTTCCGGGGCATCCCCAAGCTTTGACTTTTTGGTGTCCTTGGTTTATCTTGGGGGTGCCATGGGCATCCCCAATCTTAGGCTCTTGCCACTCCTTGTTCCATAATCCATCAAAAGAATTCACCCAAAACTTGAAAACTTCACAACACAAAACTCAACAGAAATCTCGTGAGCTCCGTTAGAGAAAGAAAACAAAAGACTACTTCAAAGTACTGTAATGAACTCATTATTTATTTATATTGGTGTTAAACCTACTGCATTCCAACTTCTCTATGGTTTATAAACTATTTTACTAGCCATAGATTCATCAAAATAAGCAAACAACACACGAAAAACAGAATCTGTCAAAAACTGAACAGTCTGTAGCAATATGTAACTAACGAAAACTTCTGGAACTCTAAAAATTCTACCAAAATAGGAAGTCCTGGAAAATTTGTTTATTGATCAGCATCAAAAAGAATCAACACAAAAGCACTCTCTAGTAAAAAATGGCAGCTAATCTCTTGAGTGCTAAAGTTTCTGTTTTTCAGCAGAATCAAATCAACTATCATCGTAGGTTATCCTATAGGTCCTACTTGGCACAAACACTAATTAAAACATAAAACCACATCCAAACAAAGGTAGATGGATTATTTATTCCTAAACAGAAGCAAAAACAAAAAAACACAAAATAAAATTGGGTTGCCTCCCAACAAGCGCTATCGTTTAACGCCCCTAGCTAGGCATAAAAGCAAGGATAGATCTAGGTAGTGTCATGTTTAATTTTCAGTTTTTTGGTGGAGTCATGCTCGAATCCGGGAGGTTCTTTCCTCTTCCCTTCATACTCGGAAATTTTTAGATCTAAAGAATCCAACCGCTTATTGCAAAGAGTAATCAACATATTCATGCGGTGAAGATTTCCGCTAACACTTTTAAGAGGCTCAAGAGACTTTTGTAAAAAATTTGTTACTTCGCAAATCTTCTCAACACTTGGGTTTCTCCTTGGGTAGGATGAGATCCTCCCTTTTGGGGTAGTGTTCCCACTATTCCCTCTATAATTTCATGCGCAATACTGGGATCAATCTCAATGAAATTTCCCTTGGCAATGCAGTCCAAGAGTTGTCTATGCGTCTTATTTAACCCAACATAAAAATTTCAAAGAAGAATTCTAAAGTTCACCGCTAGGGTGCACTTATGATAAGATTCCATCATCCTATACCAAGCATCTTTTAAGTTTTCTCCTTGCCTTTGCTTGAAGTGTAGAACTTCAAACTCGGGAGACATAGGAGCGGATAAGGAATTAGACATGATGACAAGCAAGCAAACTAACACACGAGTAAACAAAAGGACGAGGAAAAGGCAACAGAAAGAGAGGAGGAGATTGGGAAAGAGAGGGCGAATAAAACGGCAAGGGTGAAGTGGGGGAGAGGAAAACGAGAGGAAAATGGCAAATAATGTAATGCGAGAGATAGGGATTGTGATGGGTACTTGGTATGTTGACTTTTGCGTAAGCCTCCCCGGCAACGGCACCAGAAATTCTTCTTGCTACGTCTCGAGCTTGCGTTGGTTTTCCCCGAAGAGGAGAGGATGATGCAGCACAGTAGCATAAGTATTTCCCTCAGTTTTTGAGAACCAAGGTATCAATCTAGTAGGAGGTCACGCGCAAGTCCCTCGTACCTGCACAACACGATAACAACTCGCAACCAACGCTTAGGGGTTGTCAATCCCTTCACGGTCACTTACGAGAGTGAGATCTGATAGAGATAATATTTTTGGTATTTTTGATAGATAGATGCAAAGTAATAAGTAAAGACAAAGTAAAAACAAAGCAAGTAAATAAAGTGATATAGATTGATATGATGAGAATAGACCCGGGGGCCATAGGTTTCACTAGTGGCTTCTCTCAAGAGCATAAGTATTCTACGGTGGGTGAACAAATTACTGTTGAGCAATTGATAGAATTGAGCATAATTATGAGTATATCTAGGCAGTGATCATGTATATAGGCATCACGTCCGTGACAAGTAGACCAAAACGATTCTGCATCTACTACTATTACTCCACTCATCGACCGCTATCCAGCATGCTTCTAGAGTATTAAGTTAAAAACAGAGTAACACCTTAAGCAAGATGACATGATGTAGAGGAATAAATTCATGCAATATGATAAATACCCCATCTTGTTATCCTCGATGGCAACAATACAATACGTGCCTTGCAACTCTTTCTGTCACTGAGTAAGGACACCACAAGATTGAACCCAAAGCCATGCACTTCTCCCATTGCAAGAACTACCAATCTAGTTGGCCAAACCAAACGGATAATTCGAAGAGACTTGCAAAGATAACTCAATCATACATAAAAGAATTCAGAGAAGAATCAAATATTTTCCATAGATAATACTGGATCATAAACCCACAATTCATCGATCTCAACAAACACACCGCAAAAAGAAGATTACATCGAATAGATCTCCACAAGAGAGGGAGAGAACATTGTATTGAGATCCAAAAAGAGAGAAGAAGCCATCTAGCTACTAGCTATGGACCCGAAGGTCTGAAGTAAACTACTCACACTTCATCGGAGGGGCTATGGTGATGATGTAGAAGCCCTCCATGGTGGATGCCCCCTCCGGCGGAGCTCCGGAACAGGCCCCAAGATGGGATCTCGTGGATACAGAAGGTTGCGGGGTGGAATTAGGTTTTTTGGCTCCTCTTCTGATCATACGGGGATACATAGGTATACATAGGAGGAAGGAGTATGTCGGTGGAGCTTCGAGGGGCCCACGAGGTAGGGGGCCACGCCCAGGGGGGAGGGCGCGCCCTCCACCCTCGTGACCGCCTCGTGGCTTTCTTGACAGAGGGTCCAAGTCTCCTGGGTCTTATCTGATGAGAAAATCACGTTCCCGAAGGTTTCATTCCGTTTGGACTCCGTTTGATATTCTGTTTCTTCGAAATACTGAAAAAGGCAAAAAACAGCAATTCTGGGCTGGGCCTCCGGTTAATAGGTTAGTCCCAAAAATAATATAAAAGTGGAAAATAAAGCCCATTATAGTCCAAAACAATAGATAAAGTAGCATGGAGCAATCAAAAATTATAGATACGTTGGAGACGTATCAATTCACCATGTGGTTGCATCAACCGGAAAGAAGAATTAAGGGGGAAAAGGGGTAGCAAAGCAACCGTGAGTACTCATCCAAAGTACTCGCAAGCATCAGATCTATACTAAGTATGCACTGGTATCAAATGGAAGGTTTGTATCTGTGGACTGAACTGCAGAATGCCAGAATAGAGGGGGAAGGCCTAGCCTATCGAAGACTAGCATCTTCACGCAGCTCTTCGCATCTTGCAGCATGTAGAAGAGTAAAGAATAGCAGTTTAATATTTAACAAGCATGTTGTAACATTAATACCCAGAGATCCTTCCTCGACTCCCTGCGAGAAAGCAATCCCGGAGCCACATATCTCAAGTATCCATTTGTAGTTGTATAAGATCAGGATATAAGTCTGAATGTCCATTACCGTGGACACGGTATTCGAATATATAACTTCCCTGCAGGGGTGCACCACGTTACCCAACACGCTCGATCACTCTGGCCGGACACACCTTTCTGGGGTCAATGCCCGTCCTCGGAAGATCAACACGTCGCAGCCTGACCTAGGCTCAGCAGGGAGGTCCCCGCCGGTCTACATCCCAAGCACTCCCGGGTCTGGGCCCATCGCCCGTTGCACTCCGGGTCGTTGTGCGCAAGGGGATACCAACACCACCCGTGAAGTGGATGGCACGATCCGGCCCGGCCACAATGCTGAACTGGACGTCTGACAAAGCTTCGGCTGATACCACGACGTCGAGGCCCATATCTATTCTCGCGTGGTGGTTAGTGCGTAAAGGCCAGAGGCCAACTCAGAACAAATACCCAAACCATAGTGTATTATTAGCTTGCGGAGACGAGCAGAGACTCACGATCGAAAGTGACCCCGTCGCCCCGTCTCGTGGACTTACGACAAGGGCTCAGAATGCCCGGCCGTGCCACGTCATTAACTTGCGGGTGCTCTCCGGGCCCGCCCGACTTTCACCAAGGTCTCAAGTAAAGTCATTGTAACCGTGTGTCCAAACATCAAGGGGAAAACCCGAGGAATCACCCACGGAGGATTCCACTCAATGTAATCATCAAGGTGAACATAAGAGGGACCACCCTCGAGGTTCACACTTGAGGTGTTGAACGACAGAGCCATATCGGGAATGGTGAAAGAGGAAATCACCCTCGATGACCACGACCGAATAGCTACACTACAGAATTATTACCAGGAGTGCGTTATGAGGGATCACCCTCGGCACTCGATAGTAGCTCTAAAGAGTCGAGCAACTAAAGGGGCGTGATGTAATGTGAGGTGTCGGGCTCTGGTCGTCGATCACGTCGATCGAGGCGTCGATGATGAAGCAGGGGCAACAAGGACAAGTGGGGGGTCACTGATGGATCACTAGCCAACCTATACTAAGCAGTTTAGGATAAGCAGGTAGGTAACAATAGCATGTACAAAAGCAGGCTATGCATCAGAATAGGAGCAAACAATAACAGTAGCAAAATCTAATGCAAGCATAAGAGTATAGAATGGGCGATATCAGGATGATAAAAGGGGGGGCTTGCCTGGTTGCTCAGACAAGAAGGAGGGTCGTCGTCGACGTAGTCGATCACAGTGGCATCAGTAGCGGTCTCAGGGTCTACCAGAGAGAAGAGGGGGAAGAAACAGTAAATACATAACAAGCAAGAGCATAACAGGACAAAAAGCGGGGCTAGAAGTGTTCTAACGCAGTGCTAGGTGATACTGGCGAAGGGGGAAACATCCGGGAAGGTTTTCCCGGTTCCGGACGTCTGTCAGACAGATGAACCAGAGGGGAAAAGTTCAACATTTGCTATGCTAGGGACGTGCGGCGGATGAATGGACAACGCATTCGGATTCGTCTCGTCGTTCTGAGCAACTTTCATGTACAAAGTTTTTTGATCCGAGCTACGGTTTAATTTCTATGATTTTCCAAAGATTTAATGATATTCTGCAATTTAATTTAATTTGAAAAAAATAAAGAGTAAATGCTAGGTGCAACCAGATCTGTGTACACAAAAGTGTACCAGAGGGTGACATGTGGGTCCAGGGGGTCCTAGTTGACCAGTTAACGTTTGACTGGTCAACAGGGGATGGGCCCCCCTGTCATTGACTGTTTGTCTACTCTAACAGTTTAGTTAACTAACTAGGTGGTTAGTCTAATTAACTTTAATTAATTAAGTTAATTAACCATTTAACTAATTAATTAACTATTTTTATTAATATATTTTTTTACACATTTTTTTAAAAGATAACATGGGCGTGGGGCCTACTGGACAGTGGCCCATAGGCCATAGCCATAGCAGGCGCGAGCTGTTGGGCGCTCGGGCGTGGGCATGGGCGCCCGCCCAAACGGCCACAGGCGAGGAGATGCGCCGCGGGCACTGGCGCGGCGCCAGCGCCGGACGCCGGAGGTGGTTGCAGGGGCTCCGGACGTCTGAGGCACTGGCGGAGCAGAGCCGCGACTGGAAGAAGGGGGCGGTCAGCGCGGCAGTGGGGGCTGCGAGCGGCAGCCACGGGGTTGCAGAGGAGGGACGCGCTACAGCCGCTGGCGAGTGGAAGCAGTGCGGAGGTAGCCGACGAGGGCGACGGCGCGACCGACACGGCTGTGGGCGTGCGCGGTCTGCGGCGACTGCGGGCGTGTCAGCCGGGGCGCATGGTGACGGCGGGCGCGTGCGCACAAAGGAGGCGAGGGAGGAGGAGGGAGATGCTCACGACGGGGCTGTAGGGGAATGGCAGCGGACTCGAGCAAGAGTCGGGGTCGCGTCCGACAAGGAGGAGACGAGGACGACGGGGCGGCGTCGTGGCAGCGGGAAGGCGGGCGTTGTCCGGTGGGGATGAGGATGGGGACGCTGCGACGGCGGGGTAGCATTAGGCGGCCTCTGTTGGGGAACGTTGCAGAAAACAAAAATTTTCCTACTCGTTTCACCAAGATCCATCTAGGAGTTCATCTAGCAACGAGTCATTAGATGCATCTACATACCTTTGTAGATCGCGTAAGGAAGCGTTCAAAAGAACGGTGATGATGTAGTCGTACTCGACGTGATCCAAATCACCGATGACCAAGCGCCGAACGGACGGCACCTCCGCGTTCAACACACGTACGGGACGGGAGACATCTCCTCCTTCTTGATCCAGCAAGGGGGGAGGAGAGGTTGATGAAGATCCAGCAGCACGACGGCGTGGTGGTGGATGCAGGGCGTCACAGAAGCAGGGCTTCGCCGAGACTACGAGAGAGAGACGTAACGGGGAGAGAGGGAGGCGCCAGGGGCTGGTCTGTTTCTCTCCTCTCCCCCCCCACTATATATAGGGGTGCCATGGGGGTGGCGCCGGCCCTAGTAGATGAGATCTACTAGGGGGGGCGGCGGCCAAGGGGAGGTTTCCCTCCCCCCAAGGCACCTAGGGGTGCCTTCCACCACTAGGACTCCTCCTAGGTGGAAACCCTAGGCGCATGGGCCTATAGGGGCTGGTGCCCTTGGCCCATGAAGGCCAAGGCGCACCCCCTACAGCCCATGTGCCCCCCCGGGACAGGTGGCCCCACCCGGTGGGCCCCCGGGACCCCTCCGGTGGTCCCGGTACAATACCGATAACCCCGAAACTTGTCCCGATGGCCGAAACAGCACTTCCTATATATAATTCTTTACCTCCGGACCATTCCGGAACTCCTTGTGACGTCCGGGATCTCATCCGGGACTCCGAACAACATTCGGGTTTCTGCATATACATATCTTCATAACCCTAGCATCACCGAACCTTAAGTGTGTAGACCCTACGGGTTCGGGAGACAAGCAGACATGACCGAGACGACTCTCCGGTCAATAACCAATAGAGGGATCTGGATACCCATGTTGGCTCCCACATGCTCCACGATGATCTCATCGGATGAACCACGATGTCGAGGATTCAATCAACCCCGTACTCAATTCCCTTTGTCAATCGATATGTTACTTGCCCGAGATTCGATCGTCGGTATCCCAATACCTCGTTCAATCTCGTTACCGGCAAGTCACTTTACTCGTACCGTAATGCATGATCCCATGACCAAACACTTGGTCACTCTGAGCTCATTATGATTATGCATTACCGAGTGGGCCCAGTGATACCTCTCCGTCATACGGAGTGACAAATCCCAGTCTTGATCCATGTCAACCCAACAGACACTTTCGGAGATACCCGTAGTCTACCTTTATAGTCACCCAGTTACGTTGTGACGTTTGGTATACCCAAAGCACTCCTACGGTATCCGGGAGTTACACGATCTCATGGTCTAAGGAAAAGATACTTTGACATTGGAAAACTCTAGCAAACGAACTATACGATCTTGTGCTATGTTTAGGATTGGGTCTTGTCCATCACATCATTCTCCTAATGATGTGATATCGTTACCAATGACATCCAATGTCCATAGTCAGGAAACCATGACTATCTATTGATTAACAAGCTAGTCAACTAGAGGCTCACTAGGGACATGTTGGTGTCTGTTATTCACACATGTATTACGATTTCCGGATAACACAATTATAGCATGAATAAAGACAATTATCATGAACAAGGAAATATAATAATAATGCTTTTATTATTGCCTCTAGGGCATATTTCCAACAGCCTCGGGTCCTCGTGCGGCAGCGGTGGTCGACGATGGCAAGTGGCGATGGTGACGGCGTAGGGGGTCGGGATCGCTCCCCTTCCCGATCCAGATCGGAAACGAGAGGTGGGGGGAGGGGACAAGCGAACAAGTGGGGGGAGTGGGGGTGCTGGGTTTCGGTTAGGGTTTGGGCAGGGGGGTGTATAGGGGAGTGGGGTGGGCCGGCCTAGTCGGCCTGGTGGCCAGCTGGGCCGGTTGGCCTAGTGGGGGGGCTTTTCTTTTCTTTTTTTTGAAACTTCTTTGGTGGGCCTCCGACGTCCATCTTCTGCTATATCATCACTTTTACCCTGGAAAAAAATCGGGGGCAAGCTTACGGGACGAAACTCCGCCGCCACGAGGCGGAACCTTGGCGGAATCAATCTAGGGCTCCGGCAGAGCTGTTCTGCCGGGGACACTTCCCTCCGGGAGGGGGAAATCATCACCAACGTCATCACCAACGATCCTCTCATCGGGAGGGGGTCAATCTCCATCAACATCTTCACCAACACCATCTCCTCTCAAAACCCTAGTTCATCTCTTGTATCCAATCTTGTATCAAAACCACAAATTGGTACCTGTGGTTTGCTAGTAGTGTTGATTACTCCTTGTAGTTGATGCTAATTGGTTTACTTGGTGGAAGATCATATATTCAGATCCTTTATGCATATTATTACCCCTCTGATTATGAACATGAATACGCTTTGTGAGTAGTTACGTTTGTTCCTGAGGACATGGGTGAAGTCTTGCTATTAGTAGTCATGTGAACTTGGTATTCGTTCGATCTTTTGATGAGATGTATGTTGTCTTTTCCTCTAGTGGTGTTATGTGAATGTCGACTACATGACACTTCACCATTATTTGGGCCTAGAGGAAGGCATGGGGAAGTAATAAGTAGATGATGGGTTGCTAGAGTGACAGAAGCTTAAACCCTAGTTTATGCGTTGCTTCGTTAGGGGTTGATATGGATCCATATGTTTAATGCTGTGGTTAGGTTTACCTTAATACTTCTTTTGTAGTTGCGGATGCTTCCAATAGGGGTTAATCATAAGTGGGATGCTTGTCCAAGTTAGGGCAGTACCCAAGTACTGGTCCACCCACATATCAAATTATCAAAGTACCGAACGCGAATCATATGAACGTGAAGAAAACTAGCTTGACGATAATTTTCAATGTGTCCTCAGGAGCTCCTTTACCATTATTAGAAATTGTCCAGGCTTATCCTTTGCTACATAAAGGATTGGGCCACCTTGCTACACTTTATTTACTTTATTTACTTGTTGCTCGTTACTATTTATCTTATCACAAAACTACCTATCACCTACTATTTCAGTGCTTGCAGAGAAAACCTTACTGAAAACCGCTTCTCATTTCCTTCTGCTCCTCGTTGGGTTTGACACTCTTACTTATCAAAAGGACTACGATAGATCCCCTACACTTGTGGGTCATCAGCCCCCCTCCTTCTTTTTGCTTGGCCTCCCTCCTAGAAGGGAGGAGGGTTTCCCCTCTGGTCCTTGGACGCCATGGCTCTTGGAGGGAAGGAGCCCTCCAAGGTTTGTGTTTTCTGTCCCTTTACCATTTGTTATATTCCTGGAGATCCGTAACTCCGATTGGGATGAAATTTTAACACGATTTTTATCCAAAAATCATCTTTCTTACGGCAAAAGAAGGGTCCAACTGACTTAAGGGGGAGCCACGAGCCTTCCCGGCGTGCCCTAGGGTATGGGGCTTGCCGTCTGAGCTCGCATCACCCTTGAGCATTGTCTTGCGTTGATTCTTTTTTACAAATAATCACATTATTCCAAAAAAAATCTCCGTAAATTTTTATTGCGTTTGGACTTTGTTCGATATGGATTTTCTGTGAAACAAACAACATGCAATAGATAGGAACTAACACTGGGCACTGGATCAATATATTAGTCAAAGAAAATCATATAAATTATTGCCAAAAGTATGTGAAAGGTGTAGAATATGGCATGAAATAATCAAAAATTATAGATACGACAGAGACATATCAACATACCCAAGCTTAATTCCTGCTCGTCCTCGAGTAGGTAAATGATAAAAAGATAAATTTTGATGTGAAATGCTACCTAACATAATCTTGATCATATAATCTAATCATGGCATGAATATTAATATATGAGTGATTCAAGGCAATAGTCTATCAGTTTGATATTGAAACAATAATACAAAACATGCATGTAATCCATCATTGCCTTCTGTAATGATGGAGCTAAAGGAAACAACCTCTATGCACTTAGTTGTGGTAAGCATGACACAGTCGTTCTTCCTTGCATAGATATATAAAATCAAAAGTACCCCGGTGCCGAACCAAGTAACTGTATCATACTTTTTCACGCGCTTCAGCATTTTCAACTTCACTCTCAATACATGAGCGTGAGCCATGGACATAATGGGTGGAATAGAATGAGGTGGTAGAGATATATAAGGAAAATAAAAAAAGGAAGAAAGTGTCGCATCAACTCGACGGGTCAACAAGCAATGGAGAGACCCATCAATCGATATCAATGCGAGGAGTAGGGGTTTCCATGCAACAGATGCACTAGAGCTATAAGTGTATGAAAATCTCACTATGAAACTAAGTGGGTGTGCTTCAAACTTGCTTACTCATGAAGACCTCGGGCATTTGAGGAAGTCCATCATCGGAACATACAAGCCAAATTCTATAATAAAACATTTCCCACTAGTATATGAAAGTGACAAATCATGGAGACTCTCTATATGAAGATCATGGTGCTACTTTGAAGCACAAGTGTGGTAAAATGATAGTGGTGTGCCCTCTCTCTGTTTCTCTCTTTGTTGTTTTCTATTATTTGGGCTGTTTTTCTCCTCTTTTTTCATTTTTACCCTCACAAGTAGGGGCAACACTCTAGAATGCATCACACTTTATTTACTTACAACTCGATGTTACAACTCAATAACTGAAGCAATATGATAATATGAATGCCTCTGGCAGTGTACCATGATGTGCAATGATCTAGTGTAACAAAGGTATAAAAAACGAAAATACCATGCTAGCTATCTTACTGTAACTGCATCAAGTACCCCTTAGTGGTTTTGGAGTACGAAAGACAAATATGTTGAGGGACTAACTTGTTTGTGAGTGTACACATGAGATATAGTCCATGAAGATTTCGTTTAACATATGGAAGACGACCCCTAAAAATGGATTTCTTCAAGTGAAGAATTTGGTGATGAAATTGGTATGACCTTTGACGAAATTGATGTGAATACTATGAAGCTTGGAGACTTTTGTTTTTGTAGTTTCTTTCTTCTTACTTCGAGTCATAGGAAAAACTGTACTATTAAAAGGGGTCTAGGTGAATCATAGTTCACAATTCCAAAGCAATGCTCAAATCTATACATAGATGGAAATATGCCCTAGAGGCAATAATAAAATGGTTATTATTATATTTTCTTAATCATGATAAAGGTTTATTATTCATTCTAGAATTGTATTTACCGAAAACTTAAGTACATGTGTGGATACATAAACCAATATCGTGTCCTTAGTGAGCCTCTACTAGACTACCTCGTTGATCAAAAGATGGTTAAGGTTTCCCAACCATAGACATGAGTTGTCATTTGATAACGATATCACATCATTAGGAGAATGATGTGATGGACAAGACCCATCCATTAGCTTAGCATATTGATCATTCAGTTTATTTCTATTGCTTTCTTAATGTCAAATACATATTCCTTCGACTATGAGATTATGCAACTCCTGGATACCTGAGGAATACCTTGTGTGCTATCAAATGTCACAAGTAACTGGGTGATCATAAAGATGCTCTATAGGTATCTCCGAAGGTGTTTGTTGAGTTGGCATAGATCGAGATTAGGATTTGTCACTCCAACTATCGGAGAGGTATCTCTGGGCCCTCTCGGTAATACACATCATAAGATTGCAAGCAAATGACTAAGGAGTTAGTTACGAGGTGATGTATTACTGAACAAGTAAAGAGACTTTCCAGTAACAAGATTGAACTAGGTATGAAGATACCGACAATCGAATCTCGAGCAAGTAACATATCGATGGACAAAGGGAATTACGTATGTTGTCATAAGGTTCGACTGATAATGAGCTTTATAGAATGAGCAGGAGCCAATATGGGCATCCAGGTTCCGCTATTGGTTATTGACCGGAGAGGTGTCTCGTTCGTGTCTACATAGTTCTCGAACTCGTAGGGTCCGCACGCTTAACGTGCATTGACAATATAGTGTTATATGTGTTATATGATTTGGTGACCAAATGTTCTTCGGAGTACTAGATGAGATTACAGACATGACGAGGAGCTCCTGAATGGTTCGGAGGTAAATATTGATATATATGACGATGGTATTTGGACATCGGAAGAGTTTCAGGACGCACCGGGTAGAAATCGGGTCACCGGAAGGGGTTTCGGACAACCCCAAGAGGTTAATGGGCCATATGGGCCAAAGGGGGGGGGGGACACAGTAGCCCACAAGGGGCTGGCGCATCCCTCCTAGGATGCAACCCTTGGGGAGAGAAGGAAAGGGGGGGGGGGGGGTGTCGGTGTCAAAACCGGCAGATCTCGGGTAGGGGGTCCCGAACTGTGCGTCTAGGCGGATGGTAACAGGAGACAAGGGACACGATGTTTTTACCCAGGTTCAGACCTTCTCGATGGAGGTAAAACCCTACTCCTGCTTGATTAATATTGATGATATGGGTAGTACAAGAGTAGATCTACCACGAGATCAGAGAGGCTAAACCCTAGAAGCTAGCCTATGGTATGATTGTTGTTCGTCCTATGGACTAAAACCCTCCGGTTTATATAGGCACCGAAGAGGGTTAGGGTTACACAGAGTCGGTTACAATGGTAGGAGATCCGTATCGCCAAGCTTGCCTTCCACGCCAAGGAAAGTCCCATACGGACACAGGACGAAGTCTTCAATCTTGTATCTTCATAGTCCAGGAGTCCGGCCAAAGGTGATAGTTTGGCTATCCAGACACCCCCTAATCCAGGACTCCCTCAGTAGCCCCTGAACTAGGCTTCAATGACAACGAGTCCGGCGCGCATATTGTCTTCGGCATTGCAAGGCGGGTTCCTCCTCCGAATACTTCATAGAAGATTTTGAACACAAGGATAGTGTCCGGCTCTGCAAAATAAGTTCCACATACCACCGTAGAGAGAATAATATTTACACAAATTCAATCTGCTGACGTATTTCGTGGCGTGACATCACACCACGGCCAAGCCTTTATTCGAATTGTTGTTACTGTCCCACCTCAGCGCGTTTAGCGAGGCGGTTTCCTTGGCACATCTTGTCAAAGCAGAGATCGTGTCCCCTTATTCCGGGATTCTCATCAATACGGGCGTGGGTAACCCATCCGCGCCATTGATTACGGCTCTTGGGAGATAAGCGAGTTTTACCAGGCTGGTGGGGACGCATAGCTTCGTCCGTTCATATAAGGGGATAAGAATCCAAGTTTTTACCTATGCCTTCTTCCTCCTTTGCTCATCCATTTCCGCGCACTCGAGCTCCAGCGCCCAAGTCCGCACATCTCGCCTCAACCTTCCCCAGCCATGTCCGGAGCGGGAGGCAAGTGGATGGCCTCCTCCGTCACGGAGGGGCACATCCAAAAGCTGCGGAAGGCTGGATACTTGTCCAGCGACATCGCGCATTGGCTCCCCGACAAGGGGCAGCTTATCCCCACCCCCAGGACCCATGAGAGGGTGGTGTTCCTCACCCACTTCCTCCGCGGACTAGGTTTTCCACTTCACCCATTTGTCCGGGGGCTCATGTTCTACTACGGCCTGGATTTCCACGATCTGGCCCCGAATTTCATCCTCAACATCTCGGCGTTCATCGTCATGTGCGAGGCCTTCCTCTGCATCCAGCCCCACTTCGGCTTATGGCTGAAGACCTTCAATGTCAAGCCGAAGGTAGTGGGCGGCCGCCAAGCGGAGTGCGGAGGTGCCATGGTGGGCAAGATGGCCAACGCCCTATGTCTCGAGGGCTCCTTCGTGGAGACCATAAAGGGGTGGCAATCGGGGTGGTTCTACATCACCGAGCCGCGTGACCCTAAATGGGTGGCGGCCCCCGAATTCCGATCTGGCTTTCCTGCACGGCTCACCTCCTAGAAGGAGACGGGCCTGACATGGGGTAACTCGGAAGAGCTGACTGGACTCCAAACCTGCGTCCAAAACCTGGTGAACAAGAAGCTCAGGCTCGTCAACGTAGTCCAGGTCATGCTCATCCGCCGGATCCTCCCGTGCCAACAACGGGCCTTCAGCTTGTGGGAGTTTGATCCGGCACAACACCAAACCTTGAGCATGCTCTTCGACACTACGTAAAAAAATGCCTGGAAGGTGCTGTTCAATGGCGCCGAGGCTCCCGCATCCGCTACCGAAGATCGCGGATTCAGCTCGTAGCGTCAAGCCAGCGAGGTAAGCTATTTCACCCTTTACAGGACACTTGTTTTTCATAGTTTGACTCTATGCGGGATCTAAACTCCCTTACCTTTGTCAGGACTGGCAAAAGACGTCCGGGTAGGTTAACTCTCTGGCTCCCTTGCCAGAAGACCCAGCAGACGCCCGATTGACGGGGCTGCTGGTTCCGGCACCTCACGTGGTGCTGGAGAAGAAGGCCAAGAAGAAGGCTACGGGAACATGAAGGAGTTCCCGGCGCCAGGTGTCATCGGACTCATCGTCCGATGACTCCGAGGCGGACTCCTCCCGCGAAGACGAAGAGGAGGAAAAAGAGGCCTCTCCCCCAGCGGGGGAAGAGAAGAAAAGGAAGGCCGCCCCAACTGGGGAGGCCAGAGGGTCCAAGAAGGGAAGGACCCTTCCTCTGGACTACTCCACCAATGCTGACAACGGCGAAGAGGAGTGGCCACCGAGGACTAAGCCCCTGGCTAAATTGTAAGTGTCCGGATACCAGAATAACTCATGGCATTTCATTTGTTATGAGTGTGGTGATCCAGAAAGTTCAGGCCGCCAAGAGCGGGCTGGCTGAAGCCTGTGCCAGCCTTCTAACAGGCTTTGAGGTATGTATTTAAGATATATAAAAATATTACTGCATAGACAATAGCCCCCGATGCTCAGTTTGGTGTTCGGAAAGAAAAGCTGAACTGAGGATCTAAAAAGATGTACGCAGGAGTCTAACATAAGTATGTCAATATGGGAATGCAGGCTGCGCTACTGACCTCTTCCGCACTGACTGCGGAGGTCAATGCATTGAAGCAGAGCCTTGAGCGGTCCGAGAACGAGCTCGGCCTTGCCAAAAAGCAGCTCGAGGACAAGGAAGGTAAGTAATACCTTATGGAAGTATATAAAAGATGTGGTTGCAAAAAATGACAGGAATAACGTGAGTATTGCAGGGGCCACGAACGAGGTGGCGACCCTGAAGGAAGCAATGTCCATGGCCGAAAGCAATGCGGCCGCGGGGCGCACCGAGCGAGAGAAGCAGGAGGCGCGGGTGGCGGAGGTGCGGCAAGAGCTCCAGGCTCTCGTGGAAAAACACGAGAGTTTGGAGCGTGACTCAAAGACTCGAGAGTCCGAGCTCGCCTCGGCCCTTGAGAGCGCCAAAGCCGCTAAGGCCGAAGCCCAAAAAGCCCTCCAGGAAATTGAGGCAATGAAGAAGATAGCGGTGGGTAAGGCATTCTTTATGCAAAGCAAGCGCATGAAAGTGAATTACTTGTTACTTACCCAAATCCGGAGCTCTCCAGGCGCATTCACAGATCTGCCCCGCAGTGTGTCCGACGCTGCCGCATTCTACCAGGCCGAGGAGGGGAGCTCGACGGAGAAGGTGTTTTGGTCTCAGTATGCTGAGGCCGGACACCCGGTGCCCTTGAGCGACCAGCTGAAGCAGCTGGTCGAGCTCCATAAGGTGGCCGAACAGGCCATGAAGGGCCTCATAGTTCGGCTGTGGCCCGAGGAAGCCATGCCTGGGAGCTACTTCGGGCTGGTGAGGCGGCTGGTGGACGCCTGTCCATGGATTGAAGTCGCCAAGTGCTCCGTTTGCATCGAAGTTGCCCGTAGGGCCCTTGCCCGTGCTAAAGTGCACTAGGGCAAGATGGACGTTGAGAAGCTTGTGACGGACAGACCACCGCCGGGCAGGGAGTATCGCAAGCCCGAGATGTATTATGAGAGCGTCCTGAAGGGTGCCCGCCTTATAGCGGGTGAATGCTCTAAAGATGTAATTTTTGAGTAAACTCGCATTTGTTATCCTGTATGCTGAAAACTTGTTCATGTGCACTAAGCAACGCTTGTGAATTTAAAATATTACCTTCTGTGCGGCCGTTTATTGAATTTGAGAGATGGCGAGTCATCGGCTTTTGCCCCCATGCCACGAGTGCTGGGGCGTTCGGGATAAACTTGAGCGCTCTTTTTCCCATTCTTGGGTCCTTCGAGGGAGGCGCTCAACGCAATGAACAAGGCAACCGGACTATAATGCTTGAACACTCTCACTTAGCCATAGAATTCTATAATTTTAAATTTCGGCGAAGCCCCTAGTATTCGGAAGACCGAGTTCGGGGCGCTATCCACGCCTGGGCCAGACAAAGCCGACTCCTCTCTCTAAGCGGCATAAGTCTTTAGGGACTCGAAAACCTCTCAAACACTGACCGACTCTCGCCCTATCATGACGGTCAGTTTTAGCTTTCTCCACTGAGGTGCTTAACCCAGCTTAACCGGGGCACAATCGCACTGGTTCTCCCAGTGCTACCTTAGTCGATGTAACGGAACGTAAGGTACCAAAACATGGGAGCCGGGCAAACCCAACTATTGACCCAAGACATGATTCAGAGCCAATGCATATAATGCTATAAGTTCGGGGTGCCGTACTTGTGAAAGTGTTCAGACTTATCACACCATATTTTGGGGTACTTAAGCCCCTGGTGTATTTGGCCGTACCAAAGTGTACGGATGCAACATGTCATAAGTGAACATATATAGATAAAAAAGGAATGCAATAATAGGCAGAAGCTATGTATTGTTTATAAAAAAGGCTGCGGTAAAAGCAGAATGATACCAATAGTGCGATAACCAATGGACGGGACTATTTGACATGTCCCCCTACAGGGGTGAGCTGCGGGATGATATGTGAAACAAGTATACTGCTCGTTATAGAGACCACCTGGACACTCGACGTAGCTTTCTGCTTCCCTGGCTGTTGCATCGTGTGTTCGACGATTCTACTGCCGGACAGGGCTTCTTGAGAACAGAGTCCTGAAAGTAAGAAAAAAAAGAATGACACAATCGGGAGCCCCTGGTGCGGTTGAGCCGCATTTTGGGCCTGCCGTGGTCGTGCCCCTCCCCCTATGCCCATGGTATTTCTAGAGCGTAATTATGTACATGTAGTACTAGTTTCACAATTTTGCGAGGGCTGGGGTTGGGGCCGCATTGCTATGCGAGCTCGGAACGTTCCGGGCGGTCTTGTTGTCGGTTACTCCGGGCGCGCTTGACGGTGTCCGGACGTTGAACAGCCGGACTCGAGAATTGCCTTGAAAGGCTGCTTTTTACTTCCGCCGCAAGGGCCGCCATGTGCTCCTCCGTTGACCGTGATGACTCCTCGAGGGCCTGGCATCTTGAGCTTGAGGTACGCATAGTGCGGCACCACATTGAACTTTGCAAATGCGGTTCGTCCGGGCAGTGCGTGATAGCCGCTGTGGAACGGGACTATGTCGAAGATTAATTCCTCGCTTCGGAAGTTATCCGGGGATCCGAAGACCACTTCAAGTGTAACTGAGCCTGTACAGTTGGCCTCTACACCTGGTATGACGCCTTTAAAGATAGTTTTTGTGGGTTTAATCCTTGAGGGGTCTATGCCCATTTTGTGCAATGTATCCTGATAAAGCAGGTTCAGGCTGCTGCTGCCATCCATCAGGACTCTGGTGAGGTGAAATCCGTCAATGATTGGGTCTAGAACCAATGCGGCGAATCCGCCATGGCGGATGCTAGTGGGGTGGTCCCTTCGATCAAAAGTGATCAGGCAGGAGGACCACAGATTGAACTTTGGGGCGAGTGGCTCCATCGCATATACATCCCTTAGTGCACGCTTCCGCTCCCTTTTGGGTATGTGGGTTGCGTATATCATGTTCACCGTTCGCACTTGTGGGGGGAAGCCCTTCTGTCCTCTATTGTTTGGCGGCCGGGGCTCCTCGTCATCGCTATGCAGCCCCTTGTCATTGTTTTCGGCATTTAACTTGCCTACCTGCTTGAACACCCAACAATCCCTATTGGTGTGGTTGGCTGGTTTTTGGGGGTGCCGTGTATCTGGCACGAGCGATCGAGTATCCGGTCCAAATTGGACGGGCCCGGATTATTCCTTTTGAATGGCTTTTTCCGCTGATCGGGTTTAGAGCCTCTGAATCCGGCATTGACTGCCGTATCCTCATCATTATCGCCATTAATGCGGTGCTTGTGCTTGTTGTGACGCGACCTGCCATTGCTGTCCTTGGTATCCGAATTACCAGGGCTCTTGGTCATGTTGTTACTATGAGCTAGCCAGCTGTCCTCTCCCGCGCAAAAGCGGGTCATGAGTGTTGTGAGGGCTGCCATGGATTTCGGCTTTTCCTATCCTAGGTGCCGGGCAAGCCACTCGTCGTGGATGTTATGTTTGAAGGCTGCAAGGGCCTCTGCATCCGGATAGTCGATGATTTGGTTTTTCTTGGTTAGGAACCGTGTCCAGAATTGTCTGGCCGATTCCTCTAGCTGCTGAATTATGTGGCTTAGGTCATCGACATCTGGTGGTCGCACATAGGTGCCCTGGAAGTTGTCGAGGAATGCGGCTTCCAGGTCTTCCCAACAACCAATTGACTCTGCTGGCAAGCTGTTAAGCCAATGCCGAGCTGGTCCTTTAAGCTTGAGTGGGAGGTATTTGATGGCGTGTAGATCATCATCGCGAGCCATGTGGATATGAAGGAGATAGTCCTCGATCCAGACCGCAGGATCTGTTGTGCCATCATACGATTTAATGTTTACAGGTTTGAAACCCTCAGGGATTTGATGATCCATCAGTTCGTTTATGAAGCATAGTGGGTGTGTGGCGCCTCTATATTGGGATATATCACGACGCAGCTCAAATGAGCTTTGTCTACTATGTTCGGCCCGACCAGAATTTCCATATCCGGCGTGACGATTATCATCACGTATCGTGGGGCGCCCACACGATCCATAGATCGATCTTGTTTTCCTTGCCTTGTCCTCCAATATATCCCGCAGGTCTGGCGCATTTCCCCGCGCCTTGATATTTTTTGAGCGGTGCCGGGGTGCAGCTTGAGTGGAGCGACGAGAGGCCTCTCTGTCGCGGCCACGGGGTGGCCGGTCGGCCGTATCATGCGCTGGTGATGTAGGTTTAGGTGCTTCCTCCTCTAACCGGGGTAGCAGCCTGCATTTTGGGTAACTCTTGGAGGGGCGTTCGAGTTCATACTCTTCGGCTGCAAGGACTTCAGTCCATCTGTCGGCTAGCAAGTCTTGGTCAGCTCTAAGCTGTTGCTGCTTTTTCTTGAGGCTGCTTGCAGTGGCCATAAGCCTGCGTTTGAAACGCTCTTGTTCGACGGGATCCTCAGGCACGACAAATTCGTCGTCGTCGAGGCTTGCCTCGTCTTCGGAGGGAGGCATGTAATTATCGTCCTCTACCTCTCTACCTGCCGCTCTCTCATGAGGGATGGCTTCTCCATCCTCCTGCACTGAATCCTGCTGGAAGGGGTTGTCTTCGGCACTGTCCGGGGTGTTATTGTCTCCCGTGCCGGAATCACCGTTTTTGCTGTGGCAGAATTTAGAGCGGCGCCGCTGACGCCGGCGCTTAGGCTGTTTCTTGGAGGGGTCATCCTCCGTTGTTCCATCGCCATTCCCATCTTTTGGGATGTCCACCATGTAAATGTCGTATGACGAGGTGGCCTTCTAGTGCCCTGTAGGCGCTGGTTCTTGGTCGTCTCCTGCATCGTCGTCCATACCGTCGATGTCTTCGGAGTCGAAGTTGAGCATGTCGGTTAAATCATCGACAGTGGCTACGAAGTGGGTGGTGGGTGGGCTTTGGATTTCTTCGTCGTCCGCATCCCAACCTTCCTGACCATAGTCTGGCCAGGGCTCTCCTGATAAAGAGAGAGACTTCAGTGAATTAAGGATGTCGCCAAAGGGCGAGTGCCGAAAGATGTCCGCGGCGGTGAACTCCATGATCGGCGCCCAATCGGATTCGATTGGCAGGGGCGCGGAAGGTTCGGAGTCCGGAGAGGAGTCCGGCGCCTTGGAGTCACGAGCTTCACAAAGGATAGGGTTGGTGTACGGCTCAATTGTCGTAGAGATCGCAGCCCCCGAGGCAGTGTCTAGCCACCCGTCCTCGATCGGCGCAGTCGGCTCCGAGCTAAGGGTCGAAGCAGACACTGGTGCGGCCCCCAAGGCACTGTTCGGCGGCAGAGCTAGATCATGCCCATCGTGACAGTGCGGCGCGCTTGGCTGTGGCTCGAACCCGTCGAAGATCAAGTCTCTGCGGTCGTCAGCCGTGTAGTTTAAACTTCCAAATCTGACCTGATGGCCAGGGGCGTAGCTTTCAATCTGCTCCAGATGGCCAAGCGAATTGGCCCGCAGTGCAAAGCCGCCGAATACGAAGATCTGTCCGGGGAGAAAAGTCTCACCCTGGACCACGTCATTGTTGATGATCGGAGGAGCCATCGGGCCTAAATATGACGACACAGAGGAACTCTCAATGAAAGCACCCATGTCGGTGTCAAAACCGGCGGATCTCGGGTAGGGGGTCCCGAACTGTGCGTCTAGGCGGATGGTAACAGGAGACAAGGGACACGATGTTTTTACCCAGGTTCGGGCCCTCTCGATGGAGGTAAACCCCTACTCCTGCTTGATTAATATTGATGATATGGGTAGTACAAGAGTAGATCTACCACGAGATCAGAGAGGCTAAACCCTAGAAGCTAGCCTATGGTATGATTGTTGTTCGTCCTACGGACTAAAACCCTCCGGTTTATATAGGCACCGAAGAGGGTTAGGGTTACATAGAGTCGGTTACAATGGTAGGAGATCTACATATCCGTATCGCCAAGCTTGCCTTCCACACCAAGGAAAGTCCCATCCGGACACGGGACGGAGTCTTCAATCTTGTATCTTCATAGTCCAGGGTCCGGCCAAAGGTGATAGTTCGGCTATCCGGACACCCCCTAATCCAGGACTCCCTCAGAGGGAGTCGGCCTCCCCCTTCCTTTCCTTCCCCCCTCCGGCAAATATGGTAAGGGGCGCCACTAGGAAAGGACCCCAAGTAGGATTCGGCCTACTTGGGGCGCCTCCTTGGCTGCTCCTCCCTCCACCCACCTATATATATGGGAGGGGGGCGCCACACATAGCCACGACAATCTCTTAGCCGTGTGCGGGGCCCCTTCCACCGTTTACACTCTTGGTCATATTTTCGTAGTGCTTAGGCGAAGCCCCGCGGAGATAGCATCACCATCACCGTCACTACGCTGTCGTGCTGCAGAAACTCATCCACTTCCTCACCGTCTTGCTGGATCAAGAAGGAGAGTACGTCACCGAGATGAATGTGTGCTGAACGCAAAGGTGTCGACGTTCGGTACTCAACCGGTTGGATCACGAAGAAGTTTGACTACATCAACCGCGTTAACAAACGCTTCCGCTTACGGTATATGATGGTACATAGACACACTCTCCCGCTCGTTGCTATGCATCTCCATGGATAGATCTTGCGTATGCATAGATTATTTTTGTTTTCCGTGCAACGTTTCCCAACAATGGCATTCGAGCCAGGTCTATGCGTAGATGATATGCACGAGTAGAACACAAAGATTTGTGGGCAGTGATAATAATACTACTTACCACCAACGTCTTATTTTGATTCGGCGATATTGTGGGATGAAGCGGCCCGGACCAACCTTACATGTGCATGCACATGAGACTGGTTCCACCGACTGACATGCAACTAGTTTTGCATAAAGGTGGCTGGCGGGTTTCTGTTTCTCCTACTTTACTTGAATCGAATTTGACTACGGCTGGTCCTTGAAGAAGGTTAAAATAGCAAACTTGATGAATCATCATTGTGGTTTTTGCGTAGGTAAGAACCGTTCTTGCTAGAAGCCCGTAGCAGCCACGTAAAACTTTCAACAACAAAGTAGAGGATGTCTAACTTGTTTTTGCAAGGCGTGTTGTGATGTGATATGGTCAAGATATGATGTGATATATGTTGATGTATGAGATGATCATGTTTTGTAATATCAACAACCGGCAGGAGCCTTAGGGTTGTCTCTATATTGTATGAAATGCAAACGCCATGTAATTGCTTTACTTTATTGCTATGCGTTAGCAATAGTTGTAGGCGAGCCGACCCTGACGCAACGATGGAGATCAAGGTAACGAGATGGTGATGATGGAGATCATGACGATGCTTTGGAGATGGATATCAAAAGCACAAGATGATGATGGCCATATCATGTCACATCTTTTGATTGCATGTGATGTTTATATTTTATGCATCTTATTTTGCTTAGAACGATAGTAGCATTATAAGATGATTCGTTCACTAAATTTCAAGATAAAAGTGTTCTCCCCAAGTGTGCACCGTTGCCAAAGTTCGTCGTTTCGAAGCACCTCATGATGATCGGGTGTGATAGAATCTACGTTCACATACAACGGGTGTAAGAAAGTTTTGCACGTGCATAATACTTGGGTTAAACTTGACGAGCCTAGCATGTACAGACGTGGACTCGGTGGAGATCTAAAGGTCGAACATGAGTCATATAGTAGATATGATCAACATGGAGATGTTCACCATTTATGACTACCCCATCTGACGTGATGATCGGACATGGGTTAGTTTATTTGGATCATGTATCACTTAGATAACTTGAGGGATGTTTATTTAAGTAGGAGTTCATTAGTAATTTGATTGATTGAACTTAATTTATCATGAACTTAGTCTTAATAGTTTTTGCATATCTATGTTGAAAATCAATAGCTCGCGATATAGCTCCCCTATTTTTTCATATGTTCCTAGAGAAAGCTAAGTTGAAAGATGATAGTAGAAATGATGCGGACTGGGTCCATGATCTGAGGATTATCGTCATTGCTGCATAGAAGAATTGTGTCCTTGATGCACCACTAGGTGACAGACCTATTGCAGAAGCAGATGTAGACGTTATGAATGTTTGGCAAGCTCGATATGATGACTACTTAATAGTTTAATGCACCATGCTTTATGGCTTAGAACCGGGACTTCAAAAATGTTTTGAACGCCACTGAACGTATGAGACAAGAGCCAAAATTGGTATTTTAGACTCATGCCCGTGTCGAGAGGTATGAGAGCTCTGACAAGTACTTTGCCTACAAGATGGAAGAGAATGGCTCAGCCAGTGAGCATGTGCTCAGAATTTCTGGGTACTACTATCGCTTGAATCAAGTGGGAGTTAATCTTCCAGATAAGATAGTGATTGATAGAGTTCTCTAGTCACTATCACCAAGCTACTAGAACTTCGTGATGAAATATAATATGCAAGGGATGACAAAAACGAATCCCGAGCTCTTGCGATGCTGAAATCGGCGGAGGTAGAAATCAAGAAGGAGCATCAAGTGTTGATGGTTAAAAAGACCACTAGTTTTAAGAAAAAGGGCAAGGGAAAGAAAGGGAACTTCAAGAAGAATGGCAAGCAAGTTGCCACTAATGTGAAGAAGCCCAAAGCTGGACTCAACCCTGAAACTGAGTGCTTCTACTGCAAAGGGAATGGTCACTGGAAGCGGAACTGCCCCAAATACTTGACGGATAAGAAGGATGGCAACGTGAAGAAAGGTATATTTGATATACATGTTATTGATGTGTACCTTACTAGTATTCGTAGTAGCCCTTGGGTATTTGATACTAGTTCAGTTGCTAAGATTAGTAACTTGAAAAAGCAGTTGTAAAATAAACATAAACTAGTTAAGGGCGAGGTGATGATGTGTGTTGGAAGTGATTCCAAGGTTGATACGATCACCATCACACACTCCCTCTACCTTCGGGATTAGTGTTGAGCCTAAATAAATGTTATTTGGTGTTTGCGTTGAGCATGAACAAGATTAGATCATGTTTATTGCAATATGGTTATTCATTTAAGTCAGAGAATAATTGTTGTTCTGTTTACATGAATTAAAACTTCTATGGTCATACACCCTATGTAAATGGTTTATTGAATCTCGATCATAGTGATACACATATTCATAATATTGATGCCAAAAGATACAAAGTTGATAATGATAGTGCAACATACTTGTGGTACTGCCATTTAGGTCATATTGGTGTAAAGAGCATGAAGAAACTCCATGCGGATGGACTTTTGGAGTCACTTGATTATGAATCATTTGATACTTGCGGACCATGCCTCATGGGCAAGATGACTAAAACTCTGTTCTCCAAAACAATGGAGCGAGGTAATGACTTATTGGAAATAATACATACCGATGTATGCGGTCCAATGAGTGTTGAAGCACGCGGTGGGTATCGTTATTTTCTCAAGTTCACGGATGATTTGAGTAGGTATGGTATATCTACTTGATGAAACACAAGTCTGAAACGTTTGAAAAGTTCAAAGAATTTCAGAGTGAAGTGGAGAATCATCATAGTAAGAAAATAAAGTTTCTACAATCTGATAGCAGAGGCGAATATTTGTGTTATGAGTTTGGACTTCATTTAAGACAATGTGGAATTGTTTCACAACTCACACCACCTGGAACACCACAGCGTAATGGTGTGCATGAATGTCGTAACTGTACTTTATCAGATATGGTGCATTCTATGATGTCTCTTATCGATTTGCCTTTATCATGTTGGGGTTATGCATTAGAGACAGACACATTCACGTTAAATACGGCACCGTCTAAATCCGTTGAGACGACACTGTATGAACTGTGGTTTGGCAAGAAACCTAAGCTGTCACTTCTTAAAGTTTGGGTACGCGACGCTTATGTCAAAAGGCTTCAGCCTGATAAGCTCAAACCTAAATCAGAGAAGTGCGTCTTCATAGGGTACCCTAAGGAAATTATTGGGTACACCTTCTACCACAGATCCGAAGGCAAGGTCTTTGTTCCTAATAATGGATCCTTTCTAGAGAAGGAGTTTCTCTCGAAAGAAGTGAGTGGGAGGAAAGTAGAACTTGATGATTTAATTGTACCTTCTCTTGATTTGGAGAGTAGCACATCACAGAAAACCATTTCCGTGATGCCTACACCAACTAGAGAGGAAGCAAATGATAATGACCATGAAACTTCAGATCAAGTTACTACTGAACCTCATAGGTCGACCAGAGCACGATCCGCACCCGAGTGGTACGCTAATCCTGTACTGGAAGTCATGTTACTAGAGCAAGGCGAACCTACAAACTATGAAGAAGCTATGTTGAGCCCAAATTCCGACAGATGGCTTGAGGCCATGAAATCTAAGATAGGATCCATGTATGAGAACAAAGTGTGGACTTTGGTGGACTTGCCCGATGATTGGCAAGCCATAGAGAATAAATGTATCTTCAAGAAGAAGACTGACACTGATGGTAATGTTACTGTCTACAAAGCGCGATGTCACAAAAGGTTTTCGACAAGTTCAAGGAGTTGATTATGATGAGACTTTCTCACCCGTAGCGATGCTTAAGTCTGTCCGAATTATCACTACAAAAAAATACACTTCCGTGATAATACGTGTTTGTCACAGTAGGTCACGTTTTCTGTCATGCATGTACATCCATGAAGATTTTATGACAGAATCAAGGTAGTCATACCTGTGCTGTCGTAGAAGTGTTCCATGACATTACCAAAATTATCATCACAGAAGTGTCCACTTCCATGACGATAAATCGCGCGTCATAGAAGTGCTTTCGTCAAGGGTAACCAACACATGGCATCCACCATAACGGTTCGCCGTTAAGCTATCGGTTTTCGGTTTGGATCCGATAACCCGTTAATAGCCCGAACCAATGGGGATTTTCCATGTGTAAAATTCTCAATGGCCAGAGGAACCACGTGCCGGCTCACCGTTGGGACAGATGTCATCCACTCATTGGACCAAAGGCGCCAATGATATGTAGACACGTGGCACGACCCAAGAGAGGCCCATTCCGGTGAAAAGGCCGGCCCATTTGACTTGGTCAAAAGGTAGCGAGCCGGCCCATGGAAAGCTTGTTAACGACCTGTTCACATGTAGCCCATTTATAGCCCGCTAACTCATAGCCCGTTATGGCCTATCCGAATTAGGTCCAATAGCGTCATATGGGCCGTCCAATATGATTCCAGCCCGTTGTAAGTTCCGGCCATGTATGTGCCATGACGTCTTTCGGCCCATATGACGCCCTTTGTAACTCTTGGCCCATTAACGGCCCGTGGTGAAACTGGCCCGTAATTTATAGTGTATCGCTTTATACCCATTAACAACCCATTATTCCATTGGGCCGTTTCTAGCCCGTGTTATCTTTCGGCCTTCTCAGGGCCCATTTATTCTTGGGCTCATTTACATTATTTGGTTACTTACGGCCATTACTAGCCTTTTCTTCTTGTGGGCCAAATTCAGCCCGTGGTTACAGTTGACCCGTTTGTGGCCCGTTAATTCGTTGGGCCGTTTTCATAGCGTCATGAAATGCGGCCGATTAACGATGACCCGTTATGGTCGGCCCATGAAAGGATGATTCCAACTCTAGCCCGTTTACAACCCATAATGTGGTCTGTTATTGGCCCATGTTTGGCCAATCGATAATACGACCCGTAAAAGGCCCATTGATGCTACGGCCCGTAGAAGGCCATTGTTTCTACGGCCTGTAGAAGGCCCATTGTTTCTACTGCCCGTAGGAGGCCCATGGTCACTACAGTAAATATGTAGCCCATGGTTATTGTGGCCTAGTTTTAAAAAATAGGTTATTGCGGCCACTAGCAAACCGCAGAAAAAAGAGCCGCACTGACTACAAGCAAACAAATAAACAAGACAACAAGGAAATAAATAAGCAAGCAACTTATGCTAGGCTATCACGGCTATTACACATATGACATCCACTGGGCGTCAAAGTTCACCACCAATGCAAATATAGGGAACAAAGCAACATATCACATACACTGGTTGTCAAAGTTTGTGACCAGTGCAAACAAACACCGCAGCAAAACAAGTCCAGAACTAAAACCACTTCAGAAGAGCTCAAGAAACAATATCCTGGGTACCCATAATGCTGGCAAGATGCTTAGGAAGCTTATTAACTTTCTCTTGTTTGGCGCTTAAATCCTCCAGCGCTTGCTGTTGCACCAGAAAGTATGTATCTAAATTCTTCAGGGACTTCCTCAGTCCTTCGGCTTCTTGCCGCAACATAGCTGACTGATACCTCTCAGCTTGTAGCTGAGACTGAAGAAGCCGAAGTGATTCAGGCAGCGAGTTTGAAGAGCTTGTGCCAGCGGTACTGGCCAGTAACTCGAACACTACAACAATGCAGGACTGTGGGGTTGTCTCACCGTCTACAAGATCATGTTTATCACCTTTCTTGGAGACCAACAGGGTTGTCTCACTATCCTGAACCTTATCTACATTACTTTCTCTACCATTGCATAGTGGGGTGCTCTCCAATATTTTGTTCACATTCTACAAGAGAAACAAGTAGAAACATCACATGTTTAGTATGTAGTATATGAAACTCATTTTGGTAAATCGGTTCAATAGTAAGGTGGACAGGATAACAGCATGAAACAAACATATATCTATGCACTATGGTCACTGTATTGTCCATATCATTCTAGTTTATGTTGCCAAATCAAGACAGAGACACAGTTCAAATTATATATTGTTAAGACACAACATCATAGACAAAATATAAGTGTGAGAAACCACACAACACTGGCAACACTTGTAATGTGCTTCACATGAGACATAACTATTTATACAACTGAAACTGAAATCAACATAGAGAAGAAGTTAGAACAACAATCCAGTTAAAGAAATAGGTTTAAAACATACCTGATGCGCCATTGGAGTTTCAATTGGATCCTTCAAATTCGAAAGTAGTTGGTATGAGTAAAAACAGTGATGCAAGGGCAAAGGAGTATGGACCAGAGCTATGAAATCTGACCTGAGAACAGTTGCTCTTCTGCTTTAAACGTGGATTTTGGGTTCGCTGTGGTGGTATTCGTGCTTTGGGCACTGCAGTTGCTTTACAAACTGCTCGTGTGGGGGTACTCTGTGGTGGACATGGTCCTGTGTCAACTAGAAGTGGGTTATTATCCGCTGGGGTTGGGGTTAGATGGTTTGTAGCTGGTTTTCTGTCCAACGGTGTAAGTGTGCAATCTGGAAGAGTCTTGATTATGTGTGGTGGGGCTAGTTCGTGGGCTAGTACAACCATGGTTCTATCTGCATCGATGGGTAGCACCGTCTTTTGTGAAGAACGGGTTTTTACTCCCTTAGATACTGCCATCACCCCCTCCAATTCAAATGGCTGATAAACAAGAAAAGAAATTGAACATACATACATTGTATGATAGATAGATGTGGTAATTCACATATATTTTGTCTAACCAAATAGGACAACATGACACAATTTCACATATATGATGGCTAACTAAACATGATAGCACAACACAGTTTCAGATATATGATGGATAACTTAACATGATATAATGTCATAATTCAACATATGATGAGTATCTAAACAGGATGACATGACAAAACTATATGATGTCTTTCTAAAATAGGTTGGGATGAAATAATTCACATACATGTTGTGTAAGTATACAGGATGGCATGATATAATTAACATAATTGATTCATGTACTAAGCAGCTGGCACTCGCATGTATGACCTCTAAACTAAGTAGATGGAATTGAATATTGTGCATATGATGTCTAAACTAAGCAATGCAAGACACCATATGCATGATACGAGAAATATAAACATTGCAAATTAGAGCATACACCTCAGGTGGGATATAGGACTGGTCATCTATCTCTGAATCCTCCTTTGAGGAGCTACCTGTAACCATCAAGATATATGCTTTAACAGGTACCATTACCTGCTCCGAAGACCTTGTTTTCACTCCTGATTTTTCCATAACCGGCTCAAATGGCTGATACACATGAAGAGCAGTTCAATATACACAGATTATCTACAAATGGAATACATAATGAAAAAAAGGATGCATGAGATAATTCACATATATGATGCCTGGCTACATGGCGGTGCATGATACGTCTCCAATGTATCTATAATTTTTGATTGTTCCATGCTGTTATATTATCATTCTTGGATGTTTTACAATCATTTTATAGCCATTTTATATCATTTTTTGGTACTAAGCTATTGACATAGTGTCCAGTGCCAGTTGCTATTTTCTGCATGTTTTTTACATCACAGGAAAACAATACCAAATGGAGTCCAAACGCAGCGAAACTTTTTGAGGATTTTTATGGGCCAGAAGACATCCAGTGCCTAAGGCTACACCTGGGGGGTGCCTCGAGGAGGGCAGCACCCACCAGGAGGCCCAGGCGCGCCTTGGTAGGTTGTGCCCACCTCGGGTGCCCCCTGAACCGCCTCTTTGCTCTATAAATACCCCAATATTCCAGAAACCCTAGGGGAATCGACGAAAATCAATTCCAACCGCTGCAGAGTCCAGAACCACCAGATCCAATCTAGACACCATCATGGACGAGTTCACCACTTCCATTGGTGCCTCTCCGATGATGTGTGAGTAGTTCTTTGTAGACCTACGGGTCCGCAGTTAGTAGCTAGATGGCTTCCTCTCCCTCTATCTTGATTACAAATACAATGGTCTCTTGGAGATCCATATGATGTAAGCCTTTTTGCGGTGTGTTTGTTGGGATCCGATGAACTTTGAGTTTATGATCAGATCTATGTTTTTATCCATGAAAGTTATTTGAGTCTTCTTTGATCTCTTATATGCATGATTGCTTATAGCCTCATATTTATTTTTCGATATTTGGGTTTTATTTGGAAAACTTGATCTATTTATCTTGCAATGGGAAGAGGTGCTTTGTGATGGGTTCGATCTTACGGTGCTTGATCCCAGTGACAGAAGGGGAACCGACACGTATGTATCATTGCCATTAAGGATAACAAGATGCGGTCTATTTCCACATAAATAGATCTTGTCTACATCATGTCATCGTTCTTATTGCATTACTCCGTTTCTCCATGAACTTAATACATTAGATGCATGCTGGATAGCGGTCGATGTGTGGAGTAATAGTAGTAGATGCAGGCAGGAGACGGTCTACTAATCTTGGACGTGATGCCTATATAATGATCATTGTCTGGATACCGTCATGATTATTCGAAGTTCTATCAATTGCCCAACAATAATTGTTTTCCCACCGTTTGCTATTTTTCTTGAGAGAAGCCACTTGTGAAACCTACGCCCCCCGGGTCTCTTTTCATCATATTTGCCTTTGCGATCTATTTTCCTTTGCATTTTTTCCAGATCTATTAAACCAAAAATACAAAAATACCTTGCTGCAATTTATTTGTTCCGCGATCTATTTATCCTATCTACCACTTTTACCTCATGCTATTTGCCTATCTTGAGGCGCCGTACCTGAAAGGGATTGACAACCCCTTTAACACGCCGGGTTGCGAGTATTTGTTATTTGTGTGCAGGTGCTGTTTATGTGGTGTGAGGAGGTTCTCCTGCTGGTTCGATAACCTTGATCTCATCACTGAGGGAAATACCTACCGTCGCTATACTACAACTTCCTCTTTGGGGAAATACCGACGTAGTTCTAGCAGACATCAGTGCATAATTCACATATATGATAACTGGCTGAAAAACATGGCATTGCATAATTCACATATTTGATATGCAAAGCAAACATGAGGCATTCACACAATGCATGTCTAATCTAACCAGATGGCATGACAATGCAAGACACCATATGCATAATATGAGCAATATAACTGAGGGAGTCCTGGACTAGGGGGTGTCCGGACAGCGGACTATCATCGTCCGCCGGACTCCAAGACTATGAAGATACAAGATTGAAGACTCCGTCCCGTGTCCGGATGGGACTTTCCTTGGCGTGGAAGGCAAGCTTGGCAATACGGATATGTAGATCTCCTACCATTGTAACCGACTTTGTGTAACCCTAGCCTCCTCCGGTGTCTATATAAACCGGAGGGCTTTAGTCCGTAGGACACAACATACATCACAACAATCATACCATAGGCTAGCTTTAGGGTTTAGCCTCCTTGATCTCGTGGTAGATCCACTCTTGTACTACCCATATCATCAATATTAATCAAGCAGGATGTAGGGTTTTACCTCCATCAAGAGGGCCTGAACCTGGGTAAAACATCGTGTCCCTTGTCTCCTGTTACCATCCGCCTAGACGCACAGTTCGGGACCCCCTACCCGAGATCCGCTGGTTTTGACACCGACATTGGTGCTTTCATTGAGAGTTCCTCTGTGTCGTCACCGATAGGAAGGATGCCTCCACCCGTCTTCAAGGATGGTATTTTCGCCGAAGAGGCCTTGGCCGCCGGCCAAACTATCCGGCTAGGTGGTTTTCTTATGACCGCCTGTCCGACCACTGCTTCGACAATGACTTCTCAAGTCGTCAAAAGCAATCTCCACGTCAGCTCAGGATTCGCCGAGCAGCTGGATCCGATAGAGCTCTCGTCTGTCAACGAACTCTTGGATCGCATCGCCGCCCTGGGAGTCGCTACGGACTACAACCAGATTGGGCTTAAAACCGATCTGAGAGAGATCAACTCTCCCCAGGTTACCCACCACATCGCTGTGGTAGAGGAACAATGCGGCGATCTTCCTCCTGTATTAAAAACTAGACATGTCTGGGCTCCCGAACCCCCCACGCCGGATTTCAGTGGGGAAACGGACTCCGATCGAGCACTGAACTTAAAGTCAGGCATCGGACCGGACTCATTGGACAACGTCCAGCAATCCAGGCTTCCAAAATTGGAAACTTCACGGCCTTTAAGCCCCAAGATGGGTAGGGATCCGGATTTTATTCCACCCACCCGCCCAGACATATGCGATCTATCTCTAATACGGCAAGAGCCCGCTGAAATAGTACATCACTACTGGGCCAGATTCCTCCTGGTTATGGACAGGATAAAGGACTGCCGAGAGGAAAACGCAATCTCAATCTTTTGCAATAATTGCACAGACAAGGGGATATTGAACACCATCGGCCGTCGTAAAATCACACGCTTCACCGATCTGGCGTCCATAGTACGAAAGTACTGTGCGATGGAGAGTTTCCGGAAAACGGAAAACCAGTTTTGGGACAATCCGGCCCCGAATACAACCCTAGTCCGCAACAAAAGGGTGCATTATACTCAGGCCCCAGATACAAAAACCAAAAAACAAAAACCCCTTAGAGGGCACGGAACCGTACTGGAGGGATGGCTCAATGGACCCTGTAAGCTTCATAGTACAGAGGGAGCCGTCCCAACACATAGCCTTCGAGCATGTTGGATATTACGACAGGTGGCCAAAAGTGGCGAGGAGCTTCTAGCCACGGAAAACCACTCCAGCAATACTGGTACGGTATCAACAGTCTTCGAGACCTTCGCATCAAACAATATGCGAAAACGAACAATCCGCGGCCTCGCCGAAGTCTACCAAGTAGCAACAACAAATCCATGGAGCGACACAGCCATCACCTTCAACGCCAGCGACGAACCTAAATTCCGAACAGCCCGAGCACCAGCCGCACTGGTGCTTAGTCCCATAGTGGACGGCTTTCGACTTACAAAGGTCCTCATGGATGGCGGCAGCGGACTAAACCTCATCTACAAGGAAACTCTTCAAAAAATGGAAATCGATAGGAGCCGTATTGAGCGAAGCAGCACAACCTTCAGAGGAATAATCCCTAGCCGGGAAGCGCGCTGCACCAGAAAAATCACACTCGATGTGGTGTTCGGCTCGCCGGACAATTACAGATCTGAAGAAGTCACGTTCCAAGTGGCCCCGTTCAACAGCGGATATCACGCTATATTAGGACGAGAGGCATTCACAATTTTTCAAGCCATACCCCATTACGGGTATATGAAGCTCAAAATGCCTGGGCCTGGCGGAATAATCACTCTCGCTAGTGATCCGGACATAGCACTCCGCGCCGAAAACAAGATAGCCGCACTAGCCCTGGAAGCACTATCCGAGGCCCTAGCGGCAGAAGAACTCACCGCGCTGCGCTCTACGGTAAACAGGGACGATGTGATACTTGATAAAAGATCCAAGTCCACCTCCTTCAAACCAGCAGATGAAATAGTGAAATTCCAGGTCCATCCAACGGACCCAACAAAAACGGCCTCCATTGGGGCACAATTAAACCCCGAGGTAGACGCCGCACTGCGCGAATTCCTTCGGGAAAATTGGGACATTTTCGCCTGGCATCCTTCGGACATGCCCGGAATCCCACGCAGATTGGCAGAACACAGCCTAAACATCCTAAAAGGATTCAAGCCGGTCAAACAGGCTCTTCGACGATTTTCCGAACCCAAAAGACAGGCAATGGGAGAAGAGCTAGCCAAACTATTGGAAGCCGGATTCATCAGAGATATCAAACACCCGGATTGGCTAGCAAATCTGGTAATGGTACCAAAGAAGGACAAATCTCGGCGCCTATGCGTCGATTTTAAAGACCTCAATAAGGCTTGCCCAAAGGATCCCTTCCCCCTCCCCCGCATCGATCAAATTATCGATGCTACCGTAGGGCACGATTCGTTGTGCTTCCTCGACGCATACTCTGGCTACCATCAAATCAAGATGGCGGAAGCGGACCAAGCCGCAACGGCATTCATCACTCCATACAGACCATTCTGCTTCAACACGATGCCCTTCGGACTTAAAAACGCCGGCGCAACATATCAGCGCATGAGTCAAACATGTCTGGCTACCCAGATCGGCAAGACAGTCGAGGCATACGTAGACGACGTAGTCGTCAAAACAAAACACGTCGAAACTCTAGTAGATGATTTGAGGCTCACATTCGACAACCTCAGAGCATATGACATCAAGCTGAATCCGGAAAAATGCGTTTTCGGCGTACCAGCTGGAAAGCTGCTGGGCTTCATTGTATCCGGTAGAGGAATTGAAGCAAACCCGGCTAAAATCCGAGCTCTATCACAGTTGGACATTCCAAAAGACCTCAAACAGATACAAAAATTGACAGGATGCGTGGCAGCCCTAAGCCGTTTTATCTCCCGCTTGGGAGAAAAAGGCATTGCCCCTTTATCGCCTCCTAAGGCGCACCGAACACTTCGAGTGGACGGATGCTGCCACTGCCGGACTCGAAGAAATAAAGGCCATATTGGCAACAAATCCGGTCCTAGCCGCGCCAAACCTAGGCGAACCTATGTTGTTATACATCGCAGCAACACATCAAGTTGTAAGTGCGGTACTCGTCGTTGAACGAGAGATAGAAGGGCATAAATCCCCTCTTCAAAAACCAGTGTACTACGTATCCACTGTGTTAACACCCTGCAAGTCCCGTTACCCGCACTATCAAAAGATAGCGTACGCGGTGTTCATGGCATCCCGGAAGCTCCGACACTACTTTCAGGAGTGTTCGATAACAGTGGCCTCCGAAGTACCACTCAATGACATTATAAACAACCGCGACGCAACGGGTAGGATTGCAAAATGGGCCATTGAGCTCCTACCATTCGATATAACCTACAAGCCTTGGCGAGCTATAAAGTCACAAGTTTTGGCTGACTTCGTCGCTGAATGGACAGAAGCCGAACTCCCTAAAGAGTACGCCGCATACTCCAATTGGACTATGCACTTCGACGGCTCCAAAATGTTGGCCGGACTGGGGGCTGGCGTCGTCTTGACGTCCCCAACTAGGGACACAGTCCAATACGTACTTCAAATAATGTACACGGACTCCAACAACGCAGCCGAATACGAGGCCCTCCTACATGGTCTCCGGATGGCAATCTCCATGGGCATTCAACGCCTAGAGGTGCGTGGGGATTCAAACCTTGCAATATCCCAAATAAACGGAGACTTTGACGCCAAAGATCCGAAAATGGCAGCATATCGCAACGCTGTCCTAAAAATGTCGGCTCGGTTTGAAGGACTTGAATTCCATCACGTAGCCCGAGAAAATAACCAAGCAGTTGACGTACTGGCACGCATCAGCGCAAAACGTGACGCTGTCCCTCCAAATATCTTCCTGGAACGGCTCTTCAAGCCATCCGTACTATGGGAAGGGGAATCTGGAAATGACAAACCGGAAACAACCGCGCCAACCGGCGATTCAGCCGATGACATAACACCTTCAGCCCACGACATAATGGCAGTAATTGCCCCGTGGACGGAACCATTCCTAGCCTATTTGCTTAGACAGGAACTTCCCGAAGACCAAAATGAGGCCCGCTGCATAGTCCGGCGATCGAAAGCCTACGAGGTCCATGAGGGAGAACTTTATAAGAAAAGTACAACCGGAGTCCTTCAAAGGTGTATCTCCGAAGAGGAAGGGCGAAACCTCCTGGCTGAAATTCATGCCGGACTAGGCGGACACCATGCAGCAGCTCGGGTCCTTGTAGGAAAGGCATTCCATACAGGATTTTATTGGCCAACGGCCCGGGCAGATGCCCAGGACTTAGTCCAGAGATGCGTCGATTGTCAGCTCTTTGCTAATCAGAGCCATATGCCACCCACCGCCCTCAAAACTATACCCATTACCTGGCCGTTCGCGGTCTGGGGGCTTGATATGGTTGGACAACTTAAAGGGGGAACCCACAAGCAAAGGTACCTATTGGTCATGGTGGATAAATTCACCAAATGGATAGAGGCCAAACCGGTCAAAACGGCAGAGTCCGGACCAGTGATAGACTTTATATCCGGGGTCGTACACCGTTACGGCGTCCCCCACAGCATCATCACCGACAACGGCACGAACTTCACGGCCGACGAGGTTAAGTCATGGTGCAAAAACATGGGCATTAAGCTCGACTACGCCTCAGTCTATCACCCTCAAACCAATGGTCAAGTGGAACGAGCAAATGGTCTAATAATGAGCGGCATTAAACCCAGACTAGTGCGGTCACTTACAAAATCAGACACGCACTGGGTAGAGGAGCTCGACTCCATACTCTGGGGGCTGCGGACAACGCCCAACCGTACTACCGGATTTACACCATTCTTCATGGTATACGGCACAGAGGCAGTTCTGCCCTGCGACATCATTCATGACTCACCTCGAGTGCGCATGTACGAGGAACGAGAAGCCGAGCTAGATCGGCAGGATAGCTTGGACGCATTGGAGGAGGAACGCGACATCGCCAAGGCTCGTTCCGCATTTTATCAGCAGCAGGCTCGAAGATATCAAAGCAGAGAAGTACGGGCCAAGACTTACAACGTTGGCGAACTAGTTCTACGCCTGCCGGACAAGAAAAAGGACAAGCTCAAGCCCAAATGGGAGGGCCCCTTCATCATCGACCAAGTCCTGACTGGCGGGGCGTACCATCTACAAAATGCGTCGGACAACCGACTCGAGCCGAACCCATGGAACGCAGCCCGCCTCCGAAGATTTTACGCCTAGTGCTGGACTAAGAGTTCGTCCCCTTCCTCCGTTCAAATTTTTACACTTCAGCTGTCTTTTGTTTCTCTTTCTTCCCCTAACCTTTTTACTAAAATGCCCCTAAGGGCCTACTTCCGCATTGTTCGCATGCACTTGATGTGCCATCTGCACTCATTATACCTGGGGGCTTCTTTTCTAGAAGCTCAATTATAAGGGCTTCATGCCCAGCACATGTGTCAAGCTTCCACATGTACCTTTTACTCACCATTATATGCATCGATATGACTTAAGTTTTTGCCAAGCTGGGTTGCCTGGCTCCTGTGCTTACCCCTACGTTCCCGATTGTTCAGCTAGGAGGTAAAGGGAGCACCTCTGCGATTGTTACCGCCGGGTCAGCCGGACGTGTACCTCAGACTGGGTGAAGCCGAAAGCTAGCATTCTTAAGGGAATATTCGGTCGGTGACCTAAAAGATGATTTTTTACCTACCTGTTTATCGGCCCCCAGATGTTTTTCTGCTTTTTTCGCAGTCCGGACATGCACTTTAGGGCATGCCTCCCGGGGAAAGGAACCCTTAACGGAACTATTCTCCCCGGAAGATGTTTCTTACTAACCATGTAATATAACATAACTAGTTGGGCACTTGTCTGATAAAGCACTAATGACCCCTACGCCTGGTCTCCACGCATACCCCGGTTGTTTTTTAACCACAAAGGTATTCAGACACACTCCGGACTCTAGGGTCCCGAGGTCGAAGCGAAAAGGTCGGCAAAGACAAACGATCTACAATCCGGCTAGAAGGCATTTCACATGTCATTTTCAATACATCATCAAATTTACTGGTTGTATTCCTCCTCAATCCCGTCTAACAGGCTGTCTAACTTACAGTCCCATTGGGAAAATTTAGCAGCCACCTCCACTTGGCTGTATACTAAACTCACAGGGATCTCCTTCCCATCGGGCCCCACCGGTCCAACTTCGGCCATATGGTTGGGATCTGCCTTCTTGTACCGCGTCTTCACCATGGCCCAAGCCTCCCTGGCACCCTGGTGGCAGGCCGAAATCTTCCATAAACGGAAGCGTTGCCGCACTCCCTGGAGTTTCTCCGCAAGCTCCCCAAGGCCCTCGGGTAGGGAGACGGCTGGCCATAATGCCTGGACCACGCCGCTCATCGCCTGCCGAACTCGTTCGAGAAGTTGCGACAGCTGGGGAAGTTGATCACCCGTCGATACGGGCATATCCTCTGCAGGGTGACCTGTGAGTATACCTACAAGACACATTCTGTCAATCGACTTCCTCGCTGGACTCTTCTTTTCAAAGGAGTTCGTTCAAGCACTTACTATAGATGTCGCGACGAAGCCGCTGATTCTCCTTAACGGAGCCGGACAGCTCGGCCCGAACGCCTTTCAGCTCCTCTCCAAGCTGGGCGTGGGCATCTTGAAGCTTGTTCCTTTCTTGCTGCACCCTATTCAGCACCCTCTCGCCGGCCTTCAGCTGGCGCAGTAATTCTTGCCTGTCCGGATCTTGTCCGGCGGCACCTGCAATGTCATTATTAGACTTGCGCGCATGCCGCACAGTGCTTATATTTATTAATAAAAATGTGTTACCAGGAGGGGTCTCTGCGCTTCCTCCTGCGGCAGCAAGCGCGGCCTCCAGTTGGGCCTTGCATTCTTGCAGCTCCTGAGACAGCTGGGCATTCTTCTCGGTAAGAGCCTGCGTTTCAAATGATCCTTAAATCAGTTAACATAACTACTTTAAGTCTCGGGGGCTACTGGCATACATAACCATTAAAATTTCCTTACCCGTATGTCTTTTACATACTGCTCCGTGGCTCTGGTAAAACCGTCTTGAGCAGCACAGAGGTGCGCGTCCCCTACGTTGAAGGCGTCCAATGCCTCAGGGAAGAAGCACGCTTTACGAAATACTGTCCGGCGGCGCCTGTGGTTCATGGCGCTCTCCACCTCAGACTTGGTGGCGGATAGTCTGTCAGCATCCTCCGTTGGAGGAGTATCCGGCCCGCGCCTTGCGCTTGCCTCCCCCTCCAGGACGGGCGCTGGAGCCTGGCTGGTATGGGTCGGATCGGCAACCTCTACGCCCGCAGTCCGGCGGGCACTCTTTCTCCTACAAAGATCATGAGCACTCAGACGCTTCCTAGGAGCGTTGCTCTGAAAATTTAAAATACGAGCTATACCTTTGCGGCGACGTTTCAGTTCGTACCGCGCTCCTTTTCCGCCTGCTGGTCCGGACTGACCTTTGTTGGTCAGCCGCCGCGGGCTCGGCTTCCTGCCTTGAAGGCGCTTCCTGTAAAACACCATCATTCGTGAAGGTCAGAAATGGGCAAGGAAGAGATAATGGTGTCCGGACCTCGGTCACAATCACCTGGGAAGCCGGGTATAATCCGGGGTAGTCCGCCGTAATGGCGACCAAAGCATTGTCCATGCTGAGCTGGTGAAACACCCCATCGATCAGCTCCACCTTGATATCCAGATCCTCTTCGGAGGCCGGATCTTGGGATCTCCCTGGATCCTCAGGTTGCAGAGCCGGACTTATCATGTCCTCCACAATCCGGCGCAGTTCCTGCGCCGAAGACATAGTGTAAGAAGCTTAAACTCTAAAAGCACGGGTTGAGCCCTTAAAAAGTGTTCGCTTACCCAGCCCCGAGGGTTGTTCATGGAAAACCCATTCAGAGGGTTCGTTTGGAGGAAGTCCTCCTTTTCCCCCTTGTACAGGCCGAACATGATCTGCACCAGGTCCTCGGTCGAATCCGGCCCTTTGCGGCCGTGGCGGGTGGCGTCGTCCTCCCCGTTGAAATCCCACATGGGGTGGCCCCTGTATTGCAGTGGCTGTACTCCCCGCATGATGCATATTTCCATGATTCCGATCATGGTCAATCCGAATCTTATTCGGCCCATCAAGTAATGGACGCTCTTGTCTTCCTCCAATTGGGGACTCCGCGGGCGCCAACTAAGGCGTTTCTTCAGAGGAGCGGCATTGAACTCCGGAAGGCCGACCCGGATTGGGTCCGGCAGCGGAGCGTCTTCTATGTAAAACCATTCCGAAGGCCAGTCTTCGGACGCCTTCTTAGGGGTCCCGGGTGGATATCCGGTCCCGGCAATGCGCCATACTTCGGCGCCGCCCACTTGGTATATAGATCCCTCGTGAGAACGGGGTACGAGGCAGAACAGCCTCTTCCACAGCGCAAAATGGGGCTCGATGCCCAGGAACAGCTCGCAAAGAGCTACGTAACCCGCGACATGCAGGACAGAGGCGGGTGTGAGGTGATGGAGCTGGAGTCCGTAGAACTCCAGGAGCCCGCGGAGGAACGGATGTATAGGAAATCCGAGTCCCCTTATTAGATAGGGGACGAAGCATACCCGCTCCCCTTTGTTGGGACTTGGGGTAGCCTCCGCTTGCTTCCCGCCTTGGTAGGTGGCCAGCCCGGCTCGAACCGGGACCATGAAGGCCGGAGGGAGATATCCCCCCGCTTGGAGCTTCACTAGCTCGTTATGTCGAACAGAGCATCTCCTCCAATCTCCTGGCAGTGGGCTGGGAGCGCGAGAGGAGGAGCCGCGCCGATGGTCCATGGTGGAATGGGTTGTTGGGTCAGAGGCGTTCCGATGAGTATTCGCGGAAGGAAGATGGTGTGATTTGGATCTGGATTTTTGCCTCTTTTGTAGGAGGATGACTTGCACGACTAGGGGGTGAAATGTAAAAAACACCCTGGCTTTTCGCATTCGTGCGACGCGTGGAGGAAGACCATTATTGGGTGTAGAAGCCAAGAAGCACAACATTTATGAAGAAACCGGGCACTGTTCGGCCGGTACGTGGAACTTAAAAGGAGAACCCGCCTTGCAACGCCGAAGACTATATACGCGCCGGACTTATCGTCATTGAAGCCTGGTTCGGGGGCTACTGAGGGAGTCCTGGACTAGGGGGTGTCCGGACAGCCGGACTATCATCGTCCACCGGACTCCAAGACTACGAAGATACAAGATTGAAGACTCCGTCCCGTGTCCGGATGGGACTTTCCTTGGCGTGGAAGGCAAGCTTGGCAATACGGATATGTAGATCTCCTACCATTGTAACCGACTCTGTGTAACCCTAGCCTCCTCCGGTGTCTATATAAACCGGAGGGCTTTAGTCCGTAGGACACAACATACATCACAACAATCATACCATAGGCTAGCTTTAGGGTTTAGCCTCCTTGATCTCGTGGTAGATCCACTCTTGTACTACCCATATCATCAATATTAATCAAGCAGGACGTAGGGTTTTACCTCCATCAAGAGGGCCCGAACCTAGGTAAAACATCGTGTCCCTTGTCTCCTGTTACCATCCGCCTAGACGCACAGTTCGGGACCCCCTACTCGAGATCCGCCGGTTTTGACACCGACAATAACCCTGCCAAGTTAGAGCATACACCTCGGGGGGGGGGGGGGGGGGGCATACGACTGGTCATCTGTCTCTGAATCCTCCTCTGAGGAGGTATCTATAACCAACAAGAAATTTGCATCGACAGGTAGTGCTAACTTCTTGGAAGACCTTGTTTTCACTCTAGATTTTCCCATGACCGACTCAAATGGCTAATGCACAGGAAGAGTAGATGAATGTATAGACACTGTTGACAAATGGAATACATTATGAAAAAATATGGCACGATACAATTCACCTATACGATGACTGGCTAAATAGGATGGCATTTCATGATTCACGTATATGATGCCTGGCTAAAGAAGATGGCATTGCATAATTCCCATATACTCCATCCGTTCCTAAATATTTGTGTTTTTAGAGATTTCAAATGGATTACCACATATGGATGTATATAGACATATTTTAGAGTGTAGACTCACGCATTTTGCTCCGTATGTAGTCACTTGTTGAAATCTCTAAAAAGACAAATATTTAGGAACGGTGGAAGTATGATATAGAAACCAAACAGGTGGCATTCACACAAAGCAAATCTAAACTAAGTTGGTGACATCTAAGATGTATAATGTAAGCAATGCGAGGCGCCATATGCATGATATGACCAACATCAGCATGCCAGGTTAGAGCAAACACCTCAGGGGATAAATAGGAGTGGTCGGCTCCCTCTGAATCCCCCCTCTGAATAGTTATCTTCCTCTAGAATAAAATCTGGAATGGCGGGAGGGGGACCCACTTCGCCCACCATGGAGCGGCGTCTGCATGACATTATATTCCCACGCAACAGTGTTCTCTTTTTCTCTACATGTTTAGTACGATTGTGTACAATAACTGACATGCATAATAAAAAACATAGTTAGATTATGTAAGGCCTTAGGGGTGGATGCAGAAATCAAGACTGAGGGTAGCAAACGAGTGGATAGATCCAAAACTAATGATAGCAGGTAGATTATAGCTTCGGTTTAAAAAGATAGACAATTGATCATCTACTGTTTGTTGCCCACCCAACATGAACCACATAGATGACCCCAGATGAATAAGATAGTAGACATATACTACTCATTCCTACCTCAATATATGCCCCACATGCATTTTAAAACTCATGTTTGAACATTAGTTTGGACCTGACTCGGAGTCTAAAAGGTGAACATGACGATAAAGTAGCAGGTAATAATAACCGATGTATAACGTAAGCAGACATGAAAGAGTATGACCTCTCTTCAGGAACTGAGTAGTCCTCAGGTTCATCTGCTCAGTCGATGATGGTAATGTAGTTGGCGTGGTGATACGTCTCCAACGTATCTATAATTTTTGATTGTTCCATGCTATTATATTACCCGTTTTGGATGTTTATGGGCTTTACTTTACACTTTTATATCATTTTTGGGACTAACCTACTAACCGGAGGCCCAGCCCGTATTGCTTTTTTTTTGCCTATTTTAGTGTTTCTAAGAAAAGGAATATCAAACGGAGTCCAAATGGAATGAAACCTTTGGGGGCGATCTTTTTTGGAACAAACGTGATCCAGAGGACTTGGAGTGCAAGTCAAGAAGCAATCGAGGAGGCCACGAGGGTGGAGGGCGCCCCCCTACTGGGCGCGCCCCCTATCTCGTGGGCCCCTCGGGCGTCCACCGACCTACTTCTTCCTCCTATATATACCCACGTACCCCGAGAACATCAGAGGCGACCACGAAAAACTACTTCCACCATCGTAACCTTCTGTATCCGTGAGATCCCATCTTGGAGCCGTCGCCGGCGCTCCGTCGGAGGGGGAATCGACCACGGAGGGCTTCTACATCAACACCATAGCCTCTCCGATGAGTTGTGAGTAGTTTACCACACACCTTTGGGTCCATAGTTATTATCTAGATGGCTTCTTCTCTGTCTATTTGGATCTCGATACCATGTTCTCCTTGATATTCTTGGAGATCTATTCGATGTAACTCTTTTTTTGGTGTGTTTGTCGAGATCCGATGAATTGTGGGTTTATGATCAAGCTTATCTATGAGAAATATTTGAATCTCCTCTGAATTCTTTTATGTGTGATCAAGTTATCTTTGCAAGTCTCTTCGAATTATCAGTTTGGTTTGGCCTACTAGATTTATCTTTCTTGCAATGGGAGAAGTGTTTATATTTGGGTTCAATCTTGCGGTGTCCTTTCCCAGTGACACCAGGGGCAGCAAGGCATGTATTGTATTGTTGCCATCGAGGATAAAAATATGGGGTTTATATCATATTGCATGAGTTTATCCCTCTACATCATGTCATCTTTCTTAATGCGTTACTCTGTTCTTTATGAACTTAATACTCTAGATGCATGCTGGATAGTGGTCGATGTGTGGAGAAATAGTATTAGATGCAGGTAGGAGTCGGTCTACTTGTCATGGACGTGATGCCTATATACATGATCATGCCTTGGTAATCTCATAATTATTCACTTTTCTATCAATTGCTCGACAGTAATTTGTTCACCCACCGTAATACTTATGCTATCTTGAGAGAAGCCACTAGTGGCCCCTGGGTCTATCTTTTATCATATAAGCTTTCAATCTACTTTTATTTGCATCTTTAATTTTCCAATCTATATTATAAAATACCAAAAATATATTTATCTTATCATATTATCTCTATCAGATCTCACTTTCGCAAGTGGCCGTGAAGGGATTGACAACCCCTTTATTGCGTTGGTTGCGAGTTCTTGTTTGTTTGTGTAGGTGCGTGGGACTTTTGAGGAGCCTCCTACTGGATTAATACCTTGGTTCTCAAAAACTGAGGGAAATACTTATGCTACTATTGCTGCATCACCCTTTCCTCTTCAAGGAAAACCAACACAAGCTTTTTACCAACGCAAGCTCAAATCGTAGCAAGAAGGATTTCTGGCGCCGTTGCCGGGGAAGTCTTCACTCAAGTCAAGATATACCAAGTACCCATCACAAACTCATCTCCCTCGCATTTACATTATTTGCCATTTGCCTCTCGTTTTCCTCTCCTCCACTTCACCCTTGCCTTTTTATTTGCCCTCTCTTTCCCAAGCTCCTCTCTCTTTTGCTTACCTTTTGTTTGCTCGCCGTTATGGCTAGCTCGATCTTTATCCCTTCGTCTCCCGACTTTGAAGTTCTTCACTTCAAGCAAAGACAAGGAGAAAATTTAAAAGATTCTTGGTTTAGGATGTTAGAATCTTATCGTAGTTGTGCTATAGAAGGAGATTTCAAGATTTTAATTCGCAATTTTTATGTTGGGTTAACCTTACCCCATAGACAACTCCTTGATTTTGCCGCAAAAGTGGGTTTTATTGAAGTTGATCCTAGTTCCGCTTATGAAATTATAGAGGGGATAGTAGGAGTACTTCCCCTACAAAAAGGATCACCATTCTCTCATGAAGGAGCCCAAATTATAGAGAAATTATGTGAATTGCAAAAATTTGTTGAACCGCTTAAGAATATTGGTGGGAATATCAACCGCATGAATAATTTGATTACACTTTGCAATAAGCGGTTGGACGCCTTAGATCAAAAGATCTCCGAGCATGAAGGGAAATGCAAGGAACGTCTCGGACCTGAGTATAACTCCATTAAAAAGATAAGTGCCAAAGATGGCACTACTTAGATCTATCCTCGCTTTTATGCCTAGCTAGGGGCGTTAAACGATAGTGCTAGTTGGGAGGCAACCCAATTTTATTTGTGTTTTTTCTGCTTAGTAATAAATTTTGCATCTTCCTTCTGTTTATATGTGTTTTCATGTTTTAATTAGTGTTTGTGCCAAGTAGAACCTATAGGATAACCTATGGCGATAGTTAATTTGATTCTGCTGAAAAACAGAAACTTTGCATGCACGAAAATAATTTTGCTAATTCACAGGAACGTGATTTTGCATTGATTCTTTTTGCTGTAGATCAATAGACAAATTTCCCAGGACTTCCTATTTTTGTAGGATTTTTAGAGTTCCAGGAGTATTCTAGAGTTACAGATTGCTACAGACTGTTCTGTTTTTGACAGATTCTGCCTTTCGTGTGTTGTTTGCTTATTTTGATGCATCTATGGTTAGTATTAAGTGGCATGAACCATAGAGAACTTGAAATACAGTAGGTTTAACACCATTGTAAATAAAGAATGAGTTCATTACAGTACCTTATGTGGTGGTTTTTCTTTCTTTCACTAACGGAGCTTATGAGATTTCCTGTTGAGTTTTGTGTTGTGAAGTTTTCAAGTTTTGGGTAAAGATTTGATGGAGTATGGAATAAGGAGTGGCAAGAGCCTAAGCTTGTGGATGCCCATGGCACCCCAAGATATTCAAGAATAGCCAAAAGCCTAAGCTCGGGGATGCCCCCGGAAGGCATCCCCTCTTTCATCTTTGTTTATCAGTAACTTTACTTTGAGCTATATTTTTATTCGCCACATGATATGTGTTTTGCTTGGAGCGTCTTGTATGATATTAGTCTTTGATTTTAAGTTTTCCACGATCATCCTTGCTGTACACACCTTTTGGGAGAATCCCACTTGATTAGAATTTATTAGAATACTCTATGTGCTTCACTTATATCTTTTGAGCTAGATTCTATTTGTTCTAGTGCTTCACTTATATCTTTTAGAGCATGGCGGTGGCTTAATTTTTAAGAATTTGTTGATCTCTCATGCTTCACTTATATTATTTGAGAGTCTTTTAGAACAGAATGGTATTTGCTATGGTTATGAATTTGGTCCTAGAATGACGAGCATCCAAGTTGGGTATAATAAAAACTATCATAGAAAGTGCATTAAACACTAGGATGAATTTGATGCTTGATAATTGTTTTGAGATATAAAGGTGGTAATATTAGAGTCATGCTAGTGGGTAATTATGAGATTGAGAAATACTTGTGTTGAAGTTGGCAAGTCCCGTAGCATGCACGTATGGTAAAAGCTGTGTGACAAATTTGTTGCATGAGGTGCTTTTTTAATTGTCTTCCTTATGAGTGGAGGTCGGGATCGCGCGATGGTTAACTCCTACGAACCCTTCCCCTAGGAGCATGCGTAGTAGTACTTTGCTTCGAGGGCAAGTAGACTTTTGCAATAAGTATATGAGTTCTTCATGACTAATGTGAGTCCATGGATATACGCACACTCACCCTTCCACTTTGCTAGCCTCTATTGTGCCACGCGACTTTCTCCGGTATCATGCACCCATTATTTACCTTCCTCAAAACAGCCACCATACCTACCTATTATGGCATTTCCATATGCATTCCAAGATATGTTGCCATGCAACTTTCCACCGTTCCGTTATTATGACACACTCCATCATTGTCATATTGCTCTTTGCATGATCATGTAGTTGACATCATATTTGTGGCAGGGCCACCCTCATAATTTTCATACATGTCACTCTTGATTCATTGCATATCCCGGTACACCGCAGAGGCATTCATATAGAGTCATATTTTGTTCTAAGTGTTGAGTTGTAATTCTCGAGTTGTAAATTAATAAAAGTGTGATGATCTTCATTATTAGAGCATTGTCCCGAGTGAGGAAAGGATGATGAAGACTATGATTCCCCCACAAGTCGGGATGAGACTTCGGACTTTAAAAAAAAAGGAAAAAAAAGAGGTCAAAGAGCCCACCAAATAAAAAAAAGAAGAAAGGCCAAATAAAAAAAAGAAAGGGCAAATAAAAAAAATATAAAAATGAGAAAAAAAGAGAGAAGGGACAATGCTACTATCTCTTTGTGCTTCAAAGTAGCACCGTGATCTTCATGATAGAGAGTCTCTTGTGTTGTCACTTTCATATACTAGTGGGAATTTTTCATTATAGAACTTGGCTTGTATATTCCAATGATGGGCTTCCTCAAAATGCCCTAGGTCTTCGTGAGCAAGCGAGTTGGATGCACACCCACTTAGTTTCTTTTGTTGAGCTTTCATACATTTATAGCTCTAGTGCATCCGTTGCATGGCAATCCCTACTCACTCACATTGATATCTATTGATGGGCATCTCCATAGCCCGTTGATACGCCTAGTTGATGTGAGACTATCTTCTCCCTTTTTGTCCTCACAACCACCACCATATACCACCATAGTGCTATGTCCATGGCTTGTGCTCATGTATTGCGTAAGAGTTGAAAAAGCTGAAGCGCGTTAAAAAGTATGAACCAATTGCTTGGCTGAAACCGGGGTTGTGCTTGATGGGAGTATTTTGTGTAATGAAAATGAAGCATGGCCTAACTATATGATTTTGTAGGGATAAGCTTTCTTTGGCTATGCTATTTTGATAGGACATGATTATTTGTTAGTATGCTCCGAAGTATTATTATTTTTATGTTTTATAAGATTTTATCTTGAATCATTTGGATCTGAACAATCATGCCACAATAAAGAAAATTACATTGAGAATTATGCTAGGTAGCATTCCACATCAAAAATTCTGTTTTTATCATTTACCTACTTGAGGACGAGCAAGAATTAAGCTTGGGGATGCTTGATACATCTCCAATGTATCTATAACTTTTGATTGTTTCATGCTATTATATTACCCGTTTTGGATGTTTATGGGATTTACTTTACACTTTTATATCATTTTTGGGACTAACCTACTAACCGGAGGCCCAGCCCGTATTGCTTTTTTTGTGCCTATTTCAGTGTTTCGAAGAAAAGGAATATCAAACAGAGTCCAAACGGAATGAAACCTTCGGGGGCGATCTTTTTGGAACAAACGTGGTCCAGAGGACTTGGAGTGCAAGTCAAGAAGAAATCGAGAAGGCCACGAGGGTGGAGGGCACCCCCCTACTGGGCGCGCCCCCTATCTCGTGGGCCCCTCGGGCATCCACCGACCTACTTCTTCCTCCTATATATACCCATGTACCCCGAGAACATCAGAGGCGACCACGAAAAACTATTTCCACCACCATAACCTTTTGTATCCGCGAGATCCCATCTTGGAGCCTTCGCCGGCGCTCCGCCGGAGGTAGAATCGACCATGGAGGGCTTCTACATCAACACCATAGCCTCTCCGATGAGTTGTGAGTAGTTTACCACAGACCTTCGGGTCCATAGTTATTAGCTAGATGGCTTCTTCTCTCTCTTTGGATCTCAATACCATGTTCTCCTTGATCTTCTTGGAGATCTATTCAATGTAACTCTTTTTGCGGTGTGTTTGTCGAGATCCGATGAATTGTGGGTTTATGATCAAGTTTATCTATGAGAAATATTTGAATCTTCTCTGAATTCTTGTATGTGTGATTAAGTTATCTTTGCAAGTCTCTTCGAATTATCAGTTTGGTTTGGCCTACTAGATTGATCTTTCTTGCAATGGGAGAAGTGTTTAGCTTTGGGTTCAATCTTGCGGTGTCCTTTCCCAGTGACAGCAGGGGCAGCAAGGCACGTATTGTATTGTTGCCATCGAGGATAAAAAGATGGGGTTTATGTCATATTGCATGAGTTTATCCCTCTACATCATGTCCTCTTTCTTAATGCGTTACTCTGTTCTTTATGAACTTAATACTCTAGATGCATGCTGGATAGCGGTCGATGTATGGAGTAATAGTAGTAGATGCAGGCAGGAGTTGGTCTACTTGTCACGGACGTGATGCCTATATACATGATCATGCCTAGATAATCTCATAATTATTCACTTTTCTATTAATTGCTCGACAGTAATTTGTTCACCCACCGTAATACTTATGCTATCTTGAGAGAAGCCACTAGTGAAACCTATGGCCCCCGGGTCTATCTTTTATCATATAAGATTTCAATCTACTTTTATTTGCATCTTTACTTTTCCAATCTATATTATAAAATACCAAAAATATATTTATCTTATCATATTATCTCTATCAGATCTCACTTTCGCAAGTGGTTGTGAAGGGATTGACAACCCCTTTATTGCGTTGGTTGCGAGTTCTTGTTTGTTTGTGTAGATGCGTGGGAATTTTGAGGAGCCTCCTACTGGATTGATACCTTGGTTCTCAAAAACTAAGGGAAATACTTACACTACTATTGCTGCATCACCCTTTCCTCTTCAAGGAAAACCAACGCAAGCTCAAGACGTAGCACATGGCTGCTGGCAATGGGGGAAGATGATCTGAGGCGGCGAAAGAAAGTCTGCAAGGGGAATCTCTGCTACAGTGAATGCTTTCGTCAATGGTGCAGCTCAGGTGGGGTGGATGGCGGCACAGCAGTAGCAGGACATAACACACAGAGTTTTCTTTGACACCTATCTGAAAATGAAGTAAATCTGTAAGGGCTCCTTAGAATTGGAGGATTCTATAAATGCAGGGACATGAAAAACACATGAATAGGATAGGAATGCATGTGCAAAACAGAGCATTTGCAAACATAGGATTTCTGTCAACCTGGGTGTTTGGTTCACAGGAATGGAGAAACATGGTCAAATTAAAGTCAAACCACAAGAAAATGAAAAAAAATAAGAATCTTATTATGCCAGTAATGCAATAAGTCACGTTCTTCATGCATACTAATATGAAAAGGGCATTGATGTCTACTACGCAACCTTCTCCTTGTAGACGTTGTTGGGCCTCCAAGTGCAGAGGTTTGTAGGACAGTAGCAAATTTCCCTCAAGTGGACGACCTAAGGTTTATCAATCCGTGGGAGGCGTAGGATGAAGATGGTCTCTCTCAAACAACCCTGCAACCAAATAACAAAGAGTCTCTTATGTCCCCAACGCACCCAATACAATGGCAAATTGTATAGGTGCACTAGTTCAGCGAAGAGATGGTGATACAAGTGCAATATGGATGGTAGATATAGGTCTTTGTAATCTGAAAATATAAAAACAGCAAGGTAACTAATGATAAAAGTGAGCACAAACGATATTGCAATGCTAGGAAACAAGGCCTAAGGTTCATACTTTCACTAGTGCAAGTTCTCTCAACAATAATAACATAACTGGATCATATAACAATCCCTCAACATGCAACAAAGAGTCACTCCAAAGTCACTTATAGCGGAGAATAGACAAAGAGATTATTGTAGGGTACGAAACCACCTAAAAGTTATCCTTTCTGATCGATCTATTCAAGGGTTCGTAGTAAAATAACACGAAGCTATTCTTTCCGTTTGATCTATCATAGAGTTCGTACTAGAATAACACCTTAAGACACAAATCAACCAAAACCCTAATGTCACCTAGATACTCCAATGTCACCTCAAGTATCCGTGGGCATGATTATACGATATGCATCACACAATCTCAGATTCATCTATTCAACCAACACAAAGTACTTCAAAGAGTGCCCCAAAGTTTCTACTGGAGAGTCAAGACGAAAATGTGTGCCAACCCCTCTGCATAAGTTCACAAGGTTGAACCCGCAAGTTGATCACCAAAACATACATCAAGTAGATCACGTGATATCCCATTGTCACCATAGATAAGCACATGCAATACATACATCAAGTGTTCTCAAATCCTTAAAGACTCAATCCGATAAGATAACTTTAAAGGGAAAACTCAGTCCATTACAAGAGAGTAGAGGGGGAGAAACATCATAAGATCCAACTGTAATAGCAAAGCTCGCGATACATCAAGATCGTGCCAAATCAAGAACACGAGAGAGAGAGAGATCAAACACATAGCTACTTGTACATACCCTCAGCCCTGAGGGTGAACTACTCCCTCCTTGTCATGGAGAGCGCCGGGATGATGAAGATGGCCACCGGTGATGGATTCCCCCTCCGGCAGGGTGCTGGAATGGGCTCCCGAGAGGTTTTTCGTGGCTACAGAGGCTTGGGGTGGCGGAACTCCCAATCTAGGTTACTTTCTGGAGGTTTCAGTATTTATAGGAATTTTTGGCGTCGGGAACAAGTCAGGGAGGTCTCCGGGCTGTCCACGAGGCAGGGGGATGCGCCCAGGGGGTGGGCGTGCCCCCCACCCTCGTGGGCAGCCCGACACTCTTCTGGCCCAACTCTTTCACTCCAGGGGCTTCTTTTGGTCCATAAAAAATCACCAAAAATTGGCACGTCAATTGGACTCCGTTTGGTATTCCTTTTCTGTAAAACTCAAAAACAAGGATAAAACAAAAACTGGCACTGGGCTCTAGGTTAATAGGTTAGTCCCAAAAATCATATAAAATAGCATATAAATGCATATATAACATCCTAGATGGATAATATAATAGCATGGAACAATAAAAAATTATAGATACGTTGGAGACGTATCAGGCGTCCAAGTGGATTTTAAAATTCCAACATTTTTTCTTTGAAAGAGACACCAAAGGAAAAAAATCCTCCAGTTTTGCTTTGCTCCATTCCTTCTAACCAAATGCACGAATAGTAGTACCATAGTAAATTTTCCAATTCCTATGTTTTCCTTCACTTTTTCTTTGAACTAGTGGCGATTCTAGTAGGCAGTCTTCAACGGGTTGAAGCATGCCCTCAAAATATTTTGTGAGCATAGATTTGGTCCACATTAGTATCATATAATGGCTATCTTGCTAAACAGATTAAAATTGTGGTTCAAAAGAGCATTTAGTTTTCCCCATGTTAACTTTGTGACCTTGATTCATTTATTTCTAGATTTGCAACTGCTTTGAACCAAAGGATCCCTGAGGGATCGACATGAATGCAGAGTAACAAAGTGATACGACGAGTGTACAACCTCTTTGGCATAGCCTTGTCGACCTCAGCATCATTGGGTTGGACGTGGAGGATGGTGATGCTGGTGTGATTTTCGGAGGCGGGGAAGAAGATTTGAGGCGTCTAGATATAGCGCCGAGGGTACTGCTCCGCTGTGATGGACGTTTCCGTCGCTGGGGCAGCTCCGGTGAGGTGTACAACGACGAGGCCGAAGCAGGACAAGACAGACAACGTTAATCTGAAGCGGGACTCTAATATCATCTACAATACATGATGTAAAATACATCACCAAAAGGTGCTAGATGTAAAATGCATCAGTCGGGCCACAGCCGCTCCGACAGATGTTTTAAATACCATTCAGTCTGAACTTAACTGAAGAAACTGAACTTTACAGTCGAAACTGAATTTTACTATCGAAACTGATTGAACTAGTAGCAGAGCATTGCAATAGAAGTTTAGGGCGTTCGAGCACTAGTAGCAGAGAAGCAGTGGTCTAAATCAGCAGCCGCTCAAGCAGGGAATGCACTAGCAGAGAGCAACTCGTGCAGCAGCATCGCGAGCGAGTGCTAAATCAGTAACTCTTGTAGCTGTCGGAGGTCGAGCAGCAGCAGCAGCAGTGCGAGCGAGAGCAAGAGCAGAGTAGCATCACGAATGAGAGAAAGAGCGGAGTAGCAGCACGACCAACAACGATAGCAGAGCAGAGTAGCAGCACGAACGAAAGCAAGAGTAGTGCAGCTGCGCGACCGATAGCAAGAACAGAGTCGCAGTACGAGTGAGAACCGGAGCAGCAGCAGCAGCAGAGCGAGCGAGAGCTGGAGCAGTTGTAGCTAGTGCCGGTGTGGAAGTCGCCACTGAGGAAGCAACAGCATGGAGGAGAGACACCGTGGATGAAGTGGCCGACGATGGCGCCATCGATGGAGACACGCCATGGCTGCTCGGTATCAAGCACCGGCAGCCTTGTGAGATCGAATAAAAGATAAAATGCAGAGGTGAGTGTAGAACCTCCTTGGTGGCGCAGAGCAGGCCTCGGCTTCATCGGAGGAATTGGTGAGGGTGCTGCGGTTCCGGTGGGGCAGGTCAAGACGGTGATGTGGGGATGGAGGTGGCGCGATAGACGAGGCGAACGTCGGGGAAACTCTGGAGGTGGAGGACGGGGCGGCTGACCTGGCGGGACGACGAGATCGACGACGGATCCTCATCCGGTACGGTGGACGAGGAACGACGAGCTATTGCGGTGGATGATGTCGTCAGGGAAGAGTCTCCGGCTGGGTGGCGGTCGGGAGACCGAGGAGGAGCATGGGGTTTCGCGGGTTTTGGCGGCCTTGATGTATGGATGGGGGGAGGAAGGGGAAGGTAGGGGAGCCATGTCTTAGGGAAGCGCTTGTCCGAAATGTAGGGTAAGTTACGAACGTACCCCCACCGGGTTTGACCACGCGACGTCGAGGCGACATTTCCGGCTAAGGGGTAGAAGGGGGATTTCACGTGTCTAGGCTGTGGGACCGATTTCAGATGAGGAGGGAGTTTTCGCGCGTGTCAAAATTTTGGGATAACAAGGCGCAGCGCGGGTTGAAGAGGCGGGAGTTTCACAGCAGAAGATACAAAAGATACTCGAGCTAGAAAATTTCAGGATAACAAGGCACGGATTCCATGTTTGGCAGAAGAAACTTAACGTGTAAAAAAACAATTCATACAAGACACAAGAGAGTCATGTCCCCTTTTACTATATTGCTATAAATTCCATTGAAAAAACTACAAGAAAAATGTGTAAAAATCGGGAGAACAAGATTACCCTATACAATACCAAATCAATTCGCACTTCCCTCAACAACAACAAAAAACAAATCAATTCCCACCACAAGAAAGAGTCATGTCCCTTTTTCTATGATTACAAATGCCAGGATCTTGAATTTCAATTTTTTAATCCACGTTATGTTGAATTTGAATACATCATTAGGTGACCTTGCGGTTTATAATGGATGCAGTCCGACAGTTTGATCTTCCATCTTGTATGAACATTTTATTCCACCCTATGAACATATATATTGTCGTCTACCATATGGACTAAATTTGAATCAATTTTCCTTATTTGAATACGATTTACTCAAGTTATACCATCATTTAAATATTATCTTGATAACAGAAAACATGCATATAGTAGTAATCATATTTCACTATGAACTACATGTACCATGCGATCTCCAATTCAAATATCTCTATCCATTTTATGTTGAATTCAAATCGGAGTACATTGGTCTAGGTAACGAGATGTTCGGGATAATCTAAACCCTTTTTCATATGTATAATTTTTGGCCGAATTAGGACATGTTTTGGTATAAGCTTCTTGCAAATCGGAGATCCTCTCAACAAGCCTCGTGGTTCTCAGAGGGAATGTGTCACCTTTGTGTGTGAAACGATATACGCTGCCTCCCCCTGATTTTCTTTCAGAGGAAACATAGAACTATATATATGGAGGGGCTCTTGCATTGGGATTTTGCGCTAGGCCTCACCCTAGCCGACCAGGTGAGAAGACGGTTTGGATCCACAGTCCATTTTTCTCCATCTCGGGACTCCAAGAAATTCTTTCTGGTGATCTCTTTCTCCTCGGCTTCTTTTGCGCTCTCTGTGGATGTTGCATTGGGGGTATCAGTGATACATCCATTTTGCATCATGCTTTTATTGCATTATGGGCTGTTATTACACGTTATATCACAATACTTATGCCTATTCTCTCTTATTTTATAAGGTTTACATGAAGAGGGAGAATGCCGGCAGCTGGAATTCTGGACTGGAAAAGGAGCAAATATTAGAGACCTATTCTGCACAACTCCAAAAGTCCTAAAACTTCATGGAGAATATTTTTGGAATATATAAAAAATATTGGATGAAGAAAGTACCAGAGGGGGCCACCTGCCATCCACAAGGGTGGAGGGCGCGCCATACCCCCCTGGGCGCGCCCTCTGGTCTTGTGGCCCCCTTTGCAGGCCCCCAACGCCCATCTTCTGCTATATGGTGTGTTTTGACCTGGAAAAAATCAGAAGGAAGCTTTCAGGATGAAGTGCCGCCGTCTCGAGGCGGAACCTGGACAGAACCAATCTAGGGCCCCGGCAGAGCTATTCTGCTGGGGAAACATCCCTCCGGGAGGGGGAAATCATCGCCATCGTCATCACCATTGATCCTCTCATTGAGAGGGGGTCAATATCCATCAACATCTTCACCAGCACCATATCCTCTCAAACCCTAGTTCATCTCTTGTATCCGATCTTTGTCTCAAAACCTTAGATTAGTACGTGTGGGTTGCTAGTAGTGTTGATTACTCCTTGTAGTTGATGCTAGTTGGTTTATTCAGTGGAAGATCGTGTGTTCAGATCCTTAATGATAATTGATACTCCTCTGATTATGAACATGAATATGCTTTGTGAGTAGTTATGTTTGTTCCTGAGAACATGGGAGAAGTCTTATTATAATTAATCATGTGAATTTGGTATTCGTTCGATATTTTCATGAGATGTATGTTGTCTTTCCTCTAGTGGTGTTATGTGAATGTCGACTACATGACACTTCACCATGATTTGGGCCTAGGGGAAGGCATTGGGAAGTAATAAGTAGATGATGGGTTGCTAGAGTGACAGAAGCTTAAGCCCTAGTTTATGCGTTGCTTCGTAAGGGGCTGATCTGGATCCATATGTTTCATGCTATGGTTAGGTTTACCTTAATTCTTCTTTCATAGTTGCAGATGCTTGCGAGAGGGGTTAATCATAAGTGGGAGGCTTGTCCAAGGAAGGGCAGCACCCAAGCACTGGTCCACCCACATATCAAATTATCAAAGTAACGAACACGAACCATATGAGCACGATGAAAACTAACTTGAAAATAATTCCCATGTGTCTTCGAGAGCGCTTTGCTTTATATACAGGCTTGTCCTTTGTCACAAAAATGATTGGGCCACCTTGCTGCACCTTGTTTACTTTTGTTACTTGTTACCCATTACAAATTATCTCATCATACAACTATCTGTCACCAATAATTTCAGTGCTTGCAGAGAATACCTTGCTGAAAACCGCTTGTCATTTCCTCGTTGAGTTCGACACTCTTACTTATCGAAAGGACTATGATAGATCCCCTATACCTGTGGGTCATCAATCAGCTCTGGTTTTCATGTGATCAAACTCAACTCACGCTCGTTTCATTTCTCGGTGGCCAATAACAAAGTGGGGCATTTCATTCATCGGGTTGCGAGATAGAATTATGCCTGACTTTGTTTGTCATTTCCATTTATTCAATGGTTGTCTTGGTCTCGCCTCTATTGATGATTCATCCTAACATGCTGATCAAGAACTCATGGGTATATCAGCTCGTCGATCTGTGGCTCTTAAATCATCTCTAAATTTTTTACATTCGAGCTCGCAATTGGACATAGAGCTCTGAAAAGGTTCTTTGCAAATTTGGATTAGTTCCCATTGATCACATGAAGTTATCCAATGATAATGCTGCTAAGGCGTCTACATCCTTGTTAAGCATAAGCACTGGCTCACCACAACACAATCTAGCACACCCTGGGCGTTGTTCTTCCACTTTGATCAAAGGTTCTTCGGATAATTGCCTCAGTTCATCAGATAATTCTATTCAGAGTTCAGTTCATTAGATTTTGGACAACACTAATTCCGCAACATTAATTGAGCATTTTTTGCGTCAGGCGGAATCAAAGGATCTCTAGCCGGTAGACTATATTAAATTCGGCACTTTTAATTGCCCTATGTTTGTCCCGTATCCATCGTTGCCCCAGTGTTTTTTACAATCAGTGTTCAAATATGATCCCACACATACTTCTTGGCCTGCAACTCTCTCTACCCGTCATAAAGCTGATTTGGCCCAAGCTCATTATTCTGCCACAGAAATTATGGAATTATCCATGTCGGTGGAAACGACACCTATGGGATCACAAGAACCCCTACTACGGTTGCGGGGCGCGGGGTCGTGAGAAGAGCGGGATCAGCAATCAGCATAAGCACACGGGTCATTTACCCAGGTTCGGGCCGCGAGGATGCGTAATACCCTAGTCCTGCTTTGTTGTGTATATCAGTGTTCTTGGAGTTCTTGAGCTAGCTATGATGAGTGTAACTTTTCCAAGAGTCCGAATCCTTCTCCTGGATGCCTCGGGCCACACAGGAGGTGGCATCGGTGTACAGTGGCTAAGCTTATCTCTTAGCCATTACAGGACAAGACACATTTAATGCACCTCTTAGGTGTCCCTCTCACTTTACCGCCGCCTCGCCCTGCTTCGACACGCGCCCGGGCCAGTGGTACGCATGGTGCCATGTAGGCTGGCAAGCTGCTGAGGTGGCGCGGTGGTAGGGCCTTCACGAAGATCTGCATGCCACCACGTAGGCATGCGCTGAGTTGGCTTGGAAGCCTCACGTCGACACGCAGGTGAGTGCCTAGTTAGTGGGCTGGCAGCTGCATGGGAGCGGCGGTGGAAGCTTGACGGGCGTGGGCCTGGCTGTGGCCCCGCGGATGTCCTCGGCAAGGGCCTTGCCGGAGCCCCAGCAAGGGTCTTGCCATGGCGTTGTGGTCATCCCCGGCAAGGATCTTGCCGGAGGTCTCGTGGGTTTTCTCGGCAAGGATCTCGCCGAGGTTCGTCATCTTCTAATCCTCATATGACTTGGAGTGTTCTTGATCTTCACAAAGATCTGCATGCCATCATGGAGGTGCCTCCCGAGCCTTGGATCCAATGTGGTTGTTGGAAACCTTGGGCTCGAGGGTGGCGCGCTCTGTTGGGGTTGGGCAAACTGCCCCGGCAAGGTCCTTGCCGGGGCCGTGGAGACCACCCGGGCAAGGATCATGCCAGGGGACCCCACCTCGCCCTCTTGCTCTTCATGTCTCTATCTTGGCATTGCTTTGGCCGTCTGGTGACCTCGGCCTCCTTCCCTTGTCTTGCCAAGTGTGGCCTCAGGCATGGCTCTGACTTCCCGTGCATAGGTAGAGAGGTGCAAAGTAGAACCCCTACTTCTGTACACCGACAGGAGCCCCTGGGCCTGGGCCACACACAAGCGCGACGCGTTGTGGGGCTCCCAGAACGGTGCGCGGGCAGGCAGTGCCGACTTTGATCGTGGTAATCCTTCGTCCGCCGCGCTTCCCCAAGATTCGCATTGAATGCGTGACGTGGGGATCGCGCGTGGGGTGACTGAAGCGGGCTTGCATCATCCTGTGGTGAATAGTAAAGAGGCGGCTTGCGTGTCCCTTTAAGACCGCGGGGCCGCTTCTCATTTACGCTTTCTGCTCTGGAACCGTTGCTCCACGCATCCCACTACACCCGCCCCTTGCGCCATGTATGCCGCATGCATGGCACAGAGCGGGTGACAGGCGCGCGGAATATGGGAAGACATGCGCGCGTGGGTTGATACCCCCGCGCCTTCAATTGGGCGGGGAGAGCGGTCGACGGCCTCACCCGCTGTCATCTTAATGAGCTAGGTTGGTTGAGAGGGGCGGCCGAGCCTCGATCCCACCCCTTTATAAGGAGAGGAGCGGGAAGGATGGCACCCTTCAGTCTTTCGCCATCCGCCTCCTCCCATCCTTGCTTCTTCTTCCCCTCTGCCATGGCAAGAGGGCGTGCCGATGCTTCGATGGTGGCGGCAAGGGTCTCAGCTGGACAACGTGCTGCTCCTCCCCAAGAGCCCGTGGTAGCGGAGCCAGCCGTGAGGGGAAGGGGGAGGGGGAAGGCCGAGGCCACCATGGTGCTCGGGGAAGAGGAGGACGGGGCGGCGCATCGGCCTCGCCTCCGCCAGCGGTCCTTCCCCCAATGGAGGGCCACGCCGGGGACCAGCCGCGCGAGTTCTTCATCAGGCTGCGCCGGCCGGTGCACCGTCGTCTTATCTCCCTACCCCATTCGCTCGGGAGATGGAGCTCGACCCACCGCAGGCGCTGAGACTGCATATGAGGGGCTGTGGGAATAGCGGAACATGGGCCGATGTCGATTTCCCAGCCCCTCATGTCATGTATATCCATCGCGGTTGGAAAACCTTCGCTCGCATCCACAGCCTGACGGCGGGGCTCATTCTCTACTTCAAGCTAATGGAGAACAGCCTCCTCTCCGTCAAGGTCTTCGGTGACTTTGGAACTCACCTAAAGTGCTGCGTGGAGAGCTCCTCGGATGAGGAAGACTCGTCCTCGAGGGAGAGTAATGAGGAGGACAGCGACAGCGACGACGAGGGTAGCAGGCAAGGGGATGACGGGTCCGACTAGGTGTCGGACCTGCCGCCCCAGGGCGGTGCCAGCAGCAGCAGCAGCATATGCACCGGGCCCCTTCTCCCAGTGGGGCCGGCTCCTTGAACTTCTCGGGGTCGCCTCCTTGGGCGGCTGGCGCAGGGAGGCCGGAGAAGGTGAAGAAGGCGAGTGGCGGGCCGTCAAGTCGGAGTACGATGGCACCAATGCCTTTGTAGCGTATTGACGGACCGCTGCCTCATTTTCCAGCTCTTCTCCCGGCACCATCATCACCAGCCTTCTTTCAGGCGACCGTCGACATGTTCTCTTGGCGCCTCATGCTGCTCATACCTTGCCTAGGCGCTCCTTTCGCCTTCTTTCCTTCTTGTTCTGTTTCCTAAGGAGAGGGACAAGAAAGGGATTACGGGCACCTTATCTTTTTTTAGCTTGTAAGCCTATGGGCCTTAGTTAGATTTAAAACTTGTAATCCCCTTGCTCATGTTTACATTCCGTATGAACTGTACCTGTATGGAACGTATTAATAAAGAAGGGTGCTTGCCGGGTCTTGTGTGTGAGCAAAGCCCATACCAAGGAACGAATCCTTGTTATTTTTAACATAAACATCGTTGCCCGGTAGCAGGCCTTGCCGCTCCCCTACTCCATTCGACCACACTCACGCCTTTGGCGGAGGCAGGGGCGAAGTAGGGGTGGGCCCTATGCTTGCTTCCTTGCCGCTGCAGCTACAATCAAATTCCAAACCAAGAAGAGGTTCTCGAGTGGCAGGAATGAAGGGAGCACGGCAGCCTTGGAATAAAACGAGGCTTCATACGTCCCAATTTTATACGGAAATGCATAACAGGGGATAAGAAAACTTATCTGAATCCGCAGCCCCCGGCAACCCTAGCTTGCCTTCGGCGGACCTTCGTGTCTTCAGCCCCCGGCAAGCTTGGTTTGCCGGGGCCAGAGCACCGGCTTGTTCTCTTTCTCCCACACAGCTCGGCAGAAATATCCATGTACCCTGCGAACCAAAGAGGACGGAAAGGAATAGAGATACGCAAACTCGACCTCTATGCTAGGGGTTAGTTGCCGCTAAGCACTATCAACCCTAACCGAGGGAGAGACTCAACCTAGCATGCATGCTATAACTTAGGGCCCAGTGCTTCGTTTATTTATGCTCAGGGTCTATGCCTGGCTTTGTACAAAGGGTTACATGCCTTGCCGGCAAGGCTTGTACAAAAGGTGGCCTGCCGGGAGGCCTGGCAGCCACGCCTTATGAGTAAAACTTACGAAGATGCTCGATGTTCCAGGAGTTGCTCACTGGAATGGCATCTTCGGTCTCCAGGCGGACTGCGCCGGGCCTGGTGACTCGTATTACCCGATAAGGGCCTTCCCACTTTGGCGTCAACTTGTTCGAATTCTTGGCCCACTAAACGCACCGAAGAACAAGGTCGCCTTCCTCAAAGCTTCGGGCATGAACCTTGTGGCTATGGTAGTGGCGCAAGGCTTGCTGGTAGCATGCTGCTCTCACAGCCGCCCGAAGACGATCTTCCTCGAGGAGCGTTGCGTCATCTTGCCATAATCGCTCTTGCTCAAGCTCATCATAAGCGAGCACTCGAGGTGACCCGTATATGAGTTCCGTGGGGAGAACTGCTTCTGCCCCGTATACCAGGGCAAAGGGTGTCTGGCCGGTGGCTCGATTTGGCGTCATTCTGATCGACCAAAGAACTGCCGACAACTCATCAATCCAGCGCCTTCTGCTCTTGTGTAGCCTGTCAAAAGTCTTCGTCCTCAGGCCACGTAGCACTTCAGCATTTGCCCTCTCCGCTTGGCTGTTGCTCCGTGGGTGTGCCACAGAAGCGAAACAGACCTTGCTGCCGAGGTCTTCAATGTATTGCATAAAGGTGTGGCTTGTGAACTACGTGCCGTTGTCAGTTATGACTCTGTTTGGCACACCAAAGTGGCAAACTAGCCCCTTAAAGAATTTGACAGCTGACTGAGCGGTCACCTTCCTCACTGCTTCCACCTCTGGCCACTTTGTGAACTTGTCGATTGCAACATACAAGTACTCAAAGCCCCCGACGGCGCGGGGAAAAGGGCCCAGTATGTCGAACCCCCAAACCGAGAATGGCCAGGAGAGAGGGATTGTCTGCAAGGCTTGAGCTGGCTGATGAAGCTTCTTTGAATGGAATTGGCACACTTCACACTTGGTTACTAGTGTCGTCGCATCCTGGAGGGTAGTGGGCCAGAAGAAGCCTTGCCGAAAAGGGCCCTCGACCCTATGTGGGAGCCACATATGCCTCCATGTATCTCTGCCAACAGCTCCAGTCCTTCCTTCCGGGGGATGCACTTCAATTTCACTCCATTTGGTCTTTTTCTGTATAGAACGTTGTCAACAAACTGATACAGTGAAGACCGGCGGGCTACTTTCTCTGCTTCTTCCTGCTCCTCAGGAAGCTCCCCTGTTTGGAGGAACCGGATGGTATGCTGCGCCCATGCGGGAGCCTGTGGCTCGATGTCAAGGACCAAAGGCATTCCGCGGGAAAGTTCGCCTCCACGGCAAGGGCTTGGCGCCCCGCCAGAGTCGGTTGTCCCACGGCAGGCTCGGCATCCACGGTAACATCTTCGCCGGTGGCTCCAGGGAGCTTGGTGGGGAAGTATTTGCTGGGGCCTGACTTCCTCCGCTTGTTCTGCCTTGTTGATGGTTCAACGGATGGTTGAGTCAAACGAAGCACAAAAGTACCTGGTTCCACAGGTAGCTTGAGGGCGGCGCGCTTCGACAGGTAGTCGGCAATGTCGTTCTCCACTCAGGGGACATGCTCTGCCTGTATACCGTCAAGGTGCTCCTCCAGTTTCCTCACTTCATCTATGTAGGCTTCCGTCAACGGGCTTTGATAATCCTTGTTGATCTGCTGGGCGACAAGCTGTGAATCACCCCTGACGATGAGATTTTTGACCCCAAGGTCTGCCGCGATCCTGAGACCAGCAAGCAATCCCTCGTACTCAGCGGTGTTGTTCGCCGACATCTCCCTGGGAAAGTGCATCTGGATCATGTACTTGATGTGCTCTGCGGTGGGTGCGACGGGCAGCACACCAGCACCGACGCCTTGTAGCGAAAAAGCCCCATCAAAGTACATAATCCAGTTGCGACTCATTTCCTTGCCGGGGAGAGTGGTCTCCTAGATCTCTTCATTGGGCGTCGAGGTCCATTTGGCAATGAACTCCGCCAAGACTCTGCTCTGAATCGTCGAGGTGCTTTCGAACTTCAAACCAAAACTCGACAGCTCCAAGGCCCATTCCACAATCCTCCCCGTTGCATTTGGGTTATGTAGTATTCGTTGCAGTGGGAGGCGGGTGACGACGGTGATCTCGTGTTCTTGGTAGTAATGACGCAGCTTCCTCGAGGCCATAAGGAGGCCGAAGAGCAATTTCTGCACACCGGAGTTCCTTGACCTAGCCCCCTGCAAGAGGGACCTGACGAAGTAAACCGGGTGCTGCACCATCTTCTTCTTCTGCACCACTTCACCCGGTTGCGTGGGTCCTGTCGCACTGATGTCAGATCTTGCCGGGACCAGGCCCTACCGGGGAGAGTTCTGGCTCACCATCCATCGACTCTGCCGTTGCTGCTGCCTCTTCATCGTCCTCCCTCTGCGCCACCAGTGCGGCGCTAACCACTTGATTTGTTGCCGCTAGATACAGCAGCAACAGTTCTTGTGGTTTGGGCGCAACCAGCACTGGGGTGGAGGAGAGGTATTTCATCAAATCCTGCAGCGCTGCCTCGGCCTCCGGGGTCCACTCCATTGGGGCCGCCTTCTTCAAGATCTTGAAAAAGGGAAGGGCAAGCTCAGCGGACTTGGAGATGAATCTGCTCATGGCGGCGATGCAGCCAGTGAGCCGGCGCACAACCTTGATCCGCTTAGGTGCCTCAATCTGCTCGATAGCCTTGATCTTGTCTGGGTTCGCCTCAATCCCACGCTGCGACACAAAGAACCCGAGAAGCTTGCCCGACGGGACACCGAAGACACACTTCTCAGGGTTCAGCTTGAGGTTGATCTTGGGCAGGTTTGCAAACGTTTCCTCCAGATCTTGCACAAGTGTTGCTTTGTCCTTGGTTTTGACCACTATGTCATCCATATAAGCTTCCATGTTTCGACGTAGCTGAGGATCAAGACCAATTTGGACTGCTCTAGCAAAGGTCGAGCCAGCACTCTTCAACCCGAAAGGCATCCGTAAAAAGCAATACATACCACATGGGGTGATGAATGCTGTCTTCTCCCATCTTCTCTTGTCATGAAAATTTGGTGGTAGCCTGAGTAGGCGTCAAGGAATGATAACAGGTCACACCCGGTCGTGGAGTCAACAATCTGGTCGATGCGCGACAACGGGAAAGGATCTTTCGGGCAAGCCTTATTGCTATCTGTGTAGTCAATACACAACCTCCACTTCCCGTTTGCCTTGCGCACCACCACCGGATTGGCCAACCACGTAGGATGGAGTACCCCTCTTACCAAGCCTGCCGCCTCTAGCTTCCTGATCTCTTCTGTGATGAACTCCTGCCTCTCCAGAGCTTGCTTCCTGACCTTCTGCTTGACAGGCCGTGCATGAGGACAAACAGCAAGATGGTGCTCAATCACTTCCCTGGAAACGCCGCAGATGTCGGATGCTTGCCATGCAAATACACCGACATTCGCCCGCAGGAAAGTGACGAGCTCGCTTTCCTATTTGCCATCGAGGGTGGAGCTTATGGTGAAAGCCCCTCCTGTGTCGTACTCTCTGACGGACACCTCCTTGGTCTCTGGTGGTGCAGCTCTGGATTTCTTGCTCTTGCCGGTAGAGCTCTCTGGCACGCCCTCGACGGGAGCATAGCACTCCGAAGAGGTGCGCTTGCCAGAGTGGGTGCGAGAGGTCTCGCCGGTCTTCTTCCCTCCCGGGGCTTCATCAGCAGGAGCAAGTGCCTTGGCGGTAGCTGCTGCAACTGCTTCTGGGTAGAGTTGATCAGCGCAAATCAGCGCATCTTTCTTGTCGGAGGGGATGGTGATGATGTTCATCGGCCCGGGCATCTTTAGTGTGTTGTAGGCGTAATGGGAAGCCGCCATGAACTTGGCCAGCGCCGGGCGACCGAGGATCCTGTTGTAGGGCGAGGGGATCTTGGCTACATCAAAGACAATCTTCTCCGTCCTGTAGTTCAACTCGCCTCCAAATGTCACGGGCAGCGTGACCTTTCTCTTCGGCTGGCTCCTCCCCAGGTTGACCCCTTGAAACGTGCTCGTCTCTTCGAGATCTCCATTAGGAATCTGCAGCCTTTTTATCACAATAGGCAAGATCAAGTTCAGACCGGCCCCATCGTCAACTAGCATCTTCGTCACCTTGAGGTTGCGGATCGTTGGTGAAACCAACAACGGCAAACACCCGACCGCAGTAGTGCGGTCAGGGTGGTCCTCGGTGTCAAAGATGATAGGCGTGCTGGACCACTTCAGTGGCTTCCGTGCGTCGATTGATGGCTCCACTGTTGTGATCTCACGCGCCCACTGCTTGAGCTGGCGCTGAGATGCGTGCAACGAGGCGCCACCGTCGACACATATGGCCTCCGTTGCCTTCTGAAACTCGTGATTGCCGGACTCATCATCCTCGTCATGGTCATCGTCTTCATGCTTCTTGTCACGGCCTCGAGCGGGCCTTTCTTACTGGTTATCCTTGCCGTGGCGGCCTCCTTGGCCGCCACGCTTCTTGCCGGATCCTTCGTCACCATCTTGACCCTTCTCCTTGTCCCGCCTCTCATATTCAGCTTTCTGCTTCTCAGCGAGCAGCTCAACTTGTCAGCAGTTCTGGAGGTCATGGCCTTTGGTGCGGTGGATCTTCAATACTGCTTGTCGGAGCCCCCTGGCTTGTCGGCAGCTGCCAAGGCCTGGCAAGCGGCACACTCGGCAACCTCCTTGTCGGGGTCACTCGCCTTGGCCTTCTTGGCAGTGCCGGTGTCATTGGATCCCTCGACGGCAAGCACAGTCTTGCCCTTGTGCTTTCTGTTACGGTGCTGGCCCTTCTTTGTTGGGGCGGCGGTGTCGCTGTCTGTGGATTCAGTTTCCACATCGGCGTCCTCGCCGGTGTAGTTCCTCCCCTCTTCAGCCCGAGCGCACCTATCGGCCAGGACGTAAAGTTCAGCCACATCCTTGACCTTGTTCATCTCCAGCTCCTCATGCATCTTGTGGCTGTGCACATTCTGATGGAATGCACTAATCACGGAGGCGGGATGAACGTCTGGGATGTTGTACTGCACTCGGCTGAACCTTTGGATGTACTTGCGCAGGTTTTCTCCTTCCTTCTGGGGATGATATGCAGATCGCTTGCCTGGCCATGAGCTTGATGGCCTCTAGTGAAGGCACCAACAAACTCATGACATAGATCCGACCAAGAAGAAATGGAGTCCACCGGCAAGTGCATCAACCATGACATGACATTGGGCTTGAGCGCCAACGGGAAGTAATTGGCAAGCACCTTATCGTCGCGGGCTCCAGCAGCTTGCATCGCGATGGTGTAGATGCTGAGGAACTCTGACGGGTGAGTCTTGCCATTGTACTTCTCGCCAACGTCGGGCTTGAACATGCGGCGGGAGGGCCACTGGAACTGCCACAGCATACGGGTGAAGGCCGGACAACCCACCTCATAGGGTAGGCCACTATAGCCTCCCGGTGCCAGGTGGTCCATAGTGGGTCCTGCCCGCCTGTCTGATTGGTGGCGTGCATCACGCCGACGCTCGATGGTGGTTCGAGCGTCTTCAAGGGCTCGCTCCCGAAGAACTTGATGCTGGCCGTGGTGGGTCCGCCGATCGGACAACGCTACGGAGATATTATCACAAGCGTCATCACGACGGATCGACACCCGCGGTGGCTGGCGTGGGGGAGGAGAGTGCACTATGGCTGCATCGCCCCCGGCCCTTCCACCGCTGGCATGCGATGGCTTGATGGAGCGACGACCTATGGGCCCCACTGGTCGCGGATCATCTTTGTTGGCGATGCCGACGAGGCTCCGGACAGTGGCTCTCCACTTGTCGAGCCTCTCCGCAGCAGGAGGAAAGTCGAGGAGCAGCTGCGCGCGCGCCAGAGCTTCCGCTGGCGTGGGCGGCGGCGAAAGTTGCGTGGACCGTGACGCGCTTCGACTTCTAACTATGTTAGAAGGAGCTCTATCACGGCCCTGCGGCTGTCCGCCATTTTCACCAGCACCTCGACGTGCATGCTGGCCTTCCTCGTCCCGCGAAGGACACGCGAGACTCTTCCCAGGGCGGCGCCCAGGGTCACCAGCGGGGTGGCGCTGCTCATCACGCACAACTTGGGAGGAACGCGCCATGGGCGACGGTGTTAGTGTCTTGGAGGCTGTCGCGCCGCCGTCGGGCGACATGGCGACGCCCCTGGAGCCCCCCCCCCCCCCCCCCCGCCGCCTGCGGGGGCCCCAACTCTGTCTCTGGAGTTTGCGGCATGCGGCCCGTCGCCTGGTGCACGAACGATGCCACCCGCCAGGTCTGGACTGCCAGGGTGATGTGGGTGCTCGCTGGTCGTGCCACGGGTTCTTTCCGTGACCAGCCCGCTACTGGCCCACACCGGTACAGGCAGTTCGGTTTCGGATGAACTGATCGCCGTGGTCGTCTTCCTCTTGGGAGCCATGGCGACGAAGAGATGTTCAACTAGTTGCTAAACCAGATTCTCACAACTGCGACCCCTACCTGGCGCGCCAAAGAAGTCAGTGGAAGCGACACCTATGGGATCACAAGAATCCCTACTATGGTTGTGGGGCGCGGGGTCGTGAGAAGAGCAAGATCAACAATCAGCACAAGCACATGGGTCGTTTACCCAGGTTCAAGCCGCGAGGATGCGTAATACCCTAGTCCTGCTTTGATGTGTATATCAGTGTTCTTGGAGTTCTTGAGCTAGCTATGATGAGTGTAACTTGTCCAAGAGTCTGAATCCTTCTCCTGGATGCCTCGGGCCTCCTTTTATAGTCAAGGGGATCGCCACAGTGGCACACAGGAGGTGGCATCGGTGTACAGTGGCTAAGCTTATCACTTAGCCATTACGGGACAAGACGCATTTAATGCGCCTCTTAGGTGTCCCTCTCACTTTACCGCCGCCTCGCCCTGCTTCGACACACGCCCGGGCTAGCGGTGCGCATGGTGCCATGTAGGCTGGCAAGCTGCTGAGGTGGTGCGGTGGTAGGGCCTTCACGAAGATCTGCATGCCACCATGTAGGCATGCGCTGAGTTGGCTTGGAAGCCTCACGACGACACGCAGGTGCCTGCCTAGCTGGTGGGCTGGCAGCTGCATGGGAGCGGCAGTGGAAACTTGGTGGGCGTGGGCCTTGTCGGCGTTCTGGGAACGGCCCCCCCCCAGACTTGCCTGCCTGTGGCCTGCGACATGGCTCAAGCAGAGGCCCAGTACGGCCCATCTTCATCAACCAAAGCTCAAGACCCTCGCGAGGGGCCAAGCCTCGCGGGGCGGACGATGCAGGGCTTCCTCAAGGGCGGCCTCACTAGGCAGGCTCGCCAGGAGGCGAAGAGATCAAGGCAGGGGTACCTCGCGGGGTGCTCGTGATGGAAGCCATGACGATCAAGACCAGTCGGGCGCCAGCCTGCGCAGTGTCCTCGTTTCCTCTTTGGTGCAAAGGGGGCAAGCATAGACGCAGAGTACCGAGGCATCAAGCAAAGGTTACCATTTCGGTGCAACGAGACCAAGACCAGCAGAGCGGCAGGACGGAGGTCACCGTGGAGCTCAAGACTGCTTCATCTCCAGTGCCTTTGGCAGCCAAAGACCAACTTTAGTCAGGATAACTTGTACTAGATGTTCCCCTTCAAAATGGCCGTTGTTGGCTCCCTTCCCGCTCAATATTTGGGAAGAGGAGCAGGGCTTCTATAAATAGAGATGGCCACCACAGTAGAGAGAACCTAATCTAGAGGCGATCGAACCCACCTAAGTAGAACACCGCACTAGCCCAAGAACACCTCTCGCGAGGCTGTTCTTCCTCTGTACTGTTCATCATCAGCCCCCGAGGCAATCCACCACACCACAAACTAGAGTAGGGTATTACACCACAACGGTGGCCCGAACTAAGTATAAACCCCGTGTCCCTTGTGTTGTTCATCGTGTAATTTAGATTCACAGCGAGGCGTTGGGACGTGGATCGGTAGGGGGAAGATCTTCGTGCGCACCCCAGAGTTCAAACCTTAAGGGTTTTGTCGGAACCCGATATCCAACATTTGGCGCGCCAGGTAGGGGTGCGCTAGAGTCTTTCTTCCGCCGTCTTGCGTTCAACCGCTTCGTCGCATCCATGTCCAGCGACCCGACGGCCAACACCGACCGCTAGGAGGCATGGCCTGCCCATGCCGCGCCGCCTGCCCAAGGTGACCTCAACCCCGCGCCTCAAGCAGCCCGCGCTCCGCAGAACGCTACAGGGTGTGGGCGACGCAGTCAAGCGCCGCCTGCCCTCACCCCGTGGCAGGTACAATCAGCAGCAAGGGCCTCAAACTAGGCCGCGGCCACAATACCACACACCCGACGGGAGCAGGCGAACATGAAGGCCACGCTCATGGTGGCTCGAGAACTGCTACAGTGCAGACTACAAGAAAGCAGCCACGACGTGTTGCTGGAGCGCGTCGCCGAGCTCCTGGATGTCGGTGCTTCAGGGGCGCCCCCTTTCTGCTTCTAGCTTCCACCCCAGGCCCTGGGCGGATCACACGACGGGCCCATCCGCACCCGTGCGCCCTCAGGCGTACCTCAAGGCTTCATCAAAACCAGTTTGGCCATTAGCGCCGAGCGACAAGCTGTACCAGCATCGCCCCTGGTAAGCGAGGGCATGCGCATCGCTGCCTACGACCCGGGCGGGCCGCCGCCCTACCACCCCCAAGATGGTGCTTCGAGCCAAACCATGTGGAGCGTGGGGCACTACGGCGAATCCTTTGGGGCGGCGACCCCGGAGGCTTACGTGCCCCACATGGTGGATCGGGAATACGCACGGGAAGAAGACCACGGCTCGTTCCTCGGGCCAGGCTGGGAGGAAGAGACGCTAGAAGCCGAGCCCTTTCAGGAGCCTCAAGGAAGCCTCGCCAACCGCACCGGCGGCAGCAGCTATCTGGTACCGCTAATTCCTCAAGAGCAAGCTTATGCTAACCATGGGTCGCAGGAAGTCCAGGTCACTACAGCGGAAGGCTGCCCTAGTGCGGCAGCCTCCCTCCCCTCAGGAGGAGGGCATTGGGGGCTGCAGGAGAGGGGCCGGGAGCCAGGCCCCTCCCCACGGTGCGCGGAGCAAGGTGTTTCTCGGAGGTAGGCCCTCTGCCGGGGAGGTGCCGCAAGGCCTGCCCCCGGTAGAGGACCCGTGATCGTCGGGGGAACCGCTAGCGTCCCCTTTACCCCATTGGCGTCGTCCTTGGTTTTCGGTCGCCGTCAATGGTGGTCGAGGGTGGCGCAAGGTGGGGCCCTCATCTGGCGATATGAAGCAAGGCCGGTACCTGTGAAGAAGGCCAAGTGCCTGTGAAGCTCGCCGGCCGTGACACTCTCACGTAATAATGAGTTGGGGCTGTACATGCCCCGGAGTCTCCGGAGAGCCGCCCTCGGGCCTCGGGGGCTCCCTCCCACGCCCAGTGGCAGCACTTAGCTCCACGCTGGTGAGAAGACGTCAAAGACTAGACTAGGTGCCGGACGCGGCCTTTTGTTTTTGCTTCCTTTTGTGTGGTCGAACTTTCTCACCTCGGATTTAAGTTGAAGTTGAAATTGTGTTTGCGTATGCGGGGAGGGGTAACTTGACTTGTTCGCGTGCTTTTTCGTGTTCCGGTTTCTGCTCAAGTTGGAATTCTCACTAGCTGCCTCCCCCTCGCGAGCCTCTCGCGGGTGGGGCTGGGCTCAGCACACGCGCGCATGCCGTCCCGCGGCCGGCACTCGTTCTCGCAAGGCTCTCGCCACATGGTCAACAGGTCTCCCGAGGGACCCGCAGAGAGTCACCACAAGCCTACTTGAGGCTCACCCAGGATAAAGGTAAAATCACAGCGACCAACTCATCGCAGGGCCCATAACATCGTGCGGGCTCCCATTCGGCGCCGTCCTTAACAACTCATGGACAACAGTCCTTTTTACATGAGGGGCTCCCCCTCCCAAAATGCTCTTACAACCTTCAAGGCCACGCCCGAGCTTTTTCTACGCAGGATAAATAGCAGGTGGGCGCAGGATCAATCAGACATGTCGCTCACCACATCCTCTTGGTCGCCTCCGGAAGCGTTGCTGGTGCCACTGTCACTGTCACTGGCTCCACCATCGCCGCCGTTCACCATGTCACCTTCATCCGCAGCAACTACTACCCCGTCATCATTAGAGGTGAAGGCCCGGACAAGTGCATCCACATTGTCCTCCACCCACCGCGCCAGGTCGCCTCAGATGGCCTCGGGCACCGGGGCGATGGCGGCATCGAAGTCAAAGTGGGGGTCGATGTTCTGAAGATGGCTGAAGACACGGGAGAACGCACGCACGAGCAGGCCGCGGCTCCTCTCCTCGACAAGCTGACGAGCTCTCTCAAAGCGATTCTCCAGATGCGTCACCACGTCAGTGAAGAACTGGAGATTACCAGCGTAGTTGGTCACGTGAGGTTTCTCAGCGGCCGCGTCGCAGATATTGCCCAAAGCCGCGTTGGCCCTTTCCCTGAGTGTTCAAAGCATGGGGCCATGCATGCGCTCCAGGGTCTGCCACTGGCGAATCTCATCTTTGTTCCGCCGCGCAACAGGCTCGGCGTCATCGACCCTCCGTTGGAGGAGAAGCAGCTCGGCGCGGGAGGAGGCCAACTCAGCCTGCGCCGCGACTAAGGCGGCTGCGGTGGCCTCAGCACGCTGCGTCGCTTCAGTGAGCTTGGTCCTAAGAGCGGCAGTCCTGCCCGCAGCCTCAGCCTTGATCAGCTCCAACTTCTCTTCATACTTACGCTCAAGACCCGCGCGAGCTTCCGCCACGTGGTGGTCGATCTCTTCCTGGATTCGGACCTCCCGCGCACCAACATCATCCTCCGCCTGGGTAACCTGGCGCTCCCTCGTCTCCAACCGTTCAAGATTGAGGTTGCGCTCGGCAGCCTCTAGCGTCAGCGCTTCCTCATGCTTACAAAGCTCCTCCTCTTTGACGGGTGTCCCCTTCAGCGATGCAAGGGCAGCTTGGCGCAGATCCACTTGCTGCTCCAGGGAATTGCACCAGGCTTGGAGCTCCCACGCTCGCTCCTCCGTGATCTCGCGTCGCCGGTCTGCCTCTTGAGCCTCCTCAATGGCTTGGGAGCAGGCCTTTCGCGAGGCCACAAGAGATGATTCGGCCTTTGCGTTGTCAAGATCACGCTAGTGGCGCACAAGACTGACGGCCACCTTTAGCTTGCGCCGCTCCTCGACCAGCCGCAGACCTTCAGCTTCAAGACACGCGTCTGCATCCGCGAGCTCTCCATCGAGCTGGCTCATCGCATCCGTCACCTTCCGGAGAAACTCTTGGCGGATGGCACTGCGCTCCCGCGCACGCTTGAGCACGTCGTCAACACCGTCCTCCGCTGTCGGTGTCGATGGAGGGCACTGAAGTGGTTCGCCCCCTCTCGGCAGGGGGCTGGGGGCTGGCGCCCCCACAATCGCCGGACGGGCCCCGCGAGGGACCCAGCCGGGCGCTGATCCATCCCCAAAAGAGGAGCCGAAGATCGACTTCATCCACTCGCCGTCCATGACCAGGGGAGGAGCCCGGGGCAAGCTGGTTGTGCCCCGGGCAAGCTCACGAAGGAAGAATGGCGAGCGCACAGGCTCAAGGCACACCACGGTCGGCCCACCTCTCCAGTCGAACTCACGTCGGGGGTAGCGCGCGGGCTCGGGACGCTCAAGGTCAGCGATGAAGAAGAAGCCTGAGGAGGTGGCTTCTTGGCCGGCTCCGCAGGCTTGGCAGGAGGGATCCTGAAGGGCCACAGTCAGCAAAGGGAACAGTGAATAAGGAGTTACAATAAGGAGGAACTTACTCGTCCATGGCGAAGTACTTCCTGTGCCTCAATGGGCGGCAGGGGCGATCACTGCCACTTGAAGCCTCCTTCCTCTTGCGGAGGGCGTCGAAGTCTATGCGGACCGACCCAAGCTCTCGACGTGAGGGCCGGCGTGTGGCATGGACGAAGAAGCACCAAGGCGACTTGCATCAGGGGTGCCAGGATGGGAGGAGCGATCAGGTACCACCTCTTGGTGCCCTGCTGAGGCCTCGGGAGTTTCGGCCTCGGGAGCCGCAGGTTGCGTCCCCTCATCAACCACCACCTCGGGACAGGTTTCGCGAGCTCCGGAGGATGACGTCTCGGGAGCCCCGCGTGACATCGGCGTGTCGACACCAGATCCCCCAGCCTCTGGCGATGCTTGCCTCCCTGCACCACCTCCTGAGGCAAGATCGACGTGGGCGACGGGGAGGAGCCACGACAACTGGATTTTTGCGGGGCCCCACAAGGTCAGCTGGGTGCAACCCCCATTCGTCGAAGCGAGGCATCTGCCTCGCGAACTCGGCCCTGTCCGAGCAAAGATATAGGAGGCCGCCCTCATGCCGGATGTCGCCCGGAGAGGGGTCGCCAGTCAGGACCTTCAACACCTTCCTCAGCGTTTCAGGCTCAAGATCCCCTCCTGAAGCCTCATGTGGTCTTGATACCCAGTCAGGGTCCACATCGGTCGAGAGTGGCGCTGAAGAGGGGCGATGCGACACTGGAGGAACTCCTTCACCACCTTGGGCGCAGTCACGCCAAGCTTCCTCAACCTCTCGAATCGGCGCCAGATAAAAGCAAGCTGGGGGCTCGTGAGCTTCTCGTGACCCCAGCCTAGATTGGGGATAGCAGGCAATGTCGGATGCGTGAGCAGGGGCTGGGAACCCTGACATCCACGTACATCCACCGCTCCCGAAACCCGCTCATGGAAGGTGGAAGACCAAAATCAATCCCCGAGGCGGCCGTCTCCGGCGCGGCCTGGAAGCTCACACACCCCGAGCACTGCGAAGGGTCGGTCAGGCGCAGAGAGAAGAAGTGGCGCAGGAAGGCAACGAAAGGGGCAATTCCCACAATGGCTTCACAGACAAAGGCGAAGACAACAAGAAGAGTAATAGATTGGGGGTCAAGATGCATCATATGGATCTGGTAGTGGCAAAGCACCGCATTTAAGAAGGCATAGAAGGGAGGAATCAGGCTAGCCCATAGGGCGTCGGCAAAGAATCAAACCTCCGCGATGATCCTGTCGAAGGAGGCATGGGACGTAGGACAAGCCGTCGTACTTCCGCACTCGTTGAAGCTAGAGGCGAGGGTGGAGCGGACCTTGTCCAAGGCCTCCGGATTGAGTATCAGCAACCGGCCGACGGCGGGCGCGATTGCCGGAGGCGAGCTGGCCGAAGGTGCAATCTTCTTCCCTTTTTCCCTTTTTGTTGGCACCATGGCAACAAAAAGAGGCAGAGCCCAAGTTAGATTGGAGGTGGAAGCAGAGGTTCAAGGAAGAAAGGGGAACAGGAAGCTCGCGGGCAGCATGGAGGGAATAACTGTGTACAATCTTGTGGCTGCCTAGCCAGGTGCATATTGAGGGAGCGTGGGGAAGCAGAGACGGCCATGTCCAATCAACCGCCATGCGGCGAACAAGGCCGCAGGCTGTGGGGGCCCGCGGCGCTTCGCACTTGCCCTTTTGCTTCGCTACTAAGCCAAGTCCAAGCGCGCCTTGCGCCCAGGGGCTATTGTCGGTGTTCCGGGAACGGGGGCCCCCAGACTTGCCTGCCTGCAACCTATGGCGTGGCTCAAGCAGAGGCCCAGTACGACCCGTCTTCATCAACCCAAGCTCAAGACCCTCGTGAGGGGCCAAGCCTCGCGGGGCGGACGATGCAGGGCTTCCTCAAGGGCGGCCTCACCAGGCAGGCTCGCGAGGAGGCGGAGAGATCAAGGCAGGGGTACCTCGCGAGGTGCTCGTGACGCAAGCCATGACAATCAAGACTAGGCGGGCGCCAGCCTGCGCAGTGTCCTCGTTTCTGTTTGTGCAAAGGGGGCAAGCGCATGCGCGGAGTACCAAGGCATCAAGCAAAGGTTACTATTTCGGTGCAACGAGACCAAGACCAGCAGAGCAGTAGGACAGAGGTCACAGTGGAGCCCAAGACGGCTTCATCGCCAGTGCCTTTGGCAGCCAAAGACCAACTTTAGTCAGGATAACTTGTACTAGATGTTCCCCTTCAAAATGGCCATTGTTGGCTCCCTTCCCGCTCAATATTTGGGAAGAGGGCCAGGGCCTCAATAAATAGAGATGGCCACCACAGTAGAGAGAACCTGATCCAGAGGCGATCGAACCCACCTAAGTAGGACACTGCACCAGCCCAAGAACACCTCTCGTGAGGCTGTTCTTCCTCTGTACTGTTCATCATCAGCCCCCGAGGCAATCCACCACACCACAAACTAGAGTAGGGTATTAAACCACAACGGTGGCCCGAACTAGTATAAACCCCGTGTCACTTGTGTTGTTCATCGTGTAGCTTAGATTCACAGTGAGGCGTTGGGACTTGGATCGGTAGGGGGAAGTTCTTCGCGCGCACCCCAGAGTTCGAACCTTAAGGGTTTTGCAGGAACCCGATATCCGACGGGCCTGGCTATGGCCCCGCGGATGTCCTCGGCAAGGGCCTTGCCGGGGCCCCGGTAAGGGTCTTGCCGTGGCGTTGTGGTCGTCCCCGGCAAGGATCTTTCGGGAGGTCTTGTGGGTTTTCTCAGCAAGGATCTCACCGAGGTTCATCGTCTTCTAATCCTCATCTGACTTGGAGTGTTCTTGATCTTCACAAAGATCTGCATGCCATCATGGAGGTGCCTCCCAACCTTGGTTCCAATGTGGTTGTTGGAAACCTTGGGCTCGAGGGTGGCGCGCTCCATTGGGGTTGGGAAAACTGCCCCGGCAAGGTCCTTGCTGGGGCCATGGAGGCCACCCCGGCAAGGATTGTGCCAGGGGACCCCACCTCGCCCTCTTGCTCTTTGTGTCTCTGTCTTGGCATTGCTTTGGCCGTTTGGTGAGCTTGACCTCCTTCCCTTGCCTTGCCAAGTGTGGCGTCGGGCGTGGCTCCGACTGCTTGTGCATAGGTAGAGGGGTGCAAAGTAGAACCCCTACTTCTGTATACCGACAATCTAGTAATTGGGCGGTCCTTTGCCCTCGGTGCTTACAATGGGGCCATCATAAGGTTTCTTGCCATGCTAGGCTGATTTGTATTAATTGCTCGTCACCAGGCCACAAATCTGTTGATTGCCCGTTAGCGGCAAAATCTCAGACTTTCCCTGAATCGCAGACAACATTTGGCAACAAACATCACTAGCCCGGACGGTTTGCTCCTTCCATTGACACGCCTAATTAGTGCCACCTAGGCCAATCATTCGATGCTCTGCTTGTGCTATCTACGGCCACATGGAACGATCCTGTCTCAAGTTACAGTTTAACAAAAAATGGCAGTGGAAGCCCAAGAATCCTCACTCTTCCTTTCCTACCCCTCATGGTCCATCTTCTGCCTCGGTTTCCCCCACACTGCAATGCTGCCTAGTCTCATCACATCAACAGCCTCCACCGCCCATCTCTGTCACCCTGCCCATGGCGAACTACCCACTGAATCCGGTGTCGTTCCTTCGACCGGGCTTTGCCGCTGAGCCTGGTCCGGCGGATCACCTCGTGCGCAGTGGCATGGCCATCGAACCCATTCCACCGCTCAACCACGAATTCATCGCCATCGCTGAAGCCAGCCACTACGTTCCTCTGCATTGCCGCGCGGCCATCCGCGCGATGGTTGAAGGTCTGCTCCACGAATCTCAACTCTTCACAATCAAATCTAGCGATCATCCGTTTGGCATTGACATCTTCGGGTTTGTGGATTCTTTCATGCGTGATACTGTGGTTGCTACACCTCTTGAGCTCGAGGAGGAAGATATTCTCATCACTTTTGTGCCCCATAATGAAGCTCTCAATCATCGCACTACTTCTTTTGGCCCAGAAGTTTGGCTTATGTTTTTTGGATTTCCTTATGATTACCAGACAGACTACTACATCACCAAAGCTTTGGGGGTTACGGTTCTTTGGTTAGTTGGTACAGTCCAAGACAAGATAGAAGGTACATTATTCTCAAAGCTCGCGTTCTGCGCCTCCGTCTGATTCCAAAAAGTTTTGTGGTTTGGCAATTGGGTGGTGCTAGAGATTGCTGGACAGTTCAGATTACCATACTGCATAGTAATGACTGGAACGGGTTGCTTCCTGAAGTTCTTCCACCTGGCGAAGAACCACCCCCTCCCGATGGCAATCTGCATCCCCAGTTTGGTCCAGACCTAACTGCTAAACAGCTCTACCAACAACAGGTGCACAATTGGCTGGTCAGAATGGCACCCCTCCTACTGGCAATACAGATCAGGGCAATGGTCCAGTTTAGAACAATGCTGGTTGGGGGATTTGGCCTGCCCCCCCTGTGCCTCCCCTGCCAGCACTCCCCCCTCACCTGGTGAACTATCAGGCTTGGTTAGCTGCACAAGGTCTGACAGTCCAACATGGCATTGTGCCTGAAGATAATCTCACTGACAATGCAATGGAGGCTTGGAATGACACTTTCTCTGCATCAGATGATAGCTCTGCGGATACCATTTTGATCCCACTGGATGCACCTGTGTACCGGCCACCTGCAGCACCAGATTCAGTCACTATCACCGTGGCCCTGCACAACCAAGGGATTCAATTTGGCCTCTCTGCTCAAGACTCTGACATGATCAACCTTCTTCTGCATGATCCAATCCCAAGACAGCAGCTCAACACTTTCATATTCCATGCTCTGCGCCCAGTGATTGCTGCTATAGGTCCATGGAGCTCTGGCTATGGTCTACAACCTGAAAACTCGGAAATATCTATTCTGGTGTCCTCTGATGCAAACGGCATCCGATTCTCTCAGCGAACCCCCCCTCCCCCCGCTTCTTCAGTGATACTTGAAGAAATCCAATAGGAGACGTTGTAGGACACGGCTCCGGCCCCGCCAAGCACGATGGAGCCCATGCACAACCACTCTTCTAAACTGTCCCAAGACAACACAACTTCTTCTACCAGGTCGATAGCTAACCACAAGCCTAGAACTTTTCAAGACTCACTTGGTCTCGCTGCCGTAAGTGCTATCACCATGACGTCTGGTCCAGTGGTGACCTGTGGTCATTGCACCTGTACTCCTGCTCCTATCTCAACTACTGAGGTGCGCCGTAGCAATCGCACTAACAAGTACAATGGTTTCAAAACCCAGCAGGTGACTGATACTCGCCCTATCATCTCTCGGGTTAAATCCAGACTGGTGCCCTTGATTGGTTCTTCCTCTTCTGCTCAAGTACTCCAGACTGATGGTATACCACCTACACCCATCCACGTCCTTCAAGAGATATGCATCAACACGTGTGCAATCCTTGCAGCAGAATTGACTTAAGAAATACTTGTTGCGGCCCCTCAGCCAACACCTGCTTCGACCCAACGCACAACCACTCCACCTGATGAGCAAGTGGGTGAGTACACTAACCCTACGGTCTAGATCTTTATTTCTCCATGCCTCTTTTGCATAGTTGGGATATTCTATGCTGGAACATTCATTGGCTGAACTCTGAAGGCAAGCAACTAGCTCTGAATAATGCGGTCCATACTAGTGGATGTTCAGTGATATGCCTGCAAGAAACTAAAAAGACTTCTTTTTTATTTATCATTTACTAAGGCTTGTTTCCCTCGTAAATTCAATAAGTTTGCTTTTTTCCCTTCTAAGCGGGCCTCTGGGGGTTTAGTTACAATATGAAAAGGCACTGTTTTCTCTAGCAATGTGGTTCTCCCTTCTGAGTTTGCTCTGGTTATTAATTTCACGAGCACATTATCTTCTCAGTCTTGGTCGTTAGCCAACATATGGCCCTTGCTCGGGAGACGCACATGTAACTTTTACAAATTGGCTATATGGTCTGAATATCCCCTCCACACAAGATTGGCTCCTTCTTGGTGACTTCAATTATATTCGCGAACCCGATAACCGTAACAAGTCAGGGGGTGTCCTCATGACATGTGCACCTTTAACGATATTATCCGCAAGCAGAGCCTCATTGAACTTCCTATAAAAGGTCGATCCTACACATGGAGTAACTTGCAGCAAGACCCCGTACTCGAGCAATTAGATTTGTTTTTCACCTCCTTGCCATGGACAAATGCCTACCCAAACACCTTGGTTAAACCTCTTGGTAAGCCTGTCTCTGACCATGTGCCTTGTGTAGTTTCCATCCAAACTACTATTCCTCGCAGCAAAGTATTTCGCTTTGAGCCCTACTGGAATCTACACCCTGGTTTCATGGACCTAGTTAAAGATGTATGGAACAGACCAGTAAGGTCTAATAATGCTGCCACCATTCTTTGTCGTAAATTCAAAGCCCTTCGGCACGCCCTGAAGATTTGAAGCAAAAACCTATCCCACCTCTCGGTGGCCATTGCAAACTGTAATGAGACTTTGGAACAACTGGACGAGCTAGAAAACAGCAGAACATTGTCAACCCTGAGACGAACTTTCGTAATATCCTCAAGAAACATCTATTGCGACTTCTCAACTATCAAAATCAGTATTGGAAAAACGATGCACCGTTCGTTGGATCAAATTTGGTGATGAAAACACAAAGTTCTTCCAAGCAGTTGCCACTGAACAGTACAGACGCACCAAATTGATAGCTTCAGAAATGATGATGGGGGAATTGTCGACGATCACTATGGTAAAGAAGCCTTGCTTTTCCAAACTTATACTGACCGCCTGGGCACTTCTCGTCTGACTGAAATGAAATTCAGCCTCCCAGACATCATACGGTGCCACACAAACCTTTATCACTTAACAGAGCCGTTCACGCACGCTGAAATCGATGCGGTGATTAATGATATGCCAGCAGATCGAGACCCCGGCCCCGCTGGGTGTAGTGGCGCCTTCCTCAAAGACTGCTGGCCTATCATCAAACATGATTTCGACAACTTATGTGAGCAATTCCATGAAGGAAGTTTGGACCTTACAAGTATAAACGATGGGTTGATTACCCTAATCCCAAAAATGAACTCACCTGAGATAGTGAATGATTACAGACCGATCACGTTACTCAGCTGATGCCTGAGGCAGTTTGTTCTAAGTATCAAGTTGTAATTCTTGAGTTGTAAGTAAATAAAAGTGTGATGATCTTCATTATTAGAGTGTTGTCCCAGTGAGGAAAGGATGATGGAGACTATGATTCCCCCACAAGTCGAAATGAGACTCCGGGCAAAAAATAAATAAATAAAAGAGGCCAAAAAAAAGAGAAGTCCCAAAAAACAAAAAACAAAACAAAACAGTGAGAGAAAAAGAGAGAAGGGGCAATGCTATTATCCTTTTGCCACACTTGTGCTTCAAAGTAGCACCATGATCTTCATGATAGAGAGTCTCCTATGTTGTCATTTTCATATACTAGTGGGATTTTTCATTATAGAACTTGGCTTGTATATTCCAATGACGGGCTTCATCAAATTGCCCTAGGTCTTCGTGAGCAAGGTAGTTGGATGCACACCCACTTAGTTTCTTTTTGAGCTTTCATACACTTATAGCTTTAGTGCATCCGTTGCATGGAAATCCCTACTCACTCACATTGATATCTATTGATGGGCATCTCCATACCCGTTGATACACCTAGTTGATGTGACACTATCTTCTCCTTTTTGTTGTCTCCACAACCACCATATTCTATTCCACCTATAGTGCTATGTCCATGGCTCACGCTCATGTATTGCATGAAGATTAAAAAAGTTTGAGAACATCCAAAGTATGAAACAATTGCTTGGCTTGTCATCGGGGTTGTGCATGATTTAAGTATTTTGTGTGATGAATATAGAGCATAGCCAGACTATCTGATTTTGTAGGGATAGATTGCTTTGGCCATGTTATTTTGAGAAGACATGATTGCTTTGTTAGTATGCTTGAAGTATTATTGTTTTTATGTCAATATTAAAATTTTGTTTTGAATCTTATGGATCTGATTATTCTTGCAACAATAAAGAAGATTACATTGATAAATAAGTTAGGTAGCATTCCACATCAAAAATTCTATTTTTATCATTTACCTACTCGAGGACGAGTAGTAATTAAGCTTGGGGATGCTGATACATCTCCAACGTATCTATAATTTTTGATGTATTCATGCCATGTTTACAATATTTCTACATGATTTTGGTATGATTTGATTAGAACTAACCCGGACCGACGCTGTTTTCAGCAGAACTACCGTGGTGTTGTTTTTTTTGTAGAAATAAAAGTTCTCGGAATGCGCTGAAAATCAACGAAGATTTTTTCTGGAAAATATAAAAAATACTGGAACAAAGAGTTACCAGAGGGGAGGCCCATGGGCTCCACAAGGGTGGAGGGCACGCCCACCCCCGTGGGGCGCACCCTGTGCCTTGTGGACTCCCCGTGGGGCCTCCTTACTTGTTCTCGACGCCGACCTCTCCTATAAATCCCCAAACCTCCAGAAAATAACCTAGTTCGGGAGTTCCGCTGTTGCAAGCCTCTATAGCCACCAAAAACCTCTCGGGACCCTGTTTCGGCACCCTGCTGCAGGGGGATCCCTCACCGGTGGCCATCTTCATAATCCTGGAGCTCTCCATGACGAGGAGGGAGTAGTTCACCCTCGGGGCTGAGGGTATGTACCAGCAACTATGTGTTTGATCTCTCTCTCTCTCTCTCTCGTGTTCTTGATTTGGCACGATCTTGATGTACCGCGAGGTTTGCTATTATAGTTGGATCTTATGATGTTTCTCCCCCTCTACTCTCTTGTAGTGGATTGAGTTTTCCCTTTGAACTTATCTTATCGGATCGAGTCTTTAAGGATTTGAGAACACTTGATGTATGTCTTGCATGTGCTTATCTATGGTGACAATGGGATATTCACATGATCTACTTGATGTTTGTTTTGGTGATCAACTTGCGGGTTCAGTGACCTTGTGAACTTATGCATAGGGGTTGGCACACGTTTTCGTCTTGACTTGAATATATGAATCTTAGATTTTGTTATGCATATCGCATAATCATACCCACGGATACTTGAGGTGACATTGGAGTATCTCGGTGATATTAGGGTTTTGGTTGATGTGTGTCTTAAGGTGTTATTTTACTACGAACTCTAGGGCTGTTTGTGACACTTATATGAATAGCCCAATGGATTGATTAGTAAGAATAACTTTGAAGTGGTTCCATACCTACAATAATCTCTTCATTTGTTCTCCGCTATTAGTGACTTTGGAGTGACTCTTTGTTGCATGTTGAGGGATAGTTATATGATCCAATTATGTTATTATTGTTGAGAGGACTTGCACTAGTGAAAGTATGAACCCTAGGCCTTGTTTCCTAGCATTGCAATACCGTTTACGCTCACTTTTGTTACTTGCTACCTTGTTGTTTCTATATTTTCAGATTACAAAAACCTATATCTACCATCCATATTGCACTCATATCACCATCTCTTCACCGAACTAGTGCACCTCTACTATTTACCATTGTATTGGGTGTGTTGGGGACACAAGAGACTCTTTGTTATTTGGTTGCAAGGTTGTTTGAGAGAGACCATGTTCATCCTATGCCTCCCACGGATTGATAAACCTTAGGTCATCCACTTGAGGGAAATTTGCTACTGTCCTACAAACCTCTGCACTTTGAGGCCCAACAATGTCTACAAAAAGAAGGTTGTGTAGTAGACATCAAGCTCTTTTCTAGCGCCATTGCCGGGGAGGTTAGTGCTTGAAGGTATATCTTTAGATCTTGCAATCGAATCTTTTAGTTTCTTGTTTTATCACTAGTTTAGTGTATAAAAGAAAATTACAAAAAATTGGAATTGATGTTGCCTTATATGCTTCATCTTTTTAATGTCTTTCGTGAAAATGATGGAAAAGAAAATTGTGCTCACTTGCTAGAGGAAGAATGCAATAAAATGTTTGGTACTAAATGTCACATCCCTAGTTCTGGTAATGCTTAGTTCTATCATCTGGCGTTGCATCATGTTTACTTTTCTCAGAAAATTGAAATGGGGATGACAGAACCCCCAGCACCCCCCTGAAACCAACTAGGATTTACCAAAATTATTTTCAAGGAACCCAAAATGCCCTTTGAAAATGTTCATCATTTCTGATAAAGGTAGAAACATCTGCCAAAAATGATAAACATAATTCTAGGTCATTTCTGGATTTTTGAATTAACTCATATTGTATTTGAGTTGGGTCATTTAAATGCTATAAATATTTTAAATGTTCTAATAATTCTGAAACTAGTTGAGGGCTGTTGGGAATAATTTCAACAGTGCCCACAAATATTTTCAGGATTACTGAAAATGCTCTGGCATTTTTAATAAAGCTAAAACAATTACAGAAAATAGAAACAGAAAGAATTAGGGAAAACAGAATAGGGAGAAGACCTACCTGGGCTGTCTTACCTGTTGCCGGCCCAGCCTAGCAGCGGCCCAGCCCACCAGGCCACCCCTCCTGTCGTCTTCCTCCCCTCGCCCCGAAGCAGCTCGGTGGCGAGCGCTGGCGACACCGTGGCCTCCTCCCTGCCTGCCTCACGACCTCGAGGCCCTCCGAGCGCCACGGAGACGGCCACGCACCCCCCAGGCCCTCTCTCTCTCTCCCTGAGCTCCTCTCCTCCTATGGCTCTCTCGCACACAACCACCGAGCGCTGTCACCGCCGCTAACGAACACCACCGCGACCATCGCCTATCCGTGCTGTCCAGAGGCTCCGCCTCGACGCCACGGAGCCCCAAGACAAAGCACGCACTCGTGGGACGCCCGAAGCAATACCATCATCCTCATCCATGCCGTCGGCCACCGGAGATCCCCCTCGCCGCCCCGCTTGCTCCGACCCCTCCCCGAGCCCGCTGAGTCCTCTGTTGAGATCGCTGTGAGCTCAGCCACCATTCCCCCTCCTCCCCGCGCTCGTTACCGCACTCTAGCCGCCCTTTTCACCGTGGCCGTGAGCTCCTCGCCGCCGGCAATGATGCGGATGAGGCCAGGGCCACTGCAGCTCACTTCCGAGCATGGCACTGTGCTCCACCCCTCACCAGGAGCATGCCGAACACACCAGCGCCTCCCCTAGTGCACTGCAACATCGAAACGCTCGATGCCCGAACTCCGGCCGCCGCCGTCGACGTGGTTGCCGTCGACTCCGGTCACCCCAGGCCCGGCTACTGCCACCAGCGGACGTGCTGCAATGCCAGCTACCCGTAGAGACCAACCGCGGTTCAAACCACGGCTTGTACGCGAAATCCGAGCAACTCCGGCGAGTTGCCGTCACGGTTTTGGTCGCCGCGGCTGAACTCCGGTGACGCTGACGTGGCGCACTTACTTAGCCACTAATGACCCTGCTATTTACCCCCTGACTCACTTACATATGGGCCCCACGCCCTAATTAACCCGGGTTAGTTCCTGTTTAAATAAAACTAACCCCCACAAGCCCCACAGGTCAGTTTGACCTGGCCCCGTCACATTTGACCAACCCCACACGTCAGTATTGACCATGCTGACATGTCTGTTGACTGGGCCCACCTGTCAGTATCACTAACCAGCCCCAGTCACTGACTAGTGACCAGTGGACCCCACTGGTCAGGTTTGACCTGGAGGCGCCCAGTTGACCTGCTGGCATCAGGGTGATGTCATGCTGACGCAATATGTATTTTCTGAATTTATTTTAATTCCGGAAATTCCAGAAAATGTCCAAAACTTCTAAAATTCATAGAAATTCAACCGTAACTCCAAATCAAATAAGTTATATATGAAAAATGATCAGAAAAATCCAATCTTTCCATCTGCACTAGTTTCATGCTTGTTTAGGCAACTTAAACCTGCTGCTTCTATCAAAACATGATAATGCACTTTATTAAGTCATAGTTTTAATTTGAACTTGAACCTTGGGTTCAAAATAACTCAAACACATCTGATTGTAGCTGCATTAGCCCAACACACTCATTTTGCCATGTCATGATCATGCATCATATTGCTGCATTGCATTGATTGTGTTTCTTTCTTGTTTGCCTGTATTTGTTCCCTCTCAGTAGACGTGTTCCAATGATATGATCGATGTCACCGATGAAGAGCTATATCATCTTCAGAAGTGCCAGGCAAGCAAAACCCCCTTGTTCATTCCGATACAATCCTACTCTCTCGCTCCTGCTCTCTTTTACTGCATTAGGACAATAACGATTCATCTGTTACTTGCTGCAGTTGCTGAACCCCCTATCCTCTACATGACCTGTCATTGCCACAGTAAATAGATGAAACCCACTAGCATGAGTAGGAGTTGTTTGAGCCCTGTTGTGCCTACTCATTCATGCTTGTTTGCCATGCCTGCTACTGCTTAGAGTTGAGTTAGGTCTGATTCATCAGGGATGAATCAGATCTGTGTGAACATGTCCTTCTATGTGTGAGCTAAGTGTGTGAACAAGATTTAGTAAAGATAGCGGTGAGAGGCCATGTAGGAGTACATGGTGGGTTGTCTCATTGAAGCCATCCTCAGGAACTGAGTTCTGTGTTTGTGATCCATGAAACAGCTACTACCATGCATTGGGCCCTGAAATATGACCCGCTCGACTTCTTAATCACCCTTGTCCACTGTCCAGGAGTTGCAAGTAGTTTCTGGTGTTTGTAGTATGCTAGAGGCCGTGCGCAGCGCTGACCGGAGGGGTGGGCTGTGATGCGGTAGGCACGTGGCCGGGTATGTCGGGCGCCCGTTTGGTGTCGCGGAACCCTGTACACATCGTTTGGGGCCGTGTGTGGAAACATCGACTGGACTCCCTGCGGATGGAACCTGAATAGGCGATAAACCTGGACTAAAGACTTGAGTGTTTAGGTAGGTCATGGTCTACACCCACGTCGGCCTTCGCTTGAAGTCTGCCGAGCACCTGTCGTGTGCAGACACTAAGTGGTGGAAACATGTATGAAGAAGTACACACCTGCAAGGTTAACATCATCTATTCGAATAGTCGTGTCCGCGGTAAAGGACTTCTGGGTTGCCTATACATTTCATAGACAAGTGAAAGTGGATACTCTAAAATACGCAAGATAAGTGTGAGTGCTATGGATGGCATTCTCGTAGGAAGACGGGAGCGGATCCATAGTGGTGTATTGATATGGTGAATATGTGGACTCGTGTGCGCCACCCCAAAAGAGTTACTTGCAGTCGTAGTTCAGGATAGCCACCAAGTCAAAGTTGGCTTGCTGCAGTTAAACCCGACCATCCCCTTTGTTGATAATGATGCATATGTAGTTAGTTCTGATGTAAGTCTTGCTGGGTACATTTGTACTCACGTTTGCCTATTTTATGTTTTTGCAGAGAGACTTCAGTCTCACTAGTAGTTCCGTGTGAACTTTGACGTTTAGCTTGTTACCTCAGCTATGATCTTGTGCCCTCGGCAAGATCTCGTACTTAGTCAGGCTTCTCAGCCTTTTTCAATTGTAGTTGTCTATACTCAGACATGTTAAGCTTCCGCATGTGCTTTGACTTGTATGCTCTGAATGTTGGGTCGTGAGACCCATGTTTGTAATATCTCGCTCCTCGGAGCCTATTGAATAAATACTTGAGTTGTAGAGTCATGTTATGATGCCATGTTGTGTTTGCACATATCGAGCATATTGTGTGTATGTTATTTAAATGCTTGGTATGTGTGGGATCTGACTATCTGGTTGTTTATCCTTGGTAGCCTCTCTTACCGGGAAATGTCTCCTAGTGCTTCCACTGAGCCTTGGTAGCTTGCTACTGCTCTAGAACACTTAGGCTGGCCGGCATGTGTCCTTCTTCGTTCCTTTGTTTGTCCCTTCGGGGAAATGTCATGCGGTGTCCTCCAGAGTCCTGTTAGCCTGTTACAGCCCGGTTTACCGGAGTCCTGCTAGCCCAGTTGCTACAGCCCGGATTCACTCGCTGATGACCGACACGTTCGTTGCTGGGTCATGTATGCCTGTCCCTGTAAGTTAGTGCCACTTTGGGTTCACGACTAGCCATGTCAGCATGGGCTCCTTGTCATATGGATGCTAGCGACACTATCATATACGTGTGCCAAATGACGCAAACGGTCCCGGGCAAGGTAAGGCGACACCCATGGGAATACCGTGCGTGAGGCCACAAAGTGATATGAGGTGTTACATGTTAGATCGGTGTGGCATTGAGTTGGGGTCCTGACAACTTTGGTATCAGAGCCTGACTGCCTGTACGATTACCAAGCCAAACTGGTCGAAGTTGAGTCTAGAAATTCTTTAGTTATATAAGGGAATTGATTGTGGGATGGAACGTAAGGCTCTTTTTACTCCTTTATCTCATCCCCTTCTAATCCGAGTCATCTTATCTTTCCTACAGGGTTAAGGAACTAGGCTTTCTCTTCTCTCTATCAGGTTCACGTGTTACTAATCCATAGACTTGTAGGATTGGTGGTTCCAAGCCTCGGTTCAGTTCCTACTACTTCCGTATGTTAATTGTTGATCTCGAAACCGTGATATTGTGCTTCTAAGTGGCTATGCCACCATTTTTTAGCATGTCTCCAATCTTTTTGAGCATTTACAGCCGTTACATTGTCCGAGTCATCCCAGGTTTCTAAACAATCTGATGCACTTGCAAATCCTTTCTCTCTGGTTTCGATGTTCCTTTGGGCCAAGTTAATCACACTAATTGCTGAGTTGAGGTATTCTATTACCTCGACCTATATGTTGGAGTTATTATTATGACCCTAGGTGTCTTAGGGGATTATCTAGTAATCTAGCCATGATTTGTGTCCCAGTGTGATTCTGGCCTTTATTCTCGAAAGCATCCTGTGATGCCACTTAGTAGTAGGTATTCTACTTCTGGGTTTTGAACCCGAGATTCACCCCACTTACCTCATGTTGATAGTGTTTGCTAGTTCCTTTAGGAAATTAGTAACCTTTGTAATAGTCCCCGAGGTCCGTGGTATTTCCTTCTTCCAAATACTATGAACCACTTATGACAGATGTTTGTTGGATCAAAAGATCACAACATGAGTGCTCTCGATGGGTTCTCCATTCTATATTGCGACTCTGCCAGCTCTACTTATCTGCATGGGTTATCCGGAAGAAACCTGTTGAACTTGATTCGACATACTAACCTATGCATCCACAACTCAGAAAGTTATATGTCCCTTGAGTTGTTCTCTTTAGTTGTATTCTGACCCCCATCTATCATTTGATAGTCAAGGGTATGCGTGCATTCGCTGACGATGCCGATTTTTCTTTTGGTCTGTCAAGCCATTCTATTCCAGAATGACTAGGAGAAACAAACTCCCGTACCTCATCCATATCCAGGATCGGGTCAAAGCAGTTGTAATTCGCAGATCAAATACTAATCCAGCTTCTGTTCTATTCTACCTTGGAGTATTACCATCTTTTATATCAAGAATAACATAGGAATGGCAAACCATCCTATGAACTCTTGGTGCCGTGATACTTCTTGCCATCATTGTTCATTCCTCGATTTCCATGTTATTGTAACCGGAATGCCGACAAGTGAATCATGATGTGTGAAAATTAATACTCCTAGCAACCCCGTTGCTTGGTAGTTAAAGGACAATAATCTCATTCTTAGTGTGTTGGTTATTGAATCATCATTCTAAGATAGATTGTGCTACCTAGTCCTTATTTACGGTGCACTCTTCGATCAATGAGTTAGGATAGTGCCCATCCTTGCTCATTGGATCATATCGTCTTGCCCTTAAAAGCAAGATTGTTCTTGAGCTTACTAACATATCGGTGGTTTGTGATTTTCCAAGTATCTTCTCGGAAGTATCACCAGGTCGCCACCTGACCGCTATGTTGAGTTTGTGATCAAGTTGGTTCCTTGTAACCACCCCTTCTCCAAGAATCTGTGTTGGGTACCCCTGAGCTAGTTGGTTAAGTTGAACAACAACTTGGAGAGTTGGAAGATGAAAGCTTGTCCGATTTAGTTCATTTTAAAGGGATATCTTTGTGTGTGCGTGTGTTGAAGAAAGATGGTATTTTCATCTACTGACCTTGGTGATCAGTTTATGGACCTATCGTCTTAACCAATCTTTGATTTTAGTATGGGCTATCATCAAATCAAATCAGAACCAACGATATTCGTAATGTTGTATTACTCGCGGTTGTTCCCTCGAGCATACACTATCACATCTTTTGGCCTGACCAATGCTATCACCTTATTCACATAATTGTGGAATTCCATCTATAGGGAAGCCTTGATGGATTATTGTTGAGCCCATTGACAACATTTTCATCTTGTCCATGATTCGTGTTGAACATCCGGCTAGTGTTGGAAACTTGTAAAAGGCATTATCTTCATGTCCCGTCATGAAGCATATGTCAGATGTAAGAAGTGACTTCCTCCAGTTCATGTGCATTTGATGCAAGTTGCGCCGTGAATTCGAGAAAGTCAATGTTGCTTTCTTGGAACCATCCCAAGTCAGTCATGTATGCGTGTGAAGTATTCTGTGGTTTGGAGACTTGCAACCTTCATTCTATATGTGTCCCTAGCACACCAAGCCACTGATTGGCTTGTTCAAGGAGAAGGAGTTCCTTCTTAAGAGTATACCTTATGCAAGGACTTTGATATCCTCGATGATCGTTCCCCACCTGAACTCGGTAGTGTTTTATTTTAAGACTACTACATGGCCATGCTTGTCTGGGACAATGTGTTCACATGTTTGTAGCAGAACCAGCTCATGTTTTGGAGCTTAGTACCGTAGTCCATTTCCCGAGAATCTCGCAACGTTGTCTCGTCAATTTGTGTTGCAAACTTCCATTTTTCTTTCTAGACTCGATGAGTCTGGAATATCCTGACACCAACCAGATCTGAATCTCAGGCAGATATGATGGTTGGAGCATTTTCAAAGAACTATAATATTGGTCTCTCGATAACTGGTAAAGTGGATGTCGTGGCCAACACACCCAGCCGAAAGATCTATTATTGTAGTTTCTCGATTGAAGAAAGTTGGCCACCTCCCCATGAGGATTTCGTAGGATTTACCTCCATAGTTAATCCTTACGGATTCTTGTGCTCCCGAAGTCCGACCTTTTATCTGATGATTCTAGGTACCAAACCATTTTAATAAATGGGTTGTGCTAGCACATCAAGGAGAACATTTGAAGCGGAGTGCTAAATGTCTCTCGGTCGATTATCCAGATTTTGTCCCCTTGGCCTCGCTAAGGTAAAATATGAGAAAGTGTTATCTTCTTTTGCATCTGCATCATCCATCACCATTCATCATGGTAGCATATTGTGTTGCCAGGATCCTTGTCACGGATATTGGTAAAACCTTGATGAATATGGTAATGCTCAAGTTCTTGAGAGCACGCTCAAGCACTAGGTGCTATCATAGGCACTATCTGGGATTGCTCCCAGTTTTCTCGGTTATGCTATAAAATTTTCAACAATGGATTCACTCTCTACTGATGGGGTTCCTCCCCAGTTACCAGAATCATTCCTTGCATTGTCTTCAACAAGGTAATCCACATCATCCATTCTAGTCTGGCATGTCATTCCTTCGCACTCCGCCACGATTGTTGTGATTTGCCTTAGGTTGGTATAAAGAGTTTCAATGATCTCTGAATCAAAAGTATTTTTTTGCCGCTTAAGGTAACAATTCTACGAGTCACCTCCTCTAAGATGTCTCGCTACGGTGTCATGGAAACTCAACCCCTCTGAAAGTGCAACTATCCCTAGGTGGTTTTGGTAATTCATAACAACATATAGCTCATTGAGCTAATGCTATTCCAAGACTATTATTTCAGGAAACCTCAATGAATGGCATGGCATGGATGATGAAAGTGGATCCCTCAAAATACTAATGACAAAGGATTGGCTCAAGCTCAAAAGCTCAAGACTCTTCATTTTATATTTTAGTGATCCAAGATCACATTGAGTCTATAGGAAAAGCCAATACTATCAAGGAGGGATGAGGTGTTGCTTAATGAGCATCTTGCTTCATGTGCTTAGTGATATGCTCCAAATACCATCAACTACTTTCTCACATCCACAAATGACCTAAACCTAAAGTCAAACTCGGCCCCACTGATTCTTTCTATCCGGCGCCACCGAGTTTGGATGTCATAGCCACTGCCACAAACCCTAGGCAAATCGGTCCTACCAATAGGGATCTCCGTCTCACTGAGATGGGATTGTAATCTCTCTGTTTCCCTTCGTAACGTTTCGGTCTAACCGAAGTGAGCGATCGGTCCCACCGAGATTGCAATGTAAACTCTCTGTTTCCCTTTTGTAACATTTCGGTCTCACAGAAAAGAGCAAATCGGTCCCACCGAGTTTACCTGACTAACTCTCTGGTAAGCTTATTACCAAAATCAGTCTCACCGAGTTTGTGTAATCGGTCTCACCGAGATTACGTTATGCCCTAAACCTAACCATATCGGTCCTACCGAGTTGCATGTCGGTCCCACCGAAAATCCTAACGGTCACTAGGTTTACTAAATCGGTCCGACCGAGTCTGTTGAATCGGTCACACCGAGTTTGGTAAATTGTGTGTAACGGTTAGATTTTGTGTGGAGGCTATATATACCCCTCCACCTCCTCTTCATTCGTGGAGAGAGCCATCAGAACAAACCTACACTTCCAACTTACCATTTCTGAGAGAGAACCACCTACTCATGTGTTGAGGCCAAGATATTCCATTCCTACCATATGAATCTTGATCTCTAGCCTTCCCCAAGTTGCTTTCCACTCAAATCTTCTTTCCACCAGATCCAAAACCTATGAGAGAGAGTTGAGTGTTGGGGAGACTATCATTTGAAGCACAAGAGCAAGGAGTTCATCATCAACGCACCATTTGTTACTTCTTGGAGAGTGGTGTCTCCTAGATTGGCTAGGTGTCACTTGGGAGCCTCCGACAAGATTGTGGAGTTGAACCAAGGAGTTTGTAAGGGCAAGGAGATCGCCTACTTCGTGAAGATCTACCGCTAGTGAGGCAAGTCCTTCGTGGGTGACGGCCATGGTGGGATAGAAAAGGTTGCTTCTTCGTGGACCCTTCGTGGGTGGAGCCCTCCGTGGACTCGCGCAACTGTTACCCTTCGTGGGTTGAAGTCTCCATCAACATGGATGTACGATAGCACCACCTATTGGAACCACGCCAAAAACATCCGTGTCTCCAATTGCGTTTGAATCCTCCAAATCCTTCCCTTTACTTTCTTGCAAGTTGCATGCTTTAATTTCCGCTGCTCATATACTCTTTGCATGCTTGCTTGAATTTTGTGATGATTGCTTGACTTGTCCTAAGATAGCTAAAATCTGCCAAACTCTAAAATTGGGAAAAGGCTAAGTTTTTAATTGGTCAAGTAGTCTAATCACCCCCCCTCTAGACATACTTCAAGGTCCTATACCCTCGCTACATTGACAACCATTCAACACCTTCTTAAGTGTGGATTTGTTGACTACCTAGCGATCCCTCGTCATCTGTTTCACTCCATCCCTTTGGGTAGATGCTTCATGTCTCGGCTTGAGAGATGTTGCTATGTCTCATTCCGTGAGTTGATCCTAAGTTGTTCGACCTTCGATAACATCGATCCCTCTAGAGTCTTTCTTTCCCTCTTGTTGTCATGTTAGTTGGAGTTCTCAGAGCAAGACATCGAGACAATGATAGTGATCGAATCAACGGTCTTATGTAGTGCAACCTGGATCGTGAAGATTGTGTTATTTTGCGTCCCCCCTCCATCCTACCCTACGCTTGAATCTCGGGACGAGATTCTTGTTTAGTGGGGGTGAGTTGTCACATCCCTAGTTCTGGTAATGCTTAGTTCTAGCATCTGGTGTTGCATCATGTTTACTTTTCTCAGAAATTAAATGGGGATGACAGAACCCCCAGCACCCCCTGAAACCAACTAGGGTTTACCAAAATTATTTTCAAGGAACCCAAAATGCCCTTTGAAAATGTTCATCATTTCTGATAAAGGTAAAAACCTCTGCCAAAAATGAAAAACATAATTCTAGGTCATTTCTGGATTTGTGAATTAACTCATATTGTATTTGAGTCGGGGCATTTAAATCCTATAAATATTTTAAACGTTCTAATAATTCTGAAACTAGTTGAGGGCTGTTGGGAATAATTTCAACAGTGCCCACAAATATTTTCAGGATTTTTGAAAATGCTCTCGCATTTTTAATAAAGCCAAAACAATTACAGAAAATAGAAAACAGAAAGAATTAGGGAAAACATAATAGGGAGAAGACCTACCTGGGCCGTCTTACCTGTTGCCGGCCCAGCCCACCAGGCCACCCCTCCTGTCGTCTTCCTTCCCTCGCCCCGAAGAAGCTCGATGGCGAGTGCTGGTGACGCCATGGCCTCCTCCCTGCCTGCCTCACGCCCTCGAGGCCCTTCCAGTGCCACGGAGACGGCCACGCACCCCCCCAGGCCCTCTCACTCTCTCCCCGAGCTCCTCTCCTCCTCTGGCTCTCTCGCACGCAACCACCAAGCGTTGTCGCCAGCGCCGACGAACACCACCATGGCCATCGCCTCTCCCTCGCCTCTCCGTGCTATCCAGAGGCTCTGCCTCGACGCCACGGAGCCCCAAGACGAAGCACGCCCTCGCGGGACGCCCGAAGCAACGCCATCATCCTCATCCATGCCGTCGGCCGCCGGAGATCCCCCTCGCCGCCCCGCTTGCTCCGACCCCTCCCCGAGCCCGCTGAGTCCTCCGTTGAGATCGTTGTGAGCTCCGCCACCATTCCCCCTCCTCCCCGTGCCCGTTCCTGCACTCTAGCCGCCCTTTCCACCGGGTCCATGAGCTCCTCGCCGCCGGCAATGACGCGGACAAGGCCAGGGCCACCGCAGCTCACTTTCGAGCACGACACCGTGCTCCACGCCTCACCAGGAGCACGCCGAACACACCAGCAGCTCCCCTAGTGCACTGCAACGTCGAAACGCTCGACGACCGAACTCCGGCCGCCGCCGTCGACGTGGTTGCCGTCGACTCCGGCCACCCCAGGCCCGGCTACTGCCACCAGCCAACGCGCTGCAACGCCAGCTACCCGTATAGACCAACCGCGGTTCAAACTGCGGCCTGTACGTGAAACCCGAGCAACTCCGGCGAGTTGCCACCACGGTTTTCGTCGCCGCCGGCTGAACTCCGGTGACGCCGACGTGGCGCACTTACTTAGCCACTAATGACCGTGCTAATTACCCCCTGACTCACTTACATATGGGCCCCACGCCCTAATTAACCCGGGTTAGTTCCTGTTTAAATAAAACTAACCCCCACGGGCCCCACAGGTCAGTTTGACCCGGCCCCGTCACATTTGACCGACCCCACACGTCAGTATTGACCATGCTGATGTGTCTGTTGACCGGGCCCACCTGTCATCGTCACTAACCAGCCCCAGTCACTGACCAGTGGACCCCACTGGTCAGGTTTGACCTGGAGGTGCCCAGTTGACCTGCTGACATCAGAGTGATGTCATGCTGATGCAATATGTATTTTCTGGATTTATTTTAATTCAGGAAATTCCAGAAAATGTCCAAAACTTCTAAAATTCATAGAAATTCAAGCGTAACTACAAATCAAATAGGTTATATATGAAAAATGATCAGAAAAATCCAATCTATCCATCTGCACTGGTTTCATGCATGTTTAAGCAACTTAAACCTACTGCTTCTATCAAAACATGATAATGCACTTTATTAAGTCATAGTTTGAATTTGAACTTGAACCTTGGGTTCAAAATAACTCAAACACATCTGATTGTAGCTGCATTAGCCCAACACACTCGTTTTGCCATGTCATGATCATGCATCATATTGCTGCATTGCATTGATTGTGTTTCTTTCTTGTTTGTCGGTATTTGTTCCCTCTCAGTAGACGTGTTCCAACGATGTGATCGATGACACCGATGAAGAGCTATATCATCTTCAGAAGTGCTAGACAAGCAGAACCCCCTTGTTCATTCCGATAAAATCCCACTCTCTCGCTCCTACTCTCTTTTACTGCATTAGGACAACAAGGATTCATCTATTACTTGCTGCGGTAGCCGAACCGCTTATCCTCTGCATGACCTGTCATTGCCACAGTAAATGGATGAAACCCACTAGCATGAGTAGGAGTTGTTTGAGACCTGTTGTGCCTACTCATTCATGCTTGTTTGTCATGCCTGCTACTGCTTAGAGTTGAGTCAGGTCTGATTCATCGGGGATGAATCAGAGGTGTGTAAACATGTCCTTCTATGTGTGAGCTAATTGTGTGAACACAGTTTGGTAAAGGTAGCAGTGAGAGGCCATGTAGGAGTACATGGTGGGTTGTCTCATTGAAGCCGTCCTCAGGAACTGAGTTCTGTGTTTGTGATCCATGAAACAGCTACTACCATGCATTGAGCTCTGCAATATGACCCTGCTCGACTTCTTAATCACCCTTGTCCTCTGTCCATGAGTTGCAAGTAGTTTTTGGTGTTTGTAGTATGTTGGAGGCCGTGCGCAGCGCTGACCGGAGGGGTGGGCTGTGATGCGGTAGGCACGTGGCCGGGTATGCCGGGCGCCCGTTTGGTGTCGCGGAACCCTGTACACATCGTTCGGGGCCGTATGTGGAAACCTCGGCCGGACTCCTTGCACATGGAACCAGAAGGCGATAAACCTGGACTAGAGACTTGAGTGTTTAGGTAGGTCGTGGTCTACACCCACGTCGGCTTTCGCTTGAAGTCTTTCGAGCACATGTCATGTGCAGACGCTAAGTGGTGGAAACATGTATGAAGAAGTACACCCCTGCAGGGTTAACATCATCTATTCGAATAGTCGTGTCCGCGGTAAAGGACTTCTGGGTTGCCTATACAGTTCATAGACAAGTGAAAGTGGATACTCTAAAATACTCAAGATAAGTGTGAGTGCTATGGATGGCGTTCTTGTAGGGAGACGGGAGCGGATCCATAGTGGTGTATTGATATGGTAAATATGTGGACTCGTGTGCGCCACCCCAAAAGAGTTACTTGCAGTCGTAGTTCAGGATAGCCGCCGAGTCAAAGTTGGCTTGCTGCAGTTAAACCCGACCATCCCCTTTGTTGATAATGATGCATATGTAGTTAGTTCTGATGTAAGTCTTGCTGGGTACATTTGTACTCACGTTTGCCTATTTTATGTTTTTGCAGAGAGACTTCAGTCTCACTAGTAGTTCCGCGTGAACTTTGACGTTTAGCTTGTTACCTCAGCTATGATCTTGTGCCCTCGGCAGGATCTCGTAGTTAGTCAGGCTTCTCAGCCTTTTTCAACTGTAGTTGTCTGTACTCAGACATGTTAAGCTTCCGCATGTGCTTTAACTTGTATGCTCTGAATGTTGGGTCGTGAGACCCATGTTTGTAATATCTCGCTCCTCGGAGCCTATTGAATAAATACTTGAGTTGTAGAGTCATGTTGTGATGCCATGTTGTGTTTGCACATATCGAGCATATTGTGTGTATGTTATTGAAATGCTTGGTATGTGTGGGATCTGACTATCTGGTTGTTTATCCTTGGTAGCCTCTCTTACTGGGAAATGTCTCCTAGTGCTTCCACTGAGCCTTGGTAGCTTGCTACTGCTCCTGAACACTTAGGCTGGCCGGCATGTGTCCTTCTTCGTTCCTGTATTTGTCTCTTCGGGGAAATGTCACGCGATGTCTTCCGGAGTCCTGTTAGCCTGCTACAGCCCGGTTTACCGGAGTCTTGCTAGCCCAGTTGCTACATCCTAGATTCACTCGCTGATGACCGACACGTTCGTTGCTGGGTCATGTATGCTTGTCCCTGTAAGTTAGTGCCCCTTTGGGTTCATGACTAGCCATGTCAGCCCGGGCTCCTTGTCATATGGATGCTAGCGACACTATCATATACGTGTGCCAAAAGGCGCAAACCGTCCCGGGAAAGGTAAGGCGACACCCGTGGGAATACCGTGCGTGAGGCCACAAAGTGATATGAGGTGTTACATGCTAGATCGGTGTGGCATTAAGTCGGGGTCCTGACACTAATTCTTTGAATGACAAGCATGGTTGCAATGTTGTTAGTATGAACTCTTTGTATATACATAGTACTAATGATGATTGCAGTAGTCATGATGAAAATGTCTCTTATAAGCATGCCAACTTTTGTGGAGTGCATAGAGTTTGCAAGTACAAACCAAATAGGGAAGATAGATTTTGCAAGAGGCATAAGTATTTAGAAACTAAATCGTTGCAAGAGAGGCTAGATGTTTGTGCTGAAAATTTAAAATTTCTTTGCCATCCTTGTGAACTTTGCAATGATCATGATCATTTAAATCCCCAATGCAAATTGTTTCATGATCCAATCATGTCCAAAAATTGTGATGACTTGATTTCCCTTGCGCATCATAATGAACTTAGCTTGCTTGTGGGTTATGAATAAATGAAACGTATAACTAAGGATCTTCCAAAATTTGTCCTTGATAAAGTTCTTGATTTTGATCTAGAGGAAATTTATATGTATTGTGCGGTGAATTGCATTGAAAATCCTTATATTGCCAATTACATAAAGACAAGAAAACAAATAGAAGATGAAGAGAATACTAATGAAAGGGAAGAGATTTCCCAATACCCTCCTATTTTCTCTTATGATGAATCAGGTAACGAGGAGGAAGTTTTTATTCAACCAATCTCATTAATAAGGAACTCCAAAAAGAGGACTAAACCCACACATAATGTGGAGAAGAAAAAGAAAATACAGAGAAGCAAACGTAAGAAGGTATCCCTCCCAAATGATGTTGCTCCTACTACTCATTGTGATGATGATAATTGATATACTATTGGTGCTATCCATACTATTAGTGATGAGAGTGATTATGCTTATGATATGCAAAGGCCCAAGCTTGGGGATGCTATGTTTAATGAAGATGCTAATTTTTAGTCTCCCAAGTTTTCATATGCAAATTTATTATGATGATAGGATGTCTCCTACCTATGATGATTATATTGATGAAAGTGGGTTTGGAAGAGTGTAAACTTTAGGAAGTAATGATCCCACTATTTTGGAGGGTGTTGAATCTTATTGTGATAATTATTAAAGTGGATTTGGTGAGGTCATGACTTTATTTAGTGATGAATCCACTATTTCGGAAGAGGTTCCAATTGATTATGAGAACAAAGTTGCTATCTATGATGATTATTGTGATGACATGTATGCTATAAATAATAATGATAACCATGAAACTTGTCATCTTGAATTTAATTTTCAATTGGATTATGCCTCACATGATAGTTATTTTGTTGAGTTTGCTCCCACTACTACTCCGAATGAGAAGAATTTTGCTTATGTGGAGAGTAATAAAAATTCTATGCTTATGCATCATGAAAAGAGTGCTTTATGTGATAGTTATATTGTTGAATTCATTCATGATTCTACTGAAAATTATTATGAGGGAGGAATATATGCTTTTAGGAATTGCAATAATATCAAGTTTCCTCTCTATGTGTTGAAAATCTTGAAGTTATGCTTGTTTTGCTTTCCTATGCTAGTTGATTCTTGTTCCCATAAGTTGTTTGCTCAAAAAATCCCTATGCATAGGAAGTGCGTTAGACTTAAATGTGCTAGTAATATTCTTCATGATGCTCCCATTATGTTTCAAATCTTATCTTTTATGTGAGCATCATTGTCATCATCATGCCTAGCTAAAAAGGCATTAAAGAAAAGCGTTTGTTGGAAGACAACCCAATATTTACCCCTACTGTTTTTCTGTGTTCACATGATTAAGCTACTGTAGTAATCATGTTTTATAGATTTTGTTTCAATAAAGTGCCAAGTAGAACCTTTGGGAAGACTTGGGTGAAAGTTAATGTGATCTTGCTGTAAAAAATAGAAACTTTACACTCACTAGAATAATTATCATTTTTAAAAGAAGAGCGATTTTAAGTTGATTAATTTTGAATAAGATTAATATACAAATTACTCACGTCCACAAATTTATTTCCGAATTTTTGGAGTTACGGAAGTATTCGAAAGTTACAGATTGCTACAGTTGATAGATTCTGTTTTTCGTGTGTTGTTTGCTTATTTTAATGAATCTATGAGTAGTATCAGGGGTATGAACCATAGAGAAGTTGGAATACAGTAGGTTTAACACCTTGGAATATAGTAGGTTTAACACCTTGCAGTACCTTAAAGTGGTGATTTATTTTCTTATACTAACGGAGCTTACGAGTTTTCTGTTGAGGTTTGTGTTGTGAAGTTTTCAAGTTTTGGGTAAAGATTCGATGGGCTATGGAATAAAGAGTGGTAAGAGCCTAAGCTTGGGTATGCCCAAGGCACCCCAAGTTAATATTCAAGACAACCAAGAGCCTAATCTTGGGGATGCCCCGGATGGCATCCCGTCTTTCATCTTCGTTCATCGGTAACCTTACTTGGAGCTATATTTTTATTCACCACATGATAGGTGTTTTGCTTGGAGCGTCATTTTCTTTTATTTTGATTTGCTTGCTGTTTGAATAAAGTACTTAAGATCATAAATACTTAAATGTTAGAGAGTCTTCACATATTTGCATAATTATTCGAATACTCATTGATCTTCACTTATATCTTTCAGAGTAGTTTGTCATTTGCTCTAGTGCTTCACTTATATCTTTTAGAGCACGACGGTGGTTTTATTTTGAAGAAATAGATGAACTCTCATGCTTCACTTATATTATTTTGAGAGTGTTTTAGAACAACATGGTAGTTTGCTCTGGTTATAGCTTTAGTGCATCCGTTGCATGGAAATCCCTACTCACTCACATTGATATCTATTGAGGGGCATCCCCATACCCGTTTATACACCTAGTTGATGTGAACTATCTTCTCCTTTTTGTCTTCTCCACAACCACAATATTCTATTCCACCTATAGTGCTATGTCCATGGCTCACGCTCATGTATTGCGTGAAGATTAAAAAAGTTTGAGAACATCAAAAGTATGAAACAATTGCTTGGCTTGTCATCGGGGTTGTGCATGATTTAAAAATTTTGTGTGATGAAGATAGAGCATAGCCAGACTATATGATTTTGTAGGGATAGATTGCTTTGGCCATGTTATTTTGAGAAGACATGATTGCTTTGTTAGTATGCTTGAAGTATTATTGTTTTTATGTCAATATTAAACTTTTGTTTTGAATCTTATGGATCTGAATATTCTTGCAACAATAAAGAAGATTACATTGATAAATAAGTTAGGTAGCATTCCACATCAAAAATTCTGTTTTTATCATTTACCTACTTGAGGATGAGCAGGAATTAAGCTTGGGGATGTTGATACGTCTCCAACGTATCTATAATTTTTGATGTATTCATGCCATGTTTATAATATTTCTACATGATATTGGTATGATTTGATTAGAACTAACCCGGACTGACGCTATTTTCAGCAGAACTACCGTGGTGTTGTTATTTGTGCAGAAATAAAAGTTCTCGGAATGTGCTGAAAATCAAAAGAGATTTTTTCTGGAAAAAATAAAAAATACTGGAACAAAGAATTACCGGAGGGGAGGCCCGTGGGCTCCACGAGGGTGGAGGGCGTGCCCCTGTGCCTCGTGGACTCCCTGTGGGGATCCCTTACTTGTTCTCTACGCCAACCTCTCCTATAAATCCCCAAACCTCCAGAAAATAACCTAGATCGGAAGTTCCGCCACCGCAGGCCTCTGTAGCCACCAAAAACCTCTCGGGAGCCCATTTCGGCACCCTGCCGGAGGGGGGATCCATCACTGGTGGCCATATTCATCATCCCAACGCTCCCCATGATGAGGAGGGAGTAGTTCACCCTCGGGGCTGAGGGTATGTACCAGTAGCTATGTGTTTGATCTCTCTCTCTCTCTCTCTCTCTCTCTCTCTCTCTCTCTCTCGTGTTCTTGATTTGGCACGATCTTAATGTACCGCGAGGTTTGCTATTATAGTTGGATCTTATGATGTATCTCCCCCTCTACTCTCTTGTAGTGGATTGAGTTTTCCCTTTGAAGTTATCTTATCAGATTGAGTCTTTAAGGATTTGAGAACACTTGATGTATGTCTTGCATGTGCTTATCTGTGGTGACAATGGGACATTCACATGATCTACTTGATGTATGTTTTGGTGATCAACTTGCGGGTTCAGTGACCTTGTGAACTTATGCATAGGGGTTGGCACACGTTTTCATTTTGACTCTCCGGTAGAAACTTTGGGGCACTCTTTGAAGTTCTTTGTGTTGGTTGAATAGATGAATCTGAGATTGTGTGATGCATATTGTATAATCATACCCACGGATACTTGAGGTGACACTAGAGTATCTAGGTGACATTAGAGTTTTGGTTGATGTGCGTCTTAAGGTGTTATTTTACTACTAACTCTAGGGCTGTTTGTGACACTTATAGGAATAGCCCAATGGATTGATGGGAAAGAATAACTTTGAGGTGGTTTCGTACCCTACAATAATCTCTTCGTTTGTTCTCTGCTATTAGTGACTTTGGAGTGACTCTTTGTTGCATGTTGAGGGATTGTTATATGATCCAATTATGTTATTATTGTTGAGAGGACTTGCACTAGTGAAAGTATGAACCCTAGGCCTTGTTTCCTAGCATTGCAATACCGTTTACGCTCACTTTTGTTACTTGCTACCTTGTTGTTTTTTATATTTTCAGATTACAAAAACCTATATCTACCATCCATATTGCACTCATATCACCATCTCTTCACCGAACTAGTGCACTTATACAATTTACCATTGTATTGGGTGTGTTGGGGACACAAGAGACTCTTTGTTATTTGGTTGCAGGGTTGTTTGAGAGAGACCATGTTCATCCTACGCCTCCCACGGGTTGATAAACCTTAGGTCATCCACTTGAGGGAAATTTGCTACTGTCCTACAAACCTCTGCAATTGGAGGCCCAACAACGTCTATAAGAAGAAGGTTGTGTAGTAGACATCACAACTCATTTGGGACACTTATTACACGGACAAGGTACCCCATGCAATGAACCCGATTGGATCGTTTTGGTGGCGGAACATTTTGGTGGAGCGACGTACTTGAATATTCACATCCTCATGCCTTCCCATTTGCCATGCATGAAGACATGTCCATCAAGGGTTTCTTGGAGAGCACGACACTATCGGAAAACTTCCATCTACCCCTCTCCCCGTAGGCCTTAAATGAAGTATGTGACATTCAGATGATATCCTCATGCATGAGCCCAACTTCCTCCATTAATGATGTCTGGTATTATACCTGGGGCAAAAGAGACTACAAACCAGTTGATTACTATAAGTTCTACTTCAGAGACGCGATCGTCCATCCTTTCTTCGAATGGTTGTGGCGCTCTCATTGCATCATGATGGTCAAGGTCTTTGGTTGGCTGCTACTGCATGACAGACTAAACACGCGTAACATGTTGAAACGCCGTCACTATGATATTGGTGATGATTATAGCTGACTGCTCTATGGGACCCAAGTGGAGGAAATAGTGGATCACATGATTTTTACTTGTCCTTTTAGCCAAGCTTGCTGGCAAAAACTTTGGCATCAACTGGCCTGCGTTCACCTGCCGACTCCAACTGCTCCAAGCTGCTAAAGACACCTGGGGGCGCCCGCTCTTCTTTGACACATTCCTAGTGGGGGCATGGAGCTTGCAGAAAGAAAGGAACAAAAAACATTTTAGAAGAGTGGACCCGAGAATTGATGCCTGGCTTCGAAGATTTAAGGACAACTTTTGCCTACTTCAACATAGGACCAAAAGGGCACATTCTGCCCTCATCTTCTCCTTTATTGCCGATCTACGCTAGGTAGCTACTGATTTAGTCAGTTGTTCTTAACATTCCCCTTTCAGTCACACACAACCCCTCTAGTTGTGGTTGGTCATTGGTACATACAATGTAACTGTGTAACAACATTCACATATATATGAAAAAACAGTAGGAGCCTCTCCTACTATCCATTCCTCAAAAAAACATAGAACTATATGAGTGCCTTGCTAAATTTTGGAATTATTCCGGGTTCGTTTGGCCTTTTTTATACACTAGCAAAACATGTTCGTGCGTTGCAATGGGAGGAAAAAAAGCATCTTTCATACACACATCCGACAACATCAACAAACAATATTCTTAAAAAAATCTTTATTGACACAATTTCAAACAATATAAAAATCAACTTTAAGCCACTGGTTTATATAAAACTTGTATCAACAGTTTAATGTGCATAATCGTATAGGGGTTGGTAGTGCACTGTGCAAAACAAAGAAGATGATTATGTACCTGTTTTAACCTTTAGGATATGGTAGTTGATAGGAATCAACATCGCCTATAGTGTCAATAATAGATTATGTGAGAGCATCAAACTATCATATCTACTAAATTTGAATAGGGTAGAAAACATATATAATAGACATTTATTAAATGCCCCACATAGAGAAGATATTAATTAAGTTTACATTTTGTTAAATTTTGGAGTTATTCCGGGTTCGTTTGGCCTTTTTATACATTAATTGAGTTTTTGGACATTTAATGTGCATAATTCAAATTTGAACTGCAAGCACATGCTCCGGTGCACCAACGTTCATTGAAAAATCACATGTGCGTCCTTGGGTGAATTTCTTGGTCCCATGCAAGAAATGGGAATGAAATTCAAACTTCTAGGCGTCGTGGCTCGGCCGAGAACATTGAGAAACTTGGTTTTTAAATTCCTGTAAATCCAAAACTTGCGTGAAAATCATGAAACTTGGCATGGTGTCATGTCATGGCACTAACATGCTGTGGTAAAAAACTTGGCCGAATTGGCACAAGTTTTGGTATAAGCTTCTTGCAAACTGGAGCTTCTCTCAAGAAGGCTCGTGGTTTTGAGAGGGAACGTGTCACCTTTGTGTGAGAAACGATATACGCTGCCCCCCCTATTGATTTTCTTTACAGAGGCAACATAGAACTATATGAGTGTCGTGTTAAATTTTGGGATTAGTCCGGGTTTGTTTGGCCTTTTTTATACATTAATGAGTTTCTGGTCATTTAATGTGCATAATTCAATTTTAACTACAAGCACATGCTCCAGTGCACCAAAGTTGGTTGAAAAATAACATGTTTGTCCTCGGGTGAATTCTAGTTCCCATGCAAGAAATGGGAATGAAATTCAAACATCTCGGTGTCGTGACTCGGCCGAGAACATTGAGAAACATGGTTTTAAATTTTTTGTAAATCCAAAACACGCCTGAAAATCATGAAACTTGGCATGGTGCCATGTCATGGTACTAACATGCTGTGATAAAAAAATTGGCCGAATTGGGACAAGTTTTGGTATAAGCTTCTTGCAAACTGGAGCTTCTCTCAAGAAGGCTCGTGGTTCTGAGAGGGAACGTGTCACCTTTGTGTGCGAAACGATATACGCTCCCCCCTTGGTTTTCTTTACAGAGGCAACATAGAACTATATGAGTGTCGTGTTAAATTTTGGAATTATTCCGGGTTCGTTTGGCCTTTTTTATACATTAATTGAGTTTCTGGTCATTTAATGTGCATAATGCAAATTTGAACTGCAAGCACATGCTCCAGTGCACCAAAGTTGGTTGAAAAATCACACGTGTGTCCTCGAGTAAATTTCTAGGTCCCATACAAGAAATGGGAATGAAATTCAAACATCTGGGCATCGTGGCTCGGCCAGAAACATCAAGAAACTTGGTTTTTTAATTTCTGTAAATCCAAAACACGCATGAAAATCATGAAACTTGGCTTGGTGTCATGACATGGCACCAACATGCTGTGATAATTTTGCTGTCCGATTTGCGAAGGTGCACACATTAACAATCTACAAAGTCATTTGGACAAGTGATGTCAGGTTACAACCAGAAACACAAGTATTATTGAAACCGTGGGCGTTCTACTTACCATTTATGTGCCGCCACATGTCCCCTTTTTATTAGCCAGGAGGCGCCGTGTAGGGTAGCCATTTGAGTACGGGAGGCATGCAAGCAGACCCCTGCGTGTGCTTATTGGGTGGAGAGCCCTTTGACCTCCATCTGCCGCCCACCTCTCTCGCAAGGTCTCCATTAATGGCGCTTGTGCCCCTGTTTAATGGCGTTGCTATGTCTCATTCGACTGAGATTTAAGAGAGAAAAAGGGAAATTTTGCACGGATCTTGATGTAACATCCGACGGACCTATATATAGCATCTACTATGACTTATAGCAAGACTAATGAATATATAACAACGACGACTGTGGATAACAAGATAATTAAAAAAAGCCACATGCGGCTACGCACGAAATACACAAGGGAAAAAGAAGAAGGAAGACACATACAATGATCTGGCTCGCTGATCTCTACTTCTTGATGCACTGCAGGTCGCGGAGACTAGTTCTCGCGGCGAGCGGCAATGATCTCTTTCATCAGTTTCATGTCCTTAATACACTGCTTGGCAGCATCCACGGATTCCTCCACCAGCCTTTCACGCTCGGTGCGGAGCACGGCATTCTTGTCCATAAGTTTCTTGATGATGACGCTCATCCTCTTCAACAAAGCAGCGGTCTCCTCCGCCTGCTTTGCCCTTCTGGCGATCTTCGCCCTCAGCAGGTCGCGCTCGACCCGGAGCTTCTTATTGCCCTCCCCTAGTTGTCGAATGACACCGGTAGCCTGTTCAAACGAGGCTTTCATGTTGACCTACAACCTCGCCCAGCCGGAGATCTGAACCATCTAGCTATGGACGATCGCATGCATGCGCCTGTAAGATTCCTCGCCTGCCCGCGAGACATTTTCTAAGGCTGTCGCGGTGCGGGAGGACATCTCTGCTGCATTCGCGGCATGGCGGGACATCTCTGCTACTTCCACGGTGCAGCCGGACCAGTCTGCTACATCGATGACCCGACGGACCTCCGAGTTGCTTCGGCGGCGCGGCGGGACCTCCATGCTGCTACTGCCGTGCGGCGGGACATGCCGGGTGCTTTCGCCGCGAGGAGGGATATCTCTCGTGCTTTTGCTTCCATGCTCACCTCTCCCTAGTGGTAATCTCTCAACCAGAACTCACGCTGGCCATGGCAGACGCAAGGGAACGATGCTGAATGACTTGTTTGTTTTTGTGGATGAGGAGTTGAGGAGGAATGTGCAGTCATCTTGGCATAGTAGTATTTATAACCGAGTACTAGTACACTCCTAAGTGGGAAACCATATAGGTTGTGATCGGTGTGAACAGATTTGCAATTAAATATAGTGTGCTATTAATTTGGAATGTGACGAAACGCAAGCTCAAAATTTATTGACGGTTCTCGTTTCGAAGTGCGGCACTGTTCCCGGATGACGTAACGTGGGCACGCATTCTTGGCTGTGGTGTAGCAGTTTTGTAATATGCCATGGTACTTCTTTTTCTACTGCTGTGTACTGCAATAACTGGCACCATCGGATACATATCTTACGGTTATTGGGGCGTTCGACAGGAATAGCCTCGTGGCGAGCTATAGACTAGTCCTTTTTTCACACGCATTACATCGACACATATCATCTCTCCCCTCCTTCCCACGCACACACCTAGTCTCTCGGGACTTCTCGCATGCACCATCTCTAGCTCCCTAGGTCGATGCCACCCACATACACTTGTACTATGAGTTTAGTACATTGTACACGAAGAGAAGAGGTGCACGCACGCACTCGACCTCTCTCACACACGCATCTATAGCTACGAATTGTAGTGTTCTCAACCATCCGATTGGCTCTATCATAGGTTCATGTTGCTCCTTGGCCTTGAGATTGAGAAGTTTAAAATGCGGAGGCTAAGCTGGAGGCGTGAGGTTTTGGTTAATGTGCGGACCACACACAGCACCAACACGACACGAGCTTCGTCTGCCTGGTGCGCAGTCGGATGAGTACTACTAGTAGTATTACTCCTTTGATGTGTCGCGTCAACTCGCACAAGTATGCAACACTTCCTGAACAAACAAGCATATAAGTTGCTTATACTTCTTACCCAAAGGATCTTTACATCCAACAGACGTAAAATATCCGTTCGACTATTGGGAATTACTTTAACTGTTGATCTGATGTCGAAGTAATTGTTGCATCGCCACCAAAACCCACCATCTCTTAAGCTAGAGTAGAACGAGTTAAACCCTATATTAGCATATTACTAAGATAAACAGAAGGCATTATAGAATCATTTAGGAGGTGATCTTGTAAATCTGAATGTGGAGGGACACCGTCTTCGACAGCCCAGCCCCGGCCGGTTGCTTGGGCGGAACTGTGAAGAAGGTAAGCTCCTGCACGGCGACGTCGCCGGGATCCTTGCTGCTTGTCACCTCGATTTCCACCTCAACGGTGTTGGTCCTGCCTTTGGGCTCCCCCGGCAGGCCGTTCGCCCACAGGTTGGCTGTGTAGTGCGATAGTGGGTACGCCCCTGCTCCGATGCAGATGACCAGCACGGCGAAAGGCGCGCCGATGTCGAGCATGCCGCTAACCAAGAAAAACACGCGGCCGTCCTCCTCCATGAATAGCATGAGCCTTGGTTCCAACACTGGCACTTGCAGCTGGAGCACCTTTTGCTGTACTGGATCCTGTGCACGGGCATGGGATGCACGGTGTTGATGTGTTGGGGGAGCGCCGGCGGTGGGCCTTCATAGCCGTAGATGGGCATGGGGCATTTGGAGGGCGCGAGCGGACACACGCTCTGGTGATCGGCGAGCTTGTAGTAAGTGACGTAGAGCCAACAGCCTTTGTGCGGGCACTCCACCCTCACCGAGAGGACGACGTCCATCGCCATGTTCTACACGTCGAAGCAGCTGCCGCGCTTGCACTTCTGGCACTGCCGCTGGTTCCTGGGGCACTCACTGCGGCAGTCCACGTAGGCCAGGTGCCCTCCCTTGCACTGCACAAATCAATCGAACAACACATCAATCAACAAACCTGCACCTTGCTCGATCAGTCGAACGAACAAGGTGTATTCGAATCTCATACACAGGAGGCTTCAAGGGGCGGAGGCATAAAGGGCAGTGGAGCAAGGTGAGGTCCATAGAGACCATAGGGAGCTCAATCGTCGGGTCATGTTCCATCGGCATGATCTCGCCCTCCTCGTCACAACCATCTCTCGCTTTAGGGCCGGGGCATTACAAAGTTTTACCATCACATATTTATACTACTTCAAGTGCATTAAATCAACACATGCAATGTAACATCCCAATTTTCAATTTGGATGTTATACATAGATCATTCATATGCATTTCATGTTTTATTGCTTTTGGTTGAGATCCAAGAAATCTTAAGAAACTCAAGGACCCAAGGAGAGAGTTGGAGGTTTCATAAAAATTCATTTTTGAATTTTATTCAAATTTGAAAAGTGGATTAATTTGATTTTCAATAATTTCTTTCTAATTATTTCAAACAATAAAAATAAAAGAGAGAAGATAAAATGACTTCTTCAAAACGGAGAAGAAATACTGGAAAAGAAATTTTGAAGTCAAATTATTTTATTTGAATTTTATTTGCAAATTTTATTTGAATTAGAAAAAAATGCATTTTAAAATGTTCCCGTAGTCCCAAATATTAGGTAGGGATGGTGAAAATTGTTTCTAGATTTTGGGACTTTTATTTTTATTTGTTAGGATTTTTATTCGCAATGCCGTTTAAAAAAAAGGTCGCGCGCCGAAGTGGGCCGGCCCAGCTGAGAACCAGGCCTCGGCCCAACCGCCGCACTGCCTCCGCCGCCGACTCCCAGGCGGAGTCCATCGCCGCCACGCCTGGGGAGTTCGACCTGGACTCCCGTTCCGGCCGCCCCCTCGCACAAGTCGTGCCCCCGGCCCCTCTTATAACCCGTCGACGCCGCCGCTTCTCTACCTCGTCCACCGCACCCCGAGCCGAGTCACCGCCGTCTGCTGCTATCGCCACCCGCCTTCCGTGCCGCCGGAACCGCCGCCCCGCCCCGCCGAACCCCGCCGAAGCCCAAGCCTCCGCCGCCGTTGACTTTCCTCGCCGCCGACCGAACCCGCATAAACCGGTAAAAGCCGATAGGTTTTTCCCTCGGTTTGTTTTCGGTTTTAATTAGACTGGTTTAGTTTTAGATCGGTTGTTTTAGATCTGTTAGTTAACAAACGTTCACCCGTTAGTTTCTTTTAATGAACGGATTCGTTCGTTAGGTTCTGTTAACGGAGGTTCGTCCGATGGATTTTTCTTTTTAGTTTAATTTTCGGCCAGGGACCTGTCCGCGAATAGTTTTCTCGCGATTTAGCCCCTCATCTTAAAACCAGCATAACTTTTAGCTCGTTTATCCAAATTAAGTGAAACCAACGCCTAAATCTTCATAAAGAACCTGTCTTTCTAGTAAACCAACTTGAACATGATTTTGACATTTTAAAATTTGAGTTTAGTTCAAATTAGTATTCGATCTTGTTTCGTTTGTATCTTGAGTTTTGTAGCTCTGTTTGAGTTGATTCTTTTTGCAAATCGTAGCTAATCACATGTACCTACTGTTAAGATCTAATCCACATGAAAATAATGATGTTAGGTTTTGTTTTCTATTTAGATTAGTTGTTTGCTTGTTTCTAGTTTTATTTGGATCTTTTCTCGTTTTCTCTTTGTTTCTTTTGATTGATTGCTTATGTATGCTACTGTTTGTCTACGCTAGATTACCCTGAGTGCGAAGCTTGTTACTATGAATCTCTAGAGTTTTTCGATCGCTAGCAAGGCAAGTTACACTTTGATCATACTCTTCTATACCCAGTTTTACTATGCATTAGTTTTTCCCCTCAAATATTTGCATGAGTAGGATTGGGAACATGTGGTTTGGTTGTAGTACTTGAGGCAGGAACCTAATACCTTTGAACACCCTGGGAATATAAGTTATGCTCAATTATTGCTTAGTCACACTCGTAGACGGGGATTGGATCGTGATACACATGGAAGTTGTGAGAGTTATTAATCTTGGATAACATTAAGGTGGCAACTTTAATACACATCTGGGTGGATTGGTTGGGGCACCTGGAGAATTCAGTGCTTGCCCATTGGGAAATCCCCGAGTACCCATGTGATTTTTCCTTGGTTCGCCACCCAGGCTCCAAGGGATCATATGATATTTCATGCCTAGAAACTTATGGGTGCAGCCACAAGCCATTATGGGCTCTGGCATAGTTGAGTAAGTTGTATGAGCTCTCGAAGAGGTGGACTAGCAGATGTAGGGGAAAGTAGGTGAACCGGTCTGCCCGGAGTAGAGAGTTAATGCTTCAGAAAGACTATGTCTCGATCTTTCGATCATGGATGCGGTCGAGTCTTGTGGGCAAAAGTGTGCAACCTTTGCAGAGTGTATAAAATAATCATGGTTAGTCGTGTCCCCGGTTATTGACATTTTGAGTATCTGGAATTGGATATTATTGTTGATCTCATCACTCCTAAATTAATTGAATTGGGTTTAATGATGATACTTGTTAATTGGGTTTGAGTTGGAGGAACCTTCTCAAATATTGGTACAACTTGGGAGTAGTAAATAAAATTTATTCCTTTGTTGTAGGGAAAAACTAGCTTTATGCAAAACCTTAACTTAGAGCCTCCACCAGCCAAATATTAAATGTAGATGTAGTTCTTGCATTCATTGCTTTACAGTGTAACTATGCCAGCATATTCAATGTGCTGACCTACACGACTGCAATGTCTCATGTTGCAGACTTCTCAGACGACAAATAAGGTGCGATAGGTCATTTTCATGCACTCAGCTATGCTGTTGGAGTTGATGGTCATTTACCTTTGAAGCTTCCGCAGTTATTTAGTTTAGATGGCCTTCGGCCATATTATTTCTGTAATCATACTCTTTATGAGGACCTCGATGTAATAAGTGTGTGATTGAACTCTGCTATAATTCCTTGAGTACTGTGTGTGTCGGCATTACTGATCTAGGGATGACACTTAAGCACAGAGACTTCGGTCCATTGGGATCGTGGTCGCTACAAGATGATATCAGAGCACACGCTGACTCTAGGACGCGACCACTAGGAAAAAGCCACAGGATTACTCTTATTTGCTCATTTCAAATTCTCCTCTATTTCTACTCTATAGATGGCGGACCCTAGGAACAAGTTCACTCAGGCAGATGACGACACTCCTTGCGGACGACACTTACAGGAAGTCACTAAGTACCTGAACATCGGACTACCAAGCTTCACTGGAACTTTCTCTGCAACTTTACCGGAAGAGGAGCGCTGGAGGAACAAAGTTCGTGTACCTGGGAGGACGTTTGCGCCAGCAACAAAGCCCATTGATTTTACCTTGGATGCACCCAGTTGGAACTTGGGAAAGAGCATGGAAGCCCAAATCACTTTTGGACGCATATGTGAAGTGTATCACAAGGAGCTTGAAGACACCGTCTATCAGATATGTGGACGCCGAGACGAGGAATGGGAGATGATTCGTACCAGGAAGGATGGATCAATTGCGGCATACATTCAGGAGATGGGTGATCACATTCGCCAAGACCAAGAAGCTGATGACGAAGAATATCGATCTAGAAGAGGAACTCAAGTCAACACGCAATGGATATGAGGAAGAAATTGTTGTACTACTGGAGAAGCATGAAGACTTGAAGAGGAAGCTAGGACTACCCGTGGAGAACCATAAGCGAGAACCTAAAGTGGAGATCCGTTCTGAGGACTACATCATCTTGGACGACACCGACATGGACAGTGATGCAAATAATGACAGTGATGACGACTACGTAGACGAAGCTGGAGCAGATATCATGGAGTCTTCCACCGATCAAAATTTCTAGAAGACCACCATGTTACCAGTTGTATTTCTTCCAAGTAGTTAGCATCGATCGTTTTGTAATTGTAGTTAGATCGTTTGTGTGAACCTTGTTTGATATTGAATGAAGTGAATTGATTGTTTTTGCCTCATGTGCATATGGGTAGTGAAATCTCTCTTAGACCTTATTCTATTCTGTTTTCTCACCCCTTCTAACCCATCAGATGCCTCCGAGACATGACAGCGGGTTCATGTTCCCACTTGAGCTCACCGAGTTGATCCAACAGCAGAATGCCTTGATGCAGATGCTAGTTCAGAATCAGAACCAGAACCAAGGCAACAACAACAACAACCCACCGTCACCACCCCCTGTTGACAACCTAGCCCATTTTATGAGGTTGAATCCGCCGGTGTTCTCTAACAGCACTGAGCCGATTGTTGTAGATGATTGGCTCCACAAGATTGGAAGAGAGCTGACTACTGCAGGATGCACTAATGCGGAGAGAGTGTGCTTTGTCGCACATCATCTTGATGGACCCGCGGCATCTTGGTGGGAGAACTTCACCACCACTTACCCCATTGATACAATTACATGGGATCAGTTTCAGTAGGCTTTCCACACTGCCCATGCTTCAGCTGGAGCTATGAGCATGAAGAAGCGCGAGTTTCACAACTTGCGCCAAGGAAGTTGTACAGTGGGACAGTATGTGGATGAGTTCAGCAAGTTAGCACGTTATGCCGCAGATGATGTGGCACAGATGCCGTAAAGCAGGAGAAGTTTCTTGAGGGACTCAATGATGAGCTAAGCATGCAATTGATGGTGGCAACTTTCAACAACTACCAGGAGTTGGTAGACAGGGCCCTCATGATAGAAGGCAAGTAGTAACAAATTGATAATCACAAGAGGAAGTATGGACAGGGGAGGTACACTTCTGGAGATCAGCAGAACCCCTGCTATTCCCCGTACTCGGGAGGACATACTCATAACCATGGAGGCCATAACCATGGAGGACATATGCACAATGGAGGGAGTTCACACAACCACAGTGGCCCTAAGAATGGCAATGGGAATGGAGGAAGCAATAGTCAGAACCGTTCCAACCCCGCGACACCAGCCAAGAGGGATCTAAGTCACATTACTTGTTTCATGTGCGGGAAGACCGGACATTACACCACTGAATGTCCTGAAGTATAGAATGGAAACGACAATGGAAATTCTGCAAAGAAGCCCAACCCCTTCACCAAAGGTCAGGTGAACCACGTCAGTGTAGAGGACATTGAGGGGCAGCCCGACACAGTTGTCGGTAAGTTTTTGATTAATGCATTTACAACACTTGTTCTTTTCGATACTGGTGCATATCATTCATTCATATCAATGGGATTTGTGGATAAGTATAAGTTGCCAACAGTAGCCCTTAAGTCACATATGTTAGTGAGTTCCCCAGGAGCGGAGTATATGGCGAGTAGGGGATGCTATCAGTTGCTAGTAACCATAGGTAGACATGTTTTCCCCACCGACCTGATTGTCCTGGAGTCACAAGGATTGGACGTGATCCTAGGCATGGATTGGCTATCCAAATTTGAGGTAAACATTGATTGCGCCAGTATATCAATCCTTCTCACCACCCTGGAACGAAAGAGGATCAAGTATGTGTCTAGGCATGCGCCAAGGAGGACTCAGGTAAATTCCTTATCAGGAGTTGTTTAGGAGGAAGTACCAGTGGTGAAGTATTATCCCTATGTATTTCCGGAAGAGTTACCAGGCATGCCACCAGATCGAGATATTGAGTTTTCGATTGAGTTATTGCCAAGCACCGGACCAATATCAAAGAGATCGTATCGGATGCCCACAAAAGATCTAGAGGAAATTAAGAAGCAGATTAAGGAGTTACTGGAGAAAGGTTATATTCGACCATCAGCTTGGGGAGCCCCAGTGCTCCTAGTGGAGAAGAAGGATGGATCTTTAAGGATGGTTGTTGATTATCATGCGCTGAATGAAGTGATGATCAAGAACAAATACCCTCTGCCGATGATCAATGATTTGTTTGACCAGCTACAAGGAGCTAAGGTTTTCTCCAAGATCGATCTTCGATCAGGTTATCACCAGTTGAAGATCTGTAACATCCCAAATTTCCAATTTGGAATTTTATACTTAGATCATTCATGCATATCATATTTTATTGCATTTAGTTTCGCGATCCTGAAATTCTAAGCAACTCAAGGACCCACGGAGAGAGAGTTGGGGATTTCACCGTTTTCGAATTTGAAAATTTTCTCGAATAGCGAAATAAGGATCATTTTGGTTTTAATTATTTTTCTCTTCAAAAATATTTCATATTATAAATATATGAGAGGGGATAATATGACTTCTCCAAAGTAAATGAAATATTTGAGGAAAATATATTAAAATCAAACAAGTAGTTTTATTTGGATTTTATTACAATTTTATTTGAATTAGAAAAATTGCACGTTTTCAGACATTGCATTTTAGGCCAAGAAAATGTTCACCTTGTTCTAAATATTTTATTTAGACGGTGAAAATTTGTTTTGGTATTTTTAGATTTTTATTTTATTTTCTAGGATTTGTTTTGTTCGGCGAGTCTATTTAAAAAAAAATTCCCGCCCGAATGGGCCGAAGCCCAGCCGAGCAGACCGGCCCGCCTAGCGCCACCGCCACTGCGCGCCGTGTCCATGCCGGACTTTGGCTGGAGTCCGGGTCGCCACCGCCCGCTGCTGCCCCCTCTCCCAAGTCGGAGACCACCGGGGGGCTTTATAAGCCGCCACCCCTGGCCCCTCTCGCCACCCCGAGCCCTCCCGCCACCCCGATGCCACCGCCGCCTGCCGAAGCCCCGCTGCCCGCAAGCCGCCACCTCATCGCCGCCGTCGCCCCGCCACCCCACTGCCGACCCACGCCGCCCTGGAGCCCCGCCGGAGCAGCAGAGCCCCGCTGGAGCCGCTCCGCCTCGCCGAAGCCTCGCCGGAGGTATACGCCGCCGCTGCCATCGTTCGATTTTATTTTAAAACCGTTTTCTTTTTTAGAAACCCTAGGTTTATTTTTTTATAGATCAGTTTTATTTTTTTGGTTTAGTTTAATAGCGGACGTTCGTACGTATGTTCGTTTTAACGAATGGAGTTCACCTGTTAGCCGCAGGCAGCGAACGTTCGTTCGTTAGCCTGTTCGTCAGTTTTTCTTTTTCCAGGGTTTTTTCGCGATTATTTTCGATCGTGATTTCTGCCCTGATTTTCATTTTAGTTTATCTTTTCGCTCGTTTATCGGAATCAGGCGATTCAAGTGCCTAGATCTTTGTCTCGAAGCCCTCTTTCTGTTTAACCAACTTGAACAAGATTTTGGTACTGTAAAATTTGACTTTAGTCCATATTAGTAAACGGATCTTGTTTCTTTTGCAGTTTGATTTTCGTTGCTTCGTTTGATTTGATTCTTTTTGCAAACCAGACTTCTTAAGTTGAACTTTCTGGTTAGATCTCTTATTTGAGTTTTACCCATGCTTCTAGTTTGAGTGCTTATGTGTGTATTTGTTTGATTGCGATAGAGTACCCAGAGTGCGAAGCGTGCTACTACGAGTCTCTAGGTTTCACGGATCATCAACAAGGCAAGTAACACTTTGATCATACCTCTTTTCTACCCTGTTTTATTGCATTAGATCAACCCTCAAACAATTGCATGGTTAGGATCTGATTGATATGCGGGTTTTGGGAAGTAGATGATGAGGTAGAACCTATTGCCCTGTTTATTATCAAACCTTTGGGAGTTACTTCTATGTTATGCTTATATTGCTATGCTAAGCTCGTAGACATGGTTTGGGTGAGTGAATTCATGATATAATAATTAATGGTTAACTTAAGGTGGCTACTTTAATACACATCTGGGTGGCTTGCTTGAGGCACCCTGGAGTACCCAGTGGTTGTCAGGGCACCTGGAGAATCCAGTGTTGTCCTAGGATATCCCGGAGTACCCGTGTGATCATCCGATGGTCGGCCACCCAAGCTGAAAAGGATCATAAGATTATTCATGCTAGAAATTTCCGTGTGCAGCCACAAGCTATTATGGGCTCTAGCATAGTTGAATATATTGCAAGACCTCTTTTAGAGGTGGGATAGCAGATGTAGGGGAAAGTAGGTGTAACTTTCCACCCAGAGTAAAGAGTTATTGTTTCAGAAAGACTATGTCTCGAATCTCCGACCATGGATGTATTCGAGTCTTGTGGGGAAAAGTGCGCAAACGTCTGCAGAGTGTACAAACTAATCATGGTTAGCCGTGTCCCCGGTTATGGACGTCTTGAGTATCTGGTTCTTGGATTATCATGTTGATCTCGTCACTCTAAATTTAATTTGACTGGGTTTAATGATGTTGATTAATTGGAATTGAGTTGGAGGAACCTTCTCAATGTTTTGACAACTACCATGATAGTTAAATAAAATTTATTCCTTTGTTGTAGGGAAAAATTGGCTTTATGCAAAACTGTAACCATAGAGCTTTCCACCAGCCAAATATGCATGTAGTGATAGCATTCATTCTGTTCATTACTCTATGTGTTACATTGCCAGCATATTCCATGTGCTGACCCATTTCGGGCTGCAACGTTTCATGTTGCAGACTTTTCAGATGACGAGTAAGGTGCCATAGGTCGTTGTCTTTCACTCAGGTATGCCGTTGGAGTTGATGGACTCACTCTATCTTCCAAGCCTTCCGTTGTTATCGATTTTATATGGCCTTAAGCCATATTATTGTAATAAGTTCTCTTTTGAGACATTCGATGTAATAAGTGTGTGATTGCTACTCTCTTATAAATCCTCGAGTACTGTGTGTGTCAGCATTACCGATCCAGGGATGACACTAATGCACAGAGATTAGACTGTTTGAGGTCGGGTCACTACAAGATGGTATCAAAGCACACGCTGACTGTAGGACATGACCACTAAGCTAAAACCCTAGATCACTACTCTCTCCTCATTTCTGACTTCTCTCCTTTTCTACTCTATAGGATGGCGGATGCAAGGAACAAGTTCACACAACCGGATGAAGATACACCTTTTGGACGACACTTGAAGGAAGTTACTAGGTACCTAAACATCGGAATACCAACCTTCACCGGGACCTACATCACCACTTTACCAGAAGAGGAGCATTGGATGATTTGAGTTCAAGTTCCAGGAAGGACGTTCATGCCAGTCACTGAGCCCGTAGAGTTTTCCTTTGATGCACCAACCTGGAATCTAGGAAAGAGCATGGCATCCCACATCACTATGGGACGCATTGGAGACGTTTACCACAAGGATCTCAAAGGTACTATCTATCAGATTTGTGGGCGCCGAGATGAGCAATGGGAGATGATCAGCACTAGGAGAGATAGATCCATTGCAGCTTTCATCCAGGAGTTAAACCAGCACATCCGTCGCCAGGAGAACCAGATGTGCGCAGGCATGATAGATCTGAAGAAGGCAATGACCAGGATCACGGAGCTGGAGGAAGAACTCAAGTCTACACGCGATGGATATGAGGAGGAAATGGCGATACTCATGGAGAAGAATCACGATTTGACGAGGAAGCTAGGAGTATTCATGGGAGACCCCGCGCCAGACGATGATTCCACTTGTCCGGAGAACTACATAATCATCGACGACACCGACTCAGACCCTGATGATAGCGATGATGACTATGTTGATGAAGCTGGAGAAGATATCATGGAGTCTTCCACAGATTAAAACTTTTAGTCGACCACCATATCATTAGTAGTATTTTCCCATGTATATAGTATAGTCCGAGCACTTTTGTAACGATAGTTAGATCGATGTATGCCCGTGTTTGAATTGATTGAAGTGATATGTTTGTGTTTGTCTCATGTGCATATGGGTAGTGTTTTCCCTCTAGATCTCATTCTATTTTGTTTTTTCATCCTTTCTAAACCCATCAGATGCCTTCGAGATGTGACAATGGATTTGCTTTCCCGCCAGAGCTCACTCGGTTGATCCAGCAGCAGAATACCTGATGCAGCTACTACTACAAAATCAGAACCAGGGGAACAACAACAACAACCCACCACCACCACCACCACCTGTTGATCACTTAGCCCGTTTTCTAAGGCTGAATCCGCCGGTGTTCTCCAGTAGCATCGAGCCGATAGTTGTAGATGATTAGTTCCGCAATATTGGAAGGGAGTTGATCACTGCAGGATGCACAGATGTAGAGAGAGTGCATTTTGCCGCACATCAGCTTGATGGACCCGCAACATCATGGTGGGAGAATTTCACAGCCACTTACCCCATTGACACTGTCACATGGGACTAGTTTCAGCAGGCTTTTCGCACTGCCCATGTTTCAGCAGGAGCTATGGCCATGAAGAAGTGTGAATTTCGCAACTTGCGCCAAGGAGGATGCACAGTGGGCCAGTATGTGGATGATTTTAGTAAGTTAGCATGTTATGCCCTTGATGAAGTTGCTACGGATGCAGCTAAGTATGAGAAGTTTCTGGAAGGACTGAATGATGAGCTGAGCATGCAGTTGATGGTGGCAACCTTCAACAACTACCAGGAGTTGGTAGATACAACTCTCATGATTGAAGGGAAGCAGCAGCAGATTGACAATCGCAAGAGCAAGTATGGACAAGGGAAGTACAATTTAGGAGCTCAGCAGAGGCCCCAATTTACCCCGAACTAGAGAGGGCACATTCACCATAACCATGGAGGCCATAATTCCAATGGAGGAAGTTCGCATAACCATAGTGGCCCCAAGAATGGGAATGGGAATGGAGGAAGCAATAGCCAGAACCGTTCCAACCCAGCAACGCCCACCAAGAAGGATCTAAGTCACATTACTTGTTTCAAGTGCGGGAAGAACGGACATTACGCCAGGAGTGTTCTGAAGCTAAGATTGGAAATGGCAATGGAAGCTCTGGGAAGAAGCCCAACACTTTCAACAGGGGACAAGTGAACCACGTTAACGTGGAGGAGGTTGAAGCACAACCAGATGCAGTATTAGGTAAGTTTTTGGTTAAGTCATTTACTGCAATCGTTCTTTTTTATACTGGTGCATCGCATTCATACATATCAAGGGGATTTGTGGATAAGCATAAGTTGTCCACCAAAGTTCTTAGAACACCGATGTTAGTAAGTTCACTGGGAGCAGAACATATGGCAAGCTAAGGATGTTTTCAGATGCCATTGACCATAGGTAGGCATGTTTTTCCCTCAGGCCTGATAATTCTAGAGTCGCATGGTTTGGATGTGATTTTGGTTATGGATTGGCTATCGATGTATGGAGGGAACATCGATTGCGCCAGTAAGTCGATTATGCTCACCACCCCAGAAGGAAGGACGATTAAGTATGTATCCCGGCATGTGCCGAAGAGGACTCAAGTGAATTCCTTATCAAGAGTTGTACAGGAGGAAGTACTAGTGGTGAAGGATTTCCCTGATGTATTTCAAGAAGAGTTGCCAGGCATGCCACCAGATAGAGACATTGAATTTTTGATTGAGATTTTGCCAGGCACAAGGCCAATATCTAAGAGACCGTACAAGATGCCCGCAAAGGATTTGGAGGAAATTAAGAAGCAGATCAAGGAGTTACTAGATAAAGGCTATATTCTCCCAAGTTCGTCACCTTGGGGATCACCGGTGCTTCTAGTGGAGAAGAAGGATGGAACGTTGAGGATGGTTGTTGATTGCCGTGGATTGAATAAAGTAACAATCAAGAACAAGTACCCACTGCCGATGATCAATGATTTGTTTGACCAGTTGCAAGGAGCTAAAGTATTTTCCAAGATCGATCTTCGATCAGGATACCACCAGCTGAAATTCGAGAGCAGGATATACCTAAGACAGCTTTTACCACAAGGTACAGGCTATATGAGTATACCGTTATGGCATTTGGTATGACTAACGCACCTGCTTATTTCATGAACATGATGAACAAGGTGTTTATGGAGTTTTTGGATAAGTTCGTCGTGGTGTTCATTGATGACATATTGGTCTACTCGAAGAATGAAGAGGAGCATAAGGAGCATTTGCGATTGGTACTTGGGAAGCTCAGACAACATCAGTTATATGCCAAGTTCAGCAAGTGCGAGTTTTGGTTGAAGGAAGTTGGATTCCTCGGACATGTTATATCCGGAGAAGGAATTGCAGTAGACCCCACCAAGGTTGTCACTGTGACCAATTGGGAAACACCCACGTCAGTTGGAGAGATCCGGAGTTTTCCTGGACTCACAGGATGCTACAGGAGGTTCATTGAGAATTCCTCTAAGATTGCAAAGCCCATGACGGAGTGGTTGAAGGACACCTAGTTCAAATGGACTGAGGAATATGAGGCCAGTTTTCAGGAATTGAAGAAACGTTTGGTTACAGTCCCAGTGTTGATTCTTCCAGATCAATGCAAGGATTACCAAGTGTATTGCGACGCTTCTCGTCGAGGACTTGGAGCAGTGCTTATGCAGGAGGGAAGAGTTGTTTCATATGCCTCACGACATCTTAAACCCCATGAGTTGAATTATGCTACACATGATTTGGAGTTAGCAGCCGTAGTGCATGCGTTGAAGACATGGAGACATTTTCTCATCAGAAACCATTGTGAGGTGTACACGGATCACAAGAGTTTGAAGTATATCTTCATGCAGAAGGAGTTAAACCTCAGGCAGAGAAGATGGTTAGAGCTCATCAAGGATTATGATATGAGGTTGCACTATCACCCCGGAAAGTCTAACGTAGTAGACGATGTGTTGAGCCGCAAGAGTCATGTCAATACACTCATGACCGGAGAATTACCCAAGGAGTTAGCAGAAGATCTTCGCGAGCTAAGTTTGGAGATAGTTCCGAGAGGTTATGTAGCAGCGTTGGAAATTCAGTCTACTTTGATGAATAAGATCTGAGAAGCTCAAAAGACGGACAAGGAGATTTTCGATAAAGGAAAGGATGAGCAAAGGAAAAGCTAAAGGTTTTCGTGAGGATGAGCACGATACCTTATGGTTTGAGGACTGCATATATGTGCCTAATGACCCAGAGATCAGGAAGTTGATTCTGCAGGAGGCCCATGATTCGCCGTATTCGATTCACCCAGGAAACACCAAGATGTATATGGATTTGAAGGATAGTTTCTGGTGGACCGGAATGAAGAAGGATATTGCAGAGTATGTCAGAGAGTGAAGGCAGAGCATCAGAAGCTAGTTGGATTTCTACAGCCATTGCCGATACCCGAATGGAAGTGGGATAAGCTAGGCATGGATTTTATCACGGGATTGCCCAGGACTCATTCAGGCTATCACTCGATATGGGTTGTAGTCGATCGGTTGACGAAAGTAGCTCATTTCATTCTAGTGAAGACCACTTACACCAGTGCTAAGTTGGCAAAGATATACATGACCATGATCGTATGTTTGCATGGAGTTTCGAGGACCATTTTATCAGTTAGAGGAACCCAGTTTACCTCAAAGTTCTGGAATCAGTTGCATGAGACTTTGGGTACCAGGCTAGAATTCAGAACAACCTTTCATCCATAGACGGATGGACAGACCGAGAGAGTCAATTAGATTATGGAGGACATGTTGAGAGCTTGTGCACTAGATTGTGGATCTAGTTGGGACGACAATTTGCCATATGCAGATTTCTCTTACAATAACAGCTATCAAGCCAGTTTGAAGATGGCCCCTTTCGAAGCTTTGTACGAAAGGAGGTGCAGGACCCTGTTGTTGTGGGATGAAGTTGGAGACCGTCAGTTGTTTGGACCAGATTTGATTAAAGAGTCTGAAGAGAAGGTTAAGCTGATCCGCGATAGACTCAAGGTAGCCCAGTCCAGGCAGAAGAGCTATGCGGTTTCTAAACGCAAGGAGACAGTCTGCAAAGTCGGAGACAGAGTATATCTTCGTGTGTCCCCACTTCGAGGAGTTAAACATTTTGGAGTTAAGGGAAAGTTAGCCCCGAGATTTGTAGGACCATACCGAGTTTTGGAACGTATGGGAGAAGTTTCTTACAAGTTGGAATTGCCAGAAGGATTGTCAGGAGTTCATGATGTGTTTCATGTTTCCCAGTTGAAGAAGTGCCACGCAGAGATGGCCGATATTCCTCTGAGAGATACAGTGCCGCTGGAAGTGATTCAGTTGGATAGTGATTTGACCTACGAGGAGAAACACGACACAGTTGTCGGTAAGTTTTTGATTAATGCATTTACAATACTTGTTCTTTTCGATACTGGTGCCTATCATTCATTCATATCAATGGGATTTGTGGATAAGTATAAATTGCCAATAGAAGCCCTGAAGTCACATATGTTAGTGAGTTCCCCAGGAGAGGAGTATATGGCAAGTAGGGGATGCTATGAGTTGCTAGTAACCATAGGTAGACATGTTTTCCCCACCGACCTAATTGTCCTGGAGTCACAAGGATTGTCCAAATTAGAGGGAAACATCGATTACGCTAGTATATCAATCCTTCTCACCACCCGGAAGGAAAGAGGATCAAGTATGTGTCTCGGCATGTGCCGAGGAGGACTCAGGTAAATTCCTTATCAGGAGTTGTTTAGGAGGAAGTACCAGTGGTGAAGGATTATCCCTATGTATTTCCGGAAGAGTTACCAGGCATGCCACCAGATTGAGATATTGAGTTTTCGATTGAGTTATTACCAGGCATCGGACCAATATCAAAGAGACCGTATCGGATGCCCGCAAATGATCTGGAGGAAATTAAGAAGCAGATTAAGGAGTTACTGGAGAAAGGTTATATTTGACCAAGTTCATCACCTTGGGGAGCCCCAGTGCTCCTAGTGGAGAAGAAGGATGGATCTTTAAGGATGGTTGTTGATTATCGTGCGTTGAATGAACTGATGATCAAGAAAAAATACCCTCTGCTGATGATCAATGATTTGTTTGACCAGCTACAAGGAGTTAAGATTTTCTCCAAGATTGATCTTCGATCAGGTTATCACTAGTTGAAGATCTGTAACATCCCAAATTTCTAATTTGGAATGTTATACTTAGATCATTCATGCATATCATATTTTATTGCATTTCGTTTCACGATCCTCAAAATTCTAAGCAACTCAAGGACCCACGGAGAGAGAGTTGGGGATTTCACCGTTTTCGAATTTGAAAATTTTCTCGACTAGCGAAACAAGGATCATTTTGGTTTTAATTATTTTTCTCTTCAAAAATATTTCATATTATAAATATATGAGAGGGAATAATATGACTTCTCCAAAGTAAATAAAATATTAGATGAAAATATATTAAAATCAAATAAATAGTTTCATTTGGATTTTATTGCAATTTTATTTGAATTAGAAAAATTGCATGTTTTCAAAAATTGCATTTTAGGCCAAGAAAATGTTCACCTTGTTCTAAATATTTTTTTTGAGGGTGAAAAATTGTTTTGGTATTTTTAGATTTTTATTTTATTTTCTAGGATTTGTTTTGTTCGGCGAAATCTATTTAAAAAAATCCCGCCCGACTAGGCCGAAGCCCAGCCGAGCAGGTCGGCCCGCCTAGCACCGCCGCCGCGCGCCATGTCCGCGCCGGACTCCGGCTGGAGTCCGGGTCGCCGCCGACCGCTGCTGCCCCCTCTCCCAAGTCGGAGACCACGGGGAGGGGGTGCTTTATAAGCCGCCACCCCGGTCCCCTCTCTCCACCCCGAGCCCTCCCGCCACCGCCGCCTGCCGGAGCCCCGCCGCCCGCAAGCCGCCGCCACGCCACCTCGTCGCCGTTGTCGCCCCGCCACCCCACTGCCGACCCGCGCCACCCCAGAGCCCCGCGGGCACAGTAGAGCCCCGGCGGAGCCGCCCCGCCTTGCCGGAGGTATACGCCGCGCCGCCGTCGTTCGGTTTTATTTAAAACCGTTCGGTTGTTTTTAGAAACCCTAGGTTTAGTTTTTTTATAGATTAGTTTTATTTTTTTATGGTTTAGTTTAATAGCAGACGTTCACCCGTACGTTCGTTTTAACGAATGGAGTTCACCATTAGCCGCAAACAGCAAACGTTCGTTCGTTAGCCTGTTCGTCAGTTTTTCTTTTTCCAAGGTTTTTCCGCGATTATTTTCGACCGTGATTTCTACCCTGATTTTCGTTTTAGTTTATCTTTTCGCTCGTTTAACGGAATCAGGCGATTTAAGCGCCTAGATCTTTGTCTCGAAGCCCTCTTTCTGTTTAACCAACTTGAACAAGATTTTGGTACTGTAAAATTTGACTTTAGTCCAGATTAGTAAACGGATCTTGTTTCTTTCGCAGTTTGAGTTTTGTTGCTTCGTTTGATTTGATTCTTTTTGCAAACCGGAGTTCTTAATTTGAACTTTCTAGTTAGATCTCTTATTTGAGTTTTACCCGTGCTTCTAGTTTGAGTGCTTATGTGTGTATTTGTTTGATTGCGATAGAGTGCCCGGAGTGCGAAGCGTGCTACTACGAGTCTCTAGGTTTCACGGATCATCAGCAAGGCAAGGAACACTTTGATCATACCTCTTTTCTACCAAGTTTTATTGCATTAGATCAACCCTCAAACAATTTCATGGTTAGGATCTGATTAATATGCGGGTTTTGGGAATTAGATGATGAGGTAGATTCTATTGCCCTATTTATTATCAAACCTTTGGGAGTTACTTCTACGCTATGCTTATATTGCTATGCTATGCTCGTAGACGTGGTTTGGGTGAGTGAATCCATGACAGATGTGAGTATTGCTAATTAATGGTTAACTTAAGGTTGCTACTTTAATACACATCTGGGTGGATTGCTTGAGGCACCCTGGAGTACCCAGTGGTTGTCAGGGCACCTGGAGAATCTAGTGTTGTCCTAGGATATCTCGGAGTACCCGTGTGATCATCCTATGGTCCGCCACCCGGGCTCAAAGGGATCATAAGATTATTCATGCTAGAAACTTCCGTGTGCAGCCACAAGCTATTATGGGCTCTAGCATAGTTGAGTATGTTGCAAGACCTCTTTCAGTGGTGGGCTAGCAGATGTAGGGGAAAGTAGGTGTAACTGTCCACCCAGAGTAAAGAGTTATTGTTTCAGAAAGACTGTGTCTCGAATCTCCGACCATGGATGTAGTTGAGTCTTGTGGGGAAAAGTGCGCAAACCTCTACAGAGTGTACAAACTAATCATGGTTAGTCGTGTCCCCGGTTATGGACGTCTTGAGTATCTGCTTCTTGGGTTATCATGTTGATCTCTTCACTCTAAATTTAATTTGATTGGGTTTAATGATGTTGATTAATTGGGATTGAGTTGGAGGAACCTTCTCATTGTTTTGACAACCACCATGATAGTTAAATAAAATTTATTCCTTTGTTGTAGGGAAAAATTGGCTTTATGCAAAACTGTAACCATAGAGCTTTCCACCAGCCAAATATGCATGTAGTGATAGCATTCATTCTGTTCATTACTCTATGTGTTACATTGCCAGCATATTCCATGTGTTGACCCGTTTCGGGCTGCAATGTTTCGTGTTGTAGACTTTTCAGACGACGAGTAAGGTGCCATAGGTCCTTGTCTTTCACTCAGCTATGCCGTTGGAGTTGATGGACTCACTCTATCTTCCAAGCCTTCCGTTGTTATCGATTTTAGATGGCCTTAAGCCATATTATTGTAACAAGTTCTCTTTTGAGACATTCGATGTAATAAGTGTGTGATTGCTACTCTATTATAAATCCTCGAGTATTGTGTGTGTCAGCATTACTGATCCAAGGATGACACTGATGCACAAAGATCAGACTGTTTGAGGTCTGGTCGCTACAAGATCCAAGAGCAGGATATACCTAGGACCGCATTTACTACGAGGTATGGGATATATGAGTATACAGTTATGTCATTTGGTTTGACTAACGCCCCTGCCTATTTCATGAGTATGATGAACAAAGTGTTCATGGAGTTTTTGGATAAGTTCGTCATGGTGTTCATTGATGATATATTGGTCTACTCGAAGAATGAAGAAGAGCATAAGGAACATTTGCGTTTGGTTCTTGAGAAGATCAGGGAACATCAGTTGTATGTCCTGTTCAGCAAATGTGAGTTTTGGTTGAAGGAAGTTGGATTTCTCGGACATGTTATATCCAGACAATGAATAGCAGTAGACCCTACCAAGGTTGCTTCTGTCACTAAATGGTTGGCACCCACCTCAGTGGGAGAGATCAGAAGTTTTCTTGGACTCGCGGGTTATTATCGGAGATTTATTGAGAATTTTTCCAAGACTGCGAAGCCCATGACGGAGTTATTGAAGAAGGACACCAAGTTCAAATGGACTGAGGATTGTGAGGCCAATTTTAAGGAGTTGAAGAAATGTTTGGTTACAGCCCCAGTGCTGATACTCCCAGACATACGCAAGGGTTTCCAAGTGTATTGTGACGCTTCATGTAGAGGACTTGGAGGTGTGCTTATGCGGGATGGAAGAGTTGTTTCGTATGCCTCACGACAGCTTTGATCTCATGAGTTGAATTATGCTATGCATGATTCGGAGTTAGCAGCCGTAGTGCATGCGCTCAAGACATGGAGACACGTTCTCATCGGTAACCGTTGTGATGTTTATATGGACCATAAGAGTTTGAAGTACATCTTCACGCAGAAGGAGTTGAACCTCAGGCAAAGGAGATGGTTGGAGCTCATAAAGGATTATGATATGAGATTGCATTATCATCCAGGAAAGGCCAAGGCCGTAGCAGATGTGTTGAGCCGCAAGAGTTATGTTAACACATCATAACCGGAGGATTACCTAAGGAGTTAGCCGACGACCTTCGAGAGCTACGCTTGGAGATAGTTCCGAGAGGTTATGTTGCAGCATTGGAAATTCAGTCCACTTTGTTGGGTAAGATCAGAGAAGCCCAGAAGACAGACAAGGAGATTGACGAGATAAAGGAAAGGATGAGTAAGGGAAAGGCTAAAGGATTTGATGAGGATGAGCATGGCAATTTATGGTTTGAGGATCGTATTTATGTGCCTAATGACCCTGAGATCAGGAAGTTGATTCTTCAAGAGGCTCATGATTTGCCTTACTCGATTCACCCAGGCAACACCAAGATGTATCTGGATTTGAAGGAATGTTTCTGGTGGACAGGAATGAAGAAGGATATTGTCGAGTATGTAGCAGTATGTGATTTATGTTAGAGAGTTAAGGCAGAGCATCAGAAACCAGCAGGGTTATTACAGCCTTTGCCGATACCCAAATGGAAGTGGGATAAACATGGCATGGATTTTATCACTGGATTACCCAGGACCCATTCAGGCGATGACTCTATCTGGGTTGTAGTCGATCGCTTGACGAAAGTAGCCCATTTGATCCCTATGAAGACAACTTATACGAGCGCTAAGTTGGCAAAGATATACATGACCAGGATCGTATGTCTGCATGGAGTTCCGAGGACCATCATATTAGATAGAGGAACACAGTTTACTTCAAAGTTTTGGAATCAGTTGCATGAAACTTTGGGTACCAGGCTAGAATTCAGTACAGCCTTTCATCCACAGACAGATGGACAGACCGAGAGAGTCAATCAAATTCTGGAGGACATGTTGAGAGCTTGTGCGCTAGACTATGGATCTAGTTGGGATGATAATTTACCCTATGCAGAATTCTCCTATAACAATAGTTATCAAGCCAGTTTGAAGATGGCCCCTTTCAAAGATTCGTACGGAAGGAGGTGCAGAACACCATTATCATGGGATGAAGTTGGAGATCGACAGTTCTTCGGACCCGACTTAATCAGAGATTCCGAGGAGAAGGTTAAGTTGATTCGGGACAGACTAAAGGTAGCCTAGTCCAGGCAGAAGAGTTATGCGGATACTAAACGCAGGGAGGTAGCCTATGAAGTCGGAGAAAGAGCATATTTTTGTGTATCCCCACTTCGAGGAGTTAAGCATTTTGGAGTCAAGGGAAAGCTAGCACCACGTTTTGTGGGACCATACAGAGTTTTGGAACGCATGGGAGAAGTTGCCTACAAGTTGGAATTTCCCGAAGGATTGTCAGGAGTTCATGATGTGTTTCACGTTTCCCAGTTGAAAAAGTGCCACGTAGAGATGGCTGACATTCCTCTGCGAGATACAGTGCCACTGGAAGCAATTCAGTTGGATAGTGATCTGACCTATGAAGAGAAGCCAGTCAAGATTCTCGAGTTTTCCAGTCGAGTAACGCGCAGTAAGGTTATCAAGTTTTGCAAAGTTCAGTGGAGCCACCATACCGAGGAGGAAGCCACCTGGGAGCAAGAAGAAGACCTCCGCAAGGACCACACACACCTTTTTGCTGACCAACCTGAATCGTGAGGGTGAGATTCATCTTAAGGGGGATAGGTTTGTAAAATCCCAATTTTCAATTTGGATATTATACATAGATCATTCATATGCATTTCATGTTTTATTGCTTTTGTTCGAGATCCAAGAAATCTTAAGCAACTCAAGGACCCAAGGAGAGAGTTGGAGGTTTCATAAATTTTCATTTTTGAATTTATTCAAATTGGAGAAGTGGATCAATTTCATTTTCAATAATTTCTTTCCAACTATTTCAAACAATAAAAATAAAAGAGAGAAGATAAAATGACTTCTTCAAAACAGAGAAGAAATATTGGAAAAGAAATTTTGAAGTCAAATTATTTTATTTGAATTTTATTTGCAAATTTTATTTGAATTAGAGAAAATGCATTTAAAAAAATTGCATTTAGTCCAAAAAAATGTTCACGTAGTCCCAAATATTAGGTAGGGATGGTGAAAATTGTTTTATGAAATTTTAGGACTTTTATTTTTATTTATTAGGATTTTTATTCGCAGCGCCGTTTAAAAGAAAAAAAAGGTTGCGCGCCGAACTGGGCCGGCCTAGTTGAGAGCCAGGCCTCGGTCCAGCCGCCGCACCGCCTCCGCCGCCGGCTCCCAGGCGGAGTCCCCCTCGCCCAAGTCGCGCCCCGGCCCCTCTTATAACCCGCCGACCCCGCCGCCTCTCCACCTTGTCCACCGCACCCCGAGCCATGCCGCTGCCACCCGCCGTCCGTGCCACCCCCCCCCCCCCCCCCCCGCCCCGCCGAACCCCACCGGAGCCGAAGCCCAAGCCGCCGCCGCCGTCGACTTTCCTCGCCGCCAGCCGAACCCGCGTAAACCGGTAAAAACCGATCGGTTTTTCCCTCGGTTTTTATTAGATCGGTTTTTTAGATCTGTTAGTTAACGAATGTTCACCCGTTAGTTTCTTTTAATGAACGGATTCATTTATTAGGTTCTGTTAGCGGACGTTCGTCCGATAGATTTTTATTTTTAGTTTAATTTTCGGCCAGGGACCTATCCGTGAATAGTTTTCTCGCGATTTAGCCCCTGATCTTAAAACTAGCGTAACTTTTAGCTCGTTTATCCAAATTAGGTGAAACCAACGCCTAAATCTTTGTAACGATCCCTCTTTCTAGTAAACCAACTTGAACATGATTTTGACAATGTAAAATTTGATTTTAATTAAAATTAGTATTTGATCTTGTTTCGTTTGTATCTTGAGTTTCGTAGCTACGTTTGAGTTGATTCTTTTTGCAAATCATAGCTAATCACATGTACCTACTATTAAGATATAATCACCATGGAAATAATGTTGTTAGGTTTTATTTTTTGTTTAGATTAGTTGTTTGCTTGTTTCGAGTTTTATTTGGTTCTTTTCTCGTTTTCTCTTTGTTTCATTTGATAGATTGCTTATGTATGCTACTGTTTCCCTACGCTAGATTACCCGGAGTGCGAAGCTTGTTACTACGAATCTCTAGAGTTTTCCGATCATCCGCAAGGCAAGTTACACTTTGATCATACTCTTTTATACCCAGTTTTACTATGCATTATTTTTGCCCCTCAAATATTTGCATGAGTAGGATGGGGAACATGTGGTTTGTTTTTAGTATTTGAGGTAGGAACATAATACCTTTGAACACCCCTGGAATATACGTTGTGCTCAATTATTGCTTAGTCATGCTCGTAGATGGGAATTGCATCGTGATACACATGGAAGTTGTGAGAGTTATTAATCTTGGATAACATTAAAGTGGCAACTTTAATACACATCTAGGTGGATTGGTTGGGGCACCTAGAGAATTCAGTGCTTGCCCATTGAGAAATCCTCAAGTACCCATGTGATTTGTCCTTGGTTCTCCACCCAGGCTCAAAGGGATCATATGATATTCCATGCCTAGAAACTTCCGTGTGCAGCCACAAGCCATTATGGGCTCTGTCATAGTTGAGTAAGTTGTATGAGCTCTCGAAGAGGTGGACTAGCAAATGTAGGGGAAAGTAGGTGTACCGGTCTGCCCGGAGTAGAGAGTTAATGCTTCAGAAATACTATGTCTCGATCTTCCGATCATGGATGCGGTCGAGTCTTGTGGGGAAAAGTGTGCAACCTCTGTAGAGTGTATAAAATAATCATGGTTAGTCGTGTCCCCAGTTATGGACATTTTGAGTATCTGGAATTGGATATTATTGTTGATCTCATAACTCTTAAATTAATTGAATTGGGTCTAATGATGATACATGTTAATTGGGTTTGAGTTGGAGGAACCTTGTCAAATATTGGTACAACTTGGGAGTAGTAAATAAAATTTATTCCTTTGTTGTAGGGAAAAACTAGCTTTATGAAAAACCTTAACTTAGAGCCTCCACCAGCCAAATATTGCATGTAGATGTAGTTACTGCAGTCATGGCTTTACAGTGTAACTCTGCCAGCATATTCAATGTGCTGACCTACACGGCTGCAATGTCTCACGTTGCAGACTTCTCAGACGATGAATAAGGTGCGATAGGTCATTGTCATGCACTCAGCTATGCCATTGGAGTTGATGGACTCATTTACCTTCAAAGCTTCCGCAGTTATTTAGTTTAGATTGCCTTCAGCCATATTATTTGTGTAATCATACTCTTTATGAGGACCTCGATGTAATAAGTGTGTGATTGAACTCTGCTTTAATTCCTCGAGTACTGTGTGTGTCAGCATTACCGATCCAGGGATGACACTTAAGCACAGAGTCTTCGGTCCATTGGGATCGTGGTTGCTACATGCAAGTATCAAAAAGAAAGTCACTGCATGCATGCATGCGTTGTAGTTAATGCATCAGTAAACGCAAATTATTGAAATATATCGAGTGCACTGCTTTGTTGTCTTGCGTTAACTCGTACAACAAGGAGAAGTTTGATTACAACACCATCTACCTCGCCCATGAGCGTGGTGGCTCGCGAGACTAGGAGAAGCTTTCGCTACACGCTCTCCCTCCCGCACGTGGTGGACATGCAACAGTTCATTCGGTGTCAGATGGCCAGAAGCATACTGGTATCTTGTACTCCATTGCAATAGTACCATAATTGTTCGACTTCCCGAAGAGGCAAAGAGCCAAGCGCAACCCGGACGCTTGTGTGGCAGTTTCATGTGTAGGGGAGGTAGTATAGTGACATAGTCTAGGATAGCATGTACCATGCCTCTAAGCTTAAAATCGTTGGAGTCGGCTCCATGTTATGAGGTCGTGTCAAAGCATTTTTATTAAAATAATCTTCTGGCCCTACCTATCATCCTGGTGATGGTAGTTTGCACGATCATCTGGTCAAGACAGGAATACATATTTTAGTTTGTGGTGGGGTAAATGTTAGAGGTTGCAGCAAATATATTGTACACTGCGGGTGTTTTAGTCAAGTTTAGAGGCAAGTTCATAATCATTAGGAGAACCTTCACCATCACTATCATCTATAATAGCATCTTCAAAATTTTCATTCCCCCTAACTCTAGCAAGTTGTTCATCAAGAAATTCACCTAATGGCAAAGTAGTATCACACACAGAATGTAGTTTCATCAAGCATAGCAGAAGTGGCATCATCAATAACATGCGACATATCAGAATTCATAGCAGTAGCAGGTTTAGGTGTCACAAGCTTACTAATAATGAAAGGAGAATCTAGTGCAGAGCTAGATGGCAGTTCCTTACCTCCCCTCGTAGTTGAGGGCAAAATCGTAGTTCGATCGTCTTTCAAGTTCTTCATAGTGATCAATAGATATAAATCCCAAGTGACTCATAGAATAGAGCTATGCTCCCCGGCAACGGCACCAGAAATTAGTCTTGATAACCCACAAGTGTAGGGTATCGCAACAGCTTTCGAGGGTAAAGTATTCAACCCAAATTTATTGATTCGACACAAGGGGGGCCAAAGAATATTCTTGAGTATTAGCAGTTGAGTTGTCAATTCAACCACACCTGGATAACTTAGTATCTGCAGCAAAGTATTTAGTAGCAAAAGTGGTATGATAATAAAGGTAATGGTGGCAAAAGTAAAGATAATAGTTTTGGGTTTTTGTAGAGTTGTAACAGTAGCACCAAAAAAGTAAATAAGCGAAGAACAATATGTGAAAAGCTCGTAGGCAATGGATCAGTGATGGATAATTATGCCGGATGCAATTCCTCATGTAATAGCTATAACATAGGGTGACACAAAACTAGCTCCAGTTCATCAATATAATGTAGGCATGTATTCCGTAAATAGTCATACGTGCTTATGGAAAAGAACTTGCATGACATGTTTTGTCCTACCCTCCCGTGGCAGCGGGGTCCTAGTGGAAACTAAGGGATATTAAGGCCTCCTTTTAATAGAGAACCAGAACAAAGCATTAGCACATAGTGAATACATGAACTCCTCAAACTACGGTCATCACCGAGAAATATCCTGATTATTGTCACTTCGGGGTTGTCGGATCATAACACATAATAGGTGACTACAGACTTGCAAGATAGGATCAAGAACACACATATATTCATGAAAACATAATAGGTTCAGATCTAAAATCATGGCACTCGGGCCCTAGTGACAAGCATTAAGCATAGCAAAGTCATAGCAACATCAATCTCAGAACATAGTGGATACTAGGGATCAAACCCTAACAATACTAACTTGATTACATGGTAAATCTCATCCAACCCATCACCGTCCAGCAAGCCTACAATGGAATTACTCACGCACGGCGGTGAGCATCATGAAATTGGTGATGGAGGATGGTTGATGATGACGACGGCGACGAATTCCCCTCTCCGGAGCCCCGAACGGACTCCAGATCAGCCCTCCCGAGAGAGATTAGGGCTTGGCGGCGGCTCCGTGTCGTAAAACGCGATGAAACTTTCTCTCTGATTTTTTTCTCCCCGAACGTGAATATATTGAGTTGGAGTTGAGGTCGGTGGAGGTCCAGGGGGGCCACGAGATAGGGGGTGCGCCCTATAGGAGGCGCCCCCCTGTCTCGTGGATAGGGTGTGGGCCCCCTGGTGTATTTCTTTCGCCTAGAAATTCTTATGAATTCCAAAAAGTGCCTCTGTGGATTTTCAGGACATTCCGAGAACTTTTCTTTTCTACACATAAAACAACATCATGGCAGTTCTGCTGAAAACAGCGTCAGTCCGGGTTAGTTTCATTCAAATCATGAAAGTTAGAGTCCAAAACAAGGGCAAAAGTGTTTGGAAAACTAGATGCGTTAGAGACGTATCAACTCCCCCAAGCTTAAACCTTTGCTTGTCCTCAAGCAATTCAGTTGATAAACTGAAAGTGATAAAGAAAAACTTTTACAAACTCTGTTTGCTCTTGTTGTTGTAAACATGCAAAGCCAGCATTCAGGTTTCAGCAAATATTATGAACTAACCATACTCACAATAACACCTAGGTCTCACAATTACTCATATCAATAGCATAATCAGCTAGCGAGCCATAAAAATAGAACTCGGATGACAACACTTTCTCAAAATAATCATAACATGATATAACAAAATGGTATCTCGCTAGCCCTTTCTGAGACCGCAAAACATAAATGCAGAGCACCTTGAAAGATCAAGGACCGAGTAAACATTGTAATTCATGGTAAAAGAGATCCAGTCAAGTCATACCCAATATAAACCAATAATAATGAATGCAAATGACAGTGTGCTCTCCAGCGGGTGCTTTTTAATAAGAGGGTGAAGACTCAACATAAAAGTAAATAGATAGGCCCCTCGCAGAGGGAAGCAGGGATTTGTAGAGGTGCGAGAGCTCGATTTAAAATAGAGATTGAATAACATTTTGAGCGGCATACTTTTGTTGTCAACGCAACAACTATGAGATGGCTGTATCTTCCATACTACATGCATTATAGGCAGTTCCCAAACAGAATGGTAAAGGTTTATACTCCCCCAACCACTAACAAGCATCAATCCATGGCTTGCTCGAAACAACGAGTGCCTCCAACTAACAACAACCCTGGGGGAGTTTTGTTTAATTATTTTGATTTGCTTTGATCTTTTTGGATCATGGGACTGGGCATCCCGGTTACCAGCCCTTTCTCGTGAATGAGGAGCGGAGTCCACTCCTCTTGAGAATAACCCACCTAGCATGGAAGATATAGGCAGCCCTAGCTGAAACATGAGATGCTCGAGCATACAAAATAGAATTTCATTTGAAGGTTTGGAGTTTGGCACATACAAATTTACTTGGAACGGCAGGTAAATACCGCATATAGGAAGGTATGATGGACTCATATGGAACAACTTTGGGGTTTAAGGAGTTTGGATGCACAAGCAGTATTCCCGCTTAGTACAGGTGAAGGCTAGCAAAATACTGGAAAGCGACCAACTGAGAGAGCGACAACAGTCATAAACATGCACTAAAATTAATTCACACCGAGTACAAGCATGAGTAGGATATAATCTACCATGAACATAAATATCATGAAGGCTATGTTGATTTGTTTCAACTACATGCATGAACATGTGCCAAGTCGAGTCAGTCAATTCATTCAAAGGAGGATACCATCCCATCATACCACATCATCATCATTCTAATAGCATGTTGGCACGCAAGGTAAACCATTATAACTCATAGCTAATCAAGCATGGCACAAGCAACTATAATCTCTAAATGTCATTGCAAATATGTTTACTTCATAATAAGCTGAATCAGAAACGATGAACTCATCATATTTACAAAAACAAGAGAGGTCGAGTTCATACCAGCTTCTCTCATCTCAATCAGTCCATCATATATCGTCATTATTGCCTTTCACTTGCACGACCGAATGATGTGTATAATAATAATAGTGCATGTGCATTGGACTAAGCTGGAATCTGCAAGCATTCAACTCAAAAGAGAAGACAAAGTAATATGGGCTCTAAGTTAAATAAACAATCACGCATATGAGAGCCACTAAACACTTTCAACATGAAATATTGCGTCTATCATAGATTAGTCGATATTGGAGGAATTGTCTGTTCCTCCCAGGAAATTGATGATGGACCATAGCTTCAGAATCCAAATAAACAGGAGGTATTATCATATCTCCCTCTCGTGGGGCTATACCAAGATAATTAGCCACACGGGTTGCATAAATTCCTCCAAATAAATTTCCCTTTCTACTATTATTCTTCAACCTACGTGCAACTATTGCCCCCAAGTTATAACCTTTATAACCTAACACAGCACTCTTGAGGACACAAAGATCAGGGGCACACATGTGACATGCTTCGTCTTTACCGTTAATGCATCTACCAATAAAGAGAGCAAAATAATGTATAGCAGGAAAATGAATGCTCCCTATGGTAGCTTATGCTATGTCCCTAGATTCTCCAACAGTAATACTAGCAAGAAAATCTCTAAATTCGGATTTGTGAGGATCATTAATATTACCCCACTGCGGGAGTTTGCAAGCAGTTGTGAAATCCTCTAAATCCATGGTATAAGATGTATCATAAATATCAAATATGACACTAGGAGAATTACGCGCACAATTATATTTGAACCTCCGCACAAACGAATCAGTCAATTGATAGTACTGAGGACACTTATCTTGTAAGAAGTCCTCCAGCTCGGCATTACGCACATACGCGTCAAATTCCTCCTTGAAGCCTGCTTCGACCATAAAATCATCGGATGGCCACTCACAAGCTCGTACATCCGCGTCCCTCGGTAATTCAACATCTTGCTCACGTATAGCAATCCTGGGCCCTTTCTTCACCGAGGAACCACCTTGGTACATTCTCCTAGACATAATTCTTTTTCTGAAAAATTTCTGAAATTTTAATAACTTCAAAATAAAAGTGAATAAAACTAAACAAGATTGATAACAACTACTCCTACAAGTGCCTAGAGCCTATATCATGCATTAGAATTGCTTGGGACCTCATAAATTTAACATGCAAGCTCAAGAACATGGTCACCTATGCAGCAAAAATTTGCAATGAATAAAGCACTAGAACAAAAGATAATTGGACCAATGGAGGAGTCACATACCAAGCAACAATCTCCCAAAGCAGTTTTGTGAATGGAGCTTTGAGCAAGGAGATCGAAAATCATAGCAAAATGATCTATAACTCGTGCTTGAGCTGGATGGGGATTTTTTTGGGTAGAATATGAAGTGTGTGGGTGCTGGCATAAGTGGAGGGGGCCACCAGGGGCCCACGAGACAGGGGGCGCCCTATAGGGGGGGGGGGCGCCCTCCACTCTCGTGGCCTAGTGCTTTCTCCTCCTGCAGTGTTTTCAGTGCCTAAAATCCTCAAATATTCCAAAAAAATCATACTAAATTTGCAGGGCATTTGGAGCACTTTTATTTTCAGGATATTTTTTAATGCACGGGTAATTCAGAAAACAGACGGATAATGCTATTTTGCTTTATTAATTCTAAATAACAGAAAGTAAAAAGTGGGTACAAAAGGTTGTGCCTTCTAGTTTCATCCATCTCGTGATCATCAAAATGAATCCACTAACAAGGTTGATCAAGTCTTGTTAACAAACTCATTCCAAATAACACGAAACCGGAGAAATTTCGAATAACACTAAGTTACCTCAACAGGGATATGAAAATCCCCAACAATAAGAATATCATAATTTTTCTTGACAGTAGGGAGAGGAAATTCAAAACCTCCAATAATAATAGTTGGAACTTTTCCAATAGAATTTATGCTATGAACTTGAGATTGTTTCCTCGGAAAGTGTACCGTATGCTCATTACCATTAACATGAAAAGTGACATTGCCTTTATTGCAATCAATAACAGCCCCTGCAGTATTAAGAAAAGGTCTACCAAGGATAATAGACATACTATCATCCTCAGGAATATCAAGAATAACAAAGTCCGTTAAGATAGTGACATTTGCAACCACAACAGGCACATCCTCACAAATACCGACAGGTATAGCAGTCGATTTATCGGCCATTTGCAAAGATATTTCAGTAGGTGTGAACTTATTCAATTCAAGTCTACGATATAAAGAGAGAGGCATAACACTAACACCGGCTCCATGATCACATAAAGTAGTTCTAACATAATTTCTTTTAATAGAGGATGGTATAGTTGGTACACCCGGATCTACAAGTTTCTTTGGTATTCCACCCTTAAAAGTGTAATTAGCAAGCATGGTGGAAATTTCAGCTTCCGGTATCTTTCTCTTATTTGTGATGATATCCTTCATATACTTAGCATAAGGATTTACTTTAAGCATATCAGTTAAGCGCATACGTAAGAAAATAGGTCTAATCATTTCAGCAAAGCGCTCAAAATCCTCATCATCCTTTGACTTGGATTGTTTAGGAGGAAAGGGCATGGGTTTCTGAACCCATGGTTCTCTTTCTCTACCGTGCTTCCTAGCAAAAAAATCTCTCTTATCATAACGGTGATTCTTTGATTGTGGGTTATCAAGATCAACAGCAGGTTCAATCTCTACATCATTGTTTTTGCTAGGTTGAGCATCAACATGAACATTATCATTAACATTATCACTAGGTTCATGTTCATCACCTGATTGTGTTTCAGCATCAGAGATAGAAATATCATTAGGATTCTTAGGTCTGTCTATGGTAGGTTCACTAGAAGCATGCAAAGTCCTGTCGTTTTTCTTTTTCTTCTTTTTAGAAGAACTAGGTGCCTATAAATTATTTCTCTGAGAATCTTGCTCGATTGTCTTAGGGTGGCCTTCAGGATACAAAGGTTCCTGAGTCATTCTACCAGTACTAGTAGCCACTCTAACAGCAAAGTCATTTTTACTATTTAATTCATCAAACAAATCATTTTGAGCTTTGAGTACTTGCTCAGCTTGAGTAGCAACCATAGAAGTATATTTGCTAATGATTTTAAGTTCACCTTTAACTCTAGCCATATTATCGCTCACGCGTCCTATCTCGAAAGCATTATTCTTTAACTCTCTACCAACATAAGCATTAAAACTTTCTTGTCTAGCCATAAAGTCATCAAATTCATCTAAGCATGGGCTATGAAATTTAGTAGAGGGGATTTCAACTTTATCATATCTATAGAGACAATTTACCTTTACTACCTGTGTCGGGTTATCAAGACAATGTGGTTCTTCAATAGGTGGTATATTAAGACCATGTATTTCTTCAATAGGTGGTAAATTCTTAACATCTTCAGCTTTAATACCTTTTTCTTTCATTGATTTCTTTGCCTCTTGCATATCTTCAGGATTGAGAAATAAAACACCTCTCTTCTTCGGAGTGGGTTTAGGAATAGGCTCAGGAGTTGGCTCAATTGGTTCAGGAATTGCTTCAGGAATTCGCTCAGGAAGAGTCCAATTATTTTCATTAGTCAACATATTATTCAATAATATTTCAGCTTCGTCGACTGTTCTTTCCCTGAAAACACAACCAGCACAACTATCGAAGTAGTCCTTGGAAGCATCGGTTAGTCCATCATAAAAGATATCAAGTATTTCATTTTTCTTGTGAGGATGATCAGGCAAAGCATTAAGTAACCGGAGAAGCCTCCCCCAAGCTTGTGGGAGACTCTCTTCTTTGATTTGCAAAAAATTATATATTTCCCGCAAGGCAGCTTGTTTCTTATGAGCAGGGAAATATTTAGCAGAGAAGTAATAAATCATATCCTGGGGACTACGCACACAACCAGGAGCAAGAGAATTATACCAAGTCTTAGCATCAGCCTTTAATGAGAACGGAAATATCTTAAGGATATAATAATAGCGAGACTTCTCATCATTAGTAAACAGGGTAGCTATATCATTCAACTTGGTAAGATGTGCCACAATAGTTTTAGATTCTAGGCCATAAAAAGGATCAGATTCAACTAAAGTAATAATCTCAGGATCAATAGAGAATTCATAATCCTTATCAGTAACACAGATAGGTGAAGTAGCAAAAGCAGGGCCAGGTTTCATTCTAGCATTAAGAGACTGCTGCTTCCATTTAGCTAATAATTTCTTAATATCATATCTATCATTGCAAGCAAAGATAGCTCTAGCAGCTTCTTCATTCATAACATAACCCTCAGGAACAACAGGCAATTCATAATCATTAGGAGAACCTTCATCATCACTATCATCTATAATAGCATCTTCAAAATTTTCATTCCCCCTAACTCTAGCAAGTTGTTCATCAAGAAATTCACCTAATGGCAAAGTAGTATCACGCACAGAAGTAGTTTCATCATGCATAGCAGAAGTGGCATCATAACATGCGACATATCAGAATTCATAGCAGTAGCAGGTTTAGGTGTCGCAAGCTTACTAATAACGGAAGGAGAATCCAGTGCAGAGCTAGATGGCAGTTCCTTACCTCCCCTCGTAGTTGAGGGCAAAATCATAGTTCGATCGTCTTTCAAGTTCTTCATAGTGATCAACAGATATAAATCCCAAGTGACTCATAGAATAGAGCAATGCTCCCCGGCAACGGTGCCAGAAATTATTCTTGATAACCCACAAGTGTAGGGGATCGCAACAACTTTCGAGGGTAAAGTATTCAACCCAAATTTATTGATTCGACACAAGGGCAGCCAAAGAATATTCTTGAGTATTAGCAGTTGAGTTGTCAATTCAAACACACCTGGATAACTTAGTATCCACAGCAAAGTATTTAGTAGCAAAAGTGGTATGATAATAAAGGTAACGGTGGCAAAAGTAAAGATAATAGTTTTTGGGTTTTTGTAGTAGTTGTAACAGTAGCAACGGAAAAGTAAATAAGCGAAGAACAATATGTGAAAAGCTTGTAGGCAATGGATCAGTGATGGATAATTATGCCGGATGCAATTCCTCATGTAATAGCTATAATATAGGGTGACACAAAACTAGCTCCAGTTCATCAATATAATGTAGGCATGTATTTCGTAAATAGTCATACGTGCTTATGGAAAAGAACTTGCATGACATGTTTTGTCCTACCCTCCCGTGGCAGTGGGGTCCTAGTGGAAACTAAGGGATATTAAGGCCTCCTTTTAATAGAGAACTGGAACAAAGCATTAGCACATAGTGAATACATGAACTCCTCAAACTACGGTCATCACCGAGAAGTATCCTGATTATTGTCACTTCGGGGTTGTCGGATCATAACACATAATAGGTGACTATAGACTTGCAAGATAGGATCAAGAACGCACATATATTCATGAAAACATAATAGGTTCAGATCTGAAATCATGGCACTCAGGCCCTAGTGACATGCATTAAGCATAGCAAAGTCATAGCAACATCAATCTCAGAACATAGTGGATACTAGGGATCAAACCCTAACAAAACTAACTTGATTACTTGGAAATCTCATCCAACCCATCACCGTCCACCAAGCCTACGATGGAATTACTCACGCACGGCGGTGAGCATCATGAAATTGGTGATGGAGGATGGTTGATGATGACGATGGCGACGAATTCCCCTCTCCGGAGCCCCGAACGGACTCCAGATCAGCCCTCCCGAGAGAGGTTAGGCTTGGCGGCGGCTCCGTGTCGTAAAACGCGATGAAACTTTCTCTCTGATTTTTTTCTCCCCGAACATGAATATATGGAGTTGGAGTTGAGGTCGGTGGAGGTCCAGGGGGCCCACGAGATAGGGGGCGCGCCCTATAGGGGGGGCGCCCCCTGTCTCGTGGACAGGGTGTGGGCCCCCTGGTGTATTTCTTTAGCCCAGGAATTCTTATTAATTCCAAAAAGTGACTCCGTGGATTTTCAGGACATTCCGAGAACTTTTCTTTTCTACACATAAAACAACATCATGGCAGTTCTGCTGAAAACAGCGTCAGCCCGGGTTAGTTTCATTCGAATCATGCAAGTTAGAGTCCAAAACAAGGGCAAAAGTGTTTGGAAAAGTAGATACGTTGGAGACGTATCAACTACTCCCTCTGTTCCTAAATACTCCCTCCATTTTTATTTAGTCCGCGTATTAGCTTTGGTAAAAGTCAAGCTTTATAAACTTTGACCAAGTTTATATAAAAATATTAACATAAGCAATAACAAATCAATACAATTAGATTTATTATTGAATGTACTTTCACATTATATAGGTTTGTCATGATAAATGTTTGTATTATTTTTTTATAAACTTGGTCGAACTTTATGAAATTTGACTTCAGTCAACTCAAATATGCAGAGTAAATAAAAATTAAGGGAGTATTTGCCTTTCTAGAGATTTCAACAAGTGACTACACCCAAAATGACTACATACAGAGCAAAATGAGTGAATCTACACCGTAAATAAATACGTAGTTCCTCGTTCTCCTCTCCGCCTTGGTCGGAGTGCATAATATTGACTATAGTACTACTGACTAGTCTATTTTTGACACGCATTCATGTTGATACGGTTTGAATGCCAACGAGGCAGAGGGTAGTGGTTCCCAAAACGTTGAACGGTCAATGATGCCTCTACATTCAATTAGCATGCATAGGTAAGTAATTGGAGAAGCAGAATGGAGCCAGCACGATGTGAATGCAACGTAGTTTGGACTCTCATAAAGGCGCCCCACCACTCCAATCCATCTACTCCTAGTCTCTGCGCAACACTGCTCACTCCCATCCAAGACCAAGACCAAGTGACCAGAAGCCACAAGAACCCATGGCGTCGATGGACGCGAGAGGCAGTCGGCTGTGCCGGATCGTCCAAGACGCCGCCTAATCCGTCTCCAATGTATCTATAATTTTGATTGTTCCATGCTATTATATTATCTGTTTTGGATGTTTTATATGCATTAATATGCTATATTATATTATTTTTGGCACTAACCTATTAACCTAGAGCCCAATGCTAGTTTTTGTTTTTCCTTGTTTTTGAGCTTTGCATAGAAGGAATACCAAACGGAATAAAACCTTTTCCATGATTTTTCTTGGACCAGAAGACACCTAGGAGACTTGGAGAACAAGTCGGAAGAGCCACGAGGAGGCCACAAGGGGGGAGGGCACGCCCAGGGGGGTAGGGCGCGTGCCCCTGCCTAGTGTCCCCCCTGACTCCACCGACCTACTTCTTCGTCCTATATATTCCCAAATATCTCCAAACCACCAGAATCAACCAGTAAAACACTTTTCCACCACCGCAACCTTCTGTACCTGTGAGATCCCATCTAGGGGCCTTTTCCAGCATCCTACCGGAGGGCGATTCGATCACTGAAGGCTTCTACATCAACTCTATTGCCCTTTCGATGAAGCATGAGTAGTTTACCTCAGACCTACGGGTCCATAGCTAGTAGCTAGATGGCTTCTTCTCTCTCTTTGATTCTCAATACCATGTTCTCCTCAATGTTCTTGGAGATCTATCCGAGTAATCTTCTTTTGTGGTGTGTTTGTCGAGATCCGATGAATTATGGATTTATGATCAGCTTATCTATGAATATTATTTGAATCTTCTCTGAATTCTTATATGCATGATTTGATATATTTGTAATTCTCTTCGAACTATCGGTTTAGTTTGGCCAACTAGATTGGTTTTTCTTGCAATGGGAGAAGTGCTTAGCTTTGGGTTCAATCTTGCGGTGCCCTTTCCCAGTGACAGTAGGGGCAGCAAGGCACGTATTGTATTGTTGCCATTGAGGATAAAAGATGGGTTTTACATCATAGTGCTTGAGTTTATTCCTTTACATCATATCATCTTACTTAATGCGTTACACTATTCTGCATGAACTTAATACTCTAGATGCAGGCAGGAGTCGGTCGATGTGTGGAGTAATAGTATTTGATCCAGAATCATTTTGGTCTACTTGACACGGACATGATGCCTATATTTCATAATCATTGCCTTAGATATCGTCATAACTTTGTGCTTTTCTATCAATTGATCGACAGTAATTTGTTCACCCACTGTAATATTTGCTATCTTGAGAGAAGCCACTAGTGAAACCTATGGCCCCGGGTCTATTTTCCATCATATAAGTTTCAGATCTACTATTTTGCAATATTTTACTTTCCAACCTATAAACCAAAAATACCAAAAATATTTACTTTATCTTTTGTTAGTTTCATCTATCTCTATCAGATCTCACTTTTGCAAGTAACCATGAAGGGATTGACAACCCCTTTATTGCGTTGGGTGCAAGTTGTTTGATTGTTTGTGCATGTCTTGGTGATTTGTGCGTTGTCTCCTAGTGGATTGATACCTTGGTTCTCTAACTGAGGGAAATACTTATCTCTACTTTGCTGCATCACCCTTCCTCTTCAAGGGAAAAACCAACGCAAGCTCATGAAGTAGCAGGAAGGATTTCTAGCATCGTTGCAGGGGAGATCTACGCCAAGTCAAGACATACCAAGTACCCATCATAAAACTCTCATCTTTTGCATTTCGTTATTTGCCATTTGCCTCTCATTTTCCTCTCCCCCACTTCTAAAACGATTTTTGAAAAGATTCATCTTTTTCTTCGCCCCTCTTTCGTTCGTCTTTTCGGTTGCTTTTTGTTTGCTCATGCGCTAGTTCGCTTGTCTTTCTTTCATGGCTAGTCCTTGCATTATTGTTAGCACTCTCGATAATGAGGTTCTTAATTTTAAACAAAGGGAGGGAGAACATTTAAAAGATGCTTGGTATAGAATTTGCAATGCTCATAATAGATCTACTCGAAAGCAATCTACTATCGTTCTCCTTCGCAATTTTTATGTGGGTGTTACTCCTTGGAATAGATATGTTCTAGATGCTATTACCGGAGGGAATTTTTTTGGGGAGCCATACTTTTGATTCTTACAATGCTATGATAGATTTGATAGGCCCACCACCTCTTTTGACCAACGGAACTGCTTTAACCTTGGAACATGTGATGCAAAGGCTTGATATTATTGAGAGTAAAATTGCTATCATAGAGTTGATTGAAAATTTGGATAAAAATATTCATAATCAGATTACTCAATATGGATCTAAGGTAGGAGTTACTTTAAAGAATCTTAGAGAAAAGGAACCTATAGTTCATGAAAAGATGGATCAAGATTCTACTAGAATTGGCAAACTAGAGTACATTATTACCAACTTGGGTTCTGCTTTTTCCTTTGTTAAAAATACTCCAAAATCTTTCTCCTACTAAGACTGCCAAGTTTATTTACATTCCTAAGAATAAGGGTGAATCTTCTAGTAAGGAAAATGAAGATCTCAAAACAATAGTGTTCACCCCAATTTTCACGATGTTATAAAGGAACCTTTTCCATGAATGAATTTATTGATTTCTTGCCTAGGAGTTTGATCATTGATAAAACCAAAGAATCTCCTAAGGATTATAAGTGTGAAATTGGAGAATTGCGTACCAAAGATGACAATACCTAGATCTATTTGTGTTTTTATGCCTAGCTAAGGGCGTTAAACAATAGCGCTTGTTGGGAGGCAACCCAATTTTATTTTTGCTCTTTGCTTTTATCTCCTATTTTGCTTTGAATAATTCATCTAGCCTATGGTTAGATGTGGTTTTCTGTTAGTTAATGTTTGTGCCAAGTAAGACCTTTGGGATGGCTTACGGTGATAGTTGTTTTGATCTTGCTGGAAAATGGAAACTTTTGCACCAAGGAAAATTATTTTCATAATTCACAGAAGCGTGCTTTTAATCTGATGCTTTTTGCACAAGATTGGTACACAAATTCCCAGGTTGTCCTAATTTTTCAGAATTTTTGGAGTTATAGAAGTATTCTCCATATTGCTACAGATTGTTCTGTTTTTGACAGATTCTGTTTTCTATGTGTTGTTTGCTTATTTTGATGAATCCATGGGTAGTATCGGGGGGTACCATGGAAAAGTTGGAATATAGTAGATATTACACCAATATAAATAAATAATGAGTTCATAACAGTACCAAAAGTGGTGATTTTTTTTCTTATACTAACGGAGCTTATGAGATTTTCTGTTGAGTTTTGTGTTGTGAAGTTTTCATGTTTTGGGTAAGGATTTGATGGACTATGAAATAAGGAGTGGCAAGAGCCTAAGCTTGGGGATGCCCAAGGCACCCCAAGGTAATATTCAAGGACAACCAAGAGCCTAAGCTTGGGGATGCCCTGGAAGGCATCCCCTCTTTCGTCTATTGGTAACTTTACTTGAGGCTATATTTTTATTCACCACATGATATGTGTTTTGCTTGGAGCGTCTTGTATGATATGAGTCTTTGCTTTTTAGTTTGCCACAATCATCCTTGCTATACACACCTTTTGAGAGGGACATGCATGAATCATGATTTATTAGAATACTCTATGTGCTTCACTTATATCTTTTGAGATAGGCAATATTGCTCTAGTGCTTCACTTATATCTTTTTAAAGCACGGCGGTGGTTTTATTTTATAGAAATTGTTGAACTCCCATGCTTCACTTATATTATTTTGAGAGTCTTTTTAAACAGCATGGTAATTTGCTTTGGTTATAAAATTAGTCCTAATATGATAGGCATCCAACAGGGATATAATAAAACTTTCATATAAAGTGCATTGAATACTATGAGAAGTTTGATTCCTTATGATTGTTTTGAGATATAAAGGTTGTGATATTAGAGTCATGCTAGTGAGTAATTGTGAAATGGAGAAATACTTGTGTTGAGGTTTGTGATTCCTGTAGCATGCATGTATGGTGAACCGTCATGTAACGAAGTTGGAGCATGTGATATTTATTGATTGTCTTCCTTATGAGTTGTGGTCAGGGACGAGCGATGGTCTTTTCCTACCAATCTATCCCCCTAGGAGCATGCGCGTAGTACTTTGTTTTGAGGACTAATAGATTTTTGCAATAAGTATGTGAGTTCTTTATGACTAATGTTGAGTCCATGGATTATATGCACTCTCACCCTTCCACCATTGCTACCCTCTCTAGTACCACGCAACTTTCACCGGTACCATACACCCACCATATACCTTCCTAAAAACAGCCACCATACCTACCTATTATGGAATTTTCATAGCCATTCCGAGATATATTTCCATGCAACTTTCCACCATTCCGTTTATTATGGCACGCTTCATCATTGTCATATTGCTTTGCATGATCATGTAGTTGAAATTGTATGTGTGGCAAAGCCACCTTTCATAATTCTTTCATACATGTCACTCTTGAGTCATTGCACATCCCGGTACACCGCCGGAGGCATTCATATAGAGTCATATATTTTTTTCTAAGTATCGAGTTGTAAGTAAATAGAACTATGATGATCATCATTATTAGAGCATTGTCCCATGTGAGGAAATAAAAAAAGGAGAGGCCAAAGAAGCGAAACAAAAAAAGAAAATGAGAGAAAAAGAGAGAAGGGCAATGTTACTATCCTTTTTTCACACTTGTGCTTCAAAGTAGCACCATGATGTTCATGATAGAGAGTGTCCTATTTTGTCACTTTCATATACTAGTGGAAAATTTTCATTATAGAGCTTGGCTTGTATATTCCAACGATGGGCTTCCTCAAATCACCCTAGGTCTTCATGAGCAAGCAAGCTGGATGCACGCCTACTTAGTTTTTATTTTTGAGCTTTCATAAACTTATAGCTCTAGTGCATCTGTTGCATGACAATTCCTACTCACTCACATTGATATCTATTCATGGGCATCTCCATAGCCCGTTGATATGCCTAGTTGATGTGAGACTATCTCCCTCCTTTTGTCTTCTCCACAACCACCATATTCTATTCCACCTATAGTGCTATGTCCATGGCTCACCCTCATGTATTGCGTGAAAGTTGAAAAGGTTTGAGAACACCAAAAGTATGAAACAATTGCTTGGCTTGTCATTGGGGTTGTGCATGATTTGAATATTTTGTGTGATGAAGATGGGGCATAGCGAGACTATATGATTTTGTAGGGATAACTTTCTTTGGCCATGTTATTTTGAGAAGACATAATTCCCTTGTTAGTATGCTTGAAGTATTATTGTCTTTATGTCAATATTAAACTTTTGTTTTGAATCTTATGGATCTGAACATTCATGCCACAATAAAGAAAAAAATACATGGATAAATATGTTAGGTAGCATTCCATATCAACAATTCTGTTTTTATCATTTACCTACTCGAGGACGAGCAGGAATTAAGCTTGGGGATGCTTGATATGTCTCCAACATATCTATAATTTTTTATTGTTCCATGCTATTATATTATCTATTTTGGATGTTTTATATGCATTAATATGCTATTTTATATTATTTTTGGGACTAACCTATTGACCTAGAGCCCAGTGCCACTTTCTATTTTCTCCTTGTTTTTGAGCTTCATGGAGAAGGAATACCAAACGGAATCCAAACAAAATAAAACCTTTGCGATGATTTTTCTTGGACCAGAAGACACCCAAGAGACTTGGAGATCAAGTCAGAAGAGCCACAAGGCAGCCACAAGGGGGGCGGGCGCGTCCCCCTGCCTTGTGGGACCCCGTGACTTCAGCGACCCACTTCTTTGTCCTATATATTCCCAAATATGCCCAAACCACCAGAAGCATCCATGAAAACACTTTTCCACTGCCACAACCTTCTGTACCCGTGAGATCCCATCTAGGGGCCTTTTTCGGCATCTTGCCGGAGGGGGAGTCGATCATGGAGGGCTTCTACAGCAACTCTATTGCCCTTCCGATGAAGCATGAGTAGTTTACCTCAGACCTACGGGTCCATAGCTAGTAGCTAGATGGCTTCTTCTCTCTCTTTGATTCTCAATACCATGTTCTCCTTAATGTTCTTGGAGATCTATCCAATGTAATCTTCTTTTGCGGTGTGTTTGTCGAGATCCGATGAATTGTGGATTTATGATCAGCTTATCTATGAATATTATTTGAATCTTCTCTAAACTTATATGCATGATTTGATATCTTTGTAATTCTCTTTGAACTATCGGTTTAGTTTGGCCAACTAGATTGGTTTTTCTTGCAATGGGAGAAGTGCTTAGCTTTGGGTTCAATCTTGCGGTGTCCTTTCCCAGTGACAGTAGGGGCAGCAAGGCATGTATTGTATTGTTCCCATCGAGGATAAAAATATGGTTTTTACATCATAATGCTTAAGTTTATTCCTCTACATCATGTCATCTTACTTAATGCGTTACTCTGTTCTTCATGAACTTAATACTCTAGATGCAGGCAGGAGTCGGTCGATGTGTGGAGTAATAGTAGTAGATGCAGAATCATTTCGGTCTACTTGACATGGATATGATGCCTATATTTCATAATAATTGCCTTATATATCATCATAACTTTGCGCTTTTCTATCAATTACTCGACAGTAATTTGTTCACCCACCATATTATTTGTTATCTTGAGAGAAGCCACTGGTGAAACCTATCGCCCCTGGGTCTATTTTCCATCACATAAGTTTCTGATCTACTAATTTGCAATCTTTTACTTTCCGACCTATAAACCAAAAATACCAAAAATATTTACTTTATCATTTGTTTAGTTTCATCTATCTCGATCAGATCTCACTTTTGCAAGTAACTATGAAGGGATTAACAACCCCTTTATCGCGTTGGGTGCAAGTTGTTTGATTGTTTGTGCATGTCTTGGTGATTTGTGCGTTGTCTCCTACTGGATTGATACCTTGGTTCTCTAACTAAGGGAAATACTTATCTCTACTTTGCTCCATCACCCTTTTCTCTTCAAGGGAAAAAAGAACGCAAGCTCAAGAAGTAGCACCGTCCTGCGGACTCGCATCGCACAGTGTTTACCGACGGTGCTGGTGATCGTCGGCGTCATAGCCCTCGTCGATGCCGGCTTCGCCTCTCTCATGTGCCAGATGATGGTCAACTCCATCCGCAAGTTCGCCACTGTTAAAAAGCGCGCGGACGACCTTGCCGTACTACTCCAGCCCGCGCGCCCTGGCTCCTCGTTGCCTGCCACCCTCATCTGCCTCCAAGGTGACAAACTCTTTGAGGCACTGGTGGCCCTGCAGTTGCCGGAGGTCATGATAAAGAATGTGCACCTCGAGGCCACGCTCTCCGTGGAGCGCCTCGCCATGCAAGAAACTATCAACCTGCACATCCACGTCTATGAAGAAATCATCTACATAGGCCACTACAAGGCCAGCGAGGATAGAAAGACGTTGGCCTTCTTCCAGCGGCTGGAATCTTTGGACGCCATTGTTTATAAGAACGTCGACTTGGCCATGAAAGCCGCTACTACTTAGCCATCATTCGGTGGGCCGGCACCCTAAGTCGAGGAGGTGGACGTCATTGATAGATGCATCTTTCTTCTTGCCTCCTGTAACCAGCACTGCATCGCCTTGTGGCCTTAATGTTTTATTAGTGTATGGAAATTTTATTCCAATTGTAAATGACATGTGTGATTCCTTGCTCTTATTTGGCGTTAATTATATGTAGTATCATTGTCTTCGACCTAGTGTACTACCTAGGTCCTGTTTTATTAGTCCCTTTTGTAATTTGTGCTAAATTTTGACCAAAGATTTAACTGACAAAATGTTAGTGCATGTCAACAAAAACTATATCATTCCATTTGTATTTGAACATAGTTTTTAATGATATAATTTTGGTGACATGCATGAACCTTTTGTTAGTCAAATTTATGGTCAAAATTTGGCACAGATTACGAGGGGGCAATAAACAAGGACAAAGGTAGACTGGTCCATCACCATCGTGTTTTGTGTCTAATTTTGATTTCAGCGACCCAACCTACATGGAGGGAGTGTTGTATATATTGGCGACAACCAAACTTATATATTCGAAACTGAGCGTTACTACAAGTCACGAGTTCAAAACGAGAAAGTGGAACAAGTCAACATGCCTGTGCCGTTCGTGTCGCACCCCCAAACGGCCGCGGTGCACAATGTAGTAAATGGCTAGTCTCTTCTTGTTGGGTAACGTAGCATGCAATTTCAAAAAAATTCCTACGCTCACGCAAGATCTATCTAGGAGATGCATAGCAACGAGGGGGAGAGTGTGTCTACGTACCCTCGTAGACCGTAAGCAGAAGCGTTTCACAACGCGCTTGATGTAGTCGAACTTTCTTCGTGATCCACCAATCGAGTACCGAACATACGACACCTCCGAGTTCTACACACGTTCAGCTCGGTGACGTCCCCCGTCTTCTTAATCCAGAGGTAGTAGATGAGTTCCGTCAGCACGACGGCGTGGTGATGGTGACGGTGAAGTGATCTCCGCAGGCCTTCGCCTAAGCACTATGAAGTTATGACCGGAGGCGTAAACTATGGAGGAGGGCGCCGTACACGGCTAACATAATGTCTTTTTGTGTGCTAGGGGGCGCCCCTCCACATATATATAGGTGGGAGGAAAGGGGAGAGGCCAGGAGGCGCCCCACGTAGGACCGAATCCTACTTGGGTTCCTCCTAGGATGCCCCCCTTCCTTATTTACCGGAAGGGGAAGGAAAGAGGACGGAGGAGGGAAGGAAGGGGGAGGCTGAATCCCCCCTTTCCTTCTCCCTTCCCCTCTTTCCTTCTCCTTTGGTTCGGCCCATATGGGGGCGCACCAGCCCCTGGTGGCTGGTGCATTTCTCCTCTTGGCCCATTAGGCCCATATCTTTTGTTGGGGGTGCCCGGAACCCCTTTCGGTGACCTGATATGTACATGGTACCCTTCGGAACACTCCGGTGTCCGAATACCATCATTCTATATATCAATATTTACCTCTCGACCATTTCGAGACTCCTCGTCATGTCTGTGATCACATCCGGGACTCCGAACAACATTCGGTCACCAAATCATATAACTCATATATTACTATATCGTCAACGAATGTTAAGCGTACGGACCCTGCGGGTTCGAGAACTATGTAGACATGACCGAGACATCTCTCCGGTCAATAACCAATAGCAGAACCTGGATGCTCATATTGGCTCCCACATATCCTACAAAGATCTTTATTGGTTGAACCATTATGACAACATACGTGATTCCCTTTATCCATCGGTATGTTACTTGCCCGAGATTCAATCATCGGTATCTTCATACCTAGTTCAATCTCGTTACCGGCAAGTATCTTTACTCATTTCGTAATACATCATCCTGCAACTAACTCATTAGTCACTTTCCCTACAAGGCTTCTTATGATGTGTATTACCGAGAGGGCCCGAGATACGTCTCAGATACTCGAAGTAACAAATCCTAATCTCGATCTATGCCAACTCAACAAAAACCTTCGGAGATACCTATAGAGCATCTTTATAATCAACCAGTTATGTTGTGACATTTGATAGCACACAAGGCATTCCTCTGGTATCCGAGAGTTGCATAATCTCATAGTCAAAGGAATATGTATTTGACATGAAGAGAGCAATAGCAATAAAACTGAACGATCAATATGCTAAGCTAATGGATGGGTCTTTTCGATCACATCATTCTCCTAATGATGTGATCCTGTTATCAAATAACTCATGTCCATGGTTAGGAAACCTTAACCATCTTGGATCAATGAGCTAGTCAAGTAGAGGCTCACTAGGGACATAGTGTTTCCCTATGTATTCGCACATGTATTTAGGTTTCCGATCAATACAATTCTAGCATGAATAATAAAAATTTATCATGAATAAGGAAATATAAACTAACAACTTTATTATTTCCTCTAGGGGATATTTCCTTCAGTCGCCCACTTGCATGAGAGTCAATAATCTAGATTACATTGTAATGATTCTAACACCCATGGAGTCTTGGTGTTGATCATGTTTTGCTCATGGAAGAGGCTTAGTTAACAGGTCTGCTACATTCAGATCTGTATGTATTTTGCAAATCTCTGTGTCTCCCTCCTTGACTTGATCATGGATGGAGTTCAAGAATCTATTGATGTGTTTGGTTCTTTTGTGAAATATGGATTCCTTCGTGATGACCCACAAGTATATGGGGTCAATTGTAGCCTTTTCTATAAGTAAGAGTGTCGAACCCAACGAGGAGCAGAAGGAAATGACAAGCGATTTTCAGTAAGGTAATGTCTGCAAGTGCTGAAATTGTAAGTAACATATTAGTTTAATAGCAAGATAATTTGTAACGAGCAAGTAACAATAGTAGTAAAAAAGTGCAGCAAGGTAGCCCAATCCTTTTGAGGCAAAGGACAGGCCAAAACGGTCTCTTATGATAAGCAAAGTATTCTTGAGGGTACACGGGAATTGTACTTGCCTGGTTGTCATGCTTGCAGCAACCTGGGACTGGTAATTGCCTTATGCTCATAAAAACTTCAACCAGTGTAGCCCCCAAGGGCCGGGTCATTATGCAATAATGAGCTGGGACTTTTGTAAATATGATCATGTAGACTTGAGCAGCAACGTGTAGCCCCCAAGGGCCGGCTTAGTAAGATAATATTGAGCTGGGACTTTGTATATAATTCATTGATAATAACATCATATGATGTAATCTCCGTCATGGGGCCTGAACCCACGTCCATAAGGTTAAGAGGTTTGTACTCTACCAACTGAGCAGTGGATCTTTCAATATAATGGACTGAGGCTTGTGTACCTTGAATTTTTGGTAAGAGCAAATGGCAGCCCCCAAGGGCCGGCTCACTACAATGGGATGAGTCAGGTCTTCAGTAAGTTGATCAAAAAATGACTTTACATTAGCCCCCAAGTGCCATGGTGCATGCTGGAAGTGACATGGGACTTGCATATTTCATATAATCTCAATCTGAATAATGTAGCCCCCAAGTGCCGGGTCGTAAGCATGCAGCGACTCGGGACTATTCCTTCCATTGTAGAATAAATCATATCCATTGGTAAAATAATAGCCATTGCGCCAAACCGACTTAGAATACCTTATCTGCTGACAAGTAAATCCGGAGTTTAAATACCCGATGGCTCTTGGCCGATGGCGATTTAATATGCCTCCATTGTAAGCCGGAATTTTTATAACCTAACGGCTTATAGCCTTTGAGAAAATCCAAAATGGATAATCATTTTGAAGCATCAATTTTAATGATGAGCTTGGACTTAAGCATTTATATAAGTCATACTTCTGCAAATCCTGCACAGAGTATAAACAACATATGCCCTGGCAACTTAACGTCAAAAGTCAGGGCGGGTAACAACCCAAACATAATATAGTCTTTATGCAAGTATGAAAAAGACTAGAATTAAGGTCATTCAAGCCTAAACATACTGGCGATTTAACGTCAAAAGCCAGGGCGGGTTATCAAACCTCACATATTTATATAATCATGAAAACATACCTGTAGAAATTGGCTCATACTGTCGGCTTACATCGCCGTATCCAATAAGGGCAATAATCCAATGATTGATAAGCGCATGATTCCAATGGCGCAATCCAAAATATACCGGCGACTTAAAGTCCATAGCCAGGGCCGGTTTAAACATAATCATGTATAAACAATATCATACCCGTGATATAGAATTGTACTGCCGGTTTATGTGACCTGTGCAGTAAGGGTGATAACCCAATCCTTAGAAGCCAACACTTCCAAATGTATGATGATTGTCATATGCTAGAGACTTATCGTCCAAAGCCAAGCCGGGTTAAATAGAAACCACTTTTAAACTCAGATCTGAACAAAAAGTCTCAAAAAACCAAAGATTGTTTTCAAAAACTTAAACCAAAGAAAACATCGAGGCTTCTGATTCGAATACGATCAGTAAACCGTCCCAAAGGGGTTAAGCTGGGATTCGAATATGATCATGTAGCCCCTAGTGGCTTCTGCGTTGCGCCGATCAAGAGGGTACCGACAGCTATGTTCTCTTTGGTTCGAATACGACCTACGTTTGAATAGGAAGCCCCCAAATGACCTTGCGAGTTTTTTAACGACTCTGATTCGAATACGATCAAAGTCGGACCCAAACGGGGTTAAGCTATGATTCGAATACGGTCAAGAAGCCTCCTAATGGGTTTGGCATTGCGCCGATCAAGAGGGTACCGACAGCTATGTTCTCTTTGGTTCGAATACGACCTATGTTTGAACAGGAAGCCCCCAAGTGACCATGTAATTTTTGGCATTGTGCCGATCCAGAGGGTACCAACAGCTATGCTCGATGAGCAGGAAGTCCCCAAGTGACAATAATAAGATAAGACATAAGGCAGGATACCCATGTTTGAACCGCGCATCATTGTAGCAAGTTCTCTTTGGCAACCTTTAACTTTTTGAAAGAGATAAATTCTTCTTGAACCGGGATTTTAAACCGGATATTGAGAGCTTCAAAGCTTTGTGAGGGACAATTTCCTCTTAAACCGGATTTTGAACCGGATATTGAGAGCTTCAGTGCTGTGTGGGCGTTGTGTGGCATTGATAGCGCGATGTGAATCCACAGAATGTTGAGGTGACTGCGGTGGGTTATAAATGATCCCGTATGAGCCGTGTCAGCAACTCGGCCAATGGTTCCTTCCAAGTGGCTATTTGAAGTTAACCAAACTGTAGTGACGGCGACTTGTGCGCATGCCCATTGAGCCATCCAGTGCAGACGGCGAATGATAATATATGATAATTTGCCTCCAATTTGTTGGAAGAAAACCGGGCTACCCAAGTAGTGACTTGCTATACTCAATAAACAGCTCATGCAGACAGGTGCGGCCCGGTGTGTTGATGTAAACCAGGTCACGAGAGACGGACGATAAAGACGACCGCAACATCTGAGGCGACACGGATAGATGAACCGGCCGTGGCGTTGTAAGCTGGTGCAGACGGGCAAGTTGTCCTCCTCGTTGTAAGCCGGCATGGTCGCGAGAAACGGCCACGGCGTTGTAAGCCGGCGCGGTCGCGAGAGACGGCCACGGCGTTGTAAGCCGGCGCGGCCACGAGAGACGGCCACGGCGTTGTAAGCCGGTGTGGGAGTCCGTTGGGTAACGACGACCACCTGTGCCAAGAGATGTTGGCATGCCTCCATCTCCACAGTATAATATCACTTTTTGTCATAAATAATTGCGCTACATAAAAATGTTGCAAGCCAGAGTAATTGTTCTTTGACCAAAAGCAATATATAATATAAAAATATATCGGACGGATTTCACCTGATACGCCAGGCCAGTAATTATCCACCGCAGAGTTAATAATCACCATGGTGAAGCTGAAATCAATCACGGGTGAGCCGGCTGCGGCGTTGTAAGCCAGCGCGGACGAGCGAGTTAATCGCAAGTGCGGTAAGTCGCGTGGACGGGAGAATCGGCCGCAGGGGTGGATAGGTAAGTTGTCTGTCACATTGTAAGCCGGTGCAGACGTGTGAGCCGGCCGCGAGGGAGGACGGGCGAGTTGTCCGTGGCGTTGTAAGGTGGCGCGGATGCGCGAGTCGATTGGCGCATTGATGTAGACCGGGCCGCAGGGGCAGCGGCTTACACGCATGTCTGTGAAGTTGTGGGCCATAGACGAACGCCAATAAAAATGATACTTGTGCATGCTCCATATCCACGGTATATCAACACTTTTTTAATGAATAATTTACCTGCGTATAACAATAATATAGGGCAAAGTGGTGTTTTCACAAAAAATTAACAAGTACTGATAAAAAGTAAACTGGATGGATATCACCTATTTTTTCGGGGCGGTAGATAATCGTCATAAGGTGCCGATCAAGGTGGCTCAACATGGACCACCCGGGTCATCATTTTTTAACCCGACCAATTGGCATTTCTTTTCTATGTGAATATGATTGCTCACGAGTACCATGCCAGGTTAAACTCCCTTTCTTTTCTTTACTTCCTTTTTCGCATAGCAAGTATTGTTCTCTGTATCCACTGAAAATCAACAAGCAACACCCGGCAACGGGGCGCGGGGCGTGCGAGAGGACCGGGGTCAAGGCACCCTCGAACCTAACCGGTGAGAAAACAACTCACTAGGACGGTGGCTCGATGGAGTCCAACTTAGTGTGAGGTTGCGGGGTGGCGTGAAGCCGTAGGGGCAGCAGCCCGGGTCGACGCGTGGTGGCGTCGCGGGTTACTCGGTCGGCTCAAGGCCAAGGCCAAGGCGAGGATGCACCAGCGACTCAGCGGCTCTGGGCCAACCCTGGCAGAGGTGGCAAGGCAGAGCAAAACCGAGCCAGGACGGCTGCATGTGGAGCGGCGGCTCGCGGGAGAAACAGTTCGCAGCTCACAACAAGTCAGGAGTCCATGCATGTACAGCGGTTATATTTCCTTGGAATTTTGCTGGCAAGGAGTAGTAGTTGAGGACTCTCCATGTGGAGGTTCATGGGAATCCATCAGTCAATCCAGCACATTAAATATGCAGCTCATAATTCTTCCTGTGCGTCATTGTCTATAACTGGTTCACCAAGAACTATGCCACGGGTGACGAGCCGGCGGCGACTCTGCAACAAGGGCGGCTCTCAACAGAAGAAGGTGGCAACGATGGCAGCTCGAGGAGTTGGCTCAACGCGCGTCCGCGACGGCAGGGCCGCAGAGGCAACTCGGAGCAGACATAAGGCGGCTTGGAAACAAGGGCACGCGGGCCACCCGGCAGTGAGTACGTGGAGGCGGCGGTTCACAGCGATGAGCAGCGGACACTGGTGCGGTGGCTTGAGGCTGGTACTGCCGCTGTGGAAGAGCGCCAGCGGCTCGGAGTTGGCCACTTGCAGGTGGAGGCGGTCGCAGTTTTAAGAGTCTGTGAAAGCGCGGGCGGCTCAAAGCGAGGCCAGCGTTGGGACGAGCCAGCAGCGGCCTTCGGACGACGACGGCTGATGGAGCGAGGCGGACAACGACCGCAGGCGGGTACGACCAGCGCAAGGTTGAAAACGGCTTGTAGTCGTCGTGTGCCCATGATCAAATCCTCTTCTGTTGGTTTGACTTTCCTCTCGTGCATTGTTGTAGAACTATCTCCTCGTGCTGGTGGATCAATGGATGTATCACTTTCCCCTTCACATCTGGAACTAGTAGTACTAGTCTTCCAAATTAGTATTACCTCCGTCCTGGTTTATAGGTCCCCTTTATAGTTTGTGTCAAATTTTGACTAAAGATTTAACTAATAAAATGTTAATGCATGTCAATAAAAAATATCTTATTGGATTCGTATTTGAACATAGTTTTCAAAAATATAATGTTTGGTGACATGCGTGAACATTTTCTTAGTTTAATCTATGGTCAAATTTTGGCACAAAATACAACGGGGACCAATAAACCCGGACGGAGATAGTAATTCCTTAAAAAACCGTGTAGGAATTCCTTATGAGGTATTACTAGTGCAAAGCACTCATGGGTACTTGCGGGTTGTAGCCGCTGCCTATTGCCGAACGCGGTCGGCGACTTCTGACTTTCTTTTTTAATCAATCGTTGCATCTGGTTTTTCCCTTCTGTATTATCCTTGCCGCAGTTTGAGATGGCCTCGCCGGGCGCAGCGGCGACTGAGGCAGCTTGGGCAGACCGGCCCAGTAGCAGGGGGAGATAGCAGCAGAGGGCGGCTGGATTTTAAACAGCGTCGAGGCGGCCGGCGGCTCAGAACACAACCGAAGACGGACGTTCATGGGTGGCGTTGCAAGCCGGCGGGAATAGCCGAGGGCCGCAAGAGCGAAGTGGTTTGTCTGGCTGTAGCAGAGGAACAGAGGGCCGGTCTGGCAACTCAGGCCAGAGGTGATTCAGAGGCGATTCGCGGAGGTGGAGGCAGGCTGACCCTGGCGATTCGGCGACGGCGGCTAAAGCCAACAGCAGGAACGGATGACCGGTGGAGCAACGGCGGTTTGATGGCGGAATCCTCTTGTGAATCATGGGTATCTCCTTTTTTCTTCTTTCCTTTTTTTTGGTTTGGCCTTTGTTCCTAGCGCCTTGCACAAAGATCGATCTGGCTCAGATTCCTTAATTGTACAGGGAACAACGTCCGGTGACTCAGGCTAGATGCCCGTTTGACTTGATATGCGGAAATTGATCTCCTCTCGGATCCGACTTGCAAAGGCGGCGGCTCGCGGCGCAGCCCTAAACCTTTTGCATAACCTTTAAACCTCACCGATCATAAATCTGATCCGACAAACTTGGAACTGATGCAGATCCTTTCAAACCGATTCTTCTTCATCCGGAAAATTGCGAACTTCTCGATCCCCGGGAGAGATACCTCCAAGAACTCAACACCACCGTGCGCGAGCCCCACGGTGGACACCAACTGTCGTGGAATTGTCACGGCAGATGCCCTAGCGAAAGGACTTAGTCGTGGAGCCATCACAGCTAGGAAGCTTAAAGGGTTAATCGGGATAAAGGACACGAGGTTTATACTGGTTCGTCCCCTTAAGGTGAAGGTAAAAGCCTATGATCCAGTTTTGAGTGGATTGTTTATGTCTCGATAACTAGGGAGCGAATTACTTGACCTAGCTCTCGAGTTGATGTTACTTGTCCTGAACCACCGCCGGGTCATCCCTTTATATACAGAGGTCGATGCCCTGCGGCTCACAGAGTCCTGGCTGGCTCATAAACGGTGTCCGGCTCGGTCTCTTAACTATTCTTGCCTTACAATACAAGTTACACATACATGGTGGTTTATCACTAAGGGCCTTAAGTCGCCTTTGGGCCTTGGGCCCTTAACTAAACCGCCATCTATATCCTGGGTCTTGGGCTTAAAGAATATTTGCAAGTATAACCCGGCCCCTCCTGGGCGGGTCATACCAATAGTTATATCCCCAACATGGAGCATCAACACTACTCCCAATAGGTCTACGGGTTATACGCCTTTCTTCATGATCTACGGAGCTGAGGCGGTTCTCCCTAGCGACATCCGTCATGACTCGCCTCATGTGGCGGCTTATGTTGAAGCAGATAATGAACAGGCGCGTCAGGATGCTCTTGACCTGTTAGATGAACAGCGGGACTTGGCAGCAACTCGTTCGGCGATTTACCAACAGGATTTGCGCCGCTATCACAGCCGCCGAGTTAAGTCCAGAGCCTTTCAGGAAGGTGATTTGGTGCTCCGGCTCATCCAGGATCAAACTGATGCACACATGTTATCCCCACCTTGGGAAGGGCCCGTTGTGGTCAGCAATAACTTGAACAACGGGTCATATTACCTTATCGATGTTTGAGAGCGCAAAGACTCACGTAAGTCGGAGGAGGAGACCCGCCGGCCGTGGAATATCGCTCATCTTCGGCCTTACTACACTTGAGCCATAGGCTCTCCTGATGTACATATTTTGACAATGTATATATTATGATCAATAATAAAGCAGGACCTCTGTCCTTTTTCCTCCCTCAAAGGTAAATTTGTCATTGTCATTATCATTATTATCTCACAAGATCACTTGGGGCCTGATCACATTTGATCTGGCTTAACCCACTTGATCCGGCTTACGATCGTATTCGAATCTAGCCGTTAAAAATTATGATCATTAGGGGGCTTCCTGTTCAAACATAGGTCGTATTCGAACCAAAGAGAACATAGCTGTCAGCACCCTTTTGATTGGCACACTACCGAGCTCACTAGGGGGCTTCTTGATCGTATTCGAATCATAGCTTAACCCCTTTTGGGAACCGACTTTGATCGTATTCGAATCAGAGTCGCTAAAAAACTCTCAAGGTCATTAGGGGGCTTCCTGTTCAAACATAGGTCGTACCCGAACCAAAGAGAACACACTGTCAGTACCCTCTTGATCGGCATAACACCAAATCCACTGGGGTCTACATGATCGTATTCGAATCCTAGCTTAACCCCTTTGGAACGGTTTACTGATCGTATTCGAATCAGCAGCCTTGAAGTTTTTCATATTATATTTTGGTTTAAGTTTTCTTTGGAAGCACCGTTTATTTGACTTGTGACTTTTCTGAGGTTTACAAGTATAAGTATGGTTATTTTTTAACCTGGCTTAATATTGACTGATGAGTCGCCGATATATGAGCATCATTATACCTTTGAAATTTTGGATGTCCGAAGACTGGGTTATCACCCTTACCGACCGGGTCATATGAGCCGGCGGTGCAAATTTAAGAAGTCACAGGTGTAAGATCATAGTTGTGTTTTTTTTAACAAGTTAATCTATGACTCTTTTAAGTTCTTTTTACCCGCCTGGCGGTAAGCCGCCAAGGGATCTTGTAGTCTGTTTTCATATGCAGGACAGTGAAAAAGGTCTAATCAAGCATACGGCAAGTAGATGAAAAGTAACACGGGTGGATATAACACGGCAGCTTAATGACGTTAAGCGTTAAAACGTGCACGATGGCACGGCCAAAATAAAGTTATTTCTACTCTATTACAGGTCTCCCTGAGTCCAAATGATTCACATTGTTTTTTCAGTACATCCCAGGTATGAGCCGGCACGGCAGGTTAGCCTTCATGATTGGCCTGAAGCGTCCGGCTTAGCCCTCTCCACGTTTTCGCCTTGCTCCCTTTCCTGGAAGGTTGACGATGACCAGTCAAAGTTGTTCAAAGCTTCAAATTCAGCTTCAGCATCAACTAGGCTGGCCGGGTCAACTTCAGGGGCGAAGGTGTGCTTATGGAGTGGGGGAATCAGACTAGTCACTTCATAGTGAGGTGTTGGAATTCTCCGGTTCTCTTCATCATAACCCACCTGGTACTTGGTAAGATCCACTTCATTTGCTATCGGAGTAGCCACGAGGCATATCTCCTTTACGCAAGCGGTAAAGTCTACCTCTTCAAAAGAAGTGCCATCTTCCTTCAGGCTTGGATAGCCGGTGTCAATGTCGGTCGGGTCTAATTCTGGTAACCAAGCCTTGGCCCGGACAGTTTCTTCAAGACCTCTACCAGGAGGGTTGGCACTTCATTCGACAGAGCCACCATGGCTAATGCACGTTGAGACCCGGTGTACAGTTGCTCCACCAAAGTGTACACTGCCTTCAGTTTGATCAGCATGTCTTGGTTCAAATTTGAGCTTCTGGGGCCTGCATAAAAACGTGATCAGGTGAGTTAATTCCAGTTTTATGATCAACTAAAGGCTCAAATATTTAAACACTTGCAGGGCGACTTACCAAAGATCGCTGAGGCCATCTGAGAGACATGGCACTTTAAACCGGTTAATTCACCGGTGGCTTCTTCTAGAGCCGCCTCTGCCTTTTCAGCTCGGTTAATCAACGCAATCTTTTCATCAGCCCAGGCTTTCTTTTCAACTTCAAATTCTTTCTTCATTTTTTCTTGTTCAGAAACGCTGGATTTGAACTTGGTGTCGGCCTTTTGGATTTCTGTCTCTTGGGTTTCAATGCGGCTCTTTAGATGAGTCACCTCGGTTTCGAGTTGGCTCATGGTAGCCTATACAAATACAGATTCACAATCAAGCCATTTTTTATGTAATATTAAAGTCCCAGGTCTTTTGCCAGCAACAACACTTGGCACTTGGGGGCTAATGTTTACCGAAGAATTTTATTTTCGGTGGCAGTTCATAAGACGACGATTCATAAGAGTAAGTCCCAAGCATTTTGCAAGCAATAACACTCGGCACTAGGGGGCTAATGCATATTGCTGTTCAAAAATCTGTAAGTATTTTTTATATATTAAGGACCGGCTCAACCATGTTGGTTAAGCCGCCCCTTGGGGACTATAGAGTAAGCCAGACTTCTTATATGATTTATTCATTTACGTTACTAATATCATTAAGTTTGATTCTAAGTCTACAGCATAAACATCATAAGCAGTAGACTTGGGGGCTAGCATAGTAAAGATTAATGAATAAGAGACAGCGGGTTATACCTTGAATTTTTGGTGCATCTGCTTCACCATATCAATCTCGAGGTTTCGACTGCTGTGCACTTGGCTCATGTAGCCAGAAAAGATGTCTCCAATACTCATATGAGCATAGTTTGTAACATCCAGCTTAACCTGGCGGTGGTCCAGAAGTTCTTCATTGGCAGGGCACTTGGCCAGTACAGTCGGTCTTCCCGGCTTAACAAAGCCGGTTCTGGTGATCTCAGCATTAGTATTTTGAGGGTCATCGGTCCTGACCGGGCTAGGGGCTTCTAGATTTTCTGATTCATCGGCGGCTCGTTCAGTGGGCAGGTCAGTAGCGGGACTTGATAAGTCTTGAGCTGGCTCAGATGGCGGCTAATGAGTAGTCGAGTCCGGCACAGCTGTTTCAAGAACCGGCTCTGTCACGACCGTATCTTCAGCTGGCTTGTTTTTCCTAACCCGTTTGCTGGGCTTGGCTTGCCCACTGCGTCAAAATAAAGGTTAAGTACAAATGCAAGGGATTGAAGTAAATACAAGCTAAGCAGATTATCATACCCTGGTGTAGTCTTGAAAGCCAGCAGGTTGGACTGCAGTGAGTCTCCGAAGGAAGGGGAAGTGTCTTGGTAATCCGAGTTAAAAGAATTGAGCTGTTGACGAATGAGACCTGCCAAGGGATAAAAGATATTTAAAATAGAAGTGACCTCATTCCGGCGCTTCCTTGGGGTGTTTGGTAAGCCAGAGGAGAGCTCCGCATCCTTGCTGGTGCGGGGCTGCCTCCGACTCTCGTGAATTTGCCGCTTCAAAAGAAATTGAGGATCGTGATGAGCTAAAGGATGAGAAAACCTTACTTTCTGGGTCACTCTGTGGATTTTTCGTCTTGGCAAAGGCTCGGAGTCGGAGGAAAGGATAGTTACCTCATTAGCCTTGTTACGGCTCGCTCCTGTGTCCTCCTGCTGATAATTAGTGTCAATAAGATGGTTAAAATATTAGCCAAGGGAGTCAAGGGCTACCTCCGACTCAGAAGAGTCTGCTAGCCGAAGCAAGTCAGAGGCGGTGGCTTTCTTGCCCTTCTTTTTGGCAGCTTCTTTTCTGGCGTCTTTCTTCTCTTCCCTAGCTTTCTTGGCAGCTTCATGGTCATATTTGACCTTCCAGAATTTATCACCCGCCTGCAAGGATTAGCATATGCATGAGTATGGGCGAAACATTGAAGAATTAAAGTAGTTATTTCACACGGGCAGTTTACCTTTGGGGCCGGGTTAGCTTTGCAGAAGGGGCTTAAGCCCACCTTACCACAGTCCGCCAGGCTTTTCTTCAAAAGAGACTTGGTCATATCATCAATGACATCTCCAGGAAAGTCATCAGGACTGTGACGCAGAGGATCATTCTTTGCGCCAGTGTAATCGCACATCAAGCCGGGGCGGCGGCTCAACGGAATGACCCGCCAGGGGAGCCAAACCCGGACCAGGTCGATGCCTGTCAACCCGTTCCCCAGAAGAGCCTTCATCTTGTCCAAAGTGGGGGCAAGTGATTTACGTTCGGCGGCTGTAATCTTGTCAGGCAGATGATGGTTGGGCCCAAGACGAAGAGCACGAAAGCTGGGCAGAGGGTTTTCACCGGCCAGAGAGGTATATTTGCAGTAAAACCACGTCATATTCCAATCTTTGGGGTGGCTTGGCGGGTTGGCATAAGGAAAGATCACATCCCTACGGCGCTGGATTGAGACACCGCCAAGTTCCAAGCTCTGGCCGCTAGCACATTCATTCTGGCGGTTCAAATAAAACAGTTCTATGAAAAGCAGAAGGTTGGGTGCTTCTCCAAGGTATACTTCACTGAATTGGAAGTTGCAGATATTAGACACGAAATTGGGTCCGATGTCTTGTGGGTGAAGATCAAAGAAATTCATCACGTCTCTAAAGAATTTCGAGCCAGGAGGAGTGAAACCCCGGTTCATATGATCTGTGAAAACAACAACCTCTCCATCTTTGGGTTGAGGAAATTCCTCCTCCGGGTCAGGAGCAGGATAAGGCATGACTTCTTTTTTCGGCAGATAGCCGGTCTTCACAAAGTCATCCAAGGTGCTGTCAGTGACAATGGATTTAACCCAGTTGCAGGAAGTAGGTGCCTTTGGTGTCATTCTGATTGAAAGCCTAAGACAAAGTAAAAGTGCCGGTTCAAATTTAAGTCAGGCAGGAAAAAATATTACTGTGCATATTCAAGATGGCGACTTACGAGGGGGCCTAATGGTATAAGGATAATTATGTCATGGTTGTTTAAGCCGCCATAGGCTCTATAAGGCGTCAAGACTATTTAAACCGCCAAGGGTGGTTTAAATTATAAATTGACCATTGCCTCTTTTAAACTGGTGATCAGAGTCGCCATGGCTAGATGAGTCTAACAAGTGTGGATTTTTGCCTATGTGTTGAATAAATATATTTCACAAACTATAGCTATTATTTTGGATCAAACAGACGTTTAGAAAAGAAAAATTTCTAGACCTAAAAACATAGTACAGAGAAGTTCATGCGTTCTACGGATATTCTTTACAAAGAGAGAAGATCTGCTAGCACCTAAAATGGATGTGGAACAGCTAACGCACAAGATCTATGCTACTGTTGGATCAAAGAAACCACGACAGAAGCAAGTACGAAGAACTGGGGTGAACAGAGAACTGTACAGATGAACTCGCTAACCCTAGCATGGATCTATGGTACGGAAAGGGGAAAACTTACTGCGATGGATCTACTGCGGAGGGGCGCTGCTGTTTTCTGGTCAAGATCGGGTTAATGCAGCGGCCAAAGTCGATGGAGACGAGATGCGCTGCGGCGGTGGCGGTGGAGCTCCAGTGGCAGATGGGGGCGAGAGGAATAAGAAGCGAATGGAAGAATGAGGAATACCTAGTCGGGTCTATTTATAAGGAAGGGCCACTAAAAGAGCGCGAAAAATGAGGGGGCCGAAAATATGAGTTATCCAACTACAAGGATGCCTCGATTTTTGGGATGGCCATCAAGACAAAGATCTATTGGAATGCATTGGATAAAACATGCTTTTATGACAGGTGATGTCATGGCGGGTTATCACAAATCCAGAGGATGACGTCATGGTGGGTTACAAAAATTTCATAAGGGCAGAAGATTTTTCCTAAGTGTCGAAGATTGACATGAACCAGTTCAAATCAACCTGGGGCCTAATGTTGGGGATATAACTATTGGTATGACCCACCCAGGAGGGGCCGGGTTCTACTTGCAAATATTCTTGAAGCCCAAGACCCAGGATATAGATGGCGGTTTAGTTAAGGGACCAAGGCCCAGAGGTGACTTAAGGCCCGTAGTGATAAACCGCCATGTATGCATAACTTGTATTGTAAGGCAAGAATAGTTAAGAGACCTAGCCGGACACTGTTTATGAGCCGGCCGGGACTCTGTGAGCCGTAGGGCGTCAACCTCTGTATATAAAGGGACGACCTGGCGGCGGTTCAGGACAAGTAACATCAACTTGAGAGCTAGGTCAAGCGATTCGCTCCCTGGTTATCAAGACATAAGCAATCCCACTCAAAACTGGATCGTAGGCTTTTACCTTCACCGTAAGGGGCCGAACCAGTATAAACCTCGTGTCCTTTGTCCCGATAAACCCCTTTAAGCTTCCTAGTTGTGATGGCTCCACGACTAAGTCCTTTCGCTAGGACATCTGCCGTGACAATTCCACGACACAAACGGAATGAAACCTTCGCGATGATTTTTCTTGGACCATAAGACAACCAGGATACTTGGAGATGAAGTCGAAGGAGCCACAAGGCGGCCACAAGGACGGAGGGCGCGCCCAGGGGGTAGGGCTCCCCCCTTGTGGGCCCCCCATGACCCTCCTGACCTAATTCTTTCACCTATATATATTCCCATATATCCCCAAACCACCAGAGGCATCCACGAAAACACTTTTCCGCCGCCGCAACCTTCTGTACCCGTGAGATCCCATCTAGGGACCTTTTCCGGCACCCAGCCGAAGGGGGATTCAATCATGGAGGGCTTCTACATCAACTTTGTTGCCCTTCCAATGAAGCGTGAGTAGTTTACCTCAGACCTACGGGTCCATAGCTAGTAGCTAGATGGCTTCTTCTCTCTCTTTGATCCTCAATACCATGTTCTCCTCGATGTTCTTGGAGATCTATTCGATGTAATACTTTTTTGCGGTGTGTTTGCCGAATCCGATGGATTGTGGATTTATGATCAGCTTATCTATGAATATTATTTGAATCTTCTCTGAATTCTTATATGCATGATTTGATATCTTTGTAATTCTCTTCAAACTATCGGTTTGGTTTGGCCAACTAGATTGGTTTTTCTTGCAATAGGAGAAGTGCTTAGCTTTTGGTTCAATCTTGTGGTGTCCTTTCCCAGTGACAATAGGGGCAGCAAGGCACGTATTGTATTGTTGCCATCGAGGATAAAAAGATGGGGTTTTCATCATATTGCTTGACTTAATTCCTCTATTCATGTCATCTTACTTAATGCGTTACTCCATTATTTATGAACTTAATACTCTAGATGCATGCTGGATAGCGGTCGATGTGTGGAGTAATAGTAGCAGATAAAAAATCATTTAAGTATACTTGACACGGACGTGATGCCTATATTCATGATCATTGCCTTAGATATCGTCATAACTTTGCGCTTTTCTATCAATTCCTCAACAGTAGTTTGTTCACCCACTGTATTATTTGCTATCTTAAGAGAAGCCTTTAGTGAAACCTATGGCCCCTGGGTCTATTTTCCATCATATAAGTTTCCGATCTACAATATTCCTTTCCGATCTATAAACCAAAAATACCAAAAATATTTACTTTATCTCTATCAGATCTCACTTTTGCAAGTAACTGTGAAGGGATTGACAACCCCTTTATCGCGTTGGGTGCAAGTTGTTTGATTGTCTATGCAGGTATTCGATGATTTGTGCGTTGTCTCCTACTGGATTGATACCTTGGTTCTCAAACAAAGGGAAATGCTTATCCCTACTTTGCTGCATCACCCTTTCCTCTTCAAGAGAAAAACCAACACAATCTCAAGAAGTAGCAATTACCATCAGCGCCATTCTTCTTCTTGAAGATCTATTTATTCTCTATGGCTCGCTCATCATCAGGCAAGTCCACCAAAGTCCACACTTTGTTCTCATACATGGATCCTATCTCAGATTTCATGGCCTCAAGCCATTTATCGGAATTTGTGCTCATCATAAATTATTCATAGTTTGTAGGTTCGCCATGGTCTAGTAACATGACTTCCAGAACAGGATTACCGTACCACTATGGTGGGGATCGTGTTCTGGTTGACCTACGAGGTTCGGTAGTAACTTGATCTGAAGTTTCATGATCATCATCATTAGCTTCCTCTCTAGTTGGTGTAGGCATCACGGGAACGGTTTTCTCTGAGAGCTACTTTCCAAATTGGGAGAAGGTACAATTACCTCATCAAGTTCTACTTTCCTCCCACTCATTTCTTTCAAGAGAAACTCCTTCTCTAGAAAGGTTCCATTCTTGGCAACAAAGATCTTGCCTTCGATCTGTGGTAGAGGGTGTACCCAATTGTTCCCTTAGGGTATCCTATGAAGACGCACTTCTCCGATTTGGGTTTGAGCTTATCAGGCTCAAGCCTTTTGACATAAGTGTCGTAACCCAAAACTTTAAGAAACGATAGCTTAGGTTTCTTGCCAAACCATAGTTCATACGGAATCCTCTGACACGTCTCCAATGTATCTATAATTTTTGATGGTTCCATGCTATTATATTATATGCTATGGATGTTTAATGGGCTTTAATGGGCTTTAATATGCTCTTTTATATTATTTTTGGGACTAACCTATTTACTTGAGACCTAGTGCCAGTTTCTGTTTTTTTTTGCCTATTTTAGAGTTTTGCAGAAAAGAAATACCAAACGGAGTCCAAACGGAATGAAACCTTCGCAATGATCTTTCTTGGACCGAAAGCAAACCAGAAGACTTGGAATTGAAGTCTGGAATGCCACCAGGAGGCCACGAGGCAGGAGGGAGCGCCCCCACCCTAGTGGGCCCCTCATAGCTCCACCGACGTAATTCTTTCGCCTATATATACTCTTATACACTAGAAACATCAGGGGGAGCCATGAAACCACATTTCCATCACCGCAACCTTATGTACCCGTGAGATCCCATCTTGGGGCCTTTTCCGGCGATCTACCGGAGGGGGAATCGATCATGGAGGGCTTCTACATCAACACCATTGCCTCTCTGATGAAGCATGAGTAGTTTACCACAGACCTTCGGGGCCATAGTTATTAGCTAGATGGTTTCTGCTCTCTCTTTGATTCTCAATACAAAGTTCTCCTCGATGTTCTTGGAGATCTATTTCATGTAATACTCTTTTGCGGTGTGTTTGCTGAGATCCGATGAATTGTGGATTTATTAACAAGATTATCTATGAATATTATTTGGTTCTTCTCTGAATTCTTATATGCATGACTTGATATCTTTGCAAGTCTCTTCGAATTATCGGTTTAGTTTGGCCTACTAGATTGATGTTTCTTGCAATGGGAGAAGTGCTTAGCTTTGGGTTCAATCTTGCGGTGTCCTTTCCCAGTGACAGTAGGGGCAGCAAGGCACATATTGTATTATTGCCATTGAGGATAAAAAGATGGGGTTTATATCATATTGTTTGAGTTTATCCCTCTACATCATGTCATCTTGCTTAATGCGTTACTCCGTTCTTATGAACTTAATACTCTAGATGCATGATGGATAGTGGTCGATGTGTGGAGTAATAGTAGTAGATACAGAATCGTTTCGGTCTACTTGACACGGACGTGATGCCTATGTTAATGATCATTGCCTTAGATGTCTTCATAATTATGCGCTTTTCTATCAATTTCTCGGCAGTAATTTGTTCACCCACCGTAATACATGCTATCTCGAGAGAAGCCACTAGTGAAACCAATGGCCCCCTGGTCTCTTTTCTATTATATTACTTATTACATCTCTTTTCCATTATATCGCATCCCGTTTACTATTTTGCAATCTTTACTTCAATCTATACAACAAAAATACCAAAAATATTTACTTTACTATCTTTATTAGATCTCACTTTTGCAAGAAAGGGATTGACAACCCCTTTATCACGTTGGTTGCAAGCTTCTTGATTGTTTGTGTAGGTACTAGGTGACTTGTGTGTCATATCCTACTGGATTGATTCCTTGGTTCTCAAAACTGAGGGAAACACTTACGCTACTTTGCTGCATCACCCTTTCCTCTTCAAGGGAAAACCAACACATGCTCAAGAGGTAGCAAGAAGGATTTCTAGCGCCGTTGTCGGGGAGATTTACGCCAAGTCAAGACATACCAAGTACCCATCATAAACTCTTCTCCCTTGCATTATATTATTTGCCATTCGCCTCTCATTTTCCTCTCCCCCACTTCTAAAATGATTTTCAAAAACCTTTGCCTTCTCTTGTTGTTCTCTGTTTTGCTTAAGTTTGCCTTTCTATCACCATGGCTGAACCAAAAGGGGCTAGGGGTTTTCTCCCGGGTTTCAATACTTTTGGAAGCTCATAAATAATGATGCTATGGAAAGACCTACCGGGGTTATCGATGAGAGTTTGAATAATTTTGATGAAGATGACCCCAGAATTTTTCGTTATTTGCTTGATGAATCTTTGAAAGATGCTTGGGATAGGCTATTAAGGATCTAAGCCAGCTATGTGCCCCAATATCAAATTGAGATATACTTAAAAGGTTTTTATGTTGGCTTACCCTCTTCTTTCAACCAACTTTTAGATTCTATTTTTGAAGGAGGTTTTCTTGAGTGGGATGCCATCAATACCTATGAAAAGATGAAAGCTATATTTGGGCACTCCGTGAGTGAAAAGGTTGAATCCACCTCTCTTTTGTGTTTTTATCAGAATGAAATTATCAAAGAGATGAAGGCTAGCTTAGATGCAAATTTTTGTAGTGTGCTTAATATTTATTCTACCATTAATGCCCACGTGCTTTCACAAAATAGAAAGGTAAGTGCTTTAGATAAGAAATTCTCTCTTTTTCACCAAAAGGGAGAAGATGACAATACCTAGATCTATTCGTGTTTTATGCCTAGCTAGGGGCGTTAAACGATAGCACTTGTTGGGAGGCAACCCAATTTTATTTTTGTTCTTTGATTTTTTCTCCTGTTTAGTAATAAATAATTCATCTAGATTCTGTTTATATTTGGTTTTATGTTTTAATTAGTGTTTGTGCCAAGTAGAACCTTTGGGAAGACTTGGGTGAAGTCTTTGCGATCTTGCTGTAAAAAAAACAGAAACTTTTGCGCTCACGAGTCATTTTTTACTGGAGAGTGATTTTAGGTTGATTCTTTTTGAAGATGATTAATAGACAAATGCCTCACGTCCAAAGATTTATTTCAGAATTTTTAGAGTTACAGAAGTATTCTGAAGTTACAGATTTCTACAGACTGTTCTGTTTTGGACAGATTCTGTTTTTCGTGTGTTGTTTGCTTATTTTGATGAATCTATGAGTAGTATCGGGGGGTATGAACCATAGAGAAGTTGAAATACAGTAGGTTTAACACCAATATAAATAAATAATGAGTTCATTGCAATACCTTAAAGTGGTGGTTTATTTTCTTATACTAACGGAGCTCATGAGATTTTCTGTTGAAGTTTTGTGTTCTGAAGTTTTCAAGTTTTTGGGTAAAGATTTGATGGATTTTGGAATAAGGAGTGGCAAGAGCCTAAGATTGGGGATTCCCAAGGAACCCCAAGGTAAATTCAAGGACAACCAAAAGCCTAAGCTTGGGTATGCCCCGGAAGGCATCCCCTCTTTCGTCTTCGTATATCGGTAACTTTATGTGAGGCTATAATTTTTATTCACCACATGATATGTGTTTTGCTTGGAGCGTCTTGTATGATTTGAGTATTTGGTTTTTAGTTTACCACAATCATCCTTGCTGTACACACCTTTTGGGATAGACACGCACGAATCAGAATTTATTAGAATACTCTATGTGCTTCACTTATATCTTTTGAGCTAGACAATATTGCTCTAGTGCTTCACTTATAACCTTTTAGAGCACGATGGTGGTTTTATTTTATAGAAATTGTTGATCTCTCATGATTCACTTATATTATTTTGAGAGTCTTTTAGAACAGCATGGTAATTTGCTTTGGTTATAAAATTAGTCCTAATATGATGGGCATCCAGATGGGTATAATAAAAACTTTCATATAAAGTGCATTGAATACTATGAGAAGTTTGATTCTTTATTATTGTTTTGAGATATGAAGATGGTGATATTAGAGTCATGCTAGTAGAGTAGTTATGAATTTGAGAGATACTTGTGTTAAAGTTTGTGATTCGTGTAGCATGCACGTATGGTGAACCGTTATGTGATGAAGTTGGAGCATGATTTATTTATTGATTGTCTTCCTTATGAGTGGCGGTCGGGGACAAGCGATGGTCTTTTCCTACCAATCTATCGCCTAGGAGCATGCGCGTAGTACTTCATTTTGATAACTAATAAATTTTTGCAAAAGTATGTGAGTTCTTTATGACTAATGTTGAGTCCATGGATTATACGCACTTTCACCCTTCCACCATTGCTAGCCTCTCTAGTACTGCGCAAGTTTCGCCGGTGCCATACACCCACCATATACCTTCCTCAAAACAGCCACCATACCTACCTATTATGGCATTTCCATAGCCATTCCGAGATATATCGCCATGCAACTTTCTACTGTTCCGTTTATTATGACACGCTCCATCATTATCATATTGCTTTGCATGATCATGTAGTTGACATCGTATTTGTGGCAAAGCCACCATTCATAATTTTTCATACATGTCACTCTTAAATCATTGCACATCCCGGTACACCGCTGGAGGCATTCACATAGAGTCATATTTTGTTCTAAGTATTGATTTGTAATTCTTGAGTTGTAAGTAAATAAAAGTGTGATGATCTTCATTATTAGAGCATTGTCCAAGTGAGGAAAGGATGATGGAGACTATGATTCTCCCACAAGTCGGGATGAGACTCCGGACTAAAAAAAAGAGGCCATAAAAAAGGGGAAAGGCCAAATAAAAAAATGAGAGAAAAAGAGAGAAGGGGCAATGCTACTATCCTTTTACCACACTTGTGCTTCAAAGTAGCACCATGATCTTCATGATAGAGAGTCTCCTATGTTTTCACTTTCATATACTAGTGGACAATTTTCATTATAGAACTTGGCTTGTATATTCCAATGATGGGCTTCCTCAAAAGTGCCCTAGGTCTTCGTGAGCAAGCAAGTTGGATGCACACCCACTTAGTTTCTTTTTGAGCTTTCATACACTTATAGCTCTAGTGCATCCGTTGCATGGAAATGCCTACTCACTCAAATTGATATCTATCGATGGGCATCTCCATAGCCCTTTGATAAGCCTAGTTGATGTGAGACTATCTTCTCCTTTTTGTCTTCTCCACAACCACCATTCTATTCCACCTATAGTGCTATGTCCATGGCTCGCGCTCATTTATTGCGTGAAGATTGAAAAAGTTTGAGAACATCAAAAGTATGAAACAATTGTTTGGCTTGTCATCGGGGTTGTGCATGATTACATACTTTGTCTGATGAAGATAGAGCATAACTAGACTATATGATTTTGTACGGATAGCTTTCTTTGACCATGTTATTTTGAGTAGACATGATTGCTTTGTTAGTATGCTTGAAGTATTATTATTTTTATGTCAATATTAAACTTTTGTCTTGAATCTTTCGGATCTGAACATTCATGCGACAATAAAGAAAATTACATTGATAAATATGCTAGTTAGCATTCCACATCAAAAATTCTATTTTTATCATTTACCTACTCGAGGACGAGCAGGAATTAAGCTTGGGGATGCTTGATACGTCTCCAACGTATCTATAATTTTTTATTGTTTCATGCTATTATATTATCTGTTATGGATGTTTAATAGGCTTTAATATGCTCTTTTATATTATTTTTGGGACTAACCTATTAACCGGAGGCCTAGTGCCAGTTTCTGTTTTTTTTGCCTATTTTAGAGTTTTGCAGAAAAGGAATACCAAACGGAACAAAACCTTCGCGATGATCTTTCATGGACCGAAAGTAAACCAGAAGACTTGGAGTTGAAATCTGCAACACCACAAGGAGGCCACGAGGCAGGAGGGCGCACCCAGGGGGTAGGCGCTCCCCCCATCCTCGTGGGCTCCTTGTAGCTCCACCGACGTACTTCTTTCGCATATATATACACTTTGTCGGTGTCAAAACCGGCGGATCTCGGGTAGGGGGTCCCAAACTGTGCGTCTAGGCGGATGGTAACAGGAGACGAGGGACACAATGTTTTACCTAGGTTCGGGCCCTCTAGATGGAGGTAAAACCCTACGTCCTTCTTGATTAATATTGATGATATGGGTAGTACAAGAGTAGATCTACCACGAGATCAAGGAGGCTAAGCCCTAGAAGCTAGCCTATGGTATGATTGTTGTAATGTATGTTGTCCTACGGACTAAAGCCCTCCGGTTTATATAGACACCGGAGAGGGCTAGGGTTACACAGAGTCAGTTACAATGGTAGGAGATCTACATATCCGTATTGCCAAGCTTGCCTTCCACGCCAAGGAAAGTACCATCCGGACACGAGCCGGAGTCTTCAATCTTGTATCTTCGTAGTCTTGGAGTCCGGCGGATATTGATAATCCGGCTGTCCGGACACCCCCTAGTCCAGGACTCCCTCAGTAGCCCCTGAACCAGTCTTCAATGACGATAAGTCCGGCGTGCATAATGTTCGGCATTGCAAGGCGGGTTCCTCTCTTGAATAATCCAGAGAAGATCATGAACACCAGGATAGTGTCCGGCTCTGCAAAATAAATTCCACATTCCACCGTAGAGAGAATAAAATGTACACTTAGTTCAATCTGCTGACGTATTATGCGGCGTGACATCACACCGCCACCAAGCCTTTGTTTGAATGACTATACCACCTCAGCATGTTTAGCGAAGCGGTTTCCTTGGCACGTCTTGTCGAAGCAGAGATCGTGTTCCCCTTATTCCGGGATTCTCATCAATACGTGCGTGGGTAACCCAACCGCGCCATTGATGGTGGCGCTTGGGAGATAAGCGAGTTTTACCAGGCTGGTGGGGGACGCATAGTTTTGTCCGCCTATATATAAGGGATAAGGATTCACCTTCTCACCTACGCCTTCTTCCTCCTTTGCTTATCCATCCCTGCGAACTCAAGCTCCAAGGCCCGAGCTCGCGCATCTCGCCTCGACCTTCTCCGAATATGTCCGGAGCGGGAGGTAAATGGTTAGCCTCCACCGTCAAGGGGGAGGACATCACCAAGCTGCGCAGCGCCGGATACCTTTCCGGCGATATCGCGCATCGGCTGCCCAACGAGGGGCAGCTCATCCCTACCCCCGGGCCTCATGAGAGGGTCGTCTTCCTCCCCCACTTCCTCCGCGGACTGGGCTTTCCGCTCCATCCATTTGTCCGGGGGCTCATGTTTTACTACGGCCTGGATTTCCATGATCTGGCGCCGAACTTCATCCTCAACATCTCGGCGTTTATCGTCGTGTGCAAGGCCTTCCTCTGCATCCAGCCCCACTTCGGCCTGTGGCTCAAGACCTTCAACGTCAAGCCGAAGGTTGTGAAGGGTACGCAAGCGGAATGCGGAGGCGCCATGTTGGGCAAATTGCCCAACGTCCCTTGGCTGGAAGGGACCTTCGTGGACTCCGTCAAGGGGTGGCAATCGGGGTGGTTTTACATCACCGAGCCGCGCAAATCCACATGGGCGGCGGCCCCCGAGTTTAGATCTGTCATCCCCACACAGCTCACCTCCTGGAAAGAGAAGGGCTTGTAGTGGGGGAATCCGGTGGAGGTGACGGGACTCCGAGCATGTATCAAGAAGATGGTGAGAATAGGCTCAGGCTCGTCGACGTGGTCCAAGTCATGCTCATCCGGCGGATCCTCCCATGCCAAGAACGGGCATTTAATTTGTGGGAGTTCAATCCGGAACAGCACCAGGCGCTAAACGGGCTCTTCGATACAACATACGAAGGCGCCTGGAGGGTGCTGTTCAAGGGCGCCGAAGCCCCCGCGTCCGCGACCGAAGACCGCGGATTCAGCTCGCAGTATCCAACTGACGAGGTAAGTGATTCAACCCCATTACGGGACACTTGTGATAATTAGATTGACTCTAGTGAGGTTTCATTCTGCCTCTTCCTTTGACAGGAATGGATGGAGAAGGCCAAGCTGCTCATCAGCCCGGCCCCCATGCCAGAAGACCCAGTGGACACCCGCTTAACAGGGCTGCTGGTTCCGGCACCGCACGTGGTGCCGGAGAAGAAGGCCAAGAAGGTGGCCGCGGGGACTCGAAAGAGTTCCCGCAATCAGGTGTCTGATGACGACGAGGACTCCTCCCCTGAAGACGATGAGGAGGAGTACTCTCTCCCAGAAGAGGGAGAGAAGAAAAGGAAGGCTTCCCCCATCGGGGAGGCCGAAGGGTCCAAGAGGGGGAGAACTATCCCCCCGGACAGTTTCGCCAACATCAGCGTTGGTGAGGATGAGTGGCCTCCAAGGGCCAGGCGTTCGGCAAGATCGTAACTATCCGGATCCTTGATGTGTAATTTCTTTTATGTTGCGTAGTATCCTTCTAACGCCGCATTCTGCCCGTAGTCCGGCCAATGATGATCTCCCCGACTCATCGAGCGGGTCATTGGCCTCGTCGGATGTGAATTCCATCCCGACTGCCTCCACCCCACGCGCCGATGAGGACGTCGAGGTGGGATCCCAGAGAGGGACCCATCAGGAGGAGGCTGCGAAGGCGCCGTCAGGCAGCCTCCCGGACTTCGTGCCGGACTCTACATCGGAACCCGCAGTGGTTCCAGAGTCCGGCAAGCGGCCCCTTCGAAAGAAGGGCAGGACCGTGACGCCGGCGGCCTCCGTCCAACCGCAGGCGCCGGATAACCTGCTGGAGGCGCTTAAAGGCGCTTCCATCGAGGAAGAACACCGCACTATCATGAGTGCGGTGATTGAGAAGGTTCAGCTTGCTAAGAGCGGGCTGACTGAAGCCTGCAGCAACCTTTTAACAGGCTTTGAGGTAAGAAGTTAAAATTATGTAATGTAATACCGCATAGACAGTAGCCCCTGATGCTTAGTTCGGTGTTCGGAAAGAAAAGCTGGACTAAGGATCTTTAACAAGATATACGCAGGGTTGCCTTAAATATGTCGATATGGGTTTGCAGGCTGCGCTGCTGACCTCTGCCGCACTAACGGTGGAGGTTGACGTGCTGAAGAAGGATCTCGAGCGGTTCGAGCAAGAGCTCGGCCATGCAAAGAAGCAGCTCGAGGAAAAAGAAGGTGAGTAACACCTCTTTGAATAAGTACCTTACAGAAAAGGATTTTGGTTGCAAATAAAATTAACAAGGATAATATGTGTATTGCAGGGGCCACTAACGAGGTGGCAGCCCTGAAGGATGCTGTGTCCGCGGCCGAACGCAATGCAGCCGCGGAACGGGCTGAGCGAGAAAAGCAAGAGGCACGGGTGGCGGAAGTTCGGCAAGAGCTCCAGGCTCTCATGGAAAAACATGAGAGTTTGGAGCGTGACTCCAAGACTCGAGAGTCCGAGCTTGCCTCGGCTCTCGAAAGTGCCAAGTCCACCAAGGCCGAGGCCCGTAAGGCCCTTCAGGAGGTTGAGGACATAAAGAAAATAGCGGCGGGTAAGGCGTTTTTCATGCAAAGCAGGCATGTTAATGTGAACTACCTGACACTTACCCGCATTCGGAGCTCTCCAGGGGCATTTGCAGATCTGCCGCGTAGTGCGTCTGATGCCGCCGCATTCTATCGTGGCGAGGAGGGGAGCTCGACGGAGAAGGTCTTCTGGTCTCAGTATATTGAGGCCGGCCATCCGGTGCCCCCAAGCGACCAGCTGAAGCAGCTGGTCGAACTCCACAAGGTAGCTGAGGAGGCCATGAAGGGCCTCATAGTCCGGCTGTGGCCTGGACAGGCCATGCCTGGTAGCTACTTTGGCCTCGTGCGGCGGCTTGTAGATGCATGCCCCAGGCTGGATGTAGTCAAGCGCTCCGCCTGTATCGAAGGCGCTCGTCAGGCCCTTGCCCGCATAAAGGTGCAATGGGGCAAATTGGATGCGGAGAAGCTTCTCACGGACCCACCGCCGCCGGGCAAGGAGTATCGCACGCCGGAGAAGTATTATAAAATTGTCCTGAAGGGAGCCTGCAATATTTCAGATGAGTGCTCCCGAAATGTAATCTTTGAGTGAACTCGCTGTTTATTTATCCTGTGCGCTGAAAACTTCGTTCATATGCGCCATGAGCAACGCTTGTTTAATTTAAAATATTACCTTCTGTGCGGCCGTTTGTAAAATCTGAGAGATGGCAAGTCGTTGGCTTCAGCCCCCAAGCCACAAGTGCTGGGGTGTTCGGGATAAACTTGAGCACTCTTGTTCCCATTTTTGGGTCCATCTAGGGAGGCGCTCAACACAACGAACAAGGCAACCGGACTTATAATGCTTGAACACTCTCACTTAGCCATAGAATTCTATAATTTTAAATTTCGGCGAAGCCCCTGGTATTCGGAAGACCGAATCCGGGACGCTATCCACGCCTTCATCGGACATTATCCGGAACTTCGCTTGAAGCGGCGTGAGTCTTTACGGACCCGAAAAAACCTCTCGAACAGCGACCAGTCTCTCGCCTTATCATGCCAGTCAGTTTTAGCTTTCTCCACTGAGGCGTTAACCCAGCTCAACCGGGGCGCAATCGCAGTGGTTCTCCCAGTGCCACCTTAGCCGACAGAACGGAACGTAAGGCACCAAAACGTGGGAGCCGGGCAAACCCAACTATTGACCCAAGACATGATTCGGAGCCGATTCATATAATGCTATAAGTTCGGGGTGCCGCACTTGTGAAAGTGTTCGGACTTTATCACACCATAGAGTGGGGAACATAAGCCCCCGGTGTATTATGCTGTACCAAAATATACGGGTGCCAGATGTCATATAATGAGCATATATATATATATATATATATAAAATGTGATGCAATTGCGATCATAAAGGTGCTGCATTATTAATGAAAGAAAAGTCTGCTAGTAGAGCGGACTGATACAAATAGTGCGGTAAGCAAGGGATTTGGACTAAATAAACATGTCCCCCTCCAGGGATGAGCTGCGGATTTGGTGTATATAATTGAATTTAATGCTCGTAATTGAGACCACCTGAGTGTTCGGCGCGGCCTTCTTTAGTCCCTGACTGTTGCATCATGAGTTCGGCAGGTTCACCGCCGGACAGGGCTTCTGGTTAACAGAGTCCTGTGTACAAAAAAGAAAAAAAATAAGAGGGGCACATTTGCGAGCCCCCGGTGTGGTCGAACCGCACTTTGGGTCCGTTATGATCGTGCCCCCTCCCCTGTGCCCATGGTATCTCCAAAGCGTAATGATGTACGCGGAGTGTTATTCTTGCGATCATACGCGGGCGAGGGTTGGGGCCGCATTGCTACGCGTGCTCTGATCGCGCCAGGTGGTCTTGGTTGGCATTGCTCCGGGCGCGCTTTGCTGTATCCGGCCGTTTAACGGCCGGACTCGAGAATTGCCTTAGAAGGCTGCTCTGTACTTCTGCCGCGAGAGCCGCTGTATGTTGCTCCGTTCGGAGGGAGCGTTCCGTATTCCCATTGACCGTGATGACTCCACGAGGGCCTGGCATCTTGAGCTTTAGGTATGCATAGTGCGGCACCACGTTGAATTTGGCAAACGCGGTTCGCCCGAGCAGAGCGTGATAGCCACTGCGAAACGGGACTATGTCGAAGATTAACTCTTCGCTCCGGAAATTATCCGGGGATCCGAAGACCACTTCCAGTGTGATTGAGCCTGTGCAGTTGGCTTCCACTCCTGGTATGACACCTTTAAAGGTTGTCTTTGTAGGTTTAATCCTTGATGGGTCTATGCCCATTTTGCGCACTGTATCCTGATAAAGCAGGTTCAGGCTACTGCCGCCGTCCATCAGGACTCTCGTGAGGTGGAACCCATCGACGATTGGGTCTAAGACCAATGCGGCGAGTCCGCCATGGCGTATGCTGGTCGGATGGTCTCTTCGATCGAAAGTGATCGGACAAGAGGACCATGGGTTGAACTTTGGGGTGGTTGGCTCCATCGCATAGACGTCCCTTAGTGTGCGTTTCCTCTCCCTCTTGGGTATGTGGGTCGCGTATATCATATTCACCGTCCGTACTTGTGGGGGAAAACCCTTCTGTCCTCTGTTGTTCGGTGGCCGGGTCTCTTCCTCGTCGTCGCTATTTAGCCCCTTGTCATTGTTTTCGGCAATTAACTTGCCGGCCTGCTTGAACACCCAGCAATCTCTATTGGTGTGGTTAGCTGGCTTTTCAGAGGTGCCATGTATCTGGCATAAGCGGTCGAGTAATCGGTCCAGATTGGACGGATCCGGAGTGGTTCTTTTAAATGGCTTCTTCCGCTGACCGGGTTTAGAGCCTCGGAATCCGGCATTGACTGTCGTATCCTCCTTATCGTCGCCGTTAATTCGGCGCTTGTTTTTGTTTCGACGTGACCTGCCGTTATTGTCCTTAGTATCCGGACTACCAGAATTTTTACGGAGATTGTTGCTGCGGGCTAGCCAGCTATCCTCTCCCGCACAAAAGCGGGTCATTAATGATGTGAGGGCTGCCATGGATTTCGGCTTTTCCTGCCCCAGGTGCCGGGCTAGCCATTCGTCCCGGATGTTATGTTTGAAGGCTGCAAGGGCCTCTGCGTCCGAACAATCGACGATTTGATTTTTCTTTGTCAAGAACCGTGTCCAGAATTGTCTAGCCGATTCGTCTGGCTGCTGAATGATGTGGCTTAGGTCATCGGCATCTGGTGGTCGCACATATGTGCCTTGGAAGTTATCAAGGAATGCGGCCTCCAGGTCTTCCCAACACCCAATTGACTCTGCGGGCAAGCTGTTAAGCCAATGCCGAGCTGGTCCTTTAAGCTTGAGTGGGAGGTACTTTATGGCGTGGAGATCGTCGCCGCGGGCCATATGGATGTGGAGAAGATAGTCTTCGATCCACACCGCGGGGTCTGTTGTGCCATCATAAGATTCGATGTTTACGGGTTTAAACCCTTCGGGGATCTGATGATCCATTACTTCATCAGTGAAGCATAACGGGTGTGCGGCGCCCCTGTATTGAGCGATATTGCGACGCAGCTCGAGAGAGCGCTGTCTGATGTGTTCGGCCTGGCCAGGGTTATTGTATCCAGCACGACGGTATTCGTCGTGGGTCGTAGGGCGCCCACGTGATCCATAGATGGATCTGGATTGCCTTGCTTTGTCCTCCAATATGTCTCGCAAGTCCGGTGCGTTCCCTCTTGGCTTCGTACTTTTGGAGCGATGCCGGGGTATGGTCTTGGCTGGGGGCCTGGATGCCTCTCTGTCACGACCACGGGGTGGTCGGTCAGCCATATCGTGCGCCGGTGATGGAGGTACGTATGCTTCCTCCTCTAATCGGGGGAGCAGCTTGCGTTTTGGGTAACTTTTGGAGGGACGTTCGAGTTTATACTCTTCGCCGCGAGGACCTCGGTCCATCGATCGGCTAGCAGGTCCTGATCAGCTTGAAGCTGCTGCTGCTTTTTCTTTAGGCTGTTTGCTGTGGCGATAAGCCTGCGCTTGAAGCGCTCTTGTTCAACGGGATCCTCGGGTACGACGAATTCTTCATCGTTGAGGCTTGCTTCGTCTTCGGAGGGAGGCATATAATTATGATCCTCAACCTCTTCGTCTGCCGCCCCCTCATGAGGGCTTGCTTCTGCATCCTCCTGCGCTGAGTCTTGCTGGAGGGGATTGTCTTCGGCACTCTCTGGAGTATTATTATCTCCTGTGCCGGAATCTCCATTCTTAGTGTGGCGAGATTTAGAGCGGCGCCGCTGATGCTGGCGCTTGGGCTATTTCTTTAAGGGATCTGCCTCCGCTGTTTCTTCGCCGTCCCCATCTTTTGGGGTATCCACCATGTATACGTCATATGACGAGGTGGCCTTCCAATGCCCTGTGGCCCCTTCCAATGACGAGTATTGGAAGATGTCCGCGGCGGTGAATTCCATAACCGGCGCCCAATCCGGATTGATTGGTAGGGGCGCGGGAGGTTCGGAGTCCGGCAAGGAGTCCGGCGCCTCGGAATCACGAGTTTCGCAGGGGACAAGATTAGTGTTCGGCTCCATCGCCGTGGATGTTGAAGCCCCCAGGGCGGCGCCTATCCACCGACCCTCGATCTGGGCGATCGGCTCCGGGCTAATGGCCGAAGCGGATCCGTGTGCGGCCACCAAGGCACTGTTCGGCGGCAGAGCTAGATCATGCCCATCGTCACAGTGCGGCGCGCTCGGCTGTGGCTCGAGTCCGTCGAGGATCAAGTCTCCGCGGACATCGGCCGTGAAGTTTAAGCTTCCAAATCTGACTTGACGGCCAGGGGCGTAGCTTTCGATCTGCTCCAGATGGCCAAGTGAATTGGCCCGCAGTGTGAAGCCGCCGAATACGAAGATCTGTCCGGGGAGAAAAGTCTCACCCTGGACAGCGTCGCTGGTTGAAGATGCCATCAAGCCTATCGGTGACGACACAGAGGAACTCTCAATGAAAGCACCAATGTCGGTGTCAAAACCGGCGGATCTCGGGTAGGGGGTCCCGAACTGTGCGTCTAGGCGGATGGTAACAGGAGACGAGGGACACAATGTTTTACCCAGGTTCGGGCCCTCTCGATGGAGGTAAAACCCTACGTCCTGCTTGATTAATATTGATGATATGGGTAGTACAAGAGTAGATCTACCACGAGATCAAGGAGGCTAAGCCCTAGAAGCTAGCCTATGGTATGATTGTTGTAATGTATGTTGTCCTACGGACTAAAGCCCTCCGGTTTATATAGACACCGGAGAGGGCTAGGGTTACACAGAGTCGGTTACAATGGTAGGAGATCTACATATCCGTATTGCCAAGCTTGCCTTCCACGCCAAGGAAAGTACCATCCGGACACGAGCCGGAGTCTTCAATCTTGTATCTTCGTAGTCTTGGAGTCCGGCGGATATTGATAATCCGGCTGTCCGGACACCCCCTAGTCCAGGACTCCCTCACTCTTATACCCTAGAAACATCAGGGGAAGCAACGAAACCACTTTTCCACCGCCACAACCTTCTGTACCTGTGAGATCCCATCTTGGGGCCTTTTCCGGTGATCTGCCGGAGGGGGAATCGATCACGGAGGGCTTCTACATCAACACCATTGCCTCTCCGATGAAGCGTGAGTAGTTTACCACAGACTTTCGGGCCCATAGTTATTAGCTAGATGGCTTCTTCTCTCTCTTTGATTCTCAATACAAAGTTCTCCTCGATGTTCTTGGAGATCTATTTGATGTAATACTCTTTTGCGGTGTGTTTGCTGAGATCCAATGAATTGTGGATTTATGAACAAGATTATCTATGAATATTATTTGGTTCTTCTCTGAATTTTTATATGCATGATTTGATATCTTTGCAAGTCTCTTCAAATTATCGGTTTAGTTTGGCCTACTAGATTGATCTTTCTTGCAATGGGAGAAGTGCTTAGCTTTGGGTTCAATCTTGCGGTGTCCTTTCCCAGTGACAGTAGGGGCAGCAAGGCATGTATTGTATTGTTGCCATCAAGGATAAAAAGATGGGGTTTATATCATATTGTTTGAGTTTATCCCTCTACATCATGTCATCTTGCTTAATGCATTACTCCGTTCTTATGAACTTAATACTCTAGATTCATGCTGGATAGCGGTCAATGTGTGGAGTAATAGTAGTAGATGCAGAATCGTTTTGGTCTACTTGACACGGACGTGATGCCTATGTTCATGATCATTGCCTTAGATGTCTTCCAATTATGCGCTTTTCTATCAATTGCTCGGCAGTAATTTGTTCACCCACCGTAATACATGCTATCTCGAGAGAAGCCACTAGTGAAACCTATGGCCCTAGGGTCTCTTTTATATTATATTATATTACATCTATTTTCCATTATATCGCATATTGTTTACTACTTTCCAATCTATACAACAAAAATACCAAAAATATTTACTTTACTATCTTTATTAGATCTCACTTTTGCGAGTGACTGTGAAGGGATTGACAACCCCTTTATCGTGTTGGTTGCAAGGTTCTTGATTGTTTGTGCAGGTACTAGGTGACTTGTGTGTCGTCTCCTACTGGATTGATACCTTGGTTCTTAAAACTGAGGGAAATACTTATGCTACTTTGCTGCATCACCCTTTCTTCTTCAAGGGAAAACCAACGCATGCTCAAGAGGTAGCATCCTCTCTCAACGGATTTAGACGGTGCCCTATTTAACATGAATGCAGTTGTCTCTAATGCATAACCCCAAAATGATAGTGGTAAATCGGTAAGAGACATCATAGATCGCACCATATCTAATAAAGTACGGTTACGACATTCGGACACACCATTACGCTGTGGTGTTCCAGGTGGCATGAGTTGTGAAACTATTCCACATTGTTTTAAATGAAGGCCAAACTCGTAACTCAAATATTCGCCTCCATGATCAGATCGTAGAAACTTTATTTTCTTGTTACGATGATTCTCCACTTCTCACTAAAATTGTTTGAATTTTCAAAAGTTTCAGACTTAAGTTTCATTAAGTAGATATACCCATATCTGCTCAAATCATCTGTGAAGGTTAGAATATAACGATACCCGCCGCGTGCCTCAACACTCATCGGACCGCATATATCGGTATGTATTGTTTCCAATAAGTCATTGGCTCGCTCCACTGTTCCGGAGAACAGAGTTTTAGTCATCTTGCCCATGAGGCATGGTTCGCAAGTATCAAATTTTTCATAATCAAGTGATTCCAAAAGTCCATCTGCATGGAGTTTCTTCATGCGCTTTACACCAATATGACCTAAACGGACCACAAATATGTTGCACTATCATTATCAACTTTGCATCTTTTGGCATCAATATTATGAATATGTGTATCACCACAATCAAGGTTCAATAGAAATAGACCACTCTTCAAGGGTGCATGACCATAAAAGATATTACTCATATAAATAGAACAACCATTATTCTCTTATTTAAATGAATAATCCTCTTGCACTAAACAAGATCCATATATAATGTTCATGCTCAACACTGGCACCAAATAACAATTATTCAGGTCTAAAACTAATCACGAAGGTAGCTGTAGAGGTAGCGTGCCGACGGCGAACACATCAACCTTGGAACCATTCCTGACGTGCATCATCACCTCGTCCTTAGCCAATCTTCGTTTAATCCGTAGCTCCTGTTTCGAGTTACAAATATGAGCAATCGAACCAGTATCAAATACCCAGGCACTACTACGAGCATTAGTAAGGTACACATCACTAACATGTATATTAAATATACCTTTGTTCACTTTGCCATCCTTCTTATCCGCCAAATACTTGGGACAAATCTGCTTCCAATGACCAGTCCCTTTGCAGTAGAAGCACTCAGTTTCAGGCTTGGGTCCAGCTTTGGGCTTCTTCTCGGGAGTGGCAACTTGCTTGCCATTCTTCTTGAAGTTCCCTTTCTTTCCCTTGCCCTTTTTCTTGAAACTAGTGGTCTTGTTAACCATCAACACTTGATGCTCCTTCTTAATTTCTACCTCCGCAGCTTTTAGCATTGCGAAGAGCTCGGGAATTGTCTTCTCCATCCCTTGCATATTATAGTTCATCACGAAGCCTTTGTAGCTTGGTGGCAGTGATTGAAGAACTCTGTCAATAACACTATCATCTGGAAGATTAACTCCCAGCTGAGTCAAGTGATTATGATACCCATACATTTTGAGTATGTGTTCACTGACAGAATTGTTCCCCTCCATCTTGCAGCTATAGAACTTGTTGGAGACTTCATATCTCTCAACTTGGGCATTTGCTCACAATATTAACTTTAACTCTTGGAACATCTCATATGCTCCATGATGTTCAAAACGTCTTTGAAGTCCCGATTCTAAGCCGTAAAGCATGGCACGCTGAACTATCGAGTAGTCATCAGATCGAGCTTGCCAGACGTTCAAAACATCAGCATCTGCTCCTACAACAGGCCTTTCACCTAGTGGTGCATCAAGGACATAATTCTTCTGTGCAGCAATGAGGATAATCCTCAAGTTAAAGACTCAGTCCATGTAGTTGCTACCATCATGTTTCAACTTAGCTTTCTCTAGGAACACATTAAAATTCAGGGGAACGGTAGCACCGACCATTGATCTACAACATAGATATGCAAATATTGTCAGGACTAAGTTCATGATAAACTAAGTTCCATTATATCAAATTACTTAAGAACTCCCACTTAGATAGGCATCCCTCAAGTCATCTAAATGATATGTGATCCAAATCAACTAACCCATGTCCGATCATCACGTGAGATGGGGTAGTCATCAATGGTGAACATCTCTATGTTGATCATATCTACTATATGATTCATGTTTGACCTTTCGGTCTCCAGTGTTCTGAGGCCACGTCTGTACATGCTAGGCTCGTCAAGTTTAACCCAAGTATTTTGCATGTCCAAACTGTCTTGCACCCGTTGTATGTGAACGTAGAGACTATCACACCCGATCATCACGTGGTGTCCCAACATGATGAACTGTCGCAATGGTGCATACTCAGGGAGAACACTTATAACTTGAAATTTTAGTTAAGGGATCATCTTATAATGCTACCATCGTACTAAGCAAAATAAGATGCATAAAAGATAAACATCACATGCAATCAAAATATGTGACATGATATGGCCATCACCATCTTGTGCTTTTGATCTCCATCTCCAAAGCATTGTCATGATCTCCATCGTCATCGTCTCGACACCTTGATCTCCATAGTTGCATCATGGTCGTCTCGCCAACTATTGCTTCTACAACTATCGCTAATGCATAGTGATAAAGTAAAGTAATTACATGGCGTTTGCATTTCATACAATAAAGAGACAACCGTAAGGCTCCTGCCGGTTGCCGATGACTTTTTCAAAACATGATCATCTCATACAATAACGTACATCACATCACAACATGCCCTGCAAAAACAAGTTAGACGTCCTCTACTTTGTTGTTGCAAGTTTTACATGGCTGCTACGGGCTTCTAGCAAGAACCGTTCTTACCTACGCATCAAAACCACAACGGTGATTTGTCAAGTTTGCTGTTTTAACCTTCAACAAGGACCAGCCGCAGTCAAATCGATTCAACTAAAGTAGGAGAAACAGACACCCATCAGCCACCTTTATGCAAAACTAGTTGCATGTCTGCGGTGGAACCAGTCTCATGAACATGGTCATGTAAGGTTGGTCCGGGCCACTTCATCCAACAATACCGCTGAATCAAAATAAGACATTGGTGGTAAGCAGTATGACGATCACTGCCCACAACTCTTTGTGTTCTACTTGTGCATATCATCTACGCATAAACCTGGCTCTGATACCATTGTTGGGTAACGTAGCATAAAATTTCAAAAAAAATCCTATGCTCATGCAAGATCTATCTAGGAGATGCATAGCAACAAGGGGGAGAGTGTGTCTATGTACCCTCATAGACCATAAGCGGAAGTGTTTCACAATGCGGTTGATGTAGTCGAACTTTCTTCGCGATCCACCAATCGAGTACCGAATGTACAACACCCCTGAGTTCTGCACACGCTCATCTCGGTGACGTCCCTCGCCTTCTTGATCCAGCAAGATGTCGAGGTAATAGATGAGTTCCATCAGCATAATGGCATGGTGACGATGACGGTGAAGTGATCTTCGCAGGGCTTTGCCTAAGCACTACAAAGTTATGACCGGAGGCGTAAACTATGGAGGGGGGCGCCGCACACCACTAAGATAATGTCTTTTTGTGTACTAGGGGGCGCCTCCCACATATATATATATAGGTGGGAGGGAGAGGCGAGAGGCCAAGAGGTGCCCCAAGTAGGACAAAATCCTACTTGGGTTCCTCCTAGGTCGCCCCCCCCCCTTCCTTATTTACCAGAGGGGAAGGAAAGAGGAGGGAGGAGGGAAGGAAGGGGAGGCCAAATCCCCCCTTTCCTTCTCCCTTCCCCTCTTTCCTTCTCCTCTGGTTTGGCCCATAAGGGGAGCGCACCAGCCCTTGGTGGCTGGTGTGTTTCCCCTCTTGGCCCATTAGGCCCATATCTTTTGCCGGGGGTGCCCGGAACCCCTTCCGGTGACCCGATATGTACCCGGTACCCTCCGGAACACTTCCGGTGTTCGAATACCATCGTCCTATATATCAATCTTTACCTCTCGACCATTTCGAGACCACTCATCATGTCCGTGATTACATCCGGGACTGCGAACAACATTTGGTCACCAAATCACATAACTCATATAATAATATATCGTCAATGAACGTTAAGCATGCGGACCCTACGGATTCGAGAACTATGTAGACATGACTGAGACACCTCTCTGTTCAATAAACAATAGTGGAACCTGGATGCTCATATTGGGTCCCACATATTCTACGAAGATCTCTATCGGTCGAACCGTTATGACAATATACATGATTCCCTTTGTCCATCGGTATGTTACTTGCCCGAGATTCGATCATCGGTATCTTCATACCTATTTCAATCTCGTTACTCGAAAGCCTCTTTACTCGTTCCATAATAAATCATCCTACAACTAACTCATTAGTCACTTTGCTTGCAAGGCTTCTTATGATGTGTATTACCGAGAGGGCCCAGAGATACCTCTATGATACTCAGAGTGACAAATCCGAATCTCGATCTATGCCAACTCAACAAACACCTTTGGAGATACCTATAGAGCATCTTTATAATCACCCAGTTATGTTGTGACGTTTGATAGCACACAAGGCATTCCTCCGGTACCCGGGAGTTGCATAATCTCATAGTCGAAGGAATATGTATTTGACATGAAGAAAGCAATAGCAATAAAACTGAATGATCAATATGCTAAGCTAACGGATGGGTCTTGTCCATAACATAATTCTCCTAATGATGTGATCCCGTTATCAAATAACAACTCATGTCCATGGTTAGGAAACCTTAACTATCTTTGGTCAACGAGCTAGTCAAGTAGAGGCTCACTAGGGACACGGTGTTTGTCTATGTATTCAACATGTATTTAGGTTTCCTATCAATACAATTCTAGCATGAATAATAAACATTTATCATGAATAAGGAAATATAAAACAAAAACTTTATTATTGACTCTAGGGCATATTTCCTTCACTTCTTGACCCGCATTTACATCGATGCGACTTGAATGCCAAGGAGGGAGAGGGTAGCAGTTCCCGATACGTTGAATGGTCAATGATGCATCCTCAATTTGCATGCAGAGGGAATTAATTGGAGAAGCAAAATAGAGCCAGCACAATGTGAATGCAACAGAGTTTGGACTCTCATATAAAGCCGCCCCACCACTCCAATCCATCTACTCCTAGTCTCTACGCGACACTGCTCACTCCAATCCAAGACCAAGTGACCAGAAGCCACAAGCACCTATGGAGGCGATGGACGCAAGCGGCAGTCGACTGTGCCAGATCATTCAAGATGACGGCCTGCGGCCCCGCACCGCGCAGCATTTCTAGAAGGTGCTGGCGACCGTCGGCGTCATAATCCTCACCGATGCTAGCTTCACCTCTCGCATGGATGACATGACGGTCCGCTCCATCCACAAGTTCCCGCCATCAAGAAGCACGTGGACGACCTTGCCGCACTACTCCAGCCCGCGCGCCCGGGCTCCTCATTGCCTGCCACCCTCATCGGTCTCCATGGTGATGAACTCTTTCAAGCCCTGGTGGCCCTGCAGGCGCCGGAGGTCGCGATGAAGAATGTGCACCTCGAGGCCGCGCTCTCCGTGCAGTGCCTCGCCATGCAAGAAACCATCGACCTGCACATCCATGCCCACGAGGAAATCGTCTACATAGGCCACTACAAGGCCAGCGAGGACAGAAAGAAGTTGGCCTTCTTCTAGCGGCTAGAATCTTTGGACGCCATTGTTCAGAAGCACGTCGACCTGGCCATGGAAGCCGTTGCTACTTAGCCATTGTTTGATGGGCCGCCCTGAGTCGAGGAGGTGGACGTCGTCGATGGATGCATCTTTCTTCTTGCCTCTTGTAACCAGCACTGCATCGTCTTGTGGCCTTAATGTTCTATTAGTGTATGGCACTTCTATTCCAGTTGTAACATTCTCACTGTGAGGTGGGGCCGCAGTTGAGCAAACCGATCATAGGCAAATCCCCACCCGCCCACCGTGCGTCGGCTAAGTTAGAATTAGAAGAGAGAAACCAGGGAGAAGAGCTAGCTATAGCACATACGCTTTTGTCAGATGGAACTCGTGTTCATACTCCCTCCGTTCCAAAATGTAGTGCTTCCTCTATTCCCATGCTTTAACTTTGACCATAAGTTTAACCAATGAGACCGACTGTGGCGGGAGCAAAAATTATACAAGTGAATTCATATTCAAAGGAAGTTTTCAATTATATTTTTCTCTCCCACCGCAGTCGGTCTCGTTGGTTAAATTTATGGTCAAAGTTGGACCTCGGGAAGCACGCGCGCACTATATTTTGGAATGGAGGGAGTAGAATAGGAGTACTGAGTACTCGTACCTCTTTTTTTAGGGAAAAAGTAGTCATACGTCTAGTACCACTAGTTGGGTGCGTGCGACCTATACCTGACATCACATTAGGTCTCCTTTTTGAACCGCAGCTACGCTTCATAGTACATATTTTTTCACACATTTATCCTCCTATATGTACTCCTAGGCTATTTCCATGTGCTCCCTTTCGCCGACATGTGGGACATAGAGCATCTGGGTTGTAGTGCATGCATGACTCGGAGCATATGCAACCATGCCAGCGTACTTTACATTTCAGACCTCACAAATTACATGCAAACCCCCTGCAGAAGAATAAATAAATAAATGAATTACTACATGCAAATCGGATTATTTTCATAGAAACTGGAGCACGTTCATTAAATTTTGGACATAACACATTTATAAAAACGACCGAACCTAAACTAGTCTAAGGGCCTCTTTGATTCGCAGGATACTGAAACACGGGAATGGGGAAAGTATGATGGCGATGAACCAAGATGAGGAGGAAGAGGAGTAGTACTTTACATGCTACACACTGGACTGTAGCACATTGTTTTTTATGGCCATATCACCACATTAGTTTTATGGCCTATCGCCTGCTGGTTCACTAGGTTGCCGTGGTTCGCACTCCTCTGACATGAGTAGTAGTACTAGTATATACACTATATATACCACATGATTCTTTGCTCCTTCTTACGTACTTCACCGACATGTGGGGGAGCCAGCATTCGGGTCGACGTGTCATGCACCAGATTAGAGTGGGGAACGGAAGGGGGGCATCACCCGGTCATAGCGCCAGTAATTCATGACTATAGTGAGTAGTCATATCACAAGACTCCGTATTTCCAGCAATAACGCGTCGTCAAATCGCACAACCCTACCTTTCCAGCAGTAAGATGAATCCGCTACTCCCTCACCCTCCTCGCTTCTCTATCAAACCGCCTACGCGAAAACTGCCACACGTACTGCCCAGGAAAAGCCCTGCCCTCAACTTTTAACTACTCATAGCATAATTTTTTATCAATGAATTGCGCCATGGAGCAGAAAACCAAAAGAAAAGTGTGGTACATGTAAACAAATACAGTTCAAGCTCTAGCTAGCGATTCGGAATGTAAACCATGCATGTGTTTATACATATAGGTTACTTCGAAGTATTGAGTCCATTGATGCAATGTGGTCAAACTGTACCATCGATATCTCAGAAGCCAAAATAGTTCAAGCTTGTTCGTTCTATATAAATACTAGTACTATATGTTTATTCACCCATGGGGTTGTTCAATGATTGGAGGGTCGGGGAGCACAAGTGAACAATACTATTACTGGTAAGTAGGAGTTGTATAGTTAGTCACTTAAAAAGAGAGTTTCTTTTCTTTAATGCCACGTACACAAATTGAAATGCTTGTTGTGGAGAAAAAGATAATCACTCCACTATATATATAGGAAGGGGCCTGAGCACTTGCTTTACTAGGGTTGCTCTCTTCATTCTCTCATCCTCTCCAGATCTAAACAAGATAGCGATAGCGACATTTTCTCTCTACTCACCGCTGGTCACAGATCCAACCGGATCCCTTCGGCCGGTGTGTGTAGAGGACTAGTGCATCATTCACACGATCATCGGCGGCGAGGGAGGAAACCCACAGCTACCAGCGGGTCCCGATCCTCTGCCCGTGTCGTTCTCTCCGACACAATACCGGCTCGGGAGGTCCTCCGACCCTTCTTCCTCCCTACTGTATTGTGCGCAGATCCAACCTGCCACCACCGACATCCCGACGACCCTCAGGTATAAGTTCTTCGAAAGTGGCCTTGCTCTACTGCCCCAGCTCCCCACGTGTCTACATGTGCATCTTTTTCTACTTCCATCAGGTCTTCCAAAGCCACCTAAATTTTTAGTATTATTGGAGGTAAATCTACTTCATGTAGTTGAATCTAGGACTTGGTTCAAACAACGAAAAAAGGGGAGAAAGTCATAGCATGAATCTAGGACTTGATTCAAAGAGGAAATAACAGGGGGAAAGTAGTAGAGACTGGATACCCAACCGGTCTCTTGGTTGAAAAGGGAAATAAAGGGAAAAGGCAGTACAAACTGGATAAGGAACATATCTATTATTGGTTGAAAAAAGGATAGAAAGTGGCGGTTGGTGGACAAGTCAATAGAGTATGTCCTGGATTAGATTTGCTGCCCTCATGTAGTAAAAGGTCTCCAGATTAGATTTGCTACCCTCACAGAGTATGAACAAACTCAGCATCACCACTTTATGCCTCCTTGTAGGTACATTGTGCTGATGCGTCCACTGTCGCATGTCCTTATACCAACTTTTTGCTATTTTTAATGTAAGGGCGCATGTAAAATGAAGCGATCACACTGTTACCTTAAGGACATGTCTAACAAGTGTTATTGTTAATCTAATGCCTCCAATGATATGATGCAATTAAACTGTATTACAAATGGTACTCCTGTTGTTTTCCCCAGTATGATAAGTAAGTTGCTTCTTTACGCTGCTGAGTGTCCTGGTGTCCCCACGGTCCCATGCCCTTAAACCAACTCTTTAGCTGTTCTTGATCTATTGTATCTGGTAAACAAGCAATGCCACCATTAACGTAATCCCATAATTGATGAATGTCATTGTTGATCGTAATGTTTTCGGTAACATGAAGCATTGCTGACGTTTTAAATTTTCTACTGTCCTTGCGTGATTTCCATGAACATAATCAAGATGCTTCTTTTCGTTTCGTGTATGTTTCATATCTTGTTATTGACCAGGAACTGTTTTCTTTCTATCTTTTTGTGCAGATAGGGATATCCATTTCACCTTGTTGCTATTGTGACCTTTTGGTGAACTGCACAAAACACTTTTTTGGAATAAGTGTCTTGTGCAGTTCAACTAAAATGTCACGTGGGCAACATCTCTCAATTTTGGTGGAACTGCACAAAATGGTGATTGGAGTTTCCAAAATCTCCGTCAAATTATGTTGGTAATCTCGTGCAACATTTTATTAGCCTTTGCAAGATGAGTCGTCACTGTCACCACAATGGAACTTTATTTTAGTGGAACTGCACAAAAGGATAAGCAAATTATAGTTGCACCTTACATGAGCAGGATAGCCAACCTTAATGTTGCTTAATTTTAGTGCAACTACTAAAGAAGAACCTGCCAGCTCACAAGAGCAAGTACTTCTTGCTAGCTGAATGATGCAATCTTTGCTTCATTTCAGGTGAATTGCAGAAAAAGTCGCATGATTTGAATCATGGATCTGCAGGTTGACCTCATTGAGTTGTGGCGGTGTAGGGGCCCCTCTCTCAGTTATGGTTCCCATGACCGGGTATGTTCCTTTTCGGTTGATTTTGACTCTGCATCCAGCTAGTGATCTTGTGCTACTGTTTTGGCACTACTATTGCCACTAATAAAATGAAGTAATAATACATTTAAAATAGAACTATTGTCTTAGCTACCATTTCATTTCCAATGTACATAATTTGCAGAAAAAAGTGATCGAAATGAGTCGATGCTCCTCCTCTCTAACTGGCGGGCGCCATAATTTTAGTTGAACTACATAAAAAATGATTGAAATGAGTGGACGCTCCTCCTTCTACTGCCGCACTGAGGTGTTAATGAATGTCAATAGATCGCTTTCATGGCAAGATATGGGGACATGAAGAATAACTTGATCTCCCAAAGTCATCTCACACCGGTCAGTGTTGTCCTTTATCAACATGATTGTGCTTTGTCATAGTGTGCTAACGCTGTATTTTTTAAATAAAGCTATTCTATCGCAATCTTTTCTCATTTTGGAAATAAAGTTTGCTTCAACTAGTGCCACTATTATAGTAATCATGCTCTTTCTTATCTGTGCAAACAGGAATACTCAACTACAGATGTTGTGATGGTCAAGAGCATTCGCCAAGTTCTTGGGTTGTATGACATGGCTAGCCAAGATGGATTTAATCCTGATATTCACTTTATCAAAAGGCTCTAATGGGTTGGTTCTGAATCTTGCAAGATGGTAATCAATGAGATGTGTAGGCATCTTTGTTGTACTTATTATTTGCATCTTATTTGTTGGTTCTGAATCTTGCAAGCTGGGAATCAATGAGATGTGTAGGCATCTTTGTTGTACTTATTATTTGAATCTTATTTGTTGGTTCTGAATCTTGCAAGCTGGGAAACACGACATGATGATGCAGAGGACATCAACCATAACAAACTGTTCAACTTGGTAGCATTGTCTGTGTGAAAGTGCGGCGAATGTGTTGATCATGTGCCTCCCGAGAATAATAATTCTAATTGTTGTGCATGTTGATCCTGTGGCACTGATAGAACGAGCCAATGCATTGCTTGTTTTAAGAACAAATTTTAATTAAATCTAATTAAATTTAAGTAAAGTGACCACTAACAGTTGTTATTACAGTACCAATACAGACCCGCTCGTGAACCGGCGTGTGGTCGGAATAGGTTTCTTAATGGAGGCGTTTGAATGCGTCTAGGGTGCACGTTCTGCCGGGCGTGCAGCGGGCAAGGGAGGGGTAGTAACTGTTGCCACCTGTACACACTCAGTTTACTGTTGAATCCAGTTCCCCAAGAGCTGAAAAACGAACTGCTGCTGCCGCATACCCACTCGTTCACTTGAAGAGACTCCAATGGTGATCTGAGGGGTGAGCCTGCTGGATATGGACTTCAGCAAGGAGTTCACCTTTGAGTTCGCCGTTCAGTCCCATGGCTGCACCAATTTAAATGTGATGTACACCAACGATCCGGACTCGGTGAAGCTCTGCCTCGCCGAGTTTAAGTAGTACCTACAGGACAAGAAAGCACAAGGTCGCAGGACTAGACCTTGTGCCCATCCATTCATTGCCTGACACGAACCAACAGATCACCATCGCCCAGGTATGCGTGTGGGACTAAGTTCTCGTCTACCATTATTGTAGGGCCATCACAGGTTCTGGAGCATTCGCCCGTTTCATCGGCAGCGTAGACTGCACCTTCACTATGCTGGAGAGAAGGAAGAATGCGACGATTCGGCCATCTGGTGCAACAAGCTTGTCAACATCCAGAAGCAATACAAGATCATCGGCAACGGGCAGGAGAAGGACTCCGTGGTCGACCTCGCCGAGACCATCATCGACCCCTGCTACGCCAACATGAAAGAAGCAACGACACCAAGGACCCAAACAGGTGGGAGGTACCTCTAAATCTAGCCTACATAACGTACGTGGCCAAGGAAGCATATGCATGCTACAACATTTACAAGCGGATCTTGGACATGAGGGCTTGTCTGCTTCCAGTAACTGATGAGTACATGGATAGCTGCAGCGTCACAATCAAGCATGCCAGGAAGGTCTAGATGATGTACTTTATCTGTTTAAGCACATTTATCATTTGAGTGTTTCATGCATTAGCCTATGCCTCGTAATTATCTATTTTATCCAAAATATTGAAGGAAATATGCCCTAGAGGCAATAATAAAGTTATTATTTATTTCCTTATTTCATGATAAATGTTTATTATTCATGCTAGAATTGTATTAACCGGAAACATAATACATGTGTGAATACATAGACAAACATAGTGTCACTAGTATGCCTCTACTTGACTATCTTGTTAATCAAAGATGGTTAAGTTTCCTAACGATAGACATGAGTTGTAATTTGATTAACGGGATCACATCATTAGGAGAATGATGTGATTGACTTATCCCATTCCGTTAGCTTAGCACTTGATCGTTTAGTATGTTGCTATTGCTTTCTTCATGACTTATACATGTTCCTATAACTATGAGATTATGCAACTCCCGTTTACCGGAGGAACATTTTGTGTGCTACCAAACGTCACAACGTAACTGGGTGATTATAAAGGTGCTCTACAGGTGTCTCCGAAGGTACTTGTTGGGTTGGCGTATTTCGAGATTAGGATTTGTCACTCCGATTGTCGAAGAGGTATCTCTGGGCCCACTCGATAATGCACATCACTATAAGCCTTGCAAGCATTGTAACTAATGAGTTAGTTACAGGATGATGTATGACAGAACGAGTAAAGAGACTTGCCGGTAACGAGATTGATCTAGGTATTGAGATACCGACGATCGAATCTCGGGCAAGTAACATACCGATGACAAAGGGAACAACGTATGTTGTTATGCGGTTTGACCGATAAAGATCTTCGTAGAATATGTGGGAGCTAATATGAGCATCTAGGTTCCGCTATTGGTTATTGACCGGAGACGTGTCTCGATCATGTCTACATAGTTCTCGAACCCGTAGGGTCCGCACGCTTAACGTTCGATGACGGTTATATTATGAGTTTATGTGTTTTGATGTACCCAAGGTAGTTCGGAGTCCCGGATGAGATCGGGGACATGACGAGGAGTCTCGAAATGGTCGAGACGTAAAGATCGATATATTGGACGACTATATTCGGACATCGGAAAGGTTCCGAGTGATTCGGGTATTTATCGGAGTGTCGGGGGGTTATCAGAAACCCCGGGGGGACTATTGGGCCTACATGGGCCATAGGGAAGAGGGAAGGCAGCCCACAAGGGGCAGCTACGCCCCCTCCCTATACGGGGTCCGAATTGGACTAGGGAGGGTGGCGCCCCCCCCCCCCCCCTTTCCTTCTCCTTTCCCTCTCCTTCCTTCCCCCTTCCTTTTCCTAGTTGGACTAGGAAAGAGGGGAGTCCAACTCCTACTAGGAGGAGGACTCCTCCCCTCCTTGGTGCACCCCAAGGCTGGCCGGCCTCCCCCCTTGCTCCTTTATATACGGGGGCAGGGGGCACCTCTAGACACAACAATTGATCCCTTGGATCTCTTAGCCATGTGTGGTGCCCCCTCCACTATAATCCACCTCGATAATATCGTAGCGGTGCTTAGGCGAAGCCCTGCATCGGTAGAACATCATCATCGTCACCACACCATCGTGCTGACGGAACTCTCCCTCAAAGCTTGGCTGGATCGGAGTTCGAGGGACGTCATCGATTTGAACGTGTGCAGAACTCAAAGGTGACGTGCGTTCGGTACTTGATCGGTCGGATTGTGAAGACGTACAACTACATCAACCGCGTTGTGCTAACGCTTCCGTTTTGGTCTATGAGGGTACATGGACACACTCTCCCCTCTCGTTGTTATGCATCACCATGATCTTGCGTGTGCGTAGGAATTTTTTTGAAATTACTATGTTCCCCAACAGTGGCATCCGAGCCAGGTTTATGCGTAGATGTTATATGCACGAGTAGAACACAAGTGAGTTGTGGGTGATACAAGTCATACTGCTTACCAGCATGTCATACTTTGGTTTGGCGGTATTGTTGGATGAAGCGGCCCGGACAGACATTGCGCGTATGCTTACGCGAGACTGGTTCTACCGACGTGCTTTGCACACAGGTGGCTGGCGGGTGTCAGTTTCTCCAACTTAGTTGAACTGAGTGTGGCTACGCCCGGTCCTTGCGAAGGTTAAAACAACACTAACTTGACGAAATATCGGTGTGGTTTTGATGCGTAGGTAAGTGATGACCCGCAAGTATATGGGATAGTTGTAGCCTCTTTCGATAAGTAAGAGTGTCGAACCCAACGAGGAGCTAAAGGTAGAACAAATACTCTCTCAAGTCCTATCGGCCACTGATACGACTCTACGCACGCTTGACGTTCGCTTTACCTAGAACAAGTATGAAACTAGAAGTACTTTGTAGGTGTGATAGGATAGGTTTGCAAGAAGGTAAAGAACGTGTAGATAAAAAGTAGGGGCTGTTTAGATAAAGAAGCAGTAAAGTAAATATAGCGAGTGTGGAAAAGTGGTGGTAGGAGTTGTGAAATTGTCCCTAAGCAATTGACTATGTTACTAGACCGATAATCACTATTGCAATTCTATTTGAGGGAGAGGCATAAGCTAACATACTTTATCTACTTGGATCATATGCACTTATGATTGGAACTCTAGCAAGCATCTGCAACTACTAAAGATTCATTAAGGTAAAACCCAACCATAGCATTAAAGTATCAAGTCCCCTTTATCCCATACGCAACAATCCCCTTACTCGGGTTTGTGTTTCAGTCACTCACGCAACCCACTATAAGCGAATCATGAACGCATTGCAACACACTACAGCGGGAATCCCTCACGCTTGCGCGACACGGAGGGCACCATAGGACAACACCAATAATAAAACATGCAACTCAAACCAATCATAGCAATTCATCAATCACCGATAGGACAATAGAAATCTACTCAGACCTCATAGGATGGCAACACATCATTGGAAAATAATATGAAGCATAAAGCACCATGTTCAAGTAGAGGGCACAGTGTGTTGCGGGAGAGTGGACCGCTGGATATAGATGGGGGAAGGTGATGGAGATGTTGGTGAAGATGACAGCGGTGTTGGTGAAGATCGCGGTGATGATGAAGGCCCCCGCCGGCGTTCCGGCGCCACCGGAAGCAAGGGGGAGAGAGCCCTCCTTCTTCTTCTTCCTTGACCTCCTCCCTAGATGGGAGAAGGGTTCCCCCTCTGGTCCTTGGCTCCCATGGCGTGGGAGGGGCGAGAGCCCCTCGAGATTGGATCTATCTCTCTGTTTCTGCGTTCTCAGATTCTACCCCTTCACCGTTTCTTAAATATCCGAAGATCTGTAACTCCGATTGGGGTGAAACTTTCGCCCAGATCTTTCTCATAAAATTAGCTTTCTTGCGCCAAAAGAAGAGCGTCAACCGCCTTATGGGGGGCCAGGAGAGTCCAGGGCGCGCCTGCCTCCCTGGGGCGCGCCCCTATCTCCTGGCCCCCTCGGGCACCGTCTCGCGTTGATTTTACTTCCCAAAAATCATAAATATTCCAAAAAAATCTCGTCCGTTTTTATCCCGTTTGGACTCCGTTTGATATTGGGTTTCTGCGAAATAAAAAACATGCAACAGATAGGAACTGGCACTGGGCACTGGATCAATATGTTAGTCCCAAAAAATAGTATAAAAAGTTGCCAAAAGTATATAAAAGTTGAATAATATTGGCATGGAACAATCAAAAATTATAGATACGACGGAGACGTATCAGCATCCCCAAGCTTAATTCCTGCTCGTCCTCGAGTAGGTAAATGATAAAAAAGATAATTTTTGATGTGGAATGCTACCTAGCATAATCTTGATCATATGTCTAATCATGGCATGAATATTAAGACACGAGTGATTCAAAGCAATAGTCTATCATTTGACATAAAAACAATAATACTTCGAGCGTACCAATAAAGCAATCATGTCTTTTCAAAACAACAAGGCAAAAGCAAGCTTATCCCTACAAAATCATATAGTTTGGCCATGCTTCATTTTCGTCACACAAAATGCCCCCATCATGCACAACCCTGATGACAAGCCGAGCAATTGGTTCATACTTTTTAACGCGCTTCAGCTTTTTCAACCCTCACACAATATGTCGTGGAATTGTCACGGCAGATGTCCTCTTGTAAGGACTTAGCCGTGGAGCCATCGCAACTAGGAAGCTTAAAGGGGTTAATTGGGACAAAGGACATGGGAGAGTTATACTAGTTCGGCCCCTTACGATGAAGGTAAGGCCTACGTCTAGTTGGGTTGGTATTGCTTGATGTTTCGATGACCAGGGAGCGAGATATGCTATGCCCGGTTCTCGATGAGTTGTTTCTTACCCTAGGCTGCCAGCGGGTCGTCCCCTTATATACACGGGTGGATGCCCTGCGGCCTACAGAGTCCCGGCCGGCTCATAGACAGTGTCCGGCTCGGTGACTAGTTAATTCTACCTTATGTTACAAGTCATGTCATCATGGCGGTTTACCACTATGGGCCTTAAGCCGCCTCTGGGCCTTAGACTCTTTATTGAACCACCATCTTCATGCTTGGTCTTGGGCTTCTTTCTGGTGAGTCTTCTTTGCGTAACCCGGCCCCTCCTGGGCGGCTTACACAAATAGTTATATCCCCAACATTAGGCCCCAGATTGATTTGAACTGGTTCATGTCAATCTTAAAATACCTTAAGAAATAAGCCTTCTGCCTTCTGCCTGTGCAAAGGGTTTTAACCCGCCATGACGTCAACTTCTGGATTCGCGTTAACCCGCCGTGACGTCATCTTTACTTAAATTCATATTTTACTCCACCATATCCTCCAACAGATCTTTGCTTTTACTGACCGTTCCGAAAACCGAGGCGTCGGGGCCGCTGGATAATAATGTTTAGTCTTCTCGTTTCTTGCGTCGTCTCAGTCGGTCTTCCCTTATAAATAGGCACGACCTAGGTCTTCCATTCTCCCCCCTTTCAGTCATCCTCTTCCTCTTGCTGCATCTCTGCCGCCCGAGCTCCGCCGCCGCCGCCATCGAGCTCCACGTCTTCACCGACCCAGGCCACTGCATCAACCCGAATCTGACCAGAAATCAACGGCGAATCTCTGCAGCCCGTCCTCATCCGTAAGTTCCCTTCTTTCCCTTTCTTAGATCTGCATTGGAGCTTCTTCGAGTTCGTCGGTGTTCATCACCGCCCGCGGCGAACCCTTGATGTTCTTCACCTTCGACGCCCTGTTCAGATCGCTGAATAACATAGAACTGATGCGGTGGCTGTTTTACATTTATCTCGAACATAGACAGATCTCTTTTCTTTTGTCCAAAGGCTTCATTCGAGTGGATGAACTTCTCTGCACTGATTTTAGGTCTAGAAATTTTTCTTTTTAGAACGACTATTTGATCCAAAATAATAATTGCAGCTTGTGAAATCTGTTTGTTCCACACTTAGTAAAAAAAATTGTCTCTCTTGAATTTGTTTAACCATGGTAATCTATGCAACCGGTTTATGACAACACCGATTTGTCAGTCTTGCTTGCTTCCGGCAACTTGAAGAAAATTTAACTGCCCGTTATACCTGTAGCGGCTTAAATATCATCGCATAGATACCTATATGTCATTAGGCCCCTTCTTAAGCCGCCATTTTGAATAGACTTTAAAATACTTTCCTTCTGGATTAAAGTTGAATCGGAGCTTCTTATTTTGTCATAGACTTCCACTTACGCCATGGCACCTAAGGCTCCCAAGGCTCCTATGACCTGTAATTGGGTCCAATCCATTGTCACAGAAAGCAAATTTTCTGAATTTGTGAAGTCTGGTCACCTGCCCAAGAAGGCGGTCCTGTTTTATCGTGCCCCTGACCCGTCCAAGGAGAAACCTCAGCCCAAAGAAGGGGAGGTGATAGTTTTTACGGATCATATGAGCCGGGGATTTGCTCCACCCGGTTCAAAATTCTTCAGGGATGTTTTGCATTTCTTTGACCTCAGACCTCAAGACATTGGACCCAACTCCGTGTCAAATATCTGCAACTTCCAAGTTTTCTGCGAAGTGTACTTGGGAGAAGAGCCCAATCTACTTTTGTTCAGAGAGCTATTCTATTTAAACTGGCAGAATGAACGTGCCAACGGGCCCAGTCTTGAACTTGGTGGCATCTCGATTCAGCGGCGGAGAGACTACCTTTTTCCTTATGCTGAACTGCCGAGTCATCCAAAGGATTAAATCAGACGTTGTTCTACTGCCAGGACACTTCTCCGGCTGAGGAAAATCCTCTGCCTGGCTTCCGCCCCTTACGCCTTGAATCCAATCACCCGCTGCCGGATAAACTAACTGCTGTTGAACGTCTGCCACTCGCTCCCACCATTAGAGAAATCAAATCTCTTTTGGGAAATGGCTTAGACGGCATCGACCTGGTCCGAGTCTGGGTCACTTGGCGAGTGCTTCCGTTAAGCCGCCGCCCCGGCTTAATGTGCACTTACTCAGGTGAGAAGAATGACCCACTACGTCATAGCCCTGACGACTTACCAGATGATGTGGTGGAGGCTACGACCCAAACGTTGTTGAAAGAGGGCACGGTGACTAGTAATGCCTTTGGCTTACTTCCTTTCTGCAAGAAGAACCCGGCCCCCGCAGTGAGTCATCAACCTCAATGAATACTCTTTACTATATTACGCCTTGCTTTTACTCATAACCCCTTATCTTTTTTCACAGGCCGATGACAACTTCTGGAAGGTCAAGTATGAACATGAGGCGACCAAACAAGCCAGAGCGGCAAAAAGAGCCGAAAGGAAAACCGCCAAGACTGGAACTTCGAAGAAGAGGAAGCCAAGCGCTTCAGATATGTTTAAACTTGATGATACTGATGATGATGAAGAAGAGGTAACTTTCAACTCCCTTGACTCTTTATCATCACCTTACTGACATTAAATCTTTTCAGGAAGACATGGGGAACAGTCAAGCCGTCGAGGAAGAGGTAACTATAATCTCCTCCGACTCCGAGCCCCCGCTGCGTCAGAAAATTCGAACAGTAACCCAGAAAATAAGATTTTCACATCCTTTGGCTTACCAAGATCCTCAATTTCTTTTGAAGCAACAGCAATTTGAAAGCCGGAGGCAGACCCAGACCAGCAAGGATATAGAGCTCTCCTCCGGCTTACCTAACGTAACCAGGAAGCGTCGGACTGAGGTTATCTCCGATTTACATTCTATTTTACCTTTGGCGGGTTTAATTTGTCAACCTCTCAATTCATCTGACTCCAATTATCAGGATACCTCTCCTTCCTCCGGCGAGTCTATGCAATCTAACATGCCGGCTTTCAAAACTGCCCCCAGGTAATGTAATTTTGTTTACCTTATGCTTTACCTTACCCATGCTTTTGTACTCATCCTTCTGCCTTTGTCCACAGCGTGCAAGTGAAGCCCAGTAAGAGGGCAAAAAAGAGTAAGCCATCCCAAGACCCGGTCGCGACTGAACCGGAGCTTGGTACGGCTGCTCCTGACAGCTCTACCCATCAGCCGCCGCCTGAACCAGCCTATGACATTCCAGCACCAACCTCTGATCCACCCACCAAAGATACTCTCAACAACTCTGATAACCCGGAAGCTCCTAGCCCGGCCAAGACAATTGATCTGGAAGTTGAGATTCTGAAGACTCAGTTTGTTGAGCCGGGGCGGCCCACTATCCTTGCCAAGTGCTCTGCTAAAGAGGAGCTTCTAGAACACCGAAAGACCAAGCTAGACATTGTTGACTATACTCATTTGAGCGTTGGAGAGATAGTCTCTGGCTATCTCAATCAAGTACATAGCAGCCGTGACCTGGAAATTGGCATGGTGAAGCAAATACAGCAAAAATCTGAGGTATAACTTATGCTACTTTTCTTAATCATACTTACTGTATCAGCCCCCAAGTCTATTGCTTATGAATAAATATGATGTAGACTTACAAAACTGCTTAGCACTGCTTTGTTCGGTTTAGAAAGAAGATATTTAACCCGGTTGTAACATGATACCTTGAACTTGCGATACACATTAGCCCCCAAGTGTCAAGTATCTTTGCTTACAAAGTGCTTGGGACTTAATTTCCATGAACCGGCATTGTAAGTTAAAATTCTTCAGCATACATTAGCCCCCAAGTGTCAAGTATCTTTGCTTGCAAAGTGCTTGGGACTTAATGTTATCTTACCATGATTCTGACTACAACCTGGCATCAATGCAGGCCACCATAAGTCAATTTGAGTCGGAGATTGCTGACCTGAAGAGCCGTCTGATAGCTCAAGAACTTGAAATTTAAAAGGCCAACTCCAAATTTGAATTCAGCGTCTCTGAACAAGAGAAATTGAAGAAGAATTTTGAGGCGGAGAAGAAAATCTGGGCTGATGGAAAGGCTTCACTGGTGACTCGGTCCGAGACGGTAGAGGCATTGCTTGTAGAAGCAACAGCGGAGCTGTCCGGCTTAAAGCACCAGATATCTCAAATGGTCTCAGCAATCTTTGGTAAGTTACTCATATAAACTTTAAACTTTGCAAACCTTCTTTCAATGATTACTTCAATTGTTACCTCCGGCTCACCTTATGTTTAATAATGCAGGCCCCGGAAGCACAAACCTCAAGCAGAACATGTTGATCAAGCTGAAGGCGGTTTATACTCTGGTGGAATAGCTCTACACCGGGTCACAACGTGCTTTGGCTGTTGTAGCTTTATCAAATGACGTTCCTCACCTCTTGCAAGACATGCTGAAGCGGCTTGCTGTACTACCTCAACGGGTCCAAGATCTAAGGCGGGCATCCGCAAGAGCCGGGGCCATAGCCGCGTTGAGCTAGGCGAAAGCATGGATTCCAGAACTAGACCCGGCCAACCTCGCTCTTGGATACCCGAGTCTGAAAGAGGATGGGACCGTATTTGATGAACAGGATTTCACCGCCTGCGTCAAAGATATACGCCCCGTGGCTACTCTTATTGGGAACGATACTGATCTTACCAAGTATCAGCCGGGCTATGATAGTGAGAACCGGAGAATTCCAACACCTCACTATGATGAAGTCAACCTGGTCCCTCCAACTCGTAAGCATACCTTTGCCCCTGAAGTGGACCCAGCCGGTTTAATAGATGATGAAGCTGAGTTTGAAGCCTTAAGTGGCATTGACTGGGCCTCGTCAACCTTCCAGGACAGGGCAGCCGACGGAGAGGCGGAGAAGGATAACCTGGAATCTTCAAGCCCTTCAAAGGAGTGAACCGCCAGGCGATTATGACTTTGTGAAAACAATGCTTCATTATTCAGACTCGGGGAGTCTTGTAATAGGGTAGAAAAACCTCTCAATTTTGTCATGCCTTCGCGCATGTTTATGGTGCTTAATACTTTCGTAAGCTGCCATCGCTATATACTTCCAGCTTATGTTGATCTTTTATTTCCTTGATGTTAAATTTGCTTGCCTTATCCTGCATATAAAACAAGCGAAATTCCCTTGGCGATTTATCACATCGGGGGTCACATAAGGTATTTGATAACCCAGAGTGCGAATCAAAACATCATATAAAGGCCGGTTTATGATTATATTTGTTAAACATAATCACAATAGCATACCTGCGATCCTTTTGGTAATCTCGCCGGTTTATGTGACCTAAATCATGAGGGTAAGCTTAACTCCTGAAAGTTGGCACATATGATATTCACCTGGCCCTTAACAATTAAAGTGACCAATATTAAACCGGTGGAACGAGAACCCCATAGTACTTTCAAGAAAGGCCTCATGATAGTCAAACATTTATACTTACAAAGTATGATGAATAATAAACAAAATTTGAAAGGCCTCTGATTCGAATACGATCAGTGAACCATTCCAAAGGGGTTAAGCTAAGATTCGAATACGATCATATAGCCCCCAGTGGCTTTGGCGATGCCGATCAAGTGGGTATCGACAGCTATGTTCTCTTTGGCTCGAATACGACCTATGTTTGAACAGGAAGCCCCCAAGTGACCATAAGAGTTGTTTAATGATGCTGATTCGAATACGATCCATGTCAGACCCAAAGGGGTTAAGCTATGATTCAAATATGATCAAGAAGCCCCCAAGTGGGTTTGGCAGTATGCCGATCAAGTGGGTATCGACAGCTATGTTCTCTTTGGTTCGAATATGACCTATGTTTGAACAGGAAGCCCCCAACTAATCATGGATAGATTCAGACATGATCATAAGCCGGACCAAAGGGAAAGCCGGATTCAAATATGATCCGCTCCCTGTTGGTTGTTTCCACCACCTGATACAGAAGACATATAAACCTTTGAGGGTGAAAAGGACATAGGTCCTGCTTTATTGCTTTATATAATATATACATCGTCAAAATATATACATCTTGAGAGCCGGTGGCTCAAGTATAGTAAGGCCGGAGATGAGCGATATTCCACGGCCGGCGGGTCTCCTCCTCCGACTTACGTGAGTCTTTGTGCTCTCGAACATCGATGAGGTAGTATGACCCGTTGTTCAGATTCTTGCTGACCACTAAGAGTCCTTCCCAAGGTGGGGACAGCTTGTGCATATCAGACTGATCCTGGATGAGCCGGAGCACTAAGTTGCCTTCCTGAAAGGTTCTGCTTCTAACCCGACGGCTGTGATAGCGGCGCGGGTCTTGCTGGTAAATCGTTGAGCGGGCTATTGCCAAGTCTCGCTCCTCATCCAACAAGTCAAGTGCATCCTGACGAGCCTTTTCGTTATTAGCCTCAACGTAAGCCGCCACGCGAGGTGAGTCGTGCCGGATGTCACTTGGCAGGACTGCCTCTGCTCCGTATACCATGAAGAAAGGTGTGTAACCTGTAGATCTGTTAAGCGTAGTGTTGATGCTCCACAGTACAGAGGGTAACTCCTCCACCCAACAACTCGGAGTTCGATGTAAGGGGACAAAGAGTCGGGGTTTGATACCCTTCGGGATCTCCTGATTAGCTCTTTCTGCTTGACCATTGGATTGAGGATGAGCAACAGCCGAAACATCAAGCCGGATATGTTCTCGTTTACAGAACTCTTCGATGGCACCCTTGGAGAGATTAGTGCCATTATCAGTTATGATGCTGTGTGGAAAACCAAAACCAAAAATCACCTTTTTCATGAACTGAACCGTCGTGGCTGCATCACACTTACTGATCGGCTCTGCCTCAACCCACTTTGTAAACTTATCCACTGCCACCAGGAGGTGTGTCTTTTTATCCTTAGACCTCTTGAAAGGTCCAACCATGTCAAGCCCCCGGACTGCGAACGGCCAAGTAATTGGAATCATCCTCAACTCTTGAGCCGGCACATGAGCTCGTCGTGAGAATTTTTGACATCCGTCACATTTGCTGACTAGATCCTTCGTATCAGCATGAGCCGTCAGCCAATAGAAACCATGACGGAAAGCCTTGGCCACAAGAGATTTTGAACCGGCATGATGACCACAATCTCCTTCATGGATCTCACGAAGTATCTCCTGACCCTCCGCAGGCGACACACAATGTTGAAACGCCCCAGTGACACTGCGGTGATGTAACTCGCCATGAACAATCATCATAGATTTGGACCGCCTGATGATTTGTCTCGCTAAGGTCTCGTCCTCAGGCAACTCTCCCCGGGTCATATAGGCCAAGTACGGCACTGTCCAATCCGGGATAATGTGAAGGGCTGCCACCAGCTATGCCTTCGGGTCTGGCACTGCTAGTTCTTCCTTTGTAGGTACCTTGATAGAAGGATTATGCAAAATGTCGAGAAAGGTGTTAGGCGGCACCGGCTTACGCTGAGATCCCAACCGGCTTAAAGCATCAGCCGCCTCATTCTTCCTTCGATCAATGTGCTCCACTTGATAACCTTTGAAGTGCCCGGCCACAGCATCTACTTCACGACGATAAGCCGCCATAAGAGGATCCTTGGAATCCCACTTGCCTGACACCTGTTGGGCCATGAGATCTGAATCGCCCAAGCACCTTACCCGGCTCAAATTCATCTCTTTGGCCATTCGGAGACCATGGAGTAAGGCTCATACTCAGCTGCATTGTTAGTACAAGGAAACATAAGCCGGAGCACATAACCAAATTTGTCACCTCGAGGGGAAGTTAAAACAACTCCAGCCCCCGAGCCTCCTAACTGCCTGGACCCATCAAAGTGAATAGTCCAATATGTGTTATCTGGCTTCTCCTTAGGTGCCTGCAACTCTGTCCAATCATTGATAAAGTCCACCAAGGCTTGAGACTTAATAGCAGTACGTGGCATGTACTTCAAACCATGAGGCGCAAGCTCAATAGCCCACTTGGCGACTTGTCCTGTGGCCTCCCTGTTCTGGATGATGTCTCCCAAGGGGGCAGAACTTACCACAGTTATAGGATGACTTTGGAAGTACCGCTTCAGCTTCCGGCTTGCCATAAACACTCCGTAAACAAGTTTCTGTCAATGTGGATATCTTTGTTTAGACTCAATGAGCACCTCACTGATGTAGTAAACCGGCCGTTGAACCGGATGCTCCTTGCCTGCCTCCTTACGCTCCACCACGATGGCAACACTGACGACTCATGAATTAGTAGCCACATATAACAGCAACGGCACTTTATCAATGGGAGCCGCAAGGACCGGTGGCTCAGACAACTGTCTCTTTAAATCTTCAAAGGCAGTATCAGCAGCATCACTCCAGACAAAAGTGTCCATTTTCTTCATCATCTGATACAGCGGTAGGGCCTTCTCACCTAACAGCTTATGAACCGGCTTAAAGCAGCAACACGACCCGCCAGTCGCTGAACATCATTAATGCATGCTGGTTTAGCCAGAGAGGTAATTGCCTTGATCTTCTCCGGATTAGCTTCAATGCCACTGTTTGAGACCAGAAAACCCAAGAGCTTGTCTGCAGGTACACCAAATACACACTTGGCCGGGTTAAGCATCATCTTATAAACCCGGAGATTATCAAAGGTCTCTTTCAAGTCAGATATCAAGGTTTCCTTCTCTCTGGACTTCACCATGATGTCATCCACATAAGCATGAACATTGCACCCAATTTGATCGTGGAGACAGTTCTGTACACATCGTTGATAAGTCGCCTGAGCACTCTTGAGCCCAAATGGCATAGATACATAACAGAAGGCTCCAAACGGAGTGATGAAAGCCGTCTTCTCCTGGTCCTTAACTGCCATTTTGATTTATGATAACCAGAGTAAGCATCCAAAAATCTCAAACGCTCGCAACCCGTCGTAGCATCAATGATTTGGTCAATACGGGGGAGAGCAAAGGGATCAGCCGGACAAGCCTTATTTAAGCCCGTGTAATCCACACACATCCGCCAGGTGTTGTTCTTCTTGAGCATGAGCACCGGGTTAGCCAACCACTCTGGGTGAAAAACTTCAACAATAAACCCAGCCGCTAAGAGTCGAGCGACTTCCTCTCCAATAGCTTTCCATCTCTCTTCGTTGAACCGTCGAAGAAACTACCTGACCGGCTTATACTTCGGATCAATATTGAGTGTGCTCAGCGAGTTCTCTCGGTACACCCGGCATGTCAGAAGGTTTCCATGCGAAGATGTCCCGGTTCTCATGGATGAACTCGATGAGCGTGCTTTCCTATTTAGGATCCAAATTGGCACTGATACTGAACTGCTTAGATGAATCACCTGGATTGAAATCCACAAGCTTGGTTTCAGCAGCCGACTTAAACTTCATCGCCGGGTCATGCTCGGTGGTTGGCTTCATTAGAGAGGTCATATCCGTCGGGTCAATGTTGTCTTGATAAAACTTCAGTTCCTCTGCTGCACAAACAGACTCAGCATAAGCCGCATCATCCTCCTCACATTCCAGGGCTACCTTTTGACTTCCATGCACGATGATGGTGCCCTTGTGACCCGGCATCTTAAGCTGCAGATAAATATAGCACGGTCGTGCCATGAACTTGGCATAAGCCGGTCGCCCCAACAGAGCTTGATATGGACTCCTGATTTTTACCACCTCAAACGTCAATTTCTCAGCCCTGGAATCATACTCATCTCCAAAGGCCACTTCCAGTTCAATCTTGCCAACTGGGTAAGCCGACTTACCAGGAACCACTCCATGAAAAACAGTCTTGGACATCTTTAAATTCTTATCAGTTAACCCCATGCGTCGAAAGGTCTCATAATAGAGGATATTGATGCTGCTACCCCCATCCATGAGTACCTTAGTGAATTTATATCCACCAACCTGAGGTGCTACCACCAAGGCTAACTGACCCGGATTATCAACCCGGAGGGGGTGATCTTCCCTGCTCCATACAATGGGCTGTTCTTACCACCTCAAATAACGGGGAACCGCCGGCTCAACAGAATACACGGCCCTCTTATGAACCTTCTCGTCACGTTTGCACAAGCTGGTGGTGAACACATGATACTGAACACTATTCAGCTGCTTCAGATGGCTTTGATAACCCGACTGCTGCTGCTGTTGCTCCCCTTGACCAGACTGTTGTTGATTATAACTGCCTTGATGTCCCTGAAAGCCGGAACTTGAACCGCCGCCCGGGCCATGAAAGCCGCCAGCTCCTGAGCTGCCGCCCAACCCATGATTGCCATCAAACGCGTTGGAATTCTTGAAAGCCTTCATGATCGTGCAATCTTTCCATAAGTGGGTGGCGGGTTGTTCCCGGGTGCCGTGTCTCGGGCAAGGCTCATTGAGTAGCTGCTCAAGAGATGGGCCTGACCCGCCAGATCGAGGGGGCGGTTTGCCCTTACGTCTCTGATTGTTACCCTATGCATTGGCATTGGCTACAAACTCCGGGTTACCTTCCACCTTACGCTTATTGCCTCCTTGATTCATCGGGTTATGCTGCTGACCCTTTCCATTGCCGTTCTTCTTTCCCTTCCCTGTCTTTTCCTCGTCAGACGCGGGATCCTTGGTACTATCAGAGTCAGCGTATTTGACTAAAGCTGCCATCAGCGTACCCATATCGTTGCAATCACGCTTAAGGCGCCCCAGTTTCTGTCTCAGTGGCTCAAAGCGGCAGTTCTTCTCCAACATGAGGACTGCAGAGCCGGCATCCATATTATCAGATGAATGTATTATCTCCTTGACCCGGCGCACCCAATGAGTTGTGGATTCACCCTCCTCCTGCTTACAATTTGTCAAGTCCACAATCGACATGGACTGCTTGCAAGTATCTTTGAAATTCTGGATGAATCGGGCCTTTAGCTCTGCCCATTAATTAATGGAATTGGGCGGCAGGCCCTTTAACCAAGACCAGGCCGTTCCATCCAACATGATGGTGAAGTACTTAGCCATTGTCGCGTCGCTGACCTCCAACAGCTCCATGGCCATCTCATAACTTTTGATCCACGCTCCGAACTGTAAGTCGGCCGTGTAATTCGGCACCTTTCGAGGTCCCTTGAAGTCCTTGGGTAGGCGTACATTACGCAGAGGCGGCACCAAACAAGGAACACCGCCGGTTCTAGTAGCCACTCCCATCTCAACGGAAGTCGTCGGATACTCTGGGAAATCTTGATGAGTCGTCTGTTGAGCCGCTAGCTGAGCCGCCCGCTCGTTCTCCTGACGTATTCGGTCTTGTACCGGGTTATAGCCACCGGGCTGGTTACGGCGCTGGGCGTTGCTTGACAAAGCTTCTGACTCCATGTGTCTGTTGTAACTTGGACTCCGGTTTTGACGAGGTGGAGCTAACCAAGGCGGAGGAGTCGAATGAATCCTGTCCCGGCTATAAGAATAAGTCTCTTGCTGAGCCAAGGCCGTCTGGACAAGTTCTCTGATCCTCCGGGTCTCCACCGCTGTCGGATCATCACCGTCCACTGGGAGATCCACCAAACGTGCCGATGCTGCGATTAAGTTCTCCATGGGGTTGGAAAAGTGACCCGGCGGTATCGGCACGTAACGGGGCGGTGCCATGCTCCCATGAGGAGGTGCCATCTCCCGAGGCTGAGCCGGTCCTCCTGTTCCGGCTATCATAAACTGATTTGCATCTGGCGGGTTACTCGGGCCGGCACCGGGTGTAGCAAAAAGATTCCGAGGATCATAAACCGGAGGTAAACGGGACTGGGTTTTCTGATGTCTCCTCCTCATCACCTCGTTAGATGCGTTCAGGCTCATCGTGAGCTGGAAAGCCTCCGACTATAGCCGTTGTGCCCGTGCATCCAAAGCCGCCCGCTCTGCAGCCAACCTGGTGTCCTCAGCTGCCAAGGCCTCCTTGGCCCGAGCTATCTCCTCACACACCTATGCCACCTCCGCGTCATGCTCATCTTGATTTGCCGGAATGACCGTGGCGGTTAACAAGGCCGTAAGCTTATCCATGAGATCCATTAGTATCTAAGCCGGTGGGCGCACAGGGCCTCCTGCCCCGGCCGCTCCTGACCCGGACGTTATTGCTGCAGCGGTTGTAGAGTTTTGGCCGGGTTGAGTCCCAGCCATGAAGACTCCTGCCCATCTTGGCGGCTCACAGGGGTCTGGAATACTGGGGCTATGGGAACAGCCCCCAAGCATGCCATCTTGCACTTGATACAGCGAATCTGTTGAACCGACAGACGAATCACCGTTAGAGAGGACGGCCTCTCGCCACCATCTTCAGATCCTTTAGAAAGTTCCTCTCCGTGGATGCAGCCCACGAAGGCACGCTTCATGACGGGTTGAACTCGGGCGGGTCTCGCTCGCTGAGTCGTCTCGACAAGGTCGGTGCAGTTGTCCGGCTCAGGGCCCAGTTCACCGATCCGGCCGATGAAGATGTGGATTCCGCCGAAGGGGACACGGTACCCGTACTCAATTGAGCCGGCGTCGGGGCCCCAGCCTTCGTCGTTGATGTAGATCTTGCCGCGACGACTCTTGGTCATCCGGCCCACTGCGTATCCCTTGAGCCCTTCGAAGCTGCCCTTCAAGAACTCAAATCCACCGTGCGCTGGCCCCACGGCAGGCGCCAACTGTCGTGGGATTGTCACGGCAGATGTCCTCTTGTAAGGACTTAGTCGTGGAGCCATCACAACTAGGAAGCTTAAAGGGGTTAATTGGGACAAAGGACACGGGAGAGTTATACTAGTTCGGTCCCTTACGATGAAGGTAAGGCCTACGTCTAGTTGGGTTGGTATTGCTTGATGTTTCGATGACCAGGGAGCAAGATACGCTATGCCCTGTTCTCGATGAGTTGTTTCTTACCCTAAGCTGCCAGCGGGTCGTCCCCTTATATACACGGGTGGACGCCCTGCGGCCTACAGCGTCCCGGCCGGCTCATAGACAGTGTCCGGCTTGGTGGCTAGTTAATTCTACCTTATGTTACAAGTCACGTCATCATGGCGGTTTACCACTATGGGCCTTAGACTCTTTATTGAACCGCCATATTCATGCTTGGTCTTGGGCTTCTTTCTGGTGAGTCTTCTTTGCGTAACCCGGCCCCTCCTAGGCGGCTTACACAAATAGTTATATCCCCAACACAATACATGAGCGCAAGCCATGGATATAACACTATAGGTGGAATAGAATATGATGGTGGAGGTTATGTGGAGAAGACAAAAAAAAGGAGAAAGTCTCACATCGACGCTGCTAATCAACGGGCTATGGAGATGCCCATCAATTGATGTCAATGCAAGGAGTAGGGATTGCCATGCAACGGATGCACTAAGAGCTATAAGTGTATGAAAGCTCAAACTGAAAACTAAGTGGGTGTGCATCCAACTTGCTTGCTCATGAAGACCTAGGGCATTTGAGGAAGCCCATCGTTGGAATATACAAGAGAAGTTCTATAATGAAAATTCCCACTAGTATATGAAAGTGACAATATAGGAGACTCTCTAAATGAAGAACATGGTGCTACTTTGAAGCACAAGTGTGGAAAAAGGATAGTAACATTGCCCCTTTTCTTTTTCGTTTTTTTTCTTTTTTTCCTTTTTTCTTTTTGGGTGGGATTCTTTGGCCCCCTTTTTTATTTAGGCTTCTTTGGCCTTTCCTTTTTTTCCTTTTTTTCTTTTTTTTCATGGGGCAATGCTCTATAATGATGATAATCACACTTTTATTTACTTACAACTCAACATACAACTCGATACTAGAACAAAGATATGACTCTATATGAATGCTTCCGGCGGTGTACCGGGATGTGCAATGATCTAGCATAGCAATGACATCAAAAAAGGGACAAGCCATGAAAACATCATGCTAGCTATCTTACGATCATGCAAAGCAATATGAAAATATATGCTCAAGTCATGTATATGATGATGATGGAAGTTGCATGGCAATATATCTCGGAATGGCTATGGAAATGCCATGATAGGTAGGTATGGTGGCTGTTTTGAGGAAGATATAATGTGGCTTATGAGTGATAGAGCGTATCGTATCATGGGGTTTGGATGTACCGGCGAAGTTTTCACCAACTCTCGAGGTGAGAAAGGGCAATGCACGGTACCGAAGAGGCTAGCAATGATGGAAAGGTAAAAGTGCGTATAATCCATGGACTCACATTAGTCATAAAGAACTCATATACTTATTGCAAAAGTTTATTAGCCCTCGAAGCAAAGTACTACTACGCATGCCCCTAGGAGGATAGATTGGTAGGAAAATACCATCGCTCGTCCCCGACCGCCACTCATAAGGAAGACAATCAAAGAAACACCCCATGCTTCAAATTTGTCACACAACGGTTACCATAAGTGCATGCTACGGGACTTGCAAACCTCAACACAAGTGTCTCTACAATCCACAACCACCCACTAGCATGACTCTAATATCACCACCTTTATATCGCAAAACTATTGCAAGGAATCAAACATATCATATTCAGCGATCTACAAGTTTATGTAAGATTTTATGACTAACCATGTGATTGACCAATTCCTGTCATCTCTCTAAAGTGATATAAGTGAAGCAAGAGAGTTTAATTCTTTCTACAAGAGATATGCCCATGCTCTAACAAGTATAAGTGAAGTAAAAGAGCAGTCTACAAATGGCGGTTTTCTATGTGAAGAGAAACAGGCAATCCAGACTTCAAATGATATAAGTGGAGCACATGAAGCATTCTATAAAGCCATACTCAAAAGATTTAAGTGAAGTGCAATGAGCATTCTATAAATCAACCAAGGACTATCTCATACCAGCATGGTGCATAAAAGAAAAATGAAAACTAAATGCAAAAGACGCTCCAAGACTTGCACATAATGCATGAACGAAACAAATTCGAAAACATACCGATACTTGTTGAAGAAAGAGGGGATGCCTTCCGGGGCATCCCCAAGCTTAGACGCTTGAGTCTCCTTGAATATTTACTTGGGGTGCCTCGGGAATCCCCAAGCTTGAGCTCTTGCCTCTCTTCCTTTTCCTCATATCGAGACATCCTCGATTAGACACTACATCCACACAAAACTTCAACAGAAAACGCGGTAAGATCTGTTAGTATAATAAAGCAAATCACCACTCTAAGTACTATTGCAAACCAATTCATATCTTGTTTTTGCATTGTGTCTACTGTAACATAACTTTTTCATGGCTTATCCACTAATATAAATTGATAGATTCATCAAAACAAGCAAACTATGCATCAAAAACAGAATCTGTCAAAAACAGAACAGTCTGTAGCAATCTGAACATCCACAATACTTCTGGTACCCCAAAAATTCTACCAAAATTAGGAAAAATAAACAAGTTGTATAGCAAGACAGTTCAAAAGGAATCAGAACCAATTGACGTTCCAGTTAAAAATTTAAAATCGTGCACTACAGCCAAAGTTTCTGTCCTGCACCGTACAAACCAACAAGCATTGTAAACATCCTAAAGGCAAACCTTGGCACATTATTTTTATAATACAATGGAATTGTACAAGGGGATAATTATTTTTGATGAAAAGTTTCTGTAATCAAGATTCACAAAGTTTCCGTGAGCATGAACAAAGTTCAAGGCTAGCTCCCACTTCAACAATGCTTGTCTTTCTCACTTTCACTTTCCTTTTTGAAAAGTTTTAGGTTCCCCTCTTTTTTTAAACTATATAAAAGCACTCAACAGAAATAAATGACTCTCTAAAACTTCAAGGTTGTCTCCCTGGCAGCGCTTTCTTTAAAGCCATTAAGCTAGGCATAAAGTGCTCAAGTAATGAATCCACCCGGATCCCAAGGTATATCAAAGCCAATTTTAATTAACAATGATTTGTAATTTAGTAGTGAGCACAAAGTAACATATATCATGCAACAACGAAGTCTAACTCTCTTCCTATGCATCGGCATGTCATAAAAGAACAATTCATGCACACATAGTAAAGTCCAATGCATAGTATAAACAGTTCTTGCAATTCTATCATATTGGAAACATAAAGAGGCGAAGATAGAGTTCCTCTCTCATAATAATTGCAAGTAGGAGCAGCAAGCACATGCATATTATATTCATCAAAATCATCATGTGCAATGGTAAAAGGCAACCCATCAATATAGTCCTTAATAAGCACAAACTTCTCCGATAAAGTGTGGTAGGGAGAATTCAAAAAGATAATAGGACTATCATACGTGGGTGCAATAGCAACAATCTCATGTTTAACATAAGGAACTATAGCAAGTTCATCTCCATAAGCATAATTCATATTGGCATCTTGGCCACAAGCATAGCAAGCATCATCAAAAAGGGATATTTCAAACAAATTCAAGGGATCATAGCAATCATCCTTCGGTAAGCACGAAGGGGAATTAAATAATGTATGAGTTGGAGGGTTACTCTCATTAGAAGGTGGGCACGGGTAGCTAATCCGCTCTTCCTCCTTTTGTTCACTCTCCTCATCATCTTTTTCATCCAATGAGCTCACAGTTTCATCAATTTCTTCTTCCATAGCTTCCTGCAAAATATTAGTCTCTTCTTGGACAGCGGAGACTTTCTCAATAAATGCATTAATATAGTAATTGTATTCATAATTTTCATAGCAATATCTAAGTATAGCAAGATTTTCAGGCCTATAAGCATCATCATTTAAAGCTTCATACTTTTCAAACAAAGATTCAATTTCATAAGCCGCCTTAAAAGCAACAAATTCTTCTATTTGTTCCACATCATAGTAATCATATATACCATTAGCATAAGAAGCTAAGGTTTCATTATCATTAAATTTGCATGAAAAGGGAAGGTGTGGAGCCTTCATCCTAGAGCAACAAGTAATATCATATCTCAAGCATAGATTCCAGGCATACCAACGCAACATAATAAATTGATCCCATAATAGTTTCCCTTTTTGTGTCGAGAGATAATCCCTAAAGTATTCACGTTGATCCAACGTGCCTCCCATTATAAAGTTGAATGGGGTTTTCTCAGGATTATCAAAGCAGTACATAATATCTTTCGCATAATGAGAATCGAGGGTTTTAGGAGTTACCCCATCTGCATGAGTAGCAAGTACACCTAATTTTTTTGGTATTTTGCGTTCCATATCCATAACTAAAGATAGAGAACAACTTATAACAGCAAATAAAAATTACTTGGTGATAAAGAAAACAAGCACACACGAGAATATTCACCCCACGCTATGACTCCCCGACAATGGCGCCAGAAAAAGACTTGATGACCCGCAAGTATATGGGATAGTTGTAGCCTCTTTCAATAAGTAAGAGTGTCGAACCCAACGAGGAGCTAAAGGTAGAACAAATACTCTCTCAAGTCCTATCGGCCATTGATACGACTCTACGCACGCTTGACGTTCGCTTTACCTAGAACAAGTATGAAACTAGAAGTACTTTGTAGGCGTGATAGGATAGGTTTGCAAGAAGGTAAAGAATGCGTAAATAAAAAGTAGGGGCTGTTTAGATAAAGAAGCAATAAAGTAAATATAGCGAGTGTGGAAAAGTGGTGGTAGGAGTTGTGAAATTGTCCCTAAGCAATTGACTATGTTACTAGACCGGTAATCACTATTGCAATTCTATTTGAGGGAGAGGCATAAGCTAACATACTTTATCTACTTGGATCATATGCACTTATGATTGGAACTCTAGCAAGCATCCGCAACTACTAAAGATTCATTAAGGTAAAACCCAACCATAGCATTAAAGTATCAAGTCCCCTTTATCCCATACGCAACAATCCCCTTACTCGGGTTTGTGTTTCAGTCACTCACGTAACCCACAATAAGCGAATCATGAACGCATTGCAACACCCTACAGCGGGAATCCCTCATGCTTGCGCGACACGGAGGCACCATAGGACAGCACCAATAGTAAAACATGCAACTCAAACCAATCATAGCAATTCATCAATCATCGATAGGACAATAGAAATCTACTCAGACATCATAGGATGGCAACACATCATTGGAAAATAATATGAAGCATAAAGCACCACGTTCAAGTAGAGGGTACAGCGGGTTGCGGGAGAGTGGACCGCTGGATATAGATGGGATAAGGTGATGGAGATGTTGGTGAAGATGATGGCGGTGTTCCGGCGCCACCAGAAGCAAGGGGGAGAGAGCCCCCCTTCTTCTTCTTCCTCCTTGACCTCCTCCCTAGATGGGAGAAGGGTTCCCCCTCTGGTCCTTGGCTCCCACGGCGTGGGAGGGGCGAGAGCCCCTCCGAGATTGGATCTATCTCTCTGTTTCTACGTTCTCAGATTCTACCCCTTCACCGTTTCTTAAATATTCGGAGATCCATAACTCCGATTGGGGTGAATCTTTTGCCCAGATCTTTCTCATAAAATTAGCTTTCTTGCGCCAAAAGAAGAGCGTCAACCGCTTTACGGAGGGCCCAGGAGAGTCCAGGGCGCGCCTGCCTCCCTGGGGCGCGCCCCCTATCTCCTGGCCCCCTCGGGCACCGTCTCGCGTTGATTTTACTTCCCAAAAATCATAAACATTCCAAAAAAATCTCCGTCCGTTTTTATCCCGTTTGGACTCCGTTTGATATTGGGTTTCTGCGAAACAAAAAACATGCAACAGACAGGAACTGGCACCGGGCACTGGATCAATATGTTAGTCCCAAAAAATAGTATAAAAAGTAGCCAAAAGTATATAAAAGTTGAATAATATTGACATGGAACAATCAAAAATTATAGATACGACGAAGACGTATCAGTAAGAACGGTTCTTGCTCAGCCCCTAGCAGCCACGTAAAACTTGCAACAACAAAGTAGAGGACGTCTAACTTGTTTTTGCAGGGCATGTTGTGATGTGATATGGTCAAGACGTGATGAGATATAACTTGTTGTATGAGATGATCATGTTTGGTTGAAGTTATCGGCAACTAGCAGAAGCCTTATGGTTGTCTCTTTATTGCATAAGATGCAAGAGCCAAATAATTGCTTTACTTTATCGCTATGCGATAGCGATAGTTGCAAGAGCAATAGTTGGCGAGACGACCATGTGACGACACATTGATATAGATCAAGATGATGGAGATCATGGTGTCATGCCAGTGATAATGGAGATCATGACGATCCTTTGGAGATGGGGATCAAAGGCACAAGATGATGATGGCCATATCATGTCACATATTGTTGATTGCATGTGATGTTTATATATTATACATCTTATTTTGCTTAGTTCAACGGTAGCTTTATAAGATGATCTCTCACTAAATTTCAAGGTATAAGTGTTCTCTCTGAGTATGTACCGTTGCGAAAGTTCTTCGTGCTGAGACACCGCGTGATGATCGGGTGTGATAAGCTCTACATTCAAATACAACGGGTGCAAAACAGTTGCACACGCGGAATACTTAGGTTAAACTTGACGAGCCTAGCATATACAGATATGGCCTCGGAACACTGAGACCGAAAGGTCGAGCGTGAATCATATAGTAGATATGATCAACATAGTGATGTTCACCAGTGAAAACTACTCCATCTCACGTGATGATCGGACATGGTTTAGTTGATTTGGATCACGTGATCACTTAGATGATTATAGGGATGTCTATCTAAGTGGGAGTTCTTAAGTAATATGATTAATTGAACTTTAATTTATCATGAACTTAGTCCTGATAGTATTTTGCAAATAATGTTGTAGATAAATAGCTCGCATTGTTGCTTCCCTATGTTTTTATATGTGTTCCTAGAGAAAACTAAGTTGAAAGATGATAGTAGCAATGATGCGGACTGGGTCTGTGATCTGAGGTTTATCCTCATTGCTGCACAGAAGAATTATGTCCTTGATGCACTGCTAGGTGACAGACCTATTGCAGGAGCAGATGTAGACGTTATGAACGTTTGGCTAGCTCAATATGATGACTACTTGATAGTTTAGTGCACCATGCTTAACGTCTTAGAATCTGGACTTCAAAGACGTTTTGAACGTCATGGACCATATGAGATGTTTTAGGAGTTCAAGTTAATATTTCAAGCAAATGCCCGAGTTGAGAGATATGAAGTCTCCAACAAGTTCTATAGCTAAAAGATGGACGAGAATAGCTCAAGCAGTGAGCATGTGCTCAGATTGTCTGGTACTACAACCGCTTGAATCAAGTGGGAGTTAATCTTCCAGATAAGATAGTGATTGACAGAGTTCTCTAGTCACCATCACCAAGATACTAGAACTTCGTGATGAACTATAGTATGCAAGGGATGACGAAAATGATTCCCAAGCTCTTCGTGATGTTGAAATCAACGAAGGTAGAAATCAAGAAAGAGCATCAAGTGTTGATGATTGACAAGACCACTAGTTTCAAGAAAAGGGCAAAGGGAAAGAAAGGGAACTTCAAGTAGAATGGCAAGCAAGTTGTCACTCCCGTGAAGAAGCCCCAAGCTGGACCAAAGCATGAAATTGAGTGCTTCTACTGCAAAGGAAATGGTCACTGGAAGCGGAAATACCCTAAATATTTGGTGGATAAGAAGGGTGGCAAAGTGAACAAGGGTATATTTGATATACAGGTTATTGATGTGTACCTTACTAGTGTTTATAGTAGCCCCTGGGTATTTGATACTTGTTCGGTTGCTAAAATTAGTAACTCGAACAGGAGTTATAGAATAAACAGAGACTAGTTGAGGGTGTAGTGACGATGTGTGTTGGAAGTGGTTCCAAGATTGATATGATCATCATCGCACACTCCCTATACTTTCGAGATTAGTGTTAAACCTAAATAAATGTTATTTGGCGTTTGCGTTGAGCATGAATATGATTTGATCATGTTTATTGCAATACGGTTATTCATTTAAAGTCAAAGAATAATCGTTGTTCTGTTTACATGAATAAAACCTTCGATGGTCATACACCCAATGAAAATAGTTTGTTGGATCTCGATCGTAGTGATACACATATTCATAATATTGATTCCAAAAGATGCAAAGTTGATAATGATAGTGCAACTTATTTCTGGCACTGCCGTTTGGGTCATATCGGTGCGTGTCGGTGTCAAAACCGGCGGATCTCGGGTAGGGGGTCCCAAACTGTGTGTCTAGGCGGATGGTAACAGGAGACGAGGGACACGATGTTTTACCCAGGTTTGGGCCCTCTCGATGGAGGTAAAACCCTACGTCCTGCTTGATTAATATTGATGATATGGGTGGTACAAGAGTGGATCTACCACGAGATCAAGGAGGCTAAACCCTAAAGCTAGCCTATGGTATGATTGTTGTAATGTATGTTGTGTCCTACGGACTAAAGCCCTCCAGTTTATATAGACACCGGAGGAGGCTAGGGTTACACAGAGTCGGTTACAATGGTAGGAGATCTATATATCCGTATCGCCAAGCTTGCCTTCCACGCCAAGGAAAGTCCCATCTGGACACGGGACGGAGTCTTCAATCTTGTATCTTCGTAGTCTTGGAGTCCGGCGGACGATGATAGTCCGGCTGTCCGGACACCCCCTAGTCCAGGACTCCCTCAGTAGCCCCTGAACCAGGCTTCAATGACGATAAGTCCGGCGCGCATAATGTTCGGCATTGCAAGGCGGGTTCCTCCCTTGAATAATCCAGAGAAGATCATGAACACCTGGATAGTGTCCGGCTCTGCAAAATAAATTCCACATTCCACCGTAGAGAGAATAAAATGTACACCAGTCCAATCTGCTGACGTATTATGCAGCGTGACATCACACCGCTACCAAGCCTTTGTTTGAATCATTTTTTACTGTACCACCTCAGCACGTTTAGCGAAGCGGTTTCCTTGGCACGTCTTGTCGAAGCAGAGATCGTGTTCCCCTTATTCCGGGATTCTCATCAATACGGACGTGGGTAACCCAACCGCGCCATTGATGGTGGCGCTTGGGAGATAAGCGAGTTTTACCAGGCCGGTGGGGGACGCATAGTTTTCGTCCGCCTATATATAAGGGATAAGGATTTTCCTTCTCACCTACGCCTTCTTCCTCCTTTGCTTATCCATCTCCGCGCACTCAAGCTCCAATGCCGAAGCTCGCGCATCTCGCCTTGGCCTTCTCCGAATATGTCCGGAGAGGGAGGCAAATGGTTGGATTCCATCGTCAAGGAGGAGCACATCACCAAGTTGCGCAGCGCCGGATACCTCTCCGGTGATATCGCGCATCGGCTGCCCGACGAGGGGCAGCTCATCCCTACCCCCAGGCCCCATGAGAGGGTCGTCTTTCTTCCCCACTTCCTCCGCAGACTGGGCTTTCCACTCCACCCATTCGTCTGGGGGCTCATGTTTTACTACGGACTGGATTTCCACGATCTGGCGCCGAACTTCATCCTCAACATCTCGGCGTTTATCGTCGTGTGTGAGGCCTTCCTCTGCATCCGGCCCCACTTCGGCCTGTGGCTCAAGACCTTCAACGTCAAGCTGAAGGTTGTGAAGGGCACGCAAGCGGAATGCGGAGGCGCCATGTTGGGTAAGTTACCCAACGTCCTTTGGCTCGAAGGGGCCTTCGTGGACTCCGTCAAGGGGTGGCAATCGGGGTGGTTCTACATCACCGAGCCGCGCGAGCCCACATGGGCGGCGGCCCCCGAGTTTAGATCTGGCATCCCCACGCAGCTCACCTCTTGGAAAGAGAAGGGCTTGCTGTGGGGCAATCCGAAGGAGCTGACGGGACTCCGAACCTGCATCCAGAAGCTGGTGAGCAATAAGCTCAGGCTCGTCGACGTGGTCCAAGTCATGCTCATCCGCCGGATTCTCCCATGCCAACAACGGGCATTCAATCTGTGGGAGTTCAATCCGGAACAGCACCAGGCGCTAAGCGGGCTCTTCGATACGACATATGAAGGCGCCTGGAGGGTGCTGTTTAAGGGTGCCGAAGCCCCCGCATCCGCGACGGAAGATCGCGGATTTTGCTCGCAGCATCCGGCTGACGACGTAAGTGATTCAACCCCTTTACGGGACACTTGTGGTAATCAAATTGATTCTAAATGGGTTTCAATCTCTCATTTCCTTTGACAGGAATGGATGGAGAAGGCCGAGCAGCTCATCAGGCTCCCATGCCAGAGGATCCAGTGAACGCCCGTCTAGCAGGGCTGCTGGTTCCGGCACCGCACATGGTGCTGGAGAAGAAGGCCAAGAAGGTGGCCGCGGGGACTCGAAAGAGTTCCCGCCATCAGGCGTCCGACGACGAGGCGGACTCCTCCCCCGAAGACGAGGAGGAAGAAGAAGACTCTCTCCCGGAGGAGGGAGAGAAGAAGAGGAAGGCTTCCCCAATAGGGGAGGCCGAAGGGTCCAAGAGGGGGAGAACTATTCCCCCGAACAGTTTCGCCAACACCATCGTTGGTAAGGAGGAGTGGCCTTTAAGGGCCAGGCGTCCAGCAAGATTGTAAGTATCCGGATCCTTGATATGCAATTTCTTTTGTATTGCGTAGTGTCCTTTTAATGCCCCATTTTGTCCATAGTCCGGCCGATGATGATCTTCCCGCTTCATCGAGCGGGTCATTGGCCCTGTCGGATGTGGATTCACTTCCGACTGCCACAACCCCCCGCGCCAACGAGGACGCCGAGGTGGGATCCCAGAGAGGGACCCATCAGGAGGAGGCTCCGGAGGCGCCGTCAGGCAGCCTCCCGGACTTTGCGCCGGACTCTACATCAGAACCCGCAATGGTTCCAGAGTCCGGCAAGCGGCCCCTACACAAGAAGGGCAGGACCGTGACGCCGGCGGCCTCCGTCCAACCGGAGGCGCCGGACAACTTGTTGGAGGCGCTTAAAGGCGCTTCCATCGAGGAAGAACACCGCACTCTCATGAGTGCGGTGATTCAGAAGGTTCAGCTCGCCAGGAGCGGGCTGACCGAAGCCTGCAGCAGCCTTCTAACAGGCTTTGAGGTAAGTAGTTAAAGTTATGTAATGTAATACCGCATAGACAGTAGCCCCTGATGCTCAGTTCGGTGTTCGGCAAGAAAAGCCGGACTGAGGATCTAACAAGATATACGCAGGGTTGCTTATAATATGTCAATATGGGTTTGCAGGCTGTGCTGCTGACCTCTGCCGCACTGACTGCGGAGGTCGGTGTGTTGAAGCAGGACCTCGAGCGGTCCGAGCAAGAGCTCGGCCATGCCAAGAAGCAGCTCGAGGACAAAGAAGGTGAGTAACACCGCTTTGAATAATTACCTTACAGAAAAGGATTTTGGTTGCAATAAAATTAACAAGGATAATATGGGTACTGCAGGGGCCACGAACGAGGTGGCAGCCCTGAAGGAGGCTGTGTCCGCGGTCGAACACAGTGCGGCCGCGGAACGGGCAGAGCGAGAAAAGCAGGAGGCACGGGTGGCGGAAGTACGGCAAGAGCTCCAGGCTCTCATGGAGAAGCATGAGAGTTTGGAGCGTGACTCCAAGACTCGAGAGTCCGAGCTTGCCTTGGCTCTCGAAAGTGCCAAGTCCACCAAGGCCGAAGCCCATAAGGCCCTTCAGGAGGTTGAAGATGTAAAGAAGATAGCGGCGGGTAAGGCATTTTTCATGCAAAGCAAGCATGTTAATGTAAACTACCTGACACTTACCCGCATTCGGAGCTCTCCAGGGGCGTTTGCAGATCTGCCGCGTAGTGCGTCTGATGCCGCCGCATTCTATCGTGGCAAGGAGGGGAGCTCGACGGAGAAGGTCTTCTGGTCTCAGTACGCTGAGGCCGGCCATCCGGTGCCCCCAAGCGACCAGCTGAAACAGCTGGTCGAACTCCACAAGGTAGCTGAGGAGGCCATGAAGGGCCTTATAATCCGGCTGTGGCCTGGACAGGCCATGCCTGGGAGCTACTTCGGCCTCGTGCGGCGGCTGGTGGATGCGTGCCCCTGGGTGGAGGTCATCAAGCGCTCCGCCTGTATTGAGGGTGCTCGTCGGGCCCTTGCCCGCACGAAGGTGCATTGGGGCAGGTTGGATGCGGAGAAGCTTCTCATGGACCCACCGCCACCGGGCAAGGAGTATCGCACGCCCGAAATGTATTATAAAACTGTCCTGAAGGGAGCCCGCGATATTGCGGATGAGTGCCCCAGAAATGTAATCTTTGAGTAAACTCGCCATGTGTTATCCTGTGCGCTGAAAACTTTGTTCATGTGCGCATTAAGCAACGCTTATTTAATTTAAAATATTACCTTCTGTGCGGCCATTTATAAAATCTGAGAGATGGCAAGTCGTTGGCTTCAGCCCCTGAGCCGCGAGTGCTGGGGTGTTCGGGATAAACTTGAGCACTCTTGTTCCCATTTTTGGGTCCATCTAGGGAGGCGCTCAACACAACGAACAAGGCAACCGGACTTATAATGCTTGAACACTCTCACTTAGCCATAGAATTCTATAATTTTAAATTTTGGCGAAGCCCCTGGTATTCGGAAGACCGAATACGGGGTGCTATCCACGCCTTCGTCGGACATTGTCCGAAACTTCGCTCGAAGCGGCGTGAGTCTTTAAGGACCCGAAAAAAACCTCTCGAACAGCGACCAGTCTCTCGCCTTATCATGCCGGTCAGTTTTAGCTTTCTCCACTGAGGCGCTCGCCCGGCTAAACCGGGGCGCAATCGCAGTGGTTCTCCCAGTGCCACCTTAGCCAACAGAACGGAACGTAAGGCACCAAAACGTGGGAGCCGGGCAAACCCAACTATTGACCCAAGACATGATTCGGAGCCGATTCATATAATGCTATAAGTTCGGGGTGCCGCACTTGTGAAAGTGTTCGGACTTATCACACCTTAATGTGGGGAACATAAGCCCCTGGTGTATTCGGCCGTACCAAAATATACGGGTGCAAGATGTCATGTAATGAACATATATATAAAAAGTAATGCAATTGCCGTCGAAAGGTGCTGCATTATTTATTAAAGAAAGTCTGCTATGAGTGCGGACTGATACAAATAGTGCGGTAAGCAAGGGATTTGGACTTAATTAAACATGTCCCCCTCCAGGGGTGAGCTGCGGGCTTGGTGTATATACTCGAATTTAATGCTCATTTTTGAGACCACCTGAGTGTTCGTCGCAGCCTTCTTTCTTCCCTGGCTGTTGCATCATGAGTTCGGCAGGTTCACCGCCGGACAGGGCTTCTGTTTTAACGGAGTCATGTGTACACAAAGAAGTAAAAGTGAAAAAGAAAAGAAGGGGGCACACTTTCGAGCCCCTGGTGCGGTCGAACCGCACTCTGGGTCCATTGTGATCGTGCCCCTTCCCCTGCGCCCATGGTATCTCCAAAGCGTAATGATGTACGCGGAGGGTTGTTCTTGCAATCATGCGAGGGCGGGGGTTAGGGCCGCATTGCTACGCGTGCTCTGATCGTGCCAGGTTGTCTTGGTTGGTGTTGCTCCGGGCGCGTTTTGCCATATCCGGCCGTTTGACGGCCGGACTCGAGAATTGCCTTAAAAGGCTGCTCTGTACTTCTGCCGCGAGAGCCGCTGTATGTTCCTCCGTTCGGAGGGAGCGTTCCGTATTTCCGTTGACCGTGATGACTCCACGAGGGCCTGGCATCTTGAGCTTGAGGTATGCATAATGCGGCACCGCGTTGAATTTCACAAACGCGGTTCGTCCGAGCAGAGCGTGATAGCCGCTGCGAAACGGGACTATGTCAAAGATTAACTCCTCGCTCCGGAAATTGTCCGGGGATCCGAAGACCACTTCCAGTGTGACTGAGCCTGTACAGTTGGCTTCCACACCTGGAATGACACCTTTAAAGGTTGTCTTTGTAGGTTTAATCCTTGAGGGGTCTATGCCCATCTTGCGCACTGTATCCTGATAAAGCAAGTTCAGGCTACTACCGCCGTCCATCAGGACTCTTGTGAGGTGAAATCCATCGACGATTGGGTCTAAAACCAATGCGGCGAATCCGCCATGGCGTATGCTGGTCGGATGGTCTCTTCGATCGAAAGTGATCGGACACGAGGACCATGGATTGAATTTCGGGGCGACTGGCTCCATCGCATAGACGTCCCTTAGTGCGCCTTCATCTCCCTCTTGGGTATATGGGTTGCGTAAATCATGTTCACCATCCGCACTTGTGGGGGGAAACCCTTCTGTCCTCTATTGTTCGGCGGTCGGGTCTCTTCCTCGTCGTCGCTGTTTAGCCCCTTGTCATTGTTTTCGGCAATTAACTTACCTGCCTGCTTGAACACCCAACAATCTCTATTGGTGTGATTAGCTGGCTTTTCAGGGGTGCCATGTATCTGGCATAAGCGGTCGAGTATTCGGTCCAAATTGGACGGACCCGGAGTGGTTCTTTTGAATGGCTTCTTCCGTTGACCGGGTTTAGAGCCTCGGAATCCGGCGTTGACTGCCGTATCCTCCTTATCGTCGCCGTTAATGCGGCGTTTGTTTTTGTTCCGACGTGACCTGCCGTTGTTGTCCTTAGTATCCGGACTGCCAGAATTTTTACGGAGGTTATTGCTGCGAGCTAGCCAGCTATCCTCTCCCGCGCAAAAGCGGGTCATTAATGATGTGAGGGCTGCCATGGATTTCGGCTTTTCCTGTCCTAGGTGCCGGGCTAGCCACTCGTCGTGGATGTTATGTTTGAAGGCTGCAAGGGCCTCTGCATCCGGACAGTCGACGATTTGGTTTTTCTTTGTCAAGAACCGTGTCCAGAATTGTCTGGCCGATTCATCTGGCTGCTGAATTATGTGGCTTAGGTCATCGGCGTCTAGTGGCCGCACATACGTGCCCTGGAAGTTGTCGAGGAATGCGGCTTCCAGGTCTTCCCAACACCCAATTGACTCTGCGGGCAAGCTGTTGAGCCAATGCCGAGCTGGTCCTTTAAGCTTGAGTGGGAGATACTTGATGGCATTGAGATCATCGCCGCGGGCCATGTGGATGTGGAGAAGATAATCTTCGATCCAAACCGCGGGGTCTGTTGTGCCATCATAGGATTCAATGTTTACGGGTTTAAACCCTTCAGGGATTTGATGATCCATTACTTCGTTAGTGAAGCATAACGGGTGTGCAGCACCTCTGTATTGAGCAATATCACGACGCAGCTCGAGAGAGCGTTGTCTGTTGTGTTCGGCCCGGCCGGGGTTATTGTATCCGGCGCGACGATATTCGTCATGGGTCGTGGGGTGCCCACGTGATCCGTAGATGGATCTGGATTGCCTTGCTTTGTCCTCCAATATATCTCGCAAGTCCGGCGCGTTCCCCCTTGGCTTCGTACTTTTGGAGCAATGCCGGGGTACGGTCTTGATTGGGGGCCTGGATGCCTCTCTGTCACGACCACGGGGTGGTCGGTCGGCCGTATCGTGTGCTGGTGATGGAGATATGTACGCTTCCTCCTCTAATCGGGGAAGCAACTTGCATCTTGGGTAGCTTTTGGAGGGGCGTTCGAGTTTATACTCTTCGGCCGCGAGGACCTCTGTCCATCGATCGGCCAGCAGCTCCTGATCAGCTTGAAGTTGCTGCTGCTTTTTCCTTACGTTATTTGCCGTGGCGATAAGCCTGTGTTTAAAATGCTCTTGTTCAACGGGATCCTCGGGCACGACGAATTCGTCGTCATTGAGGCTTGCCTCGTCTTCGGAGGGAGGCATATAGCTATAATCCTCAACCTCTTCGTCTGCCGCCCTCTCGTGAGGGCTTGCTTCTGCATCCTCCTGCGCTGAGTCTTGCTGGAGGGGATTGTCTTCGGCACTCTCTGGGGTATTATTATCTCCTGTGCCGGAATCTCCATTCTTGCTGTGGCGGGATTTAGAGCGGCGCCGCTGACGCCGGCGCTTGGGCTGTTTCTTTAAAGAATCTGCCTCCGCTGTTTCTTCGCCATCCCCGTCTTTTGGGGTGTCCACCATGTATATGTCGTATGACGAGGTGGTCTTCCAGTGCCCTGTAGGCGATGGTTCCTGTTCGTCTCCGGCATCGTCGTCCATAGCGTCGATGTCTTCGGAGTCGTAGTCTAGCATGTCGGTTAGATCGTCGACAGTGGCTACAAAGTGGGTGGTGGGTGGGCTCTGAATTTCTTCGTCGTCCGTATCCCAATCATCCTGGCCATAGTCCGGCCAGGACTCTCCTGATAACGAGAGATGCTTTAGCGAATTTAGGATGTCGCCAAAGGGCGAGTATTGGAAGATGTCCGCGGCGGTGAATTCCATAACCGGCGCCCAATCCGATTCGATTGGCAGGGGCGTGGGAGGTCTGGAGTCCGGCAGGGAGTCCGACACCTCGGAATCACGGGTTTCGCGAGGGACAAGATTGGCGTTCGGCTCCATCGCCGTGGAAGTTGAAGCCCCCGAGGTGGTGTCCATCCACCGATCCTCGATCTGGGCGATCGGCTCCGGACTGAAGGCTGAAGCGGATTGTTGTGCGGCCACCAAGGCACTATTCGGCGGCAGAGCTAGATCATGCTCATCGCAACAGTGCGGCGCGCTTGGCTTTGGCTCGAACCCGTCGAAGATCAAGTCCCCGCGGATGTCGGCCGTGAAGTTTAGGCTTCCGAATCTGACCTGATGGCCAGGGGCGTAGCTTTCGATTTGCTCTAGATGGCCAAGGGAATTAGCCCGCAGTGCGAAGCCGCCGAATATGAAGATTTGTCCGGGGAGAAAAGTCTCACCCTGGATAGCGTTGTTGACTGAAGATGCCATCGAGCCTATCGGTGACGACACAGAGGAACTCTCAATGAAAGCACCAATGTCGGTGTCAAAACCGGCGGATCTCGGGTAGGGGGTCCCGAACTATGCGTCTAGGCGGATGGTAACGGGAGACGAGGAACACGATGTTTTACCCAGGTTCGGGCCTCTCGATGGAGGTAAAACCCTACGTCCTGCTTGATTAATATTGATGATATGGGTGGTACAAGAGTGGATCTACCACGAGATCAAGGAGGCTAAACCCTAAAGCTAGCCTATGGTATGATTGTTGTAATGTATGTTGTGTCCTACGGACTAAAGCCCTCCGGTTTATATAGACACCGGAGGAGGCTAGGGTTACACAGAGTCGGTTACAATGGTAGGAGATCTATATATCCGTATCGCCAAGCTTGCCTTCTGCGCCAAGGAAAGTCCCATCCAGACACGGGACGGAGTCTTCAATCTTGTATCTTCGTAGTCTTGGAGTCCGGCGGACGATGATAGTCCGGCTGTCCGGACACCCCCTAGTCCAGGACTCCCTCAGTGCGCATGAAGAAACTCCATAAAGATGGACTTTTGGAATCACTTGATTATGAATCATTTGATTGTGACGCCCCCGATTCAATCATACACTAATCATGCACGCAAACGTGTACGATCAAGATCAGGGACTCACGGGAAGATATCACAACACAACTCTAAAAACATAAATAAGTCATACAAGCAACATATTACAAGCCAGGGGCCTCAAGGGCTCGAATACAAGTGCTCGATCATAGACGAGTCAGCGGAATCAACAACATCTGAGTACAGACATAAGTAAACAAGTTTGCCTTAAGAAGGCTAGCACAAACTAGGATACAGATCAAAAGAGGCGCAGGCCTCCTGCCTGGGATCCTCCTAAACTACTCCTGGTACGTAGTAGTAGGCACCTCCAGTGTAGTAGTCGTCATCGACGGTGGCGTCTGGCTCCTGGGCTCCAACGTCTGGTTGAGGCATCCGAGAAGAAGAGGAAAATGGGGGAAAATAGGGAGCAAAGCAACCGTGAGTACTCATCCAGAGTACTCGCAAGCAAGGAGCTACACTACATATGCATGGATATATGTGTAAGGAGGCCATATCAGTGGACTGAACTGCAGAAAGCCAGAATAAGATGGGGATAGCTAGTCCTATCGAAGACTACGCTTCTGGCAGCCTCCGTCTTGCAGCATGTAGAAGAGTGTAGACTGAAGTCCTCCAAGTAGCATCGCATAGCATAATCCTACCCGGTGATCCTCCCCTCGTCGCCCTGTGGAAAAGCGATCACCGGGTTGTCTGTGGAACTTGTCTGGGTGTGTTTTATTAAGTATCTGATTCTAGTTGTCATAAGGTCATGGTACAACTCCGGGTCGTCCTTTTACCGAGGGACACGGCTATTCGAATAGATAAACTTCCCTGCAGGGGTGCACCACATTTCCCAACATGCTCGATCCCATTTGGCTAGACACACTTTCTTGGGTCATGCCCGGCCTCAGAAGATCGACACGTCGCAGCCCCACCTAGGCACAACAGAGAGGTCAGCACGCTGGTCTAAATCCTATGCGCGTAGGGGTCTGGGCCCATCGCCCATTGCACACCTGCATGTTGCGTGGGCGGCCGGAAGCAGACCTAGCAACCTCCATTACAAAGGAAGTCACATTACGCGGTCCAATCTGGCGCGCGCCGCTCCGTCGCTGACGTCAAGAAGGCTTCGGCTGATACCACGATGTCGAGTGCCCATGTCTTTCCTGCGTAGGTGGTTAGTGCGTATAGGCCAGTGGCCAGACTCAGATCTAATACCAAGATCTCGTTAAGCGTGTTATTATGAAGCAACCGCGAACGCTGACCAGGGCCAGGCCCACCTCTCGCCTAGGTGGTCTCAACCTGCCCTGTCGCTCCGCCACAAAGATCCACACAGAGGGCCATCGGGACAAAGGTCCTTTCAGCCCCCAATCCTTGAATCACTCACAGGTACTCTTCGAGTCGACCCGACTTTAGTCACCATCTGTAGTATGTATATATGTACAGTATATACCCGTGATCACCTCCCGAGTGATCACGGCCCAATAGTATAGCAAGGCAGACTGACAAGAATGTAGAGCCAATGATGATAAACTAGCATCCTATAGTAAGCATTTAGGATTGCGGGTAAGGTATCAATGACTATAGCAACAATGACAGGCTATGCAACAGAATAGGAGTAACCGAACAGTAACATGCTACACTACTCTAATGCAAGCAGTATAGAGAAGAATAGGCGATATCTGGTGATCAAGGGGGGGGGCTTGCCTAGTTGCTCTGGCAAGGAGGGGTCGTCAACTCCGTAGTCGAACTGGGCAGCAGCAGCGTCGGTCTCGTAGTCTACCGGAGAGAAGAGGGGGGGAGAAACAATGAATACCATGCAAACAGATGCATATCGATGCATGACATGACAAGTAACGACGCTAGGTGTGCCCAATCGCGGTAGTAGGTGATACCGACGAAGGGGGAAAACATCCGGGAAAGTATTCCCGGTGTTTCGCGTTTTTGGACAGATGAACTGGAGGGGGAAAGTTGCATGTTTCCTATGCTAGGGATGTGTGGCGGACGAACGGGCTGTGTATCCGGATTCGTCTTGTCGTTCTAAGCAACTTTCATGTAGAAAGTATTTTCATCCGAGTTACGGATTATTTTATATGATTTTCTAAAGTTTTAATCATTTTCTGATTTTAATTATTTATTTAAATCCAACATTATCCAGAACAGTGCATGATGACGCAGGCATGACATCACAATGATGTCAGCAGGTCAACTGGTCGGTTGACCAGTCAAACCAGACAGGTGGGTCCAATGGGACCCACATGTCATTGTCAGGGGCATTAACAAAGTTTTAAAACTAACTAAATGGGTTAATTAGCAGGTGGGGGCCAGTAGTCAGTGAAAGATTAGTTTTTAATTAATTAAATTAATTAGCAGTTTATCTATTTGTTTTTATTCGTTTTATGGCATGGGCCCGCATGTCAGTGGCAGTAGCTGCCACGTCAGCGTAGTTGACTTCGGTCAACCTGGCCAGTTGGGGCCCCCAGGCCCACAGGCAGTGACCCAGGGGTGGGCCCTGGTGTGCCAGCTCAGCGGAGCCGTCGGAGTAGCTCCGGCGAGCTCACGCGCAGCGGTCGAACACCGGCGAGCATCGGATTTCGCCTATGGGGCACCAAATCGAGCGCGGCCGGGCGCGGGAGCGAGGCGAGGAGGGGCGCGGGTGCACGCAGAGGGTGCGGTCGGCAGGGGGCCGTGGGCGCCGTTTCGAGCGGCGTGACAAGCTGCGGGCGGTTGCCGCGTGGTTGAGCGCGAGCGCGGTGACCGTAGGGAGGGAAGATGGGGTCGGACGGGGAGGTCATCACCGGCCCTGTAGTTGTGCAACGGTATGCTCGATGGAGGGACCGGAGATGCGTTTCCGGCGACGGTGCGGCGGATGGCGACGTCGTGGGCCCTTTCCGGTCCAGGAACGGGGAGGAGGATGAGGACGACGACGAGCGACGGGGAAGCAGACCGGTGGGGAAGTCTGGCGAGGCGGCGCGTGCTCCTGGCGGCGGCGGGCGACGGCGGCGGTGGCCTCCTCCTCTCGATCCCGATCCAATCGGGAGAGAGGGGGGCAGAGATATTTTGCGGGGGGGGGAGTGGGGTGTCGGTGGCGGTTCGGGTTTCTGGGGGGGTGGATAAGGAGAGTGGGGGAGTGGCCGACTGGGCCTGGTGGGTTGGCCCAGTGGGGCTGATGGCCTGCTGGGCTGGAGCCCGGGGGTTCCTCCTTTTGTCTTTTTTTGTTTTTGTAATTTCTTTCTTTTATTTATTTTTCTTTTCTGTTATATTTAATTTAAAGCACTTAGGCACTTTGTAAAATTATGTTTTCTTCACTATAACTACCTAAGTGATATTAGGCACTACCTGAACATTTTTGTTATAACTTTTGAAAACTTTTATTTACCAAACTTTCAATTTGAGTTTTGGACCGGTTTTGATCTAACGATAGATTAGCAATAGTAACGGAGGTAACGTGGCACCATTAGCGTGGGATTACTGTAGCTTAATTACCCGGGCGTCACATTGATGCTTGCGAACCGTGCCTTACGGGCAAGATGACTAAAACTCCGTTCTCCGGAACAATGGAACGAGCTACTAACTTGTTGGAAATAATACATACCGATGTATGCGATCCAATGAGTGTTGATGCTCGTGGCGAGTATCGTTCTTTTCTAACCTTCACAGATGATTTGAGCAGAAATGAGTATATATACTTAATGAAGCACCAGTCTGGAACATTTGAAAAAGTTCAAAGAATTTCAGAGTGAAGTGGAGAATCATCGTAACAAGAAATAAAGTTTCTATGATCTGATCGTGGAGGAAAATATTTGAGTTACGAGTTTGGCCTTCATATAAAACAATGTGGAATAGTTTCACAGCTCACGCCACCTGGAACACCACAGCGAAATGGTGTGTCTGAACGTCATACCCACACTTTATTGGATATAATGCGATCTATGATGTATCTTACCGATTTACCACTATCGTTTTGGGGTTATGCATTAGAGACAGCTGCATTCACTTTAAATAGGGCACCATCAAAATCTGTTGAGACGACGCCTTATGAATTGTGGTTTGGCAAGAAACTAAAGTTGTCGTTTCTTAAAGTTTGGGGCTGCGATGCTTATGTGAAAAAGTTTCAACCTGATAAGCTCGAACCCAAATCGGAGAAGTGCGTCTTCATAGAATACCCAAAGGAAACTATTGGGTACACCTTCTATCACAGATCCGAAGGAAAAGTATTCGTTGCTAAGATGGATCCTTTCTAGAGAAGGAGTTTCTCTCGAAAGAAGTGAGTGGGAGGAAAGTAGAACTTGATGAGGTAACTGTACCTACTCCTTTATTGGAAAGTAGTTCATCACAGAAATCAGTTCCAGTGATTCCTAGACCAATTAGTGAGGAAGCTAATGATATTGATCATGAAACTTTAGATCAAGTTACTACCAAACATCGTAGGTCAACCAGAGTAAGATCCGCACCAGAGTGGTACGGTAATCCTATTCTGGAGGTAATGTTACTTGACCATGGCGAACCTACGAACTATGAGGAAGCGATGATGAGCACAGATTCCGCAAAATGGCTTAAGGCTATGAAATCTAAGATAGGATCCATGTATGAGAACAAAGTGTGGACTTTGGTGGACTTGCCCCATGATCGGCAAGCCATAGAAAATAAATGGATCTTCAAGAGGAAGACGAACGTTGATAGTAGTGTTACTATCTACAAAGCTCGACTTGTCGCAAAAAGGTTTTCAACAAGTTCAAGGTGTTGACTACAATGAGATTTTATCAACTGTAGAGATGCTTAAGTCTGTCCGAATCATGTTAGAAATTGCCACATTTTATTAAATCTGGCAAATGGATGTCAAAACTGCATTCCTTAATGGTTTTCTTAAAGAAGAGTTGTATATGATGCAACCAGAAGGTTTTGTCAATACTAAAGGTGCTAACAAAATGTGCAAGCTCCAGCGATCCATCTATGGACTGGTGCAAGCATCTCGGAGTTGGAATATACGCTTTGATAAGTTGATCAAAGCATATAGTTTTATACGGACTTGCAGTGAAGCCTGTATTTACAATGAAGTGAGTGGGAGCACTACAACCTTTCTGATAAGTATATGTGAGTGACATATTGATCAGAAATGATGTAGAATTTTTTTTGGAAAGCATAAAGAAGTGTTTGAAAGGAGTTCTTTAAAAGAAATACCTCGGTAAAGCTACTTACATATTGAACATCAAGATCTATTGAGATAGATCAAGATGTTTGATAAGATTTTCAATGAGTACATACCTTGACAAGATTTTGAAGTAGTTCAAAATGGAACAGTCAAAGAAAGAGTTCTTGCCTGTGTTGCAAAGGTATGAAATTGAGTAAGACTCAAATCCCGACCACGGCAGAAAATAGAAAGAGAATGAAAGTCATTCCCTATGCCTCAGTCATAGGTTCTATAAAAGTATGCAATGCTATGGACCAAACCTATTGTATACTATGCCCTGGTTTGGCAAGGGAGTACAATGGTGATATAGGAGTAGATCACTGGACATTGGTCAAAATTATCCTTAGTGGAATAAGGATATGTTTCTCGATTATGGAGGTGACAAGAGGTTCGTCGTAAAGGGTTACGTCGATGCAAGATTTGACACTGATCCAGATGACTCTAAGTCTCAGTTTGGATACATATTGACAGTGGGAGCAATTAGCTAGAGTAGCTTCGTACAGAGCATTGTATACATAGAATATTTTTGCAAAATACATACGGCTCTGAATGTGACAGACCCGTTGACTAAACTTCTCTCACGAGCAAAACATGATCACACCTTAGTACTCTTTGGGTGTTAATCACATAGCAATGGAACTAGATTATTGACTCTAGTAAACCCTTTGGGTGTTGGTCACATGACGATGTGAACTATGGGTGTTAATCATATACAGATATGAATGTTGGTGTTAAATCACATGGCGATGTGAACTAGATTACTAACTCTAGTGCAAGTGGGAGACTGAAGGAAATATGCCCTAGACGCAATAATTGTTGGGGATTGTTGCAGAAATTAAAAAAATTCTATGCATCACCAAGATCAATCTATGGAGTAACTAGCAACAAGAGAGAGGGGAGTGCACATTCATACCCTTGAAGATCGCGAGTTGGAAGCGTTGCAAGAACGCAGTTGGAGGAGTCGTACACCTAGCAATTCAGATCATGGTCGAATCCGATCTAAGCACCGAACGACGGTGCCTCCGCGTTCAACACACGTGCAGCCCGGTGACGTCTCTCGCGCCTTGATCCAGCAAGGAGGAGGGATAGGTTGATGAAGAGGGATCCAGCAGCAGCACGACAACGTGGTGGTGATGGAGCGGTAGTTCTCCGGCAGGGCTTCGCCAAGCTCTTGCGGAGGAGGAGAGGTGTTGGGGAGGGGAGGGGCTGCGCCTTGGATGTGGTGTTGCAGCCCTCCCCTCGCCCTTCTATTTATAGGGAGAAGGGGAAAGGGGGCCGGCCCCTCTAGATGAGATCTAGAGGGAGGCAGCGGCCAAGGGGAGGGGCTTGCCCCCCAAGCAAGGGGGGCGCACCCTTTAGGGTTTCCCCCCAACCCTAGGCGCATGGGCCCTAGGGGGTGGTGCCCAGCCCTCCAAGGGGCTGGTTCCCTTCCCTCACTAGTAGAAAAGGGGACAATAGTCCAGGCAGGGCCAGCCCATTAGTCCCGGTTCAGTCCAGAACCGGGACCAATGGGGGCATTGGACCCGGTTCGTGAGCCCCGGGGGCCGGCCGGGCCTCGTGAGCCATTGGTCCCGGTTCGTTTGGACCTTTTGGTCCTGGTTGGTGGGACGAACCGGGACCAATGGTCCTCGCTCCTGGCCCACCACTATTGGTACCGGTTGGAGGCATGAACCGGGACCAAAGGCTGCCCATTAGTCCCGGTCATACCACCAACCGGTACTAAAGGGTTGGTCCTCGTTGCGGCCAGAGTTTAGTCCCACCTCGCCAACCGAAGGGGGCTCACACCGGTATATAAGCCCCTCCCTCTCTGCCTTGTTGAGCTCCTCTCAAAATGAAAATAGATGCCCTTATACAGGGAATTTGACCTAAATTCATACTGAATTTCTCAGAAGTTAGTAGAAATTTATTATGAATTTAGGTTAAATTTTCTCTATAAGCGCATCTATGCTCATTTTTTTAGTAAAGTTAATCACAACTATTTTTTCTTCTATTTATTTCTGAGTAGTTTTTTATATAGTTTTTTTTCTTTTCTGCTATATTTATTTTTTTTCTTTTTATTTCTGAGTTGTAATAAGTCATTAAAAATAAGTATCTATGCTCATTTTTTAGTAAAGTTAATCACAACTATTTTTTCTTCTATTTATTTCTGAGTTGTAATAAGTCATTAAAAATAAGCATCTATGCTCATTTTTTTTAGTAAAGTTAATCACAACTATTTTTTCTTCTATTTATTTCTGAGTTGTAATAAGTCATTAAAAATAAGCATCTATGCTCATTTTTTTAGTAAAGTTAATCACAACTATTTTTTCTTCTATTTATTTCTGAGTTGTAATAAGTCATTAAAAATAAGCATCTATGCTCATTTTTTTAGTAAAGTTAATCACAACTATTTTTTCTTCTATTTATTTCTGAGTAGTTTTTTATATCGTTTTTTTTCTTCTTTTCTGCTATATTTATTTTTTTTCTTTTTATTTCTGAGTTGTAATTAGTCATTAAAAATAAAAAAGAGGCACAATGCTCGTTAATTAGCTTCAAGCCTTTCGGAATAGTGTAAACTGCACTGCACATAGCTCCGTGCAGTCTACCCTAATCCTCAAGGCTTGAAGCTAAGCAACGTGCACGTGAGCATTGAGCCTCTTCTTCATCGTCTCTGCACTCAGGGCTTATAAACCGCTGCGAGTGCCTCTCGCTTGGCGAGATGGGACTAATTAAAAACAGCTGCAGAAAGAATCAACTAAAAACAGCTGCAGAAAATAAATAAGTAATTAGACGGGTGCATTGGTACCGGTTGGTGGCACCAACCGGTACCAATGCCCCTCTTTGGTCCCGGTTGGTGGCACCAACTGGGACCAATGCCCCTCTTTTGTCCCGGTTGGAGCCACCAACCGGGACCAAAGGCCTCTTGGGCTGCTGAAAAGAGGCCTTTGGTCCCGGTTGGTGGCACCAACCGGGACTAAAGGTGGCATTGGTCCCGGTTTGCGGCACGAATCGGGACCAAAGCCTTCGCCATATAAGTTGCACTTAGCAAAATTTGAGAACCGCATCCCTACTTCAATCTCTCTTCCTCCTCTCCCGACGCCGCGTGCCGTCCCCTGCCGCCACCTCACCGTCGCCGCCCCGCCCCGACGTCATCGCCGCCCCGCCCCGCCCCGCCCCGCGCCGTCGCCGCCCCGGCCCGCGCCGCCTCGACGCCGTCACCGCCCCGCGCCGCGCCTCGCCATCGCCGTCGCCGTCGCCGTCGCCGTGAGCAACTTTTTATTATTTTTGTTAGATTTTTTTGTAGTTCATAGATTTTTTTGTTAGATTAGATGTGTAGTAATTTAGATATGTAGTTCATAGTATGTTAATTTAGATTGTGTAATTAATTTGTTCATATTGTGTTAGATTTTTTTCTGTTAATAGATTTTTTTGGTGATATTATTGTTGAATATGCATGTTTGGTGATATTATTGTTAATAGATTTTTTGGTGATATTTAGATTGTGTAATTAATTTAGTTCATAGAATTTTAATGATTTTTTTGTTCATAGTATTTAGAAAAAGGAAAAAAAATAAGAAGAGAAAGTGTTTAATATAATTAGTTAGAAAAATACTAGTTTATTTTTAGTAAGTACTATTTTATTTTATTTATAGTAAGTGCTTCATATATAGTTGAACTAGCTAGTTGATTTAATAAACTAATTTATTTTACTATATATAGAAGTAGTTTGTTTTTAGTAAGTATTACTTTATTTTTTTATAGTAAGTGCTTAGTAGTTGAACTAGATAGTTGATTTAATTAATAAAAGTACTTTATTTAACTCTATATAGAAGTAGTTCCCGCATCAACGTCGGCGATGCCTATCCTGCATCCTCGTCGTCGTCGACTTGGCGGTGGAGGCCTGCTTGATCAGGGCCATGTTCGGGACTGGGCTCCGCCGGGCTGGTATTGGGAGGTGCTACCTTCCGGGGGACGTAGTTTGGTGAGGAGGCAGCCCGTTGTTGACCCGATCCTTGTTTGGTGGCGGTCGCGTGGGCTAGTGATGGTGCTGAGGCTTCCGGACACCGCGGAGGTGGTATGTCACTGTGTCAGCGAGGAGAACGAGCACGTCCGTCGCTACATGGTTGCATTGGAGGGCAGGTTCGACAATACCTGGCAGGTTCTTCAGGGATCTCACTGGAGCTATGATCCTGTGATGGTTCCTTATCTTTGGGTGTCCACCGCCCGCGATGATACCCGTCGGGCGCTACGGTTCTAGTTGTATTAGTGATGCTATATTATTGATAATATTCGACGATGTACAGACACCAAGAGATGATGAACTTTTGCTTATAATTATTGAATGCATGCTAATTTGAATACTACTTTATTTTATGATTTGGTTTTGCTTATTTTATGATTTGGTTTTGCTTATTGAATGCTCATATTGGATAATTTCTCCTTCATTCCCGTGTGCTAGACAATTTGGTGTAATAATGCACTCGGGAATGAAAGGAGGAGCTACGTACATCACCGATAGTCAACCCGTGATTAATAATAATGATCTAGTTTAATATTGGAATTATGAACATAGGCCGGAAATGTCATACTCGGACGACGAAACCGCCCAGGGGAGTGCAACTGGTGCCACGACGACCGAGGTATGTGCGACAGGTTCATTGAGCTGGACGAAGATCGGCGCTTTAGCATTAAGCTCGAGGAGACCTTCGATGTTCATATGGTACGCAACGACAACAATAGTTTTTTTCGTAATTAAGCACGACTTCAACTATTTTAACGTGTATTTTTCATCTTTTCCAATTCGACTAGCTTATCCCATGCTTTGCAAGACGCTATGTCTTGGAGAGGATGGGTTTTGAAGACCATGAAAGTATGGAAACCAAAAAAATTATCCTAAGTACCCATCATGGTGTGGTTTTTCAAGTAAAGTTGTACAATGCTCAGAGTGTAACCCATTTTGGTTGCAAAAATTGGGAAGCACTTTGCAAGATGTATGGTTTTGATGAGGGTATGCTTGTCACCATGGATCTTGGTGATCCTACAATCGAGCAAGAGAGACCTTCGATTTGGCTCCTTGTGGATACACCTCCAATTCTTCCCCCATGTGAGCTTAACATAGTTATTAAGTAATTTATATTGTTTATTTCAAAATAGTTGACAACTTATTTCCATTGACAGCTTATTTTCATTCTTCAAAGAATGTGCGGAAGATGGTAGACAGAACCTACTACACCGAAGGCTCCGAATTAACTTATCAGGAGAAAAATCATCTGGTCGCATTTTGTACTGATCTTGAGAATTACAATATCTACAATCAAACTCCTCAACATTATGGTCAATACGTGCCACTAGTGCACGTGTTGAACTACGGTAACTACCATGGAGATACCCTGGTAAGATTTTTTACTATTACGACATACGTGCATCTTTTTGCACACTTCTAAAACTAGTACATCATTGCTAACTACGAAGTTATTACTATATTTTTCAACAGATAATCTCGAATGATTGTGTGCCTCATCTGATGTATACGCACAGTACCCTTCATGTTTTGAACATACAACCAGGTCTTCCTACGAATCTCAACTGTCCATACCGGGTTTCTAAAAGAAGTGGAGACATGACAATCAAAGAATGGAAAAAATGTATGGACAGTCGTAAGGAGCTTCTTGGAAGCAAAAGGCAGCGAAGGGCAAGAATTGGAGACAGGATGATTGCCATTCTTCATAATGGAGAGTCAGGGTCTATATTGTTTTATGTTATTTTACCTTAAGGGTGTTTAGGTCCTACCTGATACTGATGATCATGTGCTAAGAACAATTATGTAGGGTTGGGTTCGATGACTATGAGGATGATGATCGTATGACTTATTATTAATAACGAGTAGAAGTTGTATGATGATGCATGATTATTGGACTTGTTATTATATATGATGATGTATGATGCAAGCATGCATGAGTTATTATATCAGCGGGTGAAATGAACATAGCAGCAGCGTTGGTAAACCTAGGACGAAGATATAAGAGAGGACACTTCTCTCTATTCGCTAGCTAATAACAACCTAAAAATAACCCCCCAAAACCCCTAAAGCAGCCACTTTTCTAAAAAAACATGCACTTTTGGTCCCGGTTGGTGCCACCAACCGGGACCAAAGGCCCCCCCTGACTGGGCTCGGCGGACCGGCCACGTGGAGGCACATCTGTCCCGGTTCGTGTTTGAACCGGGACTAATGGGTGGAGGTATTAGTAACGACCCATTAGTCCCGGTTCATGAACCGGGACTAAAGGCCCTTACGAACCGGGACTAATAGGTGTTTTTCTACTAGTCCTCTACAGCCCATGAGGCCTTCCGGGACAGGTGGCCCCTCCCGCTGGACCCCCAGATCCCCTCCGGTGGCCCCAGTACAATACCGGTATGCCCCCGAATATTTTTGGTGACCGTATGACAACTTCCCATATATAAATCTTCACCTCCGGACCATTCCAGAACTCCTCGTGACGTCCAGGATCTCATCCGGGACTCCGAACAACATTCGGTAATCACATACAAATCTTCCTAATAACCCTAGCATCATCGAACCTTAAGTGTGTAGACCCTACGGGTTTGGGAATCATGCAGACATGACCGAGACAGCTCTCCGGCCAATAACCAACAGCAGGATCTGGATACCCATGTTGGCTCCCACATGTTCCACGATGATCTCATCGGATGAACCATGATGTCGAGCATTCAAGTAATCCCGTATACAATTCCCTCCGTCAATCGGTACGTTACTTGCCCGAGATTCGATCGTCGATATCCCAATACCTTGTTCAATCTCGTTACCGGCAAGTCACTTTACTCGTTCCGTAATGCATGATCTCGTGACCAACTACTTAGTCACATTGAGCTCATTATGATGATGCATTACCGAGTGGGCCCAGAGATACCTCTCCGTCATACGGAGTGACAAATCCCAGTCTCGATTTGTGCCAACCCAACAGACACTTTCGGAGATATCTGTAGTGCACCTTTATAGCCACCCAGTTACGTTGTGACGTTTGGTACACCCAAAGCATTCCTACGGTATCCGGGAGTTGCACAATCTCATGGTCTAAGGAAAAGATACTTGACATTAGAAAAGCTCTAGCAAACGAACTACATGATCTTGTGCTATGCTTAGGATTGGGTCTTGTCCATCACATCATTCTCCTAATGATATGATCCCGTTATCAATGACATCCAATGTCCATGGTCAGGAAACCATAACCATCTATTGATCAACGAGCTAGTCAACTAGAGGCTCACTAGGGACATGTTGTGGTCTATGTATTCACACATGTATTACGATTTCCGGATAACACAATTATAGCATGAACAATACACAATTATCATGAACAAGGAAATATAATAATAGTCATTTTATTATTGCCTCTAGTGCATATTTCCAATAGTCTCCCACTTGCACTAGTGTCAATAATCTAGTTACATTGTGATGAACCGAACACCCATTGAGTTCTGGTGTTGATCATGTTTTGCTCGCGGAAGAGGTTTAGTCAACGGATCTGTGACATTCAGATCCGTATGCACTTTACAAATATCTATGTCTCCATCTTGAACATTTTCACGAATGGAGTTGAAGCGACGCTTGATGTGCCTGGTCTTCTTGTGAAACCTGGGCTCCTTGGCAAGGGCAATAGCTCCAGTGTTGTCACAGAAGAGAGTCATCGGGCCTGACGCATTAGGAATAACTCCTAGGTCAGTAATGAACTCCTTTATCCAGATTGCTTCATGTGCTGCCTCAGAGGCTGCCATGACGCTTTGCTTGCAACTGCACCAGCTTACTGCCCCACCATTCAAAATATACATGTATCCGGATTGTGACTTGGAGTCATCCAGATCTGTGTCGAAGCTAGCATCGACGTAACCCTTTACGACGAGCTCTTCGTCACCTCCATAAATGAGAAACATATCCTTAGTCATTTTTAGGTAGTTCAGGATATTCTTGACCGTTGTCCAGTGTTCCATGCCGGGATTACTTTGGTACCTTCCTACCAAACTTACGGCAAGGTTTACATCAGGTTTGGTACACAGCATGGCATACATAATAGACCCTATGGTTGAGGCATAGGGGATGACACTCATCTTTTCTCTATCTTCTGCCGTGGTCAGACTTCGAGCCGAGCTTAATTTCACACCTTGCAATACAGGCAAGAACCCTTTCTTCGACTGATCCATATTGAACTTCTTCAATATCTTATCAAGGTATGTGCTTTGTGAAAGACCTATGAGGCGTCTCGATCTATCTCTATAGATCTTGATGCCTAATATGTAAGCAGCTTCTCCAAGGTCCTTCATTGAAAAACACTTATTCAAGTAGGCCTTTATGCTCTCCAAGAGTTCTATATCATTTCCCATCAACAGTATGTCATCCACATATAATATGAGAAATGCTACGGAGCTCCCACTCACTTTCTTGTAAACGCGGGATTCTCCATAAGTCTGCATAAACCCAAACACTTCGATCATTTCATCAAAGCGAATGTTCCAACTCCGAGATGCTTGCACCAGCCCATAGATGGAGCACTTGAGCTTGCATACCTTGTTAGCATTCTTAGGATCGACAAAACCTTCCGGCTGCATCATATACAATTCTTCCTTAAGAAAGCCGTTAAGGAATGCCGTTTTGACGTCCATTTTCCATATCTCATAATCATAGAATGCGGCAATTGCTAACATGATTCGGACAGACTTCAGCTTCGCTACGGGTGAGAACGTATCATCGTAGTCAACCCCTTGAACTTGTCGATAACCCTTAGCGACAAGTCGAGCTTTATAGATGGTAACATTACCATCTGCGTCCATCTTCTTCTTAAAGATCCATTTATTTTCTATCGCTCGCCGATCATCGGGCAAGTCTGTCAAAGTCCATACTTTGTTTTCATACATGGATCCTATCTCGGATTGCATGGTTTCAAGCCATTTGTTGGAATCTGGGCCCACCATCGCTTCTTCATAGTTCAAAGGTTCACCGTTGTCTAACAACATGATTTCCAGGACAGGGTTGCCATACCATTCTGGTATGGAACGTGTCCTCGTGGACCTACGAAGTTCAGTAGCAACTTGATCTGAAGTACCTTGATCATCATCATTAACCTCCTCTTTAGCCGGTACAGGCACCACAGAAACATCTTCCTGAGCTGCGCTACTTTCCGCTTCAAGAGGCAGTACTTCATCAAGTTCTACTTTCCTCCCACTTACTTCTTTCGAGAGAAACTCTTTCTCTAGAAAGGACCCGTTCTTGGCAACAAAGATCTTGCCTTCAGATCTGAGCTAGAAGGTATACCCAATGGTTTCCTTAGGGTATCCTATGAGGACGCGTTTTTCCGACTTGGGTTCGAGCTTTTCAGGTTGAAGTTTCTTGACATAAGCATCGCATCCCCAAACTTTTAGAAATGACAACTTAGGTTTCTTCCCAAACCATAATTCATACGGTGTCATCTCAAAGGATTTCGACGGAGCCCTATTTAGTGAATGTGGCAGTCTCTAAAGCATAACCCCAAAATGAGAGCGGTAGATCGGTAAGAGACATCATAGATCGCACCATATCCAATAGAGTGCGATTTACGGCGTTCGGACACACCATTACGCTGAGGTGTTCCAGGCGGCGTGAGTTGTGAAACGATTCCACATTTCCTTAAGTGTGTGCCAAATTCGTGACTCAAATATTCCCCTCCACGATCTGATCGTAAGAACTTTATTTTCCTGTCACATTGATTTTCAACCTCACTCTGAAATTCCATGAACTTTTCAAAGGTCTCAGACTTGTGTTTCATTAAGTAGACATACCCATATCTACTTAAGTCATGAGTGAGGGTGAGAACATAACGATAGCCACCGCGATCCTCAACGCTCATTGGACCGCACACATCAGTATGTATGATTTCCAATAAGTTGGTTGCTCACTCCATTGTTCCGGAGAACGGAGTCTTGGTCATTTTGCCCATGAGGCATGGTTCGCACGTGTCAAATGATTCGTAATCAAGAGACTCCAAAAGTCCATCTGCATGGAGCTTCTTCATGCGTTTGACACCAATGTGACCAAGGCGGCAGTGCCACAAGTATGTGCGACTATCGTTATCAACCTTACATCTTTTGGTATTCACACTATGAATATGTGTAACATCATGTTCAAGATTCATTAAGAATAAACCATTGACCAGCGGGGCATGACCATAAAACATATCTCTCATATAAATAGAACAACCATGATTCTCGGATTTAAATGAGTAGCCATCTCGTATTAAATGAGATCCAAATACTATGTTCATGCTCAAAGTTGGCACTAAATAACAATTATTGAGGTTTTAAACTAATCCCGTAGGTAAATGTAGAGGTAGCGTGCCGGCGGCGATTACATCGACCTTGGAACCATTCCCGATGCGCATCGTCACCTCGTCCTTCGCCAGTCTCCGCTTATTCCGCAGCTCCTGTTTTGAGTTACAAAAATGAGCAACCGCACCGGTATCAAATACCCAAGAGCTACTACGAGTACTGGTAAGGTACACATCAATAACATGTATATCACATATACCTTTGGTGTTGCCGGCCTTCTTGTCCGCTAAGTACTTGGGGCAGTTCTGCTTCCAGTGACCACTTCCCTTGCAATAAAAACACTCAATCTCAGGCTTGGATCCATTCTTTGGCTTCTTCCCGGCAACTTGCTTACCGGGCGTGGCACCTCCCTTGCCATCTTTCTTGAAACCCTTTTTACCCTTGCCTTTCTTGAACTTAGTGGTTTTATTCACCATCAACACTTGATGTTCCTTTTTGATTTCCACCTCCGCTGATTTCAGCATCGAATATACCTCAGGAATGGTTTTCTCCATCCCCTGCATATTGAAGTTCATCACAAAGCTCTTGTAGCTCGGTGGAAGCGACTGAAGGATTCTGTCAACAACCGCGTCATCTGGGAGATTAACTCCCAGCTGAGACAAGTGGTTGTGCAACCCAGACATTTTGAGTATGTGCTCGCTGACGGAACTATTCTCCTCCATCTTACAATTGTAGAACTTGTCGGAGGCTTCATATCTCTCGACCCGGGCATGATCTTGGAAAACCATTTTCAGCTCTTGGAACATCTCATATGCTCTGTGCTGCTCGAAATGCTTTTGGAGCCCCGGTTCTAAGCTGTAAAGCATGCCGCACTGAACCAGGGAGTAATCATCAACACGGGACTGCCAAGCGTTCATAACGTCTTGGTTTGCTGGGACTGGTGCTTCACCTAGCGGTGCTTCAAGGACATATGCTTTCTTGGCAGCTATGAGGATGATCCTCAAGTTCCGTACCCAGTCCGTATAGTTGCTACCATTGTCTTTCATCTTGGTTTTCTCTAGGAACGCGTTGAAGTTGAGGACAACATTAGCGTGGGCCATTTGATCTACAAGACATATTGTAAAGATTTTAGACTAAGTTCATGATAATTAAGTTCATCTAATCAAATCATTTAATGAACTCCCACTCAGATAGACATCCCTCTAGTCATCTAAGTGATACATGATCCGAGTCAACTAGGCCGTGTCCGATCATCACGTGAGACAGACTAGTCATCATCGGTGAACATCTTCATGTTGATCGTATCTTCTATACGACTCATGTTCGACCTTGCGGTCTCTTGTATTCCGAGGCCATGTCTGTACATGTTAGGCTCGTCAAGTCAACCTAAGTGTTTTGCTTGTGTAAATCTGGCTTACACCCATTGTATTTGAACATTAGAATCTATCACACCCGATTATCACGTGGTGCTTTGAAACAACGAACCTTCGCAACGGTGCACAGTTAGGGGGAACACTTTCTTGAAATTTTATGAGGGATCATCTTATTTATGCTACCGTTGTTCTAAGCAAATAAGATGCAAAAACATGATAAACATCACATGCAAATCAAATAGTGACATGATATGGCCAATATCATTTTGCTCCTTTTGATCTCCATCTTCGGGGCGCCATGATCATCATCATCACCGGCATGACACCATGATCTCCATCATCGTGTCTTCATGAAGTTGTCTCGCCAACTATTACTTCTACTACTATGGCTAACGGTTTAGCAATAAAGTAAAGTAATTACATGGCGTTATTCATTGACACGCAGGTCATACAATAAATTAAGACAACTCCTATGGCTCCTGCCGGTTGTCATACTCATCGACATGCAAGTCATGATTCCTATTACAAGAACATGATCAATCTCATACATCACATATATATCATTCATCACATCCTTTTGGCCATATCACATCACACGGCATATGCTGCAAAAACAAGTTAGACGTCCTCTAATTGTTGTTGCAAGTTTTTACGTGGCTGCTATAGGTTTCTAGCAAGAACGTTTCTTACCTACGCCGAAACCACAACGTGATATGCCAATTTTTATACCCTTCATAAGGACCCTTTTCATCAAATCCGATCCGACTAAAGTGGGAGAGACAGACACCCGCTAGCCACCTTATGCAACTAGTGCATGTCAGTTGGTGGAACCTGTCTCACGTAAGCATACGTGTAAGGTCGGTCCGGGCCGCTTCATCCCACGATGCCGCCGAAACAAGATAAGACAAGTAGTGGCAAGTAAATTGACAAAATCGACGCCCACAACAAACTTGTGTTATACTCATGCATAGAAACTATGCATAGACCTAGCTCGTGATTCCGCTGTTGGGGATCGTTGCAGAAATTAAAAAAAATTCTATGCATCACCAAGATCAATCTATGGAGTAACCAGCAACGAGAGAGAGGGGAGTGCATCCTCATACCCTTGAAGATCGCGAGTCGGAAGCGTTGCAAGAACACGGTTGGAGGAGTCGTACACATAGCGATTCAGATCGCGGACGAATCCGATCTAAGCACCGAACAACGGTGCCTCCGCGTTCAACACACGTGTAGCCCGGTGACGTCTCTCGTGCCTTGATCCAGCAAGGAGGAGGGATAGGTTGAGGAAGAGGGCTCCAGCAGCAGCACGACGGCGTGGTGGTGATGGAGCGGCAGTTCTCCGGCAGGGCTTCGCCAAGCTCTTGCGGAGGAGGAGAGGTGCTGGGGAGGGGAGGGGCTGCGCCTTGGATGTGGTGTTGCAGCCCTCCCCTCACCCCTCTATTTATAGGGAGAAGGGGAAAGGGGGCCGGCCCCTCTAGATGAGATCTAGAGGGGGGGCGGCGGCCAAGGGGAGGGGCTTGCCCCCCAAGCAAGGGGTCGCCCCCTTTAGGGTTCCCCCCCAACCCTAGGCGCATGGGCCCTAGGGGGGTGGCGCCCAGCCCTCCAAGGGGCTGGTTCCCTTCCCTCTACAGCCCATGAGGCCCTCCGGGACAGGTGGCCCCTCCCGGTGGACCCCCGGAACCCCTCCGGTGGCCCCGGTACAATACCGGTATGCCCCCGAATATTTCCGGTGACCGTATGACAACTTTCCATATATAAATCTTCACCTCCAGACCATTTAGGAACTCCTCGTGACGTCCAGGATCTCATCCGGGACTCCGAACAACATTCAGTAATCACATACAAATCTTCCTAATAACCCTAGCGTCATCGAACCTTAAGTGTGTAGACCCTACGGGTTCGGGAATCATGCAGACATGACCGAGACAGCTCTCCGGCCAATAACCAACAACTGGATCTGGATACCCATGTTGGCTTCCACATGTTCCACGATGATCTCATCGGATGAATCACAATGTCGAGGATTCAAGTAATCCCGTATACAATTCCCTTTGTCAATCGGTACATTACGTGCCCAAGTTTCGATCATCGGTATCCCAATACCTCGTTCAATCTCGTTACCGACAAGTCACTTTACTCGTTCTGTAATGCATGATCCCGTGACCAACTACTTAGTCACATTGAGCTCATTATGATGATGCATTATCGAGTGGTCCCAGAGATACCTCTCCGTCATACGGAGTGACAAATCCCAGTCTCGATTCGTGCCAACCCAATAGACACTTTCGGAGATACATGTAGTGCACCTTTATAGCCACCCAGTTATGTTGTGACGTTTGGTACACCCAAAGCATTCCTACGGTATCCGGGAGTTGCACAATCTCATGGTCTAAGGAAAAGATATTTGACATTAGAAAAGCTCTAGCAAACGAACTACATGATCTTGTGTTATGCTTAGGATTGGGTCTTGTCCATCACATCATTCTCCTAATGATGTGATCCCGTTATCAATGACATCCAATGTCCATGGTCAGGAAACCGTAACCATCTATTAATCAACGAGCTAGTTAACTAGAGGCTCACTAGGGACATGTTGTGGTCTATGTATTCACACATGTATTACGATTTCCGGATAACACAATTATAGCATGAACAATAGACAATTATCATGAACAATGAAATATAATAATAACCATTTTATTATTGCCTCTAGGGCATATTTCCAACAATAATAAAGTTATTATTTATTTCCTTATTTCATGATAAATGTTTATTATTCATGCTAGAATTGTATTAACTGGAAGGGATAATTAGATTTATGCCCCTAGTTGTGTCCCACTCGTCTGTTTTACCCCTAATTCCCAAAAGTCACCGGTTCTGTCCAAGTCACTTTGCTCCTCTTATGCTTTTGCCCTTTGACGTTTGATCGTCAGTTTGAAAACTTCATAACTAATTCATACTAAATCAGAAAAATGCAAATAAGATACCAAAATGTTTAGAAAAACATCACCTATATGTCAGTGTCATTTGCATTCATGAAAAAAGTGTTGAAAAGTGCACATATGAGTTTTAGCTCTTTTGATACCACCAAGAATAGTAAAGTCTAAAAAAATTCAAAAAAATTCAAAAAAAATATGGTGGCAAAGAACGACAAATGTTCTAAGTGCTTGCCAAGTTTCATTAGGGAACGACATTCGGGGAAGTCATGGCAAAAAATAAATCTATTTTCGAGAGCTGATTGTTTTTTTTGCCGCGGCACCCACGAATGTTATTCCCTGATGAAACTTGGCAGGCACTTAAAACATTTGTCATTCTTTGCCTCCAAATTGTTTTTGAAATTTTTTGAACGTTTTTAGAGTTTACTATTCATGGTGGTATCAAAAGAGCTAAAACTCAGATGTGCACTTTTCAACACTTTTTACATGAATGCAAATGACACTAACATATAGGTGATGTTTTTCTGGACATTTTGGTATCTTATTTGCATTTTTCTGATTTAGTATGAATTAGTTATGAAGTTTTCAAACTGACGGTCAAACGGTCAAAGGGCAAAATCATAAGAGGTGCAAAGTGACTTGGACAGAACCGGTGACTTTTGGGAATTAGGGGTAAAACAGATGAGTGGGACACAACTAGGGGCATAAATCTAATTATCCCTAACTGGAAACATAATACATGTGTGAATACATAGACAAACATAGTGTCACTAGTATGCCTCTACTTGACTAGCTCGTTAATCAAAGATGGTTAAGTTTCCTAACGATAGACATGAGTTGTAATTTGATTAACGGGATCACATCATTAGGAGAATGATGTGATTGACTTGTCCCATTCCGTTAGCTTAGCAGTCGATCATTTAGTATATTGCTATTGCTTTCTTCATGACTTATACATGTTCCTATAACTATGAGATTATGCAACTCCCGTTTACCGGAAGAACACTTTGTGTGCTACCAAACGTCACAACGTAACTGGGTGATTATAAAGGTGCTCTACAGGTGTCTCCGAAGGTACTTGTTGGGTTGGCGAATTTCGAGATTAGGATTTGTCACTCCGATTATCGGAGAGGTATCTCCGGGCCCACTCGGTAATGCACATCACTATAAGCCTTGCAAGTATTGTAACTAATGAGTTAGTTACATGATGATGTATTACGGAACGAGTAAAGAGACTTGCCGGTAACGAGATTGAACTAGGTATTGAGATACCGACGATCAAATCTCGGGCAAGTAACATACCGATGACAAAGGGAACAACGTATGTTGTTATGCGGTTTGATCGATAAAGATCTTCATAGAATATGTGGGAGCCAATATGAGCATCCAGGTTCCGCTATTGGTTATTGACTGGAGACGTGTCTCGATCATGTCTACATAGTTCTCGAACCCGTAGGGTCCACGCTTAAAGTTCGATGACGGTTATATTATGAGTTTATGTGTTTTGATGTACCAAAGGTAGTTCGGAATCCCAGATGAGATCAGGGACATGACGACGAGTCTCAAAATGGTCGAGACGTAAAGATCGATATATTGGACGGCTATATTCGGACATCGGAAAGGTTCCGAGTGATTCGGGTATTTATCGGAGTGTCGGGGGGTTATCGGAAACCCCGGGGGGACTATTGGGCCTACATGGGCCATAGGGAAGAGGGAAGGCAGCCCAGAAGGGGCAGTTGCGCCCCCTCCCTATAGGGGGTCCGAATTGGACTAGGGAGGGGGGCGCCCCCCCCCCTTTCCTTCTCCTTTCCCTCTCCTTCCTCCCCCCTTCCTTTTCCTAGTTGGACTAGGAAAGAGGGGAGTCCTACTCCTACTAGGAGGAGGACTTCTCCCCTCCTTGGTGCGCCCCAAGGCTGGCCGGCCTCCCCCTTGCTCCTTTATATACGGGGGCAGGGGGGCACCTCTAGACACAACAATTGATCCCTTGGATCTCTTAGCCGTGTGCGGTGCCCCCCTCCACTATAATCCACCTCGATAATATCGTAGTAGTGCTTAGGTGAAGCCCTACATCGGTGGAACATCATCATCGTCACCACGCCGTCGTGCTGATGGAACTCTCCCTCAAAGCTCGGCTGGATCGGAGTTCTAGGGATGTCATCAAGTTGAACATGTGTAGAACTCAGAGGTGTCGTGCGTTCGGTACTTGATCGGTCGGATTGTGAAGACGTACGACTACATCAATCGCGTTGTGCTAACGCTTCCGCTTTTGGTCTACGAGGGTACGTGGACACACTCTCCCCTCTCGTTACGCATCACCATGATCTTGCGTGTGCATAGGAATTTTTTTGAAATTACTATGTTCCCCAACAAATATTTCGTCTAAGAACCCATTAACCTGTTTTTAGTGGCTATTTGCTTATGTATGTAACTAGTTCACTCGGTTGCCGTGCTTTGAATCTCCTTCCTCCCAACATATTCCCCTTCTCAGGTGGACCCACCAGGTCTCGTACACAGGCATCTCAGACCAACCACATATCCATTTGTATTTCTTTATTTTGTTTAGTCTTTCGTCCTCTTCCTATACAGCGGTTGGCGGCGCTACCGCGCATGCCTCGATGACCCATCATAACCTATGGCGTTGGCCAGGCCATCCCTCTACTCCCACACATTGTCAGGCGGCGACAACTCCATCGGCCCACCCTGCACCCGAACAAGTCAACTCTCGTACTCCCCTCCGCCCGCATCTTCCCCCGCTCTGGTTCGTTCGGTCCAAGGTTGATGTCGTCTTCTGCCTTGGTGCTCTCGCCGCAGCGCCGCCATCTGTCGTTCCCAACATGGTCAACAAAATAAGAGGAATTGGGAGACGACTGTTCGTCGAGAGGCTGAGAGTCCCGGGCCCACCAGGTCCATGGCCTAGGTTTTGTTATTTAACATGCGCAGTCCATGACATGTCTCAACTTTTTTTGGATCCAGCGGGTATCAAGCGGCCCCGGGCCTCCCAGCCTAGCTTGTCTATAACATCAGCAACCCAAGTAATGCTTTTTTTCAAGACGACCCACGGCTCAGTTCTATTTTTCTATAAGAATGCAAAACTGAACCTACGTTTTCCCTTCTATAATAGTATATATATTTATATTTATATCTTATTTTATTACACACACACACACACACACACACACACACATATATATATAATAGAAACACCATAAGGTTATGTTAAACCCGTCGTTCATCCAACCATTTTATAGACCTTCCTACTTCCTTTATTTTTCGTTTTCATTAATCCTATATCTGAATTTTCTCCCACTTTCTTTTTTTATGTAATGTGAGTTTTCTCCTAGTACTTTTCCCTAGAACCAACTCAACTGTCCCACGTCTAGCCTAAAAAATATTAATACCCCACGTCCTATTAACTCATCAAATTAAAATGATATTTTATTTCGTAAATCGAAAGTTCTTACAAAATAATAATAATAATTGTTTATATATAATTTGGCACGTTAACTCATGGTGATTACATACATAAGCTTGCAAAGATTTTATTAAGAAATGCAGTAATAGACATGCAATCATGTGTTTATGTTTTTATAACATCTCTTTGTCCAACCCAACATGATATTTTCACCCAGCCCAGCAAGTCCGCAGATTTTGATAAAAATGCAAATAGGCTTTAAATTCTACCATAATATATAAACGGGCTGCATAGACACTACATCATTGTTTCACCTAGCCCACCAAATGGGCTAAAAAACAAATGGACTGGTTGACATGTGGGCCAGTAGGTCGAAGCCTAAGCACTTTCACAAAAAATAAAAATATAAAGGTTGAAGCCTAAGCAAGGCGATGGATTTACATCCAACGGCCGGCATTCTTCTTCAATCTCTTGTCTTCTTCCCCCAGCGCTGCAAAGACCGCCTGCTCCAGCCTCCGGCGTCCAGCAGTGCTGTTTTGCACGCCTGCAGCGAAACGCTACCCCACCAACAGCCAGGCCATCCCTCTACTCCTCCGTACCTCCTGTTATTTTTTGTCGAGTGTAGGTCCATCCCGCACCCGAACCAGTCAAGTTTCTCACTCCTCTCCGTCCGTGACTCCACTACCATGTCTTTCCCATCTTCAGGGCGTTCCAGTCTGGGGCCTCGCCGTCGTCCACCGGCTTGGTGTGCTCTGCACGGTGTGGTAAATATGGTCAACAAACGAGAGTCATCGGAAGATAATTGTACGTGGAGAGGCTGATAGTGGGGACGCACCACGCCCATGGACGCATGCATGCAACTGCATCCTTTTTACCCTAAAAATAATGTTTTCTCCCTCTGACAGCTGGGACCCACCAGCTACATCTTCGCACGCAAGTAAGTGCATCCTTATTACGGGAAAAGAATGATTCTTCCCCCTGACAGCTAGGACCCACCAGCTATATCTTCGCATGCAAGGAAGTGCATCCTTATCCTCCCTGATAGCTGGGACCCACCCGGTCGAAGCGTACGTAGCGTTGTCTGTGTACATATCGGTCGATCGGTGTGTCTGCCATGATGAACTATGGTCGAGTAAGGAATGGTAGCAGTTCAGGCAGTCCAGTCAAAACAGTGTACACGTACGTTAGCCAGATGCCAAAAAATACGGCCACATACGTACATATGGACGTGGTCTCGAACGCATACTCGCGCATATGTACGGCCAGGGCTCGTGTACATGGAGAGGCCACGGATGGCAGCAACGGCGTCCTGTTCATCAGAAGCCAACCGGCTGGGTCGGAACGGAGAAACTGCGTCGTGTTCATGGGGAGGCAATGAAATGCGCCGTGTTCATCGAGAGGCAACGAAATACGTCGTGTTCATCGGGAGCCAACCGGCTTGGACGGAACAGCCGAAATGAGGTCTCGCGTACCGCAGAACAGAGAAAATGGGCCTTCTGTTCGATCGCGTACTGTCGAAACGGGGTCCTGTTCATCGAGAAGGTCTGGCGTACCGCAAAATGGAGGAAACAAACTTGTGTTCGACCGCATAAGGTCGAAACGGGGTCCTGTTCATCGGGAAGGGTCTGGTGTACCGCAAAACGAAGGAACCGAATTTGTGTTGGCGCGCCTACGGTCGAAACGGGGTCCTGTTGATCGGGAGGGGTGTGGCGTACCGCGAAACGAAGGAAACAGACTTGTGTTGGAGCACCTACGATTGAAATGCGGTCCTGTTCGTCCACCGTCTACTGCGTTGCTCCAGCCTCCACCTACTACTATTCATCCACCGTCGACTTCCTCCAGCCTCCACCCTCTACTGTTCATCCACCTCGACTTCCACCAGCTATTGTTCATCCACGGGGGTCCTGTTCATCCAGCCTCCACCAGCTACTATTCAACCAGCCCTCCATGGGGTCCTGTTCATCAACCCTCCACCGGCTACTATTCATGGGGCCTCCATGGGGTCATGTTCATCCACCCTCCACCGGCCTCCTCGATCGGGGTCCTATTCATCCAGCGGCAACGACCTACTACTACCACGGGGTCCTGTTCATCCAACCACCACCGGGAACTGTTCATCCAACCCCAACCACGTACGTCTTGACTCGTTCAACCAACCCCCACGTTCACTATTTATCAAGAGGCAGCAGGTTTGGTCGGCTTCAGTTAGCAGCAACGGCGAAGGAATCCCTCGATCGGGTTCAGTTAACAGCAAGGGACGATCGGGGTTCTGTAACGTAGCTAGTGCAATTGCTCCGGTTCAGTTAGAGCCCAACGTCTCGCTCGGGTTCAGTTAGAGCGCAACTCCTTGCACACACATGCGTACATGTACGAGAGAAACGTGCAAACCTCCGTGCATCGCTCGGCCCTGACCACCCACCGTAACCGGGAACTCCCTGAAATTTTCCTCACCCTCGCTTCTACCATGATTTTTTCCGTCATGGACGGCCCAAAGAATGTCATGTAGGTGCGTCTCCGGCCCGCCCAGGACGAAAAGCCCATTTTCTATCATGATTTTTTGTCATAGAAGTAGGAGCCCACCACATCTATGATAATACCGGGTTTTGTCACAATTATCGTCATAGAAGTGTCATAAGCATGACATAAAAAAATTCGTTCGGCCTAAAATGTCATGGATGTGTCTTTTTTGTAGTGATATATTTGACATTAAGAAAGCAGTAGCAATAAACTGAACGATCATATGCTAAGCTAACTGATGAGTCTTGTCCATCATATCATTCTCCTAATGGTGATCCCGTTATCAAGTGACAACTCATGTCCATGGTTAGGAAATCTTAACCATCTTTGATCAACGAGCTAGTCTAGTAGAGGCTCACTAGGGACACAATATTTGTTTATATATCCACACATGTATTTAAGTTTCCAGTCAATACAATTCTAGCATGAATAATAAACCTTTATCATGAATAAGGAAATATAATAATAACAACTTTATTATTGCCTCTAGGGCATATTTCCATCAAACATTGTATTGAGGAACATCAAGAGGAAGCCATCTAGCTAATAACTATGAACCCATAGGTCTGTGGTAAACTACTCATGCATCATCGAAAGGGCAACAAGGATGATGTAGAGCCCCTCTGTGATCGGATCCCCCTTCGGCAAAGTGTTGGAAAAGGCCTCCAGATGGGATCTCTAGAGAACATGAACTTGCGGCGGCGAAAAATGTATTTCGCGGACTCCTCTGTTGGTTTCACGATTTTAGAGAATTTATAGAGGCGGAGTTAGGTAAAATGGAGCCTCGTGGGCCCTGGTGCCTTGTGGGCCACTGCTCCATCTTCTCGTCCCCCCCCCCCCCCCCCCCCCGAAGCTTCCAGGGTCTTTTATGTCCAGAAAAAATCACCAAAATGTTTCATGGCATTTGGACTTCGTTTAGTATTGATATTCTACAAAACCAAAAACAAGCAAAAACAGCAACTGGCACTGGGCACTAAGTTAATAGGTTAGTCCCAAAAAATGATATATTGTTGCTTGATTTTTTTTATAAAACATCCAAAATTGATACTATAATGACATGGGACAATCAAAATTATAGATACGTTGGAGACGTATCAGCTACCTACAAAAGATAGTATTTGCAAGGGAAGTCTTAAAATAGCGAATGGTAGGCTTGTCGATGCTAGCTATCTCCGCACCACTGAATTGGTGCTCGTCCTTGATAGAGATGTGGTCCCACGTACTATCGGAGCTAAATCCGACAGATCTCAGGTAGGGGGTCCCGATCTGGTAGCCTTGGCATGATGGTAACATGAGGCACAATGTTTACCTAGGTTCGAGCCCTCTCGAGGAGGTAAAACCCTATGTCCCCAAGTCATCAAGGCCATAGTCCCCACGAACCAACGTCATGGAGAAGAAAGCATTTCTGCTAGATGAGTCACAAATCCAAGAGCTAAACCTTCATTATTTCTCCCCATGCCAGCACTGGAGGCCGCAACAACGCGACAGAGACGAGGCTAGATGACCAAATAGTAAATGGAAACCACTACTACCATCGTGCCAACAAACCATGTAGACGATAACCTTACCGCTTATAGAACAATCTATATGAAAATACGCCATCGAGCCATCAGTGCCGCCGTAGACGACACATTGAGATGGGGAAACGCATGGAAATCTTATTCGTTGGACCGTCACCTCCAACGACTCGTCGCCTGAAGGAGTGAAGCGTCAAACAATGAAAACCTACCTAAGGGCTCGAAATCAAGGAAAGGCACGACTTCAGTCGGTAGACCGAGAACTTTACACACTTCCACACCAGTAGAACCAGTGGAGGTGAAGGGAAACAATGACGTACCGAGAAAGGAGAGGTCACCTCTCCTGGGCAGGGAGGAACAATTGTACCGTGTATGATTTGGTTTGACTAACCAAGGGCGAACATATATTTGTTGATGTTAAACCGTTTTATTTATTGATGCCAAACACATCAAAGTATTGTTTTAAAATGGGTCATTTTCTTTCTTCTTCTCGAAGGAAAAAGGCGATCTTGCTGGCACTTCTCACCAGGAGAGTTTCTCCGCCTATGTCCTCCGGCGGCTTCCCTCCACCGACGATCTTGGTCGTCGATGGTGAGGGGGGTCGCCAGATCTATGTGTGTTGATAGTTTTAGGCCATAATAGCTTGGTTTTAGGCTGTTCATCGTCTTGACTTCGACGAGATGAGGCGGCGTTGAATAAAGATTGTTCAGATCCTTCCATAACGAGGAGATTGGGGATGGATTTGAAAACCAATCAGTTCAAGCAAGGTGTGGCAGCGACATTCTTGTGGTGGACTTGTGTGCTCGGGCACCATCATTGCGCCGGTGTGGAGCATGGGAGGTAGTCCGGAAGCGGATGCATATTATGGTCTGCATTGACGACATCTGGAAGATGGTGGATCATGTGCTGGGTTCGTGGTTCTTGGATGGCAGGTGTGGTTTCCTCCTTTGACGTCTTGGTCGTGCAGGGGTGCCAGATTTGGAGTTTGATGCAGTGTCTGAGGTGTTGTCCTAGGTCTGATTCGTTCAAAGGTAATGGTTTCACCTTTGTGAGCCATCTTGAAGGTCCGCAAAGTTGCATATCAGCGATGGAGCCACGTCGAGCTCGAATGAGGAGACAATTCATTATTTTATTCTCTGGTGGCTATTTTGGTGGTGCCAGAAACAAGTGTCACACATTGCTATCAAGCCCAGAGGATTCTTCAGTCTTGATTGTAATTTTCTAGGATGATGTTCCTTTGTGTAAAGGCTAGCGTTCAACGGTCTTTTCAGTTTTGTCAGGTACGTGTTTATGTGGCTTGTACTATGATCTCTATGATATGAATGAGACACGTGTTATCATAAAAAAGACACATCAGAGTATTTGAAATCATGATTTCATAGAAATCGGTATTCTAAATTAAAAATCTAAAATTACCTATGTAAATATATGTCAGTTTTGGTCCGTTATCGAATCCAATTAGAGTCCCTAAAAAGACGAATATCAACATATGTATCTTTTTCCTCTTACACAAGAAAAGCTCTTCTTCTTCCATCATCGCCGCCGCCGGTCTGCCCCATCTCCGATGACCTCTAGTCCATGGAGGTGCAAAGGATCTCGGCCCGGCCGGCAGGAGGGACACCGTTTTCGTTCTTGTTAGATTCATCGTCTTGGTTGAGCTTGTGTGGCAGCGACGATATCCCTTAGTAGGAATAATGCCTCCCACATTCTATCCCCGCTCCGATGGAGGGCGTGTGGAGGTTTTTCTCCGCCGGATCTCGTGGGATTCGGTCAGTGCTGGTATTCGGTGGATTTGTTTGGATCTGATCTTGGTTCGTCTTTGTTTGGGTGTTTTCAAGTTTTATTCTTCTGATCCATGACTTTTTTCATCGATGATGGTTGCTACCCTGATGCACTGGCCCTACGGGGCCTTAGCATGACGACTTCTTTACTGTCTACTATAACAAGGTTTGTCCGACTGCGATGAGGAAGGGGCGATGACGATGGTGCATCTTCGGCTCGCTTCAGTGTTTGTACTCGTCGCTAGGTGGTTCACGGTCATGTAATTTTTATTACATCTATTGTCCTTTGTACTGCCGTGATTAAAGATGAATAGGTTAAAAAGTTTTTTAAAATCTAATGTTCTGAAAGAAAGAAAAAGAAAGAAGAGAATCCAAATAGAGTTCAGTTTAGGTTCGTATTTTGCCCGTCTGAAAAGAAAGAAACCAGAAAGCACGGTCGCACCGGACTACGGTTAGCGACCATAATAAAACCAGGACACCGCGCACGGAGAGCGTCGAGTCCTCCCCCGCTCCGCTCATCTTGGGAAGGAAGCAAAGCAGAGCCGCGCCGCCGAGGAGGATATGGCCGAGGCCGACGACGCCGCCGCCGCCCGCCGGCGCACCGTCATCACGGAGTACCGCAACAAGCTCCTCAACTGCCGCGAGCTGGAGACGAGGGTCCGCACAGGTAACACGGCGCCTCCCCTCTCCTCCCATCTCATGCGCTGTGGATCCTACTTGTTCGATCTACGGGGTTCAGACTAGTTGGCTCGCCCTGAGGTATCCGTGGGTGCTGGTCGATTGTGGAGGATGGGATCTGGTTTTCCGTGGCGATTAGGAGGGTCGTGGGCTAGGGTTTTTGGTTTGGCCGATTTGGGTTCAGGAGGCGCGCCCCTTAGCCTGCCTCGAGCGCGGCTTGGGCTGTTGGTTCTCGAGGAGGCTAGTGGTTGGTTACCAATTGCCTGCTGAACATGTGGTTTTTAGGTTCTTAGGGCGCCGTCTTTGATTTAGGTGAGATTTGGTTGATTTTGCAAGATGCGAACAAGAGGAATTTGGGATGAAGTGTTATTCTCGTTGAGCATTGAGCAGTAGATTAGGGTGAGACTGGCGGTCAGTTCCTAGATAGGTTTGCTCTACCATATGCGTTTTGTTTAGGATGTGAATTCGGTAATTGGCCTGAGTGCTAAACATGGATGTCATAGTCATATTTAGCTAGTCATTTGGCTTAATTTATGTTCGTGATGTAATTGATTATCTGGTTTGGCAGTTCATCATAGTGTTTTTCATCGTGGTGAGGCAAAGGCAACTGCAGTAGTTATTAGTTCGAGTGATTGAGATGCTGAGTAATCACTCTTCTTTCCACAAGGTCCTATAATTCTGTGCTGCTAGGGTGTCAAGAAGCTCAGATTTGGTGCACGTGTTTTGTTTCTTTTGATAATTTGGGACCAGCCCTATTAAAGTATCTAACGCGGAAAGGCCCCAAAACTACATGTATCCAAGTTTATGTGCCTGTTCATTTTTATACTTTATCCTTCACACCTTGAATGCGTCCATGGATTCGTTTCTTTCGATGAACATGAGCTTCCATGGATTCGTCCTTTCCTTGGTTTATGTTCCATCAATGGACGGCCTTTCACTTTTTCTTGTGGTTATGCATGGTCTTATATGCGTCTGCCTTATATGATTTTGTTTTGATGCAACATGGTTTGGGTCAGACTCCGAGCCTTTACAACTTAAATGTGTGATAGATTAAATAGCTTTGGTATTGTTATGTTTGTACTAATATCTGCGAACATGTATTTTGAGAAAATGCCTGTTTCCAACCGACAGTTAAAAAATAAAATGAACGAGTAACGTTCTATAACTCACGCTATGCATGTGTAATTTACCTCTAGAACCTGGATTTAATTCTTGACAATTGGACTGACTGGGATTGATAACCTGACCTGACATTTTGATATCCGAATTATGTACTCGATCTGGCACATGAATAATATTTTGCTTCACTTGACCTGCTGTCCTCAGGTTCAATGTTTGCTGCAACTTCTTATTTTAAAAGGTTATGTTGAACTATGGACAGCAGTACTCATGGTTTTATTAGATAGCTTCTGTTTGATAAATCTACTTATTTGCATGCAGGTAGGGAAAACCTAAAAAAGGCAAAGAAAGATTACGATAAAACTGAAGATGATCTGAAGTCCTTGCAGAGTGTGGGCCAAATCATTGGTGAAGTACTTCGGCCATTGGACAGTGAAAGATGTAAGTGAAAAGACTTATTTGTTTGTTTTAGAACAGATTTATCTCTGTACAAACAATAATAATATGCATTCTGTTTTTGGCCATTAGTTTCATCAGTGCACCGCTTGTTTTTCTCCCTAACTTGTTGTAGTTTGTTTGCTGATGGCAGTAAACCTTTCCTTCTCAATTCAGCAACAATGTAATTAGTTTTAGCAAAGCAACTGAAATTTGTTTTTGTTGTAGTTATCGTCAAAGCCAGTAGTGGGCCACGTTATGTGGTCGGCTGCAGAAGCAAAGTTGACAAAGAAAAGCTGACAGCTGCAACACGAGTTGTCCTTGACATGACAACTTTAACAATAATGCGCACTCTACCACGTGAGGTATGTGATTGTTGATTTTTTGTTTATGGTCTAGTTCAGTACAGTTTTGAAATTCTGTTTCTAATGTGATGGGTTTATTTGCTAACCTCAAATGGAAAAAACACACTAAGATTGTACTAATTTCCATTGCTTAGGTTGATCCCGTGGTCTATAACATGCTACACGAAGACCCCGGCAATGTCAGTTACTCAGCTGTAGGTGGACTGTCCGATCAAATAAGGGAGCTGCGGGAGTCCATCGAGTTACCTCTTATGAATCCAGAATTGTTTCTTCGCGTTGGGATTAAACCGCCAAAGGTAATTTCAAGAAAAAATGTGCTGTCGAATATCATATTATGCAGTTAGCTTAGACAAATAATGATACAATTACCACCATCCTTAAATGTACTAACTGCTACTTTACTCATTCAAGGGTGTTCTGCTCTATGGCCCACCTGGAACGGGAAAGACATTGCTTGCTAGAGCCATCGCTAGCAACATTGATGCTAACTTTTTAAAGGTCTGCTTTTCTTTTCTTTAATGCTGTTACTTATTAGCAACCTTTTATCTGGATATCACTATGGTATTGTGTTGAACTAATGTGTTCTGCTAATGCAGATTGTTTCAAGTGCTATCATTGACAAATATATTGGTGAAAGTGCCCGTCTTATAAGAGAAATGTTTAACTATGCACGTGAGCATCAAGTAAGTCTCATTATGTTTTGTTTCTTTATATACCCAGTAATCCTTAATATTCTGTCTATTATTTGAAAGCTGTTAAAATCATAATAATGTAAGCTATTACATTTGTTTCCTCCTGGCCAAATATATTCTGCTCCAGTTGTTAGAATAGGTTTGTGCGTGAATTAGCTGTAGAAAGTCCAATCATTAGGAGAGCAAAGTTACTAGCACTCTGCAATACAGAGCACCCCAACTCTAGGTTTACTCTGCCAGAAAAATCCATGGAAAAGGTCTTCATATCTTAAGTTGCTACCATTCACATCTGTGAATGCATTTAAAGTTATATGCTTGTTTCTCTTGAAGATATAGAATATTCTATTTTGTACTAATATCGCTCATTAACATTATCTTTTTTCTGATCCTTTTGTTTAGCCATGTATTATTTTCATGGATGAAATTGATGCCATTGGTGGCCGAAGATTCAGTGAGGGCACTAGTGCCGATCGTGAAATACAACGGACATTGATGGAGCTCCTAAATCAGTTGGATGGATTCGATGAGCTCGGAAAGGTACACATTTTTTTCTGTTTTGTGGCAGCTATGGTGAAACATGTTTATGGAATAAGAGTAGGTATTGTACAGTGATACAATGCTTACCGAATTCTTAATGCGCATTGCACTGCACTCTAGTTACGCAGTCATTATTATCTTTAGTTGCCTTATTATGAACTACCCGCCTTTCTTACATCATAAAGTTGTTGTATCGAGTAGTTGATTAGGTCAGTGTTAATCTTGGGAAAGAGAGATTTATTAGAAAAAAGAACTCGAAAGTCGAAGATATGCTGGTTGTGTTCCTGATTGATTGTTATGGTGTGTACATGTGTTGCGAGTTGCTGAATGTTTGTCCTGTTTATGTGAATCATGCGTGCCACTGCTTATCCAGGTGAAGATGATCATGGCGACGAACCGGCCTGATGTCTTGGACCCTGCGCTCCTTCGTCCTGGACGCCTAGACCGGAAGATAGAGATTCCACTGCCGAATGAGCAATCCAGGACCGAGGTCCTGAAAATCCATGCAGCTGGTATCGCCAAGCATGGCGAAATTGATTATGAGGCTGTGGTTAAGCTTGCCGAGGTGAGTTACTCTTAGTTACCTATATCTAGCGCTTCATGATGCTGTGTTTCTGAAGCCTTAACCCTTTATGGTTTCAGGGCTTCAACGGCGCGGATCTTCGCAATGTCTGCACTGAAGCTGGCATGGCCGCCATTCGAGCAGAGCGTGACTACGTCATCCACGAAGACTTCATGAAGGTGGGGTGTCGTCTGTCTGCTCTTTCTTTCTAGCTGTTCATCCTAACACAATGGAATTGGTACTCACCATGTCTGGCAAAATGGTTGTAGGCTGTGCGGAAGTTGAATGACGCCAAGAAGCTCGAGTCGAGCGCACACTACAGCGCCGACTTTGGCAAGGACTAAGATGAGAGCAGGAGACTGTCAGGCGACGCTTTGTTTGTTTTCTTGTACCATGGCGGAGTTTGTCACCCCGGCCCCCGACGATATAGAGCATCATGTTTTTCTACCTTTTATATGTTGTGGGACGACTGCCTTTGCCGCGCAAGTTGATGTAAGCAAAAGTTGAAACAGGTCTGAAACGGACTGGCTTCTTAGATTTTCCATTGTTTCCTTCTCAAGTCCCTGTGCCTCGATTGTGGAATCAAAAAAATGTGGCAACATTTGCGATTTCTTCCTGTCTATCCTATTACTCTACATGAGAATCAAGAATGTGCGAAAAGGAACCTCCTGTTACTCTACCTGAGAATCAAGGAATGTGCTTTTGCAGCGTGTGCTTCTGCCTGCTCCTCTCTCTGCCTGTGGGAGGGAATCAAGAAATGTGCAGTGGTACTTGGATATATTATGAGGACGCATTCCGTTTCCTGCTGAAAACGACCTGATTCACGTGGAATTTCACATGCCCGTGGTTAACGAATACAGTATAGATATATTATGAGGCTGTTTGTCCATTTTCCGCTCCTCTATTTGAGGCAAGCCTTGCTTTTTTACCCCACGCTAAATTGATCGGCAAAATGTTCTATTTTTACACGGACGAAAAGGAAACCTTGAAGCCACGTGTTGGGCCGAAACGCCGCTCCTTTCCCCAGCGTCCTCTCCGATTCAACGGCCAGCACTAATCTCGAAGCCCACGTGAGCGCCCAAAACCAAAATTAGCGAGCACCCGGGCGGACGCGGGGAAACCACCCCCACCCCCACCCTCCCCCCGTTTCGGCGCAAGGAAGGAACCAAACAGACATGGCGACCCAAGAACTCTGATCCCTTTCCTCCCTCGATTCGTCCGCGAATTCAAAAGATTTGGAAAGATCGATCGATCGTGCATGCTGCTCGCATTTTGGTTTGATTCGGTTTGATTTGATGGTCGCCGCCGCGATCCGCGCATGACGAAGCTCAAGAGCCTGACGTCGTCGGTGGGGAAGGGGGAGAGCGCGGGGAGTGCTCGGCAGATTGCCGGGTCGCCGATGAAGCTGCTGGTGCGCGTTCTCGAGGCGCGCGGCCTGCTGCCGGTGCACCTCAACGGCTCCAGCGACCCCTTCGTCAAGCTGCAGCTCGGCAAGCGCCGCGCCAAGACGGCCGTCGTCAAGAAGAGCCTCACCCCCGCCTGGGACGAGGAGTTCAGCTTCCTCGTCGGCGACGTCACCGAGGAGCTCTCCGTCTCCGTGCTCAACGAGGACAAGTACTTCACCAACGACCTCCTCGGCAAGGTCAAGGTGCCGCTCTCCAAGGTCATGGAGGCCGAGGACTTCAACCTCGGCACCGCCTGGTACCAGCTCCAGCCCAAGAGCAAGAAGTCCAAGAAGAAAGAACGCGGTATGCTATTATTATTATTGCCTTGCCCCGCGCCGCATTCGTCCCCACGATTCTTTTTCCTCTCCTCTGTTGTGGTTTTGTTTTGAATTTGCATATATAAGCAATTGACTTGCATGCACAAGTATGAGCTTTCTTGGATGTCATATTCTAAGATACGCACTAGCAATCTTGGCAGCATTTAATTTGAATTTCTTCCATGTGCAGGGGAAATTTGCCTGCGCATATCCTTGTCTACACGCTCGCACGTGTCTGAAGAATCGCACCAGCAACAACCCACTTCGGATGGCGCAGCATCCAGTTCAGACAGGTCAATTGGGAACAAAGATGGAACTTTGTCAACCAGCAATAGCTACATTGACATGTCAGCCCTTGCCAGTTTGGACCGATCATCACAGGGAAGTATGGAACGATTAGGGGATGGTGCTGTGGACCAACCGCCCGGGACCAGCATTGACCAAGCAGTCACTGAACCTGGAACCGCTGTTTCTAATGATGCGATGGCGAATACGTCGTCGGTGGTAGAGGTCTTGTCTCGCTATTTCTTTGGGAAACCTGCTGATACTAATCTGCCTTCCATCGTTGCCTCTGACGCTGAGTCAGTGGTGGAGCAGTCCGAAGAGCCAAAAGTTTGCTCTGTAGACCGTGAAAGTCCCGAGAATGGCACGCCATCCGAGTCAAACCTTGATGAGCTACTGAAAATCATGGAGTCCAAAGATCAAGGCTGTGAAATGCCAGCAAAACTGGCTAACGGCGTTCTAGTTGATGAATCTTATGTTATTGCACCAGCTGGACTGAATTCCCTCTTGTTTTCTCCAAATTCAGATTTCTGGCCAGCAGTAGCAGAGCTTCAAGGAACAAGTGGATTTCAGATTGAACCATGGAAGATCGATAGCAACGATGGTTGTTTGCGAAGAACATTAAGTTACATAAAAGCCGCTAGTAAGCTGGTTAAAGCTTGCAAAGCCACAGAAGAGCAGAAATACTTAAAAGCAGCTGGGAATTCTTTCGCTGTTTTGTCTATTGTTAGCACACCTGATGTTCCTTATGGCAGTTGTTTCAAGATAGAGATATTATACTGTATAACGCCAGGTCCCCACTTATCATCTGAAGAGCAAACAGCACATCTTACTGTAAGTTGGCGGATCAACTTTCTTCAGAGCACAATGATGAAAGGAATGATTGAGAGTGGTGCAAAACAAGGCATGTCAGAAGGTTATGCACAATTTTCTGATGTACTGTCCCAAAGGTTTAAAGTAGCTGAGCTTGATGATGCCAATTCAAACAAAGAAAAGATTTTAGCCTCACTACAAGCACATAAAGAACCAAGCTGGAGGTTGATTGTCCGCTTCCTTGGGAACTTCACATTCATATTCTCTGTTATCATAGGGATATATGTTATAGTTCACCTTCATTTATCAAGGCCCAAAGTGATGAATGGGCTTGAATATTTTGGCATTGACCTTCCAGATTCAATTGGAGAGGTTGTAGTTTGTGCTGTCTTGATCCTTCAGGGACAGACCATCCTGAAAGTAATAAAGCGCTTCTTGAATGCATGGAGACAAAGAGGTAGATATCTCAGTCACTATGTTATTATCTACTCCAAAACTGTTGCACATGAATCTGAATATTCTTGATTAGTTTTACGTTCTCTTTCTGTTGTACTCCCTGCGCCTGGAATTACTTGTCGCCCAAACAGATGTATCTAGCACTAAAATACGTCTAGATACATCCATTTGAGCGACAAGTAATCCCGGACGGAGGAAGTATCTAGTAAGTAATACATGCATTGCATGTGAGAGCTTAGATAATCAAAGTACGACCAAAGATCGACATACTGAATTGTAATAGTCAAATGAAATTTTGAGGCACATACATCAAGTATAAGATGCATATTTAATTCTCTTAGCCCATTCCATAAAAAAATAAATCAAATTATGGCTACAAAATACTTGAAAACTGCATGGTATATACTACGCAAAATTCGGGTAAAATATATCAAGCACATTTTGTCTAGGCAGTCTCTTGCAATTACTTCGTATTGAATTTTCAATAGAAAATAACGTGAATACCTAATGCTGCATCACCAAGATAAATTTGGTTTATGATGTAAGGCCGTAGCTTTGAACACAATGATTTTTTTTCACGGAAGTAAAAATCAATGACAGTTCTGTTAGAAAAGAAGAACTTCGGAGTGTTTAATTATAGAAGAGTCTAGAATAAAGTAGAAGTGTGTTTCGTGATTTGTGCATAATATCCATTGGGCTTAAGTACAGCCATAGATCTTCTAGATAGTATACGTGGCAGAATCCGGTGTAGTAAAGAGGAAATCGGACGGCGACAAGTGCTCGGATTTGCCATCTCTCTCACGTCAGATTGACTTTATCCAACGGACGATATTCAAAGCTATTCATACACTATATAATGGAATAGAAATAGATGGTATAGATATAGATATGCTCTAAGAGTGAAAGTGTTATTCTAAAAGGAGATGAGGTGAATTGTCTTCTACTGCAACCAATGGACATTTTGCTCTACACATATGTTCTGGTATTGTAGTGCTACTTGATTTGCTTTAAATTTCGGTAACAGTTGAGCAATATTCGTCTTTTCTTCTTCCTGTATTAGGTAGTGATCATGGAGTCAAAGCTCATGGAGATGGCTGGTTACTGACTGTTGCACTTATTGAGGGTACTGGTATACTATCTGCTGGTTCATCTCAACCATTTGACCTATATGCTGTTTTTACCTGCAACACGAAGAGGAAAACAAGCTCAATTAAATTCCACACATCTGATCCAAAATGGAACGGTTAGTTTCTTCCTCTTCATGTTGCTTTGTTCTCAGCTGGGAAGAGCAGCCGATCCTTTGTGCTACAGTATTGCATGAACTGACGGTACTGACCTTCACATATGCATAGTGTAGCTGACCCATTTGATGCTTGAATTTCTAGAGATATTCGAATTTGATGCAATGGATGATCCACCATCAAGGATGGATGTAGCTATTCATGACTCGAATCAATTAGATGAAGCTCCCATTGGTCACGCCGAAGTGAACTTCCTGAAGAGCAATTTGTCAGATTTAATGGACATATGGGTTCCTCTTGATGGGAAGTGTGATCCAGCAAGCAACCCTAAGCTACATTTGAGAATATTTTTGAACAACTCGAGAGGAACTGAAGTTGTTCTGAATTACCTGGCAAAGATGGGGAATGAAGTCGGTAAGAAGGTAAGGACCTAACTTTTTGTCTGATTTGTTTTTCATCATCTCTTCTATTTCTGAAATTACATATGACATAATGTGTAGATAAATTTGCGGTCAGCACAAACAAATTTAGCATTCCGAAAGCTCTTTAACCTCCCTCCTGAAGAGTTCCTCATCGATGATTTCACCTGTCATCTAAAACGGAAGATGCCACTTCAGGTATTTACTTTTCTGATTGTTTACTTATGTGTCAAAGATGCTACTATTATTTTAATTGTACCAAGTAGACCTGTACATGTATGTACCATACTACCAAGGAGAATCACCGCTATAGTTTTGCATTCGTTTGTGACTCGCTTGACATTTGCCAATATTTTGTACTTTCTCCATTTTGTTCTGTCAATATTTACAGAGAACTGGCTCTTTTACAGGGACGAGTATTTTTTTCTCCAAGAATAATTGGATTCTACTCTAATATATTTGGTCACAAGACCAAGTTTTTCTTTCTGTGGGAAGACGTTGATGATATCCAGGTTATCCCTCCTACACTGTCAATTGGCAGCCCATCCTTGATGGTTATCCTTAGAAAGGATAGAGGGTCAGAAGCAAAACATGGTGCCAAGGCAACAGATCATCATGGAAGACTCAAGTTCCATTTTCAGTCCTTTGTTTCGTTCAATGATGCTCACAGGTACCTTTCATTTGTTTGTTTTCGAGGTCCAGTGAGACATCTAGGCCAAGCATATATTTTATTCTTCAGAACTTCAGATCAAAATTTCTAAATAAAATAAAATAACTCTAGATCTTATTTTGTGAAGTTCAAGGATAACATGTTCATGGGTACGCTGGCCTGATGTGGCTTTGGTTTGCAGATTACAAGCCCAAAGCCGGCTTGACCTGCAGTGACGAAGGGTCGAAAACTATAAATGGACACATTTCAGCATAATTCCCATTATAAGATAGGACAACTTTAACATTTTAGTCTTTTGGGGGATTTGAACCCAATATTAAGCGTCGAGCGGCTAGTCGCGTTGACAAGTGTACCAGTCGTAACCTGGGTGTCAACTGGGCACCTTGACTCTATTGGTTGGCACTGCCGAGCGACTGGTTAACTAGTGGCTGACTAATCTTGACTAGTCTAGTCCCTTGAGCCAAGCAAGTCAAAATTGGCCCACTGTTTCCAAAAAAAAGGAATCTGCCCAAGGCTGGCCCACTGTATTCAGGTTCTTCTATAACGCACAACCTCACGGTATACAAATAAGAAAATGTAGTAACAATAGGTTTCTATTTTCTACTGATTATAGTTCTGCAGATAGTTGATCGGATCTTGCTATCCCATCATGTACTAAGCTATTCTGCTAGTTTGCATATAAATGTATCACATCAAGAAATCTTTATCTGACAGAATAATCATGGGGATCTGGAAAATGCGATCACCGGGTCAAGAACAGAAGGGAGAGGTAATTGAGGAGTCTGAACCAAAAGAACTCCAGGCGGAAGAATGTGGATCCTTATTTACCCATGAGGATGTCAAAATGTCCGAAATATTCTCATCAGTTCTTTCTGTGGACGTGAGTGCCACTTTTATTTTCGCATGAGCTTGTCACAATTTGTTTTCGCACTAAAATTTTTTTTGGGATTCCTTACATATATCTAAATTTTCAGGTTGAGTCCTTGATGGAGATGTTTTCAGGAGGTCAGTTGGAACAGAAAGTGATGCAAAAGACTGGCTGTCTGGACTACTCATCAACAGAATGGGAACTTGTAGGCAGAAATATATACAAGCGGCAAATCAGCTACAAGTTTGACAAAGCATTGTCTCGATATGGAGGAGAAGCAAGCACCACTCAGCAGAAGTATGCCCTAGTGAACCAAGATGGCTGGGCCATTGAAGAGGTGATGACCCTCCAAGGTGTTCTACTTGGGGACTTCTTTAATGTAAGACTCCCCCTTCCCACATTTATTCTTAAATGGTCTGTACTATGCGAACCATTATCAAGAGTTTGTGACCATTCCGAATAGTTGTAACCTTAGCTCTGAGCTAAAACATAAGAATTGAAGTGGTATTACTGTATGCTTGTTCTGTCATTTTTTTTTTGCTGAACTGGTACATAGAATAATGTTGATCACAATGGTTCTTAACTTGCAGCTCCAGCTAAAGTATCATATGGCGAACATACCATCAAAACCAAACACCTGCAACGTGCAGGTCTTGTTGGGGATTGCCTGGTTAAAAAGCACCAAGCAACAAAAGAAGATCACAAAAAATATCATGTCCAACACCTCAAATAGATTGAAGGAGCTCTTTTCCGAAGTCGTAAAGGATCTTACGTCAAGAAACGGTACCCTTTTCAATGCAGCTATTGATCCTTAGTGTTCGTTATTATGATTTCTAATGTCATGTTAACATATAGCAGAGTTCACATCAAACCAATGCCAGGAAAGTAAGTTTATATGATGCATTTCATTGCTTCTGTGTCAAATGAATTATTACCACTGAGTGGAAACTAAATGCAATGAATCTGGTATAACTTTTTAGGTGGCACTGTCAGAAAGCAAACTGTTTTTGTTGCTCTGTATGAATCAGCGCTATTTGTTTTGCCTCGGGAAAGAATGACACTGATTTTTCTGTGTGCGGCAAATTTGTAGGTTGAAGCTAACCTCTGTACAGTGTAACAGTAGATTACTCATGCCATCAAAATGTGTTTGAAGAGCCCAAGCAGAGGGGAATCGGCATGATATGTTGCTGTCTGCTTGTGGTGAGACATGCTTTAGCTGCTGCCAACAGTTTGCAGTTCTTACACAGACAGCAGAGCCTGAAAGTGAACTATGTGAATAGATTGTTTCAGAAGCAGTTCGTTAAAAAAAAACATTTCTGATACGGCCTTACCCATTTATCCTCATAGGAAGTCAAGTAGAGTTGTATATGCACAGCTGACCTGTATATGTATAACAGAAGTGATATAGTGAAAGAAAGCTAATTTTGATCCATAGAGGTCTTGTCGGAGTTGTGTGCTGTACTGTAAAACAATCAAGCAAATATGTGGTATATCTACTATTTTGTTGTTCAATTTGCCATACTCGTATGCCTTGATCTAAGAGCTGCTATATAACGAACAACATTTATATAGGCCTACGTACCCAATGTTTTGTTATCCCCCTCCTGCATGCACTCTTTTATGCCGCAACTCAAGTTTGTATGCATTATCATTTACCTTTTCTCCAAGACCTTAAATGGACCATCATCCAGTGGCATTAGTTTACATTTGCGCAACTTAGATAATCTATCTTTACTTAAATGCACCCAAATAATTTGAACACAACATGCTTTCTATCCTTATCACCCACAAGTTTGTACTTAGCATTTATCCACTATGTTTTTCTTCATCATCTCATGCATCTTTAACATCAGTTCAACATGTTCCCTAGCATCAAAATCCCCCCCTCCCCTTTTTAGAATCGCATCAAAATTGACCTTCTCTAAAGATGGAAGAAGCGATGCCCTTCGGAGCTCCTCGGCCGCTCCCGCGAGCGGCCAGGAGCTAACCCCAGCCGCCGCGAGCGTAACACTCCTCCGCCCCTCCTCCCTTCGCCGCCGCCGGCAGGCGTTGTCGGGCAAAGCCCGCGCAGCGCAGCGGCGGCGGGGTCTCTTTCCTTTTCCTCTGGATGGGGCGGCGCGGGATGGCCACTCCAGCGGGTCCTCGCGGGTCGGGCACGGTGCTAGCACTCGCGCAGCGAGGAGGCGCAGGGGGCGGCGCGGGGTCGCTCTGCTGGCGCGGATCTGACGCCCAGCGCAGTGCGCTGTGATCTGTGGCCTGGGCAGGGCTGTGCAAGCGGCACGGCGGCGGCGCAAGGGGCCGTGCTGAGGCGCGTCAGCAGCACAAGGGGGTCGTGCAGAGGCACGGCGGCGGCGCGGGGTGGCCCAGCCGGCGCGGATCTGCCGTGTGTGGGTCACAACGAGGTGACAGGGAGGCCGCGGATCTGGCGGGTCCGCGCGCTTGAGAGGGGTGACGGCTGCTGCATCACGAGGTGGAGCCGGTGGACGTCGACCATGTGGATGGTGTGCTGTGCAGTGCTTCAGATCTGCTCGGATCCGAAGGTGTGATGGAGCTCCGGGCGAAAGTCTAGCCCCGACTTTGGGTCGGTGCCGGCAACGGTGGCGCCATGGTGTCACTCCCCTTCTTGAAGGCGTTGCCGTGAAGCTCCATTTCACGACTCTCCGGGAGAAATCCCTAGCTTCGGTGGTCAAAGCGGGCGTTGACGGCGGCTACGTCGTATCCTTCTTTGAGGCATCGCCTTGGAGAGTCAGCATTTTGCAATTTGCACGGATCTCTTCGTCGACGGGGACAGTGGACGTCGGGGCAGCGGCCCCGGGTGGTTTCTGATTGTGCATCGAGATGGCGATCTCGGGAACAATGCGAGTGGCAGCTCTATGAGGTGGGGCACTGGCTTGACATTGGTTGGGTGGCATTCTTGTTCCGCTTGGGCGGTAGGGATGTCGGCTCGGTCGATGTGCCTCAGAGGAGGCGGTCTGACTTTACGTCGGGGCGGCGGCTCCGGATTTGGTGCGACGTTCGTGGTCTGCGAGTGGTTGCCCTGAGCAGCGTGGGCTGCGGGCAACTGGGTTGTGCGGCGTTGCTGCTCGAGGGGAGCGGTGGTATGTCGGGGCGGCGGCCCCGGAAGGCGGTGCCGGTTGATTGCGCTGGGCGCGACGGAGCGGTGGATGTCGGGGCGGCGGCCCCGAGAGAATCTCTGTGGCGATCAGACTCTTGTGGCAACAATGATGATGGGAGCGATGTCGGCGACGTGACAATGATTGCGGTAGTCGGCTCTTCTCCGGCGTGTCCACGGTTTTGCCTCGGGTTGCTTGTTGCTGTGGAGTCGAAGCTGCGGCGGCGGGGCCCTGTGGTGTACGATGACTGGCTGTAGGTGCCCGTTCGGCGATCTTCCGTGGCGCCAGCTGTGTCTGGTTTTGTCCTTCTGAGTTCTCCGTCAGAGTCGGAGCTGCGTTGTCTGGCCGCAAGTCGACTTGTCGTCGATTAGGGTGGGCTTTGCCCTATGTGTTTCAGTCTATGGGAGTGGGCTTGGCCTTGTTGTTCCGGTTTTGCCCGGTTTTCCGTAATTAACTGGGCAATTCTCTTCTGCTTAATTAATAGATGAGGCAATCTTTGCCTCCGTTTCGAAAAAAAAGATGGAAGAGGTAACAAATTAATGGGTGCACCAGACACTACTAGGAAAAGGGCTATAGATAGGATTGATACTAATGGCGCACCAGGTAAGTAGTGCGCCACTACTATATACTAATGGCGCACCGGTTGGAGGTGCGCCATTAGTGTGGAAGACACTAATGGCGCACCAGACACACGGTGCGCCACTAGTATTGATTTTTTTCTTCTATTTTTCCATACATACTAATGGCGCATGATGTCAAAGTGCGCCATTACTAGTTCTAACTAGTAATGGCGCACCTTATAGACAGTGCGCCATTAGTATATATATATATATTTTACTTTTTTGCAAAACTACTAATGGCGCACCATGTCAAAGTGCGCCATTACTAGTTTAAACTACTAATGGCGCACTTTTCCACAGTGCGCCATTAGTATATATATATTTTTTTACTATTCTGCAAAAACTACTAATGGCGCACCACCCACAGGTGCGCCATTAGTAACTAGGGTTACTAATGGCGCATTTGCTGGTGGTGCGCCATTAGTAACCTGGGACCAACAAGATATTTTGGACAGCCCACCTGCCCACTCACTTTCCCCACTTCATTCTCTCCACCTCCTCCTCCAAGCTTGTCTCGGCTGCCTCCTCCTCCTCACCTCATTTCCACCATAGATTCATCAAAATTAAGTGGTGAAATTACCTTTTTTTGATAGGTAAGTAAGGGGAAAGCTATCTTCATGATGTAGATCTACTTTTTTTTTCCTAGCTTGCTCCAACAACGTGCACATGCATTTTTTGTGGCCTAACTAGATCTATGTATGTTTGTGGTGTTGCTTGTGTTTGTGGTGTTGCATATATGTTTGTGTTTGCAGGTATCGGTATTTGAAATGCGATAGTTGCCAATATTTTGCCGGAATGTTGATTCAGTTCCGTTTCGGCGAGAATTTTGGCACTATGCATTCTTTTTGGTCCTATTTTTAGGGAAGGTCATGCCAAATTTTTTCTTGGTTCTAAAATACCGTTTTGCTCTACCCCGCAGGCGACCATGGTCCGCACGATGACCGAAGGCATCGTGAATAGGTTTTTGAGCTCCGCGAAGGTCGAGATGCTTCAAAAGAACGAGACGGAGATAAGATGTCCGTGTCGAAGATGCAAGCTGAAGAGCCTTATTGCGGACCCGGATTCCGGGCAGGTGCGGGACCACCTGCTCTTGCGTGGTTTCATGGATGGCTATCGGTGGCAAGGTGATGAAGATGACTATGAAGTCGTCCATGGGGGCCGGGCAAGAAATGAGGAAGGGCAACAAGACAAGTACCACCGCGGCGAGGGCGGGCAAGAAGACGAAGAATCTCCAGGACATGATCACGGCGGTGATGTTGTACACAGTCATCATGTAGAAGATGTCGTACATGACAATGAGGAAGATCAAGACGAAGGGCATGATCATGAAGATGAAGATGCCGGAGTAGACGACGATGGAGGCTGGGTGCAGGACCCTCATATTCAAGAGCTGCTTCTCAAGCAGACGGATAACGCAAGAGCTGCCGCCCGAGAGAAAGCCAAGCTAGATCCACTGGAGATAGACGCGGTTACTCCATTGTATGAAGGATGCAGGCCCAAGGATACCCGCCTGAAAGTAACGCTCATGGCTCTAGAGATGAAGGTAAAATACAAAATGACCGACGCATGCTTCGATGAGAACATGTCATTCTGGCACGAACGTTTTCCCAAGGGGAACAAGTGCCCGACCAGTTTCGAGGAGGCGAAGAAAATCGTGTGTCCTCTGGATTTACCGCATGTGAAATACCATGTGTGCATGAACAATTGCATCATTTATCGGGACGAGCACGCGGAGTCTACCATATGTCCGGTGTGCAGCGTCACTCGATACAAGAAGAGGAAGAAAGCTCCTCGAAAATCAGTGTGGTATTTTCCGATCACTCCTCGTCTGCAGTGGTATTTCGCGGACCCTAAGGTAGCAAAGCTCCTGCATTGGCACGCAGATAGGGAGGAGAATAAGCGGGAAGATGACGGAAATGATCCGGAGATAAATAAAAAAGACAAGATGCTGAGTCACCCTAAGGATGCGAGCCAGTGGCAAGCGTTGAACTTCGAATACCCAGAATTTGGGAAGGATCCAAGGAGCATTGTGCTGGGCGCGAGCACCGATGGAGTCAATCTGTTTGGCAGCCAGAGAAGCACACATAGCACCTGGCCTGTGTTTGTGTGGATGTACAACCTTCCCCCCTGGTTGTGCATGAAAAGGAAGTACATTCACATGAGTATGCTAATTGAAGGGCCGAAACAACCAGGGAACGACATCAATCTGTATCTGGGGCTGCTGAAGGAGGAGCTAGACACGCTGTGGAAAACGCCAGCCAATACGTGGGACGCCGCAGAGAAAGAATATTTCCCTATGAGGGCCGCACTGCTCACGACGGTGCACGACTATCTCAGTTACGGATATCTTGCGGGGCAGGTAGTCCACGGATTTTCTGGATGCGTAAGGTGCATGGATGACACAACGTATCGCCAGCTAGATAGAGATCCCGGGTCTTTGAAAACCGTGTTCATGGGACATCGAAGGTGGCTTCGCGACGATGACCCGTGGAGGAAACGCAAGGATATGTTCGATGGTGAAACCGAACCCCGAAAATGCCCGTGTACGAGGAGCGGCGAGGAAATAGACGAGCTGTTGAAAAATTGGAAAGACTGCCCACTGCCGGAAAAGAAGCAAAAGGCGCCAGAGCCGGGAAAAAATCGAAAGGCGCCAGAGCCGCTGCTGAAGGTATGGAAAACGAGGTCTGTTTTCTGGGACTTGCCGTACTAGAAGATCCATCGTGTGCCTCACAGCCTTGATGTCATGCATATCACGAAGAATGTGTGCGAGAGTCTGCTTGGTACCCTGCTCAACATGCCAGAGAGAACCAAAGATAGGCTGAAAGCAAGGGCAGACTTGAGATCAATGGGCATCAGGCAGGAGCTTCACGCTAATGATGATGATGATGATGATGATGATGAGGCGAAGCAGGACACAGAAAGTCATCGCAAAGGCAAAAAGGCCAAGAAGACCGGAAATGACTACCCTCCCGCGTGCTTCACTCTAAGTCAGGAGGATATTGAGCAGTTTTTCACCTGCCTCCTAGGACTAAAACTTCCTTACGGTTACGCGGGGAAGATAAGCAGATACCTAGACCCAGCGAAGCAGAAGTTCAGCGGGATGAAGTCTCACGACTGTCACGTGCTGATAACGCAGATACTTCCAGTTGCAATCCGTGGGATCATGGACGCGCACGTCCGTGAAATGCTATTTGGCCTATGCAACTTTTTCGACGTCATCTCTCGGAAGTCGATTGGCGTGAGGCAACTCAGAAGGCTACAGGAAGAGATCGTGGTGATACTATGCGAGCTTGAGATGTACTTCCCGCCCGCATTCTTCGACGTTATGGTGCATCTGCTGGTCCATATCGTGGAGGATATCATCCAACTCGGGCCGACGTTCCTGCACAACATGATGCCGTTCGAAAGGATGAATGGTGTCATCAAAGGATACGTTCGCAACATGTCATGTCCAGAGGGAAGTATAGCCAGGGGCTTTCTGACCGAAGAGTGCATCTCCTACTGCACGAATTATCTAGGCATCGAGAACCCCGTTGGTCTGCCCGTCAACAGGCACCTAGGCAGGCTCGCTGGATGGGGTCACCGTGAGGGTCGCCGCGAAATGCATGTCGACTTCGAGGGTCGACTCGCCGACTTTGAAAGAGCAAATCTAGTCGCGCTACAACACATAGACGTGGTCGATCCTTGGGTGGTAGAGCACAAAACCTTTATTGAGAAGACGTACAATGATCGAGGCCAACAGAGGACGGACGGAGATATAATCAAAGAGCACAACTCATGTTTCACGCGTTGGTTCAAGCAGAAGCTTCTGTCGTACCCTTTACATGAGGATTCTTCCGCGGAAGAACAACTCATATTCGCCTTGTCACAGGGCGCCGAGCACAACCTGATGACCTATGAGGCGTACGATATCAACGGCTACACATTCTACACCGAGGACAAGGACATGAAGAGCGATGGTTATCAGAACTCCGGGGTAACGATGGAATCCTACACCGGCAACGACAAGGACAGATACTACAGAAGGATCGAGGAGATCTGGGAGCTGAGCTACGCTGGAGAGAAGGTCCCGATGTTCCGTGTCAGATGGGCCAAGAGCGTCCTAAAAGAAGACCGGTATTTCACCACCATGGTTATACTCGAAGCCAAATCCAAGACCGCGGGCGCAAACGTCACCGCGAAAAATGAGCCATGGGTACTGGCTTCCCAAGTGGACCAATGCTTCTTCATTACCGACCCGTCAAAGCCCAGTCGTGTTGTCATGAGGAGAGGCAAAAGGAAGATCATCGGAATGGATGGAGTAGCCAATGAGCAAGACTTCGACAAGTACGACGACCCGAAGATCGAACATGACGACGACGATGAAGTAGCAGCACACACCACAAGAAGAAGCAGGACAACCCTACCTAAAGGATGTCCGTTCCACAAAAGAACTCCATTTGCGAAAAAGAAGGGCAAGAAGATTGTGAACAGATAGCTAGCTAAGATCGATTGTATTTAAATCGTAGTCTTCATTTCTCGATTGTATTTCATGGGCACTTTTTGATATCATGAATATTTTAAAATTTCATGGACACTTTTTGATCTCGATCTCGATCCCACCCGCACCCTCCCCCGCTAGCTCCACCGCCGCCGACGACCCACCGCAACCCTCCACCGCTAGCTCCACCGCCGCCGCCGACCCACCGCAACCCTCCCCCGCTAGCTCCACCGCCGCCGACGACCCACCGCAACCCTTGCCCGCTCCACAGCTGCCGACGAGCACCCCCCGCACCCTCCCCCGCTCCACCACCGCCGACGAGCACCCCCCGCACCCTCCCCCGCTCCACCGCCGCCGACGAGCACCCCCCGTTTCATATTCATATTCATTTTAAAAAAATAATAATAATAAAGTGTAGACTACAATTGTTGTTAAACAACAATTATTACTGTTTTTATAAAAAAAATATTACTGTTTCATATTCATATTCATTTTCTAAAAAATTACTATATGCAACAAAAAATAAAAATAAATTACTTATGGCGCACCTCTGGCTGGTGCGCCATTGCTATATATAAAAAAAAGATTACTAATGGCGCACCTCTGCCTGGTGCGCCATTGCTATGTAAAAAAAATACTAATGGCGCACCGACCGCGGGTGCGCCATTAGTAAGATCCCCCCTAGCTAATTCCCTCCATCTCGCCAGATCCCCTTCGTCCCTCTCCCTCGCCAGATCCACTTCCCCCCGCTGCCCCGACCCACGCCGCCGCCGCCGCCGCGCCTCCGTCTCCGTCGCCGCCCCCAGTCAGCCCCTGCCCTGCCCCCCATCGCCGTACGCTCCCAATCCACCCCCTCCCTCTCCTTCACCGCACCCACCCACCCCTCCCTCGCCTTCCCAACCCTCGAAACCCTAGAAACCCGTGACGCTCCACCGTGCCTTCTCCGCTCGAGCTCCACCGTGCGAGGCGACAGGCAAGGCGGCGGGCAGAATCTGCTTCAACACCGGGCCGGCGAGCCGCGGAACCAGGGCGCGACGGTGCTCGACCCCTCCACCCCCCTCCACCTCTTCTTCCTCAGGTCGCCGTTGTCTTCCTCAACTTCATCCACCTCTGTTGCTACTAAGCTATCGCAGGGCCTCATTCCGCCTCCCCGGTGAGCTCCGCCTCCTCTCCCCTCTTCCTTCTCGCAAACACTCTGTTTGTCTAGCAAATCGGCGATGGACAGAAGCAGCGGTGGTGCCGGAGTTGAGTTCAGTTAGTAGAACTAGCGCTAGTTCCTTCCGTGATCCTGTAGGCCGAGAGGTGGGTCTCTGGTGAAGCTGGAATTGCAGAAGCTTTCACCCGAGTTAGCCTGAATGTGATGTGGTCAATGTTGAGATGTCTCCTCTATGTAGTCTGTAGGTTGTTCTACTTTTAGGTACCGTGGGCTGTGAAGTGAACTTGCCGGGTTTAACCATCTGACCTCTTATGTATATATTAGTATCTAAGATCAGCAGACATTAGTCAATTTGTGCGCCTAGTTAGTGACTTGTGGAGTTGGCCCGGTTAATGCTTTGCTCTGTGATGCAAGATGTTAGGCTCTGGCACTTTACAGAGTTTCTTTGTGAAATCCCTAACTGTGAGTCTGGCTAGTGATCTAATTGTGATAATCCTGCTCACATCCCCACTTGCAGCAGAGGCAGGCAATGCCTCTATATGCTCTGTTTTATTGCCTAGCTAGAGCACAAACCTAGCCCTAGTTGTGTATTCCCAATTGCTAGTGGTCTAACTGATGTTTCCCTAGTTGGGTGAGACTGACTTGGCTCATTCTTGGAGGAGACAGATCAAACAAGTGTTGTCAGTTTTTGTTTGAACTTCAAAGAGTGTTGTGACTTGGCTCTTAATCAAAAGACTGTTGTCAGTTTTTGTTTGAACTTTGTTTGACTGGAGGAAATTACTCTTAAATGCTAGTCCTATTTTGGTGGAGATTTTTCTTGTCCTGAGTTACACTGAAGATATTTTTCTGATAATATTATAAAAACTACCTGGTGTGTGTTCAACTTGTATCTTCTAGCTTAAGTTTAACTTGTCCTGAGTTACACTCAAGTTATAATGTGTTTAACTTGTAGCTTCTAGCTTAAGTGAGTAGCCAGTACTGTAGTCAGTAGCTTAACTTGTTTAAGTACTGCTAATTAGTTGTACTGATATTAAATGATGCCTGAAATGATGTATCATGTATCTTTAGCATGATCTATTTCAGATAATAAATGATGCTTGAAATGAATTCTTGTGTAAGTGAAGGCTTGCTATGTTGTTGCAGCCAGCTATTTTCTGTTTCCTCATTTGGATTACTCAGTTATTTAGTTTATTATTACTTGGGAAAAGTACTGTGAGAAAAAAATGACTATCTGCATTGCATTGTTAAATGTTGTACTTGGGCACAATACCTTTTCATCCATCATTTACACTGTGAATCCAATACCAGTTGCCCATGCTGATTATTTCACTTCAAACATGCCACCTAGTGGCACAAAGCTCCATCAGAAACAGAATCAAAGCAGTGTAGTGGCATGGCCATTGACCCGTGGCTGGCATCTAGACACCACACACATACATACAAAGGCACATTGACTATTACTATGGCAAGTACTGTGTCAAGTACTCCATGTGTTTTTGTTGGCAGTTTATCATGAAATTGCAGGTACCCCGAGAGGCCCTTGAGTTTGCCGGAATGTCGATTAACTTCCGTTCCGGCAAATTCGGGTACTCCATATGTCCTATTTTCAGCAAAGGTCATGCTGAAATTTTCCGTGAATTTTAGCATGACTTTGCTAAAAATAGGACATATGGGGTACTTGCGACTAATGCATGGGCCGGGGTATCTTAGTACTTAGTTAAGTAGGATCAACTGCCCCGCCATTCTTGCTGCATTAAACCATAGGTGGCAGTAGAGCCAAGTGATTAGGCCCAACTTAGAATTCTCCTTAGCATCGATAAACCCTAGATGATAAACCCAACATAGGTGGCAATAGAGCCAAGTGATTAGTGCCAAGTGATTAGGACCAACCTAGGGTGCCTCTGTTGGGGAACGTAGTAATTTCAAAAAATTTCCTACGCACACGCAAGATCATGGTGATGATATAGCAACGAGAGGGGAGAGTGTCCGTCCACGTACCCTCGTAGACCGTAAGCGGAAGCGTCAGCACAACGCGGTTGATGTAGTCGTACGTCTTCACGATCCGACCGATCCAAGCACCGAACGTACGGGGCCTCCGAGTTCAGCACACGTTCAGCTCGATGACGATCTCCGGCCCTCCGATCCAGCAAAGGCTCCGGAGATGAGTTCCGTCAGCACGACGGCGTGGTGATGATGATGATGCTCTACCGGCGCAGGGCTTCGCCTAAACTCCGCGACGATATGACTGAGGTGGAATATGGTGGAAGGGGGCACCGCACACGGCTAAGGAACGATCCGTAGATCAACTTGTGTCTCCTTGGGGTGCCCCCTGCCCCCGTATATAAAGGAGCCAGGGGGGAGGAGGCCGCCGGCCTAGAGGGCGCGCCAAGGGGGGGAGTCCTACTCCCACCGGGAGTAGGACTCCCCTTTTCCAAGTAGGAGTAGGAGAAGAGGGGAAAGAGGAGGAAGAGGGGAAGGAAAGGGGGGGCGCCGCCGCCCTTCCCTTGTCCTATTCGGAATAGGAGGGGGAGGGGCGCGCGGCCCCTTCCTGGCTCCTTCCCTCTTCTCCATCTTGGCCCATGTAGGCCCATTAACCCCCGGGGGGGTTCCGGTAACCTCCCGGTACTCGGAGTAAAATGCCGATTTCACCCGGAACCATTCCGATATTCAAACATAGGCTTCCAATATATCAATCTTTATGTCTCGACCATTCCGAGACTCCTCGTCATGTCCGTGATCACATCCGGGACTCCGAACAAACTTCGGTACATCAAAACTTATAAACTCATAATAAAACTGTTATCGAAACGTTAAGCGTGCGGACCCTACGGGTTCGAGAACTATATAGACATGACCTAAAACCATTCTCGGTCAATAACCAATAGCGGGACCTGGATGCCCATATTGGTTCCTACATATTCTACGAAGATCTTTATCGGTCAAACCGCATAACAACATACGTTGTTCCCTTTGTCATCGGTATGTTACTTGCCCGAGATTTGATCGTCGGTATCCAATACCTAGTTCAATCTCGTTACTGGCAAGTCTCTTTACTCGTTCTGTAATACGTCATCTCATAACCAACTCATTAGTTATAATGCTTGCAAGGCTTAAGTGATGAGTATTACCGAGAGGGCCCAGAGATACCTCTCCGACAATCGGAGTGACAAAACCTAATCTCGAAATACGCCAACTCAACATGTACCTTTGGAGACACCTGTAGTACTCCTTTATAATCACCCAGTTACGTTGTGACGTTTGGTAGTACCCAAAGTGTTCCTCCGGTAAACGGGAGTTGCATAATTCTCATAGTTACAGGAACATGTATAAGTCATGAAGAAAGCAATAGCAGAATACTAAATGATCAAGTGCTAAGCTAATGGGATGGGTCATGTCAATCACATCATTCTCCTAATGATGTGATCTCATTAATCAAATGACAACACATGTCTATGGTTAGGAAACATAACCATCCTTGATCAATGAGCTAGTCAAGTAGAGGCATACTAGTGACTATATGTTTGTCTATGTATTCACACATGTATCATGTTTCCGGTTAATACAATTCTAGCATGAATAATAAACATTTATCATGATATGAGGAAATAAATAATAACTTTATTATTGCCTCTAGGGCATATTTCCTTCAGCCTCGGCTTAGGCTTTTAGGGTGCCTCGGCGTCGACAAACCCTAAATGATAAAAGCTTAGCTTTTAGGATGCCTCGGTGTCGACAAACCCTAAATGATGAGACCATGATCTTGTTCCTTGACAATAACCAACTTTTTGACCAAACTTTTTTCCTATTTAGAGCGAAACATGGCCCACAACAATGAGGCCGGTGGTTCGGGCGGCAAGCAATTCTGGGAGCTGTCCCAGGAGATGGAGGAACAACCTCATCGCTATGAGGACGCCGCGGAAGACACCGATCCTGATTACACAACCCCTAGTGGCGTCGGGGATGACACCACTGATGGTGCCGCCGAGGATGCCACCACTGATGATGGTGGCGCACACACAGATGGCAGCCAACCGAAGAAGCAAAGGAAGGACCGGCGCCCGAATGCGCTCCGCACCCTCATGGAGGAATTCACTCAAGTGGACTCCGATGGGAATCCAACGGAGCCCAAACATATAGTCAAGGGGTACGCGCTTCAGCTCGGGTGCATTCTCCGGAGCACCGTCTCGATCAACACCGATAACCTTAGGAATAAGGACCACGGGAATTTGCGCAACCTCCTCTTCACGAAGCTGCACGAACGATACAAGTTCCCCGCCGGATTTGAAAACAAACGCCTCTCAGGGAATAAAGTGAACAGTGCCGCCCTCACGAAGATGAGCACGACCCTGTCTACTTGGAGAAGCGCGGTGAAGAGAATGATTGATAAAGGTGATACTTATGAGAAGATCAAGGTGAAATATCCTTTGATGAGCGAAGATGAGTACAAGGAGTTCAAGATCAAGTGCGAGAGCAGCGCAACCTCCGAATCAAGTCAGTGGGGGAAAGAAATGCGGGAGTTGAACTTAGGGGAACACAAACTCGGTCCCAGCGGTTACAGAGTGGCGGAGCCTATATGGGACAAGGAGGACGCGGAGCGTGCTGAGCAAGGCCTACCGCCCCGCTTCGAGAAATACAACGGTAACAAGTAGGCCAGGAACTATGTCAGGGCCCGGTACAAGGAGGACCCGATAACAAAGGAGCTTACCACGGATCCGAAGACCAGGGCGCTTGAGCTTGTTCTGGTAAGGAATACACCCCCGCGTAATTAGCTCCATATGGTTGCACTCTAATTAATCCCCAATATTTCTAAATGGTTCACGTTCCTTTAGTAGGACACTGAAAGCAGTAGCGCGGGGTCGTCTCAGAGCTCCCCTTTCGACACCCCTTTAAATAGGGCGTTGAACATAATGAAAAGCAAGGATAAGCTCACTAAGCCGACGTCAGCTGGTTGTGTGGCCGGCAAAGGCTTGTCCACAAAATGGGGGTCATACTATACCACTGGTGTGCGGAAGGAGAAAAAGGCCAGCTCGGAAAGCCAGACGTGCGAGGTTGAAGCACTCAAGGCACAAGTGGCACGGATTCCGGAGCTTGTCCAAGAGCAAGTGGAACAACAACTGGGAACGAAGCTCAACGCCATGGTGCCTACGTTGATTCATGGGCTGACGACGTGGATTGCGGGCGGCCAACAGGGGCCTCCCCCGGTTCCCAGCTTCACGGCCAGCAACTCGCACAACGCGCAGGCGGCGCCATTGGTGTCTCCGGTGGCGGCGTCATTGGTGTCTTCGGCGGAGGCGGTATTCGTGTCTCCGGCGCCGGCATGGGCATTGGAGCTTAATGCACCCGGGTGTACGCCGGCCGGCACCTCGCCAGCAAGCGCCCCCTCCGTTAGTTGCACGCCCGCCGTTGGCGGTGCCTTGACATTAGCCGAGCTCGACGGCATCACGGTAACTAAGCCTCTCGGCCGATGACTTCATCTCCTTGCCTTTGACTGGGCATCCCTGACGCCCTGTACATGTTTTCGCAGGGCACCGCCGACGTTCCTTGCACTCTTCTGCACTTCGTGGGCGCCGAGTTGGTCGATGTCGCCAAGGGCAGAATCGTTCAACCGGGCAACCCCATGTTCCACGGTAATCCGATGCCACCCACAACGTATAGGGTTGAAGTGGTTCGGGTGCTGCCAGGCTGCGACGAGCTGTTACCTCCGGTTCGACCCGCTGGGGCCGACGAAGAAGATGAGATGACCCTCAGCGCCTGCGTAAACTGGCCCCTGCTTTGGCCGAAGAGCCAGATTCGTTTGGGGGCGGGGGACACCACCCCACAGACAAGACCGCCAGTCGTGCCGGCGCCAAGCCATGGCAAGAACGCCGCAATGCTACCAGACCTGCCGGACATCCCTATGTCGGACATCCCTATGGCACAGGATCCGGACAGCCCTATGGCACAGGATCCGGACGATGACGACAACGATGACAGTACATTACCAAAGTCGATAAGTACTTTGCCGAACATGGGTACGCTGACGAGTTCTGCGGGCCTCTTTCTCAAGAACCCAACCAATACGACCGCAATCTAGCTGGTACGGCGGAGAAATCCAATTGCAACAGGCGTCATCTGGCGTTCAGTTCTCAGGAGACGCCTCCAGCTCCCGCCTTCACCGAGCCTCAAATAGCTGAGGTGCGAAATATTATGAGCCCCAACACGCTCAAGAAGGCGGTCTGTGAGCAGAACTCGGTCCCATTACAGGAGATCAAGAAGAAGGGACGGAAACGAAAGACTAACAAGGGCGCCGGTGCGAGCCAGCCGGCACCGAGTTCGATCCGTGCTCAGGACGGGCCACCTTCACCTAAGGATATCTCGAGGAGGGTGCATGTGGCGGGTAGGGCGATGCTACCGCCAAATATGCTGAATGCTGCAACCGGTGCTATACGGAGTCTGCACGACAGTGTTCTTTCTTTGGAGAAGCGGCGTCTCAGAGAGAAGGATGTGGCATACCCGGTTTTCGTGGCCAAGGTGCCAGAGGGCAAGGGCTTTGTGGATGGCGACATTGGGGGTACGATCGTCCTGCGGTTTGATGACATCTTTGCTATGTTTAACCTTCATCCGCTGCACTACACCTTCGTTCGGCTGTTTTCGCTGAGTATGGAGATGCGGATCATTAGAGACAAGACCCCGGACATCATGATAGTCGACCCCTTCTACATGCGTGCCAAGCACTTGAGCAGCGCTGGGGACCGCCAAGTTGCGAGTTCACACCTCGAAGGCGTCATTCTGGCAAACCCAGATAAGGATAACTTCCTTGTGGCTTACTTTCCCGAGTAAGTCATCCCTTAACCGCCCCGTAACATATGATTTCTTAGATTTTGATTGTTCTTTTTTTTTTCTAACATTCCGTGTTCTGTGCAGTGACACACATTGCACACTCATCCTCTTAAGCCCGAAATATTCCATGGCCATGTATTTCGACCCGAACCGTAACTCCAAGATAGACTACACAAATGTCAAGAAAGTTCTTGATGATGTTCTCCCCGGCTACGCCAAATCTGGAGGCACCTTCACCAGGACTATTTGTAAGTACGGCAAGCACATGTTCTCACACAATACGAAGTTCTGCTGCATCAAGCAACCGCCTGGCGGTCAGAAGGATGCCTACTACGCCCTCCATCACATGCGGGCGATCGTAAGGGACCATCATCAACTTCTGCTACCAGATAATCTCAAAGATTAGGCCGCAAACTTGTCGGCAATCCAGGACGCGGACCTCAGACAAGAATTTTTTCGCATCCAGTCGGACTTTGCGGACATCATCCATCAAGATGTCCTTCATACGTCGGGGCAGTACTTCCTCAGATATCAACCGTCCAACAATGAGATAGATGGAATGCTACAAATGCAGGGTGACAACGACCGCGATTTCATGATCATCACGACAGACGGCGGCTTCATCCACGCTCCTGTCCGATGAGTCGAGTCGAAAGTAGTGATGTGTAGTTCTGAAACATTGATTGGCTCATGTTGTAATTAAACTTTAATGAATTCGTATGTCACTTTGGTTTGGACAGTCGTTCAACTTAGATGTAATCGATGCTATTTATTAGTAGGACCATGAATCGTGCTATTAATGTCTTGCTTTTCTCTTCCGATCCTTTTGTTGCATACTTACATATTGCTTATGTATTGTCTGTTGTTTGGCTTGTGCATAGAGATGCCGTCGTATGTCGTGTACAAGGGTAAGGTTTCCGGAGTCTATGATGAGTGGGAGGAGTGTCGGAGACAGGTTCACCGTTTCAGCGGTAACAGTTACAAAGGGTACACCACTAGGGCGGAGGCCGAATCTAGATACGCCCGTTATCTAGCGGGAGAGAGGAGGGAGCGTTGGAGGAACCGGATGAAGACCAGTTTGATCGCGATGATGCTCATCGTGATGACCACAACTCTCTTCTATGTGATGGTAGTTTAGATGATCGATATCGACTTGTAATGTGAAGACAAACTCGATACTCGCAGTCTTGAGACTTGTAATGTTTTATCTTTGTTCGGTCTTTTGAATTCGGAGACTAATATGATGAATTGTATTCGGAGACTAATCTTCTATTGTATTCGATGAATCTGATGTTGCTGTGTGCTGCTGTCTATATTCTATCCAATAATATATTTTGTAACCTGTGTAAAAAATCAGAAAAGTAAAAAAAAACCCAAATATTCATACTAATGGCGCATCACCACCAGGTGCGCCATTAGTATGCCAAAGGATACTAATGGCGCATCAACATAGCATGCGCCATTAGTATGACAAAGCACATGCTTAGGTATGGCCCCCGGGAGGCACACTAATGGTGCATTGTGTTACATACTAATGGCGCACTGCTTGGTGCGCCATTAGTATACCAGATACTAATGGCGCACCAGTGGTGCGCCATTAGTAAAATATACTAGTGGCGTGTTACTAATGGCGCACTGGTAATGCACCATTAGTAGGCAAAACCAGTGCGCCATTAGTAGGCCTTTTCCTAGTAGTGAGATATAACAATGTACAACTTAACTCATAAACATCTTCAAAAGTGGTTAAGAAACTCAGTACCACGATATGAAACATATGTAGTTGACATACCACGCAAACGAACAATTTCACAAAAGGAGTAAATCAGCAACATGTGTAGCATCATCACTCTTGTGACAAGGTATAAAACTTGCCATCTTGGAAAATCTGTCCACGACTACGGAAACACTATTACTCCCTTCTTTGTTTGAGGTAATCCTAACGCAAAATATATGGATATATCCTCCCAATGTGCACTAGGAACAAGAAAAGACATATAAACATGAGGATTAAGTTGTGACTAAGCTTTTTAGAATGTAGTGCATCCAACAATGAACCTCTCAACATCCCATCACATCCTCGGCCAAAAGAAAGTGTTCAACGAGCATCTCCTTCGTCTTCTTCATGCCAAAATGACTCGTCAAACCTCCTCCATGCACCTCCCCAAACAACAAAAAACGAATAGAGCTATCTTGGATGCATATATCATTAGCGCGGAACACAATTACTCCTATAAAGGATCTTAGGGTACCCGCCTCCTGGGAGCCTATCTGGCCAGGGGGCTCTCCGCACCATCCATCTGGTGCTAACCTCCCGTGGCTGGCTCCCTAGGGTTCTCCGCGCCGTCTGATCTTCTCGGACAGCATGCACCCGGTCGGCTTGCCTCGGGGGTCCATGACGGGTTGACCATGGGTGCGGCCGGGGGGCCACCATCATGAGGTGCTTTAGGTCGCGCCAACTCCCCCTACGCGTGACAGGGAGGTCGGGACCGCATGTCAGCGTCTTATTTTCGGTCGCATCCGTGTCTGCCCTCATGTGCTGCGGCACGCGCGACGAGGAGGCCGGGTCTGCCTCTCAGTGTCGCTCGCCCGACGTCGGGCTGGTTGGCTCGCGTGAGCCGGGCCTGCGCGAACGCACGGCTCTGTGTGATGCGTGCCAGGTGGTTGGAGACGGCCATCTGGCTGGGGCTGGCGACGTCGGGCCAACATGCCTTGAGGGTCATTTGGCCAGGGGTCACGATGACAAGAGGCCGGGTGGCCAGCGTTGCGTTTGCTGGATGATCCAACCATGTTCGGCTCTGTTAGTTTGGGCTTCCAGAGCAACTTTGGATGGAAAAATAAAATAAAACGCAAACAAACAACTATTTTGCATCTATTGTGACCTCACAGCTCGAAGTTGTTTGCAGTGTTAAGACTGAAGCACCTTCGAACGTACTTTAGCTGAGAAGCAGGTTGGGATAATGTCTGGCTTTTAGAGTTAACCTTGTTTCTTCCACCTAACTTCGCAAAGAAATTGCCATCCATCAGGATCCCAAGACCAGCCGCATGAAGCTGACCTTAGCATTTCAGCCTTTTCACCAGCTCACGGCCGCTCGCACAAGGCCATAATTACTCTGCCAAACAACTAACCTTCAACAAAAGCATTGCACCGCAACAAGTCTACAACTGCTTCGGTCGAAGCCGCATCCCAAACAAACAAACAAGCCTTTCTCGTCTCAAAGCTTTGACCCTGCCATTTAAGTACATTATAACTGAGCATTTTTCCTGTCCTCAGACCATTAGCCTCCGCAACGGCCAGATAATCACTTTTAGACATTTTTGATCGTCCGATTAGCTCTGAATCCGGCTCAGCGAGCATTATACGTACTGGGCCGCTGCTCTGGTGGCAATTTCGGGCGAACGTGGTTAAATTGGCCCTGATGGGCTCATAGCAATCTCCGTACGTGCAGCTAGGAAAAAAGGCCTCTATGCCACCCTCTCAGCAAGGTCGCGAGTCTCCGCCTGTGCGGCGCGATATGCGACCCCTTTAGCTCGGTCCGATAACTCACCAGAGGTAACATCCCTAGCCAAGCCATACCGCTTCAAGCCATTACTATTGAGTAGAGTTGTTTTAGCATTCGCTCAAACTGTTTAGGCCTCCTTTGGTTTAGAGGAATCTAGTAAGAATTTCATAGGATAGGATTTCTATAGGAAAAATTCCTTTAGAGCCCTTTGGTTTGTAGGAATGAGATCCTATTCCTGTGGAGGAATTCTTCCTATCCTCCACATTTCATAGAAAAACAAACATTAGCCTAGACTCAATGGAAAAAATCCTATGATGTGAATCAAAGGGCATCTATTTTCCTATTCCTACTCATAGGATTTGAGATACATGTCATCTCATTTCATATAACTTTTCTATTCCTATGATCTTTCTATCCTATGAACCAAAGGAGGCCTTAGAAAGAATCATTTGCACTACATTCCTTCAGGATTTTTAGCACACGCTCAAACCTCTAATACTATGTTTTTGTTGTGATGGAATGAAACAAAACGGATTCTTGTTAGATTTAAGCAGACAAATCCTCCATTTTTCCGATTCCTATACCATTGAAATCCTATGAGTCAAAGATACTATCTACCTCTGCGATCTGCTGGTCGTCATACGGACGCAGCTTTGGTACCTTAAAGGCACCTGCCTTTGGGTCACCGGCATGTGGGCCAGTCATCTGTTGGGCTCACATGTCATAGACACAAAGGTAGGTGCCTTAAGGCACCGAAGCATCGTCCGTCGTCATATTTGGGACGGACTTTGAACTCCACGCTGTTGAAGGCGCTGTTCATCAGAGTATCGGCGGAGTTCATAGCAGCAAAATAAGCAGCATGGACGTAGCCATTGTAGTGCCCAGGTGAAAGTAGGCCCGCCCGCCAACCGGCACCTGCAAGCAGAGTTAGTCAAGGTGGGGCACGTCAGGACCGGCCATTAATTCCGTGATGTACTCCTGCTAGTAGGAGTATGTCTCACGCATCGATCGTCGGTGTGGTTGCGATCTTGGCCTCAGCCAATTACCCGGAGCTGGTCTCATTCCGAGAGGTACGTTGTCGACGCCGGTCAGCACCACCGCAGCATGTAGATATCGGCGGCGGCGTACGGTTGGAAAATAACACCAGCGACGTTGTCACTAGAGATACTCTTTTCTTGGGAGGCAGTAGGAATTTTTAGCAGCATAAATTTCCACCGTTTGGAAATGTGTGTATGGCGCGTGTTGGAATGTCCCTATCTTTTTGAAATAAAAATGAGTTAGTACGTCCTTCATCGCAAAAATCTTTACCTAATAATAAAGAGAATTGGATTTCTGTCGTCCGTCATATAAATTGCCCTTGAAGTTGTCCCAATTTACCCACCATGCCACCGGTAAGTAAAGAAAACGATTTGTTTAAAAAAAATCACCGTCCAATCTAGTTGTTATAGGATAGTCAATACAATTATAGAACACTCGCTGGAAGCCAGCGTAGTGGCTAAAGCCAAAGCTGCCCGCACGAGAGACCAGGGTTTGATCTCTGGTCGTGCATACCCCTTTTCTCCCCTTTTCTGCAATATATATAGCAGGCCGTAATGGGCCGGCCGTAGTGACGCCCCTGTTTTTCTTTTGCTTTTTCCCTTTCTCATTTTTTTCCTGTTTTTCTTTCTTTAAATTACTCTGGAATTTTCAGAAAAAAAATCAAAAAAGTTGCGAGTACTGAGAAAATATATAGATACATCATAAAATGTTTGTGAATTCAAAAAACATTTGAGAAATCATAAAAAATTCGTGATTTAAAAACAAAACTGTTCGCATATTTTAAAAAATCGTGATTTAAAAAACAATAAAATAAAAATTCATGATTTATAAAATATGATCTGTATTCAAAACATATTTGGGAATTTGAAAACAATGTCCATAAAATTTTAAAAAATGTTCACAAAAATTAAAACTGATTCTTAAGTAAAGGACAAAACAAACCATCGCTTAGGCAGAGGTTTTATTAGGGGATCATAAAATGTTCATGATTAAAAAAATTGTTTGCATATTACAAAAAAATCATGATTTAAAAAACAATGAAATAAAAAATGTTCATGATTTCTAAAAATATAATCGTGTATTCAACACATATTCGGGAATTTTAAAACAATGTCCCGAGCCCAAAAAAGTTGACACATCTTGCTATGGGTTACTTTTTGTAAACTATATGAAAATGACAAAATGTCTGTTTTGCCTCCGTACACAACTATTCTCGTACCAAAGTTCTACTGGTTCTGGAAAACATCGCTACGCTAGGTCAATGTGAGAAACATCATGCATTAGTCTAACTAAGGCAGGGATCCAACAATGTAGTTTGCTCAACCGAAAAATTATTTCGTTGTGGCACCTTAGGAAATTAAGTCGTGATGAGACCATCACATTTTCATCATAACATCACTTGGACATAGTTTGTGAAATGACATATTGAAAATCCTTATCTCATCCTGGCATTTGATTTAGATCTTTTTATCTCTATTATATCTATATAATCTGATTGTTTTTCTCCCGGTGCAACGCACGGGCATATTTGCTATAAAAATAAAAATGAGCACGTCCTAATTGGAATAGCTCAGTTTTCCCTTTTGCGACTGTACTTCTGCATGATTAATTAAGTCCGGTGTTCATCGTTATTGGCGCCGAGCAACATTCCGTACAGTCGCGTATTGTTATTGCCACCTGCCACGTTCCATAGTAATCTCTCTTCTTTTCTGCAAAGGGACCATAGTAACCTCCCTTGCTGGGGCTTGAACTGTTAGATCGCTTTGGAGGACACCCACAAGCCTGTGGACACGATCACGTAGTCCGCGCTGTACGCTGAGTTGTCCTCTGTCCTCACCCTGACCCGGTGACCCCTCGCTCTCTCCTTGTAGGATGTCTACCGTACCATCTGCAATTTAGCACATGCATGAACGCCCCTCCAAATTGCTAGATGTAAGACGTTTCATAACAAATCCAATGGTACTCCCTCCGCTCCATATTAATTCTCGCAGATTTTAGTACAATTTTATAATATGAATCGGAGGAAGTATTATTTTTTATCTTATCTTGTCGGTGGTTTAATTCATTGTAGTATAGAATTCCATTCTGTATTATTTTTATCAAAAAAGGCTTTTGCCCCGCTTTATAAATAAAGCAAACCGCCACAAGACATACAACCACAGAAGGTCCACAAACACACACCACCCAAGTACCACGACAAAGTATAGAGGTTCTGCTGAGGGCACAGCTCAACAAGCCCAGAGAAAAAGAAAAAACACAACACCACATAGACGGCCCAGCGCAGGTGATCTAGTCAGGCTCCGGCGGTGGCGGCGGGGGCGGTGGCGACAGACGGACGGCCATCGAGCGTAGATCGGCGATGAAGGCTGAGATGGCGTCCCGATCCAGGGGGCGGCTAAGCGGCCGCCAAAGCTGCAAGAAACCCGAGAATTTATAGAGAGCATCAGTAGCGCGCCGAAGGGGAGAGTGTTGGATCACAAGCTTATTGCGAACTGTCCACAGTGTCCAGGCAAGGACCCCCACCTCCAGCCACCTAATGTGGCGAGAGAATGTAGGGGACACTTGGAGTTCAGCAAAGAGGTCCGGGAAATTGGTGTGGCACCAACTCCCACCAACAATCTCGCGAAAGTAGCTCCAAAGGAACCGGGCGGAGACGCAAGCGAAGAAAATGTGATTGGAGTCTTCGGGGACATTGCAGAGGGGGCAGATACCAGTGCCCGGGTCATTGCGTTTGCGGACCTCCACACCGGACGGGACCCGTCCACGGATCCACTGCCACATGAAGATGCGAATCTTCAGTGGGACGCGAATGGACCACACCAAATTTATTATTTTTTATCTTATTTATACTTGTCTGAGGTTAAAGTTTTTTTTCTCTGGTGTTAGCAGCTAAAAGTTAGAAAAGTTTGGTTAATAGTTTATCTTTACGTCCTCGATGTATGATTGTACGTTCTGGCTTGTGAGTTAATGATTTGGTCCCTGTTTTCAGTATCGTACTCAGTCATTAGGCCATCTATGTAGCCCTGCGTGCGTGTCATCTACACATGGTTTGCACACCCCACGTTACTGTTAGGTAACTTTTTTTAGTCCAGTATTACAACCGAAGATGTTCACATATACTCACTCCTATAAACGCCCCTACATATATCCTACTCCTATGAGCATTTTTGATATACTGAGCCAGCAATTCCTTTTGAGATTGAAGTCATTGCATGCGTCTCTTAGAGTATTTCTAGCAGACCCCGTAAAAATTGGATCCGGACAACTCGTTTACAGTTCGCTGCAGATCAGATTTGCGGGGCGAATTCGTGCGCTGCAGATCAGACCCCGTATATAAAACTGTAAAATTTGAAAAAAAAATCCCGGGAGAAACTTGCATCGACATTCATCATACATGGTTGATCATCATACTACATCATAGATAGTTGTTCATCATACTACATGGGGGGGGGGGGGGTTCTGCGGGCCGTGCAGTGTACCCGAGCCTAGGCTACCAAAATCGACGGGTGCGGCGGCGACGACGACGTGGTAGAGGAGTCGGAGGAGCTCAGTCCTTGTCAAATTCGAGGGGCGATCCAGACCTTGGCTTGCTCAGCCGTCATGACGCGCATGTCCGCCTCCTTGGACGCGTGCGTCTGTGACACCGCGACTCGAGGAAGATCTCCTCGATCTCGAGCTCGCGGCGGCGACGCACGTCGGCCTCCTCGTCCTCCCTCGCCGAGCGCTCCATGATGGCGCGCTTGAGGTGGTCTTCTTGCCCCGTGAGGAGGTAGTCTTTGGGGCCGATGACGCCTCGATGCGGCGGGTCCGCCTCGGCCTCGAGCTTGATGGCGAGCGGCCCGAGCTCCTCCGGCTCTCTCTTGACCGGAGCGAGCTGCGAGCTCGAGGCGCCTGCGGATGAGCTCCCCGCGGTAGAGGAGCCGGAGGAGGCGTGGTGGCAGACCGTGAGCTCGCGCTCATACTCATCGAGCTCGCGGTGTTCGAATTTGAACACTAGTATCACGTCTAGAATTTGAACCACAGTGTGGGCTGGTTCCACCATAAAGAGTTGTTAGCTAACTTATTAGGTGGTGCCCATCACTGAAAACTCATCATTTTATCACATGCGTTAACCAGAGCTCCTGCATGCATGCATGTACTCAGTTATATATACTCTTCCCGTACCAAAATTCTTGTCTTAAATTTGTCTACATATGAATGTATCTATTCATATTTTAATGTTAGATATATCCGTATCTAGATAAATATAAGATAAGAATTTTGGGATGGAGGGAGTATTTGTCTTGGTCGTCTCGTTCTCGTTGTGCATTACGCACGCACGTACGTGCTTCCAAGTAAAAAAAATGAACTTTCGCATCGCTCTAAGCTTAGAGTCTGTCTCCGATAAATAGGAATATAGTAATATTTTAACATGTGAATACATATAAATGGAAAATTTTACAAGCAAAAGCAAAACAGATCAATCAGCGACATATCAGTTCTTTCACACAAAAAAAGATAAAAAATAATAAAATAGAGACAGCGGCGAGCCCAGAGATTGCATACCAACAGTGCGAGCAAAACGATCAGGTTACAGGCAAGCTATATGAAATGAAACCTACCTGGGTTGCCTCTCGATACATTGGTAATGCTCTCATATAACCACATGAGACTGCCTTATGATGGATGGGGGTTAGATCGAGGCAAGCTATGTGAAACCTAACTGGATTCCCTATCGCACGTTCGAGACAGCGGCGAGTCCAGTTTTTTCCTTTTGTAGTTGTATACGATAGGGAATAGTACGTACTCAATGATGCTTAGAGTATAGCCCGAATGGTGGCTGAGCGATGGGTGTCGTGGGAACAGATCTGACAGTAGAGTATAGGGATACGTATAAGAGAGCAAAGTCTAGCTACAATGTGGTTATACACTCGGATTTACGAGTTCAGGTCTCTTTCGGAAGAGATAAAGACTCTATGTCTCGGTGCTGCGGGAGCCTGTTTATCTGAAGTGTTGTGGTACAAGAGGTGTGAACCCTTGTGCAGGGGTGGAGGGGCGGCTTATATAGAGTCCGCTGGCCCCTCATTAATGCCCCGTCACTCAAAGGTTCAATGAAAAAGTTAAAGGGTGTGGGCGTTACATGTAACGCCAGCATTTCATGTTCTTTACGGTGGCGAACCGATCTTCTGTCGCCGAGTGACGCTTGATACTCTGAATGGGTAGAGAAGGTCGAGTGATCGTGAGGCTTTCGGGTGGATCCTGCGTCTGAGTGACTTGTAGGCTGTAGGCATTTCAGTCGGTGACTCCTTCCTAGCTTTCTGGTGGTGGTGAGTTCACTCTCCCACTCCATCCCAATCTCGCTCACCCATCACATCCCTCCAATTTGAAACTTTTTTTTATTGCAATGGTGCTCCCGTCGTTGCTGTAATTACACAAGTGCAGTGTTGGCTGCTTGATTGAGTTCCTTTGTGCGATGTTGCACATGCATTGGTTGATGTATGCTAATAATGCAATACAACTAAATCATTTTTGTGGTTCCGTAGCAACGCACGGACATTATGCTAGTAATACCGTTAAAGAGTGTTGTCAATATTAGACCATTCTGCGCAAGGACGGACTTCAGACCTCAGAGGCCAAGTGCTTTTATTCAATTAATTTGTACAAATTACATCGCCGGAACGCTTCAACAGGAACTACATACTGCAGGAGTATTCAAACACACGGGAGGCATGACGGAAAGCAGGAACGTCACATTATTTCGTCTCAAATCAAAGTCTTGGGTAAAAGCTTGCACGGAAACTGTGGCACGCGTCTGGGTTTATTCCTCGACGATGCGAGCAGAGTGGCATGGCAACTCAACCTCCTCGTTCATGATCTATGCCAACTCAACAAATACCTTTGGAGATACTTGTACAACATCTTTATGATGACTCAGTTACGTTGTGACGTTTGATAGCACACAAGGTATTCCTCCGGTATCCGGGAGTTGCATAATCTTATAGTCGAAGGAATATGTATTTGACAATAAGAAAGCAATAGCAATAAACTGAATGATCATATGCTAAGCTAACGGATGAGTCTTTTTCATCATATCATTCTCCTAATGATGTGATCCCGTTATCAAATGACAACACATGTATATGGTTAGGAACATTAACCATCTTTGATCAACGAGCTAGTCTAGTAGAGGCTTACTAGGGACAAGGTATTTGTTTGTGTATCCACTCATGTATTTAAGTTTTCAATCAATACAATTCTAGCATGAATAATAAACCTTTATCATGAATAAGGAAATATAACAACTTTATTATTGCCTATAGGGCATATTTCTTCAGTTTCCCATTTGCACTAGAGTCAATAATCTAGATTACATTGTAATGAATCTAAACCCATGAAGTCTTGGTGTTGATCATGTTTTGCTCACGAAAGAGGCTTAGTCAACGGGTCTGCTACATTCATATCCGTATGTATTTTGCAAATCTCTATGTATCCATCGTTGATCTTTTCATTGATGGAGTTGAAGCGTCCCTTGATGTGTTTGGTTCTCTTGTGAAACCTGGATTCTTTCGCCAAGACAATTGCTCCAGTGTTGTCACAAAAGATTTTCATTGGACCCGATGCACTAGGTATTACACCCAGATCGGATATGAATTTCTTCATCCAGACTCCTTCATGTGCTGCTTCCAAAGCAACTATGTATTTCGCTTCACACTTAGATCCCGCCATGACGCTCTGCTTGGAACTGCACCAACTGACAGCTCCACCATTCAATATAAATACGTATCCGGTTTGTGACTTGAAGTCATCTGGATCAGTGTCGAAGCTAGCAGTGACGTAACCATTTAAGACGAGCTCTTCCTCACCTTCATAAATGAGAAACATATCCATGGTCCTTTTCAGGTACTTTAGGATGTTCTTGACCGCTGTCCAGTGATCCACTCCTAGATTACTTTGCTACCCCCGTGCCAAACTTATGGCAAGACACACATCAGGTTTGGTACACAACATAGCATACATGACAGAACCTATGGCTGAGGCATAGAGAATGACTTTCATTTTCTTTCTATCTTCTGCAGTGGTTGGGTTTTGAGCCTGACTCAATTTCACACCTTGTAATATAGGCAAGAAGCCTTTCTTTGACTGATCCATTTTGAACTTCTTCAAAACTTTGTCAATGTATGTGCTTTGTGAAAGTTTTATTAAGCGTCTTCATCTATCCCTATAGATCTTGATGCCCAATATATAAACAGCTTCTCCAAGGTCTTTCATTGAAAAATTCTTATTTAAGTATCCTTTTATGCTATCCAGAAATTCTATATCATTTCCAATCAACAATATGTCATCCACATATAATATTAGAAATGCTACAGAGCTCCCACTCACTTTCTTGTAAATACAGGCTTCACCGTAAGTCTGTATAAAACTATATACTTTGATCACCTCATCAAAGCATACATTCCAACTCTGAGATGTTTGTACCAATCCATAGATGGATCTTTGGAGCTTGCACACTTTGTTAGCACCTTTAGGATCGACAAAACCTTCTGGTTGCATCATATACAACTCTTCTTTACGAAATCTATTAAGGAATGCAGCTTTGACATCCATTTTCCAGATTTCATAATTATAAAATGCGGCAATTGCTAACGTGATTCGGACAGACTTAAGCATCACTACGGGTAAGAAAGTCTCATCGTAATCAACCACTTGAACTTGTCGAAAACCTTTTGCGACAAGTCGAGCTTTGTAGATAGTAATATTACCATCAGTGTCAGTCTTCTTCTTGAAGATCCATTTATTCTCAATGGCTTGTCGATCACCAGGCAAGTCCACCAAAGTCCATACTTTGTTCTTATACATGGATCCTATCTCAGATTTCATGACCTCAAGCCATTTATCAGAATATGGACTCATCATAGCTTCTTCATAGTTCGTAGATTCGCCATGGTCTAATAACATAAGTTCCAGGACATGATTACCATACTACCCTGGTGCGGAACACACTCTAGTCGACCTACGAGGTCCAGTAGTAACTTGATCTGAAGTTTCATGATCATCATCATTAGCATCCTCTTCAGTTGGTGTAGGCATCACGAGAATGGTTTTCTGTGATGTGCTACTTTCCAATTCGAGAGAAAGTACAATTACCTTATCAAGTTCTACTTTCCTCCCACTCACTTCTTTCGAGAGAAACTCCTTCTCTAGAAACGATTCATTCTTGGAAACAAAGATCTTGATCTGTGGGTAGAAGGTGTATCCAGTTATTTCCTTAGGGTATCCTATGAAGACACACTTTTCCGATTTGGGTTCGAGCTTATCAGGCTGTAGCCTTTTCACATAAGTGTCGCATCACCAAACTTTAAGAAATGACAGCTTAGGTTTCTTGCAAAACCATAGTTCATACAGTTTCGTCTCAACAGATTTAGACGGCACCCTATTTCACGTGAATGCGGCTATCTCTAATGCATAACCCCAAAATGATAGTGGTAAATCGGTAAGAGACATCATAGAACGCACCATATCCAATAAGGTACGGTTACGACGTTCCGACACACCATTACGCTCTGGTGTTCCTGGTGGCGTGAGTTGTGAAACAATTCCACATTGTTTTAAATGAAGGTCAAACTCATAACTAAAATATTCGCCTCCGCGATCAGATCGTAGAAACTTTATTTTCTTATTACGATGATTCTCCACTTCATTTTGAAATTCTTTGAACTTTTAAAATGTTTTAGACTTATGTTTCATCAAGTAGATATATCCATACCTACTCAAATCATATGTGAAGGTTAGAAAATAATGATACCCACCATGTGCCTCAACACTCATCGGACCACATACATCGGTATGTATTATTTCCAATAAGTCATTAGGTCGCTCCATTGTTTCGGAGAACAGAGTTTTAGTCATCTTGCCCATGAGGCATGGTTCGCAAGTATCAAATGATTCATAATCAATTAATTCCAAAAGTCCATTCCTATGGAGTTTGTTCATGCGCCTTACACCAATATGACCTAAACGGTAGTACCACAAGTATGTTGCATTATCAATATTAACTTTGTATCTTTTGGCATCAATATTATGAATATGTGTATTACTACGATCGAGATTCAACAAGAATAGGCCATTCATCAAGGGTGCATGACCATAAAAGATATTACTCATATAAATAGTGAAATGATCTAGATGACGACTAGAGGGGGGGGGGTGAATAAGAGTTTTAAAACTTTTACGGATTTGGCTGTATCCTAATGCGGAATTAAACTAATGGATACTTTTCAAGCACAAATCCTAAATATGCTACGCTCAACTAAGTGCACCAACAACCTATGCTAAACAAGATAGGCAATTAAGCAAACTAGCAAGCGCAAACTATATCACAAGATATGGAAATGAAGGAACAACAAAGCAATTCAACTATCACAAGATATATCAATATTGGCAAGTATGAATTGCGGAAAGTAAAGGGTGTGGGCATGAGATAACCACAAGTGAGTCGGGGACGCGGATTTATACCGAAGTTCACACTCGTGAGAGTGCTAATCTCCGTTAGAGCGGTGCCGAAGCCAAAGCTCCGGGGCGTCACCAAGTGACTCACCGTATTCTCCCTTTCGAGTCACCCCCAACGGATGAGCCTCGGTTCACTCGGGGTTGGTCTTGAAGGCGACCACCACACCTTTACAAACCTATCCGGAGCACACCACAACCACGGAAGCTTCCGGAGGAACTTGACCACCTAGGCCACTTGAACACCCTTCCTCGGAGCACACCACAAAAGGAAGCTTCTGGGGAAACCTTGGCCACATAGGCCTCTTCACAATCTTCTCAATATATCACCAAACCGTCTAGGAGGCGAAGTCTCCAAGAGTAATAAACTCACGGGCTCTCACACGAACAAATCGATGCGGGGAGCTCAAACCAATGCAACAAATGCAATGCAAGGTCAAGCAACAAATGCTCAACTCACTCTCTCAATCTCACAAGATGCAACTCAAGAAAGTGGGAGATTGAAGAGAGGGGATGCAATGGAGGAAATCAACAAATGACTCCAAGATCCATCCACAAATCCCCCTTCACTTAGAAGGGAGATAGGGGTTTGGGAGAGGTGATAAGAGTCTCAAAATGATGTTTAGAATGTGAATGAACAACCCCCAAACCGGTGGGGAGGAAGGGCTCTTTTATAGCCAACTTCCAAAACTAGCCGTTGGGGCTCCAACGGACACTTCCTGGACACCCCGTGCCCACGGGGGTTTAGACCCCGTGCCCATGGGGTCCCGTGCGCACGGTACAAGCCCGTGTGCACGGGGCCCCGTGCCCACGGGGGTCAAAAACCCCGTGTCCACAGGGTACCCAAAACAGCCTGCGGCAGCCCATTAAAACAGTGATAACTTTGGCATACGGACTCCAAATTCGATGATCTTGGGCTCGTTTTGAAGCTATGGAAAAGCCCAAGGTCCTCACATAGAGAACCACCCAAGATCAACAATAAATAATGATGCAAGTAATGCAAAGGTTTGAGCTCTCTACATGCGACATGATCAAGCTACTTGCCCGAGAGTCCCTCTTGATAGTACGGCTATCAAACCTATAATCCGGTCTCCCTCCAAGCACCATGAGACCGGCAAAACTAGGAAAACCTAGCTAAGGTATACCTTTGCCTTGCATATTCAACTTGAGCTTGGTGATGACTCCAATGCTTGTCTCAAGTTGGAATCCCTTTCTTGTCCACAACCACTTGGTGAAGATGCTTGAATTGATTCCTCATATTGCAATGAGGGAAGCCTTAACTTAAGCCCATCTTCACATGAGCATTATCATGATGTGGACCGCAAGCTTCAAAGCATATAACCTCCAGCTTCTCATCTTGCACTTGGACTCCTCGAACCCGATGAAACCATCACCACTTGATGTCATCCACACATAGGCTACTTGAGATCTTTCCTTTTGATGCAAGCCCATGAGAAACACCTAACCCACATAGACATACCAAACACATAGCATGGGTTAGGTAACAAAGCACAATTCACAATTACTTACCATACCACTAATCACTTGATCTCACGTGGTATAATGTTTGTGCTTTGAGAGTTGACCACTTAGATATAATCTTCGAGCTTCATCTTGGTCAACCAACATCTTTACTCGAAGCTCCATCTTGGTTTCTTGAAAGCCACAATGAACTCTTCATTTCCCTTCATTGCTTCAAGACTATATCACCAAAGACTCTTCCATGACCATATCAAGTTCCACTATGAATATCATCTTGGTCACCACTTGCCCTTCTAAAACTCCATCACAATCTCTTGAGAGGCATAATGAATTCGTCACTCTAGTTGCTTGCATCAAGACTAGATCAACCGAAACCCAACACATGAGCTCACCATGATCTTGTCTTGAGACCATAAGTTGAATTCTTCTCTTTGATTATTCTCTCAAGCCTTGATCATCAGAAGCCCAAATATATCAATCTTTAAGATCCTCCAATGCACTCCATCATGAACATAATTAGATTAGGCATTGAAACCAATCTTGATGGCTTCAATAGAAGTACCCGAAGACCAACTTGAAACCTCACTGGATATGGGATCTCGAGAGCCAACACCTAGGCCCCGTGAGCACGGGGTATCCAGAGAGTTGACACTCGACCCCGTGCGCACGGTACAAGCCCGTGTGCACGGGGTATCCAGAGAAGGATACGATGAGGACTTCTTCGGATGCTTTGATGGCAGACTTCACAAAACAACCCAATGCACTTCAAGCATCACTATGGAACATATCTTCATATAAGATTCAATGCACTTGATGCTCCATAGGAATTTTCATTTAATACCAAAGCATAGAGCAAATATATCTTCATATATATGGACTTCATCCTTGATTCCGTCCAATATCCTTGAGGCACTATCTTCATATATATATATATGGACTTCATCCTTGATTCCGTCCAATATCCTTGAGGCACTATCTTCATATATATGGACTTCATCCTTGATTCCGTCCAATATCCTTGAGGCACTATCTATGGACAAAACCTTCAAATATATCTCACTGAAAACATTAGTCCATAGAGATTGTCATTTAATTACCAAAACCACACTTAGGGGCTACATGCCCTTTCAATCTCCCCCATTTTGGTAACTGATGACAATCTCAACAAGAGGGTTTATATAATGAATTTAAAACAAGTATGCAATCTATCCGAGAATAAATTGTATACTTGAGGTGGTTTTGATAGCTTCAAACATCACAAAGATAGTTGAAGTTATCAAAACCAGTTGTACTAGCATCGAAATACTACACAAGAACTTGATGCTAGTAGAACCACAATATATAGAGCAAACTCCCCCACAATATATGCACAGGAAATAACTTGGTGGAGTTTCCTCTATATACACACCCATGCAATGAGGCACAACAAAAGTAGATAAGCATGAATGACAGGAACCAACCCACTTCACCTAAACCCTCTAAACATCTCCCCCATTGGCAACAAGTGCCAAAATGGAAGAAAAATCTAGACGGCCAATATAGTATGAGTTCCTCCTTAATTTGTGCATTTCTCGTATTATGAGTGGAATAAAATGCACATATCCAGTTATGAACAAACGAAGAAATTCACACTATATTGAGCATCCATAGAATGCACCAAAATGATATGACAAAAGAATCAAACATTCAAAGGATCCAAAGAACATATTTTGGACAAGGGATAATGGAGATATCCAATATGATAATCATGCTAAGCATGGGTCCAAAATATATCCAACAACTCATGAGTGCAAACATATATGCAAAACATACAAGCACTCACTCAACAAGTACTAATCATGCCATGATGCAACACACACAATGTTGACTCTAACTTGAATAAATGCATGAAGTAAGTAGTTGTTACCAAGAGAGAAAGCATTGGTTCAAGAGGCCCTTGATCTAGTACGCGAACATGAGGGACTTGATCTTGTTCTTGGATAGGTATATGATCTCCCACAACATCTTGCTCTTGTGTTGGGGGTGATGACTTTCCTTATGGTCGATCCACAAGAGGGGCTCTTACTCCTTCTTCTTCTACATGGACGAGGGGTGTTTCTTGTGGAAGAATATGACCAATCCCCATTGTACTTGTAGCTTGGGAAGGAGCCTCATCACCTACTACACTTGAAACAAATTGCTCCTCACGGAAGCCGTTATTCTCATCACACTCCACATTCACCATTTCCTCAACACATCCCGTGGATTTATTGAGAATATAGTAAGTGTGGGAGTTTGATGCATATCTAACAAAAAGACCCAAATTTTGTATAACCGGGTTTACATGGTGAGAATGAAACACTTACAACCGAACCGGGTTTTCATTTATCTTCTCTCTCAAATCAATGAATCAACCAAGCTTGGCTCTAATAATTTTCCGTGGTGTCTCCACCTTCCCCATGAATAAGCCAATCATCCAATGCTTCTCCAATGTACCTAAAACACATTAAGGTACAATTTGGTCCCCAGACTTATTGGGTCCGAAGTAGTTAGTCCAAACATAATACATAGGGCAAACTCCATATTAAATATGTGCAAAAGGATATGAACTTGAAGTTCATGCACACTTTTAATCAGTAATGATTTGATGGAGTTTACCCTATAGAGAGGGTCAAGTAGAGCAATCAAGGCATGAAAAAAGTATATAAATAAATATGCATGCACATGCCTACCAAGATCCAAAGAGATACAATTTGGACAAGAGAACACTTAAACAAAGAATACTCGAAAAATAACATAAAGCATTCAAGTTGTCCAAATTATATCAAAGAGACGAATCCACACAGGACCGCAAGAAAAGTACAACATATGAACTAAGCAAAAACCAAAGAGCATATAGGATATACATTACACACATGCTCAAAGGCTTATCTCACTCAAGTAGATAATAGATAGTACAAGGAGTGAGATAAGGCAAGTTGAAGCACAAGTCGAGAAGAAGATGATCATAAAATTCTACCACAAGAAGAAATACCAATTGGTATTTGGAATTAACACTCGGTGGTAGAATCCGAAGAAGCACAAGATCATAATCAACAACCACCCTGTGCGCACGGGGGTCAAAAGACCCCGTGCACACGGGGTATCCAGAGAGTTACGCAACACCCCATGCGCACGGGGGTCAAAAGACCCCGTGCGCACGGGGTATCCAGAACTTTTCTGGTGCAACTTTCTGGATACCACGACAGGCATACAACAGAGGCAAATAACCACCTAAAAGAGATAGCTAATGGATACTCTGAGAATGTGAATTTCAAATGAGCTTGACATACCACATAGTGACTAGATAATATTGAGTATCAATACTATGTGGTATTTCTCATATTCACATTTTGGGTTTGTGATGTGCACAAAACATAGCACTCCCCCATAATGTGATGATCCACTAATATCTCGCAAGAGCCAAACAAGATACAATAAAGGCTCAAAACAACAAGCACCACCATATGATGTGCAATGCAACCTACACATGCTAGATCACACAAATCAAGCATACTAGAAAATACAACATATAAATGCACATGCTAGATACAAAACCTAAGCATGCAAGGGGCGAGAACTTTCAATGTAAGCAATAAAAATACAAGTTACCGCAAGGAGGAACATTGGATAGATAATATGAAGATAAACCACATGACTTGGCTTGAACAAATAAATGATGAATATTCTTTTCTTCATGGACTAGCCAAATCTCCAATGTCCTCCACACACCTATTGATCAAGTTTGAGCTTGATGGTCCCCAACCAAGTTGGGTCCTAAGAAGTTAGTCACAATAGGCTTGGCAACCCAAATGGTCTTTTCCATTTCCAAACCACTTTGGGCACCAACAAACTTGGCAAACAAATTGCCAACGACATCCTTCCTAAGCGAATAATGATCATTGATGAGAGGAGGCTTAGGGATGTTACTGTTGGGACAAGATAAGGATATGTGTCCCTTCTCACGACAAATATAGCAACATGTGCTCCCCCTTCTCTTCTTCTTTATTTCATCAACTTGGGGAGCATTATCTTTGTTCATCATTGGTAGTGGCCTTTCTTCAACATTAGGTTGACCTTGAGATTGAACTTGAGGACACTTCCCTTGATGCTTCACATTTGAAGCCTTCTTCTTCAATGGACAAGATCTCACATGGTGTCCAACATTCTTGCACTTGAAGCATGTAATGTTGGCCAGATTCTTGACTTGATCTTGTCCCTTCTTCTTTCTCTTGGACTTCTTATTGTTGGAGATGAAACCAAGTCCGCCCTTGTCATGAGAGGATTTTTGAACACTCAAGATAGTGTTGAGAGAGGTATTTCCTTCATGACAAATTTCCAAGTCTTTCTTTAAAATAGTGACTTGGGCCTTGAGCTCTTTGTTTTCCTCTACAAGGTTAGTATCAAAAAAAGTACTAGAGGAAGTAGAAGCTTCATTGTTAGAGCAACAAGGCAAGGAGAGCAATTCATCACAAAAAATAGCAATAATATGTCTAGATGAATCACTGGGACTAGCACATGTCAATAAAGCATTTTGAGTAGAATTAGTGCTAATGTCCACATGAGGCTCACACGATGTTACCTTAGTAAAAATAGCCTCATGAGCTAACTTTAGCCTTTCATGGGAGATTAGAAGGTCATCATGAGAGCCCGAGAGCTTTTCATGACTTTCTTCTAATCTTCCATAATTGCTAGTTAGCAAAGCAAGTTGAGCCCTTAGCTGAACATTCTCCTTTAAGATAGATGCTTCACAAGAAGTAGAGTTAGTAGCACAAGCATCATTGACAATATGAGAGGAGCTAGAAGAAACTAGAGACTTCACATGAGTAGCTTGAAGTTCCTCATAAGACTTAGAGAGTTTGGTGAGCTCTCCTTTGACATTCTTGTAGACAAGGTCAAGGTGCTCAAAATCCTCTTTAAGTTGATCATGAGAAACTTCAATCTCTTATTTAGAAGATTCTAAGTCTCTAAGAGTTTCTAGAGCATCAAGAAGGTTACAATCAAGTTTTTCATTTTGTTCTTGCTCTTCGTGAAGTAAATCATTACACTTTCCAAAATGAGTGATAAGATCTTTAAACATCTCATAAGTGTTCTTATTTACCCCACGAAGAGAATTACCAATTTCATATATTTCTTGACTCATATCCCTATCACATTCATCATTACTCTCATCAATATCATTACAAAGAGTAGATGATACCTCAGTATTACCTCTTGCCATGAGGCACATGTGAACATCGGAGGTTGATGATGATTCTTTTGGAGAGGGAGTTTCTTTATCATCAAGAGTAGGATATCCATGTCCATGCTCTTGACACTCATAGCATTTCCTCTCCAACAAGGTGATGTCCTTCTTTGCTCCTCTAGCAATTTCCTCATTAATGATGTGTGCACTATTTTCTCTTGTTTCCTCTACATGGTTAGTCAAACAACAACTAGAGGAAATAGAAGCACATAGATCATGGAAACAAGGAGTATCAAGCATATCATCACAAAAGGTATTCAAGGAATCTCCAAATGATATGCATGGACTATCAACACAAGAATGTAAGTCATTTTTGCTAGATATGCTCAAGTCCATAGAATCTACAACACTACCATGTATACATGTAAGATCATCAATGTTGAGCACATCATCACAATCATCACAAATGATATTTTCACTCACCATGTCATTACCTTGGGACATGCCACATGATGGTGAGGCGAAAGAAGTTGAAATGTCCAAGTACACGGAGGAAGAAGCAATATGGAGATCTTCATGATTTGAAGATGTGGAGACCTCCTCAATTAACTCCTCCGAAATATGATGAATATCAACAAGATTGGACCCACCATATATTTCTTCAAGTTTGGTCCACATATCATGAGCCGTCACACAAGTCATGATAGACTCAAATACTTCGAGGGATATAAACCGGATTATGGCATTCTTAGCACTATATCCACAAAGCATATCATCATTTTCCTCACTAGTTGGAAAAAGGTCGTCCTTCCACGAAGAAGCCCCTACAAGATCAATTCGCACAAAACATGGACCCATGGTCCGAAAATGACAAAGCATGCAAATTTTCCACAAGTGATAGTTTGTGCCACTAAAACAAAAAGTGTCATCATGCACTATACCACTAGTCGACATCTTTACTCTCTAGGCGGTGAAGCCTACAAAGGAGAGACCAAAGCTCTGATACCAATTGAAATGATCTAGATGACGACTAGAGGGGGGGGGTGAATAGGAGTTTTAAAACTTTTACGGATTTGGATGTATCCTAATGCGGAATTAAACTAATGGATACTTTTCAAGCACAAATCCTAAATATGCTAGGCTCAACTAAGTGCACCAACAACCTATGCTAAACAAGATAGGCAATTAAGCAAACTAGCAAGCACAAACTATATCACAAGATATGGAAATGAAGGAACAACAAAGTAATTCAACTATCACAAGATATATCAATATGGGCAAGTATGAATTGCGGAAAGTAAAGGGTGTGGGTATGAGATAACCAAAAGTGAGTCGGGGACGCGGATTTATCCCGAAGTTCACACTCGTGAGAGTGCTAATCTCTGTTAGAGCGGTGCTGAAGCCAAAGCTCCGGGGCGTCACCAAGTGACTCACCGTATTCTCCCTTTCGAGTCACCCCCAACGGATGAGCCTCGGTTCACTCGGGGTTGGTCTTGAAGGCGACCACCACACCTTTACAAACCTCTCCGGAGCACACCACAACCACGGAAGCTTCCGGAGGAACTTGACCACCTAGGCCACTTGAACACCCTTCCTCGAAGCACACCACAAAAGGAAGCTTCCGGGGAAACCTTGGCCACATAGGCCTCTTCACAATCTTCTCAATATATCACCAAACCGTCTAGGAGGCGAAGCCTCCAAGAGTAATAAACTCACGGGCTCTCACACGAACAAATCGATGCGGGGAGCTCAAACCAATGCAACAAATGCAATGCAAGGTCAAGCAACAAATGCTCAACTCACTCTCTCAATCTCACAAGATGCAACTCAAGAAAGTGGGAGATTGAAGAGAGGGGATGCAATGGAGGAAATCAACAAATGACTCCAAGATCCATCCACAAACCCCCCTTCACTTAGAAGGGAGATAGGGGTTTGGGAGAGGTGGTAAGAGGCTCAAAATGATGTTTAGAATGTGAATGAACAACCCCCAAACCGGTGGGGAGGAAGGGCTCTTTTATAGCCAACTTCCAAAACTAGCCGTTGGGGCTCCAACGGACACTTCCTGGACACCCCGTGCCCACGGGGGTTTAGTGTTGGAAATATGCCCTAGAGGCAATAATAAAAGTATTATTATATTTCCTTGTTCATGATAATTGTCTTTTATTCATGCTATAACTGTATTATCCGGAAATCGTAATACACGTGTGAATACATAGACCACAATATGTCCCTAGTAAGCCTCTAGTTGACTAGCTCGTTGTGATCAACAGATAGTCATGGTTTCCTGGCTATGGACATTGGATGTCGTTGATAACGGGATCACATCATTAGGAGAATGATGTGATGGACAAGACCCAATCCTAAGCCTAGCACAAAGATCGTGTAGTTCGTATGCTAAAGCTTTTCTAATGTCAAGTATCTTTTTCCTTAGACCATGAGATTGTGTAACTCCCGGATACTGTAGGAATGCTTTGGGTGTACCAAACGTCACAATGTAACTGGGTGACTATAAAGGTGCACTATAGGTATCTCCGAAAGTGTCTGTTGGGTTGACACGGATCGAGACTGGGATTTGTCACTCCGTGTAAACGGAGAGGTATCTCTGGGCCCACTCGGTAGGACATCATCATAATGTGCACAATGTGACCAAGGGGTTGATCACGGGATGATGTGTTACAGAACGAGTAAAGAGACTTGCCGGTAACGAGATTGAACAAGGTATCGGTATACCGACGATCGAATCTCGGGCAAGTATAATACCGCTAGACAAAGGGAATTGTATACGTGATCGATTGAGTCCTTGACATCGTGGTTCATCCGATGAGATCATCGTGGAACATGTGGGAGCCAACATGGGTATCCAGATCCCGCTGTTGGTTATTGACCGGAGAACGTCTCGGTCATGTCTACATGTCTCCCGAACCCGTAGGGTCTACACACTTAAGGTTCGATGACGCTAGGGTTATAAAGGAAGTTTGTATGTGGTTACCGAATGTTGTTCGGAGTCCCGGATGATATCCCGGACGTCACGAGGAGTTCCGGAATGGTCCGGTGGTAAAGATTTATATATGGGAAGTCCTATTTTGGCCACCGGAAAATGTTCGGGATTTTTCGGTATTGTACTGGGAAGGTTCTAGAAGGTTTCGGAGTGGGGCCCACCTGCATGGGGGGACCCACATGAACATGGGTAGTGGGGGCAAGGCCCCACACCCCTGGTCAAGGCGCACCAAGATCCCCCCTTAGAAGGAATAAGATCATATCCCGAAGGGATAAGATCAAGATCCCTAAAAAGGGGGGATAACAATCGGTGGGGAAGGAAATGATGGGATTTCTTTCCTCCCACCTTGGACAACGCCCCAATGGACTTGGAGGGCAAGAAACCAGCCCCTCCACCCCTATATATAGTGGGGAGGCGCATGGGAGCTTCACACGAAGTTCTAGCGCAGCCCTCCCCCTCTCCCAAGTCCTCCTCCTCTCCCGCGGTGCTTGGCGAAGCCCTGCAGGATTGCCACGCTCCTCCACCACCACCACGCCGTCGTGCTGCTGCTGGATGGAGTCTTCCTCAACCTCTCCCTCTCTCCTTGCTGGATCAAGGCATGGGAAACGTCACCGGGCTATACGTGTGTTGAACGCGGAGGTGTCGTCCGTTCGGCACTAGGATCTCCGGTGATTTGGATCACGACGAGTACGACTCCTTCAACCCCGTTCTCTTGAACGCTTCCGCTTAGTGATCTACAAGGGTATGTAGACGCACTCTCCTTCCCCTCGTTGCTGGTTTCTCCATAGATAGATCTTGGTGACACGTAGGAAAATTTTGAATTTCTGCTACGTTCCCCAACAGTGGCATCATGAGCTAGGTCTATTGCGTAGATTCTTTGCACGAGTAGAACACAAAGTAGTTGTGGGCGTTGATTTTGTTCAATATGCTTACCGTTACTAGTCCAATCTTGTTTCGACGGTATTGTGGGATGAAGCGGCCCGGACCGACCTTACACGTACTCTTACATGAGACAGGTTCCACCGATTGACATGCACTTGGTGCATAAGGTGGCTAGCGGGTGCCAGTCTCTCCCACTTTAGTCGGAATGGATTCGATGAAAAGGGTCCTTATGAAGGGTAAATAGCAATTGACATATCACGTTGTGGTTTTGCGTAGGTAAGAAACGTTCTTGCTAGAAACCCATAGCAGCCACGTAAAACATGCAAACAACAATTAGAGGACGTCTAACTTGTTTTTGCAGGGTATGTTATGTGATGTGATATGGACAAGAAGAATGTGATAAATTATATGTGATGTATGAGATTGATCATGTTCTTGTAATAGGAATCACGACTTGCATGTCGATGAGTATGACAACCGGCAGGAGCCATAGGAGTTGTCTTTATTTATTGTATGACCTGCGTGTCATTGAACAACGCCATGTAATTACTTTACTTTATTGCTAACCGGTAGCCATAGTAGTAGAAGTAATAAGTTGGCAAGACAACTTCATGGAGACACGATGATTGAGATCATGATGACGGAGATCATGGTGTCATGCCGGTGACGATGATGATCATGGAGCCCCGAAGATGGAGATCAAAAGGAGCAAAATGATATTGGCCATATCATGTCACTATTTGATTGCATGTGATGTTTATCATGTTTATGCATATTGTTTACTTAGAACGACGGTAGTAAATAAGATGATCCCTTCAAAAAAATTTCAAGAAGTGTTCTCCCCTAACTGTGCACCGTTGCTACAGTTCGTCGCTTCTAAGCACCACGTGATGATCGGGTGTGATGGATTCTTACGTTCACATACAACGGGTGTAAGACAGATTTACACACACGAAAACACTTAGGGTTAACTTGACGAGCCTAGCATGTACAGACATGGCCTCGGAACACAGAGACCGAAAGATCGAGCATGAGTCGTATAGTAGATATGATCAACATGAAGATGTTCACCGATGATGACTAGTCCGTCTCACGTGATGATCGGACACGGCCTAGTTGACTCGGATCATGTAATCACTTAGATGACCAGAGGGATGTCTATCTGAGTGGGAGTTCATAAGATGAACTTAATTATCCTGAACATAGTCGAAAGATCTTTGCAAATTATGTCGTAAGCTCGCGCTTTAGTTCCACTGTTTAGATATGTTCCTAGAGAAAATATAGTTGAAAGTTGACAGTAGCGATTATGCGGACAATAGAAAGCTTATGTCCTTAATGCACCGCTCAGTGTGCTGAACCCCAAACGTCGTTTGTGGATGTTGCGAACATCGGACATACACATTTTGATAACTACGTGATAGTTCAGTTAAACGGTTTAGAGGTGAGGCACCAAAGACGTTTTCAAAACGTCGCGGAATATATGAGATGTTTTCGAGGGCTGAAATTGGGATTTCAGGCTCGTGCCCACGTCAAGAGGTATGAGACCTCCGACGATTTTCTAAGCCCGCAAACTACGGGAGAAAAGCTCAATCGTTGAGCTTGTGCTCAGATTGTCTGAGTACAACAATCACTTTAATCGAGTGGGAGTTGATCTTCCAAATGAGATAGTGATGTTTCTCCAAAGTCATTGCCACCAAGCTGCTAGAGCTTCGTGATGAACTATACCATATCAGGGATAGATATGATGATCCTTGAAGTACTCGCGATGTTTGACACCGCGAAAGTAGAAGTCAAGTAGGAGCATCAATTGTTGATGGTTAGTAAAACCACTAGTTTCAAGAAGGGCAAGGGCAAGAAGGGATACTTCATGAAACGGCAAATCAGCTGCTGCTCTAGTGAAGAAGCCCAAGGTTGAACCCAAACCCGAGACTAAGTGCTTCTGTAATAAGAGGAACGGGCACTGAAGCGGAACCACCCTAGATACTTGGTAGATGAGAAGGCTGGCAAGGTCGATAGAAGTATATTGGATATACATTATGTTAATGTGTACTTTACTAGTACTCCTAGTAGCACTAGGGTATTAGATACCGGTTCGGTTGCTAAGTGTTAGTAACTCAAAATAAAAGAGCTACGGAATAAACGGAGACTAGCTAAAGGTGAGCTGACGATATGTGTTGGAAGTATTTCCAAGGTTGATGTGATCAAGCATCACACGCTCCCTCTACCATCGAGATTTGGTGTTTGCGTTGAGCATAGACATGATTGGATTATGTCTATCGCAATACGGTTATTCATTTAAGGAGAATAATGGTTACTCTGTTTATTTGAATAATACCTTCAATGGTCTTGCACCTGAAACGAATGGTTTATTGAATCTCGATCGTAGTGATACACATTTTCATACCAAAAGATATAAGATAGTAATGATAGTACCACTTACTTGTGGCACTGCCATGTAAGTCATATTGGTATAAAACGCATGAAGAAGCTCCATGTTGATGGATCTTTGGACTCACTCGTTTTTTAAAAGTTTGAGACATGCGAACCATGTCTATTGGTGTATACGCATGAAGAAACTCCATGCAGATGGATCGTTTGGACTCACTTGATTTTGAATCACTTGAGATATGCAAATCATACCACATGGGCAAGATGACTAAAAAGCCTCGTTTTCAGTAAAATGGAACAAGATAGCAACTTGTTGGAAGTAACTCATTTTGATGTGTGCAGTCCAATGAGTGCTGAGGCATGCAGTGAATATCGTTATGTTCTTACTTCACAGATGATTCGAGTAGATGTAGAGTATATTTACTTGATGAAACACAAGTCTGAATTATTGAATGGTTCAAGTAATTTCAGAGTGAAGTTGAAGATTATCGTGACAAGAGGATGAAATGTCTATGATATGATCATAGAGATGAGTATCTGAGTTACGAGTTTGGCACACAATTAAGACATTGTGGAAATTGTTTCACAATTAATACCGCCTGGAACACCATAGTTTGATGGTGTGTCCGAACATCATAGTTGCACCCTATTGGATATGGTGCGTACCATGAAGTCTCTTATCGAATTACCACTAACGTTTATGGGTTAGGCATTAGAGACAACCACATTCACTTTAAATAGGGCACCACGTAATTCCATTGAGATGACACCGTATGAACTATGGTTTAGAGAAACCTAAGCTGTCATTTCTTAAAGGTTTGGGGTTGCGACACTTATGTGAAAAAGTTTCAGGTTGATAAGCTCGAACCCAAAGCGGATAAAATGCATCTTCGTAGGACACCCAAAAACAGTTGGGTATACCTCCTAATTCAGATCCGAAAGCAATAGGGATTGTTTCTTGAATCAGGTCCTTTCTCGAGGAAAAGTTTGTCTCGAAAAGTTGAGTGGGAGGATGGTGGAGACTTGATATGGTTATTGAACCATCACTACAACTAGTGTGTAGCAGGGCACAGGAAGTTGTTCCTGTGGCACCTACACCAATTGAAGTAGAAGCTTATGATAGTGATCATGAAACTTCGGATCAAGTCACTACCGTACCTCGTAGGGTGACAAGGATGCATACTACTTTAGAGTGGTACAGTAATCCTGTCTTGAAGGTCATGTTGCTAGACAACAATGAACCTACGAGCTATGGAGAAGCAATGGTGGGCCCAAATTCCGATAAATGGTAGAAGCCATGAAATCTGAGATAGGATCCATGTATCAGAACAAAGCATGGACTTTGGTGGACTTGCCCGATGATCGGCAAGCCATTGAGATAAATGGATTTTTAAGAAGAAGACGGACATGGACGGTGATGTCACCCTCTATGAAGCTCGACTTGTGGCGAAGAGTTTTTCACAAGTTCAAGGAGTTGACTACAATGAGATTTTCTCATCCATAACGATGCTTAAGTCCGTCGGAATCATGTTAGCATTAGCTGCATTTATGAAATCTGGCAGATGGATGTCAAAAACGAGTTTCCTTACCAGTTTTCGTAAGGAAAGGTTGTATGTGATACAATCAGAAAGGTTTTGTCGATCCTAGGGATGCTAAAAGGTATGCTAGCTCCAGCGATCCTTCCATGGACTGGAGTAAGCATCTCAGAGTTGGAATATGCACTTTGATAAGATGATCAAAGATTTTGTTTATACAAAGTTAATGAGAAACTTGTATTTCCAAAGAAGTGAGTGGGAGCACTATAGAATTTCTGATGAGTATATGTTGTTGACATATTGATGATCAGAAATGATGTAGAATTTCTGGAAAGCATATAGGGTTATTTGAAAAGTGTTTTTCAATGGAAAACCTGGATTAGGCTACTTGAACAATAAGCATCAAGATCTATAAGATAGATCAAAATGCTTAATAGTACTTTCAAATGAGCACGTACCTTGACATGATCTTGAAGGTGTTCAAGATGGATCAATCAAAGAAGGAGTTCTTTCCTGAGATGTAAGGTATGAAGTTAAGACTTAAAAGCTCGACCACGGCAGAATAGAGAGAAAGGACGAAGGTCGTCCCCTATACTTCAGACGTAGGCTCTATAGTATGCTATGCTGTGTACCGCACCGGAAGTGTGCCTTGCCATGAGTCAGTCAAGGGGTACAAGAATGATCCAGGAATGGATCATTGGACAGCGGTAAAAATTGTCCTTGGAGTAAATAAGGACATGTTTCTTGATTATGGAGGTGATAAAGAGTTCGGCGTAAAGGGTTACGTCGATGCAAGCTTTAACACCTATCCGAGTGACTCTGAGTAGCAAACTGGATACGTATAGTGGAGCAACCATTTGGAATAGATCCAAGTGGAGCGTGGAAGCAGCATTTACAATATGACCCAGAGATTTGCGAAGTACATACGGATCTGAAAGTTGCAGACCCGTTGACTAAAACCTCTCTTGCAAGCAAAACATGATCAAACCCCAGAACTCATTGAGTCTTAATCACATGATGATGTGAACTAGTTTAGTGACACTAGTAAACTCTTTGGATGTTGGTCACATGGCGATGTGACCTGTGAGTGTTAATCACATGGCGATGTGAACTAGATTATTGACTCTAGTGCAAGTGGGAGACTGTTGGAAATATGCCCTAGAGGCAATAATAAAAGTATTATTATATTTCCTTGTTCACGATAATTGTCTTTTATTCATGCTATAACTGTATTATCCGAAAATCGTAATACACGTGTGAATACATAGACCACAATATGTCCCTAGTAAGCCTCTAGTTGACTAGCTTGTTGTGATCAACAGATAGTCATGGTTTCCTGGCTATGGACATTGGATGTCGTTGATAACTGGATCACATCATTAGGAGAATGATGTGATGGACAAGACCCAATCCTAAGCCTAGCACAAAGATCGTGTAGTTCGTATGCTAAAGCTTTTCTAATGTCAAGTATCTTTTTCCTTAGACCATGAGATTGTGCAACTCCCGGATACTGTAGGAATGCTTTGGGTGTACCAAACGTCACAACGTAACTGGGTGACTATAAAGGTGCACTACAGGTATCTCCGAAAGTGTCTGTTGGGTTGACACGGATCGAGACTGGGATTTGTCACTCCGTGTAAACGGAGAGGTATCTCTGGGCCCACTCGGTAGGCATCATCATAATGTGCACAATGCGACCAAGGGGTTGATCACGGGATGATGTGTTACAGAACGAGTAAAGAGACTTGCCGGTAACGAGATTGAACAAGGTATCGGTATACCGACGATCGAATCTCGGGCAAGTATAATACCGCTAGACAAAGGGAATTGTATACGGGATCGATTGAGTCCTTGACATCGTGGTTCATCCGATGAGATCATCGTGGAACATGTGGGAGCCAACATGGGTATCCAGATCCCGCTGTTGGTTATTGACCGGAGAACGTCTCGGTCATGTCTACATGTCTCCCGAACCCGTAGGGTCTACACACTTAAGGTTCGATGACGCTAGGGTTATAAAGGAAGTTTGTATGTGGTTACCGAATGTTGTTCGGAGTCCCGGATGAGATCCCGGACATCACGAGGAGTTCCGGAATGGTCCGGAGCTAAAGATTTATATATGGGAAGTCCTATTTTGGCCACCGGAAAATGTTCGGGATTTTTCGGTACTGTACCGGGAAGGTTCTAGAAGGTTCCGGAGTGGGGCCCACCTGCATGGGGGGACCCACATGAACGTGGGTAGTGGGGGCAAGGCCCCACACCCCTGGTCAAGGCGCACCAAGATCCCCCCTTAGAAGGAATAAGATCATATCCCGAAGGGATAAGATCAAGATCCCTAAAAAGGGGGGATAACAATCGGTGGGGAAGGAAATGATGGGATTTCTTTCCTCCCACCTTGGCCAACGCCCCAATGGACTTGGAGGGCAAGAAACCAGCCCCTCCACCCCTATATATAGTGGGGAGGCGCATGGGAGCTTCACACGAAGTTCTAGCGCAGCCCTCCCCCTCTCCCAAGTCCTCCTCCTCTCCCGCGGTGCTTGGCGAAGCCCTGCAGGATTGCCACGCTCCTCCACCACCACCACGCCGTCGTGCTGCTGCTGGATGGAGTCTTCCTCAACCTCTCCCTCTCTCCTTGCTGGATCAAGGCATGGGAGACGTCACCGGGCTGTACGTGTGTTGAACGCGGAGGTGCCGTCCGTTCGGCACTAGGATCTCCGGTGATTTGGATCACGACGCGTACGACTCCTTCAACCCCGTTCTCTTGAACGCTTCCGCTTAGTGATCTACAAGGGTATGTAGATGCACTCTCCTTCCCCTTGTTGCTGGTTTCTCCATAGATAGATCTTGGTGACACGTAGGAAAATTTTGAATTTCTGCTACGTTCCCCAACATTTAGACCCCGTGCCCACGGTACAAGCCCGTGTGCATGGGGGCCCGTGCCCACGGGGGTCAAAAACCCCGTGTCCACGGGGTACCCAGAACAGCCTGCAGCAGCCCACTAAAACAGTGATAACTTTGGCATACAGACTCCAAATTCGATGATCTTGGGCTCGTTTTGAAGCTATGGAAAAGCCCAAGGTCCTCACATAGAGAACCACCCAAGATCAACAATAAATAATGATGCAAGTAATGCAAAGGTTTGAGCTCTCTACTTGCGACATGATCAAGCTACTTGCCCGAGAGTCCCTCTTGATAGTACGGCTATCAAACCTATAATCCGGTCAACCTCCAAGCACCATGCGACCGGCAAAACTAGGAAAACCTAGCTAAGGTATACCTTTGCCTTGCATATTCAACTTGAGCTTGGTGATGACTCCAATGCTTGTCTCAAGTTGGAATCCCTTTCTTGTCCACAACCACTTGGTGAAGATGCTTGAATTGATTCCTCATATTGCAATGAGGGAAGCCTTAACTTAAGCCCATCTTCACATGAGCATTATCATGATGTGGACCGCAAGCTTCAAAGCATATAACCTCCGGCTTCTCATCTTGCACTTGGACTCCTCGAACCCGATGACCATCACCACTTGATGTCATCCACACATAGGCTACTTGAGATCTTTCCTTTTGATGCAAGCCCATGAGAAACACCTAACCCACATAGACATACCAAACACATAGCATGGGTTAGGTAACAAAGCACAATTCACAATTACTTACCATACCACTAGATCACTTGATCTCACGTGGTACAATGTTTGTGCTTTGAGAGTTGACCACTTAGATATAATCTTCGAGCTTCATCTTGGTCAACCAACATCTTTACTCGAAGCTCCATCTTGGTTTCTTGAAAGCCACAATGAACTCTTCATTTCCCTTCATTGCTTCAAGACTATATCACCAAAGACTCTTCCATGACCATATCAAGTTCCACTATGAATATCATCTTGGTCACCACTTGCCCTTCTAAAACTCCATCACAATCTCTTGAGAGGCATAATGAATTCGTCACTCTAGTTGCTTGCATCAAGACTAGATCAACCGAAACCCAACACATGAGCTCACCATGATCTTGTCTTGAGACCATAAGTTGAATTCTTCTCTTTGATTATTCTCTCAAGCCTTGATCATCAGAAGCCCAAATATATCAATCTTTGAGATCCTCCAATGCACTCCATCATGAACATAATTAGATTAGGCATTGAAACCAATCTTGATGGCTTCAATAGAAGTACCCGAAGACCAACTTGAAACCTCACTGGATATGGGATCTCGAGAGCCAACACCTAGGCCTCGTGAGCACGGGGTATCCAGAGAGTTGACACTCGACCCCGTGCGCACGGTACAAGCCCGTGTGCACGGGGTATCCAGAGAAGGATACCATGAGGACTTCTTCGGATGCTTTGATGGCAGACTTCACAAAACAACCCAATGCACTTCAAGCATCACTATGGAACATATCTTCATATAAGATTCAATGCACTTGATGCTCCATAGGAATTGTCATTTAATACCAAAGCATAGGGCAAATATATCTTCATATATATGGACTTCATCCTTGATTCCGTCCAATATCCTTGAGGCACTATCTTCATATATATATGGACTTCATCCTTGATTCCGTCCAATATCCTTGAGGCACTATCTTCATATATATGGACTTCATCCTTGATTCCGTCCAATATCCTTGAGGCACTATCTATGGACAAAACCTTCAAATATATCTCACTAAAAACATTAGTCCATAGAGATTGTCATTTAATTACCAAAACCACACTTAGGGGCTACATGCCCTTTCAAATAGAACAACCATTATTCTCTGACTTAAATGAATAACCGTCTCGCAATAAACAAGATCCAGATATAATGTTCATGCTCAATGCTGGCACCAAATAACAATTATTAAGGTCTAAAACTAATTCCGAAGGTAGATGTAGAGGTAGCGTGCCAACATCGATCACATCAACCTTGGAACCATTCCCGACACGCATCGTCACCTCGTCCTTAGTCAATCCTTGTTTATTCCGCAGCTCTTATTTTGAGCTACAAATATGAGCAACGGAACCAGTATCAAATACCCAGGCACTACTACGAGCATTAGTAAGGTACACATCAATAACATGTATATCAAATATACATTTGTTTACCTTGCCATCCTTCTTATCCGCCAAATACTTTGGGCAGTTCCGCTTCCAGTGGCCATTTCCTTTGCAGTAGAAGCACTCAGTTTCAGGCTTGGGTCCAGCTTTGGGATTCTTCCCGGGAGTGAAAACTTTCTTGCCATTCTTCTTAAAGTTCCCTTACTTTCCCTTGCCCTTTTTCTTGAAACTAGTGGTCTTGTTAACCATCAACACTTGATGCTCCTTCTTGATTTCTACCTCCACGGCCTTAAGCATTGCGAAGAGCTCGGGAATCATTTTCGTCATCCCTTGCATATTATAGTTCATCACGAAGCTTTTGTAGCTTGGTGGTAATGATTGAAGAACTCTATAGATAACACTATCAACTGGAAGATCAACTCCCAGCTGAGTCAAGTGGTTATGGTACCCACACATTTTGAGTATGTGTTCACTAACAGAACCGTTCTCCTCCATATTGCAGCTATAGAACTTGTTGGAGACTTCATATCTCTCAACCTGGGAATTAATTTGCTTGAAATATTTACTTCAACTCTTGGAACATCTCATATGCTCCATTACGTTCAAAACGTCAAGCATGGCACACTGAACTATTGAGTAGTCATCAGATTGAGCCTGCCAGACGTTCATAACATCTGCAGTAGGTCTGTCACCTAGCGGTGCATCAAGGACACAATTCTTTTGTGCAGCAATGAGGATAATCCTCAAGTTACGGACCCAGTCCGTGTAGTTGCTACCATCATCCTTCGACTTAGCTTTCTCTAGGAACGCATTAAGGAGAACGGTAGCACAGGCCATGATCTACAACATAGATATGCAAAACTATTAAGACTAAGTTCATGATAAATCAAATTGAGTTAATCAAATTACTAATGAACTCCCACTTAAATAAACATCCCTCAAGTTATCTAAGTGATACATGATCCAAATCAACTAACCCATGTCCGATCATCACATGAGATGGGGTAGTCATCAATGGTGAACATCTCTATGTTGATCATATCTAATATATGACTCATGTTCGACCTTTCGGTCTCCAGTGTTCTGAGACCATGTTTGTACATGCTAGGCTCGTCAAGTTTAACCCAAGTATTCTGCATGTGCAAAACTTTCTTACACCCGTTGTATGTGAACGTAGAGTCTATCACATCCGATCATCATGAGGTGCTTCGAAGCGACGAACTTTGGCAATGGTGCAACTCGGGGAGAATACTTTTATCTTGAAATTTAGTGAAGGGATCATCTTATAATGCTACCGCCGTTCTAAGCAAAATAAGATGCATAAAGGATAAACATCACATGCAATCAAAATATGTGACATGATATGGTCATCATCATCTTGTGCTTTTGATCTCGATCTCCAAAGCATCGTCATGATCTCCATCATCACTGACTCGACACCTTGATCTCCATCGTTGCGTCGGGGTCGTCTTGCCAACTGTTGCTTCTACAATAACGTATATCACATCACGTCTTGACCATATCACATCACAACATGCCCTGCAAAAAAAGTTAGATGTCCTCTACTTTGTTGTTGCAAGTTTTACGTAGCTGCTATGGGCTTCTAGCAAGAACCGTTATTACCTACGGCAAAAACCACAATGGTGATTTATCAAGTTTGTTGTTTTAACCTTCTTCAAGGACCGACCATAGTAAAATTCAATTTAACTAAAGTAGCAGAAACAAACACCCGCCAGCCACTTTTATGCAAAACAAGTTGCATGTCTGTCGGTGGAATCGGTCTCATGTACGTGGACATGTAAGTTTGGTCCAGGCCACTTCATCTTACAAGACCACCGAATCAAAATAAGACGTTGGTGGTAAGCAGTATGACCATCACCACCCACAACTCTTTGTGTTCTACTCGTGCATATCATCTACGCATGGACCTGGCTCATGATGCCACTGTTGGGGAGCGTTGCATGGAAAACAAAAATATTTCTATGCACATGCAAGATCTCTCCATGGAGATGCATATCAATGAGAGGGAAGAGTGTGTCTACGTACCTTCGTAGACTGTAAGCAGAAGCGTTTAGTAATGTGGTTGATCCAATCGATGGAGTATCGAATGTACGACACCTCCGCGTTTAGCACACGTTTAGCTCGGTGACATCCTCAACTTCTTGATCCAGCATGACCGGCGAAGTAGTGGATGAGTTCCGACAGCACGACAGCGTGGTGACGGTGGTGGTGATGCTATCTCTACAGGGCTTCGCCTAAGCACTACGAAAATATGACCGAGAGACGAAACTATGGAGAGGGGCACCACACACTGCTAAGAGATTGTCGTGGTTATGTGTGGCATCCCCCTCCGACATATATATAGGTGGGGGAGAGGGGAGGCAGACAGGGGCGCCCCGAGGGTGGCCGAATCCACCTTGGCTCCTGCCCTGGCCGTGCTCCCCTTACCATATTTGCCCGGGGGGAAAGGAAGGGGGAGGAGAGGAAGGCAGGGGAGGCCGAATCCCCCTCCTTCCTTTTCTCTCCATGGCCGGCTGCCATATGAGGGGTGCGCCAGCCCCTGGTGTGCTCCCCTCTTTTGGCCCATATACCTCCCGGGGGTGTCCGGAACCCCTTACGGCAATCCAATGACTACCCGGTGCACTCTGAAACTCTTTTGGTGTCCAATAGTATCGTCCTATATATCAATCTTTACCTACGGACCATTCCGGAGATCCTCGTCATGTCTGTGATCTCATCAGGGACTCCAAACAACATTCGGTCACCAAACCATATAACTCATATAACACTATATCGTCAAGGAACATTAAGCGTGTGGACCCTATGGGTTCTAGAACTATGTAGACGTGACCGAGACATTTCTCCGATCAATAACCAATAGCGGAAGCTGGATGCACACATTGGTTCCTACATATTCTACGAAGATCTTTATCGGTCGAACCTTATGACAACGTATGTAATTCCCTTTGTCTGTCGGTATGTTACTTGCCTGAGATTCGATCGTCGGTATATTCATACCTAGTTCAATCTCATTACCGGCAAGTCTCTTTGCTCGTTCCGTACATCATCTTGTAACTAACTCCTTAGTCACTTTGCTTGCAAGGCTTCTTATGATGTGTATTATCGAGAGGGCCCAGAGATACCTCTCCGATACATGGAGTGATAAATCCTAATCTCGATCCATGCCAACTCAATGGACACCTTTGGATATACCTGTAGAGCATCTTTATGATCACCCATTTACGTTGTGATGTTTGATAGCACACAAGGTATTCCTTTGGTACCCAGGAGTTGCATGATCTCATAGTCAAAGGAATATGTATTTGACATTAAAAAAGCAATAGCAATAAACTGAACGTTCATATGCTAAGCTAATAGATGGATCTTGCTCATCACATCATTCTCCTAATGATGTGATCTCGTTATCAAATGACAACACATGTTTATGGTTAGGAAACATTAACCATCTTTGATCAACGGTCTAGTCTAGTAGAGGCTTACTAGGGACGCGGTATTTGTTTATGTATCCACACATGTATTTAAGTTTCCAATCAATACAATTCTAGCATTAATAATAAACTTTTATCATGAATAAGGAAATATAACAACTTTATTGTTGCCTCTAGGGCATATTTCCTTCAGTGCGAGCGTCGTCCTGTCATAGTCCTTTATTATCTTATACTCCCTCCTTTCCGGTTTATAGGGTTTACCTCAATTTTTTCATTTTTCCAATTTGAAGGGTTCATCTACATCGCCTTTTGAGATACCGAGACGCATTAAATCTTCGCATGTAAGAATTAAAAAGGAACTCACCAATGAATGTAATTCTACTACTCATCTAGTGGTCAAGAATGCATGCACTGCAATTAATTCCAACTAATGCATCAATTTAGTTCGGGTAGTTTTGTAAAGTACGAGATACATTCCTCCACTCATCATGTGCCTTGGTTAATGAGATTTCAGATTTGAGCCCTATAAAACAGAAAGGAGGGAGTAAAGTGGAGTTGTTGTTGGTGGTGGTGAATTCACTCTCCCACTCCATCCCAATCTCGCTCCTCCATCTAGAACCCATCACATCCCTCAAATTTGAAACATTTTTTTGCAACGGTGCTCCCATCGTTGCTGTAATTACGCAAGTGCAGTGTTGGCTGCTTGATTGAGTACCTTTGCGTGGTGTTGCACATGCATTGGTTGTTATATGATAATAATGCAATACAACTAAATCATTTTGTGGTTCTGTAGCAACGCATGGACATTATGCTAGTATTACCGTTAAAGAGTGTTGTCAATATAGACCATTCTGCGCAAGGATGAACTTTAGACCTCAAAGGCCAAGTGTTTTTACTCGATTAATAATTTATAACAGAAATTACATCACTGGAACCACTACAACAGGAACCCCCCTATAGCAACGTTTTTTTCCGTATCTAAAAGTTCATATATGCGTTGTTAGTGTCAATACCAACGGTTTGGGATGCGTTGCCTTATCCAGTGTTGCTAGCGCATATTACAACGGTTATACCACCATTGGTAAAAGGGACCGTTGCAAAAATGCAACACATAAAACAGACTTATGCAACACCTTTATATGTTGGTGCTTAATTTACAGGAATCAACATCCCATTGCTTGGCAACAGAGAGTTTGCAATGCTTCAAATTGTGGTACATATATAATGTGAATAATATTATTTTCTATACATATTGCTAGCAACTAAATTAATGCTCCACGTAATGGTGATAATTATATATGCATTTCAAGTGAACAAAAAACAAGAGAATATACTCACAGGAGGAAGAAATCATATATTATATAAAATTGTTGGATTACAACAGTGGATATTACAGGAGGAACATCATCCAAATGTGATGCATAATCTAAATATTTTCTTGACAACAAAATGAAAACCAAAAGCATCCCTCAACATCACTACAACTTAACTAAAACTTAACAGAGGAACATCACTCCTACAACTTAACTAAAATTGAAAGCATCCAGCATCATAATCATCATCATTATCATCATCAGTATATTTGCCGCATACCCATATAATCATCCATTTATCTTTTGAACCTACAAACAAAAAGCAAAATGACTGTTAACACACAATGCATTAGCAAAAAACAAAAAAAACGAATAACTTTCTGTGGTAATGTAAGTGTAATTAGAGAACGTGTAATACATTTTGAACATCTCACAACGGGTCCTGTTATGTCATGGATTCAGATGAAAAAAAAGATGGCCACTATGGGATGATAAAACTGGAAACTCAAACTAAAATATTCCAAGGAATATTTAGAAGGGACCATGTATCTATGTTTCTGTAGAAAGACGCGTTTTGGCTCCTGTATATGGAATGAACACTTAAAAGGAGGACATTTATTTTGTTTTGGTGATATACAGAAGATCCATTGAAATGTTCTATAGACAACACAAAAGAGATGACTGGTTTTTCCGTTTGGTCTACCATTTTTACACCATAAAATGCGAGGCAGACAACCTGGATTTCTGGTTCATTTATGTTGAAGAGTTTCCAAAGAAACCGATTGTAAGACTTAACAAATGCATATGTACGCATATGAAATACATGGTATACATACTCATCTAGAAGATATATTTTTCGCGCGTGATACATACATGTAGCTTAATTGTTTCCCTTTTAAATAGTATATCAAACTCATGGATTAATTAATAGATTTATTTCGCTCGTACTGATTTGAGATGGTTTTGCTCTCTTTCGTATACGGTCAAAACAAAAACATAGATTTAGAGCTTAAAAAAACATAGATCATATACTACACATACCAATATCAAAAAATGCGTGGCTGTGCATATACGTATTGTAAGCATCATTAATCCTCTTTTAGCTTAGCCCCACTGAAACTAATCATATGATCCATGCTCTCCAAACTTATATGAGCTCCTCATCCATGCATCATGCAAAAAGGTGTAAAGTAGTAAATAAGATATTGTCCTAGAAATCAAACCTCTAGTCCAGTACGTGCGTGTATAAAATAGAACAGTATGAAGCCAATACCTACACACCTGGAGGCACGGGATGCAGCCAAAGCGCAGATGAGAAGTTCATTCAGCCATTATACGTCCTCGGTCGGGGCTCTCAACTTGATTATCCTCTTCATCGCCTGGGCTTTCGTCAGGTGATCTGTAATGATGTGCTCAGTGAGCTTCCTTTTTTTGTTACTGACCTTTTCCTATTATGTGAAAAGGAAGAATTGTGGAAAACAGGTTACACACTTTCAACATGAATCAGAAGCATACAGCATGAGTCTTTCCTTTAGTATATTTTCCATTATATGAGAATGGAAATACATGTATGCAAGATCATATTTTGTGCTTAACGAAATAAATGGAGACTCAACTTATCTACTCACAATGCGTGCCTAGTAACTGCACATGTATGTATAACATATATATGAACTACAACAAACATACAGTTTAGTATCATGGATTCAGTCAGCGAATTACAAAAACCAGATCTTAATTTCATAACAGCTCTTCCTAAGCAAGTTCTAGCACCATAAATGTTCTTAATTATTTAGTACATCAATTTAACAAAAGAACGGCATTAAAACAAACCAAGCAGACAAATATATGAGGAAAGAGGTTAACTTAGAATCATTTTTTGATCTCGCGTGTAGTTTCAAATAAATACTGTTACGGTGCCACTGCCACCTTGACCTCCTGATGCATATACCTTCAAGTCTGCAATAACACTATCAAAGATATTCCATCTGAACAGAGTAGTTTGTGCTTTTAAGCTGTGGATCACTGGGTGAGGATAAAATTGAAAGAACATTTCAAGTAAACAAACCCGTACCTTTTGCATGTAAGGAACATAGCGAAGTACATTGAACAAATCGTGTACTGCTCCAAACCGACTTATCCACTTTCCAACAATATTAGAAGTGGTGCTTGAGTTTGCTGTGCAGAGGTATGACCACGCCTTCGCTGAATTGAATCACCTAATTGCTTGTATAGCACAAATTTAGCCATCCAAGTAGTACGTAGCTTCAGATGTCTGAAATTAAAGAAAGCACATTATCAATATTCCCCAAAACAAAACTCTAGGCTGTACGTCCCAGATTTCAGTAGCACAACACAACATAAAAATCATCAAAAGCAAAAAACCTACTCTCTTCTTGCTCCTTCTGTACCTGCGGCCAGCCTGCAATAGTTCCTCTTCTCGGCAACTTCACCAACAATAGGGGCTGTCCAATCAGATACAAACTGTCTTTGATGTACCGCCTTTTCCGCTGCATTGGATTTCAGTTTTGGTTGGGCATGGAATGCGAAATTGGAAGGATGTCCTGGTGCAGTGGATATTAAAAGGTTGCAGAGCAGGGATCAGGGAGAGGATTCCTATTCGCAAAAAAAGGGAGAGGCTTCCTGGATCGTTTTACATGGAGGACACGTGAATAGTGGAGAACAATTAGGAGGAGGAGCACTGGAGGAGGACGAACGGGGCTACAGATGTGGATGATGCATTGGTACCGCGAGGGGCTACGGATGTGGAACGAGGGATGCGGTTGCCTGTGCTTGTTCATGGCCGTACCTTGGATTCACCGTTGGTCGCAGGGGAGCGGTGACGAGGGGCGGCGCGCCGGGATGCAGGGCTGCAGGGGTGGTGACGAGGGGCGGCGCGCTAGGACGGAGGGTCGCAGGGCAGCGGTGAGGAGCGGCGCCGGGACAGAGGATCACAGGGGAGTGGTGAGGGGCGGCGTGCAGGGATGCAGGTAGGTCGCAGCCGCGCAAAGGAGTGGCAACGACTGACGAGCGGCGGCGGCCGGCATGGGAGGGCTCGAGAGGAGAAGGGGAGGCTGGGGAAAGGGAACGACCTAGGTTAGTCGTGAAAGCTAACTTGGGCTGGGTTAGTGCATTGGGCTTTACATGGGTCACGAGCTGCACTACAACGCATATGCTACAACGTCTACTAGATCATAAAGGCGCGCTTTGCCGCGCCCGTCCCTTAATGAAAATATAGATGCAGGCTTTCAAATTGTTGACAAATATGCCTTCACAAGCTTTTCCCAGTTCAACCTTAGTAACCTAAAATGGTTTGAACCATATTTTTAAATAATAATCAGTGTCGGCTAATCAATACTACAAGGGGAGGAGAGTCATACTAATAAAACCCAAAAAAAATCATGACCATGCTTCTATAGATCGAACAGAGGATGTCAAAATGTTGTGGAGGGGCATAGCTCACGTCGTGTAATTGTCCCTTAATTTCCATGCTTATGCCTTTTTAGTCACTCAGGAAATACTCACAATTGCAAGTTCTTGATTAATCTCCAATGTCTAGAATGAGATATTAATCAAACAAGAGCACCACTGGAAAATGAAAATTGGCAATAGAAGGGAATATTTTCAACTACTACAATATCACACATGGAATTATCAGGATGTAGGAGAATACCTTCAGACATTGCCTACGATGCAGGCATTACATAATTTGCCTGGAGATGAGCAATGCAGCGTGAGCCTAACCATTATGCACCAATAGTGGCTGACGCGATAAGCAACGTGGAAGCCGGCAAGCAATCAACATCTGCCAGATCTTACCACACTCAAGTCAACACACATAATTTCTTACCACCTCAGATACTTGCAAGGTTATAGAATTGAACACAACAAATCTCTCTCTCTCTACTCAAGATCACATGCTTAACAGCATCATGATGAAAGGCAAATGGTATTCCAGCCCCCTAATTTATAGTAGAATTCATTGATTTATTTCCCAATTCTCCATCCCAACAAGAAAAATAAACATGATCCAAGAAAATCAATATAAGCATGGAACTCACAAAAGAAAATAAAATGAATAACGTTTAACGGGGCAAGATTTCTTCTCAACGGACTGCAAAACGAGGGCTCAAACCAATCAGTATGTGATTCCACAGCAATCCAAGCAAAGTGTATGGAGAGATGTGTGTTTACCTATGAAGCTGAGATTAGTGACGACGCATGTCAGCTTCAGTTATGGAATGGGAACTGATGCGTTGTACAGCTGCAACGCGTGGAGGAGGATGCAAGAGAAGGACAGCCCGCGATGGACGACGATGACGGGGGCAGGCGCCGTGCTGCCATGGAAGAGCGCTGCAAGACATGAAATTAAAAGGCAGTAAATAAGGGGCTCCGAAGGAAGAGTACAGGAGCGTGAACAGCACCGACGCGGACTCAGTCGTGCAGCAGAAGCTTCCCGACAGCGACGGCGCATCGCGGAGGATGAAACGGCGGCACCTCGCGTAGGAAGGAGCTGTTCGTTCGGGGGAATAGCGCTGGAACTTGGACGACCTGGCCTATTTGGCGTGCAAATGAAAGACCTGGGCCTTGGACGGCCCGTTTAAGAGAGAAACAGAAGCTCGTTCTATGGAGCAGCAGCCCGCGAGACGGTTCGTCGAACGTGTGTGGACGACGTGGGATGACCGAGCTGATCTGCATCGTATGTTTGAGTGATCCAACGGCTGAGAGACGCGAATCGCTATGGAGGCTCCTAGCTCGCCTCGTTATACTGTTTCTCAATATGCGTATCTCTTTTAAACTTTGCAACGTATAGTCAAAATGTTGTAGAATATGTGTTGCATTATAGGGGGTATCCTTGTAGTGAACGCTTCAACAGGAACTACATCAAGCAGCCAACCGACCGGGACTAAAGGTCCCCCAGCCCCCGAGCTAGCACGCGACCACGTGGAGGGACTTTAGTCCCGGTTGGTGTCACCAACCGGGACTAAAGGTACACCAGCCCCCGGCATGCGCTCACGGCCACGTGGAGGAACTTTAGTCCCGGGTCGGGGCCAACCGGGACTAAAGGATGGGGGCCTTTAGTCCCGATTTAGTTGTCCCGGTTGGTGACCCGGGACTAAGGCATTTTCCAACCGGGACTAAATCTCGTTTCTCTACTAGTGTAGGTCTGTAAATCTCTCCTACTTCAAAAAATACCTAAGGTTTTGCCATAGGTTGCTTAGTTTTTTCCAATTTCTTCCTTCTCATCCCACCTACATTGTTTCTCATTTTTCTGAGTTTCTTTTAGGTAGAACCTTGTAAATTAAATTTATTTTAAATAAGAAATACAATGCACGATCCTAGGGGATCATGTACGATATCTTCTGTGCATGGTAGAAAAAAACAATTTCCTACCATCGTCTAGAACAGAATAACAACACCTACATTGTTCACAAATTACATGGGCAAATGCACAAGAGACAGTGAGCAAATATTACTCCCTCCGTCTCATAACATAAGACCGTTTTGCAAGCTTGAAACTACTTGTAAGACGATCCTATATTATGGGACGGAAGGGGTATATTTTAATGAGAAAAGAAACTAACTTATAAAGTACATATCATTGTGAAACCAAATGGAAGACATGAATCGTGCACCTCACACCAGCAGGGGTCCAATACTTTTAGGATTTTGGCTACATGTATACTAGTGCAGTTCAGTGCTACTAAGCCACTCCAATTGCACATGACAATAAGGAACTATGTGTAATGATCACATCGCATACGATTTTAAAACAGAACCATGTGCCCGAAAACGAATCGTGTCAGATGGACGACTCATCGCACATGCATGGTTAGATCCAACCATGTGCGTTGGCATCCCTATTGTGAGACGACCCGTGCCCCCCCCCCCCCCCCCCCCTTCACAATTTTTTTTTTGCACAGTAGAGTTTGAGGGCGTGCCAGCATTGTTTCACTCTCCCCCCTTCATCCCAATCTCGCTCATTCATCTAGAACTGATTGGATTCCTCCAACTTGATTTTTTTGTTCTGCAATGGTGTTCCCATCGTTGCCGTAATTAAGCAAGTACAGTGTTGGCTGCTTGATTGAGTTTCTTTTTCGTGGTGTTGCACATGAATTGGTTGTTCTATGCTAATAATGAAATACAACTAAATCATTTTTGCGTTTCCGTAGCAACGCACAAACATTATGCTAGTATTACTGTTAAAGAGTGTTCTGCTCAAGGACGAACTTTAGACCTCAAAGGCCAAGTGCTTTTATTCGATCATTAATAATTTATAACAGAAATTACATCACTAGAACGCTTCAACAGGAAGTACATACGTCGGAGAATTCAAACAGGTGAGGCAGGAAAGAAAGCAGGAACGTCACATTATTTCGCCTCAAATCAAAGTCTTGGGTAAAAGCTTCCACGGAAACTGTGGCACGCGTCTGGGTTTATTCCTCGACGATGCGAGCAGACTGGCATGGCATCTCAACTTCCTCGTTCATTTAGCCTGCAGCGACGAGTAAATTAAACCAGTGCGCATATTTCAGAAATTCGGCAAATGTACATGTCCGGTGGACACCAGGAGATGAAACATTGATGAGTACCTCAGCTTTCTGCTCGTCGTCATACTTGGGGCGGACTTTGAACTCCACGTTGTTGAGGACCTTGTTTATCAGAATGTCCGCGGAGTCGATACCTGCAATGCAAAGGAAGCGGCAGCGCGCAGTTAGCGGGAAACCACATCTCTCAGATCACACACTCCAGCTCGATCGTGTGGCCGGAAGATGATAAGACTAAGAGACCTGCAAGATAAGCTCCGTGGACGTAGCCGTTGTAGTGCTCGCTGGTGTGCTCCCCGGTGAAGTAGACCCGCCCGCCAACCGGCGCCTGCATGCGACGAGCAGAATCAATCAAGGACGACACGTCGTCAGAGCCGGGGCCGGCGCCATGAATTCTGGGACCCTTAAGTTTCACCATCGGCGCACTGTGTATGCGCGCGCGGCGGTGGCCTACGTACGTACCCGGAGCTGGTCGTACTCGTAGCGGTTGACGCCGACGGGCCAGTTGGAGTAGGAGCCCTTGAAGAATCGGTTGGACCACCAGCGCGGCACGTAGATATCGGTGGCGTCGGGCACGTCGCGGTCGGGGAACATGTTCCGCAGCACGCCCACGGCCTCCGCCATCGTCACGTTGTCGGGCTGCTGCTCGATCCGCCGCGACTCCACGTCCGTCACCGTCACCATCAGCACGTTGGCCCCCGGGTACTCCTGCTCGAACGACTGCACAACAAAACGAGTACTTTTTCTTAACATCTTGGGCGTAGGTATCGATTTTTCCGTACTTCTGCACACAATGATCTTCCTTGTGTTATCTGCTACGCTACTGGCGAGCTTGTTTGTTCACCTGCCACATCCCGTAGTAGCCTCTCGTGGAGCTGGCGTAGACGAAGAACTGCTTCCCGGGGCCCGTTGGCCAGAACTTCCTGGGGAACTTGAGGAAGATCTTGGTGTACACGCCCATGTCAAATCGGTAGATGGCGAAAATCTTCCATGCCTAGGTTGTTTAACGCACACACGAAAGTTAATTATACTGTTGCAGAGTGACGTTGGATGCGAACTTAAGAAAATAACAGCCGACGTACTGGCAGCTGAGGCTTGAACTGTATGAGATCGCTTTGCAGGACCCCTATGCTCGCGGACACGATCACGTAGTCTGCGCTGTACGCTGAGTTGTCCTCCGTAGTCACCACCACGCCTCTCTGGTTGTAGGAGATCTCACGCACCACCTGCAATTTTGTGCATGCATGAATGCCCCTCCCAAATCACATAAAATGTCCAAATTTGTCCGAAATTATGGATTGTGCCGTTTTTTCTTTTCTTTTCATTTGAGGATGTGCCGTGTTCTTTCAGCTGTACACTACTACCATGTAACACATGGAAATCGGTTTCGGCGCAATTCATCAGATTTCACAATTTGTGTATGAATTTTGGACGGAATGAAAGTGACGGGAAAATATCGTATGGAAACCAACATTCAAGGAAAACTTTGTGGAAACCACGTCTGAATGTTTTGAAAAAATCTTAAAAAAAAAGGAATGTTAAAAGGCTGATGTTTTATTGCCTGTGAAATTCCAAGTTGAAATACCTTACGAGATGTGAGCTAAGAAAAAAAACAAATTCAAGATGAATAGTGACGTTATTGTTGCACTATTCAATGTTGATTTTGTAATTTTTGTATAGCTCACATCCCATGATGTGTTTGAACTTGGAATTTTACATGGCAATAGAACATTACCCTTAACATCCCTTTTTTTTAGATTTTTTAGAAACTTAAAAACATCTTTTCTGCGTGATTTTCACCGACTTTCACCAATTGTTGGTTTCCATGTGATATTCTCCCTGAAAGTGACATGGGAGAATTCAGATAAAACAAGCTTGGTCAATAACCACTTTGTGTCCTTTGTAATTCAAATAAAAAATTTCTTTTTGCAATAAAATTTTATAATTCGGCATAAATTTTACTACTCGACGACACATGGCTTAGTCGACCTAGAAATGATTATTTCTTAGTCAACTGCTTGTTTCCATTAAATCAAGGTTTTCCCTATTCCTTGTGAACTTGCATGAATCATGGATCTGGCAGTTCTCGTGACTTGGAAATAATATTTTTTAACATCATAAATGAGAACTAGTTTTTTTTAAACGGCGGCAAAAGATTTGCCCCATATAATTTAGAAATAATTATTTCAACAGACAAGCATAATCATTAGATGTAGATCAAATAAATGATTGCTTCTAATTACCGTAGTACCTAAACTTTGGTCTGTAGCTAGAACTTTTCTTGCATGCTTATAAGAAAAGATTATAAAGATTAATGATATCGGATTTCCTTTTTTTGCGAAAAGATATCAATTTTCCTTACGACAACTATTAATAGGTTGGGTGGTTAGTGAGAGAGTTGTATCCTATAAACCTAAATAGTTTATCCCCACTAACATCAATTTTCTCAACATGCAACTATGCCAACTCACCATGCAAACATACATGAGTGCCACTCATATTCAATAAATATTTTTACAACTATATAATAATCAATAAAATATATGTATTTTAGTTTCAATTCTCATATAGTTAATCTAAATACTGATGTTTCATACAAGCAAATCTTATTAAAGTAATTGCAACTGATTCCCGCAGCAATGTGGAGAGTGTCATCTTTAGTTTTCAAGGTGATTATGCTTTCGACGATAAGCGATGTACTTATCGATACTGAGAGATCTGTGGTGACTCCGGTCATCTTTGATGCTCTTCGATTCCAGCGTTGTGTGAATGTTTGTCTGTTAGTTTCTCAAAAAGAAAGTCCTTTTACCCAAAACAGCGTCTGAATTTAGTTTCAGCTTTGCAGGGAGATTTCCTTCCGCTTTTGACACATCCTCTCCTAAAGTTTAAAAAGTTTGATTGTTACACGTTGTGTATTAATTTGTTACTCCCTCTGTGACCTATAGCGTCTTCTTACATTTGTTTACGGAGGGAGTAGTAGTTAAAGTTTGAAAATTTTGATTATTGCACGTTTTTTGTATAAAACCATGATTACCTTGTTGAGCTTGACTCTAGGATCTATGATGTTTCCGGACTTGTCGGAACGAAGGTACTGCCCGGCGATGTGATATATGAGGGTTTCGAATCCCCGCTGATCGGCGACGAAGTGCGCGTCGTCCCCGAAGTCGGCGAAGGTGGCCGTGGGCTCGGTGCCCTGCAGGCTGGTGACGCGCGGCGGCTCGGCGAACTCGTAGTCGTACCTGAAGTAGTCGAGCACCATGTCCACCGGCGTCGCCGGCCCGTTCGGCTGGCTGCAACGCACACAGAGACAAGGGATCAAACAAACCATGCATGACGATTGCCATGAAGCATGCATATGCATATGCACTAGCTACGTACTGGTTGAAGAGGCGCTGCATGGCCAAGATGGACATGTCGTCGCGGCCGCTGGGATCCATCTTGGCGGCGAGCTTGCCGCCCAGCTCCTCCACCTCGTCGCCACGGTCCATTCTCTTCTGCACGAACTCCTCGTCGTAAAGGCCGCCGCTGCAGGTTTGTCAACGCAAAGCATAAAATCATAAAACCATGTTAGACGGTCCGCCGATGAACTGCATGCATGTGTGCTGCTGCTGCAGCTGAAGAATTAGCAGTCCGTTGATCTGTACGCCGTCCTCCATTCCATGATTGTTCTGAATCGTGAGTTAATGGGTTGGTCCGTCTTGTTTGTTACTGTTTCGTCCATCATTCTGCGTGCGTGTCGTTTCCACACGGTTTGCACGCCTCACGTCGTCACTGTCCCGCAGTTATTAGGTGGTGCCCATCACTGAAAGCTTATGTTTTGGCGTTTTTCCCACGTGCGTTTTATTTTATCAGAGCGAGCTCCTGCATGGTCATGCTCACTCCTCCGCGCGTGGGCTCGGGTACGCGTACATGTTTCCGTTCTCACGTGCATGTGTCTATGTGCCTGTGTCTGTATACTTTATGACTCTTTTTATGCATGTCGTTGGTTACCAGACGTCTTTATTATGTTTCTTCATTCATCTTGTGTATGCACGTACGTACGTAGCGTACCTCTCCTTGTAGACGTTGCCGACGACGCCGTCGAAGTCGGAGTAGAAGTTGCGGAGCTTGAGGCTGGCGTTGACCATGGGCCAGATGGGGTTGACCTTGTCCCCGTTGAGGCCCTCCACCCAGTTGGCGCCGATCTCCACGTTGAGGCCGCCGAAGTTGTGCTTGTGCATCCGCCCGCCCACGCGCTCCGTCGCCTCCAGGATCAGCAGGTCCCTCACCCCGGCGTCCCACAGCCGCTTCCCCGCCGAGATCCCTGCACACGCACGCACGCACACAAAATAGTATTTGTTGAGATATAAAACGACGACGACGTACGTTCAATGCACTACTGTATTAGCTAAGGATATTGCATGCATGCATGGGTGATATATATATATATATATATACCGGACATGCCGGCGCCGACTATGATGACCCTGGGGCCTCTGCCGGCGGCGGCGAGGGAGGCATGCTGTGCGGCTAGCAGCACTAGTGCCGATATGGCAGTGACGAACGAGAGCTTCATCTCGATCTGTCTCTCTTCTCCCCTCGTTTAGTTTCGTCCAACGATGGACACTACTGTATTAGCACTGCTAAAGCTAGCGAGGCTGCTGCCCTGCTCTCCGGCCCAGCCGGGCAGTGCACTTATATATACCCACACGAGATGCGCCTACCATTGTGCCGAAAGAAATATCAGAATTAAAGAAAAATCGGAATTTAAGATGCGGGAACCACACACGTTCCCGAGAGTTAATAATTTGTACCATGGCCACCAAATCCAGTGGTCATGACGCCTGGACGGAGACAGGGCTGGTGTGGTGTCGACCTTATCTTATTTGTTTTCCTCGGCGATGAGCCCTTTTTTCTTGTGAAAATGAGTGATTTGGCTAGATTAGACAGCTGTGTAAATCTCCAACGCACAATTGTTTTTATTTATTCCACAAAGGGCGTGGCTAGGTCGTAGTCGACTGAGACTTAACCAAGTGTCAGTCAAGTGACATATAGTATATAAGAAAAAAGAAAAAACTAAAAAAAAGATCAAACGAATATAGCGTCGATCGAGACATAACCAAGTCTCGGTCGACTGAGACTTATCAAAACTGTTCCACAAAATTAAGGGAACATGCTAGTCATGTGGCTTTGTTTGAACAATAGAAAAAGTTGATGAATTGTAATTAAGGGATTGTTAGTTCAGACTAAAGTTTGCCTAAAGTTGGCACACCTAGCTTAGACAAGTTTGACCAATTTAAGTGGGTCTCTGGTTTAAGACATACCTCATGCATGGCAATATGCATTTTGCTACACTAACGACCCACATCACTTTAGTGTGGCGAGATTTGTCTTCAATTTTATTGAACTAATCCTATGCAAGTGTGGTGAGATATATGCGGTAAAGTGTGGTGTTGTTAATCCTTGAACTAAACAGCCGCTGAATCAAATATGGTGAGAATAATATGGAAACACATTGTAAAAATTAAAAATGAGTGATGCATTTAGGATGTATATTAGTAACGTCGATCTATCTACATCATTCATTTGTTGAAGGTGTATTGGCTTGATATATACTCCATAAAACGGAGTATATATCAAGCCAATACACCTTCAACAAATGAATTTTTTTTGAACCGGGCTTTTCCCCTTTCCATTACTTTCATAACGGAAATACATTGTCTCAGGAAACTGAAACTAGAAGGGCTAGGGAAAGAAGAAAAGCGAGCTCGGGGCAATAACAGCCCCCTGATCCTGAATACTGATGATTTTTTACCTAATCCAGGCCATCAGAGAGATTTCAGATTCGATCTTAACTGGCTCAAAAACCCGGAGTTTATAACCTTAGTTGCTAAGGTGTGGTTGAAACCGGTTAATTCTAAAAATCCCATTGATGTACTAAACATTAAGTTGAAGAGATTCAAAAAATTCTTTAAAGGATGGGGTGCAAATCTTTTTGGCAAATCGAGAAAGAGGAGAAGGGACCTCAGGGAGGAGTTAGAGCATCTAGAAAACCTGGAAGAAACAGATGTGTTGTCTCCTGAGCTATATGCGAGGAAAGTTGAGATATCGGCAGAATTATATAATCTGTTGGTGGAGGAGGAGGTGGCTTGGATGCAAAAATCACACGAGAATTGGCTCTTGAAAGGGAATAGGAACACTGAATACTTCCATAGAATTGTGAATGGGAGGAGGCGGAGAAATACTATTTTTTCTCTTAGTTGTGGGGATGTGATTATTGAAGGAAATAATAATCTCTTGGAACATGCCACTAATTTCTATAAGGACCTTTTTGGGCCAGCAGTGGGAAACTTATGTAAAATGAAGGATGATATGTGGGAATCACGAATTGTCAGACATTGACAACTTTATCCTTACTAGACCCTTTTCTGAAACAGAAGTCAAGAATGCGCTATTCTCTATGAAACCAAATAAAGCTCCTGGGCCAGATAATATTCCTATTGAGTTTTTCCAACATTGTTGGGAGATAGTGAAAAATGAAGTGATGATGCTATTTGACTGGTTCCATGATAACAAACTGGATGTGCAGCGTCTCAATTATGGGATCATAACCCTACTACCTAAGGTTGTGGGGGCAAACAAGATTCAGCAATTCAGGCCTATATGCTTGCTTAGATGTATATACAAGCTGATCACCAAAGTACTTACTATTAGGCTGGAGCCTTTTGTGGATATTATTTTCAGTAGACATCAAAATGCTTTCATTAAGAAGCGTGACATCATGGATGGGATCATGTCCCTGCATGAAATCTTGCACCACACTTACAATAGGAAGAAAACTGGTATTGTGTTGAAACTGGACTTCGAAAAGGCTTACGATAAAGTCAACTGGGACTTCCTTTTGGATTGTCACAGAATGAGAGAATTCCATCCGAAATGGGTCGAGTGGGTCAGCAAAATTTTAGTGGGGGTACAGTTAGTGTGAAGTTGAATGATGAGGTGGGCCCATATTTTCAAAGCTCAAAAGGGGTGCGCCAAGGGGACCCTTACGATATAAGTCATACTGCTTACCAGCATGTCATACTTTGGTTCGGCGGTATTGTTGGATGAAGCGGCCCGGACCGACATTACGCGTACGCTTACGCGAGACTGGTTTTACCGCCGTGCTTTGCACACAGGTGACTAGCGGGTGTCAGTTTCTCCAACTTTAGTTGAACCGAGTGTGGCTACGCCCGGTCCTTGCAAAGGTTAAAACAACACCAACTTGACAAACTATCGTTGTGGTTTTGATGCGTAGGTGAGATTGGTTCTTGCTTAAGCCCGTAGCAGCCACGTAAAACTTGCAACAACAAAGTAGAGGACGTCTAACTTGTTTTTGCAGGGCATGTTGTGATGTGATATGGTCAAGACGTGATAAGATATAAGTTGTTGTATGAGATGATCATGTTTTGTTGAAGTTATCGGCAACTAGCAGAAGCCCTATGGATGTCTCTTTGTTGCATAAGATGCAAGTGCCAAATAATTGCTTTACTTTATCGCTATACGGTAGCAATAGTTGCAAGAGCAATAATTGGTGAGACAACCATGTGATGACACATTGATATAGATCAAGATGATGAAGATCATGGTGTCGTGCCGGTGACGATAGAGATCATGACAGTACTTTGGAGATGGAGATCAAAGGCGCAAGATGATCATGGCCATATCATGTCACATATTTTGATTGCATATGATGTTTATCTATTATACATCTTATTCTTGCTTTGATTGATGGTAGCATTTTAAGATGATCTCTCACTAATTATCAAGAAGTGTTCTCCCTGAGTATGCACCGTTGCCAAAGTTCGTCGTGCCCAGACACCACGTGATGATCGGGTGTGATAAGCTCTACGTCCATCTACAACGGGTGCAAGCCAGTTTTGCACACGCGGAATACTCAGGTTAAACTTGACGAGCCTAGCATATGCAGATATGGCCTCGGAGCACGGAGACCGAAAGGTCGAGCGTGAATCATATAGTAGATATGATCAACATAGTGATGTTCACCATTGAAAACTACTCCATCTCACGTGATGATCGGTTATGGTTTAGTTGATTTGGATCATGTGATCACTTAGATGACTAGAGAGATGTCTGTCTAAGTGGGAGTTCTTAAGTAATATGATTAATTGAACTTAAATTTATCATGAACTTAGTCCTGATAGTATTTTGCAAATTATGTTGTAAGATCAATAGCTTGCGTTGTTGCTTTCATATGTTTATTTTGATATGTTCCTAGAGAAAATTGTGTTGAAAAATGTTAGTAGCAATGATGCGGATTGGATCCGTGATCTGAGGTTTATCCTCATTGCTGCACAGAAGAATTATGTCCTTAATGCACCGCTAGGTGACAGACCTATTGCAGGAGCAGATGCAGACATTATGAACGTTTGGCTAGCTCAATATGATGACTACTTGATAGTTTTGTGCACCATGCTTTATGGCTTAGAATCGGGACTTCAAAGATGTTTTGAAAATCACGGACCATATGAGATGTTCCAGGAATTGAAGTTAATATTTCAAGCAAATACCCGAGTTGAGAGATATGAAGTCTCCAACAAGTTCTATAGCTAAAAGATGGAGGAGAATCGCTCAACTAGTGAGCATGTGCTCAGATTGTCTGGATACTATAATCGCTTGAATCAAGTGGGAGTTAATCTTTCAGATAAGATAGTGATTGACAGAATTCTCTAGTCACCATCACCAAGTTAGTAGAACTTCGTGATGAACTATAGTATGCAAGGGATGATGAAAATGATTCCCGAGTTTTTCATGATGATGAAATCGATGAAGGTAGAAATCAAGAAAGAACATCAAGTGTTGATGGTTAACAAGACCACTAGTTTCAAGAAAAGGGCAAAGGGATAGAAGGGAACTTCGAAAAGAACAGCAAGCAAGTTGCTGCTCAAGTGAAGAAGCCCAAGTCTGGACCTAAGCCTGAGACTAAGTGCTTCTACTGCAAAGGGAATGGTCACTGGAAGCGGAAATGCCCTAAATATTTGGTGGATAAGAAGGATGGCAAAGTGAACAAGGGTATATTTGATATACAGGTTATTGATGTGTGCTTTACTAGTGTTTATAGTAGCCCCTGAGTATTTGATACTTGTTCGGTTGCTAAGATTAGTAACTCGAAACAGGAGTTACAGAATAAACAAAGACTAGTTGAAGGGGAAGTGACGATGGGTGTTGGAAGTAGTTCCAAGATTGATATGATCATCATCGCACACTCCCTATACTTTCGGGATTAGTGTTAAACCTAAATAAATTTTATTTGGCATTTGCGTTGAGCATGAATATGATTTGATCATGTTTATTGCAATACAGTTATTCATTTAAAATCAGAGAATAATTGTTGTTCTATTTAAATGAATAAAACCTTCAATGGTCATACACCCAACGAAAATAGTTTGTTGGCTCTCGATCGTAGTGATGCACATATTCATAATATTGATGCCAAAAGATGCAAAGTTAATAATGATAGTGCAACTTATTTGTGGCACTGCCGTTTTGGTCATATCAGTGTACAGCACATGAAGAAACTCCATAAAGATGGATTTTCGGAATCACTTGGTTATGAATCATTTGATGCTTGCGAACCGTGCCTTTTGGGCAAGATGACTAAAACTCCGTTCTTCGGAACAATGGAACGAGCTACTGACTTATTGGAAATAATGCATACTGATGTATGCAGTCCAATGAGTATGAGGGATCGTGGCAAGTATTGTTATTTTCTGACCTTCACAAGATGATTTGAGCAGATATGGGTATATCTACTTGATGAAACATAAGTCTGAAATAGTTGAAAGGTTCAAAGAATTTTAGAGTGAAGTGGAAAAATCATCGTAACAAGAAAATAAAGTTTCTGCGATCTGATCGCGGAGACGAATATTTGAGTTACGAGTTTGGTCTTCAATTAAAACAATGTGGAATAGTTTCACAAATTCATGCCACCTGGAACACCACATCATAATGGTGTGTCCGAACATCGTAACCGCACTTTATTGGATATAGTGCGATCTATGATGTCTCTTACTGATTTACCACTATTGTTTTTGGGTTATGCATTAACGACAGCTGCATTCACGTTAAAAGGGCACCATCTAAATCCGTTGAGACGACACCATGTGAACTGTGGTTTAGCAAGAAACCCAAGTTGTCGTTTCTTAAAGTTTGGGGCTGCGATGCTTATGTGAAAAAGTTTCATCCTGATAAGCTCAAACCCAAATCGGAGAAGTGCGTCTTCATAGAATACCCAAAGGAAATTGTTGGGTACACCTTCTATCACAGATCCGAAGGCAAAACATTCATTGCTAATAAATGGATCCTTTCTAGAGAAGGAGTTTCTCTCGAAAGAAGTGAGTGGGAGGAAAGTAGAACTTGATGAGGTAACTGTACCTGTTCCCTTATTGGAAAGTAGTTCATCACAGAAATCTGTTCTTGTGACTACTATACCAATTAGTGAGGAAGTTAATGATAATGATCATGAAACTTCAGATCAAGTTGTTACTGAACTTCGTAGATCAACCAGAGTAAGATCCGCACCAGAGTGGTACGGTAATCCTATTCTGGAAGTCATGTTACTAGACCATGATGAACCTACGAACTATGAGGAAGCGATGATGAGCCCAGATTCCGCGAAATGGCTTGAGGCCATAAAATCTGAGATATGATCCTTGTATGGGAACAAAGTATGGATTTTGATTAACTTGCTCGATGATCAGCAAGCCATGTTAATTAAATGGATTTTAAGAGGAAGACAAACACTGATAGTATTATTACTATCTACAAAGCTAGAATTGTCACAAAAGGTTTTCGACAAGTTCAAAGTGTTGACTACGATGAGAGTTTCTCACTTGTATCTATGCTTTAAGTCTATCCGAATAATGTTAGCAATTGCCGCATTTTATGAAATCTGGTAAATGGATAAGCAAAACTGCATTCCTTAATGGAGTTATTAAAGAAGAGTTGTATGTGATGCAACCAAGAGGTTTTGTCGATCCTAAAGGTGTTAACAAAATGTGCAAGCTCCAGCGATCCATCTATGGACTGGTGCAAGCATCTCGGAGTTGGAATATACGCTTTGATAAGTTGATCAAAGCATATAGTTTATACAGACTTGCAGTGAAGCCTGTATTTACTAGAAAGTGAGTGGGAGCACTACATCATTTCTGATAAGTATATGTGAATGACATATTGTAGATCGGAAATAATGTAGAATTATTCTGCAAAGCATAAAGGAGTGTTTGAAAGGATTTTTTCAAAGAAAGACCTCGGTGAAGCTGCTTACATATTGAGCATCAAGATCTATAGAGATAGATCAAGACGCTTGATAAGTTTTTTCAATGAGTACATACCTTGACAAGATTTTGAAGTAGTTCAAAATGGAACAGTCAAAGAAAGAGTTCTTGCCTATGTTACAAGGTGTGAAATTGAGTAAGACTCAAAACCCGACCACGGCAGAAGATAGAAAGAGAATGAAAGTCATTCCCTATGCCTTGGCCATAGGTTCTATAAAGTATGCCATGCTGTGTACCAGATCTATTGTATACCCTGCACTGAGTTTGGCAAGGGAGTACAATAGTGATCTAGGAGTAGATCACTGGACAGCGGTCAAAATTATCCTTAGTGGAATAAGGATATGTTTCTCGATTATGGAAGTGACAAAAGGTTCGTCGCAAAGGGTTACGTCGATGCAAGTTTTGACACCGATCTGGATGACTCTAAGTCTCGATCTAGATACATATTGAAAGTGGGAGCAATTAGCTAGAGTAGCTCCGTGCAAAGCATTATAGACATAGAAAATTGCAAAATACATAACGGATCTGAATGTGAAAGACCCGTTGACTAAGATTCTCTCACAAACAAAACATGATCACACCTTAGTACTCTTTGTGTGTTAATCACATAGCGATATGAACTAGATTACTGAATCTAGTAAACCCTTTGGGTGTTGGTCACATGGCGATGTGAACTATGGGTGTTAATCACATGATGATGTGAACTATCGATGTTAATCACATGGCGATGTGAACTAGATTATTGACTCTAGTGCAAGTGGGAGACTGAAGGAAATATGCCCTAGAGGCAATAATAAAGTTATTATTTATTTCCTTATATCATGATAAATGTTTATCATTCATGCTAGAATTGTATTAACCGGAAACATAATACATGTGTGAATATATAGACAAACAGAGTGTCACTAGTATGCCTCTACTTGACTAGCTTGTTAATCAAAGATGGTTATGTTTCCTAACCATGGACAAAGAGTTGTTATTTGATTAACGGGATCACATCATTAGTTGAATGATCTGATTGACATGACCCATTCCGTTAACTTAGCACCCGATCGTTTAGTATGTTGCTATTGCTTTCTTCATGACTTTGCTATTGCTTTCTTCATGACTTATACATGTTCCTATGACTATGAGATTATGCAACTCCCGTTTACCGGAGGAACACTTTGTGTGCTACCAAACGTCGCAACGTAACTGGGTGATTATAAAGGTGCTCTACAGGTGTCTCCAAAGGTACTTGTTGGGTTGGCGTATTTCGAGATTAGGATTTGTCACTCCGAATGTCGGAGAGGTATCTCTGGGCCCTCTCGGTAATGCACATCACATAAGCCTTGCAAGCAATGCAACTAATGAGTTAGTTGCGAGATGATGTATTACAGAACGAGTAAAGAGACTTGCCGGTAACGAGATTGAACTAGGTATTGGATACCGACGATCGAATCTCGGGCAAGTAACATACCGATGACAAAGGGAACAACGTATGTTGTTATGCGGTCTGACCGATAAAGATCTTCGTAGAATATGTAGGAACCAATATGGGCATCCAGGTCCCGCTATTGGTTATTGACCGGAGACGTGTCTCGGTCATGTCTACATTGTTCTCGAACCGTAGGGTCCGCACGCTTAAGGTTTCGATGACAGTTTTATTACGAGTTTATGAGTTTTGATGTACCGAAGGAGTTCGGAGTCCCAGATGAGATCGGTGACATGACGAGGAGTCTCGAAATGGTCGAGACGTAAAGATCGATATATTGGACGACTATATTCGGAGTTCGGAAAGGTTCCGAGTGATTCGGGTATTTATCGTAGTACCGGAGAGTTACGGGAATTCGCCGGGGAGAAGTATTGGGCCTTATTGGGCCATACGGGAAAGAGAGAGGGGCTGCCTAGGGCAGGCCGCGCCCCCCCCCCCCCCATGGCCTAGTCCGAATTGGACTAGGGGGAGGGGCCGCACCCCCTCCTTCCTTCCCTTCTCTCTCCCCCTTCCTTGTCTCCTACTCCTACTACTTGGAAGGTCTCCTAGTTGGACTAGGAAAGGGGGAAGCCTACTCCCGGTGGGAGTAGGACTCCCCTAGGGCGCGCCATAGAGAGGGCCGGCCCTCTCCTGCTCCACTCCTTTATATACGGGGGCAGGGGGCACCCCATAGACACACAAGTTGATCTTCGTGATCGTTCCTTAGCCGTGTACGGTGCCCCCCTCCACGATATTACACCTCGGTCATATTGTAGCGGTGCTTAGGCGAAGCCCTGCGACAGTTGAACATCAAGATCGTCACCACGCCGTCGTGCTGACGGAACTCCTCCCCGAAGCTCTACTGGATCGGAGCCCGGGGTGCGTCATCGAGTTGTACGTGTGTCAAGAACTCGGAGGTGCCGGAGTAACGGTGCTTGGATCGGTTGGACCGGGAAGACGTACGACTACTTCCTCTACGTTGCGTCAACGCTTCCGCTTCGGTCTACGAGGGTACGTAGACAACACTCTCCCTCTCGTTGCTATGCATCACCATGATCTTGCGTGTGCGTAGGAATTTTTTTGAAATTACTACGTTCCCCAATAGGAAGAAAAGAGGATATCATATGGTCAAATGGGACCGCGTTTGTCGGTCTAAAAAGAAAGGAGGCCTAGGGGTTAAGGACCTGAGAAAACAAAATATAAGCTTACTGGTGAAATGGTGGTGGAAGTTAGATAAAAGTAAGGGCCTCTGGCAGGATATAGTTAAGGCTAAGTACCTCAAAAAAACCTCGGTGGCCATGGTGGAGGCAAGGAATAATGATTCCCCGTGTTGGAAATCCCTCTTGAGAGTGAAAAATTTATATATGAAGGGCAGAGGTGTCAAATTGAATAAAGGGGATGTAGCCAGATTATGGCTTGATGAACTGGAAGGAAGGATAACATTTAAAGAAAAGTTTCCAGTACTTTTTGAGATTTGTGTTGAACAAAACTGTATTGTCGATAGAATAGAAGATCTAAATCATATCACCTCCTTTAGGAGGAGGATGTCTCCTGAGATGAAGAGTCAATGGGATGAAATGAAAAAGGAAGTACTGGCTCTCAAGCAAAATGATTTGCCTGATGAAGTCTACTGGAGGTTTGATAATTCTAGTATATATTCAACCAAATCAATGTATAGATGGTTGGAAAAAGATATTGCTGGTTCCAGTTTCAAATGGATCTGGGATGCTAAGCTCCCCTTGAAAATACAAATCTTCTTATGGCAAGTGGGGCAAAATGCCATTTTGACTAGAGATAATATGAAAAAAAGAGCTTGGCCTGGAAATCCCTGTTGCTCCTTTTGCAACCAATTGGAAACAACCTCGCACTTGTTGTTCATGTGTCCGGTGTCTAGAGTAGTTTGGAGAACTGTAGGAGCTCTTCTTGGGACGGATTGCTGTCCTAATTCCATCTGGCAGTATTACACCTGGATGTACAGCTTCCTGCCTGGTTTTGATAAAATTTATACTGTAGGCTTGGCAGCGATATGCTGGGCCATTTGGCTAGCCCGGAACAGAGCTACTTTTGAACACAAATGGATTAATTCTCCTTTTGAGATAGTGTTCACAGCTTGCGCCTTTCTAATATATTGGGCAGGTCTTCAGAAACCTGGGATGGAAGAGATGGTGAAGAAGGGAGCGGAGATGCTGAAAGCGAATACTACTCAGATGATGCTGCTGTGTGGACCTCCTCCGGCGCCAAACACGGATGGACGCGACTGAAGCTGATGATGGGTGGCTTGTTGGACTCGGCTTCGTCTACGGAGGACGTACTGCTGGGTCTTTGCTGGCATAGGATGTTGTAGTTCATTTTGGCAATTGGTGGTACTTTGGCCTTGTCCTGGTGATGTGCGGATGTAATATGTGCGATACTTCTCTAGTCCCTGTAGGCAGTTTTGGGTGATAGCAGGTTTTCGCCCCATGATCTGTTGTTCCTGATGACAGGCGCAGATAGTGGGTTTCCTGTTATTGCCCCGAGCTCGCTTTTCTTCTTTCCCTAGCCCTTCTAGTTTCAGTTTCCTGAGACAATGTATTTCCGTTATGAAAGTAATGGAAAGGGGAAAAGCCCGGTTCGAAAAAAATTCATTTGTTGAAGGTGTATTGGCTTGATATATACTCCGTTTTATGGAGAAGAAGGGCTGACGCGGCACTGTTGGTTCCCCTGCATCTTCTGCAATAGATTATATGTGTGTGAATCTAACGATGTAGAGGGCTGGGAGACCCTCTTCCTGCATCTCAAGTTCTCAGCCCTCTACAGTATCTACTCGAAGATATACGTATGCATGCATATGTTTTGAACCCTAACTCCTCGGTACTCCTCCTTTCCCATCCTCTCTTGCCCTTGACAGTGCATGTGTTGGGGTTCAGATTGCATGTTACCATCCAGATCTCCAGCGAGCTCTTGGCTGACAGGGGGCCCCAGATCTTATCGCCTAGCTCAAGATACAGGGTCATGCATGGTGGCTTTGGGTGCCATGGTGGTCGGCGTTGTGTCTGGCCTTGGCATGAGCGCGGCTGTTGTGTGTCGCCTAGGTTATACTGGTGGCCTTGGGAGGAAGGACACAGCTGGGTTAAGTGTTACCGGCTGTATCCCGGACCCGGAGGTCGTCGACGGTGGTGACGTCCTGTTGGGCCTCCAGTACACATAGCAAGCCTAACAAGTACGTACTCCTTAACAAGTTAGTCCGGCTTGCTAAACTCGTTATAACCCCTAAAAATGCTAAACTCGTCATCTTACTACTAAGCTCAATCGAGTTTTACCGACCCATCGACCATCGTGATTCCTGCTTATTTTCACCACTCCAGACAGGCGACACTAGATTAATTGTGTTGGCCGGGCCTGCTTTCTGGCAGGCGCTTGGCGTGAGTGCAGGGCACCAGCGGTAGTTGATGCTGATCGGCGTCTCTGTGCTCGCAATGAAGTTTTTCTTTTGTTGTTTGCTCGAAATGAAGTATTCCTTCTATCCACAATCATAACAGTGTACTTTATTTACAGAAAGAATTGGGATATATTATAAAAATTCACCAGCAGAATAAAGCATGCCAAACATAATAAAAATTACATCAAGGTGTCTGGATCATCGGACGATCACTGTCAACGCGAGCTGTCGACATGCCATTATGGTTAATCCTCTATCGTAACCACTTGACCTTGTGGATCACAACCGAGAAGTCTCCGTGCATGTGCCCCTAGAGTTTATAATAGTGTACATTGAATATTTTTAAGTCAGTTTTCACAAACTTTCACCAAATTTATTTAGAAATATCTATAATACACTATTGGATATATCTACCAGATGAAAATATATTCTATGATTAATCAGATAATTTTGATTTGGTATTCTAGATGTTGATAAAATCTTCTATAAATTTGTTCAAGTTTATAAGATTTTTTTAAGAAAATCGTACGCACTGTATATTGGGACTAAGGGGCTAATGAGAAGATGAAAGTAATGAATAGATAAACTAATATAAAAGAAACCCTAGCATAATCGCTCATACCTGCCCAATCACCATAACAATCGTCCCTGCATTGATTTGGCCGAAAAGCCGGTCTAGTAGATTTGCTATCCCGCGATCCATCATCATATTTTTTGGAGGGCATTCCAAAAATCACCCTGGGCCTCTATATTCGGAGGTTGGGGAGGCAATATAGCGCTTCCTCCGTCTATCAAATTTTTGGTGTCATGGACATTTCAGGATGTGACCCCTTCCGCCGCCACCCATAGTTCGCGTCGACATTGTTTGTTACCACCTTCTCCCTCGGACCATCATGATCTGGCACGACTCACTCCCGTTGAACTGATACCGGACCTACCACATGTCGGTGCAGCTCCACGCCTGCTTCTCTCCATGCGACCGACCACCGCCATGGCCGTGCCGCGGGAGGTCGATGCGGGCATCTCCTGCAGTCGGTCCACCCTTCCATGGCTTCCCGAGGAGGATGGTGTCACTCACTGACCATCTGTCATCGCTAAGTCAATCTACCGCGTTGTCAGTGCATCATACTGGCCCTGCGATGCATCTAGCAAGCCTGACCGAGTTACTACGGATACAATGGTGGCAAGTCAGTACACAAATTAAACTTCCTTTTTCTCGAATATGCATAGCATGCGTATCATTTTATGAAGAGAGGGAAAGGGCATAGAGAACCCTTCACCGGTGTGGCAATTACAAATTACATGCTACACCTCCACTGTTAGTCGACTCCACACTCAAACTCCAACTCATACAGACGACTACTCACGCCTATTCCACGTACTCAACCTACCAAAGAAGCCATGCCCACGCTGCGGGAGGTCGATGCGGGCATCTTTCTGCCGTCAATCCACCCTTCCACGACTTCCCGAGGAGGATGGTGTCACTCACTAACCATCTGTCATCGCTAACTCAATCTACCGCGTCGTCAGTGCATCATACTGGCCCTGCAATGCATCTAGCAAGCCTAACCGAGTTACTACAGATGCAACGGTGGCAAGCCAATACACAAATTAAACTTTCTTTTTCTCGAATATGCATAGCATGCATATCATTTTATGAAGAGAGGGAAAGGGCATAGAGAACCCTTCACCGGTGTGGCAATTACAAATTGCATGCTACACCTCCACTGTCGGTCGACTACACACTCAAACTCCAACTCATACAGACGACTACTCAACCCTATTCCACGTACTCAACCTACCAAAGAAGCCATGCCCACGCTGCGGGAGGTCGATGCGGGCATCTTTCTGCCGTCAATCCACCCTTCCACGACTTCCTGAGGAGGGTAGCGTCACTCGTTGACCATCTGCCATCGCTAACTCAATCTACCGCGTCGTCAGTGCATCATACTGGCCCTGCAATGCATCTAGCAAGCCTAACCGAGTTACTACAGATGCAACGGTGGCAAGCCAATACACAAATTAAACTTTCTTTTTCTCGAATATGCATAGCATGCATATCATTTTATGAAGAGAGGGAAAGGGCATAGAGAACCCTTCACCGGTGTGGCAATTACAAATTGCATGCTACACCTCCACTGTCGGTCGACTACACACTCAAACTCCAACTCATACAGACGACTACTCACGCCTATTCCACGTACTCAACCTACCAAAGAAGCCATGCCCACGCTGCGGGAGGTCGATGCGGGCATCTTTCTGCCGTCAATCCACCCTTCCACGACTTCCCGAGGAGGATGGTGTCACTCACTAACCATCTGTCATCGCTAACTCAATCTACCGCGTCGTCAGTGCATCATACTGGCCCTGCAATGCATCTAGCAAGCCTAACCGAGTTACTACAGATGCAACGGTGGCAAGCCAATACACAAATTAAACTTTCTTTTTCTCGAATATGCATAGCATGCATATCATTTTATGAAGAGAGGGAAAGGGCATAGAGAACCCTTCACCGGTGTGGCAATTACAAATTGCATGCTACACCTCCACTGTCGGTCGACTACACACTCAAACTCCAACTCATACAGACGACTACTCACGCCTATTCCACGTACTCAACCTACCAAAGAAGCCATGCCCACGCTGCGGGAGGTCGATGCGGGCATCTTTCTGCCGTCAATCCACCCTTCCACGACTTCCCGAGGAGGATGGTGTCACTCACTAACCATCTGTCATCGCTAACTCAATCTACCGCGTCGTCAGTGCATCATACTGGCCCTGCAATGCATCTAGCAAGCCTAACCGAGTTACTACAGATGCAACGGTGGCAAGCCAATACACAAATTAAACTTTCTTTTTCTCGAATATGCATAGCATGCATATCATTTTATGAAGAGAGGGAAAGGGCATAGAGAACCCTTCACCGGTGTGGCAATTACAAATTGCATGCTACACCTCCACTGTCGGTCGACTACACACTCAAACTCCAACTCATACAGACGACTACTCACGCCTATTCCACGTACTCAACCTACCAAAGAAGCCATGCCCACGCTGCGGGAGGTCGATGCGGGCATCTTTCTGCCGTCAATCCACCCTTCCACGACTTCCTGAGGAGGGTAGCGTCACTCGTTGACCATCTGCCATCGCTAACTCAATCTACCGCGTCGTCAGTGCATCATACTGGCCCTGCAATGCATCTAGCAAGCCTAACCGAGTTACTACAGATGCAACGGTGGCAAGCCAATACACAAATTAAACTTTCTTTTTCTCGAATATGCATAGCATGCATATCATTTTATGAAGAGAGGGAAAGGGCATAGAGAACCCTTCACCGGTGTGGCAATTACAAATTGCATGCTACACCTCCATTGTCGGTCGACTACACACTCAAACTCCAACTCATACAGACGACTACTCACGCCTATTCCACGTACTCAACCTACCAAAGAAGCCATGCCCACGCTGCGGGAGGTCGATGCGGGCATCTTTCTGCCGTCAATCCACCCTTCCACGACTTCCTGAGGAGGGTAGCGTCACTCACTAACCATCTGCCATCGCTAACTCAATCTACCGCGTCGTCAGTGCATCATACTGGCCCTGCAATGCATCTAGCAAGCCTAACCGAGTTACTACAGATGCAACGGTGGCAAGCCAATACACAAATTAAACTTTCTTTTTCTCGAATATGCATAGCATGCATATCATTTTATGAAGAGAGGGAAAGGGCATAGAGAACCCTTCACCGGTGTGGCAATTACAAATTGCATGCTACACCTCCACTGTCGGTCGACTACACACTCAAACTCCAACTCATACAGACGACTACTCACGCCTATTCCACGTACTCAACCTACCAAAGAAGCCATGCCCACGCTGCGGGAGGTCGATGCGGGCATCTTTCTGCCGTCAATCCACCCTTCCACGACTTCCCGAGGAGGATGGTGTCACTCACTAACCATCTGTCATCGCTAACTCAATCTACCGCGTCGTCAGTGCATCATACTGGCCCTGCAATGCATCTAGCAAGCCTAACCGAGTTACTACAGATGCAACGGTGGCAAGCCAATACACAAATTAAACTTTCTTTTTCTCGAATATGCATAGCATGCATATCATTTTATGAAGAGAGGGAAAGGGCATAGAGAACCCTTCACCGGTGTGGCAATTACAAATTGCATGCTACACCTCCACTGTCGGTCGACTACACACTCAAACTCCAACTCATACAGACGACTACTCACGCCTATTCCACGTACTCAACCTACCAAAGAAGCCATGCCCACGCTGCGGGAGGTCGATGCGGGCATCTTTCTGCCGTCAATCCACCCTTCCACGACTTCCTGAGGAGGGTAGCGTCACTCGTTGACCATCTGCCATCGCTAACTCAATCTACCGCGTCGTCAGTGCATCATACTGGCCCTGCAATGCATCTAGCAAGCCTAACCGAGTTACTACAGATGCAACGGTGGCAAGCCAATACACAAATTAAACTTTCTTTTTCTCGAATATGCATAGCATGCATATCATTTTATGAAGAGAGGGAAAGGGCATAGAGAACCCTTCACCGGTGTGGCAATTACAAATTGCATGCTACACCTCCACTGTCGGTCGACTACACACTCAAACTCCAACTCATACAGACGACTACTCACGCCTATTCCACGTACTCAACCTACCAAAGAAGCCATGCCCACGCTGCGGGAGGTCGATGCGGGCATCTTTCTGCCGTCAATCCACCCTTCCACGACTTCCCGAGGAGGATGGTGTCACTCACTAACCATCTGTCATCGCTAACTCAATCTACCGCGTCGTCAGTGCATCATACTGGCCCTGCAATGCATCTAGCAAGCCTAACCGAGTTACTACAGATGCAACGGTGGCAAGCCAATACACAAATTAAACTTTCTTTTTCTCGAATATGCATAGCATGCATATCATTTTATGAAGAGAGGGAAAGGGCATAGAGAACCCTTCACCGGTGTGGCAATTACAAATTGCATGCTACACCTCCACTGTCGGTCGACTACACACTCAAACTCCAACTCATACAGACGACTACTCACGCCTATTCCACGTACTCAACCTACCAAAGAAGCCATGCCCACGCTGCGGGAGGTCGATGCGGGCATCTTTCTGCCGTCAATCCACCCTTCCACGACTTCCTGAGGAGGGTAGCGTCACTCGTTGACCATCTGCCATCGCTAACTCAATCTACCGCGTCGTCAGTGCATCATACTGGCCCTGTAATGCATCTAGCAAGCCTAACCGAGTTACTACAGATGCAACGGTGGCAAGCCAATACACAAATTAAACTTTCTTTTTCTCGAATATGCATAGCATGCATATCATTTTATGAAGAGAGGGAAAGGGCATAGAGAACCCTTCACCGGTGTGGCAATTACAAATTGCATGCTACACCTCCACTGTCGGTCGACTACACACTCAAACTCCAACTCATACAGACGACTACTCACGCCTATTCCACGTACTCAACCTACCAAAGAAGCCATGCCCACGCTGCGGGAGGTCGATGCGGGCATCTTTCTGCCGTCAATCCACCCTTCCACGACTTCCCGAGGAGGATGGTGTCACTCACTAACCATCTGTCATCGCTAACTCAATCTACCGCGTCGTCAGTGCATCATACTGGCCCTGCAATGCATCTAGCAAGCCTAACCGAGTTACTACAGATGCAACGGTGGCAAGCCAATACACAAATTAAACTTTCTTTTTCTCGAATATGCATAGCATGCATATCATTTTATGAAGAGAGGGAAAGGGCATAGAGAACCCTTCACCGGTGTGGCAATTACAAATTGCATGCTACACCTCCACTGTCGGTCGACTACACACTCAAACTCCAACTCATACAGACGACTACTCACGCCTATTCCACGTACTCAACCTACCAAAGAAGCCATGCCCACGCTGCGGGAGGTCGATGCGGGCATCTTTCTGCCGTCAATCCACCCTTCCACGACTTCCTGAGGAGGGTAGCGTCACTCGTTGACCATCTGCCATCGCTAACTCAATCTACCGCGTCGTCAGTGCATCATACTGGCCCTGCAATGCATCTAGCAAGCCTAACCGAGTTACTACAGATGCAACGGTGGCAAGCCAATACACAAATTAAACTTTCTTTTTCTCGAATATGCATAGCATGCATATCATTTTATGAAGAGAGGGAAAGGGCATAGAGAACCCTTCACCGGTGTGGCAATTACAAATTGCATGCTACACCTCCACTGTCGGTCGACTACACACTCAAACTCCAACTCATACAGACGACTACTCACGCCTACTCCACGTACTCAACCTACCAAAGAAGCCCTCTACACTGCCCTTCACGAGCCCTGCATTCCACCATGCACGTCCTTCCTGCTCCACACGACGCATCGCCTTGGCAATCTTCGGGGTAGCACCATCAAAGACCACTGCATTTCAATGCTTCCACAGCTCCCAAAGACCACGCAAGATGATTGCCCGAGTGGTCCCTGATGCTTAAACCCTGCTTGGCTCTACTTTGGCACCGGATACACAAGTTAAACTAGCTGCGCCATAACCCAGATAAAAATAATTTCTCTGATAGTATTGAATACGAAGCAGGGTGAATGGGGCGCCGCTTTGCATCCCTACGAGCCACAGTACTCCTGAACAAGTTGGTCCGGCTTGCTAAACTCGTTGTCTCGCTAGCTCGAACGTCTGTTCGGCCTGCTGCAGTGCACCTAAGTAACGAACGGGTGAAGAAATCCCGTGATGGAGGCAGGAGAGCGGACGTCCTTGTGTGCCACAGTGCAGTATTAATTAGTGTTGATGATTGCATTAGGAGTGAGTTTTAGAAAGAAAGAAAAAAAAGATCGGGAGAAAGTGTGGCGTGTCCCTCTCGCTGCCCGCAAGGTATTACTAACTCGCAGTGGCATGCAGGGGTGCCAGCTTAGGCATAGAAATCATCAACGTGAATGTGTGCTAATCTGAATGGACGAGAAGCGCCGAACTATCCGAATCCGAGATGATGATCGATCCGCCACGTTTTAGATGAGGCGCCAAGCTGAAAGGTTGTGTTTCACCGGACGCCACATTTCCAGGGCCGAGAGAAAGACCGTTTCGTCCGTTGGCTGCTGCCTGCTGCTCCTTGGATGTGACATCGATGTGAACTCAACAGACTGGAAATTGACGAAACATATCGTGTAGTACATTTTTCAATACTGGAATTGTAGGCTTGGCTCTTCGATATAGGAAGGGCCGCTCCCCAGCCGCCCAGCATATTTCGGAGAAAGAAAAAAATTTCCATTCTGACCAACCGTTGGTTTTCAATCAAAGTGTCAGTCTCTTTCTTCAACCTCTGGACACCGCTCCTTGATTTTTCCTTTCTTTTGGTGGCCAGCACGTGTCCAGATAAGGCCATCCGTGTAAACCCTCCTCTGGTGATACGCCCGTCCAACCTAATTTTGCCTTCACTTGAACTCCACTAAATACAAATTCTGCTCAAACAGTGCATATAATAAAAAAAGCATATTGTTGAAAACCGGCGGTGACTTGAGAAAATCCCAACAGGACGCATTTGAGCAATTTGTGATAAAAATGTATCGTTCAACATCTGAACTCCTTAGAAATGGAAAGTTAGGGTTGCTACCAGTGGTGGGGCTACAACTACCTTCAGAGGGAGAAAGATGTGGAAAGGCAATCAGTTTCATTTATAATTTGCCACTAATTGTTATGTGAAAATTATGCTAACAATCATAACAAATCAGAGATATAAAAAAACTTATGGCATCGTTAAAAACGGTGCAACAAAGGTGCTTCTAGTATATGCATATGGATGCAGATTTCCAAAAGAAAACAGAACAATTAGGTAGAATGTACCATAGGTAGAAGACATAGAAGACAAAACTTATGGAGTAATCTACATTTGGATGACCCACATAAATGTCGCAAAACCACTCTAAAAATAGTGTCCCCTTGACTCCTTATATTGGACTGTGCTCTGTCCATTTTGAATCTGCATGGATAAGGATATATCCGATCCATTAGTGGCGCCAACGAATTCGGGATAGGCGGTAAAAATAGCTTGGTGTGTGGCCGTTACGTGGCTTTAAATAGACCAGTGCATGGATAAAGCACCCCCTTTTTTATCTCCCTCCCCGCTCTGTTACTGCTCACCACTACAACCCGTAGAGTAATTTAACTTAGGCTGATACGAGGATCCACAATTTACTGCACATTAGTCTTCCATTTCAGCAAAGGTAACTCGCATGATTCATTCTCCATGTACGTCTTTCTTGTGTTCAGATTTCTTGGGACGGTTTGGATGAGAGGTTTCTGGCTAGACGATGGCAGTAATTTGTTAAACATTTCTAGTACGATGTTCGTTCTTTCACCGGTTCTTGGTTCTGATAAAACGTTCGTTGGAATGGTAGAGGTCGATCGAGATTGCCGTCGTCGTCGCTCGGTCGATGGGGGGCAGCATGGAGGAGCAGCTGCACATGACGGCGGCGGCGAATAAGATCGCGGTGCCGTTGAAGAAGCACCACCCGAACCTCCACATGGCCCACGCCGGCGCGGGCAAGGGCGGCTGGGAGGCGCCGGCGGTGATGGTGACCACGCCCAAGGCGTCGTCGCAGGCGCCCAAGCACGCGCACCTGCTGGCGAGCCCACGGGCGTGCCTCTGCTCGCCGACGACGCACGCCGGGTCGTTCCGGTGCAGGCTCCACCGCGGCGGCGCCGGCGTCGGCCTCCACGAGATGGGCAAGAAGAGCAGCCCCGGCGCGTGACGCGCGCGCCCACCCGTCCGCACGTTCTTGTTTCTGTTTTGCTGGATGGGTGGTGTGCAGTGCATGGGAAGGGAAAATATTTTTTTTTCTCTCCTTCTTTTTGGATCCTCTGTTTGCGTCGACGGGGAACTTCATCTTGTCATCTGCAGTCGACGATTACGAATGTTGATCGATTCTGTGCCTGATGGAAACCGGCCGCCTGTATATATAACAAAGTGTACATAACTGCCGGTTCAGAAATGGGCAATTGCAGAGTTCTAGATCAAAAGTTTCCCTCAAAAAAAAAAATCAAAAGTTTCAGAATATTTTTATACGCCTTGAAGAAAAAAGATTAAATTGTTGACAGTGGGATTTGAACCCACGCCCTTTCGGACCAGAGCCTTAATCTGGCGCCTTAGACCAACTCGGCCATATCAACTTGTTGGCAAAAATCGTCCTGCAGAGATCACGAACGCTTTCTACCATCATCCTTCTTAACTAATACCCCTTTCTAAAACAATTTCTGAACCTGCCTCTCAATTTCATTCTAATTGAAATCCCACTGGGTATTAGCTAATTTGTATTGGGACTAAGCATCGTGTAAAACCAACATGGCGCACAGCACCTGATAACTTGGCCGCCTAGCTCTGTGCAGTCTGATCATCTGATGATAACGAGCGAAACAGACATAGGTGACACTACAAAACCAGAGCATAGCAAAGAAAGTGCCAACCAACAACATGCAACAGAGCAGGCACACTATATTCAGATTTCGGAGCCACATAGTTGTGGATTATATCACTAGTACGTAATACTGGTCTTTAGGTAACAGGATAAATAACACTGGTCTTTTCAGTACACTAAAATGTACTTGAGGTAGATGAAAGTTGAAACATACATGTATGCTAATGGTAGTTGAAAACTTGAAATGTGCCCTATCTCAAGAAAATGCATACCTACAAACATGTGTTTCCCAAAAGGCTCTGAGCAATCATGTGAACATATAGCGAATTAAACCGTGCGTTCAGCAACGAAGAAAAGGATCATCAATGGTAAGGTCCAGTGCTTTCTGCAAGTTCCAAGCACCGTCCACTTTAGGCGACACCAGCAACACTTTAGATGCCCATGCTCGAAACTGAGGACACCCGAATCTGTCTATCATCTCATTCACCTCGACCGCTGAAGGAAAATTTTCTTCGAGCGGCACAAGCAGCAAAGACTCCAGCTCCTGTGCATCCCTGGCGATGAACTTGAGGAATTCAAATTCTTTCTGATTCCCGCGGAACTTGTGGAAAACCATCCTCTTGACGCGTGATTTCCAGCATTTAACTGCACTGACCTCCTCCCAGAACTTGGCATGGTGCTCCCAGGTGGGTTGATAGGCAGTTGAGGATGGAGCATGTAGGGTAGACTGCATATTCATACCAGTGGGTGAACAGTTCAGTTGCATATATGGATCATGATGATATACAGTATTATAGCATTGCGTCTGGTGCCGAACAATGTTGTATTTCCGTCATTCATGTAATGGAAAGGGGTAATGCCCGGTTAAAAGAAAGGTATTTATAGCATTGCCAAATGACTGACTGACTGAGAGAATTGGGTGATATATACCTCAATGTGCAGGATTGAGATGTTGGGGAAGCATCTGAGGAAGCTGGCTAGCGTCTTGACCTCGCTGAAGATACGGAAATTCACTTTCAAGGCCAATATCCTGACGCCTGGAACCACAGCGCATCTGCTCGTCATTGTGTCAGGCTGAAATGCGGTGCACCACGAAAAAGATGGATACCACACGTTAAATGTTCAATAGTCATCGAGAAAATCATGATTGATGGATCAATGTGTATTGAACAAATTCACAGGTTGAGAGAGAGATGGAGAGGTAGCCAATACCTCGATGACATTGTTACCGATCTGCAGCTTGTGAACTCTTGGCTCCAGGTACCCGAGCACTCGCAAGCTGGGTGCACAAGCAATCTTGATCCTCACACGATCGCACCCAGCAATAGAAGGCTCCAAAAGGATGAGGCGCTCCAGGAGTGGCGCGTCCATCACGGCGAACTTCTCCATGGTGGACAGCCCAAGAAGCACACACCGGAGGCTTTGGCTGCGGAGATGGACGCGCTTGGGCGAATTGCGGGCCAGCGTAAGGGTCTGCAGGACGGGGCTAGCAGCGAGCAAGTAATCCAGGTCATGTTCGGTCATGCTGATACTTATCATGTCGAGCTTCCGGAGGTGGGGAAGAAAGACGTCGGCGCTGCGGGAGAGGGCGACGGGGAACTTCCACCAGGACAGTGAGAGGCGCTGGAGCGAGGAGCAGCGGAGGATGTCGGCGGGGAGGTGCGGGTAGACGTGCTTGTTAAAGAGGGCGAGCTCCTGGGTGCCCTTGGCGGCTAGGAGGCGCGGCCAGTGGGCGAGCTCGCGGTTCAGGGAGGCGGGCCTGCAGTCGGTGAGGAGGACGGCGCGGAAGGGGCCCGGGTGGTCGGCGAGGACTCGGAGAACGGAGGCGGCGCGCGAGGGCTCGGGGAGGTGGGCGTCGTCGAGGACGAGAGGGGTGGAGCGCCATAGGTGGCGCCAGCGGGGGCCGAGAGAGGCGGTGCGGGCGGCGTCTGTGACGGGGAGGCGGGCGATGATGTGACGGAGGAGGTCGTCGTGGAGGGCGCTGATGCGGTCCTCGCCGTCGTACCCCGCGGCGGAGAGGAGGGTGGCGGCGCCGTCGCCCATGGTGGCAACTGGCGAGGGTTTCGGTTTGATTTCGGCCGGAGCGGAGGAGCGAGCCGGCGGAAATGGGTTCCTTGCGGCCCACCAAGCGGCCCCTGCCCACTGACCTGGAATAAGCTCGTTTTCCCGAATTCTATAGGAATTTCAACCCATGACAGGATTCCTGTAAGAAATTTTCTTTAAACCCTCTAGGCCTTCTTTTGTTTGGAGAAATTTTATAGGAATTCTAAAGGATGGGATTTTTGTAGGAAAAATTTATTTTGATCCCTTTGGTTTGTAGGAATGAATTCCCTATTCCTAAATTCGATAGGAAACAATCCTTCACATTTCAAAAAAAAAAAAAATAGTCCCTCCGTCCCAAAATATAAGAATGTTTTTAAAACTATGCTAGTGTTAAAAACATTCTTATATTCTGGGACAGAGGGAGTATTTGCTTAGCCTCAATGGAAAAATTCCTATCCCATGACTCAAGTGACATTTCGTTTCTTATAGGAATTGAGATGCATATCATCTTATTGACATCTATTTTTGTAGATACATATCATCCCTTTTCCTATAGCTTTCTTATTCCTATCTTTTACGAACGATTAACTGAAGGGGATAAGTGAAATTCTACTTAGATATTTAATTCTTGAGGCTAACCTAAAAATTATATCTACGTTGAAATGAAGGGAATACACTTTTAGTTAGGTTCCATCTCAATTGTAAACACTAACATGGACTAAAAAAAATTCGGTGAACATGGACTAATTTCTATTACTCCCTTTGTCCTTGAAAGAGTGTACTTCCAACTTTGTTGAAAAGTCAAACTTTTTATATTTGACCGTATTTATACAATAATAGACAAACATTTATGCCATCAAAGTAGCATTAGATTCATGATAAAATATATTTTCGTCATATACCTACTTGGTTTCACAAGCATTGATATATTTTTGCACAAACTCGGTCAAACTATGAACTTTGAGATAGTTTAACCCTCCAAGAAAGTTGAAAGTACACTCTTTTAAGGACGAAGGGAGTATAGTATATTTAGAAATTTGGTGGAAAATGGAAGCGGCGTCTCTTCCTTGTATAAGCACAAAGCTAACAACCTTGCAAGAGCATGTGCATTTGTACCAGCATGTTACACCCCAAAACCAACAAAAAAATGTGTTGACCCTCCCGTTTCTGCTCGGCTAGTGGTAACCGTATCCCTTGCCCTGATTTCATTATAAAGCCGGACTAAAAGACCCAGTGCTCTGGAATTTTAGGCCAGTCCAATATTCCCTTGCTACCTCTTGAGCATGCGTTGGTTTTTCCTTTGAAGAGGAAAGGGTGATGCAGCAAAGTAGCGTAAGTATTTCCCTCAGTTTTTGAGAACCAAGGTATCAATCCAGTAAGAGGCTCCTCAAAAGTCCCACGCACCTACACAAACAAACAAGAACCTCGCAACCAACGCGATAAAGGGGTTGTCAATCCCTTCACGGTAACTTGCGAAAGTGAGATCTGATAGAGATAATAAGATAAGATAAATATATTTGGTATTTTTTTGATATAGATTGGAAAATAAAAGATGCAAATAAAAGTAGATGGATAACTTATATGATAAAAGATAGACCCGGGGGGCATAGGTTTCACTAGTGGCTTCTCTCAAGATAGCAAATTACTGTCGAGCAATTGATAGAAAAGTGCATAGTTATGAGATTATCTAGGCATGATCACGTATATAGGCATCACGTCCGTGATAAGTACATTGAAACAATTCTGCATCTACTACTATTACTCCACACATCGACCGACTCCTGCTTGCATCTAGAGTATTAAGTTCATGAAGAACAGAGTAACGCATTAAGAAAGATGACATGATGTAGAGGGATAAACTCATGCAATATGATATAAACCCCATCTTTTTATCCTCGATGACAACAATACAATACGTGCCTTGCTGCCCCTGCTGTCACTGGGAAAGGACACCGCAAGATTGAACCCAAAGCTAAGCACTTCTCCCATTGCAAGAAAGATGAATCTAGTAGGCCAAACCAAACTGATAATTCGAAGAGACTTGCAAAGATAACTAATCACACATAAAAGAATTCAGAGGAGATTCAAATATTTCTCATAGATAAACTTGATCATAAACCCACAATTCATTGGATCTCGACAAACACACCGCAAAAAGAGTTACATCGAATAGATCTCCAAGAAGATCAAGGAGAACTTTGTATTGAGATTCAAAGAGAGAGAAGAAGCCATCTAGCTAATAACTATGGACCCGAAGGTCTGGGTAAACTACTCACAACTCATCGGAGAGGCCTTGGAGATGATGTAGAGGCCCTCCGTGGTCGATTCCCCCTCCGGCGGAGCGCCGGCGAAGGCTCCAAGATGGGATCTCACGGATGCAGAAGGTTGCGGCGGTGGAAATAGTTTTTCATGGTGCTCCTGGATGTTTTTGGGGTACGTGCATATATATAGGAGGAAGAAGTAGGTCGGTTGACGCTCAAGGGGCTCACGAGGGTGGGGGCGCGCCCACCCCTTTAGGGTGCGCCGGGCACCCTCGTGGCCGCCTCGTTTGCTGCTTGACGTCTACTCCAAGTCTCCCGGATTGCGTTTGTTCCAAAAAGTTCGCTCCCGAAGGTTTCATTCCGTTTGGACTCCGTTTGATATTCCTTTCCTTCGAAACACTGAAATAGGCAAAAAAACAGCAATTCGGGCTGGGCCTCCGGTTAGTAGGTTAGTCCCAAAAAATGATATAAAAGTGTAAAGTAAAGCCCATAAACATCCAAAACGGGTAATATAATAGCATGGAACAATCAAAAATTATAGATGCGTTGGAGACGTATCAAGCATCCCCAAGCTTAATTCCTACTCGTCCTCGAGTAGGTAAATGATAAAAACATAATTTTTGTTGTGGAATGCTACCTAGCATAATTGTCAATGTAATTTTCTTTATTGTGGCATGATTGTTCAAATCCAAATGATTCAAGATAAAAGCTTATAAAACATAAAAATAGTAATACTTGAAGCATACTAACAAATAATCATGTCTTATCAAAATAGCATAGCCAAAGAAAGCTCATCCCTACAAAATCATATAGTTAGGCCATGCTTCATTTTCATCACACAAAATACTCCCATCATGCACAACCCCGGTTTCAGCCAAGCAATTGGTTCATAATTTTAACGCACTTCAGCTTTTTCAACTCTTACGCAATACATGAGCGCAAGCCATAGACATAGCACTATATGTGGTATATGGTGGTGGTTGTGAAGACAAAAAGGGAGAAGATAGTCTCACATCAATTAGGCGTACCAATGGGCTATGGAGATGCCCATTAATAGATATCAATGTGAGTGAGTAGGGATTGCCATGCAACGGATGCACTAGAGCTATAAATGTATGAAAGCTCAACAAAAGAAACTAAGTGGGTGCGCATCCAACTTGCTTGCTCGCGAAGACCTAGGGCATTTTGAGGAAGCCCATCATTAGAATATACAAGCCAAGTTCTATAATGAAAAATTCCCACTAGTATATGAAAGTGACAACATAGGAGACTCGCTATCATGAAGATCATGGTGCTATTTTGAAGCACAAGTGTGGAAAAGAGATAGTAGCATTGTCCCTTCTCTCTTTTCTCTCGTTTTTTATTTGGTGGGCTTCTTTGGCCTCTTTTTTATATATATATGGGCTTCTTTGGCCTTTTTTTATAAAGTCCGAAGTCTCATCCCGACTTGTGGGGGAATCATAGTCTTCATCATCCTTTCCTCGCTTGGGACAATGTTCTAATAATGAAGATCATCACACTTTTATTGATTTACAGCCCAAAAATTACAACTCAATACTTAGAACAAAATATGACTCTATGTGAATGCCTTCGGCGGTGTACCGGGATATGCAATGAATCAAGAGTGACATGTATGAAAAATTATGAAGGCGGCCTTGCCACAAATACGATGTCAACTACATGATCATGCAAAGAGCAATATGACAATGATGGAGCGTGTCACAATAAACAGAACGGTGGAGAGTTGCATGGCAATATATCTCGGAATGGCTGTGGAAATTCCATAATAGGTAGGTATGGTGGTTGTTTTGAGGAAGGTAAATAATGGGTGCATGATACCGGCAAAGGTTGCGTGGCATAATAAAGGCTAGCAAAGTGGAAGGGTGAGTGTGCGTATATCCATGGACTCACATTAGTCATAAAGAACTCATATACTTATTGCAAAAGTCTACTTGCCCTCGAAGCAAAGTACTACTACGCATGATCCTAGGGGAAGGGTTGGTAGGAGTTAACCATCGCGCGATCCCGACCTGACAATTAAAAGAGCACCCTATGCAACAAATTTGTCACACAACTTTTACCATACGTGCATGCTACGGGACTTGCCAACTTCAACACAAGTATTTCTCAATTTCATAATTACTCAACTAGCATGACTCTAACATTACCACCTTTATATCTCAAAACAATTATCAAGCATCAAATTGATCATAGTGTTTAATGCACTTTCTATGATAGTTTTTATTATACCCAACTTGGATGCTCATCATTCTAGGACCAAATTTATAACCATAGCAAATACCATGCTGTTATAAAAGACTCTCAAAATAATATAAGTGAAGAATGAGAGATTAACAATTTCTTCAAAATAAAGCCACCGCCGTGCTCTAGAAAATATAAGTGAAGCACATAGAGCAAAACTATCTAGCTCAAAAGATATAAGTGAAGCACATAGAGTATTCTAATAAATTCTAAATCATATGGGTTTCTCCCAAAAGGTGTGTACAGCAAAGATGATTATGGAAATCTAAAAAGCAAAGACTCATATCATACATGACACTCCAAGCAAAACACATATCATGTGGCGAATAAAAATATAGCTCCAAGTAAAGTTACCGATAGACGAAGACGAAAGAGGGGATGCCTTCCGGGGCATCCCCAAGCTTAGACTTTTGGTTATCCTTGAATATCTTGGAGTACCATGGGCATCCCCAAGATTAGGCTCTTGCCACTCCTTATTCCATAGTCCATCAAATCTTTACCCAATACTTGAAAACTTCACAACACAAAACTTAACAGGAAATTTCATAAGCTCTGTCAGTGCAAGAAAGAAAAGCCACCACATAAGGTACTGTAATGAACTCATTCTTTATTTATATTGGTGTTAAACCTACTGTATTCCAACTTCTCCATGGTTCATACCCCCCGATACTAGCCATAGATGCATCAAAATAAGCAAACAACACATGAAAAACAGAATCTGTCAAAAACAGAACAGTCTGTAGCAATCTATAACTTTTGAATACTTCTGGAACTCTAAAACTCCTACGAAAATAGGAAGTCCTGGGAAATTTGTCTATTGATCTACATAAAAAAGAATCAACGCAAAATCACGTTTCAGTGAATTACTAAAATTATTTTCGTGCGTGCAAAATTTCTGTTTTTCAGCAGAATCAAATTAACTATCACCGTAGGTTATCCTATAGGTTCTACTTGGCACAAACACTAACTAAAACATGAAAACACATCTAAACAGAAGCTAGATGAAAAATTTATTACTAAACAGAAGCAAAAAGCAAGAAACAAAAATAAAATTGGGTTGCCTCCCAACTAGAGCTATTGTTTAACGCCCCTAGCTAGGCATAAAAGCGAGAATAGATCTACGTGGTGCCATCTTTGGCATTTATCTTTTTAATGGAGTTACGTTCGGATCCGGGAGGCTCCTTGCATTTCCCTTCATGCTCGGAGATCTTTTGATCTAAAGCATCCAGCCGCTTATTGCAAAGTGTAATCAAATTATTCATGCGGTTGATATTCTCACCAATATTTTTAAGAGGTTCAACAAATTTTTGCAATTCACATAATTTCTCTAGAATTTGGGTTTTTTGTAGGGGAATTACTCCTGCTATCCCCTCTATAATTTCATAAGCAAAACTAGGATCAATTTCAATAAAACTCCCTTTGGCGGCAAAATCAAGGAGTTGTCTATGGGATAAGGTTAACCCAACGTAAAAATTGCGAAGTAAAATCTTGAAATCTCCTTCTATATTGCAACTACGATAACATTCTAGCATCCTAAACCAAGCGTCTTTTAAATTTTCTCCTTGTCTTTTCTTGAAGTGAAGGACTTCAAAGTCGGGAGACGAAGGGATAAAGACCGAGCTGGCCATGACAACGAGCAAACAAAAGGCGAGAGAGAGAGAGAGACGAACGGGAAAGAGAGGGTGAATAAAACGGCAAGGGCGAAGTGGGGGAGAGGAAAACGAGAGGCAAATGGCAAATAATGTAATGCGAGGGAGATGAGTTTGTGATGGGTACTTGGTATGTCTTGACTTGAGCGAAGACCTCCCCGGCAACGGCGCCGGAAATCCTTCTTGCTACCTCTTGAGCATGCGTTGGTTTTTCCCTTGAAGAGGAAAGGGTGATGCAGCAAAGTAGCGTAAGTATTTCCCTCAATTTTTGAGAACCAAGGTATCAATCCAGTAGGAGGCTCCTCAAAATTCCAACGCACCTACACAAACAAACAAGAACCTCGCAACCAACGCGATAAATGGGTTGTCAATCCCTTCACGGTAACTTGCAAAAGTGAGATCTGATAGAGATAATAAGATAAGATAAATATTTTTGGTATTTTTATGATATAGATTGGAAAATAAAAGATGCAAATAAAAGTAGATGGAGAACTTATATGATAAAAGATAGACCCGGGGGCCATAAGTTTTACTAGTGGCTTCTCTCAAGATAGCATAAGTATTACGGTGGGTGAGCAAATTACTGTCGAGCAATTGATAGAAAAGTGCATAGTTATGAGATTATCTAGGCATGATCATGTATATAGGCATCACGTCCGTGACAAGTAGATCGAAACGATTCTGCATCTACTACTATTACTCCACACATCGACCGACTCCTGCCTGCATCTAGAGTATTAAGTTCATGAAGAACAGAGTAACGCATTAAGAAAGATGACATGATGTAGAGGGATAAACTCATGCAATATGATATAAACCCCATCTTTTTATCCTCGATGGCAACAATACAATACGTGCCTTGCTGCCCCTACTGTCACTGGGAAAGGACACTGCAAGATTGAACCCAAAGCTAAGCACTTCTCCCATTGCAAGAAAGATGAATCTAGTAGGCCAAACCAAACTGATAATTCGAAGAGACTTGCAAAGATAACTAATCACACATAAAAGAATTCAGAGGAGATTCAAATATTTCTCATAGATAAACTTGATCAAAAACCCACAATTCATCGGATCTCGACAAACACACCGCAAAAAGAGTTACATCGAATAGATCTCCAAGAAGATCATGGAGAACTTTGTATTGAGATTCAAAGAGAGAGAAGAAGCCATCTAGCTAATAACTATGGACCGGAAGGTCTGCGGTAAACTACTCACAACTCATCGGAGAGGCCTTGGAGATGATGTAGAGGCCCTCCGTGGTCGATTCCCCCTCCGACGGAGTGCCGGTGAAGGCTCCAAGATGGGATCTCATGGATACAGAAGGTTGCGGCGGTGGAAATAGTTTTTCATGATGCTCCTGGATGTTTTCGGGGTACGTGGATATATATAGGAGGAAGAAGTAGGTCAGTTGACGCTCGAGGGGCCCACGAGGGTGGGGGGTGCGCCCACCCCTTTAGGGCACGCCGGGCACCCTCGTGGCCGCCTCGTTTGCTGCTTGATGTCCACTCCATGTCTCTTGGATTGCGTTTGTTCCAAAAAGATCGCTCCCGAAGGTTTCATTCCATTTGGACTCCATTTGATATTCCTTTCCTTGAAACACTAAAATAGGAAAAAAAACAGTAATTCGGGCTGGGCCTCCGATTAGTAGGTTAGTCCCAAAAAATGATATAAAAGTGTAAAGTAAAGCCCATAAACATCCAAAACGGGTAATATAATAGCATGGAACAATCTAAAATTATATATACGTTGGAGACATATCACCCCTTGGGCACTGCCTGCAACCCATTCTCATTCCAGATACCCTAGACCTAGAGGGTGATTTCTAGAGGTCCCCCCGCCCCCTTTCTGAATTTTAGGGTGTGGACTCCCTCACTCTCCTATTTCCAATCAAATCTTGCTAAACTCAACATGTAGCTTCAATTGTGTAGAATTTATACATAGGCGTAGCAAACCTCTTCTCATTCTTAGGCAGTAGAATGCGGTGCTGAAGGTTGCCAACACCTTTTTTTAGGACGTGCATTGGTGCCACCATAGTTTACAATTGGTGTAGGTGGATTGTTGCTTTGTTTCCTCATGCTCCAATCTGGTCAAGCTAGGTGGCGTGGGTTCTTTATGATGGAAGATTCAACTCCTCGATGGCTATGGGTAGCCAAAGTAGCCCCCCCCCCCCTGAATAATGAGCACCTATAAAATATCATAATCGCACACACGATATAGTAGAGATAACAACATAGATATGAAGGTGGTGTTCTTCTATTATTACTCAGAACTCATAACAAGATTGAATGTATACAATCATATAACCACACCTCTAAAAATATATCGTCTATATGCTCAACTTTTTTTGGCTTGGAAAGGAAAATAGGTCATCTATATGCAAGTTCCCTAAAAGAATGAAGCCAAAGCTTCACGGGGATTTTAGGACTTCGAATGGTTGCACGCAGACATGAATGCAAGATAGCACTTCATATTTCCTACATTTATATTAATAGGTGCCACTCCAACTATTACTAGGCTAAGCCCATGTATTTCGGAATAGAAGACTATGGCAAGACTGTGCTCTTCGTGTCGCAATACACAAGCAAGAGATGGGCCAACGAGAGAAGGTTTTAGGCGGGGGGGGGGGGGGGGGGGGGGTTGTGCATTTTCTATGTTGGTTTTCTTCGGTTTTTTGTGTTTCTTTAGCAGGTTTCTTTGGTTTTCTTGGGTTTTCCTTCTTTTTTTGGTTCTGTGGCGGGTTTCAATGGTTTTCTTGTGGGTTTGGGTTTTCTGTGTTTCTTTACCGACCTTTGAATTTTTTTAAATATTTTTATAACACTTTCTACGTTTCATACACATTGTAAATTTTTAGTATACATCAGTAACATTTTTTATAGAGGTTTAACAATTTTCAAATGCATGATAAATTTTTTGAATACATTTGAAACATTATTTTCTACATGTTTAACATTATTTTCTACATGTTTAACATTATTCCAAATATGTTATAATTTTTTAAAATACATGTTGAAACAGTTTTTAGAATGATATGAAATATTGTATAAATAGTTTTTAAAAATACCACATACATATTCTTGAAACAACTGGACATATTTTTTAAGTGCAACATGCATTTTTTAATGGAACCAAACATATTTTTGAATTACATGAACATTTTTTTACATTGCATAAAAATTATTTTTAAAATGTCAGATACTATTTTTAAACATGTGTATTAACAATTTTTTTGCACTGCATTAAAAAATTCCTAAATTCACGGTTTTTAAATATTTTAAGTAAATTTAAGTTTTGAAATATAATTATTTAGAATATTTTTGAAAATATGAACAATATAAAAAATGAAGAATGTTTGTGACACAGAAGAAAAATAAACTAACCTGCAGAAAGTTACTTGGGTCAGTCCATTAGTAGTAACGCAGAAGCGAGACGAGCTACAAAAGCCGCTCCCAGTGCCAAATGCTTCAAATAAACATACATAGAGAGCACTTCGCAGTTGAAAAATAAATCAAGGGCGAGTCCCTTTTTCAAGAAAACGCAAAAGAGTTTGCATTTCATTTCATTGAACAGGAAGAGAACACAGTACAGGTACAACCACTACCAAAAAAATACACTTTCGCGATGATACGTGTTTGTCACAGTAGGTCATGTTTTTTGTCATGCATGTACATCCATGACGATTTTATGACAGAATCAAGATAGTCATACCTGTGCTGCCGTAGAAGTGTTCCATGACATTACCAAAACTATCATCACGGAAGTGTCCACTTCCATGACGATAAATCGCGCGTCATAGAAGTGCTTTCGTCAAGGGTGACCGACACGTGGCATCCACCGTAACGGAATGCCGTTAAGCTATCAGGTCGGGTTTTGGATCCGATAACCCGTTAACAGCCCGGACCAATGGGAAATTTCCACGTGTAAAATTCTGATTGGCCGGAGGGAACACCTGTCAGCTCGTAAGTGGGCCAGATGTCGCCCGTCCATTGGAGGAGACATGCCTATGATACGTCGACACGTGGCTGGGCCCAACAGAGGCCCATATAGGTTAAGAAGGTCGGCCCAGTCAAAGGCCTGTAGTACTTACTTAGGTACTAGGGGCCAGCCCAATAACGACCTGCTTAATAAAGGCCCATTTACGGCCCGAAGCAGATCTGGCTCGTTAATTGTTCGCCTAATATTTGGGCTCATTTACGGCCCGAAGCCAGATCTAGCCCGTTAATTGTTCGCCGAATATTTAGGTCCAATTACAGCCCAGTGACTTTCGGCATGTTAGAGGCCCAATGTAGACATGGGCCCATTTCAGCCCGGTGAGACTTTCGGCCTGGGGATGGCCCGTGCTGCCCATGGGCCATATATGGTCCGACAGGACATCGGGCCCACTAACGACCCGTGATAAAGGTGGCAATAGTTAAGCCCAACGTGACTTTGGGCCTGTTAAAGGCCTGTCGCATAATTCGACCCGTTGAGGCCTGCACTAAGCTTTCGGCCTCTTGGAGGCCCATGATATCAGTGGGCCAACTAAGGCCCGAGATATGTTTTGGCCTGGTAACGACCCGTGACCTAACTCGGCCCAAAAAGGCCCGGTCTACATTTCAGCCTACTGAAGGCCCGTCGACGACTAGTGAAAATTGAGGCCCAACATGCATTTCGGCCTACTAAAGGCCCATGGTTTCATCTGGGCCGTAACAGGCCAGTACAATATTCAGCCTGTTAATGGCCCAACGCTACCTGGGCCAAACTAAGCGCTGGGTCCACAAAAGGCCCAACTAAAATATAGGCCGGTGTAAGTTGTGGGTCTGGCGCAAAGTGTGAAGGCCCCAGTCATTCGGGGCCAAGAAAGACGCAGGCCGGTCCAATTGTGGCCTGCTAAAAACCAGCCCCGTTAGAGTCGAATGTTTCGGCCCGGTCGACCACATCTGATTTTTTTCAGATAGCGAATGATGGCAGTAACTAGTAGGAATTAAGAACAAACCTACTCTATACAATAAATAAATTACGGCACAGTAACTAAGAATAAACCTACACTATACAATAAAGGATTTAAGGTATATTACATCCACTGGGCATCGAAATTCGTCACCAATGATCATAAAGCGCAACGAAGAAGCATATTACAAAAACTGGGCACTATTGCAGCGTAACAAAATAATACTGAACCGCGACCACTTCCAAGACAGTTCAAGAAAGGTTAGCCTTGCAGGGGAACTGCTGCGCAAGCTGCTGAGCAAGGCTGTGAGACTGGCCTAGCATGTCAGTCATAGTTTCCAGGTGTAGCTGTTTAGCGATGAGGTTCTCATTGGTGTTCTCCGCAATCTTTCTTAGATATAGGACTTCAAGTCGAAGTTGAGTTGCAGAATGCCTTTCTGCTAGAACTTGGGACTGAAGAAGTCAAACTGATTCAGGCAACGAATTCTGTGAGCTTGTCTGACTGCTAGCCTCAAGTAACTTGAACACTGCATCAAGACAAGACTTTGGGGTTGTCTCGCTATCTTCAAGATGTTTTGCCTTCTTTGCTGCAATATATGATGGGTTTGTCTCACAGCCTTCAGCAGACTTGTGGATGCCATCAGGCATATCACCCTGAAACAAAGCAGACACATGGCAGGTTTTGCACATGTATAAACAAAGATGATAATTGTGGTGTCAATTCCATCCAATTTCAAATTAGAAAATAAAGAGTAAGTTCAAAATATCAATAGCATAATTTGGCATTGTTCATAATGCGGAGAGCTTCACTACACTACTGGATTACCATGTCAACATAACCAGCATAGATGAAGGGCAAAGAAAAGCATTGTGTCTATTTTGGTTAATGTGCATGGCATGTTGTTCATATCATCAGCCACATCAGTAAGATAAAACAGGAGATGACAAGGTGCAAACGTGGGCTGCTTCACCACACACTGGATTATAGATCCACAAAAACAAGCATACATATAGGGAGTATTGAGTAATGTGCATGGTATGAATAAGGAATTTGGTTTTACAAGTAAAAATCTTGTGAACATGCATTTTGGTAGAAACAACAAACTAAACAGCAGTAAACAATAGGGAGTATGAGCAAATTAAACAACGGTTGAGGATAAAGGCTTTAGAAGGACTGACTTACATTAACAGTCAACACCGGCTTTATAATGCCCTTCTCCATGTCAAGGGAAGGATAACTCAAGAATTTCAGCACATAATCTTCTTCATAAGCATTGCCTGTACTCTACATTTTGTAGAGAGTAATTATAGATATGATAATACTGGAAGGGATAGAGGATAATGAAGATAAGATGCAGATTGGTGCTACATAATCAACTACCAATCCCTAGAAGTACAAGCATTACATGACAAAATATACTGACAAGAGCAATGGGCTACACTTCTGCACTGGCATTGTCTGTGTATTCTACTTGTTGGTAAGATTAAATATAGATCTGATCTTTTTTAGTAAATGGTGGGCGACGGAGATAAGATGCAGAATGCTACACAATGAACCAATCCCTCTTCCCATAATACAAGAGTGTTTTGAACACTGGTGTACTATACAAAATGTTCTTATATTATGGGACGGAGGGAGTAGCTGTTAATGTAAGTACAGTGATAGATGACGTTCAGTCCTTACAAGAGGACTGCAGAGCTAAACCTCTTCAAAAGCATTGGGTTGATTCTAAATTTATGTAAGAGTCCATACGGATCTTATAATGACCACCAAATGGACGGTTACGAGGCAATGTGCAGTGATGCTACATAATCAAATAGTTATGAAAGTAACTATGGTCATACAGGGCAAGAGGTACTCACAAGAGCAATGCAGTGTCCAGTATTAGTTGCGAGATTCTGTGGTCCCTTGAGAACTCTTCTACTAACAGTTTTCGTACAAGTGAGACATTAAGGCAAATGCATAAATGTAGTTCAAATTGTGATGTGATATCATAGACAGTACCTTACGCTGCAGCCGAGACCAATGTGTAACAAGATTATTCCAGTCACGTCGGATAAATGTAGCACCGGAGACTTTACAGAAATTTCATTTAGAGGCTTGCCATCGAAGTGCTCTTGCCTCAGGTAGGAACGATACTTCATCAATGAGTGCTTGAAAAGCACAACCAACCCTTGCTCGTCTTCACTATCCATTTTGCTCCTCGCCTATTTAAAAGAATGAAATCTTGTGTCTTCTGTTAGCAGAAACATATGCAGTAATGACCATGAATAACATTAGTACATTACTTACGGGTAAGTTGCGGAGGAAGACTGCAAATTGTTCTGTGTCTGCAGTATAATCTTTCCATGAAGGAAAGATGCGCACAAAGTTCCTGACAACAATATAAGCTTCGTCTTCTAAACTGGGAAGAAATGGAATAGGGGTCCTATTTGCTGCAATTGAGGCACTCTCTGGTTCGAAAAGGGATTTGGCAACTGGATTTGGTGTACTCTTTGCTAGAATGGGGGTTTTGCGTCGTAGAGCTGGTGCTATGTCAACTGGCATAATCATACTGTTTGCTGCAGTTGGGGTCTGCTGAGTTGGGGCATCAGAAATGACCAGTGTGGTAGGGCTAGAGTCTGCTAGAGTTGGGGTGTTTTGTGGGTCAGGTGATATTGCAACTACACCTAATGGGCTATTTGATTTATCAGGTGCCACTAACTTTTCCAAATACTTTGCTTGTGCTCCTCCATGATCAGCAATCGCCCTCTTCCTTTTGAACGTCTGATACACAAGAACAACATTTGAATGGATAAATATGGTATGATGACAGATGGAATATGTACTGACTACTGAAAATGGATAGGCAGGGTGTATTCACATACAAGATGTGTAAACTAAGCTAATGGCAGTTTAACAAAGTAGAAGCAATGCAAAGCATCAGTTGCAAGATATGTGCGACCAATGTAACCTTGGAAAGTTAGAGCAAGCACCTTGATGGGTGAATAGATAGGGCATCTTCCTCTGACTCCTCCACTAGGGAGCTACATTGACTTAGGTCTCCCTCTAGCTCAGAATCACTGTTAGGATCATATTCTAAGCATGAATCTATAGGCGGAGAGCGTTTGCATTGCATTGCATCCAGACTTGATTTCAGACCCTTAATGCTAAGTTTGACAGCCATGGCACTGTTCTGCTTTATTCTTTTCATGCGCGCAAGCTCATAATCATTATGATGTTGTTCAGAATCTGAGATTCATGAAAACATAAAAAGTAGTATGGCCTACAAAATAGCACAACAAATCGAGTCAATGTCAACTTTTCTAAACCTAGTATGGCACGAACTCGAAATAATTACCCATATGCATGGTCCTCAGTTCAAATCTTACAATGTACATCGAATTGAAACATCGATATTAAGTCTCGTACTATCTACATTCAAATGTTGTTTTTAGCCCCCCTGTCGGTGTCAAAACCGGCGGATCTCGGGTAGGGGGTCCCGAACTGTGCGTCTAGGCGGATGGTAACAGGAGACAAGGGACACAATGTTTTTACCCAGGTTCGGGCCCTCTCGATGGAGGTAAAACCCTAATCCTGCTTGATTGATATTGATGATATGGGTAGTACAAGAGTAGATCTACCACGAGATCAAGGAGGCTAAACCCTAGAAGCTAGCCTATGGTATGATTGTTGTAATGGTTGTTCGTCCTACGGACTAAAACCCTCCGGTTTATATAGACATCGGAGAGGGCTAGGGTTACACAGAGTCGGTTACAATGGTAGGAGATCTACATATCCGTGTTGCCAAGCTTGCCTTCCACGCTAAGGAAAGTCCCATCCGGACATGGGACAAAGTCTTCAATCTTGTATCTTCATAGTCTTGGAGTTCGGCCGATGATGATGGTCCGGCTATCTGGACACCCCCTAGTCCAGGACTCCCTCAGTAGCCCCTGAACCAGGCTTCAATGACGATGAGTCCGGCGCGCATATTGTTCGGCATTGCAAGACGGGTTCCTCCTCCGAATTAATTCATAGAAGATTGTGAACACCAGGATAGTGTCCAGCTCTGCAAAATAAATTCCACATACCACCGTAGAGAGAATAATATGTACACAAGTTCAATCTGCTAACGTATTTTGGGGCGTGACGTCACACCACTACCAAGCCTTTACTTGAATCGTTTTTATTATACCACCTCAGCGCGTTTAGCGAAGCGGTTTCCTTGGCACGTCTTGTTGAAGCAGAGATCGTGTTCCCCTTATTCCGGGATTCCCATCAATACGGGCGTGGGTAACCCAACCGCGCAATTGATTGTGGCGCTTGGGAGATAGGCGAGTTTTACCAGGCCGGTGGGGACACATAATCTTCGTCCGCCCATATATAAGGGGATAAGGATCCACCCTCTTTACCTACGCCTTCTTCCTCCTTTGCCTATCCATCTCCGTGCACTCGAGCTCCAGCGCCCAAGTCTGCACACCTCGCCTCAACCTTCTCCAGCCATGTCCGGAGCAGGAGGCAAGTGGATGGCCTCCTCCGTTACAGAGGGGCACATCGAAAAACTGCGCGGCGCTGGATACTTGTCCAGCGACATCGCGCATCGGCTGCCCGACGAGGGGCAGCTCATCCCTACCCCCAAGCCCCATGAGAGGGTCGTATTTCTTCCCCACTTCCTCCGCGGACTAGGCTTCCCACTTCATCCCTTCGTCCGGGGGCTCATGTACTACTACGGCCTGGACTTCCACGATCTGGCGCCAAACTTCATCCTCAACATCTCGGCGTTTATCGTCATGTGCGAGGCCTTCCTCTGCATCCAGCCCCACTTCGGCTTGTGGCTAAAGACCTTCAATGTCAAGCCGAAGGTTGTGAAGGGCAGCCAAGCGGAGTGCGGAGGCACCATGGTGGGCAAAATGCCCAACGTCACTTGGCTCGAGGGCGCCTTAGTGGAAACCATCAAAGGGTGGCAATCGGGGTGGTTCTACATCACCGAGCCGCTTGACCCTAAATGGGCAGTGGCCCCCGAGTGCAGATCTGGTTCCCCCATGCAGCTCACCTCCTGGAAAGAGAAGGGCTTGCTATGGGGCAGTTCGGAGGAGCTGATCGGACTCCAGTCCTGTCTCCAGACCCTGGTGAACAAGAAACTTAAGCTTGTCAACGTGATCCAGGTCATGCTCGTCCGCCGGATTCTCCCCTGCCAACAACGGGCCTTCAATCTGTGGGAGTTTGATCCGGCACAGCACCGGACCCTTAGCGGGCTCTTTGACACAATGTACGAAGCTGCCTGGAGGGTGCTGTTCAAGGGCAGAGAAGCCCCCGCATCCGCAACTGAAGATCGCAGATTCAGCACGCAGCGCCCGGCCGGTGCGGTAAGCTATGTTATCCTTTATGGGACATTCATTTCTTTCATAGTTTGACTCTATGCGGGACCTAAAATCCCCATGCCTTTAACAGGACTGGCAGAGGACGTCCAGACAGGTTAACTGTCCCGCTCCCCTCCCCGAAGACCCAGCGGATACCCGTTTGACGGGCTGCTAATCCCGGCACTTTATGTGGTGCCGGAGAAGAAGGCCAAGAAGAAGGCCACGGGAACCCGAAGAAGTTCCCGGCGCCAGGTGGTATCGGACTCGTCGTCCAATGGCTCCGAGGCGGACTCCTCCCCCGAAGACGAGGAGGAGAAAGAGGACTCTCCCCAAGAGGGGGGAGAGAAGAAAAGGAAGGCTTCCCCAACGGGGGAGGCCGAAGGGTCCAAGAAGGGAAGTACCCTTCCTCCGGACTGCTCCGCCAACGCCGGCGACAGCGACGGGGAGTGGCCCTCAAGGGCCAAGCCCCCGGCAAGATCGTAAGTATCCGGACTCCTGAATGATTTATGATTTCTCTTTGTGCCACGTGGTGTCCTTCTAATGCCACATACTACCTGTAGTCCGGCCAAGGATGATCTTCCCGCTTCATCGAGCGGGTCCTTGGCTCCGTCGGATGTGGATTCCCTTCCGACCGCCTCCACTCCCCATGGCGCTGACGACGCCGAGGTGGGATCCCGGGAGGGGACCCATCAGGAGGAGGCTCCGGAGGTGCCGCAAGGCAGCCTCCCGGACTTTGCGCCGGACTCCGCACGGAAACCTGTAGTGGTTCCGGAGTCCGGCAGGTGGCCCATTCGTAAGAAGGGCAAGACCGTGACACCGGCGGCCTCCGTCCAACCGGAGGTGCCGGACAACTTGTTGGAGGCGCTCAACGGCGCTTCCATCAAGGTAGAACACCGCACTATAATGAGTGCGGTGATTCAGAAGGTTCAGCTCGCCAAGAGCGGGCTGACCGAAGCCTGCAGCAGCCTTCTAACGGGTTGAGGTAAGAAATTTAAAATATGTAATGTAATACCGCATAGACAGTAGCCCCTGATGCTCGGTTTGGTGTTCAGAAAGAAAAGCCAGACTGAGGATCTAAAAAGATATACGTAGGAGGTCTAAAAATTATGTCAATATGGGATTGCAGGCTGCGCTGCTGACCTCTGCCGCACTGACTGCGGAGGTCGATGCTTTGAAGCAGAACCTCGAGCGGTCCGAGAGTGAGCTCGGCCGTGCCAAGAAGCAGCTCAAGGATAGGGAAGGTGAGTAACACCGTGTTAAATTTGTACCTTACAGAAAAGGATTCTGGTTGCAAGAAAAATAACAAGGATAACGTGGGTGCTCTAGGGGCCACGAACAAGGTGGCGACCCTGAAGGAGGCGGTGTCTGCGGCCGAACACAAGGCGGACGTGGAACGGGCCGAGCAGGAGAAGCAGGAGGCGAGGCTAGCGGAGGTGCAGCAAGAGCTCGAGGCTCTCATGAAAAAACATGAGGGTTTGGAGCGCGACTCAAGGACTCGAGAGTCCGAGCTTGCATCGGCTCTTGAGGGTGCAAAAGCCGCTAAGGCCGAAGCCCACAAGGCCCTCTAGGAGGTTGAGGATTTGAAGAAAATAGCACCGGGTAAGGCTTTTTTCATGCAAAGCAAGCATGTGAAAGTGAATTACCTGTTACTTACCCAAATTCGGAGCTCTCCAGGAGCGTTTGCAGATCTGCCTCGCAGCGTGTCCGATGCTACCGCATTCTACCGGGCCGAGGAGGGGAGCTCGACGGAGAAGGTATTCTGGTCTCAGTATGCTGAGGCCGGACATTCGGTGCCCCTTAGCGACCAGCTAAAGCAGCTGGTCAAGCTCCACAAGGTAGCCGAACAGGCCATGAAGGGCCTCATAGTTCGGCTGTGGCCCGAGGAGGCCATGCCTGGGAGCTACTTCGGCTTAGTGCGGCGGCTGGTGGATGCGTGTCCCTGGGTGGAAGTCGTCAAGCGCTCCGCCTGCATTGAAGGTGCCCGTCGGGCCCTTGCCCGTGCAAAAGTGCACTGGGGCAGGCTGGATGCTGAGAAGCTTCTGATGGACGCGCCGCCGGCGGGCAAGGAGTATTGCACGCCCGAAATGTACTATGAGAGTGTCCTGAAGAGTGCCCGCAAGATTGCGGATGAGTGCTCCAAAGATGTAATATTTGAGTAGACTCGCAATGTGTTATCCTGTGCGCTGAAAACTTTGTTCATGTGCGCTAAGCAATGCTTATTAATTTAAAATATTACCTTCTGTGCGGCCATTTATAAAATCTGAGAGATGGCAAGTCGTCGGCTTCAGCCCCCATGCCACGAGTGCTGGGGTGTTCGGTATAAACTTGAGCGCTCTTGTTCCCATTTTTGGGTCCATCTAGGGAGGCGCTCAACACGACGAACAAGGCAACCGGACTTATAATGCTTGAACACTCTCACTTAGCCATAGAATTCTATAATTTTAAATTTCGGCGAAGCCCCTAGTATTCGGAAGACCGAGTTCGGGGCGCTATCCACGCCTGGGCCGGACAAAGCCGGTTCCTCGCTCTAAGCGGCATAAGTCTTTAGGGACTCGAAAGGACCTCTCGAACAGCGACCAGCTCTCGCCTTATCATGATGGTCAGTTTTAGCTTTCTCCACTGAGGCGCTCGCCCAGCTCAACCGGGGCGCAATCGCAGTGGTTCTCCCAGTGCTACCTTGGCCGATAAAACGGAATGTAAGGTACCAAAACATGGGAGCCGGGCAAATCCAACTATTGACCCAAGACATGATTCGGAGCCGATCCATATAGTGCTATAAGTTCAGGGTGCCGCACTTGGGAAAGTGTTCGGACTTATCACACCATAATGCGGGGAACCTAAGCCCTTGGTGTATTAGGCCGTACCAAAGTGTACGGATGCAGGATGTCGTCAATGAACATATGTATATAAGAAAAAGGAAATGCAGCTATAAGCGAAAAGTGATGCATTGTTTATTCAGAAATACTGCCATGAATGCAGAGCGATACAAATAGTGCGGTAAGCAAGGGATTGGACTATTTAAACATGTCCCCCTCCAAGGGTAGGCTGCGGAATGGTGTATTAAACAGATTTAATGCTCGTAATGGAGACCACCTGAGTATTCGTCATAGCCTTTCTCCTTCCCTGGCTATTGCATTGTTAGTTCGGCAGGTCAGCTGCCAGACAGGGCCTCTGGTGAACGGAGTCCTGTGGGTAAGAAAAAGAAAAAAGAAAAAGAGCGACACACTTGGGAGCCCCTGGTGTGGTTGAGCTGCACTCTGGGCCTGTCGTGGTCGTGCCCCTCCCCCTATGCCCATGGTATTTCCAGAGCGTAATGATGTACGCGAGGGACTAGTCTTGCAATCATGCAAGGGCTGGGGTTGGGGCCGCATTGCTATGCGTGCTTGGAACGTGCCAGGTGGTCTTGTTGTATGTTACTCCGGGCGCGTTTGGCCGTGTCCGGTCGCTTAACGGCCGGACTTGAAAATTGCCTTAAGAGGCTGCTCTGTACTTCTGCCGCGAGAGCCGCTATGTGTTCCTCCGTTCGGAGGGAGCGTTCAGTGTTTCCGTTGACCGTGATGACTCCCCGAGGGCCTGGCATCTTGAGCTTTAGGTATGCGTAATGCGGCACAGCATTGAACTTTGCAAACGCGGTCCGTCCGAGCAGACATGATAGCCACTGCGGAACGGGACTATGTTGAAGATTAACTCCTTGCTTCGGAAGTTATCCGGGGATCCGAAGACCACTTCCAGTGTAACCGAGCCCGTACAATTGGCCTCTACACCTGGTATGACGCTTTTGAAGGTCGTCTTTGTAGGTTTAATCCTTGAGGGGTCTATGCCCATCTTGCGCACTATGTCCTGATAAAGCAGGTTCAGGCTGCTGCCGCCGTCCATCAGGACTCTGGTGAGGTGAAATCCATCGACGATTGGATCTAAAACCAATGCGGCGAATCCGCCATGGCGGATACTGGTGGGGTGGTCCCTTCGATCAAAAGTGATCGGGCAAGAGGACCATGGATTGAACTTTGGGGCGACTGGCTCCATCGCATATACATCCCTAAGTGCACGCTTCCGCTCCCTCTTGGGTATATGGGTTACGTATATCATGTTTACCGTCCGCACTTGTGGGGGGAAACCCTTCTGTCCTCTGCTGTTCGGCGGCCGGGTCTCTTCCTCGTCATCGCTATGCAGCCCCTTGTCGTTGCTTTCGGCAATTAACTTGCCTGCCTGCTTGAATACCCAACAATCCCTGTTAGTGTGATTAGCTGGCTTTTCAGGGGTGCCATGTATCTGGCAAGAGCGGTCGAGTATTCGGTCCAAATTGGACGGACCCGGAGTAGTTCTTCTGAATGGCTTCTTCCGCTGACCGGGTTTAGAGCCTCTGAATCCGGCGTTGACTGCCGTATCCTCAGTGTTATCGCCGTTAATGCGGCGTTTGTTTTTGTTTCGACGCGACCTACCATTGCGGTCCTTAGTATCCAGACTGCCAGCATTTTTGCTGAGGTTGTTACTGCGGGCTAGCCAGCTGTCCTCCCCCGCACAGAAGCGGGTCATGAGTGATGTGAGGGCTGCCATGGATTTCGACTTTTCCTGTCCTAGGTGCCGGGCCAGCCACTCGTCGCGGATGTTGTGTTTGAAGGCTGCGAGGGCCTCTACATCCGGATAGTCGACGATTTGATTTTTCTTTGTTAGGAACCGTGTCCAGAATTGCCTGGCCGATTCGTCTGGCTGCTGAATTATGTGGCTTAGGTCATCGGCGTCTGGTGGTCGCACATATGTGCCCTGGAAGTTGTCAAGGAATGTGGCTTCCAGGTCCTCCCAACACCCAATTGACTCTGCTGGCAAACTGTTAAACCAATGCTGAGCTGGTCCTTTAAGCTTGAGTGGGAGATATTTGATGGCGTGGAGATCGTCACCGCGGGCCATATGGATATGAAGGAGATAGTCTTCGATCCAAACCGCAGGGTTTGTTGTGCCATCGTAGGATTCAATGTTTACGGGTTTAAACCCTTCAGGGATTTGATGATCCATTACTTCATCTGTGAAGCATAGTGGGTGTGCGGCGCCTCTATACTGGGCAATATCATGACGTAGCTCAAGAGAGCTTTGTCTACTGTGTTCGGCCCGACCGGAGTTGCTGTATCCGGCACGACGGTAGTCGTCGCGCATCATGGGGCACCCATGTGATCCGTAATCGATCTTGATTGTCTTGCCTTGTCCTCCAATATATCTCGCAAGTCCGGTGCATTCCCCCGTGGCTTCACACTTTTCAGGCGGTGCCGGGGTACGGTTCTGGTGGAGGGCCTAGATGCCTTCCTATCGCGGCCACGAGGTGGTCGGTCTGCCGTATTGTGCGCTGGTGATGAGGGTTTATACTCCTCCTCCTCTAATTGGGGGAGCAACTTGCGTTTTGGGTAGCTTTTGGAGGGGCGTTCGAGTTCATGCTCTTCGGCCGCGAGGACTTCGGTCCATCTGTCGGCCAGCAGGTCTTGATTAGCTCTGAGCTGTTGCTGCTTTTTCTTTAGGCTGTTTGCCGTGGCCATAAGCCCGCGTTTAAAATGCTCTTGTTCGACGGGATCCTCGGGCACGACAAATTCGTCGTTTTGAGGCTTGCCTCGTCTCCGGAGGGAGGCATGTAATTGTCATCCTCGACCTCTTCGTCTGCCGCTCTCTCGTGAGGGCTGGCTTCTCCGTCCTCCTGCGCTGAATCTTGCTGGAGGGGGTTGTCTTCGGCACTCTCTGGGCTGTTATTGTCTCCGGTGCCGGAATCTCCATTATTGCTGTGGCGAGATTTAGAGCGGCGCCGCTGACGTCGGCGCTTGGGCTGTTTCTTAGGGGAATCTGCCTCCGCTGCTTCTTCGCTGTTCCCATCCTTTGGGATGTCCACCATGTATATGTCGTATGACGAGGTGGTCTTCCAGTGCCCCGTAGGCGCTGGTTCTTGGTCGTCTCCGGCATCGTCGTCCATACCGTCGATGTCTTCGGAGCCGTAATCTAGCATGTCGGTTAGATCGTCGACAGTGGCTACAAAGTGGGTGGTGGGTGGGTTTTGAATTTCTTCGTCGTCCGCATCCCAACCGTCCTGACCGCAGTCCGGCCAGGGCTCTCCTGATAACGTGAGATACTTTAGCGAATTCAAGATGTCGCCAAAGGGTGAGTGCTGAAAGATGTCCGCGGCGGTGAACTCCATGATCGGCGCCCAATCGGATTCGATTGTTAGGGGCGCAGGAGGTTTGGAGTCCAGCGAGGAGTCCGGCACCTCAGAGTCACGAGCTTTATGAGGGACAAGGTCAGTATTCGGCTCCACCGCCGTAGAGATTGCAGCTTCCGAGGCGATGTCCAGCCACCTGTCCTCGATCTGCGCGGTCGGCTCCAAACTAGGGGTCGGAGCAAACTCATGTGCGGCTTCCAGGGCACTGTCCGGCGGCAGAGCTAAATCATGCCCATCGTGACAGTGCGGCGCGCTCGGCTGCGGCTCGAATCCATCGAAGATCAAGTCTCCGCGGATGTCAGCCGTGAAGTTTAGGCTTCCGAATCTGACCTGATGGCCAGGGGCATAGCTTTCGATCTGCTCAAGATGGCCAAGCGAATTGGGCCGCAGTGCAAAGCGGCCGAACACAAAGATCTGTCCGGGGAGAAAAGTCTCACCCTGGACTGCGTGGTTGTTGATGAGTGAAGGAGCCATCAAGCCTATCGTTGACGACACAGAGGAACTCTCAATGAAAGAACCAATGTTGGTGTCAAAACCGGCGGATCTCAGGTAGGGGGTCCCGAACTGTGCGTCTAGGCGGATGGTAACAGGAGATAAGTGACACAATGTTTTTACCCAGGTTCGGGCCCTCTCGATGGAGGTAAAACCCTACTCCTGCTTGATTGATATTGATGATATGGGTAGTACAAGAGTAGATCTACCACGAGATCAAGGAGGCTAAACCCTAGAAGCTAGCCTATGGTACGTTTGTTGTAATGGTTGTTCGTCCTACGGACTAAAACCCTCCGGTTTATATAGACACGGGAGAGGGCTAGGGTTACACAGAGTCGGTTACAATGGTAGGAGATCTACATATCCATATTGCCAAGCTTGCCTTCCACGCCAAGGAAAGTCCCATCCGGACATGGGACGAAGTCTTCAATCTTGTATCTTCATAGTCTTGGAGTCCGGCCGATGATGATAGTCCGGCTATCCGGACACCCCCTAGTCCAGGACTCCCTCACCCCCCCCCACACGCTACATACTTCCTGTATCGGTCAATCTTCCTCTCCTAACCACCTTAGGAAGCTATCGTTTCCAACACATGTTCATTCTTTCTCTCCATGTTTCGATCTCTAACTCTCTCAACTACACAACCACCCTTTTCCACTCTATTACCAAATGTATTTACCTCACACACCCGCCATTGCACCCCATGCCAAGCTCTCTCTCCCCCTCTCCCTCTCACCCCCTCGCGCTAAATTAATACATGCATTGCCTATCTCGCCCCCCCAATCTCTCGTGTGCACGCACGCACGTTGTCTATCTAGGTCACTCGCTCGAGACTGTCTCACTCTTTCTTCCGCACGGCGGGCCACACTCGCTCAATCTCGCTCTCTTTATCCGAGTCTCATTTAACCTCGTTTTCTTTCACACACAAATGATATATCTCTCTGTTCGGGCCTCGTAGACACACTCTATACTCTCTCACGCAGATTGTCTATCTAGGTCAGTCCATCCAAGCCGCCCCACTCTTTCGACCTCATGGCGGGTCACGCTCGCTCAATCTCTCTCTCTCTCTCTCTCTCTCTCTATATATATATATATATATATATATATATATATATATATATATATGTCTCGATTGACCTCGCTCTTTCTCGGACAAAAATGATATATCACCATGTTTGAGCCCAATTCGACCTATTCACATTGTATACTCTCTCATGCACATTGTCTATCTAGGTCACTCTCTCCAACCCGTCTCACTCTTTCGATCGCACGGCGACCCTATGTGATCGATTGACCTTGCTTCCTCCCACGCACAAAATATATATACATGTCTATGACTGGATCATCTCTCAACCTCTATCTTACAGCCCTCATCCTTGCCAAAAGCTCAATCGGACAATATCTCTCCAGAGCATATATATCTGTTCAATGAATGTCGGACCACACTCACTTTGTCTCTCTATCTATATGTCTCTTGATTGACCTTGCTTTCTCACACCGTATCTTCCACGTATTGAAGCTATCTCTCCATCCCTTGCAAAGCCGGAGCTATTTACATTGCGAGGGGCACTCCAACCTTGGATTAATTTGTGTAGGCATTTATTCCAGTCGGTTTAGATTATTTTTTCATAGCATTCGGCCCACAACTACACCAAACACCGTTGCAACCCCCGCAACTCCCCTAGTTGATTTCCCTCTGGCTCGGTCATCGCTCTCTTGCATGTCCTTTCTCGCCTTCAATGTCGCACCATGGTATTATTGCAAAAAACTCTGTTGTTCTCTTTAACTATTATAAATAAGCTACAAAACTACACACCCATAGTCCACTTGGAATGGAAGAAATTTCGACCCACAAATTAAAGTGCTACAAACTACACACCGAGGGGCCCATATGTCATGAAACAAATTTGGACCCATATACAAATTAAAAAATAAAGGACGAGGATCGAACATGCGACCAGGAGCTTCAAGTTGCACGTCAATAGGCAACATACGTAGAACACCAATGTTTGTTGTACCCCCCTTTGTTCACATAATATTTTTATATTACCACAGCCTATTTAATGGATAACATGTAATATTATTTTTAGTACTATTCCACTTCACTTACTGGTGGGTTCCATGTGTGCTCTCTCTCTCTCCTCCCCTTTTGCGTTTAGACGCACGGACAAACACGAAGAACTCACGGGCGATGTTGCCGTTGACCATATCTGGACGCGTTCACAAGTTATGGCACCAGCTTCATGTACTGGCAGCACTAGTCAGTGTGTACGTGCAATACACGTTAATTTGGAAGTATATTAAGTGCATGCAGATATTAAGTAGGATATTATTTGCGTGTTATTATGTTTTTTTACCATGAACAGTAGGAAAGGCTCCTACTGTGTTAGTATATTAATAAATGGGTGGTGGAAACTATACAATGGATATTTACATGGGGTAGATCTTAGCCACTTTGTGGCAAGAGAAGAGAAGCCTACTTTCAAAAAGTGCTATCAAAGAGAGTTTACAAGATTAAGCAGTAAAGGCGTATGTGCCTCTTTCACTCTGTATTGCAAAAGCCCAAAATCTTTCTTGAATCTCTCAAGCCAAGACTGAAAGGACGGTGGTATAGCTCTGAAGTGGCGTGTTATTATGTGATTAGCACTATTTTTGGCTTGAAATTAACTGCACGCTAAACGTGTTGAGCGCTCGACATTGAAGCAGTCTAGGTCGTTGGATGACAAGGAATACATGTGGCTTGATGACGTTCTATATTTAATTTGATACAGCTCTAGTAGAACATTCAATCGATCAAACCATAGATTTCGTTCAGTCTGACTCCGACTTTAAATTATACGATGATCGATATAAAATAAACGGAAATGAGAAACGTTCGGATTTTAAGCATTGCAATCCGAACGTTTTTCATGGCAAATTTAGATTACGCGGCGATGGCGGGGGCGTCTTGCGGTGGGAAGCGGCTCCTCTGCCGTGCTCTGTGTGTCGTTGGGCCACTGACCGACGGCGACGGCGGCGTCTTGCGCCATTGTTAGCGTACTCCTGGACGTTGGCCTAGCTTCAAGGAAGGCCAAAATGTTTTGGACTTCGGAGCGAGTCAACTGGCGGGAGGAGGCGACTGGCGATGGTGCAAGGAAGCGGTTGACGGCGGCCATCCATGCCGCTGAGGGGGGCACTGGCCCCCACGTGGGGACAGGCGCTGTCAACGGTGCGACGGAGACATTCGTGTGCACGGGCATCGGCACGGGCCCGCACGTCAGTGCACGCGCAGGCGCATGCGCTGGCAGGTGCACGAGCACCAGTACGGGCGTGCGCGTCAGTGCACGCGCAGGCGCATGCGCTGGCAGGTGCACGGGCGCGTGAAAGTCGGAGGGGACCTCATGGAACCCCGTGGCATCAAGCTCGGCGACAATGTGTGGCTCCGAGCCCATCAATGCCACGGGGATGGGCGCTGGCGCAGTCAGAGCGACGGGAGCCGGAACGGGAGCGGGGACAGGCGCGACGTCTTCCCTCAAGGCCAGTTCAAGCTCGGCAAAGCGCCTTATGTTCTTGAGACTCCGGCTGGGTGTCTTCCTCAGGAAACTGGAAGACTAAGGTCAGACCATCGTAATGCGGCATGGCGTACGCTTAGGTCAGGCTAGTTGGAGATAGACGACAGGAGAATCGGAGAGGAAGAGAGAAGATTGTAGCGATACCGGGTAGTGCGGGGTTGACTTTAAACTGCGGCGCCGGCGACATTAAAAGTGGGAGCAGTTGGGACAAAGGTGGGCGGCGGAGCCTGGTTAAAGGGCTCACCTCCCGGTGAGCCTGCACAGCGGTCTGCTCGCACGCCTCCCTATCAGCCAGCGCAGCGGTCTGCTCGCACGCCTCCCGTCGACTCACACGCTTGCTCGGACAGCACCTGCCGATGAGAAGCGGGACTCGTGGCGGCACGTAAACGCCCATGGTTTCAATAGTGAAAGTGTTTGCCTTAACGTGATAGGTCTTTGTTCCAAAATACCCTGGCTCTTCATTTGTGCAACTTGTCATAAGCAGCTTATCTCAAATTGAAGAAAAAACTTACGAAGTAATATTTGTGCCATATCACGTGACCATGCTCAGTTTCAAGAATTTATGCTCACTTTTGGATTTTCTGAAATTTAAGATCCAGGATTCGAAACAATATCATAACCTGCATCATGCAATAAATTTTCAAGCCGTACATCTATCCTGTTGTATTTCTTAAGAAATGATTTGGTCAAACATTTTGCTTAGTTAGACTTTAGACAAGTTATATATGTAGAGTAAAAGGATGATCCCTCCGTACTAGTGCATTGCCTGATATATTAACTCAACTACTAGGCATGAACAAACGGGCTCAATTCTGTGCTCATCCTGGTGTAGTAGTAGTAGTACTAGACAATGCAGTTGATGGGTAACCTTGGCGAGCGGCAACCGAGGGAATTGAACCGTGCTCGGCACGGTAGGTAACTTTGTCTAGTTACTAAAGCATGCCTCCGTTGTTCATCGGTAGTCATTATGGACCGGGGACATGAGGGCAATTTCCTAGGGCTGGAATTCTGGCTGCCAGATATTTCGACTCGAAACGCTGAGGCTTGACTGGTTGGGGTTGCCTAATGTGTGTACCACGCACGCCACCAGAAGGACACGAGCCCGGTTATTTATTTATTTATTTATTTTTTAGGATCAACACGAGCCAAGGTCTAGCTGGTACGCCGTTGGGTCCTACCATTCGAGAATACGAAAGGAACCTTTTAAATTGCCGAACGAATCTATGTGTATTACAATGCCCGTATTTTCCTTTCAAATACTAATCTCAACGTGGTAATTGATTTATGACGAGTTGTTGAATTAGAGTGAGTTTGTGATATAGTGATCTCAACGTGGATTTCACATTTCATGGTATCCCTAGTAAGTTTTTTAATGCAAATTCAAATTTAAAAGATGAACAATATAGAGGTGAGAAAACTTTGTATGTATCAAGCATATGACCACACACACACATAGAGACACACACGCAGGAACACAACAACAATCCAATAATTATAGTGCATCTATTTTTCCAAACCATGCATGTATGACACGAATTCAAACATACTCCTTCTATTCCTAAATATTAGTCTTTTAGAGATTTCAACAAGTGACTACATACGGAGCAAAATGAGTGAATCTACACTCTAAAATATGTCTATATACATCCCTATGCGCCAGTCCATTTGAAATCTCTAAAAAGACTAATATTTAGGAACGAAGGGAGTAAAATGTAAGACATGCATGGTCCTCAGTTCAATATTTAAAATGAACATGAAACTGAAACATGAATATTAAGTCTAGTACTACAATACATGCAAATGTTGTGTTTAGGCGGAGCTATGATTGTCGGGGGTCAACCCCTCGACCACCGATTGGTTGTGCACCCCCACCCCTCCTCACCGGGAGAATATCATGTGCCTCCATACCTTAGATGCTATATGCCGATACGAGTTGCTTGGAGCTTGTAGATCTGAGATATAGCAGCTCACATGATGTCTTAATATTTTTACAGGAAACCTTGATGAGTTTGAGAATTGCACACAATTTGTACAAAAACTACTCAGATGCCCTTGGATCCCATATCCAACGACCTTGTAGCTCGTATCACCGTAGCATCTAAGATGAAGGAGGACATCATATTCTCCTGTATGTAAGAATATCATGTGCTACCACACCTTAGATGCTTTGGTGATACAAGCTCTTCGGAGCCGTTGGATTTGTGACCCAACACCTCCTCGGTGGTTCGAATGATTTTTTGCAGAAAAGCCCCCAAAGAGTTCGGCCACTGCTTACAAGCACAAAGACTGCTCAGATGCCATTGGATCTCAGATCAAACAACCTCGAAGTTCGTATCATCGTAGCATCCAAGTTGTGATAGCACCTTATGTTTTCTCGCACAGGAGAATATGAGGTGCTCCCGCACCATAGATTCTATGGTTATACGAGTTCACGGAGATCTAACGGCCCACAGTAGGAGGTTTGAATATTTTTGCAATATACGGCTGAGAGAGTTTGGGAAATGCGTAGAAAGTACAAGTACTACACATGTGCCATCTGATCACTGATCATACGACCTAGATGCTCATATCAATGTAGCGGGTAATTAAGCTACGGGGAACACCTAATATGAGCAATGGGGGGCCGTTAGATCCAAGATGCAGCGGCACACACGAGGCCTGAATGTTTTATTTGCAAAAAAAAACCTTTGGAGAGTATGGAAATTGCGCATAATTACAAAGACTACTCCCAAGCCATTGGATCTCACTTCCAACGGTGTAAAAACTTGTATCACCATAGCATCTAAGCTACGGGGTGGATGTGATATTCTATGCCGCTGTCATTTTTGTTTGTAAACTTGCAAAATACGTGTAACTCATGCCATCACTTGTCTAATCGTGCAAAGTGTTTGTTCAAAAAAACCATCCTACACTGAAATATCGAAACAACACACGAGGGTCCCACTTGTCATTAATCAAATTTGGACCTAAAACTAACAAATCTGAAAGACGAGATTCAAACTGGCAACCTGGACTACAAAGCGTAAGTCGATAGCCTGGAACAACAACAGTTGTTGGCTTTGTCCCACAACTTGATTTTGTACAGTATTGCATTGAGTAGAGTAGAGGGAGTGCCTCGTCAACACATGCATGACCGTTGACTCACTTACTGGTGGGTCCCAGGTCTGCGATCTCTCTCTTCTCTCCATCGTCTAACCTTTGCACGGGCACACACGAAGAGCGGCGCTAGCTTGCCTTCGTGTTATTACAACTAAAAAAAGCTTGTAAAATAGAAGAATCGCCTAGAACAAGAGACGTTGTGGCTGGTCGAGACGGAGCTAACCACATCTATCCTCCGTGCCATATTAGCATGATGAAGCTGTGTGGCTAGTGGGGAGTTTTCAACCGACTGGCTGGGTCCCTAGGTCGAACCATAGGTATATTTTTACACGCACATTTTTCCTCCGTGCCGAGACGTGGCACACCCTACCGCGCAGTTTCGGGGTCCTCCCGGGTGGTGCACACATATATTCTTCTTGACGTGGGATGCCCTACCGTGCGTTTTCTAGGTCCTCCTCGGTCATAGCGCCGAAGCAAGTAAATGAGTCATCAAATCACAAAAGACCACCTTTCCCGCCGAGTACCTCAGTGAAGCATGGTGGCTAGCTAGTTGGGCTAGTTCGACCGATTAGCTAGGCCGCCGCCACATTTGTTTTTTCGCCCATTTTTTTATCTACTTGCCTATAGGTAAATTTAAATATCCACCGCGGTGTTGCTCTGGTGTTTGGGTGCGGCAAGATTTTTAATTTTTTTGATTGACGGGAGCAGGCGCGGCAGGATTTTTAATTTTTTGATTGACGGGAGCAGGCGTGGTAGCAATTAGTCACGATGACTCCGCCTGTAAAACCCACTGCTCCCTGATGTGAGAAGTCGTCGACTGGTGTTTTACCATGGTGAGAACCAAAATATTCCCTGCTTCTCGGCTGGCTCCCTCCGCCTTCCCATAGATTGCATTGCCTTTCAGCCGTTTCTCCCCCTTTGCTTCCTCTCCCCATTGCTTCTACCTAGTGCCATGGTGGCGCAGCAGATCACGGAGTCGGAGGTGAGGTGCCTGACACAGGAGCTCTAGGCCAAGGATGCGAAGCTCAGGGCCAAGGACGTGGAGCTCCGTGAGCTCAAGGAGGAGAGGAGTTCCATTCTCCTCCATTATGTGCGGGAGTTCACAGAGCTTCAAAAGTGGTAGGCGTCCACCACAAAGATGCTCGTCGGCGGCGTTGCTGCAGAAAGCGGGAGATACGATAGGCCGCCAGGGGAGCCGGCTGGAACGCAAGCGGGTCGATCGTGACGAGGTCCAGGATCACCTCAGCCACTTGGTGAACCAAGTTGCCACACACGTGTTGCGGCTGCACGATGCCTACCATCGTGCCAGCACGATCATGCCAGCCGTTGGGCTAATCCCATTCGACCACCCGGTCGACTTCAATGAGCTGCGGTTTCCTGACCTGGTCTCCTTCTTCACCTATATTTCCGAGGAGCTGAGCCGTCTCCGGGCGATGGTGGGAGCAGAGCTGGACAAGGAGGGGTTGCGGGCTGTCGTCGCCGTTGCCGGGTGAATCCTTTCAAGGCTCCGTCACCATAATCCATTCGTGCCATTGGACGCCGTCTTTGACGAGCTGGCTCCCGTTGATCGGGAGTAGGCTCTGCAGGCGGTTGCACCCTGCATCACCAACGTCATGCGCCTCGAGAAGCAGAGGGACTTCGGTCGTGTTAAGGTGCCCTCTGCATGGGCATGTCCATGTCTCGGCGCAACATGACCGTTGGATCAAACTCAGACGGTGCAGATCAGTCACTGTAGCACAAAGCGTGTGGGTGTGTTTGGTTGCATTCTCATCTCAATATAGTTGTTTCCTCTTCGTGTATTTGCGTTAACCTACTAGTGTGGACTCATGCACCCTTCATGCACTCTACCAAACACCCAAAAGTGGGTCGAGAAGGGAACTTTTGCTCCCATTACATGCACCCTTCCTACACCATGACTAACACTATTCGTGCTTCATATGGTTCATGTTTCGTGGAGTACTGTAGCACCATACTCTCCGAGCGCTGTAGACCTAGTTCTGTTAATATTGATCTCACCGTTCATTCTCGACCGGACAGTCAAAAAACGGTACTATGTTACTACATTACTATTCATATAGTTGACATGCGCACAACATCATTTGTTATCATCATATCTTACTACACTAGCAACAAGATTATGTAGTGCTGACGTATGAACCACTGCACATGCCTAGTTGTAGGAGCAGTGTGTATGTTCAAGTGGCTGCCGTTTTTCGCACTCCTCCATCTTAAGAGTGGAAACACTTGTTGTAATCATTTTTTTCTTTAGAAAAATAGTGGACACGCTCTACCGTGCGGATCCTCCTCCAGCCATGCACTAAATTACTCACTTTCACCGACGTGTGGGACAACTAGCATCTGGGTCCACTAGCCATGCACTAAATTACTCCGTAGTAGAGTGACGGTAGAATACCCCGATCGAAGCGCCGCAGTGATGCCCAATGAACCGTCAAATCAGAAAACCCCCTCCTTTCTAGCAGTAAGTTGGACGGACGAAGCAACCATCATTTCACTCTTCTCTCTCAGCTTCCTCTCTTGAAGAAAATCCCCACTCACTTCGCTTCTCCCTCATCTCGTTCCTCATTTAACTCTTCTCTCTTAGCTTCCTCTCTTGGATGGACGCTGGAGCACCGGCCGACGTGATGTCTATGGCTCTGGCCAAAACCGTCGAGGCTCATGGTACGAAGAAGGGCAAGCACCTGCCGAGACTACCGCAGACAAGCTCAAAGCCATCGCCTGTCCAAGCCCCCCTCCCCGGGATCCCTCATTAAGCAAGTCCAGGGAATATCTCTTCTTGACGATCTTTTTCTCGATCTTGATCGTGTTTTTTTTCATCTAACACGTAGTACTAGTACTAGTAGTACAACTTTCTGGGTGATCTTGCATGTGATTTTTGTGTGCCAAATGACGGTTCTAAATTCCTCTTTTGACCAAAACATGCGAGAGGTTGACACTGATTTCTTATAGATTACTTTCAACTACTCCCTGTGTCCTAAATTTCTTGTCTTAGATTTGTCTAGATACGGTACATCCGTATCTAGACAAATCTAAGACAAGAATTTTGGGACGGAGGGAGTACTTTATGAACATCAATGCTACCTTTGAAGAGGGTATATTTGCCTCAGTAACTTGTGTTATGGATATTGCAAGTAATCCCTCTGCTCTCATGCCTTTGAAGACATGTTCTAGTGTCTTTGTTCACTCATTTCTGTGCGTATATGTAGTCATATATGGAGTATAATATCAAAAATCATCTTATCTTTCTGAATGGAGGTAGTAATAAAATATGGTTTCTGTTTGAATTAGAACCAGGTCCGCGGTGGAGATGAAGTTCTCAAAGTCATGTCGTGTGAGCTGGAAGACCTGAGGATGAGTTCTACTGCTAAACTATCCAGCTGTTGTGTCCTTGTCGCCACGTGTCCTGAACTAGTGTTTTCCTGTAGCATTATTGTCAGGCGTGTTCTCGAGGCTATACTTGACCACAACAATTTCCTGGCTATGCCTTCGATTACGAAGGGTGTGGTTCTTGTAAAGCTTCGCAACAAATCTGATGCGGCTTGTCTTCATCATCATGTTTATGAGTGGAAAGACCACTCTATTAGGTCCTCCAAAGTTGACGAGATGGTGACAGTGCATGTAGACATCTCTCACGAAGTCCATGGCCTAGTCAGTAATGCGGGGTTCATCCCGTAGGTCGGTGGCAAGAAATAGTCTGCTGAAAGTGCAACTATCCCTAGGTGGTTTTGGTAATTCATAACAGCATATAGCTCATTGAGCTAATACTATTCCAAGACTATTTTTTCAGGAAAGCTCAATGAATGGCATAGCATGGATGATGAAAGTGGATCCCTCAAAATATCAAGGACAAAGGATTGGCTCAAACTCAAAAGATCAAGACTCTTCATTTTACATTTTAGTGATCCAAGATCACATTGAGTCTATAGGAAAAGCCAATACTATCAAGGAGGGATGAGGTGTTGCTTAATGAGCCTCTTGCTTCATGTGCTTAGTGATATGCTCCAAATACCCTCAACTACTTTCTCACATCCACATGTGACCTAAACCCAAAGTCAAAATCGGTCCCACTGATTCTTTCTATCCGGTGCCACCGAGTTCAAATGTAATAGCCACTGCCACAAACCCTAGGCAAATCGGTCTTACCGATAGGGATCTCGGTCTCACTGAGATGGGGTTGTAATTGCTTTGTTTCCGTTCGTAACATTTCGGTCTAACCGAAGTGAGTGATCGGTCCCACCGAGATTGCAATGTAAACTCCCTATTTCCCTTTCGTAACATTTCGGTCTCACCGAAATGAGCGAATCGGTCCCACCGAGTTTACCTGACCAACTCTCTGGAAAGCTTATTACCAAAATCGGTCTCACTGAGTTTGTGTAATTGGTCTCACAAAGATTACGTTATGCCCTAACCCTAACCATATCGGTCCTACCGAGTTGCATGTCGACGGTCACTAGGTTTACTAAATTGGTCTGACCGAGTCTGTTGAATCGGTCCCACCGAGTTTGGTAAATTGTGTGTAACGTTTAGATTTTGTGTGGAGGCTATATATACCCCTCCACCTCCTCTTCATTCGTGGAGAGAGCCATCAGAATAAACCTACACTTCCAACTTACCATTTCTGAGAGAGAACCACCTACTCATGTGTTGAGGCCAAGATATTCCATTCCTACCATATGAATCTTGATCTCTAGCCTTCCCCAAGTTGCTTTCCACTCAAATCTCTTTCCACCAGATCCAAATCCCATGAGAGAGAGTTGAGTGTTGGGGAGACTATCATTTGAAGCACAAGAGCAAGGAGTTCATCATCAACGCACCATTTGTTACTTCTTGGAGAGTGGTGTCTACTAGATAGGCTAGGTGTCACTTGGGAGCCTCTGACAAGATTGTGGAGTTGAACCAAGGAGTTTGTAAGGGCAAGGAGATCGCCTACTTCTTGAAGATCTACCACTAGTGAGGCAAGTCCTTCGTGGGCGACGGCCATGGTGGGATAGACAAGGTTGCTTCTTCGTGGACCCTTCGTGGGTGGAGCCCTCCGTGGACTCGCGCAACCGTTACCCTTCGTGGGTTGAAGTCTCCATCAATGTGGATGTACAATAGCACCACCTATCGGAACCACGACAAAAACATCCATGTCTGCAATTGCGTTTGAATCCTCCAAACCCTTCCCTTTACTTTCTTGCAAGTGGCATGCTTTAATTTCCGCTGCTCATATACTCTTTGCATGCTTGCTTGAATTGTGTGATGATTGCTTGACTTGTCCAAAGATAGCTAAAATCTGCCAAACTCTATAATTGGAAAAAGGTTAAGTTTTTAATTGGTCAAGTAGTCTAATCACCCCCCCCCGTTCTAGACATACTTCAAGGTCCTCCAAGTGGTATCAGAGCCTTGATCTCCATTTGCTTTGATTTCCATAGCTTTTGGTGGTCATAGCCTTGGTTTCACAACCTAGGAGAGTATGGCGTCTAGCGAGGGAAATTATCACCGTAGAGGTCCTTACTTTGATGGTACTAATTTTGCTAGTTGGAAGCATAAGATGAAAATGCATATTCTTGGACATAACCACACCGTTTGGGCTATTGTGTGTATTGGCTTGCAAGGTGAATTCTTTGATGGGAGAGAGCCGAACCGTGAAGCTAGCGCAGAAGAGTTGAAGATGCTGCAATACAACGCTCAAGCTTGTGATATCCTCTTCAACGGATTGTGCCCCGAGGAATTCAACAAAATCAGTCATCTTGAGAATGCAAAGGAAATTTGGGATACTTTGATTGATATGCATGAAGGTACCGACTCCGTCAAGGATTCCAAGTTGGATGTGCTCCAAAGTCAGCTTGACAAGTTCAAAATGAAGGATGGTGAAGGTGTCGCTGAAATGTACTCTAGGCTTGCACTTATCACAAATGAGATTGCCGGCTTAGGGAGTGAAGAGATGACCGACAGATTCATCATCAAGAAGATCCTAAGAGCATTGGATGGAAAGTATGATACCGTGTGCACATCGATCCAAATGATGCCAAACTACAAAGATCTCACGCCAACGGAAGTCATTGGAAGAATTGTTGATCATGAGATGTCACTCAAGGATAAGGAGGAACTTCACAACAAGTCAAGTGGTGCTTACAAAGTCTCATGTGAAGCCCCCACATCATCAAGTGAGAAACAAGCCTTCAATGAAGAATTGAGCTTAATGGTGAAGAACTTCAACAAATTCTACAAGAGTAGAATCAAAGAAAGAAGCTCTAAGTGAAGGTCCTACAATGACAAAAGATCTTCTAGTAGAGAGCAAAATTGCTACAATTGTGGGAGACTCAGACACTATTCCAATGAGTGTACGACACCCTACAAAAGAAGAGAAGATTCTCCGAAAAGAAGAAGCAAAAGAGAAGAATCACCACCAAGAGAGACGAGGAGTAGAGATGATCGTTATGAACGAAGACCCTCATAGAGAAGCAAGGATTCGGAAAGGAAGGACAAGTCATCAAGGAGCTATACAAAACGAAGACATCAAGCTCATGTTGGTGAATGGGTATCCGGCTCCGACTTCGACAATCACTCCGAGAGAAGCTATCACTCCGACTCCGAATATACTCAAGATGAAGGTGTTGTCGGTCTAGCACTTGTGTCAACCAACTCCTACGACATATTTGACTCACCAAATGAAGGAATTGGAAGATGCTTCATGGCCAAAGGTCCAAAGGTAACACATCCCGAGTATGTTGATTTCAATAGTGATGAAGATGACTTGCTAGGTGATGATGATTTACTTGTTGACAACTCTAGTGATGAATACTATGATGAAACATCAATTAATCATGCTAATCAAGATAAAATGAATGAAAATGATAAGGAGAAGATTGAGCTTCTAACCAAAGAACTAAACACTCTTAAGTTAGCTCATGAAACTATCTTCAAAGATCATCGAGAACTTTTAAGAGCTCATGAGAAGTTACGCTTTGAAAAGCTCAATCTTGAGCAAGAGCATGAGTTCTTAAAAGCAATCAATGATGATCTCCGTAAGAAAAGTTCTTCTTACATTGCCAAGCGTTTACTCTTATCTACTTACATGCCTCAAGTCAAGTCTAGTAACAAGTACAAGAAAGATCCATCCTCTAGTAGTAACAATAATAATGCCAAATCCAATATTGTTGCTTCTAGTAGTTCTCTTGATTCCACTAATGATTCTCTTAGCCAAGTTACACTTGAGCAAGAAAATAGCTTATTGAAGGGAATTATAGAGAAAGGTGTTTACATGAGCCTTACCGGGAGTAAGCAATTCAAGGAAACTATACGCAAGCAAGGAATGCACCAGAAGAATCAAGGTGTTGGTTTTGAACGAATGTTCAATGCCAATGGAGTTGAGTGGGAAGAAGATCAATACCCCAAGATGAAGTTTGTTCCTCAACAAGAGAAGTATGATCCTACTTCCTTCAAGGGAACACAAGCGCAAGATGATCTTCCACCACAAGACCACAAGAACAAAGGCAAGGACAAGCTTCAAGAGGAGATTGATGCATTTGAAGAAGCACCTAAGGCCTCGGTCAAGTGGGTTCCCAAGACTACGTAAAGTTCTACTTCATCAAGTACAACTACAACGCCAAGGATTCCCATCAAGATGATGTGGATCCCGAAGAAGAAGAACTAGAGAGTTATTGAGGGTGACTCCGCCAACATTCTTCACTCATATCATTATGGCAAGGACAAGTGCAATCAACTTCCACATCTTGCACTAGTTCAAGGAGTCACAAACCCTCACCTAATGATTTCATGGACATCATATTGTGTGTGCATCACTCTATGTCTATGGATATTCTTGTTTGTTCCTTGTGGGACTAACCCATGTAAATATGTTGAAAGTGCAACTCACTCCAAAGGATTGCTCCAAATGATCTACATCAACATTGAGCACCCACATCTTCAACACCTACATGAAGTCATCATCGACAAAACCCAAGGTTAGTTCATCCCTCTAAAAGGGGATCTCACATCTAGGGGGAGCTTAACTCTAAGAATTGAGTCAAAGCAACTTTAATGGTGTGAACACATCAATGCATTATGTAAAAGTGGTAACCCCACTTGAGCTTAAACGATGAGTATGACCTATGATCAAATGTTCTCATTTGACTCCTAAGTCAATATACTCATATATAGATGACCTAGTCATCGCCAATTGTTTGATAGATGCTAGAATTGGTTGTGCATGCTTTGTCACATATTTTATTTGCCATTCTATTGTGTGAGCATGTTGGTTGCATATTTTACTCATTCGAGGACATCCACTTGTTATCTTGATTGTTTGGGTTCTTTTTCTTTTTTTCCAAGTGGATGGACAAGAATGCCTAAGAACCTTCTCTAGCTATCTATGCTTTTCACGTCTCAAACTCTATTCATGCTACATCACAAAATTTGATCAAGTCAGATTCGAACCACTCTGTGTGAGGAGCACTCGGAGTCCCCGATTCGTCATAGAGTTAAACTTCCAAAACTTCTTTGTGATTCTCGGTCTGACCGATTCCTCCATTTCGGTCCTACCGAGATCACTAAGTCGATCTAGGTTTTCAATCTCGGTGCAACCGATTTGAACGTTTAGGTCACACCGAGTTGCAGTAACTGTATACAGTTATGCATCTCGGTGCCTCCGAGTTGTTCCACTCGGTCACACCGACAGGGTCGGGCTATATATACTCACGGGCAAAAATTTGGAAATTTCTCCGAACCTCTTCGCCCGCGCAATAGCTCGCTCTGCCTCCAGGGTCTCCGAATCGTCTCGTCGTCGCCAGCCGCCTCCTGTCGCTGGCCTCCGCCGCCGTCAACGGAATTCACCCCCGCCGTTGCCGCCGTAGCGAGTTCATCGCCAAGCTAGGGTATGGACTCGATCACAGTGCTATCCTTGTCCGATTCCTAGCACATTGTGTTCATTATGATTCTTGCCACGATTGAAACACTCCTATCCAGTCAATACAATCCTTAGATTAGATGCGATTTGAAAATTTAGGGTTAGGTTTCCACCGAAACCATCTCGGACCCACCGAGTTGAAAAACTCGGTCCCACCGATTTGGCTAACGCCATTGCACTAGTAACTCTCGGTCTGACCGAGAATTGCTAATCGGTGTGACCGATTTTAGGACTTTGTGAAACCCTAGCAGTCTCGGTGCCACCAAACTGTGAGTTGGTCCGACCGAGTTCACCAGTTTAGGTTCCAAAACTGCTTCGGTATCACCGAGTTTGAAAATCGGTTGATCCGAAATGCTTTCTGTGGAAAACTAAAACTGAGTTTTTGAATCATTCTTTTGCAAAAATCTTTGCATTTTGTGATGCTCATCCATTCTATCTCATCTATAACTATTCACAAGGTCAGCAGTCAGCGATTTACAGCATGTCAGACCAAAGTGATAGTCAGAACTAGTCAGAAGAGCACAATCACATGAGTGAGGGCACTAGTCCCTCTAGCACTTCAGGTAATGGCAGCAGGAGCACCCCAAGCAATCTGCCTAAAGCTGCCACTAGGACAAGGAAGAAGAGAACCTCAGAATCTGAAGATGAGGATTATATGGCAGAAGAAGATGAGGCTACCTCCAAGAAGGTAGTGCTCAAAAAGGAGTATGCCTCAGCAAAGAACACAAAGCCTGGACTCAATAGGAAGGTTCCTGCCAAGAGGACACCTATGCTGAAGGTCAGAGGATCAACTCAAGTGCCTGAAAAGACAGAACCCAAAGAGGCACCTGCAAGAAGAGTCACAACTTCCAAACCCAAGAAAGTTCCCATTGGAGAAACTATGAAGTTTACCATTGAATCAGAAGATGAAGCTGCTGGTCAAGATAAGAAGAAGAAGAGAGCCAGAACCACTACTGCCCAGGTTCTTGGAAATCCCTCTATGAGGAGAGACTCTGAAGAGGAAGAAGAGGTTGCTGCACCAGCACCCAAGGCACAAAAGCTGATGGGTGATGCTATTAAGTCAGGGGCTGCAACATCAAAGCCCAAGGAAGCACCCAAAGCTGCCCCAAGCCCAAGACTGCACCAAAGAGGAATACCAGGAGTATTCCAGCTGCTGAGAAGAACAAGGCCCCAGTGCCTGAAGTTGCTGATGAGGAAGATGATGAAGGACAAGTCCTGAGAAAGCTAAAGCCCAAGATTCCAGACCACAATGATGCTCATCCTGTGGCTGAGAACATGAAGTTGAGAAAGGATGCAAGACTCAGATTGTGGAGGCTGTCAGATCCATATGCTACCAGGAGAAGGACTGTTGTTGACTACAGGTTCCACACTAAGGAACAACAGGACTTCTATGAGACAGTGTTGTTGGACAAGAAACCTATAGTGTGTGATATGAGGTGGGTCGACTGGACCTACATGAAGGAAAATGAGGAACACTATCCTGGAGTGCAAGACCGTTTTGGCGCTTGTGGAGTTGTAGACTTTGTTGGGCAGAAGCTCACAAAGTGGAATGATGAGCTCATTATGCAATTCTACTCCACAACACACTTCTATCCAGATGGCAGGATAGCTTGGATGTCTGAAGGTACAAGGTACTAGTCAATAATTGAGGAATTGGCCAGTCTGATCAATGCCCAAAGGAGAGTGAGGATGACTTGGATGTCTATGCCAAGAAGAAGATGGACCACAATACCATGGCTCATATGTACAAGGAAATTCCTGATGCTGCAGTTGAGACTCATAAGTTTGGGTCAGTCCACTTCCTTCTGTCAGGGCTGCCAACAATCAACTGGATCCTAAGGCACACTCTGTTGCCCAAGTCAGGTGACCACAACATGATTAGAGGGCATGCTATCAACTTGCTGCACTTGTTTGATGTGCTACAAAAATTCAAGGTCATGAGCCTCATTGTTGAGACCATTAAGAGGACAGCAGCAGATCAGAAGAGGAGTTGTGGGTATGCCCCATAGATTCAGGAGTTGATTAACTCAAAGATGGGCATAGGAACTTACTTGCTGGATAAGGAACATTTTGCTATCTATCCAGACTTTGAGGACAATCAAGTTGTGATGAATGAGAATGAACCATCATCAGTGCAAGCTCAAGCGAAGAAGGAGAAAGCAAAGAGAGAGAAGGCTGCCAAGATGCCAACTCAAGAGGAAACATCTGAATACTTTTTGAAGAACAAGCAGGAGCAGCTTGGTTACTTGATAGCATCAACACTGAGGATTGAGAAGGGGTTGGCCACCCTAACTCAAAACCAGGAGAGCCTGGAAAGAATCATGGAACAAAAATTCTATGATCTAGATGTCAAAGTAACTGAGATTCAGTCAGTTGTGGAGCAGCTCCAAGATGACATGCAGGAGAGGAAGGGCAAGACAACCACTATTGCATTTGCCAGAGTGCCTAGAGCTCATAGGTCAGCTGCAGTGCCTGTGACAGACTCCAGAGCCACATCATCTGCAATACCAGCTACAACTCCTACAGCTCCAGTGCAACCAGCTCCAGCACCAACTCCACCAGCTCCATCCACTTCAACTGAAGCCTTCGTCCAAGGAGCCATCTCTACACCACCACCTGGAGATCAAGCCTGAGAGTCGATCTAGCACTATGCATTTTCTATGAACTTTTTGGTAACTTGTTGCCAAAGGGGGAGAAAAATGTATAGATCATAGGCTTCGAGAGAGAGTGTGTTGCTTTTGTTCTCTCTTGCTTTGGTGGCTAAACCTTTGTTTGCTTTTGATTGCTTGAGATACTATGCTATTATCTGTGAGACATTGATGATCATGTGTTTGATCATAAGCTACACTTATGCTTGTTAGATGATATTATCTTACCTATTCTTAAATGATCATTCACTTTGCTTGGTGATGAGTGCATGTATTCAATCTTTATTATTTTGAGCGCTCCACCAAGATGTATGTGACATGGAAGAGTAACCCATGAGCCAAATTCCTTGTGCATTTGCAGTCCAAAGCAAATTTTAAACTATGCACAAATTTAGAGGGAGTTCTTGCTTATCACATACTTCTCAAAGCGACGATGTTTTTCAATCTTATTATCATTTATCGAAGCTTTGATCTATATGTTGTCATCAACTACCAAAAAGGGGGAGATTGAAAGTGCAATGATCCCTAGGTGGTTTTGGTATTTCATAACAACATATAGCTCATTGAGCTAATACTATTCCAAGACTATAATTTCAGGAAAGCTCAATGAATGGCATGGCATGGATGATGAAAGTGGATCCCTCAAAATATCAAGGACAAAGGATTGGCTCAAGCTCAAAATCTCAAGACTCTTCATTTTACATTTTAGTGATCCAAGATCACATTGAGTCTATAGGAAAAGCCAATACTATCAAGGAGGGATGAGGTGTTGCTTAATGAGCCTCTTGCTTCATGTGCTTAGTGATATGCTCCAAATACCCTCAACTACTTTCTCACATCCACATATGACCTAAACCCAAAGTCAAAATCGGTCCCACCGATTCTTTCTATCCGGTGCCACCGAGTTCAAATGTCATAGCCACTGCCACAAACCCTAGGCAAATCGGTCTTACCGATAGGGATCTCGGTCTCACCGAGATGGGGTTGTAATCTCTTTGTTTCCCTTCGTAACGTTTCGGTCTAACCGAAGTGAGCTATTGGTCCCACCGAGATTGCAATGTAAACTCCCTATTTCCCTTTCGTAACATTTGGGTCTCACCGAAATGAGCGAATCGGTTCCACCGAGTTTACCTGACCAACTCTCTGGAAAGGTTATTACCAAAATCGGTCTCACCGAGTTTGTGTAATCGGTCTCACCGAGATGACGTTATGCCCTAACCCTAACCATATAGGTCCTACCGAGTTGCATGTCGGTCCCACCGAAAATTCTAACAGTCACTAGGTTTACTAAATCGGTCTGACCGAGTCTGTTGAATCGGTCCCACCGAGTTTGGTAAATTGTGTGTAACGGTTAGATTTTGTGTGGAGGCTATATATACCCCTCCACCTCCTCTTCATTCGTGGAGAGAGCCATCAGAACAAACCTACACTTCCAACTTACCATTTCTAAGAGAGAACCACCTACTCATGTGTTGAGGCCAAGATATTCCATTCCTACCATATGAATCTTGATCTCTAGCCTTCCCCAAGTTGCTTTCCACTCAAATCTTCTTTCCACCAGATCCAAATCCCATGAGAGAGAGTTGAGTGTTGGGGAGACTATCATTTGAAGCACAAGAGCAAGGAGTTCATCATCAATGCGCCATTTGTTACTTCTTGGAGAGTGGTGTCTCCTAGATTGGCTAGGTGTCACTTGGGAGCCTCCGACAAGATTGTGGAGTTGAACCAAGGAGTTTGTAAGGGCAAGGAAATCGCCTACTTCGTGAAGATCTACCGCTAGTGTGGCAAGTCCTTCGTGGGCGACGACCATGTTGGGATAGACAAGGTTGCTTCTTCATAGACCCTTCATGGGTGGAGCCCTCCGTGGACTCGCGCAACCGTTACCCTTCGTGGGTTGAAGTCTCCATCAACGTGGATGTACGATAGCACCACCTATCGGAACCACGACAAAAACATCCGTGTCTCCAATTGCGTTTGAATCCTCCAAACCCTTCCCTTTACTTTCTTGCAAGTTGCATGCTTTAATTTCCGCTGCTCATATACTCTTTGCATGCTTGCTTGAATTGTGTGATGATTGCTTGACTTGTCCAAAGATAGCTAAAATCTACCAAACTCTAAAATTGGGAAAAGTCTAAGTTTTGAATTGGTCAAGTAGTCTAATCACCCCCCTCTAGACATACTTCAAGGTCCTACATCTGCAGAGTTTAATTAGTGCAACTTTGCTTGTCTGTAGTAAGTATTATTGTTCAGTACTTGATTTGTGTTTGTGAACCCTGTATTGTTTATTAATACTGCCGCTTTTGGTGTGTGGTCAGTCCTGAGAATGGTCTATGTTAATTTCTGTCCACTCAATTCAGTCTGTATATTTTGAAGTATCCAGGTCATCTTTTTTGTGAGGACGGTTTATCAATTATGGTTACACTCTGATATCTGTATGCATTGCAGGGTTTATCGCACCCACCAGGATTTCCAGTCCCATGGATGTTCGGTCCATGCGATTTGTCACGACCTTTGGACTATCCTAGTTGTGGGAGTAGGCGGGGCCCCTGCATGCCACCCGTAGTTGGACGTCAATCTTCTGTTTAGTACTTCAACATAGTGATTTCCTAGTAAGGATTCACTCGTGTCACATCAAGTAAATCTTATTGATTTACTGTCTAAATCTTATTGATTTAATGTCATGTTTTCTTTCTTTTCCTGCAATTTTATGATGCAGGTTTTTCCATGTGACATTCATCACAGAATAAACCATTTGATTTGCTCTACGATGGCTATTTTTGCAGGTTTCACTTCTTATGTCGTGTCAGCAACAAAGGCACTGTCCATCACTTATATTACTGGAAAAAATTGGATTAGTCTGTTGTTTGAGTACAAGCTGAATCCCTATGATGAACTGCAGTTTGGTTTAACAAAAACGCCACAATTAGTCCTTCTCGTGTTTAAAAGAAATGAATAAAAAAACTGGATCACGGTCACGGATCCTAGTCAAGTTAGAAAGCTGATCATAGCAGAGCAGACACGATCACCGCTATCTCGCACATCGGTACCACCTTCAGCAACGGACCGAGCACCGACAGTTGCTCTAGCACTGACAGCGGCAGCAGCTCAGTCTGATCCAGCAAAGGATTGGGCACCGACCGCGTCAGCGAATCAGGCCGATCTACCGGAGGATCGGGCATCGACACCGGCACCTGCTCCGACACCGGCACCAGCTCTACAAGGAGCACCATCTCCGGCAGCAGCAGCGGCTTCGGCAACTGCACCAACACTTGCACTTGCATCTGCTCCGGCCCATGAAGCGGCAACCGAACGAGCAGTTGCACCGGCAATAGACTGGGTTGCAGTTCGCACTTCATATACCAAAGTCCTTAAAAAACCGACATGTCCACCTTCCTGGTAAGTATTGGCCGCCCAAGTGCTTCGTTCTTTTTTCTTTCCATGTTGTTTCACATGATTCACTGTGTTGATCTAACTGTTTGGGTATGTCTTCTTGTTTGCAAACAGAGAATTCCTAGAGCAATGAGGGAGTCGTTCAACAATCCGGGCGACTGCGGCCAAGTTTCTCTTACCATGCGCAGCCTTGGCGTGAATGAACCTGCTCAATATACCGTAAGTACAAAGGATGGTCGCATGATGATTGATGCTAAAGGATGGTAAAGGTTCAAATCTAAATCATATCTTGCGGTAGGGGATGATGTCAAAATCAAACTTTCTCGGCAAGGAGAGCTGGTCCAAATCAACTTTGAAATTCTTCAGTAGCAGCACGCAACTGCTGAACTGATCTATCCTTTGAGAGATTTTGATGTAATAATCTGGCATGGTGAAACAAGTGTCCTGTGTGTATAAGTAGTATGACAGTATTATTTATCACATGGTATATGGTTGATAGAATTGCAACTCTCATTGCTGGTTAGGAACTATCGTTCGATTTCATTCCAACAGCTTCCATGCTTTATTCAATTTTGTGTATTCGCCTTGTGACAGCATCTAAAACCAGCACCGTACCAATCGCTTGCAATATGAAAAGCACTAAGGTAGAACACATGGGCCACCAAACATGCAGGGTGGGCCTGCGGCCCAAAGTCCAGAACCGTGAGCCTGTCTGAGTATTATATTCTCAGCTGAACCCCCATAATGCCCGTGCGTTGCACGTAACATCAAGATGCATTTGTATGAGTATTTTATCTTATGAGAGAAAATGATGAACGAGGTAAGGCCTTATTTGCAAATGTCGAGAGGTGTGTGGGGTACCATTTTGCAAAATTGCCATAGTTTCCTTCCTATCCGTTAGATATAAATCGGACGACCTATATTGCAGGATGGCAGGCACACGATCATCAACAACTCGTCTATACTGTGTCAACAACAACTCTGTTTTTTATAATTATATATGTTATATATATTCCCCTTGATTTTTCTTATGTATAAAGTTGTGATATAAAAGATTTGTATATTTCTTTACAGAGGGAGTATCTCTCTGTCAAAAATATATTTATGTGTAACTAGTTACTCCTGTCTTTCTACTTCCTTTCACTGATATGTGGGGCATCCGGCAACGGGGTCCATGTGCCATTTGCACAAATTAGAGTGCACAACTGCACAGTAGACACACCCTGCTACGTCTTGAGCTTGCGTTGGTTTTTCTTGAAGAGGAAAGGGTGATGCAGCAATAGTTGCGTAAGTATTTCCCTCAGTTTTTGAGAACCAAGGTATCAATCTAGTAGGAGGCTCCTCAAAAGTTCCACGCACCTACACAAACAAACAAGAACTCGCAACCAACGCAATAAAGGGGTTGTCAATCCCTTCAAGGCCACTTGCGAAAGTGAGATCTAATAGAGATAATATGAGAAGATAAATATTTTTGGTATTTTATGATATAGATTGGAAAAGTAAAGATGCAAATAAAAGTATATTGAAAGCATATATGATAAAAGATAGACCCGGGGGCCATAGGTTTCACTAGTGGCTTCTCTCAGGATAGCATAAGTATTACGGTGGGTCAACAAATTACTGTCGAGCAATTGATAGAAAAGCGAATAATTATGAGACTATCTAGGCATGATAATGTATATAGGCATCACGTCTGTGACAAGTAGACAGACTCCTGCCTGCATCTACTACTATTACTCCACACATCGACCGCTATCCAGCATGCATGTAGAGTATTAAGTTCATAAAGAACAGAGTAACGTATTAAGAAAGATGACATGATGTAGAGGGATAAACTCATGCAATATGATATAAACCCCATCTTTTTATCCTCGATGGCAAGAATACAATATGTGCCTTGCTGCCCCTGCTGTCACTGGGAAAGGACACCGCAAGATTGAACCCAAAGCTAAGCACTTCTCCCATTGCAAGAAAGATCAATATAGTAGGCCAAACCAAACTGGTAATTCGAAGAGACTTGCAAAGATAACTTAATCACACATAAAAGAATTTAGAGGAGATTCAAATATTTCTCATAGATAAACTTGATCATAAACCCACAATTCATCGGATCTCGACAAACACACCGCAAAAAGAGTTACATCGAATAGATCTCCAAGAAGATCAAGGAGAAGATGGTATTGAGATTCAAAGAGAGAGAAGAAGCCATCTAGCTAATAACTATGGACCCGAAGGTCTGTGGTAAACTACTCATAACTCATCGGACAAGCTATGGTGTTGATGTAGAAGCCCTATGTGGTTGATTTCCCCTCCAGCGGAGCGCTGGTGAAGGCTCCAAGATGGGATCTCGCGGATACAGAAGGTTACGGTGGTGGAAATAGTTTTTCGTGGTCGCCTTTGATGTTCTCGGGGTACGTGGGTATATATAGGAGGAAGAAGTAGGTCGGTTGATGCCCGAGGGGCCCACGAGATAGGGGGCGCCCAGTAGGGGGGCGCGTACCCTCCACCCTCGTGGCCGCCTTAGTTGCTTCTTGACTTGCACTCCAAGTCCTCTTGATCACGTTTGTTCCAAAAATCACGCTCCCGAAGGTTTCTTTCCGTTTGGACTCCGTTTGATATTCCTTTTCTTCAAAATACTGAAATAGGCAAAAAAACTACAATACGGGTCGGGCCTCCGGTTAGTAGGTTAGTCCCAAAAATGATATAAAAGTGTAAAGTAAAGCCCATAAACATCCAAAACGGGTAATATAATAGCATGGAACAATAAAAAATTATAGATACATTGGAGACGTATCAAGCATCCCCAAGCTTAATTCCTGCTCGTCCTCGAGTAGGTAAACGATAAAAATAGAATTTTTGATGTGGAATGCTACCTAGCATAATTCTCAATGTAATTTTCTTTATTGTGGCATGAATGTTCAGATCCAAATGATTCAAAATAAAAGTTCATATTGACATGGCTAAATAAAGTTCATCCCTACAAAATCATATAGTTGGGCTATGCTTCATTTTTGTCACACAAAAATGCTCCCATCTTATACACCCCCGATGACAAGCCAAGCAATTGTTTCGTACTTAAATAATCTCAAACCTTTTCAACTTTCACGCAATACATGAGCATGGGCCATGGATATAGCACTATGGGTGGAATAGAATATGATGATGGAGATTGTGTGGAGAAGACAAAAAAGGAGGAAGTCTCACATTGACGAGGATAATCAACGGGCTATGGTGATGCCCATCAATTGATGTCAATATGAGGAGTAGGGATTGCCATGCAACGGATGCACTAGAGCTATAAATGTACGGAAGCTCAACAAAAGAAACTAGTGGATGTGCATCCAACTTGCTTGCTCACGAAGACCTAGGGCATTTTGAGGAAGCCCATCGTAGGAATATACAAGCCAAGTTCTATAATGAGAAAATCCCACTAGTATATGAAAGTGACAACATATGAGACTCGCTATATGAAGAACATGGTGCTACTTTAAAGCACAAGTGTGGAAAAAGATAGTAACATTGCCCCCTTTTTTGGGCCTTTTTTTTATTTGGCCCTTCTCTTTTTTTGGCCTTTTTTATTTGGCCTTTTTTTGGGGACAATGCTCTAATAATGATGATCATCACACTTCTATTTATTTACAACTCATGAATTACAACTCAAAACTAGAACAAGATATGACTCTATATGAATGCCTCCGGCGGTGTACCGAGATGGGCAATGAATCAAGAGTGGCATGTATGAAAATTTATGCATTGTGGCTTTGCCACAAATACGATGTCAACTACATGATCATGCAAGGCAATATGACAATGGTAATGTGTGTCATGATGATAAACGGAACGGTGGAAAGTTGCATGGCAATATTATCTTGGAATGGCTATGGAAATGCCATAATAGGTAGGTATGGTGCCTATTTTGAGGAAGATATAAGGAGGTTTATGTGTGATAGAGTGTATCGTATCACAGGGTTTGGATGCACCGGCGAAGTTTGCACCAACTCTCAAGGTGAGAAAGGGCAATGCACGGTACCGAAGAGGCTAGCAATGATGCAAGGGTGAGAGTGCGTATAATCCATGGACTCAACATTAGTCAAAAGAACTCATATACTTATTGCAAAAATCTACAAGTCATCAAAAACCAAGCACTACGTGCATGCTCCTAGGGGGATAGATTGGTAGGAAAAGACCATCGCTCGTCCCCGACCGCCACTCATAAGAATGCACAATCTAAGAACACCTCATGTTTCAAATTTGTTACACAACTTTAACCATACGTGCATGCTACGGGACTTGCTAACTTCAACACAAGAATTATTTAAATTCATAATCACCCAACTATCATGACTCTAATATCTCCATATCTCAATACAATTATCAAGTATCTAATTGATCATAGCATCCAATTCACTTCCTATGATAGTTTTTATTATACCCAACTTGGATGCCCGCCATTCTAGGACCAATTTTATAACCATAGCAAATACCATGCTGTTCTAAGAGACTCTCAAAATAATATAATTGAAGCCTGAGAGACTAACAATTTCTACAAAATTAAGTCACCGCCATGCTCTAAAAGATATAAGTGAAGCACTAGAGCAAAAACTATCTAGCTCATAAGATATAAGTGAAGCACATAGAGTATTCTAATAAATTACAATCAAGTGGGTTTCTCCCAAAAGGTGTGTACAGCAAGGATGATTGTGGTAAACTAAAAAGAAAAGATTAATATCATACAAGACGCTCGAAGCAAAACACATATCATGTGGCGAATAAAAACATAGCTCCAAGTAAAGTTACCAATAAATGAAGACGAAAGAGGGGATGCCTTCCGGGGGCATCCCCAAGCTTAGGCTTTTGGCTATTCTTGAATATATTTGGGTTCCATGGGCATACCCAAGCTTAGGCTTTTGCCACTCCTTATTCCATAGTCCATGAAATCTTTACCCAAAACTTGAAAACTTCACAACACAAAACTCAACAGGAAATCTCATAAGCTCCGTTAGTGAAAGAAAGAAAAACCACCACATAAGGTACTGTAATGAACTCATTCTTTATATATATTGGTGTTAAACCTACTGTATTTCAACTTTTCTATGGTTCATACCCTTACATACTAACCATAGATGCATTAAAATAAGCAAACAACACACGGAAAACAGAATCTGTCAAAAACAGAACAGTCTGTAGCAATCTGTAACTCTCGAATACTAATGGAACTGTAAAAATCCTAAAAAACTAGGAAGTCCTGGTAAATTTTTCTATTGATCTACAACAAAAATAATGAACACAAAATCACGTTTCTGTGAATTCCTAAAATTATTTTCGTGCGTGCAAAGTTTCTGTTTTTCAGCAGAATCAAATTAACTATCACCATAGGTTATCCTGTAGGTTCTACTTGGCACAAACACTAAATAAAGCATAAAAACACATCTAAACATATGGTAGATGCAAGATTTATTACTAAGCAGAAACAAAAACAAAAAACACAAATAAAATTGGGTTGCCTCCCAACTAGCACTATCGTTTAACGCCCCTAGCTAGGCATAAAAGCGAGGATAGATCTAAGTAGTGCCATCTTTGGCACTTGGAAAGAAAAGAGCAAATTTCCTTTCTATGGCATTCATCCTTCTATTTTGGGAAAGCACATTGCCATTAATGGAGGAAGTAAGATTAAGCACGTTTCGGAAATTTGCATCTAAAGTAGTCTTCATCTCTTTGATAATTTCATTTTGATAAAAGCATAAGAGGGTGGTAGATTCAACCTTATCATTCATGGGGTGCCCAAATATAGTTTTCATTCTTTCATAGGTATCTATAGCATCCCCTTCAATAAAACCTTCTTCAAAAATAGAATCTAGAACTTGCTTGAAAGAAGCGGGTAAGCCAACATAGAAACCTTTTAAGTAAACCTCAATTTGATATTGTGGTACATAGCTAGCCCGAATCCTTAATAACCTATCCCAAGCATCTTTTAAAGACTCATCAAGTAAATAACAACAAAAATTCGGAGTCGTCTTCATCAAAATTATTCAAACTCTCATTGGTAACACCGGTAAGTCTTTCCATAGCATCATTATTTATGAGCTTAGAGAGGATAGAGGGATTATCCAAGGTACTAGAACCCTGGAAAGGACCCTTAATTCTTTTTAATTCGGCTATGGCAACGAGAAGGCAAACAGAAAAGAGAGGGCGAATAAAATGGCAAGGGGTGAAGTGGGGGAGAGGAAAACGAGAGGCAAATGGCAAATAATGTAAATGCGAGGGAGATGAGTTTGTGATGGGTACTTGGTATGTCTTGACTTGAGCGAAGACCTCCCCGGGAACAGCGCCAGAAATCCTTCTTGCTATGTCTTGAGCTTGCGTTGGTTTTCCTTGTGTGACACCTGGATAATTATGCTACAGTAATCCTATGCTAATGATGCCATGTCATCGCATTTACTGTTGTTAACCTTGCGTTGATTCAATCACTTTCGGTTTCAATTTTCAAAATTAAATCAAACGGCAAAAGTAAATAAAAGAAAAAGAGAAATCAAAAAAATAAAAGGAAGAAAAGGCTGCAAGCCCCCTGCCCACCGGGGCCTCGGCCAACCGGCCCAACCCAGCTGGCCGGCCCAACCGGCCCACTCCCGCTTTCGCTGGCCTATTAGGCCACCCACCCCGAAACCCTAGCGCTAACCCCCACTCTCCCCACTCCCCTCGCTCCTCCCTCTGTTCCCGATCTGGGTTGGACGCCCGCGGCGCCCCAACGCCGACCCCGACTAGGCCGCGCTCCTCCCGCTCGATCTGGACGCCGCCTGGCGCCACTCGATGCCGTCTCCCTCATCGCCTCGCCTTCCTCCACGGAGCCCCGCTGTCGGTGTCAAAACCGGCGGATCTCGGGTAGGGGGTCCCGAACTGTGTGTCTAGGCGGATGGTAACAGGAGACGAGGGACACGATGTTTTACCCAGGTTCGGGCCCTCTCGATGGAGGTAAAACCCTACGTCCTGCTTGATTAATATTGATGATATGGGTAGTACAAGAGTGGATCTACCACGAGATCAAGGAGGCTAAACCCTAAAGCTAGCCTATGGTATGATTGTTGTAATGTATGTTATGTCCTACGGACTAAAGCCCTCCTGTTTATATAGACACCGGGGGAGGCTAGGGTTACACAGAGTCGGTTACAATGGTAGGAGATCTACATATCCGTATCGCCAAGCTTGCCTTCCACGCCAAGGGAAGTCCCATCCGGACACGGGACGGAGTCTTCAATCTTGTATCTTCGTAGTCTTGGAGTCCGACGGACGATGATAGTCCGGCTATCCGGACACCCCCTAGTCCAGGACTCCCTCAGTAGCCCCTGAACCAGGCTTCAATGACGATAAGTCCGGCGCGCATAATGTTCGGCATTGCAAGGCGGGTTCCTCCCTTGAATAATCCAGAGAAGATCATGAACACCAGGATAGTGTCTGGCTCTGCAAAATAAATTCCACATTCCACCGTAGAGAGAATAAAATATACACCAGTCCAATCTGCTGACGTATTATGCGGCGTGACATCACACCGCTACCAAGCTTTTGTTTGAATCGTTTTTTACTATACCACCTCAGCACGTTTAGCGAAGTGGTTTCCTTGGCACGTCTTGTCGAACCAGAGATCGTGTTCCCCTTATTCCGGGATTCTCATCAATATGTGCATGGGTAACCCAACCGTGCCCGTCGCCACGCCTCCTCTATCGAAGGTGAATCCCAAACGGTCATGGAGACGGCTCTTGGTATTTTTCCCCTTTATAAGAGGACCAAGGCTCGTTCTTTTTCTTCAATCTCGCATCGAATCTCCTTCTTGCTCCTAGCTCCAGCACCCAGAGCCCCAGATTCGAGCGCTTCGGATTCTCAATCATGTTCGGCTCTGACCTCCAGGGCCGGTGGATGCCCTCCTCCGTCACGGAGGAGGACATATTGAAGTTACGTGAGGCCAAGTACCTGACCTACGAGATTTCGCACAGGTTGCCTGTCCAAGGGCAGGTCGTGCCCGCCCCCGAGCCCGGCGAATACGTCATCTTCGTATCCCACCTCCGTCGGGGTTTAGGTTTCCCGACGGACCCCTTCGTGAGAGGGCTCATGTTCTACTACGGGCTGGATTTTCACGATTTGGCTCCGGAGTCTATCCTCCATATATCTGCATTCATTATCGTCTGTGAAGCCTTCCTCCATGTCACTCCCCACTTTGGCCTGTGGCTGAAGACCTTCAATGTGGAGCCGAAGATGATCGGGGGGCGTCAAGCGGAGTGTGGCGGGGCGGCCATAAGCAAAAAGGCCGATGCCCCGTGGCCCGAGGGTTCCTTCCAAGAGGAACTCGGACTGTGGCAGCAGGAGTGGTTCTATATCACCGCTCCGAAGGGCAGCAAGCAAAAGCCGCCGCCTTCATTCCGCCCGGGACCTCCACGTCAGCTGATGTCGTGGGTCAACCAAGGGCTCAATTGGGGGCCGTCCGAAGACGTGCCCTCACTGCAGGGCCGGATTCGAGACCTCCAAGCGAGGGAGATCAATCTGGTCGTGGTGATGCAGGTTATGCTAATCAGGCATCTTCTGCCCTGCAAACGCCGTCCTCTCCGTCTATGGGAGTTCAACCCGGAGGGACCTCGGATTCTCCAACACTTCATGGGTGCGACACCCATGGAGATGTACAAGTTGTTCTTCGGACCGCAGGTGGCGTGTCCGGAATTGGCCGAGGATGCAGGCCTAAGCCGCAATCGCCCGGATACTCAGGTAAATAGCTCAGAGTCCGGACGTTCTGTTTATCTGCTTTTCTAGAGTTCGCCTCCTGACCCATTACTCTTCACAGGAGTGGGTGGCGCGATCAAGGCTGATAAGGTGTCCGACCCCCTCCCAGAGACCGCACTGGAGCCCGTGCTGGTCAGAATGTTGGAGGTCGCACCCATAGAAGGGAGCGATGGGGAAAATAGAGGAGCTATTATTTCTCCCAAAGGGGCGTCTGAAGAGGGGGGAATCAAAAACCCCTCCTTCCAGGGGGAGAAGAGGACCGCCTCCGAGGATCCGGAGGCCAAAGCCCCTAAACAGGGGAAGAAATCTTCCCCGGGGGGTCCGGCGGCTGGGGAGAATCCGGACGCACAATCATCGCCAAAGAATCAGCCCTCTAGCGAGCCGTGAGTATGAAAAGGGAATTTCATCAGTAAGAAAATACCTCCATTTGTGCTTCTGTGGGTAACCGAAATTTTTATCCTGCAGTTCGGATTTGTAGCCTTCTCAGATGAGTTCGTCTTCGGGGGACCTTCTTCCGGAGATGATGGAGAGTGAAACGCCTCCGTCTGCTGCGCCGTCAGATAAGGCAGACGAGCCTGAAGTATCGTCACGGAGGGTATCCCCGAGTCCGGAGGGGCCGGAGAGTTTGGCGCCCGCTGGTATCCGGCCGAGAGAACTGAAGAATCTGCTTGAGAGGGCGTCCATCTCAGAAGATCACCGTGCGTTGATGCGCATGGTGATTGGAAGGATTTCATCCGCCGAGAGCTGATTGCGTAATGCCGCTATGAGTTTGCTGGCGGGATTTGAGGTACGCGAAAATGACGCACCTTCTATTTTTGACAGTTTTGCACATAAAAGTGTGCCCTGTATAGATAGTAGCCCCTGAGACTCGGTAGGTTGTCAAAGACGACAGCGTGCCGAGGATCGAAATCGCAAGTAATGAATGTCGCCATTCCTATGCAGGTGGCGGATAGTCCGAGGGCTAGCCGGACTAGTGGGGTTGCCGAGTTAATGCGGCAACTTGACGCGGCGGATGCGGACATCGCACTTGTCAATCGGCGACTTGACGAGTCGCAAGGTAAATGAGTTCTCCACGGTCGCTTTATTAATGGGGTCAAAGCCCTCCTCTGATAAATTATATGCTGTTATACAGACGGTGCTGCTGCTGTGGACAGCCTTCGGGCCGAACTTGCTCAAGCTAAGGAGCAAGCCCGAAGGAGTGACGTGGCTGCCTCGAGGGCGGCCGAGGAGTTGAAAGCCGAAAGGGCTGCTCACTGCCTAAGCAGGGAAGAGGTGGCCGAATTGGCCGTGAAAGTAAAAGATGCTGCCGAGCTAAATAGATTATCCGAACTTGCCATGACTGACATCGTGGCTCATGTCTAGCCAGAGAGGCCCAAGGCGACGAGCTACTTCGGCTTACTGCAGCAATTCCTTGGAGCGGTGCCGCATATCGAGGAGATGAAGCGGTCGGCCTGTATCGAAGGCGCGCGGATGGATCTTGCCCGCGTGAAGACGCATTGGACAGAGATGGATGCCACCGCTGTTGCTGCCCAGGGTTCGGATGAAAACCGGCTCCCCGCCGAGCACTATTTCGGGGAAGTTATGCGTGGTGCTCGTGTAATAGAGTCGCAGTGCTCAAAAAATGTCACGTTCAAATGAATGTTTTAGCTTGTAAAATGATGATTATGCTATAGCTGCTTTTTATACTTGTGCGTCCCAAGTAGTGAAACTTCTCCTATGCGGCCGTTTGCGTATACTTTTGTATAACCTGAAAGATTGCAGTCTTCGGCTTCAGCCCCCACGCACAAGGTGTGGGGGTGTTCGCAAAAATAGCGCGTTTTCACACTTACTCCGACGTCTCGGTCCTGTTTAAGGAGGTGGTAGCGTAGCGAATGAGGCAATCCGGACTATAATGCTTTATCACTTTCACTTAGCCAGTGGAGTTCGAGGGTGGGGCTACGATATAGCCCCTGGGGGCACCGCACTTCTCCGATTTCGGTGCGCGTGTGTGCCTGATCGGGAACGGTCCTTCGTCAAAGCGGGGAATTCTAAACATTCCAGTAGTTGATCGAGTGGTTGACCAGTCTCTCGCTATATCATGACAGTCAGTTTTCAGCTTTCTCTACTGAGGTGCTCGCCCAGCCGAACTGGGGCACAATCGCAGTAGTTCTCCTGGTGCCGCGTTAGCCGATGATACGGAACGTAAGGCAGCAAAACACAGGAGCCAGGCAAACCCAACATTTGACCAAAGACATGATTCGGAGCTGATGCATATAATGCCAAACTCAAGACACCGAACACTCCCTAAGGTGTTCGGTCTTTATGATAATGGGCAGAATAACGCCCTAAGCCCCTAGTGTCCAGGTACGGGCATGGTCTTCTGACGTGGCCGATGCCAAAACGTCAGGCTCCGCATTGGTTATAGGAGGAAACCAAGGGAAAATAACAACAAGAGACAGTAAAAAAGGTTTACGCAGGGTCTTAATCTGAAAAGAATCCTCGCAACGGGTCCCTACTGCACGTCTGCGCCTGTGTCTCCGTTGTGCCGTTATCCTGGACGGGTATGCACGTTGTTCATCTGTAAAAAGAGAGGAAAGTTTAGTTTGAAAACAATTCGTGCAAAAAAAAGGTATGTGTGAAAGAAAAAATATAAACAAGCAAAGCGGGGTTTTAATGAACCCGCGGTTGAGTGTGCGCGCAGCCCCTTGTGAAAGGGTGTGCGGCTAGGGAGCCCCTAGCCTACTGATGCCGGACTCGTCTATCCGTGTCCGGGGTCTTTGGGTGACCCTCGCACTGAGATGATGCCACGCGGACCGGGCATCTTGAGTGTAAGAGACGCGTAATGTGGTATGGCGTTGAAGCGGACAAAAGCCTTTCGTCCCAAGAGTGCTTGATATCCACTTTTAAATGGGACGATATGAAAAATTAGTTGTTCGCGCCAAAAGTTGTTTGGTGGTCCGAACACGACTTCTAGTAATAGGGAGCCTGTGCACTTGGCATAAGGGCCTGGCGTCACTCCTTTGAAGGGAGTGCGGCTGTGTCGAATTTTGTTAGGGTCTATCCCCATCTTGCGGATTGTGTTTGAATACAGCAGGTTTAAGTCGCTGCCTCCGTCCATTAGGACTTTAGTAAATTGTAATCCGTCGATTATGGGATTCAATATCAGGGCAGTCCATCCCGCGTTTCGAATGCTTCTGGAATAATCCAGGTGGTCGAAAGTGATTGGTTTTGAGATCCAATCTCTATGGTCTGCTGGGTTGGACCGTGCGAGGCTCTTTTTAGGAAGTGCCGCACTATTTTTCCGTATTATCACATGAAGTGAGTTTACTGCTTTGACCTCTTGTGGGAAAGTCTTTTGTTTTCCGGTGCTCTGCTGGTGGGGTTTATCTTCTTCGCTTGACGCGTCGAGCCCCTTGTGTTCGGCGTTTAGTCAGCCGAACTGTTTGAAAACCCAACAATCCCTGTGGGTGTGGTTTGCAGGCCTTCCGGGGGTACTGTGGATTTGACATATCCGACCCAAAATCTTGTTTAAGTTGGACAACTCGTCGCTGTCATCCTTAAGAGGCGGTGTTTTGTTGTTTGGCCGCGAGCTTTTGAATCCGGCGTTGACTGCCGTGCTCTTTGGGCTTTTCTCTTTATTCCGACGCTGCTCTTTTCTGCGCCGTGATTTTCCGTTTCCATCTCTTATCTCGGATGTACTTGGGTCGCTGGTGCTGCATCTTGCTAGCCAGATATCCTCTCCTGCACAGAAGCGGGTCATGAGGCTTGTTAGTGCGGACATTGTCCTCGGTTTCTCTTGGCCGAGGTGCCTGGCAAGCCATTCGTCTCGGACATTGTGTTTAAAAGCTGCTAAGGCTTCGGCATCCGGACAGTCGACTATTTGGTTCTTTTTGGTGAGAAACCTGTTCCAGAATTTCCGCGCTAACTCTCCGGGCTGTTGAGTTATATGACTTAGATCATCTGCGTCCGGAGGGCGGACATAAGTCCCTTGAAAATTTTCTCTAAACGCGTCCTCGAGCTCTTCCCAACTTCCAACAGTGTTTTCTGGGAGGCTTTTAAGCCAATGACGGGCTGGCCCTTTGAGCTTGAGGGGTAGGTATTTTATGGCGTGGAGATCATCTCCTCTGGCCATGTGTATATGTGGTATATAATCTTCTATCCAGACTCCAGGGTCTGTTGTTCCATCGTAGGCCTCTATGTTTATGGGTTTAAATCCTGCTGGGAATTCATGGTCCAGCACCTCATCGGTGAAAGATAGTGGGTGTGCGGCGCCCCTGTATTTGGGTGTGCCGCTATCTTCGGACACTTGACGTGTTGCCTTGCTTCTTGGGGCCTTCTTCTTTGGCCCGTAGATGGACCTGGCTGGGCCATCTGTCCTTCCAAGTTCGTTGGTTGGTTTATGTGTGGCACCGCTTTTAGAATTTGGCCTATCATCGGGCCGTCTATCCGACCAGGCTGCCTCTTTATTTTTTGACTGTGGGGGCTCTATGGCCTCGTCGTCGAATTCTGGTAGCAGCTTGCGCTTCGGGTAGCTCTTTGATTGGTGGCCATTGCCGTATTTATCCGCGGTTTTGAGTACTTTGCTCCACCTCATTCTGAGTGTGTCTTCCGCTGTTTTGAGCTTTCGTTTTTCTTTCTTCAAGCTTCTTGCAGTGTTGACGAGTCTTTTCCGAAGGTTTTTACCTTCCGGCGGCGTGTCCGGCGTGAGATCGTCCGAGCCGTCGTTTTCGCCGGGCCTGGACTGATTATCTGACTCGTCCTGTTCGGACGGTTGCTTATCTACATGCTCGTCGTCCACTTTTGTGCCCTGCTGTAATGCGGGGTCCTTAGGAGCGTTGTTGTTGTCGAGGCGGGGCTTAGGGCGGCGTCTACGCCGCCGTTTTGATTGTTTATCGGCGGGGTTATCCTCTGCCGTGGCCCGTTGGTCCTCGTTATCGCTCTCTTTTGGGGTATCCACCATGTATATGTCGTATGACGAGGTGGTCCTCGCGTGCCCTATAGGCGCTGTTTCTTGTTCGTCTGCGGCGTCGTCGTCTATAGCGTCGATGTCTTCGGAGTCGTAGTCTAGCATGTCGGTTAAGTCGTCGACAGTGGCTACAAAGTGGGTGGTGGGTGGGCTCTGAATTTCTTCGTCGCCCGTATCCGAACCATCCTGGCCATAGTCCGGCCAGGGCTCTCCTGATAACAAGAGATGCTTTAGTGAATTCAGGATGTCGCCAAAAGGCGAGTATTGGAAGATGTCCGTGGCGGTGAATTCCATAACCGGCGCCCAATCCGATTTGGTTGGTAGGGGCGCGGGAGGTTCGGAGTCCGGCAAGGAGTCCGGCACCTCGGAATCACGAGTTTTGCGAGGGACAAGATCAGTGTTCGGCTCCGTCGCCGTGGAAGTTGAAGCCCCCGAGGCGGTGTCTATCCACCGATCCTCTATCCGGGCAATCGGCTCCGGACTAGTGGCCGGAGCGGATTCGTGTGCGGCCACCAAGGCACTGTTCGGTGGCAGAGCTAGATCATGCCCATCGCAACAGTGCGGCGCGCTTGGCTGTGGCTCGGGTCCGTCGAAGATCAACTCTCCGCGGACATCGGCCGTGAAGTTTAGGCTTCCGAATCTGACCTGACGACCAGGGGCGTAGCTTTCGATCTGCTCCAGATGGCCAAGCGAATTAGCCTGCAGTGCGAAGCCGCCGAATACGAAGATCTGTCCGGGGAGAAAAGTCTCACCCTGGACAGCGTCGTTGTTCGAAGATGCCATCGGGCCTATCGATGACGACACAGAGGAACTCTCAATGAAAGCACCAATGTCGGTGTCAAAACCGGCGGATCTCGGGTAGGGGGTCCCGAACTGTGCGTCTAGGCGGATGGTAACAGGAGACGAGGGACACGATGTTTTACCCAGGTTCGGGCCCTCTCGATGGAGGTAAAACCCTACGTCCTGCTTGATTAATATTGATGATATGGGTAGTACAAGAGTGGATCTACCACGAGATCAAGGAGGCTAAACCCTAAAGCTAGCCTATGGTATGATTGTTGTAATGTATGTTATGTCCTACGGACTAAAGCCCTCCGGTTTATATAGACACTGGGGGAGGCTAGGGTTACACAGAGTCGGTTACAATGGTAGGAGATCTACATATCCGTATCGCCAAGCTTGCCTTCCACGCCAAGGAAAGTCCCATCCGGACACGGGACGGAGTCTTCAATCTTGTATCTTCGTAGTCTTGGAGTCCGGCAGACGATGATAGTCCGGCTGTCCGGACACCCCCTAGTCCAGGACTCCCTCACCCGCCTTGCTGGACGCCTCGCTGCCCCGTCGCCACCGCCCGAGTCGCCACCTCGCTGGACTGCCTCCCCGCCGTCGCCTACGCCGTCGCCTCCTCCCCTGATCTTAATCATACACATTTGCGTGTATGATTAGTGTACGATTGAATCGGGGGCATCACACCTTGAAGAGGAAAGGGAGATGCTGAAAGTGCAACTATCCCTAGGTGGTTTTGGTAATTCATAACAACATATAGCTCATTTAACTAATGCTATTGCAAGACGATTATTTCCGGAAAGCTCAATGAATGGCATGGCATGGATGATGAAAGTGGATCCCTCCAAATATCAAGGACAAAGGATTGGCTCAAGCTCAAAAGATCAAGACTCTTCATTTTACATTTTAGTGATCCAAGATCACATTGAGTCTATAGGAAAAGCCAATACTGTCAAGGAGGGATGAGGTGTTGCTTAATGAGCCTCTTGCTTCAAGTGCTTAGTGATATGCTCCAAAAACCCTCAACTACTTTCTCACATCCACATATGACCTAAACCCAAAGTCAAACTCGGCCATACCGATTCTTTCTATCCGGCGTCATCGAGTTCAAATGTCATAGCCACTGCCACAAACCCTAGGCAAATCGGTCTCACCGATAGGGATCTCGGTCTCACCGAGATGGGATTGTAATCTCTCTGTTTCCCTTCGTAACGTTTTGGTCTAACCGAAGTGAGCGATCGGTCCCACCGAGATTGCAATGTAAACTCCCTGTTTCCCTTTCGTAACCCAGCTGGCTGGCCCAACCGGCCCACTCCCGCTTTCGCTGGCCTATTAGGCCACCCAACCCGGAACCCTATCGCTAACCCCCACTCTCCCCACTCCCCTCGCTCCTCCCTCTGTTCCCATTCTGGGCTGGACGCCCGCGGCGCCCCAACGCCGACCCCGACTACGCCGCGCTCCTCCCGCTCGATCTGGATGCCGCCTGGCGCCACTCGACGCCGTCTCCCTCGTCGCCTCGCCTTCCTCCACGGAGCCCCGCCTTGCTGGACGCCTCTCCGCCCCGTCGCCGCTGCCCGGATCGCCACCTTGCTGGACTGCCTCCCCGTCGTCCCCTACGTCGTCGCCTCCTCCCCTGCGTGGGTCGTCCCCGTCCTCCTCCCCATCGGACGCCCCCACGCCTCAACGCCCCCCTGCTCTCCAATGCTGGTGAGCCCCCCCGGCCTCCTCTTTCCCCCTCGCCCCGTATAGCTGCCCGTCGTGCTCTCCGCTTCGCCCCAGTGCTTCGTCGATGCTCACCGAGGCCCCGGCTGGCCGCGCTTGGAGCTGGCGCCCGCGCTCACCCCCACTCTCCCCTGCCGCACAACCGCCGCCGCATCCCTCCTCCACTGGTCCATCCGGCGGCTCCCCTCGTCGCCGGCGACCACCCCCCGGGCGGCGCCCGGCGCCAGCGTCCCACCTCGCTCGGGTTTGCCCCCTCCTCGGGTACGGGCGCCCACTTCCACGCCCCTGTGCCCGTTCGCCCATCGCCAGATTGGCTCTATGGGCCACTGCCAAGTGGGGCCCACGCCCCCCTTTTCTGTAAAAAAAGGGTTAAAAATAATAAACAAATAATTAATTAATTAATTAATTAATTAATTAATTAAATATTTAATTAACTTAATTAATTAATCTTAGTTAACCTAATGAAGTAGAATAGTTATTTTAAAACTGCAGTTAGCTAGATGAGCCAATGGCAAGTGGGACCCAAACCCTATTGACCTATTGACCGGTCAAATGTTGACTGGGTCAACTCTGCTGACTGGAACCTCCCTGGCCCGCTGTTAGCCATAAGAGCACTCCGGCTGGTTACACTTTTGGGTGTATCTAGCAATTAACCGTTTTATTTTCGAATTAAGAATAATCCCAGAAATTGTTTAAATCTTTGAAAAATCATATAAAATAATCCGTAACTCGGATGAAAATGTTTTGTACATGAAAGTTGCTCAGAACGATGAGACGAATCCGAATACACGGTCCATTCATCCGCCGCACGTCCCTAGCATAGCAAACGTTGAACTTTTCCCCTCTGGTTCATCTGTCTGACAGACGTCCGAAACCGGGAAAACTTTCCCGGATGTTTCCCCCTTCGCCAGTATCGCCTAGCGCTGCATTAGAACACTTCTAGCCCCACTTTTTGTCCTGTTATGCTCTTTCTTGCTATGTATTACTGTTTCTTCCCCCTCTTCTGTCAAGTAGACCCTGAGACCGCTACTGATGCCACTGTGATCGACTACGTCGACGACGACCCTCCTTCTTCTCTGAGCAACCAGGCAAGCCCCCCCTTTGATCATCCCGTTATCGCCCATTCTATACTCTCATGCTTGCATTAGATTTTGCTACTGTTATTGTTTGCTCCAATTCTGATGCATAGCCTGCTTTTGTAACCTACTCATTGTACCTTACCTGCTTATCCTAAACTGCTTAGTATAGGTTGGTTAGTGATCCATCAGTGACCCCCAGTACTTGTCCTTGTTGCCCCTGCTTCATCATCGACAACTCAATCAGCGTGATCGACGACCAAAGCCCGCCACCTCACATCACATCACGCCCCTTTTGTTGCTCGACTCTGCAGAGCTACTATCGAGTGCCGAGGGTGATCCCTCATAACGCACTCCTGATGATAATTCTGTAGTGTAGCTATTCGGTTGTGGTCATCGAGGGTGATTTCCTCTTTCACCATTCTCGATACGGCTCTGTCGTTCAACACCTCAAGTGTGAACCTCGAGGGTGGTCCCTCTTACGTTCACCTTGATGATTACATTGAGTGCAATCCTCCGTGGGTGATTCCTCGGGTTTTCCCCTTGATGTTTGGACACATGGTTACAATGACTTTACTTGAGACCTTGGTGAAAGTCGGGCGGGCCCGGAGAGCACTCGCAAGTTAATGACGTGGCACAGTCGGGCATTCTAGGACCTGGTCGTAAGTCCACGAGACGGGGCGACGGGGTCACTTTCGATCATGAGTCTCTACTCGTCTCCGCAAGCTAATAATACACTATGGTTTGGGTATTTGTTCTGAGTTGGCCTCTGGCCTTTACGCACTAGCCACCACGCGAGAATGGATATGGCGACGTCGTGGTATCAGCCGAAGCTTTGTCAGGCGTCCAGTTCAGCATTGTGGCCGAGCCGGATCGTGCCATCCACTTCACGAGTGGTGTTGGTATCCCCTTGCGCACAACGACCCGGAGTGCAATGGGCGATGGGCCCAGACCCCGGAGTGCTTAGAATGTAGACCGGTGGGGACCTCTCTGTTGAGCCTAGGTCGGGCTGCGATGTGTTGATCTTCCGAGGGCGAGCATTGACCCCAGAAAGGTGTGTCCGGCCAGAGTGATCAAGCGTGTTGGGTAATGTGGTGCACCCCTGCAGGGAAGTTATATATTCGAATACCGTGTCCACGGTAATGGACGTTCAGACTTATATCCTGATCTTATACAATTACAAATGGATACTTGAGATATGTGGCTCCGGGATTACTTTCTCGCAGGGAGTTGAGGAAGGATCTCTGGGCATTAATGTTACAACATGCTTGTTAAATATAAACTGCTATTCTTTACTCTTCTACATGTTGCAAGATGCTCGGAGCTACGTGAAGATGCTAGTCTTTGATAGGCCAGGCCTTCCCCCTCTATTCTGGCATTCTGCAGTTCAGTCCACAGATACAACCCTTCCATTTGATACCAATGCATACTTAGTATAGATCTGATGCTTGCGAGTACTTTGGATGAGTACTCATGGTTGCTTTGCTACCCCTTTTCCCCCTTCTTTCTTCTTTCTGGTGATGCAACCAGATGGTGGATCCCTGAAGCCAGATGCCACCGCCGATGGATGCTACTGCGTGAAGATCGTCGACATCCAGGAGTAGTTAGGAGGTCCCAGGCAGGAGGCCTTGCCTCTTCGATCATTGATGTTTGTGCTAGCCTTCTTAAGGCATCTTTGTTTAACTTATGTTTGTACTCAGATATTGTTGCTTCCGCTGACTCTTGTGTATCGAGCTATGTATTCGAGCCCTCGAGGCCCCTGGCTTGTAATATAAAGCTTGTATTATTTTATTTGTGTCTAGAGTTGTGTTGTGATATCTTTCCGTGAGTCCCTGATCTTGATCGTACACATTTGCATGTATGATTAGTGTACGATTGAATTGGGGGCGTCACACCTTGAAGAGGAAAGGGAGATGCTAAAAGTGCAACTATCCCTAGGTAGTTTTGGTAATTCATAACAACATATAGCTCATTGAGCTAATGCTATTCCAAGACTATTATTTCCGGAAAGCTCAATGAATGGCATGGCATGGATGATGAAAGTGGATCCCTCAAAATATCAAGGACAAAGGATTGGCTCAAGCTCAAAATCTCAAGACTCTTCATTTTACATTTTAGTGATCCAAGATCACATTGAGTCTATAGGAAAAGCCAATACTATCAAGGAGGGATGAGGTGTTGCTTAATGAGCCTCTTGCTTCAAGTGCTTAGTGATATGCTCCAAAAACCCTCAACTACTTTCTCACATCCACATATGACCTAAACCCAAAGTCAAACTCGGCCATACCGATTCTTTCTATCCGACGCCACCGAGTTCAAATGTCATAGCCACTGCCACAAACCCTAGGCAAATCGGTCTCACCGATAGGGATCTCGGTCTCACCGAGATGGGATTGTAATCTCTCTGTTTCCCTTCATAACGTTTCGGTCTAACCGAAGTGAGCGATCGAACCCACCGAGATTGCAATGTAAACTCCCTGTTTCCCTTTCGTAACATTTCGATCTCACTGAAAAGAGCGAATTGGTCCCACCGAGTTTACCTAACCAACTCTCCGGTTAGCTTATTACCAAAATCGGTCTCACCGAGTTTGTGTAATCGGCCTCACCGAGATTACGTTATGCCCTAACCCTAACCATATCGGTTCTACCGAGTTGCATGTCGGTCCCATCGAAAATCCTAACGGTCACTAGGTTTACTAAATCGGTCTGACCGAGTCTGTTGAATCGGTCCCAACGAGTTTGGTAAATTGTGTGTAATGGTTAGATTTTGTGTGGAGGCTATATATACCCCTCCACCTCCTCTTCATTCATGGAGAGAGCCATCAGAACAAACCTACACTTCCAACTTACCATTTCTGAGAGAGAACCACCTACTCATGTGTTGAGGCCAAGATATTCCATTCCTACCATATGAATCTTGATCTCTAGCCTTCCCCAAGTTGCTTTCCACTCAAATCTTCTTTCCACCTGATCCAAATCCCATGAGAGAGTTGAGTGTTGGGGAGACTATCATTTGAAGCACAAGAGCAAGGAGTTCATCATCAATGCACCATTTGTTACTTCTTGGAGAGTGGTGTCTCCTAGATTGGCTAGGTGTCACTTGGGAGCCTCCGACAAGATTGTGGAGTTGAACCAAGGAGTTTGTAAGGGCAAGGAGATCGCCTACTTCGTGAAGATCTACCGCTAGTGAGGCAAGTCCTTCATGGGCACGGCCATGGTGGGATAGACAAGGTTGCTTCTTCGTGGACCCTTCATGGGTGGAGCCCTCCGTGGACTCGCGCAACCGTTACCCTTCGTGGGTTGAAGTCTCCATCAACATGGATGTACGATAGCACCACCTATCGGAACCACGACAAAACATCTGTGTCTCCAATTGCGTTTGAATCCTCCAAACCCTTCCCTTTACATTCGTGCAAGTTGCATGCTTTAATTTCCGCTGCTCATATACTCTTTGCATGCTTGCTTGAATTCTGTTAAGATTGCTTGACTTGTCCAAAGATAGCTAAAATCTGCCAAACTCTAAAATTGGGAAAAGGTTAAGTTTTTAATTGGTCAAGTAGTCTAATCACCCCCCTCTAGACATACTTCAAGGTCCTACAGATGCAGCAATAGTAGCGTAAGTATTTCTCTCAGTTTTTGAGAACCAAGGTATCAATCCAGTAGGAGGCTCCTCAAAAGTCCCACGCACCTACAGAAACAAACAAGAACTCGCAACCAACGCAATAAAGGGGTTCTCAATCCCTTCAAGGCCACTTGCGAAAGTGAGATCTGATAGAGATAATATGATAAGATAAATATTTTTGGTATTTTATGATATAGATTGGAAAAGTAAACATGCAAATAAAGTAGATTGAAAGCTTATATGATAAAAGATAGACCCGGGGGCCATAGGTTTCACTAGTGGCTTCTCTCAAGATAACATAAGTATTAGAATGGGTCAACAAATTACTATCGAGCAATTGATAGAAAAGCGAATAATTAAGAGATTATCTAGGCATGATCATGTATATAGGCATCACGTCCGTGACAAGTAGACCGACTCCTGCCTGCATCTACTACTATTACTCCACACATCGACCGCTATCCAGCATGCATCTAGAGTATTAAGTTCATAAAGAACAGAGTAACACATTAAGAAAGATGACATGATGTAGAGGGATAAACTCATGCAATATGATATAAACCTCATCTTTTTATCCTCGATGGCAACAATACAATAGGTGCCTTGCTGCCCCTGCTATCACTGGGAAAGGACACCGCAAGATTGAACCCAAAGCTAAGCACTTCTCCCATTGCAAGAAAGATCAATCTAGTAGGCCAAACTAAACTGGTAATTCGAATAGACTTGCAAAGATAACTTAATCACACATAAAAGAATTTAGAGGAGATTCAAATATTTCTCATAGATAAACTTGATCATAAACCCACAATTCATCGAATCTCGACAAACACACCGCAAAAAGAGTTACATCGAATAGATCTCTAAGAAGATCAAGGAGAACATGGTATTGAGATTCAAAGAGAGAGAAGAATCTATCTAGCTAATAACTATGGACCCGAAGGTCTGTGGTAAACTACTCACAACTCATCGGAGAGGCTATGGTGTTGATGTAGAAGCCCTCCATGGTTGATTCGCCCTCCGGCGGAGCGCCGGCGAAGGCTTCAAGATGGGATCTCGCGGATACAGAAGGTTATGGTGGTGGAAATAGTTTTTCATGGTCGCCTTTGATGTTCTCGGGGTACGTGGGTATATATAGGAGGAAGAAGTAGGTCGGTGGATGCCCGAGGGGCCAAGGGGGCGCGCCCAGTAGGGGGGCGCCCTCCACCCTCATGGTCGCCTCAGTTGCTTCTTGACTTGCACTCGAAGTCCTCTGGATCATGTTTGTTCCAAAAATCACGCTCCCGAAGGTTTCATTCCGTTTGGACTCCGTTTGATATTCCTTTTCTTCGAAATACTGAAATAGGCAAAAAAAAACAACAATACGGGCTGGGCCTCTAGTTAGGTTAGTCCCAGAAATGATATAAAAGTGTAAAGTAAAGCCCATAAACATCCAAAACTGGTAATATAATAGCATGGAACAATCAAAAATTATAGATACATTGGAGACGTATCACACCCCGGTCATAGCGCCGCAGTAATGCCCAATGAGCCGTCAAATCACCCTCCCCCTTTCCAGCCTTAGCAGGAAGATGAAGCGGCAATATTTCACTGGGCCTAAATCCCCTTCTCCCTCGTCTGCTTGTTCAGAGAAAACCCCCTCTCAGCGGTTGCATAGGGTTTTCTCATGGAGAACCAGGTATAAATTCTTCATCCATCCCGGATAAATCCAAGTCCCTTGGTCACAGGTAATCCTAGGATGGCAGCCACCATCGTTGATGCATTTTTCTTCCTACTGAATCTAGTGTGTTTCATTTGCAGTGCCCAAAGTGCGAGGACCCTACAGGTTTCTGCGCCCTTGGCGAGACGCCACACTTGTTCCTTCTCATCCTAACACAGGATTTTAAAATGCGCACAGTATGTTCCTAGAATCCTCTTTTCTATCCGGGAGGGTGGGTCTTTTTTGAACATGCTGTCGACTAATTTGGAAATTTGGATTGCTATACTTGGATAAAAGGTACTACTAGTACGATGGTCAACACTGGCATGAAGGAGGAAGTTATTTCTAGATTTGGATAGGGAATACATTGTGTTCTCATATTATTTTTCCTGCAGTGCATTATTTGCTCTGCCAGAACACATGTACTCAAGATGCTCGGCCTTGCCATAACTGAATACACCAGTTTAATGGTCACAGTGAAGACAAGCCATGGATATAAGTTTTGAGTTGGGTTCATGAACCAACAAGATCGCTGCTTTTTTATGGCCGAACTTGGATAAACTTTCTCAAGTGTTACGGGCTGAAAGTTGGCGCATGAATGTTGATGGAAATAGCAGAACCTGGTCTCATCTTCACTGCGATCATCCACCCCGACGTTGTTCCAATTGTTCATCCATGTTAGTTTTGTATCTGGTTCTTGCTTGTTGCCTCGATTACTTCTTAATCCACCTATTCTGTCTAACTAGTCACAATTTAACTTTAGAAGTAGCAACAAATCTCTCACGAAGATGCTACTTCTAACTAATATTTTCTTATAATTGGTGGCACGTGTAGGTTTTTTCAGAGTTAAGCAGGCTGCTCGTTTGTTATTCTGTAATAACTCGGCTGTTACTAATGGCACCGAAGTTGATTGGGACGACATCCACAAGTTCCTACACTTTATTGATCGTCTTGAGGTCCTTGTGGGGCGTTTCAATGGTGGAAGGCCACATGGGCTATGTATGCCACTGCTGCACTCGTTGAACAGGTCCAACTGTGTCGAAAAACTTATGGTACGAGCTGTTTTCTTTTATATATGTTGTTCATAAACTATTGCTTATACATAGTTTTACAGTTGTGATCTTCTTGAAACAAAAACTGCCCAGTTCTATTGTTCCTATACAGATGCCTGACCATGGTCGGGTCAGACTTGCGCTTGGTCACAACATGATGTTTATGTAGACCTACTCCATTCCCCTTGGAGGTGAAAAGATACTTATTCATGGGTGGTCTCAAATAATGAAGGCCCGTCCATCTTGGAGAATAGGACAGAAGATTATGTTCATGCTTTTCCATGGCTCTAAAGCAAATATCCTGTTTATTGACCACATTGCGAGATGAAGCCGCTTTCAGAAGGTTGTGGATGCACGGGGTGGCGCCTGGGCCTTGTCCTGGGGCTTAGCGGCCTCACCCTTGGTTAACTATAGGCAAAGTAGCACTGTTTGAGGCGTGCTTTGTATGGTTGAACCTGTATAAGTACTCATACTGCTTTCAGCTTTGGTTATTAAGTGCCCTTGCTGGTTTCAGTTAAGGTTGTTAAGTACACCTGCTGCTGTCATGGTTCTAAGTCTGACAGTAGAAAGGGGGGGTAGGTATGGAGAGGCAAGATCTTAGCTATGGCAAAGATGTACACACGAGGTTTACGAGTTCAGGCCCTTCTCAGAGGAAGTAGCAACCCTACGTCTCGGTGCCCGGAGGCGGTCGATTGGTTTATGTGTGTTGTGTTACAGGGGGTGCGAACCCTCATCCCAGAGGAGGGGGGTGTCTTATATAGAGTGCGCCAGGACCCCAACTCACCTCCATTACAAGGAGCTTAATGTACATAAAGTAAGGGCGTTATTGGTAACGGCAGTCTTAAATACTATTAATGCTCATGAAGACTAAGGAGTGAATGCCCGGCCGTTGCGCGCTCTTCCGACTCCTAGTCTTTGATATGGTCAAGTCATCCCCATATGGTCGAGTGAAAGTGGGGAATGACGGTCGAGTGACTATACCGTCGAGTGAATTCTTGGTCTTCTTATCTTCCGGGGTAGTGACCTTGGGTAGGACGTATAGGTCAGGCCTATGACCCTACCCCAGGTCTGTATCCTCATCAGTAGCCCCCGAATGGATTGAGGTGCGAGTGCCAAATAGGCTGAAATTAAACTTGTCCTGATCTCGCGAGTGCTTTCTGCAAGTCTGAGCGCCCGCGTCGATGTTTGGTGTCGATTGTTGGGGAACGTAGTAATTTCAAAAAAAATTCCTACGCACACGCAAGATCATGGTGATGCATAGCAATGAGAGGGGAGAGTGTGTCCACGTACCCTCGTAGACCGAAAGCGGAAGCGTTAGAACAACGTGGTTGATTTAGTCGTACGTCTTCACGGCCCGACCGATCAAGCACCGAAACTATGACACCTCCGAGTTCTAGCACACATTCAGCTCGATGACGTCCCTCGAACTCCGATCCAGCCGAGTGTCGAGGGAGAGTTCCGTCAGCACGACGGCGTGGTGATGATCTAGATGTACTACCAACGCAGGGCTTCGCCTAAGCACCGCTACGATATTATCGAGGTGGATTATGGTGGAGGGGGGCACCGCACACGGCTAAGAGATCCAAGGGATCAATTGTTGTTGTGTCTAGAGGTGCCCCCCTGCCCCCGTATATAAAGGAGCAAGGGGGGAGGGGACGGCCGGCCTAGGAGGGGCGCGCCAAGGGGAGTCCTACTCCCACCGGGAGTAGGACTCCCTCCTTCCTTGTTGGAGTAGGAGAAGGGGGAAAGAGGGGGAGAGGAGGAAGGAAAAGGGGGCTGCACCCCTTGTCCAATTCGGACCAGAGGGGGGCTGCGCGCCTCCTTCCTTTCGGCCTCTCTCCTCTATTCTCGTATGGCCCAATAAGGCCCATATACTCCCCGGCGAATTCCCGTAACTCTCCGGTACTCCGAAAAATACCCGAATCACTCGGAACCTTTCCGAACTCCGAATATAGTCGTCCAATATATCTATCCTTACGTCTCGACCATTTCGAGACTCCTCATCATGTCCCCGATCTCATCCGGGTCTCCGAACTCCTTCGGTACATCAAAACTCATAAACTCATAATATAACTGTCATCGAAACCTTAAGCGTGCGGACCCTACAGGTTCGAGAACAATGTAGACATGACCTAGAACTATTCTCGGTCAATAAACAATAGCGGAACCTGGATGCTCATATTGGCTCCCACATATTCTATGAAGATCTTTATCGGTCAAACCGCATAACAACATACGTTGTTCCCTTTGTCATCGGTATGTTACTTGCCCGAGATTCGATCGTCGGTATCCCAATACCTAGTTCAATCTCGTTACCGGCAAGTCTCTTTACTCGTTACGTAATGCATCATTCTGTAACTAACTCATTAGCTACATTGCTTGCAAGGCTTATAGTGATGTGCATTACCGAGAGGGCCCAGAGATACCTCTCCGACAATCGGAGTGACAAATCCTAATCTCGAAATATGCCAACCCAACATGTACCTTTGGAGACACCTGTAGAGCTCCTTTATAATCACCAAGTTACGTTGTGACGTTTGGTAGGACACAAAGTGTTCCTCCGGTAAATGGGAGTTGCATAATCTCGTAGTCATAGGAACATGTATAAGTCATGAAGAAAGCAATAGCAACATACTAAACGATCAAGTGCTAAGCTAACGGAATGGGTCAAGTCAATCACATCATTCTCCTAATGATGTGATCCCATTAATCAAATGACAACTCATGTCTATGGCTAGGAAACTTAACCATCTTTGATTCACGAGCTAGTCAAGTAGAGGCATACTAGTGACACTATGTTTGTCTATGTATTCACACATGTATTATGTTTCCGGTTAATACAATTCGAGCATGAATAATAAACATTTATCATGAAATAAGGAAATAAATAATAACTTCGTTATTGCCTCTAGGGCATATTTCCTTCAGTCTCCCACTTGCACTAGAGTCAATAATCTAGTTCACATCGCCATGTGATTTAACACTAATATTCATATCTGTATATGATTAACACCCATAGTTCACATCGTCATGTGACCAACACCCAAAGGGTTTACTAGAGTCAATAATCTAGTTCACATCGCTTATGTGATTAACACCCAAAGAGTACTAAGGTGTGATCATGTTTTGCTCGTGAGAGAAGCTTAGTCAACGGGTCTGTCACATTCAGAGCCGTATGTATTTTGCAAATATTCTATGTCTTCAATGCTCTGCACCGAGCTACTCTAGCTAATTGCTCCCACTTTCAATATGTATCCAGATTGAGACTTAGAGTCATCTGGATTGGTGTAAAAGCTTGCATCGTTGTAACTTTTTTATGACGAGCTCTTTTATCACTTCCACTATCGAGAAATATTTCCTTAGTCCTCACTAAGGATATTTTTGACCGCTGTCCAGTGATCTACTCTTAGATCAAAATTGTACTCCCTTGCCAAACAAGGGCAGAGTATACAATAGGTCCGGTCCATAGCATGGCATACTTTTATAGAACCTATGACTGATGCATAGGGAATGACTTTCATTCTCTTTCTATTTTCTGCCGTGGTCGGGATTTGAGTCTTACTCAATTTCATACCTTTGCAACACAGGCAAGAACTCTTTCTTTGACTGTTTCATTTTGAACTACTTCAAAATCTTGTCAAGGCATGTACTCATTGAAAATCTTATCAAGCGTATTGATCTATCTCAATAGATCTTGATGCTCAATATGTAAGTAGCTTTACCGAGGTCTTTCTTTGAAAAACTCTTATTCAAGTATCCTTTCATGCTATCCAGAATTTCTATATCATTTCCAATCAACAATATGTCATACACATATAATACTAGAAATGTTATAGAGCTCCCACTCACTTTCTTGTAAATACAGGCTTCTCAAAAAGTCTGTATAAAACCATATGCTTTGATCAACTTATCAAATCGTATATTCCAACTCCGAGATGCTTGCACCAGTCCATAGATGGACTGCTGGAGCTTGCATATTTTGTTAGCACCTTTAGGATTGACAAAACCTTCTGGTTGCATCATATACAACTCTTCTTTAAGAAAACCATTAAGGAATGCAGTTTTGACATCCATTTGCCAGATTTCATAAATTGTGGCAATTTCTAACATGATTCGGACAGACTTAAGCATCGCTACAGTTGAGAAAATCTCATTGTAGTCAACACCTTGAACTTGTCAAAAACCTTTTTGCGACAAGTCGAGCTTTGTAGATAGTAACACTACTATCAACGTCCGTCTTCCTCTTGAAGATCCATTAATTTTTCTAATGTTTGCCGATCATCGGGCAAGTCCACTAAAGTCCACACTTTGTTCTCATACAAGGATCCTATCTCAGATTTCATGGCCTCCAGCCATTTTGCGGAATCTGGGCTCATCATCGCTTCCTCATAGTTCGTAGGTTTATCATGGTCTAGTAACATGACTTTCAGAACAGGATTACCGTACCACTCTGATGCGGACCGTACTCTGGAAGACCTACGAGGTTCTGTAGTAACTTGATCAGAAGTTTCATGATCATCATCATTACCTTCCTCACTAATTGGTGTAGGAATCACTGGAACTGATTTCAGTGATGAACTATTTTCCAATTCAGGATAAGGTACAGTTACCTCATCAAGTTCTACTTTCCTCCCACTCACTTCTTTCGAGAGAAACTCCTTCTCTAGAAAGGATCCATTTTTAGCAACGAATATCTTGCCTTCGGATCTGTGATAGAAGGTGTACCCAACATTTTCCTTTGGGTATTCTATGAAGACGCACTTCTCCGATTTGGGTTTGAGCTTATCAGGATGAAACTTTTTTACATAAGCATCGTAGCCCCAAACTTTAAGAAACGACAACTTGGGTTTCTTGCTAAACCACAGTTCATATGGTGTCGTCTGAACAGATTTAGATGGTGCCCTTTTAACGTGAATGCAGCTGTCTCTAATGCATAACACCAAAACAATAGTGGTAAATCAGTAGGAGACATCATAGATCGCACCATATCCAATAAAGTGCGGTTACGACGTTCGGACACACCATAACGTTGTGGTGTTCCAGGTGGCGTGAGCTGTGAAACTATTCCACGTTGTTTCAAATGAAGACCAAACTCGTAACTCAAATATTCGTCTCCGCGATCAGATCGCAGAAACTTTATTTTCTTGTTATGATGATTTTTCCACTTCACTCTGAAATTCTTTGAACCTTTCAACTATTTCAGACTTATGTTTCATCAAGTAGATATACCCATATCTGCTCAAATCATCTTGTGAAGGTCAGAAAATAGCGATACTTGGCACGAGCATCAACACTCATTGGATCGCATACATCGGTATGTATTATTTCCAATAAGTCAGTAGCTCGTTCCATTGTTCCGGAGAACGGAGTTTTAGTCATCTTGCCCAAAAGGCACGGTTCGCAAGCATCAAATGATTCATAACCAAGTGATTCCGAAAATCCATCTTTATGGAGTTTCTTCATGCGCTTTACACCGATATGACCCAAACGGCAGTGCCACAAATAAGTTGCACTATCATTATTAACTTTGCATCTTTTGGCATCAATATTATGAATATGTGTATCACTACGATCGAGATCCAACAAACTATGTTCATTGGGTGTATGACCATCGAAGGTCTTATTCATGTAAACAGAATAACAATTATTCTCTAATTTTAAATGAATAACCGTATCGCAATAAACATGATCAAATCATATTCATGCTCAACGCAAACGCCAAATAACATTTATTTAGGTTTAACACTAATCCCAAAAGTATAGGAAGTGTGCGATGATGATCATATCAATCTTGGAACTACTTCCAACACTCATCGTCACTTCCCCTTCAACTAGTCTCTGTTTATTCTGTAACTCCTGTTTCGAGTCACTAATTTTTTAGCAACCGAACAAGTATCAAATACTCAGGGGCTACTATAAACACTAGTAAGGTACACATCAATAACCTGTATATCAAATATACCCTTGTTCACTCTGCCATCCTTCTTATCCACCAAATATTCAGGGTATTTCCGTTTCCAATGACCATTTCCTTTGCAGTGTAAGCACTCAGTTTCAGGCTTTGGTTCAGCTTTGGGCTTCTTCACGGGAGTGACAACTTGTTTGCCATTCTACTTGAAGTTTCCCTTTCTTTCCCTTTGCCCTTTTTCTTGAAACTAGTGATCTTGTCAACCATCAACACTTGATGTTCTTTCTTGATTTCTACCTTCGTCGATTTCAACATCACGAAGAGCTCGGGAATCGTTTTCGTCATCCCTTGCATACTATAGTTCATCATGAAGTTCTAGTAACTTAGTGATGGTGACTAGAGAATTTTGTCAATCACTTTCTTATCTGGAAGATTAACTCCCACTTGATTCAAGCGATTGAAGTACCCAGACAATCTGAGCACATGCTCACTAGTTGAGCGATTCTCCTCCATCTTTTAGCTATAGAACTTGTTGGAGACTTCATATCTCTCAACTCGGGTATTTGCTTGAAATATTAACTTCAATACCTGGAACATCTTATATGGTCCATGACGTTCAAAACGTCTTTGAAGTCCCGATTCTAAGCCGTTAAGCATGGTGCACTAAACTATCAAGTAGTTATCATATTGAGTTAGCCAGACGTTCATAACATCTGCATCTGCTCCTGCAATAGGTCTGTCACCTAGCGGTGCATTAAGGACATAATTCTTCTGTGCAGCAATGAGGATAAACCTCAGATCACGGATCCAATCCGCATCATTGCTACTAACATCTTTCAACACAATTTTCTCTAGGAACATATCAAAATAAACATATAAAAGCAACAACGCAAGCTATTGATCTACAACATAATTTGCAAAATACTACCAGGACTAAGTTCATGATAAATTTAAGTTCAATTAATCATATTACTAAAGAACTCCCACTTAGATAGACATCCCTCTAGTCCTCTAAGTGATTACGTGATCCATATCAACTACACCATGTCCGATCGTCACGTGAGATGGAGTAGTTTCAACGGTGAACATCAATATGTTGATCATATCTACTATATGATTCACACTCGACCTTTCGGTCTCCGTGTTCCGAGGCCATATCTGTTATATGCTAGCCTCGTCAAGTTTAACCTGAGTATTCCGCGTGTGCAACTGTTTTGCACCCGTTGTATTTGAACGTAGAGCCTATCACATCAGATCATCACGTGGTGTCTCAGCACGAAGAACTTTCGCAACGGTGCATACTCAGGGAGAACACTTCTTGATAATTTTTAGTGAGAGATCATCTTAAAATGCTACTGTCAATCAAAGCAGAATAAGATGTATAACAGATAAACATCATATGCAATCAAAATATGTGACATGATATGGCCATGATCATCCTGCGCCTTTGATCTCTATCTCCAAAGTACTGTCATGATCTCTATCGTCACCGGCATGACACCATGATCTCCATCATCTTGATCTATATCAATGTGTCATCACATGGTCGTCTCGCCAACTATTGCTGTTGCAACTATTGCTATCGCATAGCGATAAAGTAAAGCAATTATTTGGCGCTTGCATCTTATGCAATAAAGAGACAACCATAAGGCTATTGCCAGTTGCCGATAACTTCAACAAAACATGATCATCTCATACAACAACTTATATCTCATCACGTCTTGACCATATCACGTCACAACATGCCCTGCAAAAACAAGTTAGACGTCCTCTACTTTGTTGTTGCAAGTTTTACGTGGCTGCTACGGGCTGAGCAAGAACCGTTCTTACCTACGCATCAAAACCACAACGATAGTTCGTCAAGTTAGTGCGGTTTTAACCTTCCCAAGGACCGGGCGTAGCCACACTCAGTTCAACTAAAGTTGGAGAAACTGACACCCGTCAGCCACCTGTGTGCAAAGCACATCGGTAGAACCAGTCTCGCGTAAGCGTACGCATAATGTCGGTCCGGGCCGCTTCATCCAACAATACCGCCGAACCAAAGTATGACATGCTGGTAAGCAGTATTACTTGTATCGCCCACAACTCACTTGTGTTCTACCCGTGCATATAACATCTACGCATAAAACCAGGCTCGGATGCCACTGTTGGGGAACATAGTAATTTCAAAAAAAATTCCTACGCACACGCAAGATCATGGTGATCCATAGCAGCGAGAGGGGAGAGTGTGTCCACGTACCCTCGTAGACCGAAAACGGAAGCGTTAGAACAACGCGGTTGATGTAGTCGTACGTCTTCACGGCCCGACCGATCAAGCACCGAAACTACGGCACCTCCGAGTTCTAGCACACGTTCATCTCGATGACGTCCCTCAAACTCCGATCCAGCCGAGTGTCGAGGGAGAGTTCTGTCAGCACGACGGCGTGGTGACGATCTTGATGTACTACCGACGTAGGGCTTCACCTATGCACCGCTACGATATTATCGAGGTGGATTATGGTGGAGGGGGCACCACACACGGCTAAGAGATCCAAGGGATCAATTGTTGTTGTGTCTAGAGGTGCCCCCCTGCCCCCGTATATAAAGGATCAAGGGGGGAGGGGGCGGCCGGCCTAGGAGGGGCGCACCAAGGGGAGTCCTACTCCCACCGGGAGTAGGACTCCCTCCTTGTTGGAGTAGGAGAAGGGGGAAAGAGGGGGAGAGGAGGAAGGAAAAGGGGGCCGCACCCCTTGTCCAATTCGGACCAGAGGGGGGCTGCGCGCCTCCTTCCTTTCGGCCTCTCTCCTCTATTCCCGTATGGCCCAATAAGGCCCATATACTCCCCGGCGAATTCCCGTAACTCTCCGGTACTCCGAAAAATACCCGAATCACTCGGAACCTTTCCGAACTCTGAATATAGTCGTCCAATATATCGATCTTTACGTCTCGACCATTTCGAGACTCCTCGTCATTTCCCCGATCTCATCCGGGACTCCGAACTCCTTCGGTACATCAAAACTCATAAACTCATAATATAACTGTCATCGAAACCTTAATCGTGTGGACCCTACGGGTTCGAGAACAATGTATACATGACCTAGAACTATTCTCGATCAATAACCAATAGTAGAACCTGGATGCTCATATTGGCTCCCACATATTCTACGAAGATCTTTATCGGTCAAACCGCATAACAACATACGTTGTTCCCTTTGTCATTGGTATGTTACTTGCCCGAGATTCGATCATCGGTATCTCAATACCTAGTTCAATCTCGTTACCGGCAAGTCACTTTACTCGTTACGTAATGCATCATTCCGTATCTAACTCATTAGCTACATTGCTTGCAAGGCTTATAATGATGTGCATTACCGAGAGGGCCCAGAGATACCTCTCCGATAATCGGAGTGACAAATCCTAATCTCGTTATACGCCAACCCAACATGTACCTTTGGAGACACCTGTAGAGATCCTTTATAATCACCCAGTTACGTTGTGACGTTTGGTAGCACACAAAGTGTTCCTCCGGTAAACGGGAGTTGCATAATCTCATAGTCATAGGAACATGTATAAGTCATGAAGAAAGCAATAGCAACATACTAAACGATCAAGTGCTAAGATAATGGAATGGGTCAAGTCAATCACATCATTCTCCTAATGATGTGATCCCGTTAATCAAATGACAACTCATGTCTATGGCTAGGAAACTTAACCATCTTTGATTCACGAGCTAGTCAAGTAGAGGCATACTAGTGACACTATGTTTGTCTATGTATTCACACATGTATTATGTTTCCGGTTAATACAATTCTAGCATGAATAATAAACATTTATCATGAAATAAGGAAATAAATAATAACTTTGTTATTGCCTCTAGGGCATATTTCCTTCATCGACTCACTCGCCTTGATCCATTCAGTGGACAGTCGAGTGAACTGTTGATCTTATGTGCCGAGTGTCGCGTTGGAGCGCGGGATCCTGGGCGCGATTGCCTGCAGTGTATCCCGGATTCCACGGGATACGAAATTTCGGGGAAGCGCGCCAGACGGGGAGTGCCGAAGCGGGCGGAGCTGATAAACAGTGATTCCTCGATTCCCGCACCGCCTTTTTCGCCACGTATGCTGCACGCGACTGTTGCGGGATTTGATGGGATCGCCTGGTCCCACGCATCAATCACTTGGAAACAATCTCTTATAAGGTGGCCAGACCGAGGCGTCTGTACTGTGCACATCTTCTCTTCCTTCTTCTTTCTCCGTTTCTCCGCCGCACCTTAGTCTCCCGCTCCGACACCGCTACCCTGTCGCCATGGTGAAGGACAAGACGGCAACGCTAGAGCGTGCAAAGAAGACGAAGGAGGTGGCGAAGGGAAGGAAGCAGTAGCACGGGTCATCGTCGCACGCGAGGCTGCCGCCGAGCTGGATCCAGGGCGATTGGATCCGGTCTTTGATTCAGCAGGCGGACCTGGACGAGCTGGCGGAGTCAAGGTTGATCGCCAAGGGAGCGGCAAGGCTGCTGGAGGGGAGATAGCCCTCAGCCTCAGCCGGGTGAGTGTGTTCTGCTCGCCACCCACGTCGATCGCGGCTTTTCGCTTCCCCCGCACCCTTTCTTTCGGGGGTTTCTGAAATTTTTTGGTGCTCAACTCCACCACTTCTCCCCCAACACCATCACGTACTTAGCTGCTTTCGTGTCGATGTGGGAGAACTTCTTGGGGTGTCGACCGTACTGGGGCCTTTTCAAGCACATTTTCACCATTCGTTCCCAATCGATAAAAAAGGCGAAGTCGAGTGACTCGAAAACCCATGTCATCCAGATGTGCGGGGGTTTAGGTATCCAAAAAAGGAAAGGGAGTGCTTTTCCTGCTATGACTCTTCCTGATTCCGTTAGAGGCTGGCAATCGACTTGGTTGTATTGCTAGGATGTCACGGCTCCAGGTCAGTCGACCGGCCTCCCCCACTTCTCGTTTAATCGAGTCCGGACTCCTGCTCCACTGAAAGTTACAACTGGCGAGACCATGGAGACGAGGATGTTGGTAGATAGGGTGGTTCAGCTTATCAATGATGGTGTCACGGGTCTGGATCTGTTGGAGGTGTTCCTCAGTCGACGCATCTAGCCTCTCCAGGCCCGCGATCACCCGATGTGGCTATATTCTGGACCGGACTACATCGCTCGGGTTCATCCAGAAGAAGTACCGTCTGCAACAGTAGCTTCGTGGCTGAGGAGCATCACAGGCAATTAGGACAATCCCAGAGGATCTAGGCAAGTCGTTCCCTTTAGCAGCAACAACCCACCCGACAAGGTACACTTTTTGCTCCGACTGTTTCTCATTCATGCTCCGACTGTACTTGAGATTGACCGACTCTCGTTCGACCAATTCGTTCTGCAGGTGTTCACTGAGATGCATTCGATGCCCAATGGGGAGCAGGCTTTGGAGCAGGCCCAGGAGGGGGAGGATAGCGCGGAAGATAGTGACGAGTGGGATTCTTAGGAAGATGACGAGGAGGAGGAGGAAAGCAAGGAGTCAGACGAGGAGGAGGAAGTCGACTTGCCGCCATGCTCTAAACGTTGATCCAAACAGCAGCACGACCCGGCCAGCGGGCGTGGGAAAGGTGTGGGTCCGAGTGCTAGTTCCCAGAAGCGCACTCGGACCTCGACTCCAGAGCCGACGGAGAAGGTGGCCAAGCAGCCTAAAGTTGCTCCCTCCAAGGCTCGGAAGACACTGCCGCGCATCAAGATGGATGTCCCTGTTGCCTCATGGTGGGTATCTTGTTCATGTTTCTGTAAGTCGACTGAAGATTTTCTTGATCTGACCGACCAATCCTTGTGTCTTTCCAGCCCCACCTCTGCTGCCACTAACATGGACGTCGACAAGGCACAAGGAGACGAAGAGGCCACCTCCCGAGCTGGTAAGTTCGTTCGACCAAGTTCTGTTTAGTCAAGTGGATGGCCAATTGACTGAAAACTTGACGTTTCTCTTCTTATGTAGCTCCACAACATATCATTGTGCTTCCTGATGACGAAGAAGAAGAAGTGCCTCTATAGGAGAGGAAGAAGAAGAGTGGAAGCTGAAGCAGGAAGAAGCTTGAAGTCCAAGTTCCCCGGTCGACACCGGCGCCTGAAGCGATAGTCCGGACCAATGTCACATTTGCTAACCCGTTGACGACTGATCGTCCGTTGGGGTCGACTGCGCAGACACCTGCTGCACCGGTGCAGCTCCACTCATCTGACCCGGCAGCTACTTTGGCCCCTCTGGAGCCATCTCTCTTTGCTACATATCAAACTCCAAATGACTCGCCGAGTGCTGCTAGGGAAGCTCTTCGCCAGGCAAACCTTGTCATGGAGCAGGTGAAAGTGATGCATGAAGCCAGTCAGATAGCCTACAACACCAGCACTGCTCTTCAGACCAATGTTCAGGTTAGCAAAATTCCGACTGAAATTTTTGAATTTCGCTTTATATCTGATCACCCAGTGGGTGTTCCTTCGTTCAGAACTCAGGAAATCTTCAATTTTGCACTTTTCGAATCAGTGCGGGCACGTCGAGTGCACCCACTCGGTGTAGTCCCCGAGATCACGGTCAGTTGCTGGCAGTCGACCAAGGTCTAATGATGCATCTCTCTTTCTTCCTTTTTTTGAACTCATGTTGAGTATTGATCTGATCCAGTGGGGGCACGCTAAGTGCACCCACTGGGTGTAGTCCCCGAGACTACTGTTGAAAATTTGATTCGGCAGTAGTCTTAGAGTAACTCTTTGCTTTCACTCGGCACTTCGATCTGTCGACTGACATGTTCTGTCTTTCTGGTTGCAGAGGTCTTGTGATCTTGGAGCTCGGCTCACCGAGTTGAAGAAGAAACATATCAGCGTTGAACTTGACCTCGAACTTGCGAAGAAGAATCTGAAGACTGCCCAACAAGAAACGACCATCATGGGAGGTAATCACTCGACCATGCTGTCTGTTTTGTAGCTTCATACTTCGCGCTAGTTTTTCCTTCAGTCTCTTTGAACCAAGTGATTTCACACGAGCAGATGTGCATAGTGAAAATCGTCAACTTCAGTCTCGTCTGAAGAGTGTTGTTTCTTTAGAGAGGATGAAGGAGGCTTTGGAGCAGAAGGATCTAGATCTGATAGCCGCTCAGAAGGAAGCACGCGAGAAGACGAAGCTTGCGGACCAGAAGCTGGCTTTGGTCAGCAAACTGGAGGAGGAGAATGCGAAGTTGAAGGCTGTCATATCAGACGGCAACCAGGAAGTTTTGAGCAACTGAAGAAAGACAAGGAAAATTTGACCACTGAACTTGGCGGCCTTAAGACCAAGACCGACAAGCTAGAGTCCTATCTGGAGCAACTTTCCGCCAAACTTGTTCTGAAGCTTGAAGGTATGATCAGTCGACTCATCACTTTGTTGTCGATTGAACTTTGTTATCTCGTCGTCGATTCGTCACTTTTTGCAATGTGATAGAACTGTGTCGGGACTTTGAGGCTGAAACTGGGCGGGTCGAGAAAGGTCTCGACCCCATCAACTGTCCCATGAAAGATGAAGTTGCGATGAACTTGCTTCGACTGGAATCGCGCTTGGACGGTGCAGTCGACTACCTGGCTCGGCTGAAGGCGGCAATGGCCCGAGTGGACGCTGAGCTCTGGCCTCGAGAGGAAATGTCTCAAGACCTCGAGTCCTTGATGGCTCGGCTAAATCAGATTCCAGGTCGAGTGCAAGAGTGGAAGAAATATTTTGCCTGCTGTGGTGCTGATGTCGCTTTGTCTCTTGTCCGAGTGCACTGCAAGGAAGCTAAGGAAGACAAGTTGGCAACTCTCAAAGTGGCAAACACTAAGAAGCACTCCTTCCAGGACTTCATGGACACTTTCCTCGAGGCAGCCACTCGCATCGCCGATAGCATTGACCTCGACAGCTTCTGTGACCCGGCCACTCCTTCTCCCGCCGAGTGACAAAAGAAAAACATTATGCTATCACTTTTATTTGCCTCGGAATGCCGAGTGAATTTGCAACCGTTAAAACTCCTCCGGGCCTGATGCCCGAGCACTTTATTCTGCGGTTAAGAAACTTTGGATTTGTCACCTCATAAATTGCGTCTGTCTTCAAACGAAAATTGTTTTTCCCTCGAATTGTTGTCTGTTTGCTTGATGCAGCTTCTGGAAAAGGATGGCCAGTCAACTGATCGGGCGGTCCTTGAGCAACCTTGATCAGCTCATTAGCGAGGCGTTCAGCAATGATCTTGGCGTTCCAATCGATTGATCGGATGATCCTTGAGTAGCATTGATCAGCTCATCAGCAAGGCACTCAGCAATGGTCTCGACATTCCAGTCGACCGATCAGGTGATCCTTGAGTAGCATTGATCAGCTCAACAGCAAGGCATTCAGCAATGGTCTTGACGTTCCTGTCAACCGATTGGGTGATACTTGAGGAGCACTGATTAGCTCATTAGCAAGGCATTCAACAATGGTCTTGACGTTCCTGTCAACCGATTGGGTGATCCTTGAGGAGAATTGATCAGCTCATCAACAAGGCATTCAGCAATGGTCTTGACGTTCCTGTCAACCGATTGGGTGATCCTTGAGGAGCATCGATCAGATCATCAGCGAGGCACTCAGCAATGGTCTTGACGTTCTTGTCAACCACCTGGTAAGGTTTTTCAAACTTAGGCGAGCACTGGGCTGCAGCTAAGCCTCTGAGTGGGAGGATTGCTCACCACCCGGTAGGATTTTTCAAACTTAGGCGAGTACGAGACTGCAGCTAAGCCCCCGAGTGGGAGGTTCGCTCTCCACTCGGTAGGATTTTTCAAACTTAGGCGAGTGCGGGACTGCAGCTAAGCCTCCGAGTGGGAGGTTTGCTCTCCACTCGGTAGGATTTTTCAAACTTAGGCGAGTACGGGACTGCAGCTAAGCCTCCAAGTGGGAGGTTTTCTCTCCACTCAGTTGGATTTTTCAAACTTAGGCGAGTACGGGACTGCAGCTAAGCCCCCGAGTGGGAGGTTTGCTCTCCACTCGGTAGGATTTTTCAGACTTAGGTGAGCGCTGGGCTGCAGCTAAGCCCCCGAGTGAGAGGCAGACTCATCACTCGGTAGGATTTTTATCACTTAGGCGAGCACTGGGCTGCAGCTAAGCCCCCGAGTGAGAGGCAGACTCATCACTCGGTTGGATTTTTATCACTTAGGCGAGCACTGGTCTGCATCTAAGCCCCCGAGCGAGAGGTAGACTCATCAGTCGATAGGATTTTTATCACTTAGGCGAGCACTGGGCAGCAGCTAAGCCCCCGAGTGAGAGGCAGACTCATCACTCGGTAGGATTTTTATCACTTCATCTTAAGCAAAAAAGATTCGCAGCTAAGGTAACTCATACAAAAGAAATAAACAACAATCATTTGGAAGAAGTAAATTGTGTCTTTGATAGTCAAACTAAAAGGGATTTCTTATTACATCTCATCATTCTAAATATTTAAGAATAGAAAGGGCGGAGCAGATCCGCATTCCAGGCGCGTGGCTCATCTTTATTATGTTCGACGTTGAAGAGACGGTAAGCTCCGCTGTGGAGCACCTTGGTGATAACGAAAGGGCCTTCCCAAGCGGGAGCAAGCTTGTGAGGTCTTTGCTGATCCACTCGAAGAACCAGGTCTCCTTCTTGAAATGCTCGACCCCTCATGTTTCTTGCATGAAATCTACGCAAGTATTGCTGATAGATGGTCGACCGGATCAAGTCCATCTCTCTTTCTTCTTCTAAGAGGTCGACTGCATCTTGCCGAGCTTGTGCTGCTTCTTTTTTTGAGAAGAGTTCGACTCGAGGTGCATTGTGGAGCAAATCACAGGGGAGCATGGCTTCAGCTCCATAGACTAAGAAGAATGGAGTCCTTCCAGTCGACCGGTTAGGGGTTGTCCTCAACCCCCACAGCACGGATGGGAGCTCGTCGACCCAGGCTCCCGCTGCATGTTTTAGGTCACGCATCAACCGAGGCTTCAATCCTTTGAGAATCAATCCATTCGCTCGATCGGCCTGTCCATTAGACTGAGGATGAGCGACCGAAGCGTAGTCGACTCTCGTGCCTTGGGAGGCGCAAAAGGCTTTGAATTCTTCAGAATCAAAGTTCGAGCCGTTATCTGTGATGATCCTAAGTGGAACGCCATATCTGAATATAAGTTCCCTGATGAAAGTCACAGATGTGCTTGCTTCAAGGCTTTTGATGGGCTTGGCTTCGATCCACTTGGTGAACTTGTCGCGCTACCAGCACATGAGTAAATCCACTCCTGCCTATCCTCAAAGGTCCAACCATGTCCAGTCCCCAGACGGCAAAGGGCCAGACGAGTGGAATTGTTTTTAGAGCCGATGCAGGTTTATGAGACATGTTGGAGTAAAACTGGCAGCCTTCACACTTGTCCACTATTTCCTTAGCCATCTCGTTGGCCCGCGACCAGTAAAATCCAGCTCGGTATGCTTTTTCCACGATGGTCCGAGAGGACGCGTGGTGACCACAGGTTCCCGAGTGAATATCATTGAGGATCACTCGACCTTCCTCTGGCGTGATACACTTCTGGAAAACTCCAGTTGCACTTTCTCTGAACAACTGCCCCTTTATCACAGTAAAGGCCTTGGATCGCCGGACGATCTGTCGAGCCTCTTCTTCTTCTTATGGAAGTTATTTCCTAAGAATGTATGCGATGTATGGCATTGTCCAGTCGGGAGTGATGACCAGAACCTCCATGACTAAGTCGACCACGACTAGGATGTCAACTTCAGTCGGATCTGTAGCACTCTTGGGCTGTGGCGACTCTTCTATGAAGGGATCCTCCTGAACCGAAGGTGAATGAATATGTTCCAGGAACACATTGCAGGGGATGTCCTCTCTCTTGGAACCTATCTTCGCTAACTCATCTGAAACTTGATTTTTCAATCGGGACACATGGTGAAGCTCCAACCCCTCAAACTTCTTTTCCAGCTTCCTGACAGCGTTGCAGTAACCAGTCATGGCTGGACTTCTGACATCCCATTCTTTCATCACCTGGTTAACCACCAAATCTGAATCGCCATACACCATGAGGCGATGGACGCCAAGTGAAATGGCCATACGCAACCCATATAGAAGTGCGTTGTATTCTACTTCATTATTGGAGGAATCAAAGTGAATCTGGAGAATGTAATTGAGCTTGTCTCCACGGGGAGTCACCAATACTACTCTAGCGCCTGACCCGTTTAGCATCTTCGAACCATCGAAGAACATGGTCCAATGTTCCGAGTGAACTTGAGTCGGTAGTTGCTGTTCAATCCACTCGGCAAGGAAATCCGCGATTACTTGGGACTTGATAGCTTTCTTTGCCTCAAACTTGATGTCCAGTGGAAGGAGTTCAATCGCCCATTTTGCTACTCGACCAGTTGCATCTCTGTTATTCAAGATCTCAGACAACGGTGCATCGCTGACGACTGTAATAGAGTGATCAGAGAAGTAATGTGCAACCTTCTTCATGGTCATGTAAATTCCATAGACAAGCTTCTGATAATGAGGGTAGCGCTGCTTGGACGGAGTCAAAACTTCAGAGAGATAATAAACTAGGCGTTGAATCTTGTACGCTTTTCCTTCCTCTTCTCGCTCGACTGTGAGTACTATACTGACAAATTGTCCAGTGGCTGCAATGTAAAGCAGTAAAGGCTCTTTGCCGATTGGAGCAGCGAGCACCGGCTGGGTGGGAAGCAGGGCTTTGAGCTCTGCAAACGCTGCATCAGCTTCTTCAGACCACTCGAACTTATCAGATTTCTTCATCAATCGGTAGAGAGGCAAGGCCTTTTCACCGAGATGAGAGATGAATCGACTCAAGGCGGCCAAACAACCAGTCAGCTTCTGAATGTCATGCACTCACATGGGGCGTTTCATTCGGAGGATGGTATCAACTTTTTCTGGATTGGCGTGGATCCCTCATTCGGAAACGAGAAAACTGAGAAGTTTTCCTCCTGGAACTCCGAATGTGCACTTTGACGGGTTGAGCTTGATATTGTACCCTCTTAGGTTGGCAAAGGTTTCTGCGAGATCAGTCAACAGGTCGGAACCTTTGCGAGACTTGATCACAATGTCATCCATATATGCCTCAACATTCCGACTGATTTGGGTGAGCAGGCACTTCTGGATCATTCTCATGAACGTGGCTCCGGCGGTTTTAAGACCGAATGGCAAGGTGACATAACAAAAGCACCCGAATGGGTTGATGAAGGTTGTTTTTATTTCATCGGTACCATACAGTCGGATCTGATGATACCCGAAATAGGCATCTAAAAAAGAAAAGCGCTCACACCCCGCAGTTGAGTCAACAATTTGATCGATACGGGGGAGAGGGAAGTGATCTTTCGGGCAGGCCCGATTGATATGCTTGAAATCAATGCACATGCGAAGTGAATCGTCCTTCTTGGGGACCATGACGACATTGTCAAGCCACTCGGAGTGGTAGATTTCACGGATGAACTCTGCTGCCAACAGTCGAGCCACTTCCTCGCCGATTACTTTTCTCTTCTGAACGGCGGACCGCTGAAGGTGCTCTTTGACGGGTTTTACCTTGGGGTCGACACGCAAACGGTGCTCAGCCAGTCCTCTGGGTACACCTGGCATGTCAGAGGGTTTCCATGCGAAGATGTCCCAGTTCTCACGGAGGAACTGGATGAGCGCTTCTTCCTATTTGCTGTCGAGCGTCGTTGATATATGAGTCGGTGCAGCAGTGGTATCAGTCGGGTGAATATGAATCGGCTTTGTTTCACCACTCGACTGAAACGCAGAGTCCATCGCAGGCTTCTTGGCTCGGAGCAGATCACTCGGATCCGCACTCTTCTGGTACTCTTGGAATTCAATCGCCGCCATCTGTGCATCGCTGATTTTGGAACCTTTCTGGAAACATTCTTCTGCTTTCTGCCGATTGCCAGTGACTGTGATCACACCTTTGGGACCAGGCATCTTCAGCTTGAGGTACACATAACATGGTCGAGCCATGAAACACGCGTATGCCGGTCTCCCTAGGATGGCGTGATAAGCACTCTGGAAATCCACGACTTCAAACGTCAACTTTTCTTTCCGGTAATGCTTGGAGTCACCGAAAACCACGTCGAGAGTGATCTGGCCGAGTGACTCGGCCTTCTTTCCGGGAATAACGCCGTGAAAGCTCATGTTGCTCTCGCTAAGCTTGGACATCGGGATGCCCATCCCCTTCTAGGTTTCAGCATACAAGATATTCAGGCCGCTAACTCCATCCACCAGCACTTTAGTCAATCGAGTGCCACCAACCACTGGGTCGACCACCAGCGCTTGCCTCTCGGGGGTGACTACGCGAGCAGGATGGTCTGACTGGTCGAATGTGATGGCTGTCTGAGACCATTTCAAGTACGTGGTCGTCGTCGCCGGAGCAACCATGGTCACTTCTCTGTTGATGACCTTCAATCGACTCTTGCTCTCAACATCGGCAAAAATCATGAGGGTGGAATTGACCTTGGGGTAACCGTCATCTTCTTCTTCCTCCTCATCTCTGTCCGACTCCTTGTCCTTCTCATTGGGCTGTTTCTCCCGGAACTGTTGGATCAAGAGTCGACATTGTCGAGTGGTATGCTTTGGGTAAATCAGATTACCTTCCTCATCTTTCTTCGTGTGGATGTGACACGGCAAGTCCAGCACATCATTTCCTGCTTGATCTTTTACCTTCTTAGGAGGCCAGGGCCCCTTATGTTTTCCCTTAAACTTTCCTTGAGCTACTGCTGCAATCTCACCAGGAGCTGCTGGTTCGGCTTTACGCTTTTGTTTCCGACTGGAACCACCTCCACCGGCCTCTTGACCGACCGGTTTACTCTTCCCGCTACGGAGTCGATCCTCTTCTTCTCCGTTAGCATACCGGGTGGCTATCTCCATCATCCGGGTCAGAGTCATATCTCATCTGGGTCAGAGTCATATCTCCAGTCCGACCGAACTTCAGAACCAACTCTCGATACTTGACCCCTTCCTTGAAAGCACACACTGCCTGATGCTCTGATACATTCTCCACGGTGTGATGTGATACGTCTCCAACGTATCTATAATTTTTTATTGCTCCATGCTACTTTATATACTGTTTTGGCCTATATTGGGCTTTATTTTCCACTTTTATATTATTTTTGGGACTAACCTATTAACCGGAGGCCCAGCCCAGAATTGCTGTTTTTTGCCTATTTCAGTATTTCGAAGAAACGGAATATCAAACGGAGTCCAAACGGAATGAAACCTTCGGGAACGTGATTTTCTCATCAGATAAGATCCAGGAGACTTGGACCCTCCGTCAAGAAAGCCACGAGGCTGTCACGAGGGTGGAGGGCGCGCCCTCCCCCCTGGGCGCGCCCCCCTGCCTCGTGGGCCCCTCGAAGCTCCACCGACGTACTCCTTCCTCCTATATATACCTACGTATCCCCGTATGATCAGAGGAGGAGCCAAAAACCTAATTCCACCGCCGCAACCTTCTGTATCCACGAGATCCCATCTTGGGGCCTATTCCGGAGCTCCGCCGGAGGGGGCATCCACCACGGAGGGCTTCTACATCATCACCATAGCCCCTCCGATGAAGTGTGAGTAGTTTACTTCAGACCTTCGGGTCCATAGCTAGTAGCTAGATGGCTTCTTCTCTCTTTTTGGATCTCAATACAATGTTCTCCCCCTCTCTCGTGGAGATCTATTCGATGTAATCTTCTTTTTGCGGTGTGTTTGTTGAGACCGATGAATTGTGGGTTTATGATCCAACTTATCTATGAATAATATTTGAATCATCTCTGAATTCTTTTATTTATGATTGAGTTATCTTTGCAAGTCTCTTCGAATTATCCGTTTGGTTTGGCCAACTAGATTGGTAGTTCTTGCAATGGGAGAAGTGCATGGCTTTGGGTTCAATCTTGCGGTGTCCTTACTCAGTGACAGAAAGAGTTGCAAGGCACGTATTGTATTGTTGCCATCGAGGATAACAAGATGGGGTATTTATCATATTGCATGAATTTATTCCTCTACATCATGTCATCTTGCTTAAAGCGTTACTCTGTTTTTAACTTAATACTCTAGATGCATGCTGGATAGCGGTCGATGAGTGGAGTAATAGTAGTAGGTGCAGAATCGTTTCGATCTACTTGTCACGGACGTGATGCCTATATACATGATCATTGCCTAGATATACTCATAACTATGCTAAATTCTATCGATTGCTCAACAGTAATTTGTTCACCCACCGTAGAATACTTATGCTCTTGAGAGAAGCCACTAGTGAAACCTATGGCCCCCGGGTCTATTCTCATCATATCAATCTATATCACTTTATTTACTTGCTTTGTTTTTACTTTGCCTTTACTTTTTACTTTGCATCTTTATACCAAAAATACCAAAAATATTATCTCTATCAGATCTCACTCTCGTAAGTAACCGTGAAGGGATTGACAACCCCTAAGCATTGGTTGCGAGTTGCTATCGTTTTGTGCAGGTACAAGGGACTTGCGCGTGACCTCCTACTGGATTGATACCTTGGTTCTCAAAAACTGAGGGAAATACTTACGCTACAGTGCTGCATCACCCCCTCCTCTTTGGGGAAAACCAACGCTAGCTCGAAGGATTTCTGGCGCCGTTGCCGGGGAGGCTTACGCAAAAGTCAACATACCAAGTAGCCATCACAATCCCTATCTCTCGCTTTACATTATTTGCCATTTGCCTCTCGTTTTCCTCTCCCCCACTTCACCCTTGCCGTTTTATTCGCCCTCTCTTTCCCAATCTCCTCCTCTCTTTCTCGTTTGCCTTTTCCCCTTGCCTTTCTGTTTGCTTGTGTGCTGGATTACTTGTTGCCATGGCGCAAGATAATACCAAATTTTGTGATTTCTCGAATACCAATAATAATGATTTCCTTAGCACTCCGATTGCTCCTCTTAATAATGATGAGTCTTGTGAAATCAATACCGCTTTACTGAATCTTGTTATGAAAGATCAATTCGCCGGCCTTCCTAGTGAAGATGCTGCTACTCATCTAAACAATTTTGTTGATTTGTGTGATATGCAAAAGAAGAAAGATACGGATAACAATATTGTCAAATTAAAGTTATTTCCGTTTTCACTTAGAGATCGTGCTAAAATTTGGTTTTCATCTTTGCCTAAAAATAGTATTGATTCTTGGAACAAGTGCAAAGATGCTTTTATCTCTAAGTATTTTCCTCCCGCTAAGATTATCACTCTTAGGAACGATATCATGAATTTTAAACAACTTGATCATGAGCATGTTGCCCAATCTTGGGAAAGAATGAAATTAATGCTTCGCAATTGCCCTACTCATGGTTTGAATTTATGGATGATCATACAAAATTTTTATGCCGGATTGAATTTTGCTTCTAGAAATCTTTTAGATTCGGCCGCGGGAGGCACTTTTATGGAAATTACGTTAGGGGATGCTACAAAATTTCTTGATAATATTATGGCTAATTATTCCCAATGGCATACCGAAAGATCTTCTAGTAAAAAAGTGCATGCTATAGAAGAAATCAATGTTTTGAGTGAAAAGATGGATGACCTTATGAAGATGTTTGCTCCTAAAAATACTCCTCTTGATCCTAATGATATGCCTTTATCTACTTTGCTTGGAAATAATAATGAATCTATGGATGTGAATTTTGTTGGTAGGAATAGTTTTCGTAACAATGCTTATAGAGGGAATTTTAATCCTAGGCCTTATCCTAGCAATCCTTCTAATAATTATGGAAATTCCTACAACAACTCTTATGGAAATTTTAATAAGATGCCCTCTGATTTTGAGAGTAGTGTTAAAGAGTTTACGAATTCACAAAAGAATTTTAATGCTTTGCTTGAAGAGAAATTGCTTAAAGTTGATGATTTCGCTAGGAACGTTGATAGAATTTCTCTTGAAATTGATTCTTTAAAGCTTAGATCTATTCCTCCTAAGCATGATATCAATGAGTCTCTCAAAGCTATGAGAATTTCCATTGACAAGTGCAAAGAAAGAACAGCTAGGATGCGTGCTTCCAAAGATGCCTTTATTAAAGCGTGTTCTTCTAATCCGTATGAAAATCAAGATGAAGATCTAAAAGTTATTGATGCGTCCCCCATTAAATCTTTATTTTGCAATATGAATCTTGATGAATCTGAATATGATCTTCCTTTACCTAGAAGGCGTTCTAAGAATTCGGAGTTTCTAGATCTTGATGATGAAATTGATGAAAGTAGGATTGAAATAAATAGAAACCATGATGTTGCTAAACCTACTATTTTGAATCTCAAGGAATTTAATTATGAAAATTGCTCTTTGATTGGTTGTATTTCTTTGTTGCAATCCGTGCTAGAATCTCCTCATGCTTATAGTCAAAATAAGGCCTTTACCGAACATATTGTTGATGCTTTGATGCAATCTTACGAAGAAAAACTTGAGATGAAAGTTTTGATCCCTAGAAAACTCTATGATGAGTGGGAACCTACCATTGAAATTAAAATTAAAGACTTTGAGTTTCATGCTTTATGTGATTTGGGTGCTAGTGTCTCTACTATTCCCAAAACTTTATGTGATTTGCTAGATTTCTGTGATTTTGATGATTGCTCTCTAAACTTGCATCTTGCGGATTCCACTATTAAAAAGCCTATGGGAAGAATTAATGATGTTCTTATTGTTGCAAATAGTAATTATGTGCCCGTATATTTTATCGTTCTTGATATAGATTGCAATCCTTCATGTCCTATTATTCTTGGTAGACCTTTCCTTAGAAAGGTTGGTGCAATTATTGATATGAACGAAGGGAATATTAGATTCCAATTTCCCTTAAAAAAGGGTATGAACACTTCCCTAGAAAGAAAATAAAATTACCATATAAATCTATCATGAGATCCACTTATGGATTGCCTACCAAAGATGGCAATACTTAGATCTATCCTTGCTTTTATGCCTAGCTAGGGGTGTTAAACGATAGCGGTTGTTGGGAGGCAACCCAATTTTATTTTGTGTTTTTTTGTTTTTGCTTCTATTTAGGAATAAATAATCCATCTACCTTCTGTTTGGATGTGGTTTTATATTTTAATTAGTGTTTGTGCCAAGTAAGACCTATAGGATAACCTACGATGATAGTTGGTTTGATTCTGCTAAAAAACATAAACTTTGCACACACGAATTTAGTTATGATAAATCACAGGAACGTCTTTTGGGTTGATTCTTTTTTCTGCTGATCAATAAACAAATTGTACAGGACTTCCTATTTTGGTAGAATTTTTAGAGTTCCAGAAGTTTGCGTTAGTTACAGATTACTACAGACTGTTCTGTTTTTGGCAGATTCTGTTTTTTGTGTGTTGTTTGCTTATTTTGATGAATCTATGGCTAGTAAATTAGTTTATAAATCAAAGAAAAGTTGGAATACAGTAGGTTTAACACCAATATAAATAAATAATGAGTTTATTACAGTACCTTGAAGTAGTCTTTTGTTTTCTTTCTCTAACGGAGCTCACGAGATTTCTGTTGAGTTTTGTGTTGTGAAGTTTTCAAGTTTTGGGTGAATTATTTTGATGGATTATGGAACAAGGAGTGGCAAGAGCCTAAGCTTGGGGATGCCCATGGCACCCCCAAGATAATCCAAGGACACCAAAAGGTCAAAGCTTGGGGATGCCCCGGAAGGCATCCCCTCTTTCGTCCACTTCCATCGGTAATTTACTTGGAGCTATATTTTTATTCACCAACATGATATGTGTTTTGCTTGGAGCGTCTTGTATTATTTGTGTCTTTGCTTGTTAGTTTACCACAATCATCCTTGCTATACACACCTTTTGAGAGAGCCATATATGATTTGGAATTTGTTAGAACAATCTATGTGCTTCACTTATATCTTTTGAGCTTGATAGTTTTGCTCATAGTGCTTCGCTTATATCTTTTTGAGCATGATAATTTTTGCTCTAGTGTTTCACTTAGATCTTTTAGAGCGCAGTGGTGGATTTGTTTTAAAATAAACTTGATCTCTCATGCTTCACTTAGATTATTTTGAGAGTCTTTAATAGCATGGTAATTTGCTTAATGTTAATATACTTGGTATTCAAGATATGTGAAACTTTCTTTTGAGTGGGTTGAATACTAAGATAAGTTTGATGCTTGATAATTGTTTTGAGATATGGAGGTGATAATATAAAAGTCGTGCTAGTTGAGTAGTTGTGAATTTGAGAAATACTTGTGTTAAAGTTTGCAAATCCCGTAGCATGCACGTATGGTTAAAGTTGTGTAACAAATTTGAAACATGAAGTATACCTGGCTTGTGCATCCTTATGAGTGGCGGTCGGGGACAAGTGATGGTCTTTTCCTACCAATCTATCCCCCTAGGAGCATGCGCGTAGTACTTGATTTTTGATGACTTCTAAATTTTTGCAATAAGTATATGAGTTCTTTTGACTAATGTTGAGTCCATGGATTATACGCACTTTCACCTTTCCGCCATTGCTAGCCTCTTCGGTACCGTGCATTGCCCTTTCTCACTTTGAGAGTTGGTGCAAACTTCGCCGGTGCATCCAACCCCGTGATACGATACGCACTATCACACATAAACCTCCTTATATCTTCCTCAAAACAGCCACCATACCTACCTATTATGGCATTTCCATAGCCATTCCGAGATACATTGCCATGAAACTTCCGCCATCATCATCGTGACATGCATTTCTTTTGTCATATTGCCATTGCATGATCTTGTAGTTGACATCGTATTTGTGGCAAAGCCACCATGCATTATTTTCCATACATGTCACTCTTGATTCATTGCACCATCCCGGTACACCGCCGGAGGCATTCATATAGAGTCATATCTTGTTCTAAGTTTCGAGTTGTAATCCTTGTGTTGTAATCAATAGAAGTGTGATGATCATCATTATTAGAGCATTGCCCAAATAAAAAAAAGAAAGGCAAAAAAAGAAAGGCCCAAAAAAACTAAAAAAAATAAAAAGGGCAATGCTACTATCTCTTTTCCACACATTTCTTCAATGTAGCACCTTGTTCTTCATGTAGTGAGTCTCATATATTGTGCTTCAAAGTAGCACCTTGTTCTTCATGTAGTGAGTCTCATAAGTTGTATTTTTCATACTAGTGGGAACTTTTCAATATAGAACTTGGCTTGTATATTCCTACGATGGGCTTCCTCAAATGCCCTAGGTCTTCGTGAGCAAGCAAGTTGGATGCACACCCACTAGTTTTCTTTTGTTGAGCATTCATAGCTCTAGTGCATCCGTTGCATGGCAATCCCTACTCGCTCACATCGATATCTATTGATGGGCATCTCCATAGCCCATTGATACGCCTAGTTGATGTGAGACTTTCTCCTTTTTTGTCTTCTCCAAACAATCCCCATCATCATATTCTATTCCACCCATAGTGCTATATCCATGGCTCACGCTCATGTATTGCATGAAGGTTGAAAAAGTTTGAGATTATTTAAGTATGAAACAATTGCTTGGCTTGTCATCGGGGGTATAGAAGTTGGGAACATCTTTGTGTGACGAAAATGAAGCATAGCCTAACTATATGATTTTGTAGGGATGAACTTTCTTTTGCCATGTTATTTTGAGAAGACATGATTACTTTGATTAGTATGCTTGAAGTATTATTATTTTTGTGTCAATATGAACTTTTGTCTTGAATCTTTCGGATCTGAATATTCATACCATGATTAAGAAAATTTACATTGAAATTATGCCAAAGTATCACTCCGCATCAAAAATTCTTTTTTATCATTTACCTACTCGAGGACGAGCAGGAATTAAGCTTGGGGATGCTTGATACGTCTCCAACGTTTCTATAATTTTTGATTGCTCCATGCTACTTTATCTACTGTTTGGACTATATTGGGCTTTATTTTACACTTTTATATTATTTTTGGGACTAACCTATTAACCGGAGGCCCAGCCCAGAATTGTTGTTTTTTGCCTATTTCAGTATTTCGAAGAAACGGAATATCAAACGGAGTCCAAACGGAATGAAACCTTCGGGAACGTGATTTTCTCATCAGATAAGATCCAGGAGACTTGGACCCTCCGTCAAGAAAGCCACGAGGCTGTCACGAGGGTGGAGGGCGCGCCCTCCCCCCTGGGCGCGCCCCCCCTGCCTCGTGGGCCCCTCGAAGCTCCACCGATGTACTCCTTCCTCCTATATATACCTACGTATCCCCGTATGATCAGAGGAGGAGCCAAAAACCTAATTCCAACGCCGCAACCTTCTGTATCCACGAGATCCCATCTTGGGGCCTGTTCCGGAGCTCCGCCGGAGGGGGCATCCACCACGGAGGGCTTCTACATCATCACCATAGCCCCTCCTATGAAGTGTGAGTAGTTTACTTCAGACCTTCGGGTCCATAGCTAGTAGCTAGATGGCTTCTTCTCTCTTTTTGGATCTCAATACAATGTTCTCCCCCTCTCTCGTGGAGATCTATTCGATGTAATCTTCTTTTTGCGGTGTGTTTGTTGAGACTGATGAATTGTGGGTTTATGATCCAACTTATCTATGAATAATATTTGAATCTTCTCTGAATTATTTTATGTATGATTGAGTTATCTTTGCAAGTCTCTTCGAATTATCTGTTTGGTTTGGCCAACTAGATTGGTAGTTCTTGCAATGGGAGAAGTGCATGGCTTTGGGTTCAATCTTGCGGTGTCCTTACTCAGTGACAGAAAGTGTTGCAAGGCACGTATTGTATTGTTGCCATCGAGGATAACAAGATGGGGTATTTATCATATTGCATGAATTTATTCCTCTACATCATGTCATCTTGCTTAAAGCGTTACTCTGTTTTTAACTTAATACTCTAGATGCATGCTGGATAGCTGTCGATGAGTGGAGTAATAGTAGTAGATGCAGAATCGTTTCGATCTACTTGTCACGGACGTGATGCCTATATACATGATCATTGCCTAGATATACTCATAACTATGCTAAATTCTATCGATTGCTCAACAGTAATTTGTTCACCCACCGTAGAATACTTATGCTCTTGAGAGAAGCCACTAGTGAAACCTATGGCCCCCCGAGTCTATTCTCATCATATCAATCTATATCACTTTATTTACTTGCTTTGTTTTTACTTTGCCTTTACTTTTTACTTTGCATCTTTATACCAAAAATACCAAAAATATTATCTCTATCAGATCTCACTCTCGTAAGTAATCGTGAAGGGATTGACAACCCCTAAGCGTTGGTTGCGAGTTGCTATCGTTTTGTGCAGGTACAAGGGACTTGCGCGTGACCTCCTACTGGATTGATACCTTGGTTCTCAAAAACTGAGGGAAATACTTACGCTACTGTGCTGCATCACCCCCTCCTCTTCGGGGAAAACCAACGCTAGCTCGAGACGTAGCATGATGCAAAGTGGTCCACCTCTGAATGAATTCCCTCAAAGTTTCATTCGGCTTCTGCACACAATGCTGCAACTCGGGAAGCCCTGCCGGCCGCTTGCACGTGCCCTCAAAGGTCCTCACAAACACTCGAGATAGCTCCTCCCAACTGTGTATAATGTCCGGGGCCAACTGAGAGAACCATGCTCGGGCTGACCCTTCCAACATAAGAGGGAGATGCTTCATTGCTATCTCATCGTTTCCGCCTCCAATCTGCACGGCCACTCGGTAATCTTCAAGCCAAGTTTCATGCTTGGATTCTCCAGTGAACTTGCTGACTCATGTTGCTAATTTGAAGTTGGGAGGAATCACTACAGCTCTGATGGCTCTGCTGAAACACTCTGGGCCCGAAACATGTGACATGCTGCCACTCAGACGGTCTCTGCCCAGGTCTTCTCTATGTGCTCTATTCCGGTCGACCAGGCCTTGGACGAGAATGGATCTCGCATCAAAGCCTGGCTCCCTGGGGTCGAATGGAGCTCTCCGCTCGTCCCTGTGACGGCGCCTGTCATCGTGCTGCCGAGGCACATATGACACACTCTTCGGAGGAGGCATTGGCTCTCGATGACGATCGTCGCGGTCGAACTGACGACCGTATTGCCCATGACCCTCATGCCGCGAGGGCGATCTTGGGCTATGGTCTGACTGAACTGTATCCACTGCCACGGATCTGTTGTGTATCCTATTCCGTGACTGAGACACCGTAGAATTCTGCTCTCCTTCCACTCTGAACAGGGCTCGGATCTGTTCCAACCCTCGGCCAGCCTCTGACTGGGACAGTTGAATCGACTCTGCAATTCGAGCCACAGCAGTGAGGTTCTGAATCGGAGTATGGTATACCTTAGGTGGAGGCTGGAAGAGCTGCCGCCGACTGGACTCATGAACTCGTTCCTGGGCTCGCTCATCGAGAGCGCGCTGCAAGTTCTCCAGCCGAGTGCGCTCAGCCAAATTAGCCAAGCGCGCCTCCTCCAAGGCCTGAGCCTCGGGAGTTTCTCCAACTATGGGCATGTGAAGTGCGTCCATGTTGCGACGACGAAGATCCTCTCTCTACTGCGAAGAGAGAGGTTCGGGATGGTACTCCTCGTGGACCCGTGATGGATCGCCGTAAGCCTCTTCGCCGTCCTCGCGGCGAAAGCTAGGTGGGCCACTCGGACCATCAACCATCAAGACTTCAGCCGCAGGATCGCTGCTATCACACTCGGACGTCGTCTCCGTGGAGCCAGTCGACAGATCGAACAGGCCGTGGAGAGTTTCGTCGGGCTCGATTGCCGCGACTTGATGAGTGGACGAACGTCGAGCCACCGCATGACTCACCCACCGCTGAAGCCGCGACTGACCGGATCGCTTGCAGCGACGAACAACGGGGTGGGGAGATACCACCGGAGCCGACTGATACTCGGTCAACGGCTGCCGAAGAAGGACGCCACGAACGCACGCCCGAAAGTGCGTCGCCCCTCGGACAGGGAGCGCCTCGACATTGAGCGGAGATTCCTGGAGCCACTCCGAGTCGTCGGCGACGAAAACGAGCGCGCCGAGACGGTTCTCGTGGCCCTCCACCATCTCGCTGCCGGAAACCATGATGATGATCGGAAAACAAACTTGCAACTTCACCAACAAGTCGCTAAGACACCTGCCCCATGGTGGGCGCCAACTGTCGTGGTTCTAAGTCTGACAGTAGAAATGGGGGTAGGTATGGAGAAGCAAGATCTTAGCTATGGAGAAGATGTACACATGAGGTTTACGAGTTCAGGCCCTTCTCGAAGGAAGTAACAGCCCTACGTCTCGGTGCCCGGAGGCGGTCGATTGGTTTATGTGTGTTGTGTTACAGGGGGTGCGAACCCTCATCCCAGAGGAGGGGGGTGGCTTATATAGAGTGCGCCAGGACCCCAGCTCACCTCCATTACAAGGAGCTTAATGTACATAAAGTAAGGGCGTTATTGGTAACGGCAGTCTTAAATACTCTTAATGCTCATGAAGACTAAGGAGTGAATGCTCGGCTGTTGCGCGCTCTTCCGACTCCTAGTCTTTGGTATGGTCAAGTCATTCCCCATACGGTCGAGTGAAAGTGGGGAATGACGGTCGAGTGACTATACCGTCGAGTGAATTCTTGGTCCTCTTATCTTCTGGGGTAGTGACCTTGGGTAGGACGTATAGGTCAGGCCTATGACCCTACCCCAGGTCTGTATCCTCATCAGCTGCTTTTACAGTCTGTCATGTTTCTTCAGTCCTGTCTTCCTCTAGCCGCCAAAACCAAACCAGCGCTGGCGGGGCCGCCTGCTTTCGCCTCCCACTGCTGGCTGCGCCTCAGCGCATGCATCACCGCCCCACCATCTCCTAAATCGTTAACACCGACGTCCGAGGCCTCGCCGTCGTCCTCCACGCGCTTTGGTGCGCTCGCCGCAGCGCCGCCCTCTTGCATTGTCAACATGGTCAACAAACAACAGGAATCGGCAGAAGTACGTGGAGAGGATGACAGTAGGGGCCCATCATGTCAGCGTACGGAAAAATAAAATGCTTCCTCCTAGTGTTTTCCTGACATCCGGGACCCACGACATTGTCACCGTATATAGTCAATTACTCAATAGACAGGAGAACAGCACAAGATCGGCTGACACTTGGGACATAGCTGCTCGAGCAGTATTTCTTTTTTGTTATTGTTGAGATGGAGCAGGGTTTGAACTGGGCTGCGGCCCGTCTAGCCCAGGCTTATATTTTATGTTCACCATGTGACCAGCCCAGCTATTTTTTCTTTGTGAAAATGAGCCCGGTTTATTTTTTCTTAAGGATACCCAATCCAGGCCTACTTATTTTTCTACGCCCTAATGGGCTGCAACTCTTTCAAGACGCCTGCAAATCTTGAAAGTAATATGAAATGGGTTGTAAATATAAAAACAGATGACAAATTGGCAATTACTTTATAATTTCTGAATTTTTTCACATTTTTAGATTCCTATTTCACTGGGCATTAACCTAATTCAAATATATCTTCAAAGTACTTTAAATCTAGCTCGACATTTCGGTATTAAAAATAGTTTGGAACCCACAGAAATATGCGAAATTGGCCCTGGCCAACCAAAAAAACGGACTGCAATAAATTGCATAAGAAGTTCCAATGAGCTATATATAAATTATTAAAGAAAAGAGGGAATGGTATGACTTGTGGGCCCGTTAAGTTGAAGCGTATGCAAGATTTTTTTAGTTATTATATATGTCAACAAACGATTCTAGCAGACGTAACCATTGGATGTCAATCCAACGGTCGTCGTGTTTCTTCAATCTCTGATCTTCTTGCTCCAGCCGCCAAAGCAGCGCCGGCAGGACCGCCTGCTCCCGCCTCCCGTGGTCGGCTGTGCTGCCGCGCAGGCCTCACCACCCCCTACTACTCCCACCGCTAGCCAGGGCATCCCTCTACTCACCCACACCCCCTGTTATTCTGCGGCCACGGCAGCCTCACACCGCAGTCGAACCAGTGAACCCTCGTACTCCTCTTCGTGCGGGCTTCCACTGCCGCATCTTCCCCGGCTCCGCGTCGTCCCCTTCCGAGGCCTCGCCGTCGTCCACCGCCCTGGTGCTCTCGGTGCGGCGTGGTCAATGTGGTCAATGACCGACTTCCATCGGAAGAGTACTGTACGTGGAGAGGCTGACAGCTGGGTCCATGGCAGCCGCAAGGAAGTGCCTCCTTATTACGCGGAAAATAATTATTCATCCACCTGACAGCAAGAACCCACCGGACGGGCCACCGTATTTCGCGAAAAAACGTTTCCCCTGACAGTTGGGACCCACCGGGCGGGCCACCGTATTTCGTGAAAAAAAAACGTCCCCCCCCCTCTGCTAGCTCGGACCCACCGGAAGTGCCTCCTTATTACGCACACAAAAATGAATACTCCCGCTGCTAGCTGGGACCCATCTTGGTGCGAGGCTGACTTGTGGGCCTACTAAGTTGACTGGGATGGAGGCCTTTGTCAACTTAGTCAATATGAATGATTCTAGCTCCAGTGACCGTACGATGTCCATCCAACGGCCGTAGTGCTTCTTCAACCTCTAGTCTTCTTGCTCCAGCCGCCCAAAGCAGCGCCGGTCGTGCCGCATGCTCCTGCCTCCCGTGGCCGGTTGTGCTTCCGTGGAGGCCTCATCGCCCCCTACTATTCCCACTACTGGCCAGGCCCTACAGCGACGGCAGCCTCGCACCGCAGCCGAACCAGTGAACCTTCGTACTCCTCTCCGCGCGGGCTTCCACTGTCGCATCTTCCCCGGCTACACGTCGTCCCCTTCCTAGGCCTCGCCGTCGTCCACCGCCCTGGTGCTCTCGGCGCGGCGTGGTCAACGTGGTCAAGGAACGACTTCCATCGGATGTGGACTGCACGTGGAGAGGCTGACAGCTGGGTCCACAGCCGCAGCAAGGAAGTGCCTCCTTATTACACAGAAAATAATGATTCCTCCACCTAATAGCAGGGACCCACTGGACGGGCCACTATATTTTGCGAAAAAAACGTTTCCCCCCTGACTGCTGGGACCCACCAGCTACATCTTCGCACGCAAGGAAGTGCGTCTGGGAAAAAAACGATTCGCCCCCCGACTGCTGGGACCCACTAGCTACATCTTCGCATGCAAGGAAGTGCGTCTAGGCAAAAAAAAACGATTCGCCCCCTGATTGCTGGGACCCACCATCTACATCTTCGCATGCAAGTGTCTGATAGTCGGGACCCACCTGGTCGAAGCGTACGTAGCGTTGCCATTCTGGTCGCGAACGTGTACGTACATACTGATGGATGTAGAGGCGCGCACGTGTCGTAGTAGAGGCGCACACGTAGCATGTACACGTACATACATCGGCCAGTGTGAAAGAAAGAAAATACGGCCACGTACGTACATACGGGCGGGGTCTCGAACGCCTACTCGCGCATACGTATGGCCAGGGCTTGTGTACATGGCTGTGTCGGAACGGAGAAACAACGTCGTCATCGTGTTCATGGGGAGCCAACCGGCTGGGTCGGAACGGAATGCATCGTCGTGTTCATCGGGAGGGCTTGGACGGAACAGGCGATGGAAACGAGGCCTGGCGTACCGCAGAATGGAGGAAACGGCCTTGTGTTCGACCGGCCACGTTTGAAACGGGATCCTGTTCATCGAGAGGGGTCTAGCGTACCGTAAAACGGAGGAAACGGACTTGTGTTGGACCTCCTACGATCGAAACGGGGTCCTGTTGATCATGAGGGGTGTGGCGTACCGCAAAACGGAGGAAACGGACTTGTGTTGGAGCGCTACGGTCGAAACGGGGGGTCCTGTTCATCGGGAGGGTGTGGCGTACCGCAAAATGGGACTCCACGGGATACTGTTCATCTCCACCATCGACCTCCTCCGGCCTCCATGGGCTACTGTTCATCCACCGTCGACCTCCTCCAGGCTCCACCTGCGACTGTTCATCCACGGGCTCCTGTTCATCCAGTCTCCACCGCGCGCTACTCCACCGGCTACTGTTCAACCATCCCTCTCAACAGGCTCCTGTTATACCACCCCTCCACGGGCTACTGTTCATCCACCCATCCACCATCTACTGTTCATCCAGCCCTCCACGGGGTCGTCCTGTTCATCCAGCCCTCCGTGGGGTCCTGTTCATGCAGCCTCAACCGTCTCGATCGATCGGGGTCCTGTTCATCCAGAGGCAACGCCACGGGGTCCTATTCATCCACCCCCACCGCTCACTGTTCATCCAACCCCCCCCCCCCCAACGCTCACTGTTCATCCAGAGGCAGCATCGATCGGCTTCAGTTAGCAGCAGTAGCGAAGGAATCGCTCGATCGGGTTCAGTTAACAGCCATCGATCGATCGCTCGGGTTTAGTAATGCGTAGCCTGCAGTGCAATCGCTCGGGTTCAGTTAGAGCCCAACGCCTCGCTTGGGTTCAGTTAGATCCCAACGCCTCGCCCACGCGTACGTGTATGAGAGAAACGCGCATCGCTCGGCCCCCGACCACCCACCGTAACCGGGAACTCGCCGAAATTTTCCTCGCCCTCGCTTCTACCACGGTTTTTTCCGTCATGGACGGCCCAAAGAATGTCATGCAGTTGCGTCTCCGGCCCGCCCAGGACGAAAAGCCCATTTTCTGTCATGATTTTTTTATCATAGAAGTAGGATCCCACCACATCTATGATGATACCAGGTTTTGTCACAATTATCGTCATAGAAGCGTCATAAGTATGACAGAATTTTTTTTCGTTCGGCCCAAAATGTCACGGATGTGTCTTTTTTTTGTAGTGAACCTTCAAGGAGGAGGGACACGCGCACACACCATTGTCCTCACCAAACGAGCAGGTTAGGAGGTGCCACCAACTAGAGATTGCAACGATGAAAGGTCTCGCCATGTCCAGCCTCCAACCATGAATGGCGACGTAGCTAGACTCAAAGCCTCAAGGCCGTGCCACAGCCGTTGACAGGCGCCTCCATAGCACATCTCCAGGGTTGTCTAGGCCAATGTACCTTCCACCCATATGTGCCTAGGAGTCGGCAGGTGGATGGCAGGACCCAGCCAGAACTAGTGAAGCCATCGTCTTGGACATGCCGACGTCTTGCACCCCGGACGCCCACATCATAGCATCACATCGCCAGCAAGCCCTGCCGGAAAGACCGAGGAGGCCACCATCTCCAGTTGCCGCATCGAGGACTCCAAGTGCGACCCAAGCAGCGCTTTCAAGAAGGGAATGACACCAAGACACCACCACTACCTTGTCAAGTGAACTGGACCAAGGGTTTCCCCCGGTACTCAAGGAGAGGGTCTAGTCGGGGCCATGACAACGCCTCCATGGAGGTAACGACACTCTAAAGTATCGTCATTGTCAGCGCCTGGCCATCGCCGCGTGGGGATTTCGCTCCGGCCCAAGACCATAGACCCACAAAGACCGCCGAAGTAGGGCAGACATGAGATGGGGAAGCAGATCGCCGGAGAAGACCACCAGCACCAAGAGGGAAACCATGTACCGTCATCGTCGATGTAGAGAAGCACCGGCCAACGCAGTGCAACAACCGCTGAATGGCTACCAAACAAGGTCAACCACCGCAGGGAGATACGTCGAGCAGGGCTAGTGGCGCCGTCACGGGGACATGCCACCTACACTTTGCTGCTGCCGTGCTGGCCCGCAGCCTCCGCCACCCGGATCAGCTGGGGCACAGCCAAGCAGCTGCAGCCGCGCCCCCATAGGGTCGCACCGCGCCGCTCACGTGCTTGCCACACTAGGTCTAGAGGACCGACCCTCTGGATCTAGGGTTGCCGTCGCGAAACCCTAGGCCCGGAGAAGCACTGCTCCGCCAGCCTCGTCGAGCCCCACGCTCAAGTGGGGAGGCCGTCTAGGGACTAGATCAAGTCAAAATGATCCTACCCTATGATTGGCAAGTCTACTCTCCCATGTTTCTGCAGTCTTGCGCAGTCGATCATGCTGTTGAAGAATGATGTCAAGTAGTATAGTAATTATATTAGATTATGAAGTTGTAGCTGGATCTTGTTGGACGTGGATTTGGTAAACATGGGTGAGTGCACCCTTTATGAATAGTAAATTCAAAAAAATCTAGAAAAAAATCAGAAAAAAATCTGATTTTATTTTTTAAATATACATAGTCAACCAGTATACTCGCATATGAGGTTTCACAAAGAAATCACATTCCTGGTAATCTGAGCAAAAATGACAAAAACGAAGCTAATGGAAGCTATATTAAAAAAACACTGTTTAATGAATAGTATGGTCGCATTTGTATTTTCTTCATTAAGAATACCATGGGTGTCAATACATCATGAGACTTCACGCGTGAGTAGAATGATCGACTAAGGTTCATACCGCGAAATTTCAGAATTTTTTTAGTTTTTTAGTACTTTTTATGAATTTACTATTCACGTGGGTGCGCGCGCACCCATGTTCACCTTTGTATTTTCGGATCTTGTTTCCTTGCATTATTATTGGAACTGGTCATTCTTTTAGTTGCTGTATTTGCTCTGTGGTAGAAGGGTCGAAGGTTGTACTACTGCAACTATGCCAGTGAGGACTGCAACTATGCCAGTGAGGATTGCCTCAAAAAAAATTGTGCAAGTTAGGATAACAGATCGACTTCTCTTCATGCCGCAGCAGCTTGGACTAAACCTGAAAAAAATTGTGAAAACATATCAACATATACATCGAGTTGGCTTTTCTTGACTACATACCACCCAAAATAGACCCCGTTGAAAAAAAGGCATCCACATTCAAGTGTCCTAATCCTAAAATCTTGACCTTGGCATATATGCAGAACCCTGGCAACATGCTGGAGCTCCTGCAGCATGAAAAGTCAGCCATGAGTAGTACTACAGAAAACTTTTGCGTGATCTCAGTTCTTAAAGTATTCCCCTATTACGACAAACTGGTATTCTAACAGTGAGTTAAGACCATGAAAAATCTTTATGTTCTGGTTTCTAGCGGTAAACCTAAACAGTGTATTGCCTTCTGAATGCTCAACGCCGGAGAAGTGGCTTCTCATCTCACAAAACAGCCTCCCCAGATGGAAGCATAAATATGTATAATCAGGCATGGCAACATGGTTAGCTCTTTATGTAAGTCAATTAACCACCTTTGCTCGATTATAAGTCAATCAAGTACACTTCAGCAAAAAGCTCATTGTGTTATGCAAACATGCCTGTCAGATTGCGGTATATGCTTCTACACTTAATTAGCCAAAACAGTGGCTTTATCCTCCTCTCCAAAGAAAAGCTGCAGTGCCTTCAATATTCCACGGTTGCTTCAAGAGGCTTCTTCATGGTTTGTAACAGGAACTCAAGCTCTGACTGCAAAACAAGCCCAGTACTGTACCCAGAAGTGGGGAGAATCTAGAGATCATTGAGCACATCATCTTTCTTAGACAAAGTCCATCCCCAGGAAGTAATTCATTCTGTAAACATCGCAGTTAACACTTGTGAGTTCACGCAGCATCTTAGTGTATATGTTTGACAAGTGAACAATCACATTGTTAGCTTCAGGAAATGAAGCAACAAACAGTAAAACCAAAAATAGGAAATTGGCTTCACTGGATTATACTACTGACTACAGTGACTTGGGACCATAAAATACACAGTCGATCCTATCATGTAAGAAAACATGATTCAAATGCTTTACCAATAGTTACATGCCGGTGGTGCATTTTCTTCGGTTAGTAAATTTCGATAGCAGGTCCTTATTACCAGCAAGGACCCTTGAGAAGTATCTGGATGCTGGATAGCCTGAAACTTGAACTTTGTTAGCTATTTTTAGAGATCATTCTGAATTACGGGCTAATATGAAAATTTTCTAATTGGGTTAAAACAACCATAAAGGCCCTACCTGAATATATATCAGCTGAATAGGATTTGGGCTCAAGGAGTGTATCAGGTGCAGGGTGCATAGCCTGCCTAGCATAATCCCGTCAAAAAGATCACCGATCCCAATTTCCAGCTGATTAATCGAACATTTATTTTCTGCCAAAAATACAAACACCTCTTTCTTTGGTGAGTTCATATGTGACGGTTAACTTTCTGTCATGATCATGGCACAGTCAAACTGCTGGCCAGGTAAAAGTACAAGAAAACTGTTGTGTGTATACAGTTCAATCCCCAGTAGAGCTAAGAACAACTTGGTTCCTTACAGGTGATTAGCAGTCAGGATGCTCTCAGGTGGTCCTGCCGGTCTGATGAACTTACTGTTTCTGAGCTTTAGTTTCTCCAGATATTGGTGAGACATCACAGCCAAGGCAGAGAATCCTGAGTGTTGTCGGTGTAGTGCCACTGACCTAACTGTCTGTACAGTTGGTTGCCCCAGTGAACCGTGGTATCTGCAGAAAGCCTGAAACTAAATCAATTAGCAGGAAAAATGCATGTTTACATCAAAGGAAGCTCGAATTTCCAGTATTGAAATGTGAGAATAAATTAAATGCTGAAATATATTATCCAATGTTCAAAATTCAAATGAAACTAAGCATACTTTCAGTATTTCAGGGGTGCTTCTGTACACCTACCTTCAGACAGGCTACTTGATAGGAATATATCCCTTTGCAGCCCATGCTCTGCATCAGGTTCAGGTTGGCTATTGGAACACTCCTAAATAGCTTATTTCACTCTTCCATGATGAGTTCTACTGGCTGCACAGCCAGGACATGCAAAGAGACTAAATGATATGCCAACTGATCAACTGCCGCATATATCTCGCTTGAGGTTTCATGTCTGATGTCTTCCACTCCAAATTCATGTATGCTGTTGTTTACTTCAATTGAACTAACACCCATATCCTTTTTTGTTCCCCGCTCTCTCATTAGCTTCCTGAGCCTTTTCATGTCCTCCCACTCGTGAGTTTCATACAGCAAATTAGAAAATAGGACAAACAAGCCTCCATTAATTCCCTCCAGCTCAAGCAGTTGTTTGATCACTAGCTTGCCGATCTCTACATTACCATGGATCCTGCAGGCTCCAAGTAATGCACCCCAAACCACAACGTCAGGCTTCATTGGCATATCTTTTATTAGATCAACAGCTTGTGCAAGATGGCCACGCCGACCAAGCAGATCAACCATGCAAGCATAGTGCTCAACTTCAGGCTTAACATTGTAAACATGTCTCATGGCTTTGAAGTAATACTGTCCGTCTTCTAGTAGACCACTATGACTGCATGCAGAAAGAAGACCGACAAATGTGATCTCATCAGGGGAGAAGGAATCAGATATCATAGCTCTGAAGAACATGACTGCCTCTTGTGCACGCCCATGCATGGCTAGCGCTCCAATAATCACATTCCAAGAGATAGTGTTTTTATTGGGCATCTCAGTGAACAAGCTTATGGATGTGTCTACCTTACCGCATCTTGCATACATATCAAGAAGTGAATTAAGTAGAGTAACACCAGGATCACTAATACTGTCTTTAATATAACGGTGTATCATCCTTCCAGAGGCCAAATCTCCAATTTGTCCATGGGCAGAGAGGACACCAGCCAAGGTAACCTCATCTGGAGTGAGACCTAGAGAATTCATATGGTTATAAAGACCCAAAGTCTCACGGAATCGGCCACCTTGAACATAGCAAGAGATCATGGCATTCCAAGAGACTATGTTCCTCTCCGGCATCTGCTCAAACCAATCTCTTGCAGCATCAACCGAGCCATGTTTTGCAAGGGCACAAAGCATGGAAGTCCATGAAACGACATTCTTTATGGGCATCACGTCAAAGCATCTACGAGCCATCCACAGATCCCCGCATTTACCGTACATGTCTACCAGTGCATTGCCAAGAATCAGATCTACCCGGGATCCACTAGCCAACATATGACAATGCACCAGGCGACCAACCTCAAGATTTCCCTCGCTTGAGCAAACGAGAAGCAGGCTGACGAACGTGAACACATCGGACAACACTCCTTGGCGCCTCATCTCTCCAAACAAGGCGCACGCCTCGCTTGTCTCCCCGGCCTGCGCACATCCTCCGATCATCGTGTTCCACGACACAACATTCCTGTCGGGCGCCATCTCAGCAAAGAACCGCCGGGAGTCCCGCAGCGACCCGGCCGACGCATACGAGTGCAGGAGTGCGTTGCCCACGAACACCTGCCGCACGTAACCCAGCTTGACAGCCACTCCATGGGTGGCTAGCGCGTGCTCTGTGGCCCGCACCCTGGCGCACACCTTGAGCACGAAGGGCAGTGTGAACTCGTTCGGCAGGATGCCGCGCCGGAGGGCGTCGCGGTGCAGGCACAGCACCTCCTGGGGGCAACCGCTGTTGGAGTATGCCCTGATAAGGCTGTTGTACGTGAACCTGTCCGGGTCGGGAACTCTGTCGAACAGGCGGCGGGCGTGGCAGAGTGCGCCATCTCCGTCGCCACCGGAGAGCGCGCAGTAGGAGGCGACGAGCTGGGAGGCGAGGGAGGAGACGGCGGATGGGCCGTGCGCGAGGAGGTGGGCCTGGAGCTGGTCGAGGTGTCGGATGGAGCGGCACTGGCGCAGGAGCTCGAGGACATGGCGGGGGTTCATCAACAGCGCCGCCCGAGACCACGGAGGAGACGGGATGTACTCTAGAAATGGCCACGTGGGGCAACTTTTCTTTTGAGTGGTATACGCGGGCAAGGTTTTCACTTCCAGTTTCAGAAAATTTCCAGTACCGCACAAAATCATCGAAATTCAGTGAATTTCGATTATTTCAGTTTGCGTTTCGGCCAAAAGGCCGAACATTCACTTAAATTCAATCGCATATTCAATATTTTTGAAAAATATTTAAAATTCATATGTACTGCTGAAATTGCTGAATTTTTTTGGCTGAAAGGTAAATATTTTAGTGATCGCTGAAATTAATGAAATTCAATGAATTTCATCGAAATCTTACTGAGAGTGTGCAACCAGAGGTTGGAAGGTTTAGGTGATAAGAGCAAGTATAAGGCTACTCGTAGTGAGGAGTTCAGAATATGAAGTATCATATATTAGCATCATGCATATGTACTATGATACTCCCGCTACGGATAAGAGCAAGGTTGGTTACTCGTAGTGGGAGTATCATATATTAATACCGTGATTACAAAATTGCCTAGTTGACACGTATAGTACTCCCTCCGTTTCTAAATAAAAGTCTTTTTAGATATTTCACTACAACTCATTTTGCTCCATATGTAATCCACAGCGAAATCTCTAAAAGGACTTATATTTAAGAACAGAGGGAGTACCAGATATATACTCTCACTACCAGTAGACTAATGAAAAATAACTTATGATTAACATGCATGAATTTATGATGTGGTAGCACTCCATGCATAGGCTAAGGCAAAAAAAATGTAACTTATAACTTAAATGGATGATTTGCTTAAGGGCATAGTTGCATGGCTAAAGAAAAATAGATAGCGGGTTGTAGCTTTTTTTTTTTTGAGGGAAGACAGCAGGTTGTAGCTAACATGTATGAATTGATGATGTGGGAGAGCACATGAGTAGACTAATGCAAAAAACTGTAACCTCTAACTTAAATCCGATACTTCCTTTATGTGGCAAGGTTGCATGACTAGAAAAAATAGATAGTGGGTTGTATCTATTTAGGAATAGTGGATATCTTTTTGCTGAATTGAAGAAGAAAGAAGAGAGGAAAGAAGAGAAGTAGCCTAGAGATTAACAACCAGCCGCAACATGTTATTTTAGACACTTTAGAGGAACTGAGGGTTTTTTTGCGAAAAAGTCAGATTTATTTTAAAGATTCACCAGAAGTACAAAACACCTCAAACATAATAAAAATTACATTGAGGTCCATGGACCACCGAACGACCAGCCACCGCCAGAATGAGCTACCGACGCGCCACCGACGCCACTCCAAATATCGGAGCCGGCCTGACCTTGTTGATGTAGCCGGGAAGTCTTTGTACGTGCCCTTAAGTACCAGCGCCCCGGAGCCGCAGCCGTCGCCATTGAAACCTTGAATCGATCTGAAGAATTTGACACCAAATATCGCCATTTTGTATGCATGACAAAAAAACCTAACCTCGCCGCCCCGAGGAGCTGGCAGGAATCTACGCCGGGGCTCCGTCTAATCCGCCCCAACGAATGAACTCAAGGAGGATCGAAGCCAGGAAGGCTGACTCGAAGAAGAAGCGTCTGACATCCGTCCAAACGCCACCCTTGCAAAAACTAAAACCTACATATCTACTAGCCGGAGACAAGGCACCAGAAATCCCCTCCCCACCACCGCCCCCCGGAGCGGCAGGCGAAGGGGAGGCGAATCCACTTGCTCGACGGTGAAGATCGAGGGGAGGAAGGCTTTCCCTAGTCGCCTTGCGAGTAGAGAAAGTGGGCTTGATCATGTTGTCAATAAAGTAGTACGTTTTATATCTAACTATCATACTTACCGATTATAATTTGACTACAAATGATATAGCAACATCATATAACCAGCCGCTGACTATACTGTTTTTACCTTTTTTAAGGGTCTGACTATACTATTAACCATACTATAAAGGGAACAATTTGATGCAGGCGGTCCAAATGTGAGCTGTTTGTTTGGTTACACAATTTTCCTCTTTCTTTTTTTGGTTTTCAACAGTTTTTGTTTGGGGTTTTGATTTTTTGATTTTCATCATGGTTTTATCTTTCTGTTTTTCTATCGTTTTCAACATGTTTCCACATTTTTTAGTAACATTATACATTTTTTATATACATTGTGTTAAAGTATACCTTTTGTTCATATCACTTGTAATAGGAAACTAGCACAATATCCCACCCAATATTGTAGTCTGATTCGGCTGAGGATTTGCTTTGATTTACCTTGATTACCAAGGCATGTACTCCTATATATTGTGAATACAAGGCAGCCCCATGTGTGGTGTGCAATACACAAACCTACTTGTTTTCTTGGTATCAGAGCGTAACCTCGATCCGGCCTCGTCCAACCCCGGCGCTCACCACCCCTGATCCAATCTCACCTCCACTCCGTGACAAGCTCCAGCCTTGTTTTCTTGGTATCAGAACATTCTTTTACACACTTCACATTTTTTTCAAATATATGGTAATGTTTTTTTCAAATATATGCTTCGATGTCTACATCTGTTTCATATATTTTAAATTTTTTGTACATATGAAACATGTTTATACATGTTTAACGTTTTTTAATCATATGTTTTGATGTGTACTGTTTTTAATAGACATTGTACTTTTTTGTATGTGCATGAAAAAGTTATATATGTTTAACATTTTTCCGAACAAATGCTTTGATCATTTTTTGAATATGCTTAAACGTTTTTTAAACACGCATGAAACTTTTTCTAATGAACAAAACAATGTTTTAAACTACATGGACATTATTTTATATTGTATAAACATTTATTTTTAAATATGACGAAATATTTTTTGAAATGCATGTTTTTTTTAAATGTAATGTACAATTTTTCAATGGTACAACTTTTTTTACTAACACAAAAATAATTTTACATTTAATAAATATTTTCAAAAAATGCTACGTACTTTCTGAAACGTGTGAACATTTCTAAATGTCATAAACAATTTTTTTCAAAGGTATAACATTTAAAAAAAAGGTACGCTAAGATTTTTTTCACTTCATTAACATTTTCCAAATTCAAGATTTTTTAAGTAAATTAATTTTGGACTATATATATTTAAAGTTTGGAAGTATATAAACAAAACTAAGGGGCCCTTGACAAAACAAATCAGGAGACTCGCGTCCCTCGCACCGCCTGCTCCAGGGGCGACCGGGGGAGCTAACCCTAGCCCCCGTCGCCGCCACCCCTTCCTCCCTCGCCGTCCCTAGAGGTGGCCGCTGATGAAGGGGGTGGCAAGGGTCTCACATCCCTTGGCCGTGGCGCGGCTGCCTGGAGGGGCGAGCACGGTTGCGCGAGATCTTCCTACAACTGCTGCTCCTCTCGGTGGCACGACGTCACCCCGGTGACAACACGGGGAGGACAGACTCGGCGGAGATCTATGATGCAAGGACACCGGAGCAGCGGCTCTAGACACGACGGCGGCGTCCCTTCCATCAGGGATGTGGCAGTGCCTGTGGGCGGCAGATCAAGGGATCATGTGCCCGGGTTCCTCGCTGGAGGCGCGTGGCGTCCAGAGCTTTCTCCGGCGTCGATAGTGCTTGATGCTAGAGATCCGCAACCCTCTAGGGTTTGCGGATCGGAAGCCAGCTGTGGGTTTGGGGAGGTGTGGCCGTGTAAACCACGTCGTCTTCGGTCATGGAGGACGATGTTGGTGTATTTGCATCATTGTTATCCAGTCCGGCACATTGCCATGCACTTGTGCCACGACGGGTCACAAACGTCATGCACAACATTTCCGCGTACCTTACCCGCAAACATCTGTGTAACCACGACAGTCGGCTCTAATATCAACTTGTAACGCCCCGGACACACCCGCGGTTACTGGCCGTTACTCCTAGCGAGATCTAGACTGGCCCAACAGATGAACACTAGTCTTTCTTGTGCACTTTGTCCTCACTCGTGCGCACCTGGGACCAACTTCCCACTCGGTCACCCAACCTGAAATTACTGCAAGCCGAGCACGCTTAACTTTGGAGCTCTTTGAGAATAGGCTCCCGGAAAGGAAGGAATTCCTTAGTGATGTGAGTAGCCTATCATCCATATTAATCCAGGCTATCACACCGCCAGAGAAACACCTCCAGTCGCCCTCCAACGATGCTAGAAGCCCACGGCTTGGTGGGGAGAACCTTATTCCATCTTCAAGAAGCCGCCGCCGCCGTGTCGCCTTTCTGAGCAGGACACAAACCCTAACAAAACTTGAAGAAACACCTAAAAACGGAGCCCTCCCGCCGACAAGGGCTGGAATCCAATGTGCCCCCATAGCCCTAAGGTCGCAAGAGATGTGGCAGATTGGTGACGCTGCCGACCGGAGGCAGGAACCCTTGTCGCCTTTTCCCTTCGGAGGAGAGATGGAGGGGAGGAAACATAATTAAAGGTTTCTTTGAAGGTTTGATTTGAGGAGTGTGGCTACCTGACAACATATAAGAGGGGCCGTCCGGGACTTTCTAGACGCGTCCGCGGATGTTTAGGGGCCCGTATTTGCTAAGTCCGGCTGTAGATGCTATAAAGGGTCGAAGGTTTAGCGTGATCACCGATTTCAATGCCTCTGCTGGTACCCCAGATTTCAGAATGCCGAAAGCAACAACACAGAACAGTCAACTTTTCCAGCATGAGTCTGAGGTGTTTTTGCAGCTAGAAAGCACAGTAACGCCAAACCATCATGGCTCCCATGATCACTGGCTTCAGTGAGAAATCCAGCCACATTCATCTTAATCCATCCGGGGATGGCCATTTCCAGGGCTCTGGGCAACCGTGGTACTGAATTTTCTGAACTTCAGCCCCTGCAAACGTCGCCGGCCTTCCTTCCATGCCAGGAATTGTCCCACTAGTTTGATCACGAGATTGGAGATGCCTTTCCAGGAAGTGCACCGAAGCAAAGATGTGAGATTTTTGGCCTTATTATGAACTGTGTTGTTCCTAACGTGTCATATGGCCTTTGTGCAGGATAACAGCAGGGTATAAAGGTCAAGTTTCAGAACAAGAGTTACTTACCCAGGTGGAGGAGCCAGTCAGGTCCTGTGTATTGTACTCCCTCCGTCCGAAAATACTTGTCGGAGGAATGGATGTATCTATATATATTTTAGTTCTAGATACATCCATTTTTATGCATTGTGCGACAAGTATTTCCGGACGGAGGGAGTAGTTGAAATCTTCTTCTGGGACTAGCTCGGTTTTTGCCACACAAAAAACCTTCATTGACTCACGTCAGAAAAAAAGGACACCTTCCGCGGCTCAGTCATATGACCTTTGTGCATATAACAGCATCATGCCAGAAGCCTTACTCAATTAAGTTCTAGCACAAGTTAAATTTTTCTTTTTGTTGCAATAGCACCAGAAAACTTGTCAACCTAGCTCGGTATATTCTGATGATATGAACGAAAACTAACAAGAGGTGTTTGTTAAATTAACTGACGAAGGTGACACTCTGCAGAAGCAAAGCGAAGCTAGGAAATTGGCACCTAACACATGCTACAGAGCAGGCGTACTATATTCAGATTCCAGAATGTGATCTTGACAGTGTTGCTAATTTTATCACTAATAATACACCACGTTGCATATCATGATAATATAACACTAGCGGATTCAGTAGTTCTGCTAGCTTAGATACTTAAATACACACACTCATGGTAGTTGAAACTTGAAACATACATATATACTAAAGGTAGTTGAAACATGGTCCAACACAAAGGAAGGCATTGCCTTACAAACTTAAACTGTGTGATCTTCCAGTACAAATGTCAGTGAGTCCCCAAAAGACGGATCGATCAGGTATACATATAGCTAATTAGCCATGCATCGAGCAGCGAAAAGGGTCGTCGACCGTAAGGTCAGCTGATTTCTGCAAGCTAAAACCAATGTCTACTTTAGTCAACACCAGCAACACTTTAGAGGCCCATGCTCGAAACCGTGGACACCCCAGTCTGCCTATCATCTCATTCACCTCGTCCGGTAAAGAAATTTTTTCTTTAGGTGGCACAAGCACCAAAGACTGCAGCTCCAGCGCATCCTTGGAGATGAACTTGAGGAATTCAAACTCGTTTTGATGCCCTTGATATTTGTGGATAACCATCCTTTTGACATGTGATCGCAAGCATTTGATCGGACTGGCCTCCTGCCAGAACTTGGCATAGTGCTCCCCAGTGGGATCATAGCCAGGTATGGATGGATCATGCAGGAGAGACTGCAAATTTATGCCAGTGCGTAAACAGTTCAGTTACATATATGGACCATGCTGCTAGTAATTGATTATAACATTGCCGAATGATCAACTAACAGAAAGAATTGGGACAAACCTCGATGTGAAGCATGTCAACATTGGGAAAGCATCTAAGGAAGCTGGCAAGCATGTTAATCTCCTCGAAAACACCAAAATTCACCTTCACGGCCAATATCTTGACGCCTGGAAGCACAGTTCTTGGGCTCACCATTATGTTTGGCTGCAATGCAGTGCACCAAGACAGATACACATCATACTGATTAACTGTTCTTGACGGATGGAAAGATAAGTATTATAATCATTAACTGTTCTTGATGAATAGACAGACTGACAGATACACATCATACTCACACATATGAACCACAGTTCTTGATGGATGGATGGAATAATATGTACCAAAAGAAATATAAATATCATAACTCATTAACTGTTTTATAATCGTAGAGAAGACCATGGTGGATGGATCTCAGTGAATGGAATGATTTTCTAAATCCTAAATAATTTAATGCTGAGATAGATCACCTATCCTCTTGTACGCCTTGACAAGATTTACGAACATATGCAACATCCTTTGACCATTTAAAAAAAATCATGTTGAGATAGAGATGGAGAGGTAACCGTACCTCGATGACATCATCGCCAATCTGCAGCTTGTGAGCTCTCGGCTCCAGGTAGCCAAACACCCGCAGGTTGGGTGCACAGGTAATCTTGACCCCCATACTAGCACCTCCAATAGCACTAGGAGGCAGTTCCACCAAGATAAGGCGATCCAAGAGCGGCGTTTCCATCACGGCGACCTCCTTCACCGGGGATCCTCCAACGACCACGCAATGGAGGCTTTGGCTGCGGAGACGCACATGCTTGGGCTTGTTGCGGGCGAGCACAAGGGTCTTCAGAACGGGGCTGGCAGCAATCAAACACTCTAGGTCATGATCACTCATGTCAATCCTTATCATATTGAGACTGTGGAGGTGGGGAAGAAAGACGTCGGCGCCGTGGGAGACGTCGGCGGGGAACGTCCAGAAGCCCAGCAAGAGGCGCTGGAGCGAGTCGCAGCGGAGGATTTCAGCGGGGAGGCGCGGGGAGGCGTGCTGGGGCTGGATGTGCTTGTTGACGATGACGAGTTTCTGAATGCCCTTGGTGACGAGGAGGCGCGGCCACTCGGCGAGGTCATGGTCCAGGGAGGCGAACTTGCATCCGGCGAGGCGGACGGCGCGGAAGGGGCCTGGGTGGTCGGCAAGGACCCGGGAGACTATGGCCTCACGGGCGGACTCGTTCAGGTCGACATCGTCGAGGACGAGCGGTGTGGAGTGCCAGAGGTGGCGCCAGCGGGGGGAGAGGGCGGTGGTGTGGGCGGCGTCCGTGACGGAGAGGCGGGAGATGATGGCGCAGAGGAGGTCGTCGTGGAGGGCGCTGATTCGGTCCTCGCCGTCGTAGCCGGCGGTGGGGAGGAGGGAGGCGGCGCCGTCGGCCATGGTGGGACGCGAGGGTTTGGTATGATTCTGGCCGGAATGGAGCAGCCCACTAAGCGTCGTTTCGCTTTTCTTTTTTGCTCTCTTTTTGAGACGGGCTCACTCTCTTTTTATTTATCTATGGTAGGTTAGTGAAATTCCTCTCTTTTTTATCCAAGCTTGTACTAGTATATTTGTATATTGAGATGCAATTTATGTCATTGCATCAATGCCACCCCTTATATTGCCCGATATATCTGGGGCAGACTGATGGGTCGATATGGTCAAGAAGTAGACATCTCCGACTAATCCAGGACCCCACATCAACAAACAGTGAGGCCCTCGGACCACAATCACACTCAAGTGTTCACCAATAATCATTTTCACTCGGATGTCATCCATCCTCTCGGATGTTGTCTGGTTACGCGACCGCTCCGCATTTACTCGGTTACCCCACCCACACCCGTACAGGGGAGGCGAAGGGACCGCGCGGGATCTGGAGCGACCGAGGAGCATGACGTCGGGTGTTACTAGCGATTAAACATTTAGTTATCAGTAGCAACGCTTGTAATAAACATATTCATCAACCCCTCCTCGTAATGGGCTAGCTCAAGGGGTGACCCATTCTATATCTAGCATACCCCTTAAACCTGTGACCCTTATAACCGGGGTAAGGTCCGAGAAAAGCGAATTTTAAGGGTCGAAATCGGTTGCGGAGGATATTCTCTTTTACCGCTCGGGTTTGCGGGCTCTGTTCGGCGTGCTACCGATTTCGCCCCTCAACCGTAAAACCACATGATGCAATGACCGCGATTTTGACAAATAAAACACAAATTCAAAGAATGCAAACACATTGTGGTGTCATTTGAACATATTTTTCGGGCCACAACCCAAAAGACATCGCATCCATCATCACTTCATCATCATCATCATCATCACAAGATGAAATCTTCACCACCACCATTTGCAGCACCACTTGTCGAACCACCACCGAACATTGGCACCGATTGTGGCTATCCTCCTCCTCTCCAAGATCTCCAACCTTACAATGTCATGCCATTCTTTGGTGACCTCATCCATCTCATTTCGATTCATCATCATGATCTTGTTCTCCTCGGCAAGAAGCTTGACCATGGCTTTGTTCTCGTCGGCCATGGCTCTTCTCTCCTCAATGGCGGCCTTGCGCATGGTCTCCTACTTGAGTAGTTTCCACTTCTCTTGCTTCTCTCGAGCATTCTTCTCGACCAACTCCTTTTTTGCCTCCAATGTCTTGATCACCAATAGCTCATTGGATTTGACCATGTGATCTAGCTTGTCCTGCAAGCTTGAAGACTCTGCTTCCTTCTTGATCTTGTCCTTGGCCTTTTTGTTTCCATCGGGCTTGTTCTTGTTTCTTGGGCCATCATCATCTTCATCTTCATCAATCTTGGTGAGTGCACCTCTCTTCGGTGGTGATTCTTTGTCAATCAACTTCCACTTCTCGATGTCCTTGAGAAGTTCCCAACAATGCTCTAGTTGAAATGCCTTCTTATCGGAACCTTCCATGTCTTTGTACCTCCCTTGCGCAATTTTGTCCTACAAAATGAAAATAATGTCAAATTATGCAACCACTCCGACAACTACAAAAGATTTGCACAACTTGTGACATGAAAACAAACTCACATAGTCGGATATGGTACCACTTGGAGGTGCATTGCAGACTTGTTGCAAGCATGCAGCCCAACGGGCTAAAAATCGGCTTGATCATGTCCCAATGACCTTGGGGACACCAAAAGGTGCATGGCGTCCTGTTGGGATACTTTTACATCATGAGGTATTGATCCTCGATCCTTTGCCAATACTGCTTCGCGATTTGGTCGGTGCCGATGCACGCATCAATAGAAACCGCTTCCCAAGCCTTGATCAAGACTTTATCTTCCAATGGCGTGTAGTTCTTTGATATTGCTCGTGATTTTGATTGTGCTTCGTCGAACACCCCCTCGTCAACCTCCTCCATAGCATCTCCTTACTCACCGTGACCATGCATGCCACCATCCATCTCATTCTAAACGTAATCACTGATCGGGACTTGATCGAGGTCGACGGTGCTATCGTCCAACATTTGCATGAAGTCGGCAATCGCTTCATGCAAACCGGCGCTGCAAATTGGTTGGACGATGAAGAGGACGATGTTGTTGTGACGAATGAAAAAGCCACCGTGCCAAAGGACAACCGCCAAGTCATGGGAAACAAGTGGGAGAAGGCACGTACCGCCTGTGATGCCGCGGCTACTGCTACCTCTTGAGCATGTGTTGGTTTTCCCTTGAAGAGAAAAGGGTGATGCAGCAAAATAGCGTAAGTGTTTCCCTCAGTTTTTTGAGAACCAAGGTATCAATCCAGTAGGAGGCTACGCGCAAATCCCTCGTACATGCGCAAACAAATAAGAACCTTGCAACCAACGCGATAAAGGGTTGTCAATCCCTTCGCGGCCACTTGCAAAAGTGAGATCTGATAGAGATAATAAATATTTTTGGTATTTTTATGATATAGATTGGAAAGTAAAGATTGCAAAATAAAATAGATCGGAAACTTATATGATGGAAAATAGACCCGAGGGCCATAGATTTCACTAGTGGCTTCTCTCAACATAGCATAAGTATTACGGTGGGTGAACAAATTACTGTCGAGCAATTGATAGGAAAGCGCATAGTTATGAGAATATCTAGGCATGATCATGTATATAGGCATCATGTCTGCGACAAGTAGATCAAAACAATTCTGCATCTACTACTATTACTCCACACATCAACCGCTATCAAGCATGCATCTAGAGTATTAAGTTCATAAGAACAGAGTAACACATTAGGCAAGATGACATGATGTAGAGGGATAAACTCAAGCAATATGATATAAACCCCATCTTTTTATCCTCGATGGCAACAATACAATACATGCCTTGCTGCCCCTGCTGTCACTAGGAAAGGACACCGCAAGATTGAACCCAAAGCTAAGCACTTCTCCCATTGCAAGAAAGATCAATCTAGTAGGCCAAACCAAACTGATAATTCGAAGAGACTTGCAAAGATAACCAATCATACATAAAAGAATTCAGAGGATATTCTGTCGGATATCGGGTTCCGGCATTACCCTTAAGGTTCGAACTCTAGGGTGCGCGCGAATATCTTCCCCCTACCGATCCGCGTCCCAATGCCTCGCTATGAATCTAAGCAACACAATGAGCAACACAAGGGACACGAGGTTTATACTGTTTCGGGCCACCGTTGTGGTGTAATACCCTAATCCAGTGTGTGGTGTGATCGATTGCCTCAGGGGCTGATGATGAACAGTACAGAGGAAGAACAGCCTCGCGAGAGGTGTTCTTGGGCTGGTGCGGTGAACTACTTGGGTGAGTTCGATCGCCTCTGGATCTGATGAGAACTCTTTGAGATGATCTCTCTCTCTCTCTCTCTCTCTGCGATACTGCGGTGGCTGTCCTTATATATAGAAGCCCTGGTCCTCTTCCCAAATATTGAGCGGGAAGGGAGCCAACAACGGCCATTTTGAAGGGGAACATCTAGTACAAGTTATCCTGACTAAAGTTGGTCTTCGGTTGCTAAAGGCACTGGCGATGACGCCGTCTTAGGCTCCATGGTGACCTCCGTCCTGCCGCTCTGCTGGTCTTGGTCTCGTTGCACCGAAATGGTAACCTTTGCTTGACGCCTTGGTACTCTGCGCCTGCGCTTGCCCCCTTTGCACCAAAGAGGAAAAAAGGACACTGCGCAGGTTGGCGCCCGCCTGGTCTCGATCGTCATGGCTTGCGTCACGAGCACCTCGCGAGGTACCCCTGCCTTGATCTCTCCGCCTCCTCGCGAGCCTGCCTGGTGAGGCTGTTCCTGAGGAAGCCTTGCGTCGTCCGCCCCACGAGGCTTGGCCCCTCGCGAGGGTCTTGAGCTTGAGTTTATGAAGATGGGCCGTGCCGGGCCACCCCTTGAGCCACGCCACAGGCCACAGGCAAGCAAGTCTGGGGACCCCCGTTCCCAGAGCACCGACAGTAGCCCCCAGGCCCAAGGCACGCTCGGACTTGGCTTAGCAGCGAAGCGAAAGTGCAAGTGCAGAGCGCCGCGGGCCCCAACAGCCTGTGGCCTTGGTCGCCGCATGGCGGTTGATTGGACGTGGGCGTCTCCGCTTCCCCACGCTCCCCCAATATCCGCCTGGCTAGGCGGCCACGAAACTGTACACGGTTATTCTCTCCTTGCTGTCCGTGTGCTTCCTGTTCCCCTTTCTTCCTTGAGCCTCTGCTTCTGCCTCCAATCCATCTTGAGCTCTGCCCCCTTCCCATTGCCATGGCGCCAACAAAAAAGGAAAAGGGGAAGAAGCCCGCGCCTTCGTCCAGCTCGCCTCCGGCAGCCGCGCCCGCCGTCGACCGGTCGCTGATACTTAATCCGGAAGCCTTGGACAAGGTCCGCTCCGCCCTCGCCTCCAGCTTCAATGAGTGCGGAAGGACGACGGCTTGGCCCGCATCCCATGCCTCCTTCGACAGGGTCGTCACACAGGTTCGATTCTTCGCCGACGCCCTTTGGGCGGGCCTGGTTCCTCCTTTCTCTGCCTTCTTCAATGCGGTGCTTTCCCACTACCAGATCCATATGATGCATCTCGGTCCCCAATCCATTACTCTTATTGTTGTCTTCGCCTTCGTCTGCGAAGCCATGGTGGGCATTGCCCCTTCCATTGCTCTCCTGCGCCACTTCTTCTCCCTGCGCCTGACCGACCCATCACAGTGCTCGGGGTGTGTGAGCTTCCAGGCCGTGCCAGAGATGGCCGCCTCGGGGATTGATTTTGGCCTTCCTCCTTCCATGAATGGGTTCTGAGAGCGGTGGCTGTACGTGGATGTCGGCGTGCCCAGCCCCCTACTCGCGCACTCGACATTGCTTGCTATCCCCAATCTAGGCTGGGGTCACGAGGAGCTCACGAGCCCCCAGCTCGCTTTTATCTGGCGCCGATTCAAGAGGTTGAGGACGCTTGGCGTGACGGCGCCCCAGGTGGTGAAGGAGTTCCTTCAGTGCCGCATTGCTCCTCTCCAGCGCCACTCCCGTCCGATGTGGACCTTGACTGGGCATCAAGACCGCATGAGGCTCCAGGAGGGGGATCTTGCGCCTGAAACGCTGAGGAATGTGCTGAAGGTCTTGACTGGCGACCCCTCTTCGGGCAGCATCCGGCATGGGGGCGGCCTCTTGTATCTTTGCTCGAGCAGGGCCGAGTTCGCGAGGCAGATGCCCCTCTTAGATGAATGGGGGTTGCGCCCAGCTGACCTCGTGGGGCCCCGCAAAAATCCCGCCGCCGTGGCTCCTCCCCCCGTCGCCCACATCGATCTTGCCTTAGGAGGTGGTGCAGGGAGGCAAGCATCGCTAGAGGCTGGGGGATCTGGTGTCGAGATGCTGATATCGCGCGGGGCTCCCGAGGCGTCATCCTCTAGAGCTTGCGAAGCCTGTCTCGAGGCATTCGTTGATGAAGGGACGCCACCTGCGGCTCCCAAGGCTGAAACCCTCGAGGCCTCTGCAGTCCACCAAGAGTTGGCAGCTGACAGCTCCTCCCAGCCTGGCGCCCTTGAGGCAGGCCGCCCTGGTGCTCCTTCACCCACGCCTCGCGCCAGCCCTCATGTCGAGAGCTTGGGTCAGTTCCGCATAGACTTCGACGCCCTCCGTAAGAGGAAAGAGGCTTTGGGTGGCAGTGATCGCCCCTGCCGCTCATTGAAGCACAGAAAGTACTTCACCATGGACGAGTAAGTCCCTCCTTCTTGTAATTCCTCATTCGTTGTTCCCTTTGCTAACTGTGGCCCTTCAGGATCTCTCCTGCCAAGCCCACGGAGCCAGCTGAGAAGCCACCTCCTCAGGCCTCTCCTCCATTGCTGGCCTTGAGCGCCCCGAGCCTGCGTGCCGCCCCTAACATGGACTCGTCCGGAGAGGCAAGCCGGCCCGCACGGTGCCTCGAGCCTGTGTCCTCGCCGCCTATCCTTCGCGACCTTGCTTGGGACATGATCAGCTTGCCCCGGGCTCCTCCTCTGATAGTGGACGGTGAATGGTTGAAGTTGATCTTCGGCTCTGCTTCTGGTGACGGATCAGCGCCGAGATGGGTCCTTCGCGGGGCCCGTCTGGCGATTGTGGGGTCACCAGCCCCCAACCCCCTACCGAGAGGGGACGAACCTCCCGAGGGCCCTCCGCCAGCACCTGCAACGGAGGACGACATTGACAATGTGCTCGAACGAGCGCGGGAACGCAGCGCTATCCGCCAAGAGTTTCTCCAGAAGGAGACGGATGCGGTGAGCCAGCTCGGTGTAGAGCTCGCAGGCGAGGATGCGCGTCTTGAAGCCGAAGGCCTGCGGCTGGCTGAGGAACGGCGCAAGCTGAAGGTGGCCGCCAGCCTTGCGCATCATCAGCGAGATCTTGACAACGCAAAGGCCGAAGCATCTCTGGTGGCCTCGCGGAAGGCCTGCTCCCGAGCCATTGAGGAGGCTCAGGAGGCAGACCGGCGACGTGAGATCGCGGAGGAGCGAGCGTGGGATCTCCAAGCCTGGTGCAATTCCTTGGAGCAGCAAGTGGAGCTGCACCAAGCGGCCCTTGCGTCAGTGGAGGGGACGCCCGCTAGAGAGGAGGAGCCCCGAAGGCACAAGGAAGCGCTGACGCTGGAGGCTGCCGAGCGCAACCTCAATCTTGAGCGATTGGAGACGAGGGAGCGCCAGGTTACCCAGGCGGAGGATGACGTTAGCGCGCGGGAGGTCCGGATCACCACGTGGCGGAGGCTCGCGCGGCCCTTGAGCGCGAGTACGAAGAGAGGTTGAAGCTGATCAAGGTCAAGGCTGCGGGCAGGACTGCCGCCCTGAGGACCAAGTTGACTGAGGCGATGCAGCGTGCTGAGGCCACCGCAGCCGCCCTAGCCACGGCGCAGGCTGAGTTGGCCTCCTCCCGTGCCGAGTTGCTTCTCCTCCAGCGGAGGGTCGATGATGCCGAGTCCGTTGCGCGGCGGAACGAAGATGAGATTCGCCAGCGACAGACGCTGGAGCACATGCATGGCCCCATGCTCCGAACACTCAGGGAAAGGGCCAACGCGGCCTTGGGCAATATCTGTGATGCGGCCGTTGAGCAGCCTCACGTGACCAACTACGCCAGTAATCTCCAGTTCTTCACTGACGTGGTGACGCATCCGGAGAATCGCTCTGAGAGGGCTCGTCAGCTTGTCGAGGAGAGGAGCCGCGACCTGCTCGCACGGGCATTCTCCTGTGTCTTCAGCCATCTTCAGAACATCGACCCCCACTTTGACTTCAACGCTGCCATCGCCCCGGTGCCCGAGGCCATCCGAGGTGACCTGGCGCGGTGGGTGGAGGACAACGTGGATGCACTTGTCCGGGCCTTCACCTCTAATGATGACGGGGTGGTTGTCGCTGCTGATGAAGGCGACATGGTGAACGGCGGCGAAGACGGTGCCAACTACGGCGAGGGTGAGGCCAGCGACAGCGATAGTGGTGCCAGCGATGCTTCTGGAGACGACCAAGAGGATGCGGTGAGCGATATGTCTGATTTATCCTACGCCCCCCTGCTGTTTATCCTGCACAGAAAAAGCTCGGGTGTGGCCCTGAAGGTTGTAAGAGCATTTTGGGAGGGGAAGCCCCTCATGTAAAAAGGATTGTTGTCCACGCGTTGTTAAGGTCGGCACCGAATGGGCGCCCATATGATGTTATGGGCTCTGCGATGAGTTGGTTGCTGTGATTTTACCTTTACCTTGGGTGAGCTTCGAGTAGGCTTGTGGCGACTCTCCGAGGATCCCTCGGGAGACCTGTTGACCTTGCGGCAAGAGCCTTGCAAGAGCAAGCGCCGGCCGCGGGACGACATGCGCGTGTGTGCTGGGCCCAAGCCTACCCGCGAGGGGCTCGCGAGGGGAAGGCAGCTAGTGCGAATTCCAACTTGAGCAGAAACCAGAACACGAGAAAGCACGCGAACAAGACAAAACACCCCTCACCGCATACGCAAACACAAATTCAACTTCAACTTAGATCCGAAACGAGAAAGCTTGACCACACAAGAGGAAGCAAAAGCAAAAGGCCGCGTCCGGCACCTAGTCTAGTCTTCGACGTCTGTCACAGGCGGCGAGCTTCACATGCACTGGGCCTTCTTCACAGGTAGCGGCCTTGCTTCATATCGCCAGATGAGGGCCCCGCCTTGCGCCACCCTTGACCACCATTGACAGCGATCAAAAACCAAGGACGATGCCAATGGGGAAAAGGGGACGCCAGCGGTTCCCTCGACGACCACGGGTCCTCTACCGGGGGCAGGCCTTGTGGCACCTCCCCAACAGAGGGCCTACCTCCGAGGAACACCTTGCTCCATGCTCCGTGGGGAGGGGCCTGGCTCCCGGCCCCTCTCCTGCATCCCCCAGTGCCCTCCTCCTGAGGGGAGGGAGGCTGCTGCACTGGGGCAGCCTTCCGTTGCAGTGACCTGGACTTCCTGCGACCCATGGTTAGCATAAGCTTGCTCTGGAGGGATTAGCGGTACCCGATAGCTACTGCCGCCTGCACGGTTGGCGAGGCTTCCTTGAGGCTCCTGAAAGGGCTCGACTTCTGGCGTCTCTTCCTCCCATCCTGGCCCAAGGAACAAGTCATGGTCTTCTTCCAGTGCGTATTCCCGATCCACCATGCGGGGCACATAAGCCTCCGGGGTCGCCGCCCCAAAGGCTTCGCCGTAGTGCCCCACGCTCCACGTGGTTTGGCTTGAAGCACCATCTTGGGGGTGGTAGGGCGGTGGCCTGCCCGGGCCGTAGGCAGCTATGCACATGCCCTCGCTTACCAGGGGTGGTGCTGGCGCAGCTTGTCGCCCGGTGCCGGCGGCCAAGTTGGTGTTGATGAAGACTTGAGGTACGCCTGGGGGCACGCGGGCACGGATGGGCCCGCCGTGTGATCTGCCCGAGGCCTGGGGTGGAAGCTAGACGCAGAATGGAGGTGCCCCTGAAGCAGCGGCATCCAGGAGCTCGGCGATGCGCTCCAGCAGCACGTCAGCGCGGCCTTCATGTTCGCTTGCTCCCGTCAGGTGTGCGGTGCTGTGGCCACGGCGTGGTTTGAGGCCCTTGCTGCTAATCGTACCTGCCGCGGGGTGAGGGCAAGCGGCGCTTGACCGCATCGCCCACGCCCCACAGCGTTCTGCGGAGCGCGGGCTGCCTGAGGCGCGGGGTTGAGGTCACCTTGGGCAGGCGGCGCGGCGTGGGCAGGCCATGCCGCCCAGCTATCGGTGTTGGCCGTCGGGTCGCTGGACATGGAGGCGACGAAGCGGTGGAACGCGGGATGGCAGAAGAAAGATTCCGGCACACCCCCCGCTGGCGCGCCAAATGTCGGATATCGGGTTCCGGCATTACCCTTAAGGTTCGAACTCTGGGGTGCGCGCGAAGATCTTCCCCCTACCGATCCACGTCCCAACGCCTCGCTATGAATCTAAGCTACACGATAAGCAACACAAGGGACACAAGGTTTGTACTGGTTCGGGCCACCGTTGTGGTGTAATACCCTAATCCAGTGTGTGGTGTGATGGATTGCCTCAGGGGCTGATGATGAACAGTACAGAGGAAGAACAGCCTCGCGGGAGGTGTTATTGGGCTGGTGCGGTGAACTACTTGGGTGAGTTCGATCGCCTCTGGATCTTATGAGAACTCTCTGGGATGATCTCTCTCTCTCTCTCTGCGATACTGTGGTGGCTATCCTTATATATAGAGGCCCTGGTCCTCTTCCCAAATATTGAGCGGGAAAGGAGCCAACAACGGCCATTTCAAAGGGGAACATCTAGTACAAGTTATCCTGACTAAAGTTGGTCTTCGGCTGCCAAAGGCACTGGCGATGACGCCATCTTGGGTGACCTCCGTCCTGCCGCTCTACTGGTCATGGTCTCGTTGCATCGAAATGGTAACCTTTGCTTGACGCCTTGGTACTCCATGCCTGTGTTTACCCCGTTTGCACCGAAGAGGAAACAAGGACACTGCGCAGGCCGGCGGCCGCCTGGCGCCCGCCTGGTCTCGATCGTCATGGCTTGCGTCACGAGCACCTCGCGAGGTACCCCTGCCTTGATCTCTCTGCCTCCTCGTGCGCCTGCCTGGTGAGGCCGTTCCTGAGGAAGCCTTGCGTCGTCCGCCCCGCGAGGCATGGCCCCTTGCGAGGGTCTTGAGCTTGAGTTGATGAAGATGGGCCGTGCTGGGCCACCCCTTGAGCCACGCCGCGGGCCACAGGCAGGCAAGTCTGGGGACCCCCGTTCCCAGAATGCCGACAGATTCAAATATTGTTCATAGATAATCTTTATCATAAACCCACAATTCATTGGATCTCGACAAACACACCGGAAAAAGAATTACATCGAATAGATCTCCAAGAAGATCGAGGAGAACTTTGTATTGAGAATCAAAGAGAGAGAAGAATCCATCTAGCTAATAACTATGGACCCGAAGGTCTGTGGTAAACTATTCACACTTCATCGGAGAGGCTATGGTGTTGATTTAGAAGCCCTCCGTGATCGATTCCTCCTCTGGCGGAGCGCTGGAAAAGGCCCCAAGATGGGATCTCATGGGTACAGAAGGTTCCGGCGGTGGAAATAGGGTTTCTTGGTGCTCCTGGATGTTTTTAGGGTATATGAGTATATATAGGCGAAAGAAGTCGGTCAAGGGAGCCACGAGGGTGGGGGCGCACCTACCCCCCTGGGCACGCCCTCCTGCCTCGTGGCTGCCTCGTTTCTTTCTTGACTTCCACTCCAAGTCTTCTGGATTGTGTTTGTTCCAAAAATAACTCTCCCGAAGGTTTCATTCCGTTTGGACTCCGTTTGATATTCCTTTTCCGCGAAACACTGAAATAGGCAAAAAACAACAATTTGTACTGGGCCTCCAGTTAATAGGTTAGTCCCAAAAATAATATAAAAGTGCATAGTAAAGCCCATTAAACATCCAAAACAGATAATATAGTAATTTCAAAATTTTCCTACGCACACGCAAGATCATGGTGAGGCATAGCAACAGAGGGGAGAGTGTTATCCACGTACCCTCATAGACCGAAAGCGGAAGCGTTATGACAATGCGGTTGATGTAGTCGTACGTCTTCACGATCGACCGATCCTAGTACCGAACGTACGGCACCTCTGCAATCTGCACAAGTTCAGCTCGGTGACGTCCCATGAACTCCGATCCAGCAAAGTGTTGAGGGAGAGTTTCGTCAGAACGACGGTGTGATGACGGTGATGATGAAGCTACCGACGAAGGGCTTCGTCTAAGCACCGCAACAATATGACCGAGGTGGATTATGGTGGAGGGGGGCACCGCACACGGCTAAGAGATCAATGATCAACTTGTGTGTCTATGGGGTTCCCCCCTCCCCCGTATATAAAGAAGTGGAGGAGGGGGAGGGCCGGCCCTCTACTATGGCGTGCCCTGGGGAATCCTACTCCCACCGGGAGTAGGATTCCCCCCCTTCCAAGTAGTAAGAGTAGGAGAGAAGGAAAGGGAAGAAAGAAGAGAATAAAGGAGGGGGCGCCGCCCCTCCCCCTAGTCCAATTCGGACTAGGCCTTGGGGGCGCGCGGCCTACCCTAGGCAGCCCATCTTTCTCTCCCTTAAAGCCAAACAAGGCCCAAATACTCCCCGATGAATTCCCGCAACTCTCCGGTACTCCGATAAATACCCAAACCGCTCAAAATCTTTTCGATGTCCGAATATAGCCTTCCAATATATCGATCTTTGCGTCTCGAACATTTCGAGACTCCTCGTCATGTCTCTGATCTCATGCGGGACTCCAAACAACATTCGGTACATCAAAACACATAAACTCATAATACCGATCGTCACCGAACGTTAAGCGTGCGGACCCTACGGGTTCGAGAACTATGTAGACATGACCGAGACATGTCGCCGGCCAATAACCAATAGAGGAACCTGGATGCTCATATTGGCTCCCATATATTCTACGAAGATCGCTATCGGTGAAACCGCATAACAACATACACTACAAAAAAAAGACACATCCGTGACATTTGGGCCGAACGAATTTTTTTCTGTCATACTTATGACACTTCTATGACGATAATTGTGACAAAACCCAATATCATCATAGATGTGGTGGGATCCTACTTCTATGACAAAAAATCATGACAAAAAATGGGCTTTTCGTCCTGGGCGGGCCGGAGACGCAGCTGCATGACATTCTTTGGGCCGTCCATGACGGAAAAAACCGTGGTAGAAGCGAGGGCAACGAAAACTTTGGCGAGTTCCTGGTTACGGTGGGTGGTCGGGGGCCGAGCGATGCGCATTTCTCTCGTACACGTACGCGAGTGTGTGCGACGCGTTGGGCTCTAACTGAACCCGAGCGATTGCACTGCAGGCTACGCGTTACTGAACCCGAGTGATCGATCGATGGCTGTTAACTGAACGCGATCGAGCGATTCCTTCTCTACTGTTGCTAACTGAAGCCGATCGATGCTGCCTCTGGATGAACAGTGAGCGTTGCGGGAGGGAGGGGGTGGGTTTGGATGAACAATGAGCGGTGGGGGTGGATGAACAGGACCCCGTGGTGTTTCCTCTGGACAAACAGGACCCTAATCAATCGAGCCGGTTGGAGCTGGATGAACAGGAGCCCGTGGAGGGCTGGATGAACAGGCGACCCCGTGGAGGGATAGATGAACAGTAGACGGTGGAGGGGTGGATGAACAGTAGCCCGTGGAGGGGTGGTTGAACAGGAGCCCGTGGAGAGGGGTGGTTGAACAGTAGCCGATGGAGTAGCGGGCGGTGGAGGCTGGATGAACAGGAGCCCGTGGATGAACAGTCGCAGGTGGAGGCTGGAGGAGGTCGACGATGGATGAACAGTAGCCTGTGGAGGCTGGAGGAGGTCGACGATGGAGATGAACAGTATCCCGTGGAGTCCCATTTTGCGGTACGCCACACCCCTCCCGATGAACAGGGCCCCCGTTTTGACCGTAGCGCTCCAACACAAGTCTGTTTCCTCTGTTTTGCGGTACGCCACACCCCTCCCGATCAACAGGACCCCGTTTCGATCGTAGGAGGTCCAATACAAGGCTGTTTCCTCCGTTTTGCGGTACGCCAGACCCCTCCCGATGAACAGGATCCCGTTTCGAACGTGGTCGGTCGAACACAAGGCCATTTCCTCTGTTCTGCGGTACGCCAGGCCTTGTTTCCATCGCCTGTTCTGTCCAAGCCGGTTGGCTCCCACGCATTCTATTGCCTCCCGATGAACATGATGCATTCCGTGGCCTCCCGATGAACACGACGCATTTCGTTGCCTCCCCATGAACACGACGACGACGCAGTTTCTCCGTTCCGACCCAGCCATGTACACGAGCCCTGGCCGTACGTATGCGCGAGTAGGCGTTCGAGACCCCGCCCGTATGTACGTATGTGGTCCTATTTACTTTCTTGCACCCTGGCCGCTATACATACGTGTATATGCTACGTGCGCACCTCTACTCCGACACGTGCGCGCCTCTACATCGACCAGTATGTACGTACATGTTCGCGATCAACATGACAACTCTACGTACGCTTCGACCAGGTGGGTCCCGACTGTCAGGCACTTCCTTGCGTGCGGAGATGTAGCTGGTGGGTCCCAGAAGTCAGGGGCGAATCATTTTTTGGCCCGTAATATGGACGCACTTCTTGCGTGCGAAGATGTAGCTAGTTGGTCCTAGCAGTCAGGGGGGAACATTTTTTTTTTCGCGAAATACGGTGGCCCGTCCGGTGGGTCCCTGCTTTCAGGTGGAGGAATCATTATTTTCCGCGTAATAAGGAGGCACTTCCTTGTTGCGGCCGTGGACCCAACTATCAGCCTCTCCACGTACAGTCCACGTCTGATGGAAGTCGTTCCTTGACCACATTGACCACGCTGCGCCGAGAGCACCAGGCTGGTGGACGACGGCGAGGCCTAGGAAGGGGACGACGTGGAGCCGGGGAAGACGCAGCAGTGGATGCCCACGCGGAGAGGAGTACAAGGGTTCACTGGTTCGACTGCATTGTGAGGCTACCGTCGCCGCAGAATAATAGGGGGTGTGGGTGAGTAGAGGGATGGCCTGGCCAGCGGTGAGGCCTCCGTGGCATCACAACCGACCACAGGAGGCAGGAGCACGCGGCACGACCGGCGCTAGTTTGGGCGGCTGGAGCAAGAAGACCAGAGGTTGAAGAAGCACTACGGCCGTTGGATGAACATCGTACGGTAACAGGAGCTAGAATCGTTCATATTAACTAAGTTGACAAAGCCCTCCGTCCCCGTCAACTTGGTAGTCCCACAAGTCAGCCTCCCACTATGCTGGGTTCCAGCTGGTAGGGGGAGTATTCATTTTTTTGTGCGTAATAAGGAGGCACTTCCTTGCGTACGAATATAGCTGGTGGGTCCGACCAGTCACCCGGGGGCACATTTTTTTCGCGAAATAAAGAGGCCCTTCTGGTGGGTCCCAGATGTCATGTGGAGGAATCATTATTTTGCGCGTAATAAGGAGGCATTTCCTTGTGTGAGGCCGTGGACCCAGCTGTCAGCCTCTCCACGCACAATCTACTTCCGGCGGTGTCATTCGTTGACCATGTTGACCATGCCGCGCCGAGCGCATCTAAGGTGGTGGACAACGGCGAGGCCTCGGACAGCAACGAGCCGGAGATGGGAAGACGTGGGAGTAGAGTCGCAGACGGAGACGTGTACGAGGGTTAACTGGTTGTAGTGTGGTGTGGTTCGGCAGTCGGTGGAGAAGAACAGGAGGTGTGGAGGGGTGGAGGGATGGCCTGGCCAACGGTGGAGTAGCGCTTCACAGCGAAGCGTGCTAAGCAGAGCTGCTAGCAGCAGGAGGCGGGAGGTGGTCCCGGCAGCGCTGGAGGAAGAAGATGAGAATTGAAGATGGATGCCGGTCGTTGGATGTAAATCCAATGGCTAACAATGTCAGAATCATTTGTTGACTAAGTTGACAACGACTTGCGTTGGCTTCGACCTATTGGCCCACATTTCGGCCTCCAAAAATGTGGCACGTATTCAACCCATTTTTTCAGAATTTATAGTCTTTTTTTTGCGGGATATAATTTACAGTCAATTTGATCTTTTTTTAATTACAGTCCATTAGCTGGGCTAGGTGAACAAATAATGTAGCGTCCATGCGGCCCATTTATTTTTTTCTAAAAAAGTACATGCCATTTGCACTTTCTCGAAATACACGATTTTGCTGGGCTGATTCTAATTATAATGTTGGGTTGGGCCAGCGATGTTATCAAAAAATAAATAGGGGCTGAGCATTTTGTTATAAATATTTTTAAATAATAAGTGATATTATTACGTTCGTCCTTAAATCTTACCAAGCTTTTGTACACAATCACTAGGATTTTTGTGCCAAAACAATCCAGGATTTTATTGTTAAGAAATTATTTTTATAAGTTAATAAGATGTGGGATATTGTTTTCTTACATATGTAAGTATCTGTTAAATATATGATGACAATAAAAATAATATATAACATATAAAATAATTTAAATATATATAATATAGTTAGAAGGGAAACATAAGTTGGACCTGGCGTTCCTATTCTTATATAGAAAAATAGAACAGACCTCTGCATTTTCTTCAAAAAATACATAAATTGGGCTGCCGATATTTCAGGAAAAATAAAACCTCGGATGGAAGGTCCATAGGCCGGTCGATACATGACGACCCTCAAGAAAATACAAACAGGCCTATGAACCTCCCATCCGAGGTCGTGGGCTGCACATGTTAAAAAAGAAAGCCTAGACGGGCAGCCCAAAACCCAGCTGATACTTGCTGCCCCAGTGATAATAAATGATACCTGCCAGCTCCCCGGCTTCGTTGTGAATTTATCTCCTATAGTAACTACGTTGAAGCACCTAAAAAAATGTAACTATGTTGACAAACCTGTGGGCCCCAACGTCAGTATAGCATTAGAAGGAAGTATTTTTTGATGAGGCACTTGCTTGCGTACGACCATAGACCTGGTGGGTCCAGACTATCCGCCTCTCCACGTACAGTCCTCTCCAGATTCCTCTCGTTTGTTCAGGATGTTCACAACAGCAGACAGCGGCATGCGGCGAGCGCACAAAGGCGCAGGAGGAGATCCGACCAACTGAGGAAGTGCCTTATTATTAACGAAACTACTGAACTAGCCTAGTGGCCAAGTGACACTACCCGACAGTTGTTCCACCCGGGTTCGATTCCACCTGTGCAGGGAAAATATCTCCAATTTTTTTGCCTCTGCCTTTATTGACATGTGGGTCCCCATTGTCATCTACGCACACCACATCCAACACTTGCCAAAACTTCATCCCTCATATTCTCTATGTTTCGCACACTTGACATTGTGTGGGCATTTTGAAAATAGCATATCTTTTTGACTGTGCATCATAGAAGATGTGCTATGCATGAATGTTGATCAACATGATGTTAACTGGCTGGTAGTTCCATTTTCGATCATGAATAAAACTTCCAACATGATGTTAACCCTGTTTGAAAAGGTCGTGTTCATATAAATGCTCTGCCTCTAAAAGTTGCAGTTTCTTATCTGAAACTAAACCTGCAGTTTCTTATCTGAAACTGAAACTTGCAGTTTCTTCTCTGAGAAACACATTGTCTGCACTTTTATACTCCTATGAAACTACATTTTTTAAGTGCTAAAAATAGATCTCTAGAATTCATAAAATACTTCATATGCTCAATACTGCAAATCAAAAATTCAAAAGACATTCATATCTGAAAGTACTCTCAAAATACAGAACACAAAACACAATTCACAACCTGCAAATACCGACAACCCTAAGCTCCTCCTGACAATTCACAACCTGCCCAACTATTGGGCTGGGGGGCAGTCCCCTCCTATTGCTCGGCGGCAGACAGCCGCCCCGTGAGACGATGTGAACGGCGAGGGAGAGGATGGCGGGGAAGCGTCATCGGGCCAACTGCTTTTCTCCTCTTGCAGTTTGGTTCGGTCGACGAAGACTCCACCGGCTCGCTCTGGCAGGACACCCTCACAAATGGCTCCCTATAGATGCTCGATCCTTCAATCTCTGGTGGATGCTCCATCTGGGATCGATACTCCCACCACCGCTCCCTCACGATCGGATTCGATGAATCTATTTGCTCCATGGCCCAGAGGAGCAGCTCTATGTACTCCCGCGCGACTCTCTCCGGGAGTATCGCAGCCTTTTCACTCTGTTGCAGATATTTGGCCATGGATGTCGCCGTCGCTACTAGTTGGTCCTTGTTGTCAAACCAAGACTGTATCTCCAACATCCTAGCTAGCTTCATAGGGTCGCCGTCTGCGATCCTCACGTATCGGTTGTACTCCTCCATCGATCTACTTGTCCACAGCACCTTCACTCGCCGGCGGTGGTTTCTGAATGGAAGAGGAGAGGAGCAGCGCTGGTTTTGGATTATAATGGGATAGGAGCGACGCTGGTTTTGGACTGGAACAGGAGAGGAGGGGCGGTGGTTTTGAAATGGAAGAGGAGACGAGTGGTGCTGGATTTAGATTGGAACAGGAGAGGAGCGGCGGTGGTTTAAGAGGAGAAGAGCGGAAGAGCGGCACTGGTCTTGGAAGTATTTATTTGTTTTGCGTATTTTGGGTCAAAGTTTGACCACATACTGTATTTGACAAGCAAAATGTGAATGCATGTCACCAAAAATTGTATCTTTTGGTTCGTATCTGAATGTACTTTCAAATTATATTATTTTTACAGCGTATAACATATATTTTATTTGCTAAAATCATGGTTAATTATGACCCAGAATAAAAGGGAGACTAGTTAATGTGGGGTCGCTTTCTTAATTGAAGGGTAAATTGATTTTGATTTTGATCCAGTCATAGCGCACCGGCCCTCTCGTCCAATCCTAAATCGTTGCCGCATGCTCCTCTCTCTCTTCTCCATTGCAAAACCACCTCCTCTCCTCTCCATCATCTCCATTCCAAAACCACCGTCTCGCCTCTCCCTCTTCTGATCTTCTCCATTGCAAAACCACCTCCTCTCCTCTCCATCATCCCCATTCCAAAACCACCATCTCGCCTCTCCTTCTTCCTATTGCAAGACCACTGTCTCTCCTCCCATCTTCCAAAGCTAGCACCGGACCACTCAGAAGGACATCTATGGAGAGGATGCAAAAGCGAATCAGGCAGATCGCCAGCGGCGACCAGGCAAAGTTAGCCAGGTTGAAGGAGATCCTTACCCTGTTTGACAATGAGTGGGAGATTTCGAGGACGGTGAGGGCCATGTGGCAATGTATCTGAAAGAGCGAGACGACGATGATGTACATGTACTCCTCGGCGGCAGTCACGCTATAGTCCTCTGAGTTCATTGAGTATCTCCTCTAGGCGATGTAGCAGACAGATTCTCCCGAGGCGACAGTCAGGCGGAGGTGGTGGGCGTACAGGTCGAAGGTCGAGCACCCAGAGGATAATGAATCGATCAAGTATGGTGTGCCGTTCATGAGGGTGCAGAGCTAGCCGGAGCCACAGGAGTATTCGTTCTCCCACCGCAAGAGGAGGCCGGATGGCACGACGTCGCTTCCCCGCCGTTCTCCACGGTTCCCTCGACGCTAACCTCGTTTCAACGGCGGTGGTAGGGTTTAAGGTAAGCTTCGTACTAACCTAATCTTCCACCTGCTCATGCTTACAATCAGTGTGACAGCTAATGAAAATCATGATTACAATCAATCTCCGAGTACTACGCCAATCACCCTAAAATAGCTCTGGGCCTTTGGGTCAAAGTTGTGACACAGTGTACAAATAAAGAAAAATAGATTGGTGCTTCTTTCAGAAAAGAGTACTCCCTAGAAAACTGCCAATATAAGCTACTAGTATTTGGTTAGAGGATTTGCTGCCGAGAAAGATCCGTCCACAGAGAGCGCCACACATCCCACTAGTGGTGATGGATGCCAATGCGTGCATGGAGCATGGTTGGTGTCGGTAATTTTTACTTGGCACACCTCGCACTCTGCATATATGCCGGTTCCATACGTACATTTGTGCAGTTCCACCAAAATGCAGCTGAATAACCCTATTTGCACAGGTAATGAAAAAGCATGATTACATTATAGTGGCACTAGTTTATGAAACACACAAAATAAATAGAAGAAAATATTGTGATAGTATCATAGTATGCCATGCTGCGAGGGCGAGATGGGCCCTGCGGCGCCTCATACGATACGCCTCATACTGGAAATCGTCTCAAGTCTCCCAGATACACCTTCTGCCAGTGATGAACATCGGTGTACAGCGGTAGTACAAGGAGGCGCCTTGAGATATTCAAATCTCTATTTTTGTATAGATCAACTAAAATTAAGCACCCCGGTTTGCAGAAACGCTTAAACATTAACAATGGGACTAGTTGATGAAACATACATTAACAAAGAGAAGCACTTTCTTTATCTACATTGGAAATGAAATGATAGAGAGGAGACTCACTCTATTTTAACTGTATTATTACTTCATTTTATCAGTGACACTAGGGTCGAGCGGGTGGCAAACGAGGTGTACCGTGCATCGCAAGGATGGAGGCCGGGGGTGCTTAGACTGGGATGCTGAAGCTGGCTCTTTCAGTCACCAACATGGATGATTCAATTCATGGGACCTTTTGGTGCAGTTCACCTAAAATGAAGCAATGTCCCGTGAGCTAGCAGCTTCTTCTTCATTTTTTTAAGAAAAGAGCTCCAGCCCCGGTTCCATTTCCAACAGAAAACGAAACCCACAGAGCTTCTTCATTAGTTGCAATAAAATTGAGCAACATCAAGGTTGGTTGTGAAGCTCCTGGAATGTTCAACTATAATTTGGATATCATTTGTGCAGTTCAACTAAGATCGAGCGTGAAATGTATATCTCTGTTGCGCAAAAAAGGTGGAAAGGAGGGTGACTAACAAGTGATGAAACATGCATCAAATGAAAAGAAGCATGTTTCTTATCTGAATGGCAATCCTACAAGGACAGTAAACATTTCTAAAGCAGTGGCATTGCTAGATATTAGTGTGGGCATTAGGATTAACTATGACAACCGTTAAATACGACATTACTTTGGGCACGGGAGAGTAGGCGGACCAGGACAGTTGCATTTCTAACGAAAAGAAGCAACTTATCTTAACGGGAAATTTAGTAGGACATGTAAAAAAGTGCTATTGATTCATATTACTGGAGGCATTACATTGAAAACAACATTGGTTTAACGTGTTCTTACTTTTAACAATGCGACTGCTACATTTTACCAGTGGCATTACATAAGAGTGGCTCGGGGCAACAAACATCAGAACATGATATCTGGGTTGGTCCCATTTTTGTTCGGTATAGCCACCTTATACTGTGTGAGGCTAGCAAATCTAGTGCCAGACTTACTCTGTTGACTTGTCCCCCAGTCCCCACTTTCTTTCCTTTTTCAACAAATAGATCAGGTTTATATTGAGTTTGTACTGCGTTTCCCTTTATTTCCCTATTAGACCTAGAGACCAGTTGGATAGCCAGTCTCTACTACTTTTTGCCCCTATTATTTCCTCTTTCGACCAAGTCCTAGATTCAGGTAACAAATCTTCGCCCACCCCCCCCCCTTTCTTCCTTGTTTGAACCAAGTAGTACTAGATTCGAGTGCATGAACTAGTTTTACCTCTTAACCGTAAAAATTTAGGTGGTTTTCAGACAACCGATCAATCCTATCTATGAGGGGGCCTGAGAAATAGTAAAAGATACAAATGCAGCGACGTCAGGAGCTCGGGAAGTAGAGCAAGGCCGGTTTTGAAGGAAGTTATACCCGATGGTCGCCGGGATGTCGCTAGGTGGGCGGCGGGAGGCCGGATCTGCCCACACTACAACAGCGAGGAAGAAGGGGTCGGAGGCCCTCCCTCGTCAGCGGTGCTTGGGAGAGAACGGCAAGGCACGCTGATCGGGCCGCGCCAGCAGTGGGTAAGAGCCGTCGCCGAGGACGACCGCATGAACGTTGAACCTTCTCACCTTTCCTGGGAGAGAGGATCTAGCTGGATCTGTGAGCAGCGGTGAGCAGAGAGAGAGAGAGAGGGAGAGAGAGAGAGAGAGAGTGGCCACCGCTGTCGTGTTTAGATCTTGAGAGGACGAGACATGTGAAGAGAGCAACACTAGAAAGCAAGCGCGGATGCTCCTGCCTATATAGGGGAGTACTAGTTTTCTTTTGTCTACCGGAGCCGGCTTGACCTCGTCAATGACTCTCGAGAAGCCTTCATGCACGTGGCCCAGAGGCGCAGTTGTCGTCATTTTGATCTGAAGCACTGGATTATAACATATAACACGAAAAAATGCCACATGACAAGAAATCATAACCTCACTGCCCAAAGGAGACAACATGAATCCCGACGGACAAACTAGACGAGGATCAAAGCTCAAATTAAAGATAAACTCGTAGAAAAGGGGTCCATCGATAGATGTCCTAGTTAACATAGCCGGCTTGACCTAGATGGCAGCCGAGTAGTCTTCGTGCATGTGCCCCCAATGACTAGCCCAACTCAGATGTCGCTGTTTAACCCTCGCAGTGATCCGAAGCACATGACACCTAATTTTGCGAGATGACAAGAAACCTTTTTTTAGATTTCTCACCAGAACTACAGCCCTGTACAACACAGCCTGCACGATATGTAGACGATAGCCAATCTAGGCGTGTCTGCTGGAGTCTGGTCAGATGCATGTCCGAACTGATCTTCCGTGTCTTGCAGGGATCATCCAGGCACCAACGTAGTACAACACTTCTCTAGTACTATCGCTCGTCTCTATCTTCTATTAAGTCACCCGACTTGCGGGGCCGGGGAGTGTGCCTATGGTCAGTTCTCAATTGTGGTCCCACATTTGTGTGCAAACGCAATATGTCGCGCATTCCATTCAGAGAGCAGCGTGCCAGACCGATCGACCGTCTGGAGTGCGACGCGAACGCGACGGGCATGCTGTATACTCCGTAGATGTGTACCGCCATTTTCTTGAGGCTTTGCTCCATGGCGCAATCCATGGATACAAAATTAGTATACTGTACAATTTAAAAGTTGAGGGCGGGGCTTTTCCTGCGCGGTAGGCGGGGCAGTTCCGCCTAGTCGGTTCGACAGAGACGCGAGAAGATGAGGGAGTAGGCTGCTGCAAACGTAGGGATGTGTGATTTGGCAGTGAGTTACTACTAGACAGGTGGGCCCCCGTGATTTGACTTGCCATTATCATTTTAACTATGGCGCTACGACCGGCGTGAGTCTCCCGATTCCTGATCACCTCCATACAGGTGCCTCTCCCAATGCTCCACCATGTAGAGGTTGGCTCTTGCATGAGAGCCCACTTCTCCACTTTTTCCATGCCTCTTTCCTCCACATACGCAAAAAAGCCATGTAAAGCGGGCTTATAGCCCACTATTGTACTTACTTGCTCCTACAGGTGCTAAGCTTGCCACATAGGCATAAAGTTTGATGTGGCAAGTAAATTAAGAAGAGAGAGACTAGTTTGGTGACCCAAGGAAGAAACGGTGCTAAGCGTGTGTACCTAGGTGAAAAGACAATTTTGAGTCTATAGCTAATTAATGAAGCAAACTTAGCAACAAAAAACTAATAAGCACCTATACATTGGAGACTTGATTGCTAAGCCATTTAATGCCCTTAGCACCTCATCTAAGCACCATTTCATTGGAAGAGGTCACTCCTTAGCAAATGCAATAAATAGGAAGAAAGTGTCGGCGTTCTGGGAACGGGGGTCCCCAGACTTGCCTGCCTGCGGCCTGCGGCGTGGCTAAAAGGAGGCCCAACACAGCCCATCTTCATCAACGCAAGCTCAATACCCTCGCGAGGGGCCAAGCCTCGCGGGGCGGACGACAAGGAGCTTCCTCAGGCACGGCCTCGTCAGGCTGGCTCATGAGGAGGCGGAGAGTTCAAGGCAGGGTACCTCGCGAGGCGCCCATGACGCAAGCTATGACGACCAAGGACGCCAGTCGGGCGCCAGCCCGCGCAGTGTCCTCCTTTCCTCTTTGGTGCAAAGGGGGCAAGCGCAGGCGGGAGTATCAAGCAAAGGCATCCATTTTGGTGCAACAAGACCAAGACCAGCCCAATGGCAGGAAGGAAGTCGTTGTGGAGCCCAAGCAGGCGTCACCACCAAAGTCTTTGCCAGGCGAGGACCAACTTTAGTCAGGATAAGTGTACCCGCTGTTCCCCTTCAAAATGGCCAATTGTTGGCGCCCTTCCCGCTCAATATTTGGGAAGAGGCCTAGGGCCTTTGCCTATAAATAGGACTAGCCACCCCCAGGGTAGAGGCACCTGGATCCTCATCAAAAAACCAGTAGATAGAGCGGTAGAACCCCTCCTAGTAGTTCATCGCACCAGCCAAGAACAGACCCTCGCGAGGCTGTTCTTCCTTGTATTGTTCATCCTCAGCCCAAGAGGCAATCCACCACACCACACACTGGAGTAGGGTATTACACCATAATGGTGGCCTGAACCAGTATAAATCTTGTGTCTCTTGTGCTGTTCAGTTTAGTAGTTTAGGTCCCAGCGGTCCGGTGAGGTGCGAGACGGTAGGGGGTAGAATCTCCGTGTGCACCCCAGTGTTCGAACCTCAAGGGTCTGCCGGAACCCGAAATACGACATTTGGCGCGCCAGGTAGGGGGGGCGCCGGAGGTTGCCTTCCGTCGTCTCGTTCTTCTCTGACCATCGCATCCATGTCTGACGTTCGTCAGGCTCGCGCCTGGCGCCGAGCCGCCCTCGCTTCTCGTGTCGTCCGCACAACTCCCGTCAGTGGGCGTCCTCATTGTTCCCAGTCGCCTGCCGTCAACACCGTCACCGGCTTGGCGGGGAACGGGCCGCAGGCACCGTCCCTGCACTTCCCAGTGACCTCTAGGGAGGAGCCGCGCAGCTTCTTCCTCACCCACCCCGTCGCGCCGGCTCCTTCGGTCGTCACGGCCCTCCTGGGCGGCTCGCAGGCGCCGCCCTCCAGCTACCATGTCAAGCCATTCGTCCGCCGGGTCGGCACCACCTCCACGCGGCAGGGGGCTCCCTCGGACCGGGCGGAGCCATCGGCCGGGCTGACCTTCGGCTCTGAGGACCACCCCACCAACTCGGCCTGCTCGGGTGCGCTCCCCATGCTCTGCACACCCACCATCTGCCAGGTGGCTGTCACCAGGACCCTCATCGACGGTGGCGCGGGTCTCAACGTGCTCTCAGTTGAGGTCTTCAACCTCCTCTGCATACCCCGGGAGCAGCTGCGACCCAGCCAGCCTTTCTTGGGCGTCGGGGGCCGGTCGTCCAGCTCCTTGGGGCAGATTCGGCTCCCGGTAACCTTCGGCACCTACGACAACTTCCGCACGGAGCTGGTCGATTTCGACATCGCCCCCATCGGCCTCCCCTACAATGCCATCCTCGGCTATCCAGCGTTGGCCAAATTCATGGCCGCGACTCACCCGGGGTACAACCTCATGAAGATGCCCAGAAGCAACGGCGTCCTTACCGTGCCCGGGGACACCGAAGGTGCTCTGCGAGTACTGAAGCTCGCCTTCAAGACGGCGGCGGCGGCACAGCCCGCCGATGCAGAAACCCCCAAGCCCAAGGGGGCTGCGCCGGCCAAGAAGAAGCAGTTGTTCACCCAAGACAAGGCGGAAACTAAGCAGATACCTGTCGACAAGGACGGGTCCACTAACGCCACCTTCACCATAGGCGCCAACCTCGAGCCCGAGCAGGAGGAAGCCCTGGTCAAGTTCCTGCGGGCAAACAAGAAGGTGTTCGCCTGGGAGCCTGATCAGCTGGCAGGAATTCCGCGGGGTGTAATCGAGTACCACCTCAACGTGTGCCCCAACGTGCGTCCCGTGAAGCATAAGGCGAGGAGGCAGTCCACTGAGAAGCAGGCCTTCATCGTCCAAGAGACCCGCAAGCTAGAAGCTGCAGGGGTTATTCGTGAGGTCCGATACCCAGATTGGTTGGCCAACCCCGTAGTTGTGCCAAAGAAGGGAGGAAAGGAACGCATCTGTGTCGACTTCACCAACCTCAACAAAGCATGCCCGCAAGATCCGTTCCCACTCCCTCGCATCGATCAGATTGTCGACTCCACCGCTGAGTGTGACCTGCTTTGCTTCTTGGATGCCTTCTCCGGATATCACCAGATCAAGATGGCGGTGGAAGATGTGGAGAGGACGGCCTTCCTAACCCCGTGTGGGGTGTACTGCTATACGTGTATGCCATTCGGACTGCGCAACGCGGGGGCAACATTCCAGCGGCTCATGCACATCACCTTGGGCCCACAGCTCGGGAAGAATGTGGAGGCTTACGTTGATGACATCATAGTGAAGTCTCGCGAGGCCAAGACCCTGATACAAGACCTGGAGGAAACCTTCGCGAGCCTCAACGCAGTGAGCCTGCGGCTCAACCCGGAGAAGTGTGTATTTGGAGTCCCCTCAGGCAAGCTCCTGGGTTTCCTCGTATCCCACCGAGGCATCGAGGCCAACCCAGAAAAGGTCAAGGCAGTTGAGGACATGAGCCCACCAAAGACCCTCAGGGAAATGCAGAAGCTCACGGGGCGCATGTGCGGCGCTTCATCTCCCGATTAGGGGAGCGGGCGCTGCCTTTCTTCCAGCTAATGAAGAAAAAGGGGCCCTTTGAATGGACTGAAGAGGCCAACAAGGCATTCCAAGATCTCAAGAGATACCTGACCATCCCTCCAATGATGGTGGCTCCGCGCCCTCAAGAGCCCTTGGTACTCTACCTCGCCGCCACTCCCTACTCCGCTAGTGCAGCCCTGGTGGCAGTCAGAGAGGAGCGTCGGGTCAAGGCCGCAGCAGCCTCCCGGGCCAAGGCAAAGCTGGATCAAAAGGGCCCATGCAGAGGTCGCCACCGTGACGGAGGAAGATCAGCCACCGCAGCAGAGCGCACTGGGGGCGGGAGAGGCCCCCTTCCAGGCGCCCCGCTTCTGGAGGCTCCGCCACCTCAGGAGGCGCTGCAGCTTCCGTAGGACGCCACCAACACCAACGCCCCAAGTCTCGTCGAGCACCCGGTGTACTTCGTCAGCACAGTACTACGGGATGCGAGGGCACGGTACCCCATGTCGCAGAAGCTCCTCCTCGCGCTGCTGGTGGCTTCGCGCAAGCTGCGACACTACTTCCAGGGTCACCCAATCAAGGTTGTCTCGGCATATCCCTTGGAGAGGGTGCTCAGGAGCCCTAACTCGGCCGGAAGGGTCGCCGAGTGGAACATTGAACTGCAAGCATTCCAACTCGAATTCAGCATGACCAGAGTCATCAAGGGGCCCGCGCTGGCAGATTTCATGGCCGAATGGACAGAGGCGCCGGGCCTCAGGGCCGGCGAGGATCGATCCCTCTCCCCAGGAAGCGAGGCGCCAGAAGGCTGGGTCATGTACTTCGACGGAGCATTCTCCAGGCAAGGCGCTGGAGCTGGGGCGGTGCTCATATCTCCCACTCAGAACAAACTCTACTACGCCGTGCAGCTCTGTTTCCAGCAAGGCGAGAAGGTCTCCAACAATATAGCAGAGTACGAGGGGTTGATAGCGGGCCTGAAGGCCGCCGCTGCCCTGGGAGTGAAGCGTCTTACTATCAAGGGCGATTCGCAGCTCCTCGTTAATTTTTCCAACAAAGTATACGAACCGAGAGATGAGCACATGGAGGCCTACCTTGCGGAGGTCTGTAGGATGGAGAAGCAGTTCTGGGGGCTAGAGCTGCAGCATGTGCCCCGCGGCACTAACCAGGAAGCCGACGACATCGCCAAGCGAGCTTCCAGGAGGCTGCCCCAGGAGCCGGGCGTATTTGAGGAACGGCTCTTCAAGCCTTCAACCCTGCCACCATTGTCGAGCACATCACAGCCTCGGGTGGAGCTTCCTCAGCCACCTGCCTCGGGAGCCCCAGCCTGTGGCCCGGCCTCAGGGGCACGCCTGCTCCTGACGATGGAACCTCGGGAGGGGTGCTGGATCATAGAGCTCAGGAGCTACTTAGCGCAAGGGACCTTGCCGGAGAAGGCAGAGGAGGCAGAGCGTGTGGCGCGACAAGCCACAGCGTACTGCATCATGGATGGAGAGCTCTACCGGAAACGACCGAACGATGTATCCCTGCGCTGCATCACCAGGGAACAGGGGAAGGAACTGCTAGCTGATATACACGGTGGAGACTGTAGGCATCATTCGTCATCACGGACCCTCGTCGGCAAGGCGTTCCGCAGCGGGTTCTATTGGCCCACTGCGCTCAATGACGCTGTTGAACTTGTGAAGGCTTGCGAGACCTGCCAATTCCATGCCAAGCAGATTCATCAGCCGGCAGGAGGTCTGCAAACCATACCTCTCACATGGCCATTCGTGGTCTAGGGGCTGGACATCCTAGGTCCTTTCCCTCGGGCGCCAGGGGGCTATCGCTACCTCTACGTCGCCGTGGACAAGTTCACCAAGTGGGCCGAAGTCGAGGCCGTCTGCACCATCCCCGCTGGTTCTATGGTCAAGTTCATCAAGGGCATCGTGAGCCGGTTCGGAGTGCCGAACCGCATCATCACTGACAACGGTTCACAGTTCACCAGTAACCTTTTCAAAACATATTGTGCTAACCTTGGGACGCAGATATGCTACGCTTCGGTGGCGCACCCCCGAAGCAACGGCCAGGCTGAGCGGGCCAACGCGGAAGTCCTGAGGGGCCTCAAGACCAGGACATTCAAGAAGAAGCTGGAGGCCTGCGGCAGAGGCTGGTATGACGAGCTTCAGTCCGTGTTGTGGTCCATCCGCACAACCGCGACCAAGCCGACTAGAGAGACCCCCTTCTTCCTAGTCTACGGAGCCAAAGAGGTCCTCCCTCACAAGGTCAGGCGTCGATCCGCGCGGGTCCTGGCATTTGATGAGACGCTACAGGACGCCATGCGGGGGGTGGACCTCGTGCTGGGGGAGGAGCATCATCGAGAAGCCGCGCTGCGGGCGGCAGGGTACCAGCAGCACTCCGGCGGTATCATTGCCGCAACATCTGCCCTAAAACTCTCGAGGTAGGGGCCCTCGTGCTCCGGCGGGTCCTCTCCAGGGAGGGACTGCATAAGCTCTCTCCCATGTGGGAGGGCCCGTTCAAGGTTGTTCATGTTTCCAGGCCCGGCTCCGTGCACTTGGAGACTCGGGAGGGAGTACCTATACAGAACGCGTGGAACATCCAGCACCTTTGGAGGTTCTACCCCTGAAAAGGCCCAGAGCCTGTGAAGAAGGCAAATGCCTGTGAAGCTTATCTTTTTGGAAAAGGCCCAGAGCCTGTGAAGAAGGCAAATGCATGTGAAGCTTATCTTTTTGGAAAAGGCCCAGAGCCTGTGAAGAAGGCAAATGCCTGTGAAGCTTATCTTTTTGGAAAAGGCCCAGAGCCTGTGAAGAAGGCGAATGCCTGTGAAGCTTATCTTTTTGGAAAAGGCCCAGAGCCTGTGAAGAAGGCGAATGCCTGTGAAGCTTATCTTTTTGGGAAAGGCCCGGAGCCTGTGAAGAAGGCGAATGCCTGTGAAGCTGTCGTGTTTTGGAAAGGGCCCGGAGCCCGTGAAGAGGGCCAACGCCCGTGAAGCTTGCTTCCCTGAAGAAAGGCCCGGAGCCCGTGAAGAAGGCCAACACCTGTGAAGCTCGCTGCCCGTGACACTCTCACGTAATAATGAGTTGGGGCTGTACACGCCTCGGAGTCTCAGGGGTGTCGGCCTCAGGCCCTGGGGCTCCCTCCCACGCCCAGTGGCAGCACTTAGCTCCGCGCTGGTGAGAAGACGTCGAAGACTAGACTAGGTGCCAGACGCGGCTTTTTCATTTGCTTTCTGCAGTTGACTAGTTATTCCCATTTGGAGTTTTTATCGAAACTATCGCCATCTTTTGGTCCGTGGTTCTTCAACCTTTTTCGCTCTCCTGCCTCGATTTCTCTTGCGCGGGGGCTCGCGAGGCAGAAGCCCCGGGAGCCCTCGCGAGCGTTCCTACCCCTATCGCTCAAGTTTTCCCGACCCGGGTCCACAGCCGGAGCACCCCTCCGGACCATGCCTCACGGGCACCACGACACGAACATAGGGCCTGGGTCGATCGCCCCCGCGGCCGAGGCCAGGGGTCACTTGCGAATGGGCGTACAACAGAAAGAACAGTGTCGGGATAACAAAAGCAGTACGATAATTAACGGTGTTAGCCCAAACACGCCCCCACGGGGCCACACATTGTTGTCTTTTTTTGCGTAGGAGAAAAGAAAGGAAAAGAACAAAAGCAGGCGAAGCACGTCCCGTGCCGGCCCCCTTGGAAGACTCGAGCCGCTTCCGGAGCTCAGGCGGACTCCCTCTCGCGCTTCACCGAGGCGCGGCGGCGAGCAGACCCGCTGCCACCCTCCAAGCAGGCGCGGCGGCGTGGGGGCTGGCCGCGGCCGCTACTAGAAGAGTCATCACCCGAAGAAGAGCTGGTGAAGCTTGAGGAGTCACGGGCATCGCTAGCCGCCTGCGCGCTGCCCTCTCCATCCACGCCAGGGCTGAGTCCCCGGCCGCGGTCGTCGTCCTCAGGGCAGCATCCCATGCGGCGACCATCTTCCCCAAACACCCTCATGTAGAGGGTGGTGCCTCCGTTGTACTTGAAGTGCAGGTAGCACCGGCGGCGGAGACCACGCGCGCGGGCAAACGTCTGCCAGCCGCGGGCCAGGGATAAGTTCCCTGTAGCGGAGACCTCCAGAGAAGCCCACAAAGCCCGGCTGCAGCAGCCGTCCGCCTGAAGCCAGAGGCCACCCAGGGCGCCAGCTGGGAGCTCACCTAGGAGGAAGCAAGGGAGTTGAAGCCGGGCGCCGGACGGCTCTGCCGCCCACACCATGAACTCCGGCAGCGCCTCCGCAGCGTGGAGGCGCGGCCTCGGGAGTCGCACGGCCAGAGCACGCCCGCTGACCATGGCCAGCCGCTCGTCGCCGCGCTGAGAGCCACCTCCGCGACCACGGGGGACCGCCGTGGAGGCCACAGGATGCTTGCGAGGGCGACCTCGACCGCGCTTGGGCGGGGGAGAGGAAGACTCGACCTGGCGGGCCTTCCCTTTCTCTGCGGCCAAAAACTTCCTTGGTGGAGCCATGGAGAAGAAGGAGAAGCAAGAGGGAATAGGCTGGAAGGGCGCATGCCGTTCCATACTTATAGCCGGCGAAGGCCAATCATCGACCACCACGATCGCAGGTAATCATGACCCGCTTTGCATGCAGGTACTTGTCACATCCGCGCAGTTACCAAGGAGTCATGGGGAAGCGGAGTCGCCCCCGACCAATCAACCGCCACGCGGCTCCCAAGGCCGCAGGCTGTTAGGGCCCGCGACGCTTCACACTTGCCCTTTCGCCTCTCTGCTCGGCCAAGTTTGGGCGCGCCGTGGGCCCGGGGGCTACTGTCGGCATTCTGGGAACGGGGGTCCCCAGACTTGCCTGCCTGCGGCCTATGGCGTGGCTCAAAGGAGGCCCAACACAGCCCATCTTCATCAACGCAAGCTCAAGACCCTCGCGAGGGGCCAAGCCTCACGGGGCGGATGACAAGGAGCTTCCTCAGGCACGGCTTCGTCAGGCTGGCTCATGAGGAGGCGGAGAGTTCAAGGCAGGGTACCTCGCGAGACGCCCATGACGCAAGCTATGACGACCAAGGGCGCCAGTCGGGCGTTAGCCCGCGCAGTGTCCTCCTTTCCTCTTTGGTGCAAAGGGGGCAAGCGCAGGCGGGAGTATCAAGCAAAGGCATCCATTTTGGTGCAACAAGACCAAGACCAGCCCAACGGCAGGAAGGAAGTCGTTGTGGAGCCCAAGCAGGCGTCACCACCAGAGTCTTTGCCAGGCGAGGACCAACTTTAGTCAGGATAAGTGTACCCACTGTTCCCCTTCAAAATGGCCAATTGTTGGCACCCTTCCCGCTCAATATTTGGGAAGAGGCCCAGGGCCTTTGCTTATAAATAGGACTAGCCACCCCCAGGGTAGAGGCACCTGGATCCTCATCAAAAAACCAGTAGATAGAGCGGTAGAACCCCTCCTAGCAGTTCATCGCACCAGCCAAGAACAGACCCTCGCGAGGCTGTTCTTCCTTGTATTGTTCATCCTCAGCCCAAGAGGCAATCCACCACACCACACACTGGAGTAGGGTATTACACCACAATGGTGTCCTGAACCAGTATAAATCTTGTGTCTCTTGTGCTATTCAGTTTAGTAGTTTAGGTCCCAGCGGTTCGGTGAGGTGCGAGACAGTAGGGGGTAGAATCTCCGCGTGCACCCCAGTGTTCGAACCTCAAGGGTCTGCCGGAACCCGAAATCCGACAGAAAGAGATAGAGAGAAGTAAAAAAATACACTTATAGCCAACCTTATAGCTATCATTGTTGTAGTATGAGTGACTAAGTGATGACTATGTATGACATGCCAACATCAGATAGCCTAACGCACCGTGTTAAATCTCCAAGGGCGCGACCGTGCGAGCAACCCGACTGTCGTGGTAGGCGCGACCATGATACAGGCTGCTGGCAGCCCTTGGATCTGAGATCGAACGGTCGCATGTTAAGTTGCTGAAAATTTGTAGAATAACCCTCCAGGATAGGATATTCACCCATAGGTCTAGAATTACGCCATGCAACCATTCGATCTCAGATCCAAGGGATCTCGGAAGCCCGTATCATGGGAGAATGGAAAGCCACTACCCTGCCATTCGCACGCTGGCAATTCGCTCCTACTCGTCCCCGCACGTCCTTTAATATTACGGCGGTTTGCTCCTAGTCGCCCCGTCCTTTCACATTACGGCAGTTCCACTAATCCTAACCCTCCTCCCAAATCCATGGCATCCCAAATCTCCATGATCGGCGGTGAGTACAAGGTTAGAACCATCACTGGCAATGAGTTCAACGTCATGTACACCGGTTCTTCCACGACGGTGAAAGGATGCCTTGCTCGCTTCACAAGCATGTTCGAAAAATCAGATGATGAGTGGGTTGCTGGGCTAGATGTTGAGTACACCACAGTCCTGGGACGAGAGAAGGATCTAAAGGAGGAAGAGAGGAAGAAGCCCGCCATGATCCAGGTTTGCATGCATGACTTATGCTTGGTCTACCACATATGCCATGCCGACGTTGAATGCCAGGATTTTAAGAACTTCCTCAAGAGCAACCTAGTCAAATTCATTACTGTAGACCTTACGAACGACAAAAGAGTCCTGGGTCAGATAGGCCTCGTTGTAGGCAACCCCTTCGACCTCCAGAAGAATCAGTTGCTGCCCTCCAGTGGTCAACCTTCAATGCTGACCCTGGCAGGAGCCATGGTTCATCCTTCATACGGTAAACTGGAGAAACCTCATTACACGTTTCATCGTCATGCATGGCAGCGGAATGTACTAGATATAGACCACATCCACTATGCTGCAATGGATGGCTACCTTTGTTTCAATATCTACAAGGGTTGGATGAAGAGCAAGAGCCAAGTGTGTGGTTCAAGCAAAGAAGTATCGGCCAAGAGGAAGAGGGACAAGGACGAAGTCGAGGACGTGGATGAGGACTCCGAGTAAGGTGACAGTGTCGTTGCTCATGGTGGTTCTAATGCAGTGTCTACCGAATTAGTTGCATAGTTTAATTTCAGGTGTGCTTAGTTTAATTTGAGGGGTGTGTTGTTGATACGTCTCCAACGTATCTATAACTTTTGATTGCTCCATGCTATATTATCTACTGTTTTAGGCAATATTGGGCTTTATTATCCACTTTTATATTATTTTTGGGACTAACCTATTAACTAGAGGCCCAACCCAGATTTGCTGTTTTATGCCGATTTCAGTATTTCCAGGAAAAGGAATATCAGACGGAGTCAAAACGGAATGAAATCAACTGGAGAAGTTATTTTTGGAAGGAAACCCACCTGATGGACTTGGACCCCACGTCAGAAGATACTGGAGGTTCTCACGAGGGTGGGGGGCGTGCCCACCCCCCTGGGCGCGCCCCCTACCTCGTGGGGCCCCCGTAGCTCCACCGACATACCCCCTGCTCCTATATATACCAATATACCCTAAAACTTCCAGAAAAAAAGATAGATCGGGAGTTCCGCCGCCGCAAGCCTCTGTAGCCACCAAAAACCAATCGGGACCCTATTCCGGCACCCTGCCGGAGGGGGGTCCCATCACAGGTGGCCATCTTCATCATCCCGGCGCTATCCATGACGAGGAGGGAGTAGTTCACCCTCGGGGCTGAGGGTATGTACCAGTAGTTATGTGTTTGATCTCTCTCTCTCTCTCGTGTTCTCTCTTGTGTTCTTCGATGGCACGATCTTGATGTATCCCGAGCTTTGCTATTGTAGTTGGATCTTATGATGTTTCTCCCCCTCTACTCTCTTGTGATGAATTGAGTTTCCCCTTTTGAAGTTATCTTATTGGATTGAGTCTTTTATGAACACTTGATGTATGTCTTGCGTGGGATAACCGTGGTGACAATGGGTTATTCTATTGATCCACTTGATGTATGTTTTGGTGACAATGGGTTTCGTGACACTTGGGAACCTATGCATAGGGGTTGGCACACGTTCTTGACTCTCCGGTAGAAACTTTGGGGCACTCTTTGAAGTACTTTTATGTTGGTTGGATGAATCTGAGATTGTGTGATGCATATCGTATAATCATGCCCACGGATACTTGAGGTGACAATGGAGTATCTAGGTGAGATTAGGGTTTTGGTTGATTTGTATCTTAAGGTGTTATTCTAGTACGAACTCTTTTATAGATCGATCCGAAAGAATAACTTTGTGGTGGTTTCGTACCCGACCATAATCTCTATGTTTGTTCTCCGCTATTAGTGTCTTTGGAGTGACTCTTTGTTGCATGTTGAGGGCTTGTCATATGTTCTATCTATGTTATTATTGTTGAGAGAACTTGCACTAGTGAGAGTATGAACGCTAGGCCTTGTTTCCTATCATTGCAATACTGTTTATGCTCACTTTTATCATTAGTTACCTTGCTGTTTTTATTATTTCAGATTACAAAAACCTATATCTACTATCTATTTTGCACTTGTATCACCATCTCTTCGCCGAACTAGTGCACCTATACAATTTGCCATTGTATTGGGTGTGTTGGGGACACAAGAGACTTTTTGTTATTTGGTTGCAGGGTTTCTTGAGAGAGACCATCTTCATCCTACGCCTCCTACGGATTGATAAACCTTAGGTCATCCACTTGAGGGAAATTTGCTACTGTCCTACAAACCTGTGCACTTGCAGGCCCAACAACGTCTACAAGAAGAAGGTTGTGTAGTAGACATCAAGCTCTTTTCTGGCGCCATTGCCGGGGAGGCTAGGTAAGTGAAGGTATATATTTAGTTCTTGCAATTGAATCTTTTTGTTTCTTGTTTTAGCACTAGTCTAGTTTTTATAAAAGATAATTACAAAAAAATGGAGTTAAGTTTGTCTCAAACGCTTCACCTTTTTAATATCTTTCGTGAGTATGATGGAAAGGAAAATTGTGCCAAAGTGTTAGAAGAAGAATTACATAGAATGCTTGGCATGAAATATGTGAATGATGAGCATGATTACAATGTTGTTAGTATGAATTCCTTGAATATCCATGATGCTAATGGTATGCAAAGCCACAAGCTTGGGGAAGTTATGTTTGATGAAGATGATATTTTTTGTCCCCCAAGCTTTGATGAGCAAATTTACTATGATTAAAGCATGCCTCCTATCTATGATGATTATTGTGATGATACGTATGCTATAAAGAAGAATTTTGCTTATGTGGAGAGTAGTAGACTTTCTATGCTTGTAGATCATGAAAAGAATGCTTTAGGTGCTGGTTATATTGTTGAATTCATTCATGATGCTACTGGAAATTATTATGAGGGAGGAACATATGTGTTGGAAATATGCCCTAGAGGCAATAATAAAAGATTATTATTATATTTCCTTGTTCATGATAATTGTCTTTATTCATGCTATAATTGTATTATCCGGAAATCGTAATACACGTGTGAATACATAGACCATAATATGTCCCTAGTAAGCCTCTAGTTAACTAGCTCGTTGATCAACAGATAGTCATGGTTTCCTGACTATGGACATTAGATGTCATTGATAACGGGATCACATCATTAGGAGAATGATGTGATGGACAAGACCCAATCCTAAGCATAGCACAAGATCGTGTAGTTCGTTTTGCTAGAGCTTTTCCAATGTCAAGTATCTTTTCCTTAGACCATGAGATCGTGTAACTCCCGGATACCGTAGGAGTGCTTTGGGTGTACCAAACGTCACAACGTAACTGGGTGACTATAAAGGTGCACTACAGGTATCTCCGAAAGTGTCTGTTGGGTTGACACGGATCGAGACTGGGATTTGTCACTCCGTATGACGGAGAGGTATCTCTGGGCCCACTCGGTAATGCATCATCATAATGAGCTCAAAGTGACCAAGAGTTTGGTCACGAGATCATGCATTACGGTATGAGTAAAGTGGCTTGCCGGTAACGAGACTGAACGAGGTATTGGGATACCGAGATCGAGTCTCGGGCAAGTAACGTACCGATTGACAAAGGGAATTGTATACGGGGTTGCTTAAATCCTCGACATCGTGGTTCATCCGATGAGATCATCGTGGAACATGTGGGAGCCAACATGGGTATCCAGATCCCGCTGTTGGTTATTGGCCGGAGAGCTGTCTCGGTCATGTCTGTATGATTCCCGAACCCGTAGGGTCTACACAGTTAAGGTTCGGTGACGCTAGGGTTATTAGGAAGACTTGTATGTGATTACCGAACGTTGTTCAGAGTCCCGGATGAGATCCCAGATGTCACGAGGAGTTCCGGAATGGTCCGGAGGTGAAGATTTATATATGGGAAATTGTCATACGGTCACCGGAAAGTTTCGGGGGCATATCGGTATTGTACCAGGGCCATCGGAGGGGTTCCGGGGGTCCACCTAGAGGGGCCACCTCTCTCGGAGGGCCTCATGGGCAGTAGTGGGCAGGGAACCAGCCCCTAGAGGGCTGGGCGCCCCCCCTTGGGCCCATGCGCCTAGGGTTGGGGGGAAACCCTAGTGGGGGCGCCCCCTTGCTTGGGGGGCAAGCCCCCTCCCTTGGCCGCCACCCCCCTCTAGATCTCATCTAGAGGGGGCCGGCCCCCTTCCCCCTTCCCTTATAAATAGAGGGGTGAGGGGAGGGCTGCACACAACATCCAAGGTGCAGCCCCTCCCCTCCCCAACACCTCTCCTCCTCCGTTAGGAGCTTGGCGAAGCCCTGCCGGAGTACTGCCTCTCCACCACCACCACGCCGTCGTGCTGCTGCTGGAGCCTTCTTCCTCAAACTCTCCTCCCCCCTTGCTGGATCAAGAAGGAGGAGACGTCATCCGCTCCGTACGTGTGTTGAACGCGGAGGTGCTGTCCGTTCGGCACTTGGTCATCGGTGATTTGGATCACAATGAGTACGACTCCCTCAACCCCGTTCTCTTGAACGCTTCCGCTCGCGATCTACAAGGGTATGTAGATGCACTCCTATCACTTGTTGCTAGATGAACTCATAGATGGATCTTGGTGAAACTGTAGGAATTTTTTTTATTTTCTGCAACGTTCCCCAACAGTGGCATCATGAGCCAGGTTTATGCGTAGTTCTCTATTGCACGAGTAGAACACAATTTTGTTGTGGGCGTAGATGTTGTCAACTTTCTTGTCGTTACTAGTCTTATTTTGCTTCAGCGGTATTGTGGGATGAAGCGGCCCGAACCGACCTTACACGTACGCTTACGTGAGACAGGTTCCACCGACTGACATGCACTTGTTGCATAACGTGGCTAGCGGGTGTCTGTCTCTCCCACTTTAGTTGGAGCGGATTCGATGAAAAGGGTCCTTATGAAGGGTAAATAGAAGTTGACAAATCACGTTGTGGTTTTTTCGTAGGTAAGAAAATGTTCTTGCTAGAACCCTATTGCAGCCACGTAAAAGATGCAACAACAATTAGAGGACGTCTAACTTGTTTTTGCAGCAATTGCCTTGTGATGTGATATGGCCAAAAGTTGTGATGAATGATGAATGATATATTGTGATGTATGAGATCATGTTCTTGTAATAGGAATCACGACTTGGATGTCGATGAGTATGACAACCGACAGGAGCCATAGGAGTTGTCTTTATTTTTGTATGACCTGCGTGTCATTGAAGAACGCCATGTAAATTACTTTACTTTATTGCTAAACGCGTTAGCCATAGAAGTAGAAGTAGTCGTTGGCGTGCAACTTCATGAAGATACGATGATGGAGATCATGATGATGGAGATCATGGTGTCATGCCGGTGACGAAGATGATCATGGAGCCCCGAAGATGGAGATCAAAGGAGCTATATGATATTGGCCATATCATGTCACTATAATATAATTGCATGTGATGTTTATTATGTTTATGCATCTTGTTTACTTAGAACGACGGTAGTAAATAAGACGATCCCTTATAACAATTTCAAGAAAGTGTTCTCCTCTAACTGTGCGCCGTTGCTAAAGTTCGTCGTTTCAAAGCACCACGTGATGATCGGGTGTGATAGATTCTTACGTTCACATACAACGGGTGTAAGACAGTTTTACACATGCAAAAACACTTAGGGTTAACTTGACGAGCCTAGCATGTACAGACATGGCCTCGGAACACAGAGACCGAAAGGTCGAACATGAGTCGTATGGAAGATACGGTCAACATGGAGATGTTCACCGATGATGACTAGTCCGTCTCACGTGATGATCGGACACGGCCTAGTCGACTCGGATCGTGTAACACTTAGATGACTAGAGGGATGTCTAATCTGAGTGGGAGTTCATTAAAATAATTTGATTAGATGAACTTAATTATCATGAACTTAGTCTAAAACCTTTGCAAATATGTCTTGTAGATCAAATGGCCAATGCTCATGTCAACATGAACTTCAATGTGTTCCTAGAGAAAACCAAGCTGAAAGATGATGGCAACAACTATACGGACTGGGTCTGGAACCTGAGGATCATCCTCATAGCAGCCAAGAAAGCATATGTCCTAGATGGCCGCTAGGTGAAGCACCCATCCCAGAGAACCAAGACGTTATGAACGCTTGGCAGTCACGTGCTGATGATTACTCCCTCGTTCAGTGCGGCATGCTTTACAGCCTAGAACAGGGGCTCCAAAAGCGTTTTGAGCAACACGGAGCATATGAGATGTTCGAGGAGCTGAAAATGGGTTTTCAAGCTCATGCCCGGGTCGAGAGATATGAAGTCTCTGACAAGTTCTATAGTTGTAAGATGGAGGAAAATAGTTCTGTCAGTGAGTGAGGGAGTCCTGGACTAGGGGGTGTCCGGACAGCCGGACTATCATCGTCCGCCGGACTCCAAGACTACGAGGATACAAGAATGAAGACTCCGTCCCATGTCCGGATGGGACTTTCCTTGGCGTGGAAGGCAAGCTTGGCGATACGGATATGTAGATCTCCTACCATTGTAACTGACTCTGTGTAACCCTAGCCTCCTCCGGTGTCTATATAAACCGGAGGGCATTAGTCCGTAGGACACAACATACATTACAACAATCATACCATAGGCTAGCTTCTAGGGTTTAGCCTCCTTGATCTCATGGTAGATCCACTCTTGTACTACCCATATCATCAATATTAATCAAGCAGGACGTAGGGTTTTACCTTCATCGGGAGGGCCCGAACCTGGGTAAAGCATCGTGTCCCACGTCTCCTATTACCATCCGCCTAGACGCACAGTTCGGGACCCCCTACCCGAGATCCGCCGGTTTTGACACCGACATTGGTGCTTTCATTGAGAGTTCCTCTGTGTCGTCACCGATAGGAAGGATGCCTCCACCCGTCTTCAAAGACGGTATTTTCACCAAAGGGGCTTTGGCCGTCGGCCAAACTATCCAGCTAGGTGGTTTTCTTATGACCGCCTATCCGGCCACTGCCTCGACAATGACTTCTCAAGTCATCAAAAGCAATCTTCGCGTCAGCTCGGAATCCGCCGAGCAGTTGGATCCAATAGAGCTCTCGTCTGTTAACGAGCTCTTGGATCGCATCGCCGCCCTGGGAGTCGCCACAGACTACGATCAGATTGGGCTTAAAACCGATCTGAGAGAGATTAACTCTCCCCAGGCCACCCACCACGTCGCAGTGGTAGAGGAACAATGCGGCGACTCTTTACCTATATTAAAAACTAGTCACGTCCGGATTCCCGAACCCTCCATGTCGGACTTCCGCGGAGGGACGGGCTTCGATCGAGCATTGAACTTAAAATCATGCATCACTCCGGACTCGCTGGATTGTGTCCAGCAACCTAAGCTTCTGAATTCGGAAGCTCTTCGGCCTTTAAGCCCCAAGATGGGCAGGGATCCGGATTTTAGTCCACCCACCCACCCAGACATATGCGATCTATCTCTAATACGGCAAGAGCCCGCTGAAACAGTACATCACTACTGGGCCAGATTCCTCCTAGTTATGGACAGGATAAAGGACTGCCGAGAGGAAAACGCAATCTCAATCTTCTGCAATAATTGCACGGACAAGGGAATACTAAACGCCATTGATCGTCGCAAAATTACGCGCTTCACCGATCTGGCATCCATAGTACGAAAGTACTGTGCGATGGAAAGTTTTCGGAAAACCGAAAATCAATTTTGGGATAATCCGGCCCCAAACCCAGTCCACAGCAAAAGGGCGCCTTACACTCAGGCCCCAGATGCAAAAACGAAAAAACAAAAACCCAATAAGGGAAACGGAACCGTACTGGAGGGATGGGTCAATGGACCCTGTAAGCTTCATAGTACAGAGGGAGCCGTCCCAACTCATAGCCTTCAAGCATGTTGGATATTACGGCAGGTGGCCAAAAGTGGCGAGGAGCTTCTAGCCCCGCAAAACAACTCCAACAATACCGATACGGTATCAACCGTCTTCGAAACTTTCGCGTCAAACAATATGCGAAAGCGAACAATCCGCGGACTCGCCGAAGTCTACCAAATAGCAACAGCAAATCCATGGAGTGACACAGCTTTCACCTTCGGTGCCAGCGATGAACCTAAATTCCGAACAGCCAGAGCACCAGCCGCACTGGTGCTTAGTCCCATAGTGGACGGCTTTCGACTGACAAAAGTCCTCATGGATGGCGGCAGCGGATTAAACCTCATCTACGAGGAAACTCTGCGGAAAATGGAAATCGATTGGAGCCGTATTGAGCGAAGCAGCACAACCTTCAGAGGAATAATCCCTAGCCGGGAGGCACGCTGCACCAGACAAATAACACTCGATGTGGTGTTCGGCTCGCCGGACAATTACAGATCCGAAGAAGTCACGTTCCAAGTGGCCCCGTTCAATAGCGGATATCACGCTATATTAGGATGAGAGGCATTCACAATTTTTCAAGCAGTACCTCATTACGGATACATGAAGCTCAAAATGCCTGGGCCCGGCGGAATAATCACCCTCGCTAGTGATCCGGACATAGCACTCCGCGCCGAAAATAAGATAGCTGCACTAGCCCTGGAGGCACTATCCGAAGCCTTAGCAGCAGAAGAACTCACCGCGCTGCGCTCTACGGTGAACAGGGACGATGTGATACTTGATAAAAGATCCAAGTCCACCTCCTTCAAACCAGCAGATGAAATAATAAAATTCCAGGTCCATCCAATGGACCCAACAAAGACGGCCTCCATTGGGGCACAATTGAACCCCGAAGTAGACGCCGCACTGCATGAATTCCTTCGGGAAAATTGGGACATCTTCGCCTGGCATCCTTTGGATATGCCCGGAATCCCACGCAGGTTGGCAGAACACAGCCTAAACATCCTAAAAGGATTCAAGCCAGTCAAACAGGCTCTTTGACGATTTTCTGAACCCAAAAGACAGGCAATGGGAGAAGAGCTAGCCAAACTATTGGAAGCCGGATTCATTAGAGATATCAAACATCCAGACTGGCTAGCAAATCTGGTAATGGTACCAAAGAAGGATAAATCCTGGCGCCTCTGTGTCGATTTTAAAGACCTCAATAAGGCTTGCCCAAAGGATCCCTTCCCTCTCCCCCGCATCGACCAAATTATCGATGCTACCGCAGGGCACGATTCGTTGTGCTTCCTGGACGCATACTCTGGCTATCATCAAATCAGGATGGCGGAAGCAGACCAAGCCGCAACGGCATTCATCACTCCATACGGACCATTCTGCTTCAACACGATGCCCTTCGGACTTAAAAATGCCGGCGCAACATATCAGCGCATGATTCAAACATGTCTGGCTACCCAGATCGGCAAAACAGTCGAGGCATACGTAGACGACATAGTCGTCAAAACAAAACACGTCGAAACTCTAGTAGACGATTTGAGGCTCACATTCGACAACCTCAAAGCATATGACATCAAGCTGAATCCAGAAAAATGCGTTTTCGGCGTACCAGCCGGAAAGCTGCTGGGCTTCATTGTATCCGGTAGAGGAATTGAAGCAAACCCGGCTAAAATCCGAGCTCTGTCACAGTTGGATATTCCAAAAGACCTCAAACAAATACAAAAATTAACAGGATGCGTGGCAGCCTTAAGCCGCTTTATCTCCCGTCTAGGAGAAAAGGCGTTGCCCCTCTATCGCCTCCTCAGGCGCATCGAACACTTTGAGTGGACGGATGCTGCCACTGCCGGACTCGAAGAAATAAAGGCCATATTGGCAACAAATCCGGTCCTGGCCGCGCCCACTCTCGGCGAACCAATGTTGTTATACATCGCAGCAACGCATCAAGTTGTAAGCGCGGTCCTCGTCGTCGAACGAGCGACAGAAGGGCAGAAATTCCCTCTTCAAAAACCAGTGTATTATGTATCCACTGTGTTAACCCCCTGCAAGGCCCGTTACCCGCACTATCAGAAGATAGCATACGCGGTGTTCATGGCGTCCCGAAAGCTCCGACACTACTTTCAAGAGTGTTCGATAACAGTGGCCTCTGAAGTACCACTCAATGACATTATAAATAACCGCGACGCAACGGGCAGGATTGCAAAATGGGTCATTGAGCTCTTACCATTCGATATAACTTACAAACCTCGGCGAGCTATAAAGTCACAAGTTTTGGCTGACTTCGTCGCTGAATGGACCGAAGCCGAACTCCCTAAAGAGTACGGCGCATACTCCAATTGGGTTATGCATTTCGACGGCTCTAAAATGTTGGCCGGACTGGGGGCTGGCGTCGTATTGACGTCCCCAACCGGGGACACAGTCCAGTACGTACTTCAAAAAATGTACACGGACTCCAACAACGCAGCCGAATACGAGGCCCTATTACATGGTCTCCGGATGGCAGTCTCCATGGGTATTCAACACCTAGATGTGCGCGGGGATTCAAACCTTGCAATATCCCAAATAAATGGAGACTTTGAAGCCAAGGATCCGAAAATGGCAGCATATCGCAACGCCGTCCTAAAAATGTCAGCTCGGTTTGAAGGACTCGAATTCCATCACATAACCCGAGATAATAACCAAGCGGCCGACGTACTGGCACGCATCGGTCCGAAACGTGATGCTGTCCCTCCAAATATCTTCCTGGAACGGCTCTTCAAGCCATCTGTACTATGGGAAGAGGAGCCCGGAAGTGACAAACCGGAAAAAACCGAGCTAATCGGCGATTCAGCCGATGACATAACACCGTCAGCCCACGACATAATGGCAGTAATCACCCCATGGACAGAACCATTCCTAGTCTACTTGCTTAGGCAGGAACTTCCCGAAGACCAAAACGAGGCCCGCTGCATAGTCCGGCGATCGAAAGCCTACAAGGTCCATGAGGGAGAACTTTATAAGAAAAGCACAACCGGAGTCCTTCAAAGATGTATCTCCGAAGACGAAGGGCGCAACCTCCTGGATGAAATTCATACCGGACTAGGCGGACACCACGCAGCAGCCCGGGCCCTTGTAGGAAAGGCATTCCGTACAGGATTTTATTGGCCGACGGCCCGGGCAGATGCCCAGGACTTAGTCCAGAGATGCGTTGGTTGTCAGCTCTTTGCTAATCAGAGCCATATGCCGCCTACCGCCCTCAAAACTATACCCATTACCTGGCCATTCGCGGTCTGGGGGCTTGATATGGTTGGACCCCTTAAAGGGGGAACCCACAAGCAACGGTACCTATTGCTCATGGTGGATAAATTCACCAAATGGATAGAGGCCAAGCCGGTCAAAACGGCAGAGTCCGGACCAGTGATAGACTTTATATCCGGGGTAGTACACCGTTACGGAGTCCCCCACAGAATCATCACCGACAACGGCACGAACTTCACAGCCGACGAGGTTAAGTCATGGTGCAAGAATATGGGCATCAAGCTCGACTACGCTTCAGTCTATCACCCTCAAACCAACGGTCAAGTGGAACGAGCAAATGGTCTAATAATGAGCGGCATTAAACCCAGACTAGTGCGGTCACTTACTAAATCTGACACGCACTGGGTCGAGGAGCTCGACTCCGTACTCTGGGGGCTGCGGACAACGCCTAACCGTACTACCGGATTCACACCATTTTTTATGGTATACGGCGCAGAGGCAGTCTTACCCTGCGACATTATTCATGACTCACCTCGAGTGCGCATGTACGAGGAAAGAGAGGCCGAGCTGGATCGGCAGGACAGCTTGGACACATTGGAGGAAGAACGCGACGTCACCAAAGCTCGTTCCGCATTCTATCAGCAGCAGGCTCGAAGATATCAAAGCAGAGAAGTACGGGCCAAGACTTACAACGTTGGTGAACTAGTTCTACGCCTGCCGGACAAGAAAAAGGACAAGCTCAAGCCCAAGTGGGAGGGCCCTTTCATTATCGATCAAGTCCTGACCGGCGGAGCATACCGTCTACGAAATGTGTCGGATAACCGACTCGAGCCGAACCCATGGAATGCAGCCCGCCTCCGGAGAGTCTATGCCTAGCGCCGGAGTAAGAGTTCGTCCCCTCCCTCCGTCCAAATTTTTATACCTTGGCTGCCTTTCGTCTCTCTTTTCATAACCTTTTTATTAAAAAGCCCCTAAGGGCTTACTTTCGCATTTTTTCGCATACACTTGATGTGCCATCCGCACTCATTATACCTGGGGGCTTCTTTTACAGAAGCTCAATTATACGGGTTTCATACCCAGCACATGTGTCAAGCTTCCACATGTACCTTTTACTCGCCATTATATGCATCGATATGACTTAAGTTTTGGCCAAGCTAGGTTGCCTGGCTCCTGTGCTTACCCCTACGTTCTCGATTGTTCGGCTAGGAGGTAAAGGGAGCACCTCTGCGATTGTTACTGCCGGGTCAGCCGGATGTGTACCTTAGACTGGGTGAAGCCGAAAGCTAGCGTTCTTAAGGGAATATTCGGTCGGTGACTTAAAAGATGACTTTTTACCTATTTATCTATCTGCCCCCAGATGTTTTACTGCTTTCTTTGCAGTCCGGACATGCACTTTAGGGCATGCCACCCAGGGAAAGGAACCCTTAACGGAACTATTCTCCCTGGAAGATGTTTCTTACTAACCATGTAATATAACATAACTAGTTGGGCACTTGTCTGATAAAGCACTAATGACCCCTACGCCTGGTCTCCATGCATACCATGGTTGTTTCTTAACCAAAAAGGTATTCGGACACACTCCGGACTCTAGGGTCCCGAGGTTGAAGCGAAAAGGTCGGCAAAGACAAACGCTCTACAATCCGGCTAGAAGGCATTTCACATGTCATTTTAAAGGAAAACATACATTGTCAAATTTACTGATTGTATTCCTCCTCAATCCCGTCTAACAGGCTGTCTAATTTACAGCCCCGTTGGGAAAATTTAGCAGCCAACTCTACTTGGCTGTATACTAAACTCACAGGGATCTCCTTCCCATCGGGCCCCACCGGTCCAACTTCGGCCATGTGGTTGGGATCCGCCTTCTTGTAACACGTCTTCACCATGGCCCAAGCCTCCCTGGCACCTTGAAGGCAAGCCGAAATCTTCCATAAACGGAAGCGCTGCCGCACTCCCTGAAGCTTCTCCGCAAGCTCCCCAAGGCCCTCGGGTAGGGAGAGGGCTAGCCATAAAGCCCGGACGACGCCGCTCATTGCCTGCCAAACTCGTTCGAGCAGTTGCAACAGTTCGGGAAGTTGATCACCCGTTGATATGGGCATCTCCTCTGCAGGACGACCTGTGAGTATACCTACAAGACATATCATGTCAATATACTTCATCGCCGAACTCTTCTTTTCAAAGGAGTCCGCTCAAGCACTTACTATAAATGCCGCGACGAAGCCGCTCATTCTCCTTAACGGAGCCGGACAGCCCGGCGCGAGCGCCTTTCAGCTCTTCTCCGAGCTTGGCGTTGGCATCCTGGAGTTTATTCCTTTCTTGCTGCACCCTATTCAGCACACTCTCACCGGCCTTTAGCTGGCGCAGCAATGCTTGCCTGTCCGGATCTTGTCCGGCGGCACTTGCAATGTCATTATTAGACTCGCGCGCACGCCGCATAGCGCTTATATTTATTAATAAAAATGTGTTACCAGGAGGGGTCTCTGCGTCTCCTCCTGCGGCAGCAAGTGCGGCCTCAAGTTGGGCCTTGCAATCTTGCAGCTCCCGAGACAGCTGGGCATTCTTCTCGGTAAGAGCCTGCGTTTTCAAATGATCCTTAAATCAGTTAACATAACTACTTTAAGTCTCGGGGGCTACTGGTATATATAACCATTAAAATTCCTTTACCCGTATGTCTTTCACATACTGCTCCGTGGCTCTGGTAAAACCATCTTGAGCGGCACGGAGATGCGCGTCCCCTGTGTTAAAGGCATCCAATGCCTCAGGGGAGAAGCACGCTTCACGAAATACTGTCCGGCGGCGCCTATGGTTCATGGCACTCTCCACCTCAGACTTGGTGGCGGACAGTCTGTCGGTGTCCTCCGTTGGAGAAGGATCCGGCCCGCGTCTTGCGCTTGCCTCCCCCTCCAGGCCGGGCGTTGGAGCCTGGCCGGTGAAGGTTGGATCAGCAACTTCCGTGCCCGCAGTCCGGCGAGCGCTTTTTCTCCTATAAAGATCATGAGCGCTCAGACGCTTCCTAGGAATGTCGCTCTGAAAATTCAAATACGAGCTATACCTTTGCGGCGACGTTTCCGTCCACACCGCGCTCCTTTTTCGCCTGCTGGTCCGGACTGACCTCTGTTGGTCAGCCGCCGCGGGCTCGGCTTCCCGCCGTAAAGGCGCTTCCTGCAAAATACCATCGTTCGCGAAGGTTAGAAATGGGCAGGGAAGATATAATGGTGTCCGGACTTCGGTCGCGGTTACCTGGGAAGCCGGACACAGTCCGGGGTAGTCCGCCGTAATGGCAACCAAAGCATTGTCTATGCTGAGCTGGTGAAACACCCCGTCGATCAGCTCCACCTTGATATCCGGATCCTCTTCGGAGGCCAGATCCAGGAATCTTTCTGGATCCTCGGGTTGTGGAGCAGGACTTACCATGTCCTCCACCGTCCGGCGTAGATCCTGCGCCGAAGACATAATGTAAAGAAGCTTAAACTTCGAAAGCATGGGTTGAGCCCTTGAAGGTGTTCGCTTACCCATCCTCTAGGGTTGATCATGGAAAACCCATTCAAAGGGTTCGTTCGAAGGAAGTCCTCCTTCTCCCCCTAGTACAGGCTGGACAGGATCTCCACCAGATCCTCGGTCGAATCCGGCCCTTTGCAGCCATGACGGGTGGCATCGTCTTCCCCGTTGAAATCCCACATGGGGTGGCCTCTGTATTGCAATGGCTGTACCCCCCCCCCCCCCCGCATGATGCATGTCGCCATGACTCCGATCATGGTCAAGCTAGAATGGGCCATTAATCTTATTCGGCCCATCAAGTAACGGACGCTCTTGTCTTCCTCCAATCGGGGGCTCCGTGGGCGCCAGCTGAGGCGTTTCTTCAAAGGAGCAGCACTAAACTCCGGGAGGCCGATCCGGACTGGGTCCGGCAGCGGAGCGTCTCCTATATAAAACCACTCTGAAGGCCAGTCTTCGGACGCCTTCTTGGGGGTACCGGATGGGTATCCGGTCCCGGCGATGCGCCAAATTTCGGCGCCGCCCACTTGATATATGGACCCCTCGTGAGAACGGGGTACGAGGCAGAACAACCTCTTCCACAATGCAAAATGGGGCTCAATGCCCAGGAATAGCTCACAAAGAGCTACGTAGCCCGCGATATGCAGGACAGAGGCGGGCGTGAGGTGGTGGAGCTGGAGTCCGTAGAACTCCAGGAGCCCGTGGAGGGACGGATGTATTGGGAATCCGAGTCCCCTTATCAGATAAGGGACGAAGCATACTCGCTCCCCTTTATTGGGGCTTGGGGTAGCCTCCGCTTGCCTCCCACCTTGATAAGTAACCAGTCCGGCCCGGACTGGGACCATGAAGGCCGGAGGGAGATATCCCCCCGCTTGGAGCTTCGCTAGCTCGTTGTGCGAAACCGAGCACCTCCTCCAATCCCCTGGCGGTGGGCTGGGAGCGCGAGAAGAGGAGCCGCGTCGACGGTCCATGATGGAATGGATTTTTAGGTCAAAGGCGCTCCGATGAACTATTCGCGGAAGGAAGATGGTATGATTTGGATCTGGATTTTTGCCTCTTTTGTAGGCGAACGACTCGCACGACTAGGGGGTGAAACGTAAAAGACACCCTGGCTTTTCGCATTCGTGCGACGCGTGGAAAAATACCATTATTGGGCGTAGAAGCCGAGAAACACAGTATTTATGGTGAAGCCGGACACTGTTCGGCAGGTACATGGAACTTGAAGGGAGAACCCGCCTTGCAACACCGAAGACTATATACGCGCTGGACTTATCGTCATTGAAGCCTGGTTCGGGGGCTACTGAGGGAGTCCTGGACTAGGGGGTGTCCAGACTGCCGGACTATCATCGTCCGCCGGACTCCAAGACTACGAAGATACAAGATTGAAGACTCCGTCCCGTGTCCGGATGGGACTTTCCTTGGCGTGGAAGGCAAACTTGGCGATACGGATATGTAGATCTCCTACCATTGTAACCGACTCTGTGTAACCCTAGCCTCCTCTGGTGTCTATATAAACTGGAGGGCATTAGTCCGTAGGACACAACATACATTACAACAATCATACCATAGGCTAGCTTCTAGGGTTTAGCCTCCTTGATCCCGTGGTAGATCCACTCTTGTACTACCCATATCATCAATATTAATCAAGCAGGACATAGGGTTTTACCTCCATCGGGAGGGCCCGAACCTGGGTAAAACATCGTGTCCCACATCTCCTGTTACCATCCGCCTAGACGCATAGTTCGGGACCCCCTACCCGAGATCCGTCGGTTTTGACACCGACAGTGAGCACATACTCAAAATGTCTGGGTTGCACAACCACCTGTCCTAGCTGGACATTAACCTCCCGGACAAGGCGGTCATTGACAAAATCCTTCAGTCGCTCCCACCAAGCTACAAGAGCTTTGTGATGAACTACAATATGCAGGGGATGGTGAAAACTATTCCTGAAGTATTTTCAATGCTGAAGTCGGCAGAGGTAGAAATCAAGAAAGAACATCAAGTGTTGATGGTCGATAAAACCACCAAGTTCAAGAAGGGCAAGGGTAAGAAGAACTTCAAGAAGGACGACAAGGATGTTGTCGCGCCCGGTAAGCCAGTTGCCGGGAAGAAGTCAAAGAATGGACCCAAACCTGAGACTGGGTGCTTTTATTACAAAGGGAAGGGTCACTGGAAGCGGAACTGCCCCAAATACTTAGCGGACAAGAAGGCCGGCAACACTAAAGGTATATGTGATATACATGTAATTGATGTGTACCTTACCAGTAATCGTAGTAACTCCTGGGTATTTGATACCGGTGCCGTTGCTCATATTTGTAACTCACAGCAGGAGCTGCAGAATAAGCGGAGACTGGCGAAGGACGAGGTGACGATGCGCGTCGGGAATGGTTACAAGGTCAATGTGATCGCCGTCGGCACGCTACCTCTACATTTACCTACGGGATTAGTTTTAAACCTCAATAATTGTTATTTAGTGCCAAGTTTGAGCATGAACATTGTATCTGGATCTCGTTTGATACGAGATGGCTACTCATTTAAATCTGAGAATAATGGTTGTTCTATTTATATGAGAGATATGTTTTATGGTCATGCCCCGATGGTCAATGGTTTATTCTTAATGAATCTCGAGCGTAATGTTACACATATTCATAGTGTGAATACCAAAAGATGTAAAGTTGATAACGATAGTCCCACATACTCGTGGCACTGCCGCCTTGGTCACATTGGTGTCAAGCGCATGAAGAAGCTCCATGCTGATGGACTTTTAGAGTCTCTAGATTATGAATCATTCGACACATGCGAGCCATGCCTCATGGGCAAGATGACCAAGATTCCGTTCTCCGGAACAATGGAGCGAGCAACCAACTTGTTGGAAATCATACATACTGATGTGTGCGGTCCAATGAGCGTTGAGGTTCGTGGAGGATATTGTTATGTTCTCACTCTCACTGATGACTTGAGTAGATATGGCTATGTCTACTTAATGAAACACAAGTCTGAGACCTTTGAAAAGTTCAAGGAATTTCAGAATGAGGTAGAGAATCAACGTGACCGAAAGATAAAGTTCCTACGATCAGATCGTGGAGGAGAATATTTAAGTCACGAATTTGGTACGCACTTAAGGAAACGTGGAATCGTTTCACAACTCACGCTGCCTAGAACACCTCAGCGTAACGGTGTGTCCGAACGTCATAATCGCACTCTATTGGAAATGGTGCGGTCTATGATGTCTCTTACCGATTTACCGCTATCATTTTGGGGATACGCTCTAGAGACAACTACATTCACTTTAAATAGGGCTCCATCTAAATCCGTTGAGACGACACCATATGAATTATGGTTTGGGAAGAAACGTAAGCTGTCATTTCTAAAAGTTTGGGGATGCGATGCTTATGTCAAGAAACTTCAACCTGAAAAGCTCGAACCCAAGTCGGAAAAATGCGTCTTCATAGGATACCCTAAGGAAACCATTGGGTATACCTTCTACTTAAGATACGAGGGCAAGATCTTTGTTGCCAAGAACGAATCCTTTCTGGAAAAAGAGTTTCTCTCGAAAGAAGTAAGTGGGAGGAAAGTAGAACTTGATGAAGTACTACCTCTTGAACAGGAAAGTAGTGCAGTTCAGGAAAATGTTCCTGTGGTACCTACACCGACTGGAGAGGAAATTAATGATGATGATCAAGGTACTTCGGATCAAGTTGCTACTGAACTTCGTAGGTCCACAAGGACACGTTCCGCACCAGAGTGGTATGGCAACCCTGTCCTGGAAATAATGTTGTTAGACAATGGTGAACCTTTGAACTATGAAGAAGCGATGGCGGGCCCAGATTCCAACAAATGGCTTGAAGCCATGCAATCCGAGATAGAATCCATGTATGAAAACAAAGTATGGACTTTGACAGACTTGCCCGATGATCGGCGAGCGATAGAAAACAAATTGATCTTTAAGAAGAAGACGGACGCGGATGGTAATGTTACCATCTATAAAGCTCGACTTGTCGCTAAGGGTTATCGGCAAGTTCAAGGGGTTGACTACGATGAGACATTCTCTCCCGTAGCGAAGCTGAAGTCCGTCCGAATCATGTTAGCAATTGCCGCATACTATGATTATGAGATATGGCAGATGAACGTCAAAACGGCATTCCTTAACGGACATCTTAAGGAAAAACTGTATATGATGCAGCCGGAAGGTTTTGTCGATCCTAAGAATGCTAACAAAGTATGCAAGCTCCAGCGATCCATTTATGGGCTGGTGCAAGCATCTCGGAGTTGGAACATTCGCTTTGATGAGATGATCAAAGCGTTTGGGTTTATGCAGACTTATGGAGAAGTCTGCGTTTACAAGAAAGTGAGTGGGAGCTCTGTAGCATTTCTCATATTATATGTAGATGACATACTCTTGATGGGAAATGATATAGAACTTTTGGACAACATTAAGGCCTACTTGAATAAGTCTTTTTCAATGAAGGACCTTGGAGAAGCTGCTTACATATTAGGCATCAAGATCTATAGGGATAGATCGAGACGCCTCATAGGTCTTTCACAAAGCACATACATTGATAAGATTTTGAAGAAGTTCAAAATGGATCAGTCCAAGAAAGGGTTCTTGCCCGTATTGCAAGGTGTGAGATTGAGCTCGGCTCAATGCCCGACCACAAAAGATAAAGAAGAGATGAGTGTCATCCCCTATGCTTCAGCCATAGGATCTATTATGTATGTCATGCTGTGTACCAGACCTGATGTAAACCTTGCCGTAAGTTTGGTAGGAAGGTACCAAAATAATACCGGCAAGGAACACTGGACATCGGTCAAGAATATCCTAAAGTACCTGAAAAGGACAAAGGACATGTTTCTCGTTTATGGAGGTGACGAAGAGCTCGTCGTAAAGGGTTACGTCGACGCTAGCTTCAACACAGATCTATATGACTCTAAGTCACAAACCGGATACGTGTATATGTTGAATGGTGGAGCAGTAAGCTGGTGCAGCTGCAAGCAGAGCGTCGTGGTGGGATCTACATGTGAAGCGGAGTACATTGAAGCCTCGGAGGCAGCGCATGAAGCAATTTGGGTGAAGGAGTTCATCACCGACCTAGGAGTCATACCCAATGCGTCGTAGCCGATCAAACTCTTCTGTGACAACACTGGAGCTATTGCCCTTGCCAAGGAGCCCAGGTTTCACAAGAAGACCAGGCACATCAAGCGTTGTTTCAACTCCATCCGTGAAAATGTTCAAGATGGAGACATAGATATTTGCAAAGTACATACGGATCTGAATGTCGCAGATCCGTTGACTAAACCTCTTTCGTGAGAAAAACATGATCAACACCAGAACTCTATGGGTGTTCGATTCATCACAATGTAACTAGATTATTGACTCTAGTGCAAGTGGGAGACTGTTGGAAATATGCCCTAGAGGCAATAATAAAAGATTATTATTATATTTCCTTGTTCATGATAATTGTCTTTATTCATGCTATAATTGTATTATCCGGAAATTGTAATACACGTGTGAATACATAGACCATAATATGTCCCTAGTAAGCCTCTAGTTGACTAGCTCATTGATCAACAGATAGTCATGGTTTCCTGACTATGGACATTAGATGTCGTTGATAACGGGATCACATCATTAGGAGAATGATGTGATGGACAAGACCCAATCCTAAGCATAGCACAAGATCGTGTAGTTCGTTTTGCTAGAGCTTTTCCAATGTCAAGTATCTTTTCCTTAGACCATGAGATCGTGTAACTCCCGGATACCGTAGGAGTGCTTTGGGTGTACCAAACGTCACAACATAACTGGGTGACTATAAAGGTGCACTACAGGTATCTCCGAAAGTGTCTGTTGGGTTGACACGGATCGAGACTGGGATTTGTCACTCGTATGACGGAGAGGTATCTCTGGGCCCACTCGGTAATGCATCATCATAATGAGCTCAAAGTGACCAAGAGTGTGGTCACGGGATCATGCATTACGGTATGAGTAAAGTGGCTTGCCGGTAACGAGATTGAACGAGGTATTGGGATACCGAGATCGAGTCTCGGGCAAGTAACGTACCGATTGACAAAGGGAATTGTATACGGGGTTGCTTAAATCCTCGACATCGTGGTTCATCCGATGAGATCATCGTGGAACATGTGGGAGCCAACATGGGTGTCCAGATCCCGCTGTTGGTTATTGGCCGGAGAGCTGTCTCGGTCATGTCTGTATGATTCCCGAACCCATAGGGTCTAAACACTTAAGGTTCGGTGACGCTAGGGTTATTAGGAAGACTTGTATGTGATTACCGAATGTTGTTCGGAGTCCCGGATGAGATCCCGGACGTCACAAGGAGTTCCGGAATGGTTCGGAGGTGAAGATTTATATATGGGAAGTTGTCATACGGTCACTGGAAAGTTTCGGGGGCATATCGGTATTGTACCGGGGCCACCAGAGGGGTTCCGGGGTCCACCGGGAGGGGCCACCTCTCTCGGAGGGCCTCATGGGCCGTAGTGGGCAGGGAACCAGCCCCTGGAGGGCTGGGCACGCCCCCCCTTGGGCCCATGCACCTAGGGTTGGGGGGAAACTCTAGTGGGGGCGCCCCCTTGCTTGGGGGGCAAGCCCCCTCCCTTGGTCGCCGCCCCCCTCTAGATCTCATCTAGAGGGGGCCGGACCCTTCCCCCTTCCCCTATAAATAGAGGAGCGAGGGGAGGGCTGCACACAACATCCAAGGCGCAGCCCCTCCCCTCCCCAACACCTCTCCTCCTTCGTTAAGAGCTTGGCGAAGCCCTGCCAGAGTACTGCCTCTCCACCACCACCACGCCGTCGTGCTGCTGCTGGATCCTTCTTCCTCAACCTCTCCTCCCCCCTTGCTGGATCAAGAAGGAGGAGACGTCATCCGCTCCATACGTGTGTTGAACGCGGAGGTGTTGTCCATTCGGCACTTGGTCATCGGTGATTTGGATCACGACGAGTACGACTCCCTCAACCCCGTTCTCTTGAACGCTTCCGCTCGTGATCTACAAGGGTATGTAGATGCACTCCTATCACTCGTTGCTAGATGAACTCGTAGATGGATCTTGGTGAAACCGTAGGTATTTGTTTTATTTTTTGCAACGTTCCCCAACAATATGCTTGTAGGAATTGCAATAATGTCAAGTTTCCTCTCTATGTGCTTAAATTCTTGAAGTTATGCTTGTTGTACCATCCTATGCTAGTTGACTATTGTTCCCATAAGTTGTTTGCTCACAAAATCCCTATGCATAGGAAGTGGGTTAGACTTAAATGTTCTAGTCATGTGCTTCATGATGCTCCCGTTATGTTTCAATTCTTATCTTTTATGTGAGCATCATTGTCATCATCATGCCTAGCTAAAAGGCATTAAAGAAAAGCGCTTGTTGGGAGACAGCCCAATATTTATCCTTAATGTTTTTGTGTGTCCACATGATCATGCTACTGTAGTAATCATGTTTTATAGCTTTTGTTTCAATAAAGTGCCAAGTAGAACCTTTGGGAAGACTTGGGTGAAGTTTATGTGATCTTGCTGTGAAAAACAGAAACTTTAGTGCTCACGAGATTAGCTGCCATTTTTTACTGGAGAGTGATTTTAGGTTGATTCTTTTTGCACATGATTAATAGACAAATTTCTCAGGTCCAGAAATTTATTTCATAATTTTTGGGGTTCCATAAGTATACGTTTTATATAGATTACTACAGACTGTTCTGTTTTTGACAGATTCTGTTTTCTATGTGTTGTTTGCTTATTTTGATGAATCTATGAGTAGTATCAGAGGGTATGAACCATAGATAAGTGGGAATACAGTAGATATTACACCAATATGAATTTAGAATGAGTTCATTACAGTACCTAAGTGGTGGTTTTATTTTCTTATACTAATGGAGCTTATGAGTTTTGTTTTGAGTTTTGTGTGGTTGAAGTTTTCAAGTTTTGGGTAACGATTCGATGGACAATGGAATAAGGAGTGGAAAGAGCCTAATATTGGGGATGCCCAAGGCACCCCAAGGTAATATTCAAGGACAACCAAGCAACTAAGCTTGGGGATGCCCCGGAAGGCATCCCCTCTTTCGTCTTCGTTCATCGGTAACTTTACTTGGAGCTATATTTTTATTCACCACATGATATGTGTTTTGCTTGGAGCATCAATTTATTTTGTTAGTTTTTTCTTGCTGTTAGTTATAATTGTGTTTTTCCCCTTTAGTTTCAATAAAAAAGTCAAGGATAGCCTTTGCCATGCTTATTTTGCTAGTTTGCATGTTGCTGTTTGAAAACAGAAAGATTACCGCTGTTGAAAAAATTCCCTAGAAAAGTCAGAGCGTAGTCTAACGTTGAATCTTTTTGCATACTGAGATCTGATAAATTTATTACAGTGGGAATTTTAGTTCATAATTTTTGGAGTCAGGGAAGTATTGATACTCTTGCATTCTTTACAGACTGTACTGTTTTGGCAGATTGCTGTTATGGTTGCATTGTTTGTGTATGTTTGCTTGTTTAATGATTCTATTTGAGGATAGGAGTATTAAATATACAGAGGCATTTAGTATGAAATGTTTAATAATAATTTAAGTGATTTTCTACAGTATAATATGATAAGGTTTTGCATTGGTTTATACTAACCTATCTCACGAGTTCTTGTTGAGTTTGTTGTGAATGAAGCTTTTGATAAAAAGAGAAACCATGATATGAGAGGAATTAAGGAGACACAAAAGCTCAAGCTTGGGGATGCCCAAGGCACCCCAAGATAATATTTCAAGAAGTCTCAAGCATCTAAGCTTGGGGATGCCCCGGTAGGCATCCCACCTTTCTTCTTCAACAACTATCGGTTAGTATCGGTTGAGCCTAAGTTTTTGCTTCTTCACATGAGTTGTGCTATCCTTGCAATGTAGTTTTCTTTAGCTTTCCTTGCTGTTTGAATAAGTATCAAGATCTGAAATTCTTTAATGAGAGAGAGCCTTACACAAATTGGAATTTGCTAGAATACTCTATGTGCTTCACTTATATCTTTTGAGCGTGATAATTTTTGCTCCAGTACTTCACTTATATCTTTTAGAGCACGGTGGTGGATTTGTTTTAAAGAAACTATTGATCTCTCATGCTTCACTTAGATTATTTTGAGAGTCGTTAATAGCATGGTAATTTGCTTAATGTTAATATACTTGGTATTCAAGATATGTGAAACTTTCTTTTGAGTGTGTTGAATACTAAGAAAAGTTTGATGCTTGATAATTGTTTTGAGATATGGAGGTAGTGATATTAAAGTCATCCTAGTTGGGTGATTATGAATTCAAAGAATGCTTGTGTTGAAGTTTGCAAGTCCCGTAGCATGCACGTATGGTTAAAGTTGTGTAACAAATTTGAAACATGAAGTGTACCTCGCTTGTGCATCCTTATGAGTGGCGGTCGGGGACGAGCGATGGTCTTTTCCTACCAATCTATCCCCCTAGGAGCATGCGCGTAGTACTTGATTTTTGATGGCTTCTAAATTTTTGCAATAATTATATGAGTTCTTTTGACTAATGTTGAGTCCACGGATTATACGCACTCTCACCTTTCCGCCTTTGTTAGCCTCTTCGGTACCGTGCATTGCCCTTTCTCACCTTGAGAGTTGGTGCAAACTTCGCCGGTGCATCCAAACCCCGTGATACGATACAGTCTATCACCCATAAACCTCCTTATATCTTCCTCAAAACAGCCACCATACCTACCTATCATGGCATTTCCATAGCCATTCCGAGATATATTGCCATGCAATTTCCATCATCATCATCATGACATACATTACTTTTGTCATATTGCCATTGCATGATCATGTAGTTGACATCGTATTTGTGGCAAAGCCACCATGCATTATTTTTCATACATGTCACTCTTGATTCATTGCACCATCCCGGTACACCGCCGGAGGCATTCATATAGAGTCATATCTTGTTCTAGTTTCGAGTTGTAATTCATATGTTGTAATGAAAGTGTGATGATCATCATTATTAGAGAATTGCCAAAAAAAAGAAAGAAATGCCAAAAAAGGAAAGGCCCAAAAAAGAGAAAGAGAGAGGCTAAAAAAAAGAAAGGCCCAAAAAAAGAAAAGAAAAGAAAAGGGCAATGCTACTATCTCTTTTTCCACACTTGTGCTTCAAAGTAGCACCTTGTTCCTCATGTAGTGAGTCTCATATATTGTGCTTCAAAGTAGCACCTTGTTCTTAATGTAGTGAGTCTCATAAGTTGTCTTTTTATACTAGTGGGAATTTTTCATTATAGAACTTGGCTTGTATATTCCTACGATGGGCTTCCTCAAATGCCCTATGTCTTCATGAGCAAGCAAGTTGGATGCACACCCACTAGTTTTCTTTTGTTGAGCATTCATAGATCTAGTGCATCCGTTGCATGGAAATCCCTACTCCTCATGTTGACATTAATTGATGGGCATCTTCATAGCACGTTGATTAGCCTCGTCAACATGAGACTTTCTCCTTTTTTGTCTTCTCCACACAATCCCCATTATCATATTCTCTTCCACCCATAGTGCTATATCCATGGCTCACGCTCATGTATTGCGTGAAGGTTGAAAAAGTTTGATATTATTTAAGTATGAAACAATTGCTTGGCTTGTCATCGGGGGTATATAAGTTGGGAACATCTTCGTGTGACGAAAATGAAGCATAGCCTAACTATATGATTTTGTAGGGATGAACTTTCTTTGGCCATGTTGTTTTGAGAAGACATGATTGCTTTGATTAGTATGCTTGAAGTATTATTATTTTTGTGTCAATATGAACTTTTGTCTTGAATCTTTTGGATCTGAATATTCATATCACAATTAAGAAGATTTACATTGAAATTATGCCAAAGTAGCACTCCGCATCAAAAATTATCATTTTTATCATTTACCTACTCGAGGACGAGCAGGAATTAAGCTTGGGGATGCTTGATACGTCTCCAACGTATCTATAATTTTTGATTGCTCCATGCTATATTATCTATTGTTTTAGGCAATATTGGGCTTTATTATCCACTTTTATATTATTTTTGGGACTAACCTATTAACCGGAGGCCCAGCCTAGATTTGCTGTTTTATGCCTATTTCAGTATTTTGAGGAAAAGGAATATCAGACGGAGTCAAAATGGAACGAAATCAACTGGAGAAGTTATTTTTGGAAGGAAACCCACCTGATGGACTTGGACCCCACGTCAGAAGATACGGGAGGTGCTCACGAGGGTGGGGGGCGCGCCCACCCCCTGGACGCGCCCCCCTACCTCGTGGGGCCCCCGTAGCTCCACCGATGTACCCCCTGCTCCTATATATACCAATATACCCTAAAACTTCCAGAAAAAAAGATAGATCGAGAATTCCACCGCCGCAAGCCTCTGTAGCCACCAAAAACCAATCGGGGCCCTGTTCCAGCACCCTGCCGGAGGGGGATCCTATCACCGGTGGCCATCTTCATCATCCCGGCGCTATCCATGACGAGGAGGGAGTAGTTCACCCTCGGGGCTGAGGGTATGTACCAGTAGTTATGTGTTTGATCTCTCTCTCTCTCTCTCGTGTTCTCTCTTGTGTTCTTCGATGGCACGATCTTGATGTATCCCGAGCTTTGCTATTGTAGTTGGATCTTATGATGTTTCTCCCCCTCTACTCTCTTGTGATGAATTGAGTTTCCCCTTTTGAAGTTATCTTATTGGATTGAGTCTTTTATGAACACTTGATGTATGTCTTGCGTGGGATAACCGTGGTGACAATGGGTTATTCTATTGATCCACTTGATGTATGTTTTGGTGATCAACTTGCGGGTTTCGTGACACTTGGGAACCTATGCATAGGGGTTGGCACACGTTCTTGACTCTCCGGTAGAAACTTTGGGGCACTCTTTGAAGTACTTTTATGTTGGTTGGATGAATCTGAGATTGTGTGATGCATATCGTATAATCATGCCCACGGATACTTGAGGTGACAATGGAGTATCTAGGTGAGATTAGGGTTTTGGTTGATTTGTATCTTAAGGTGTTATTCTAGTACGAACTCTTTTATAGATCGATCCGAAAGAATAACTTTGTGGTGGTTTCGTACCCGACCATAATCTCTATGTTTGTTCTCCGCTATTAGTGTCTTTGGAGTAACTCTTTGTTGCATGTTGAGGGCTTGTCATATGTTCTATCTATGTTATTACTGTTGAGAGAACTTGCACTAGTGAAAGTATGAACCCTAGGCCTTGTTTCCTATCATTGCAATACCGTTTACGCTCACTTTTATCATTAGTTACCTTGATGTTTTTATTATTTCAGATTACAAAAACCTATATCTACTATCTATTTTGCACTTGTATCACCATCTCTTCGCCGAACTAGTGCACCTATACAATTTTCCATTGTATTGGATGTGTTGGGGACACAAGAGACTTTTTGTTATTTGGTTGCAGGGTTGCTTGAGAGAGACCATCTTCATCCTACGCCTCCTACGGATTGATAAACCTTAGGTCATCCACTTGAGGGAAATTTGCTACTGTCCTACAAACATGTGCACTTGCAGGCCCAACAACGTCTATAAGAAGAAGGTTGTGTAGTAGACATCAGTTGTGCTGAGCCCCCAACAGAACTATGTTATGTTTCTTCTCATTATTTTAACTCTTCAGTACGTACATACTAGTATTTCTTACATTTCATCTTTTACTTGGTATAGTACTACCACTCGTTTCTTCACATTATATACGTACAATATATATGGCCAACATCATATAGCCAGTAGTTTAGTTGTCAAAGAATTTCAGGGTGCTTAGTTTTATTTGAGGGGTGGGTTGTGCTGGACACCATTATGGTGACTAGCCTTTTTAATAGTACTATATGCATAATTTGGCGACGAGCGCTCTCTATATGTACCACCTTTTTTTTATTTCAAGTTTTGCTCCATGGCTCAATCCATCAATACTACTACTGTAAAAAAGTATACATTTTTTAAAGGCTAGAGGGCGGGGCAGTCTAGCTTGGTCGGTTTCACGAGAGGCGAGGGCCTTTGTGATTTGACGGCTCATTACTGCTGGAAGGCGGGGCCTTGTGATTTGACTGCTCGTATAAATGTGCCGACGACCTGAGGAGGAGCAAAGAACCGTGCAGTATACTCAAGTTTTCCACTGGAGTAGTACTACGACGGAGGAGCACGAAAGACGACAACCCAGTGCCATATGGCGATAAAAAATGATATAATTTGCTAGTCATCTCATTGTTAGCGTTGTTCTATTCATGCCTCACAGAGAACGTGACACGTGCAGCGAAACACCCGAAGCAAAAGATGAAACACAGGAGCAAAAGAAGAAGGAAGATTATCACCCCAAATGATCTAATTCACCGCGGAGTCGTAACTGCTTCTTCATCGCCTCCACGACCTCCATCTCCTTGCGCGTCTCCTCCGCCATCTTCTTCATTCTGTCCATGACGCGGGATTTCTCCACGTGAGCCTTCGTCATCTGTTCCACGGCTGCATTACGTACCTTGACAGCAGTCGGGTGCTCAATGCGGAGCTTCTCCAACTCCTTCTGTTCCATAATGAGGGCCTGCAGCATCTTCATCGAGGAACTACTATTCTCATGCAGCTTCTTCCAGCTGGCGTTCTTCTCCTTCAACAGGTCGAGCTCGTGGCAGAGCTTTGTCTTGTCCTCCTTAAGTTGCAGGATTTTGCCGGTCGCCTTCTTCTCTGAGGCAATGCTCTTCTTTAGCAGCATCACCAAGCCGGCGGTCTTCTCCCCCTGCTTATTGAGCTCAGCAGGCATGTCATCGAGGCTCTCCTTCAGCAGCTCCACCAAGCCGTGGTGAACTCCTTCTGCTTATTGATACGTCTCCAACGTATCTATAATTTTTGATTGGTCCATGCTACTTTATCTATTGTTTTGGACTATAATGGGCTTTATTTTCCACTTTTATATTATTTTTGGGACTAACCTATTAACCGGAGGCCCAGCCCAGAATTGCTATTTTTTGCCTTTTTCAGTATTTCGAAGAAACAGAATATCAAACGGAGTCCAAATGGAATGAAACCTTCGGGAACGTGATTTTCTCATCAGATAAGATCCAGGAGACTTGGACCCTCCGTCAAGAAAGCCACGAGGCGGTCACGAGGGTGGAGGGCGCGCCCTCCCCCCGGGCGCGCCCCCTACCTCGTGGGCCCCTCGGAGCTCCACCGATGTACTCCTTCCTCCTATATATACCTACGTATCCCCAATAGACCAGAGGAGGAGCCAAAAACCTAATTCCACCACCGCAACCTGTTGTATCCACGAGATCCCATCTTGGGGCCTGTTCTGGAGCTCCGCCGGAGGGGGCATCCACCACGGAGGGCTTCTACATCAACACCATAGCCCCTCCGATGAAGTGTGAGTAGTTTATTTCAGACCTTCGGGTCCATAGCTAGTAGCTAGATGGCTTATTCTCTCTTTTTGGATCTCAATACAATGTTCTCCCCCTCTCTCGTGGAGATCTATTCGATGTAATCTTCTTTTTGCGGTGTGTTTGTTGAGACCGATGATTTGTGGGTTTATGATCTAGTATTATCTATGGAAAATATTTGATTCTTCTCTGAATTCTTTTATGTATGATTGAGTTATCTTTGCAAGTCTCTTCGAATTATCCGTTTGGTTTGGCCAACTAGATTGGTAGTTCTTGCAATGGGAGAAGTGCATGGCTTTGGGTTCAATCTTGCGGTGTCCTTACTGAGTGACAGAAAGAGTTGCAAGGCACGTATTGTATTGTTGCCATCGAGGATAACAAGATGGGGTTTTTATCATATTGCATGAATTTATCCCTCTACATCATGTCATCTTGCTTAAAGCGTTACTCTGTTTTTAACTTAATACTCTAGATGCATGCTGGATAGTGGTCGATGAGTGGAGTAATAGTAGTAGATGCAGAATCGTTTCGATCTACTTGTCACGGACGTGATGCCTATATACATGATCATTGCCTAGATATACTCATAACTATGCTCAATTCTGTCAATTGCTCAACAGTAATTTGTTCACCCACCGTAGAATACTTATGCTCTTGAGAGAAGCCACTAGTAAAACCTATGGCCCCCGGATCTATTCTCATCATATCAATCTATATCACTTTATTTACTCGCTTTGTTTCTACTTTGCCTTTACTTTTTACTTTCCATCTATCTATCAAAAATACCAAAAATATTATCTCTATCAGATCTCACTCTCGTAAGTGACCGTGAAGGGATTGACAACCCCTAAGTGTTGGTTGCGAGTTGCTATCGTGTTGTGCAGGTACGAGGGAATTGCGCGTGACCTCCTACTGGATTGATACCTTGGTTCTCAAAAACTGAGGGAAATACTTACGCTACTGTGTTGCATCATCCCTTCCTCTTCGGGGAAAACCAACGCAAGCTCGAGACGTAGCACTTATTGAGGTGCTTATTGAGTTGATCGGGCATGCCATCAAGGGATAACGACTCCAGCGCCGCCTGCTCGGCATGTTCGCCTCCGCAGATAGGGCGCTCCTGGGAGCCATCGCCTACCTGTGAGAGATCTTTTGAGGTCTCTGCGTGGCGGCGAGCCCTCTTTTTTCTGCAGCCTTGGTTACCGCTCCCTTGTTACGAGTAGTTCTCGACCTAGAGCTCTGCTCACCGGCCATGGCAAGGACGGACGAAGAAGAAGCACTTATGAGGAGGAAAGGTAGAGTAATTTTTGGTTAGGTAGTTCCCCTTTTTATAACCTAAGTACTAGCACTAGTACTAATACCTGCATAGTGGGAACTGATACGTCTCCAACATATCTATAATTTTTTATTGTTCCATGCTATTATATTACCCGTTTTGGATGTTTATGGGCTTTACTTTACACTTTTATATCATTTTTTGGAACTAACCTACTAACCAGAGGCCCAGCCCGAATTGCCGTTTTTTTGCCTATTTCAGCGTTTCAAAGAAAAGGAATATCAAACGGAGTCCAAACGGAATGAAACCTTCGGGAGCGATCTTTTTGGAACAAACACAATCCAGGAGACTTGGAGTGGACGTCAAGAAGCAACCGAGGCGGCCACGAGGATGCCCGATGCGCCCCCGCCCTCGTGGGCCCCTCGTGGCTCCCCTAACCTACCTCCTTCACCTATATATATCTATGTACCCCGAAAACATCCAGGAGCACCACAGAAAACTATTTCCACCGCCACAACCTTCTGTATCCGCGAGATCCCATCTTGGAGCCTTTGTCGGTGCTCCGCTGGAGGGGGAATCGACCAGGGCCTCTACATCATCTCCAAGGCCTCTCCGATGAGTTGTGAGTAGTTTACCATAGACCTTTGGGTCCATAGTTATTAGCTAGATGGCTTCTTCTCTCTCTTTGATTCTCAATACAAAGTTCTCCTCGATCTTCTTGGAGATCTATTCGATGTAACTCTTTTTGCGGTGTGTTTGTCGAGAGATGATGAATTGTGGGTTTATGATCAAGTTTATCTATGAGAAATATTTGAATCTCCTCTGAATTCTTTTATGTATGATTGGTTATCTTTGCAAGTCTCTTTGAATTATCAATTTGGTTTGGCCTACTAGATTGATCTTTCTTGCAATGGGAGAAGTGCTTAGCTTTGGGTTCAATCTTGCGGTGTCCTTTCCCAGTGACCGCAAGGGCAGCAAGGCACGTATTGTATTGTTGCCATCGAGGATAAAAAGATGGGGTTTATATCATACTGCTTGAGTTTATCCCTCTACATCATGTCATCTTTCTTAATGCGTTACTCTGTTCTTATGAACTTAATACTCTAGATGCAGGCAGGAGTCGGTGGATGTGTGGAGTAATAGTAGTAGATGCAGAATCATTTCAATCTACATGTCACGGACGTGATGCCTATATACATGATCATGCCTAGATATTCTCATAACTATGCACTTTTCTATCAATTGCTCGAAAGTAATTTGTTCACCCACCGTAATACTTATGCTATCTTGAGAAAAGCCACTAGTGAAACCTATGGCCCCCGTGTCTATATTTTATCATATAAGTTTCCCATCTACTTTTATTTGCATCTTTACTTTCCAATCTATATCATAAAAATACCAAAAATATTTATTTTATCTTATTATCTTTATCAGATCTCACTTTTGCAAGTTACCGTGAAGGGACTGACAACCCCTTTATCGCGTTGGTTGCGAGGTTCTTGTTTGTTTGTGTAGGTACGAGGGACTTCTGTGGAGCCGCCTACTGGATTGATACCTTGGTTCTCAAAAACTAAGGGAAATACTTACGCTACTTTGCTACATCACCCTTTCCTCTTCAAGGGAAAACCAACGCAGTGCTCAAGAGGTAGCACGAAGGATTTCTGGCGCCGTTGCCAGGGAGGTCTTCGCTCAAGTCAAGACATACCAAGTACCCATCACAAACTCATCTCCCTGGCATTACATTATTTGCCATTTGCCTCTCGTTTTCCTCTCCCCCACTTCACCCTTGCCACTTTATTCGCCCTCTCTTTTCCGTTCGACTCTCTTTTTTGATTGCCTCTTTGTGTGCTTGTGTGTTGGATTGCTTGTCACAATGGCTCAAGATAATACTAAATTGTGTGACTTTTCCAATACCCAAAATAATGATTTCCTTAGCACTCCGATTGCTCCTCTTAATGATGCTGAATCTTGTGAAATCAATGCTGCTTTGTTGAATCTTGTTATGAAAGATCAATTCTCCAGCCTTCCTAGTGAAGATGCCGCTACTCATCTAAACAACTTTGTTGATTTGTGTGACACGCAAAAGAAGAAAGATATGGATGATGAAATTGTTAAATTGAAGTTGTTTCCGTTTTCACTTAGAGATCGTGCTAAAACTTGGTTTTCGTCTTTGCCTAAAAATAGTATTGATTCATGGAATAAGTGCAAAGATGCTTTTATTTCTAAGTCATTTCCTCCCGCTAAGATCATCTCTCTTAGAAACGATATTATGAATTTTAAGCAACTAGATCATGAGCATGTTTCCCAATCTTGGGAGAGGATGAAATTAATGATTCGCAATTGCCCTACACATGGATTGAATTTATGGATGATCATACAAAAGTTTTATGTTGGATTGAATTTTGCTTCTAAAAATCTTTTAGATTCGGCCGCGGGAGGCACTTTTATGGAAATCACTTTAGGAGAAGCTACTAAACTTCTAGATAATATTATGGTTAATTACTCTCAATGGCACACCGAAAGATCTACTAGTAAAAAAGTTCATGCGATAGAAGAAATTAATGTCTTGAGTGGAAAGATGGATGAACTTATGAAACTTTTTGCTAATAAGAGTGCTCCTATTGATCATAATGATATGCCTTTGTCTACTTTGATTGAAAATAATAATGAATCTATGGATGTGAATTTTGTTGGTAGGAATAATTTTGGTAACAACGCTTATAGAGGAAACTTTAATCATAGGCCGTTTCCTAGTAATTCCTCTAATAATTATGGTAATTTCTACAACATATCTTATGGAAATTTTAATAAGAGGCCCTCTGATTTTGAGAATAGTATTAAAGAATTTATGATCTCTCAAAAGAATTTCAATGCTTTGCTTGAAGAAAAATTGCTTAAAGTTGATGAATTGGCTAGGAACGTGGATAGAATTTCTCTTGATGTTGATTCTTTTAAACTTAGATCTATCCCACCTAAGCATCATATCAATGAGTCTCTCAAAGCCATGATAATTTCCGTTGATGAGTGCAAAGAAAGAACCGGTAGAATGCATGCTAAGAAAGATTACTTTTTAAAAGCATGTTTTTCTAGTTTCCATGAAAATAATGATGAAGATATAAAAGTTATTGATGTGTACCCTATTAAATCTTTGTTTTGCAATATGAATCTTGATAATGATGGGACTGGAGATGAGTCAACTTTAGTTAAAAGGCGTCCCAATGATTCGGAGTTTTTAGATCTTGATGCTAAATTTGGTAAAAGTGGGATTGGAGAGGTCAAAACTTTACATAGCAATGAACCTACTATTTTGGATTTCAAGGAATTTAATTATGATAATTGTTCTTTAATAAATTGTATTTCCTTTTTGCAATCCATGTTGAATTCTCCTCATGCTTATAGTCAAAATAAAGCTTTTACCAAACATATCGTTGATGCCTTGATGCAATCTTATGAGGAAAAACTTGAATTGGAAGTTTCTATCCCTAGAAAACTTTATGATGAGTGGGAACCTACTATTAAAATTAAAATTAAAGATCATGAATGCTATTCTTTGTGTGATTTGGGTGCTAGTGTTTCCACGATTCCAAAAACTTTATGTGATGTGCTAGATTTTCGTGATTTTGATGATTGCTCTTTAAACTTGCACCTTGCGGATTCCACTATTAATAAACCTATGGGAAGGATTAATGATGTTGTTATTGTTGCAAATAGGAATTATGTGCTCGTAGATTTCGTTGTTCTTGATATAAATTGCAATCTTTCATGTCCTATTATTCTTGGTAGACCTTTCCTTAGAACGATTGGTGCAATTATTGCTATGAAGGAAGGAAATATTAGATTCCAATTTCCGTTAAGGAAAGGCATGGAAAACTTTCCTAGAAAGAAGATCAAATTACCTTATGAATCTATTATGCGAGCCACTTATGAATTGAATACCAAAGATGGCAATACTTAGATCTATTCTCGCTTTTATGCCTAGCTAGGGGCGTTAAACGACAGCGCTTGTTGGGAGACAACCCAATTTTATTTTTGTCCCTTGATTTTTTCTTCTGTTTAGTAATAAATAATTCATCTAGCATATGTTTAGATTTGGTTTATGTTTTAATTAGTGTTTGTGCCAAGTAGAACCTATAGGATCATCTTGGGTGATAGTTAATCTGATTTTGCTTAAAAATAGACACTTTTGTGCGCACGAGAATAATTTTAATAAATCACAGAAACATGATTTTTAGTTGATTCTTTTTGAAGTATATCAATAGACAAATTGCCTAGGACTTCCTATTTTGGTAGGAGTTTTAGAGTTCCATAAGTAGTCGAAAGTTACAGATTGCTACAGACTGTTCTGTTTTTGACAAATTCTGTTTTTCGTGTGTTGTTTGCTTATTTTGATGCATCTATGGCTAGTATCGGGGGGGTATGAACCATATAGAAATTTGAATACAGTAGGTTCAACACCAATATAAATAAATAATGAGTTCATTACAGTACCTTATGTGGTGGTTTTTCTTTCTTGCACTAATGGAGCTCATGAGATTTCCTATTGAGTTTTGTGTTGTGAAGTTTTCAAGTTTTGGGTAAAGATTTGATGGACTATGGAATAAGGAGTGGCAAGAGCCTAAGCTTGGGGATGCCCATGGCACCCCAAGATAATCCAAGTACAACCAAAAAGCTTGGGGATGCCCCGGAAGGCATTCCCTCTTTCGTCTTCGTCTATCGGTAACTTTACTTGGAGCTATATTTTTATTCGCCACATGATATGTGTTTTTCTTGGAGCATCTTGTATGATATGAGTCTTTGATTTTTAGTTTACCACAATCATCGTTGCTGTACACACCTTTTGGGATAGACACACATGATTTGGAATTTATTAGAATACTCTATGCGCTTCACTTATACTTTTTAGAGCATGGCGGTGGCTTTATTTTGTAGAAATTGTTGATCTCGCATGCTTCACTTATATTATTTTGAGATTATTTTAGAACAGCATGGTATTTTCTATGGTTATATAATTGGTCCTAGAATGATGGGCATCCAAGTTGGGTATAATAAAAACTATCCGAGGAAGTGAATTGGATGCTATGATCAATTTGATGCTTGATAATTGTTTTGAGATATAAAGGTGGTAATATTAGAGTCATGCTACTTGGGTAATTATGAAATTGAAGAATAGTTGTGTTGAAGTTGGCAAGTCCCGTAGCATGCACGTATGGTAAAAGTTGTGTAACAAATTTATTTCATGGAGTGCTCTTTTGAGTGCCTTATGTGTGGAGGTCGGGGGCACGCGTTGGTTAACTCCTACCAACCTCCCCCCTAGGAGCATGCGTAGTAGTACTATGCTTCGAGGGCTAATAAAACTTTTGCAATAAGTATATGAGTTCTTTATGACTAATGTGAGTCCATGGATTATACGCACGCTTACCCTTCCATCATTGCTAGCCTCTTCGGTACCGTGCATTGCCCTTTCTCACCTTGAGAGCTGGTGCAAACTTCGCCGGTGCATCCAAACCCCATGATATGATACGCTCTATCACACATAAACCTCCTTATATCTTCCTCAAAACAGCCACCATACCTACCTATTATGGCATTTCCATAGCCATTTCTAGATATATTGCCATGCAACTTTCCACCGTTCCGTTTATCATGACACGCATCATCATTGTCATATTGCCTTGCATGATCATGTAGTTGACATCGTATTTGTGGCATAGCCACCATGCATAATTTTTCATACATGTCACTCTTGATTCATTTCCCATCCTGGTACACCGCCGGAGGCATTCATATAGAGTCATATATTGTTCTAGTATCGAGTTGTAATTCATGAGTTGTAAATAAATAGAAGTGTGATCATCATCATTATTAGAGCATTGTCCCCTATAAAAAAGGCCAAAAAAGGGGAAAAAGAAAGGCCAAATAAATAAAAAGGCCCAAAAAAGAAAATAAAATAAAAAAAGGGGGACAATGTTACTATCTTTTTCCACACTTGTGCTTCAAAGTAGCACCATGTTCTTCATGTTAGAGAGTCTCTTATGTTGTCACTTTCATATACTAGTGGGAATTTCTCATTATAGAACTTGGCTTGTATATTCCAACGATGGGCTTCCTCAAAATGCCCTAGGTCTTCGTGAGCAATCAAGTTGGATGCACACCCACTTAGTTTCTTTTGTTGAGCTTTCATACATTTATAGCTCTAGTGCATCCGTTGCATGGCAATCCCTACTCCTCATGTTAACATCAATTGATGGGCATCTCCATAGCCCGTTGATTAGCCTCATCAATGTGAGACTTTCTCTTTTTTTGTCTTCTCCACACAACCTCCATCATCGTATTCTATTCCACCCTTAGTGCTATATCAATGGCTCACGCTCATGTATTGTGTGATAGTTGAAAAAAGCTGAAGCGCGTTCAAAAGTATGAACCAATTGCTTGGCTGAAACCGGGGTTGTGCATGATGGGAGTATTTTGTGTGATGAAAATGAAGCATAACCTAACTATATGATTTTGTAGGGATGAACTTTCTTTAGCCATGTTATTTTGAGAACATGATTGCTTTGTTAGTATGCTTGAAGTATTAGTATTTCTTATGTCAATATGAACTTTTATTTTGAATCATTTGGATATGAACATTCATGCCACAATAAAGAAAGAGTTAAATACGTTGGAAGTGCCTCAACTTGCCTTGCACGGTCAGTTTAGTGCCTAAAGTTGCAAAATACATAAAACTGGTGCTTGAACTTGTCCGGCTGTGCAAATACGGTGCCTCCATTCGTATCAAGACGTACGTCTAGCCTGTGTGGCATGCCAACGTGTCGGTGGCCTACCCGGATGTGGGGATTTTTGTGGAAAACCCCCTCATATTTTTATTTAATCACATATGATAGCCCCACAAATTTACAGATTGTGTTGCACGCACAGGCTGTCTACCAGGCCGGCCATACCGTGGTTAGTAGATATAGACTAGGTCAAACTTTTTATTTCGTTGCTATGCAAAATGGAATTTTGAAGCACCGGCACATTGTGCCCTTTTATGAAAGTCAAATAAATGGATTTTTACAGCTAAAAAACTTCTCACATTTTTTGTACATGCACACATACAAGTGCAATATATCAGTGTGATTTTTTTATCCAAATCTGTATTTGTTTGTGAGAGATAAAAAAAGAGTAAAATACATGCAAAAATCAGCTTATTATTTTGTCCTGATTATTTTCCTTTTTGCAGGGTATAATATAACAAAATTTCAAACAAAACTTGAAAGTCACTTAGAGCACATGCATATGTTTTTGTTCGAAACTTTTAAAATTTGTATGAAACTTTTAAGTGCCAGTTTTTAAACTTGCAAGAAAAAACGTGCTCCATCATGCTCCAAAATTCCACTTTGGTTGCTATGCACCTCTCAAAGGTGCTCAGTTGCTATATATATGGTGCTCCTATGGGTCTGCACAATTACTTTTCAAATTATTTATTTTTATTTTTTCATATTATTTTTACCATTTGAAAAAAGAAATGTAAGAACAAAATAGAACTGCCATAAACTTTAAGAAAGTGTTAGTGCATTTGAAAAATGTTCAACATGTTTTTGGAAAATGTTTCACATGTTTTAAAAAATTATAACGCATTTTTGAAAATAATTTGTCATGCATTATTTTTTTTTACAACATGTAGTTTTAAAAGTGTTCAACGTGTGTGAAAAGTTATTGTGTAAATTATCCTTACACTTATACAAACATGGTTGAAATTTTTTATTCTTAAATTTAGAAAATAATTTCTAATATAGTGAAATATTTAAATCCACATAAATAAAGTTCATGTCTACCTAGTACACAAGAATGAAAATGGAAAAATATGTAAAATATAAAATAATAGCATATTGATAATTGTATTTTTCATATGGAAAAATTTATGTGTTATGAAACTAAACAGGAACTTGGAAAAAATAAAAAGAAGAAAATTGTATAGCTTTCTAGGTAGGAGTTCAATTCAAAGTGTGGTCTGGCCGGTTGGCCAGATCGTGCCGTTGTTAAACATGATGTGCTAGGTTCGATACCCCTCCATGGAGTTTTTTTTCATATTATTTCTCGCTATCACACAGTGTATTTGATGGATTTTCTATTCATTAAATTAAATATGAGTTTTTCTTTGTAAAAACATCCTCACGCGTGGGCCACCCAGCACCTCATAGCCACTGTCAGGTGGGCCATGTCACATTTGTACGCCACATGGGCTGGACGTACATCCAAATATGAATGGATGCACCGTATTTACACCACCGAACAAGTTCGAGCACCAGTTTCACGTATTTTGCAACTTTAGGCATTAAACTGACCGCAAAGGACAAGTTGAGGCACCTCTAGTGTATTTAACTCATAAAGAAAATTACATTGAGAAATATGCTAGGTAGCATTCCACATCAAAAATTCTGTTTTTATCATTTACCTACTTGAGGACGAGCAGGAATTAAGCTTGGGGATGCTTGATACATCTCCAGCGTATCTATAATTTTTGATTGTTCCATGCTATTATATTACCCGTTTTGGATGTTTATGAGCTTTACTTTACACTTTTATATCATTTTTTGGGACTAACCTACTAGCCGGAGGCCCAGCCCGGATTGCTGTTTTTTTTGCCTATTTTAGTGTTTCGAAGAAAAAGAATATCAAACGGAGTCCAAACGGAATGAAACCTTCGGGAGCGATCTTTTTGGAACAAACGCAATCCAGGAGACTTGGAGTGGACGTCAAGAAGCAACCGAGGCACCACGAGGGTGCCCGGCGTGCCCTGGAGGGGTGGGCGCGCCCCCACCCTCGTGGGCCCCTCGTGGCTCCCCTGACCTACCTCCTTCTCCTATATATATCTACATACCCCGAAAACATCCAGGAGCACCACGAAAAACTATTTCCACCGTCGCAACCTTCTGTATCCGCGAGATCCCATCTTGGAGCCTTCGCCAGTGCTCTGCCAGAGGGGGAATCGACCATGGAGGGCCTCTACATCATCTCCAAGGCCTCTCCGATGAGTTGTGAGTAGTTTACCACAGACCTTCGGGTCCATAGTTATTAGCTAGATGGCTTCTCTCTCTTTGATTCTCAATACAAAGTTCTCGTCGATCTTCTTGGAGATCTATTCGATGTAACTCTTTTTGCGGTGTGTTTGTCGAGATCCAATGAATTGTGGGTTTATGATCAAGTTTATCTATGAGAAATATTTGAATCTCCTCTGAATTCTTTTATGTATGATTGGTTATCTTTGCAAGTATCTTCAAATTATCAGTTTGGTTTGGCCTACTAGATTGATCTTTCTTGCAATGGGAGAAGTGCCTAGCTTTGGGTTCAATCTTGCAGTGTCCTTTCCTAGTGACAGCAGGGGCAGCAAGGCACGTATTGTATTGTTGCCATCAAGGATAAAAAGATGGGGTTTATATCATATTGCTTGAGTTTATCCCTCTACATGATGTCATCTTTCTTAATGCGTTACTCTGTTCTTATGAACTTAATACTCTAGATGCAGGCAGGAGTCAGTCGATGTGTGGAGTAATAGTAGTAGATGCAGAATCGTTTCGGTCTACTTGTCACGGACGTGATGCCTATATACATGATCATGCCTAGATATTCTCATAACCATGCACTTTTCTATCAATTGCTCGATAGTAATTTGTTCACCCACCGTAATACTTATGCTATCTTGAGAAAAGCCACTAGTTAAACCTATGGCCCCGGGGTCTATCTTTTATCATATAAGTTTCTCATCTACTTTTATTTGCATCTTTACTTTCCAATCTATATCATAAAAATACCAAAATATTTATCTTATCTTATTATCTCTATCAGATCTCACTTTCGCAAGTTACCATGAAGGGATTGACAACCCCTTTATCGCGTTGGTTGCGAGGTTCTTGTTTGTTTGTATAGGTACGAGGGACTTCTGTGGAGCCTCCTACTGGATTGATATCTTGGTTCTCAAAAACTGAGGGAAATACTTACGCTACTTTGCTGCATCACCCTTTCCTCTTCAAGGGAAAACCAACGCAATGCTCAAGAGGTAGGAGGAACATGTTTAGGTTTGGTACGTACTAGTAGGTGTGAGCAGGCTTCCGAATGGGATGGGAACAAGGTAAAGATTAATTGATGGTTTTGGTTTCGAGGCCCGAAACGGCTCCCGATGAGTTTAGTGGAACATAAATTTCAAGTAGACTACACTGCTCAAATGCGTAAATATTATGTTACTGTCAAAAATTGGCACAAAATACGAAGGAGACCAATGGAAGTACTACTAGCAACCCATGATTTAACTACTCGCATGCGCGCAGTGGAGTAGTATTGTCTTTCTTCCACCCTCACGTCCACTCAATTTGCATGCGCTGTATTATTTGACCATCAATGAAGTGAACGACTTTACACGCGTAAAATTATCACATGGGGTGGGTCTTAGTACAAAACTACGTCCGCCCGTGTACCCGCGTGTGCGTGCGAGGGAATGAGTGCATGCGTGGCGTGCGTGCACATCTTCGCTTCGTGCATGTATCGACAATATGGCTCAGGGAGGACGAGTACATTCTTCTAGAACCAGCAGCACATCACTGTGATCAATCCACACAAGGAGGTCGTGACAACACCTCCACATGTGCCACGTGGCTTCATGAACTGTAAGAGAGACACTGTGTAGCGTGCCATTGGAATTCTAATTTACGTATTTTGCACATACTCGAAGTACTAGTAAGGTACACGTGCATTGCACGCATCAGATTTTGCAACCAAATTATGAATAAATACCACACTATAGCATGTAAGCTCTGAGTCATATATGCCTGATGTAGACCTTCGTTTAATTCTTATAGTTCATCTCATTCAAAATCAATTATTTTTTATAAAAAAGCTAGGGCCTCTTGGATTCGTAGGATTTCCAAAAGGCGGGAATAGGAAAAACATGGGATTATAGTGGAATGTCGTCTTGAATCCTACAGGATTGTACGAGTGTTTGATTGTGCATAGAAAAAACGCAGAATTCTTTCAAAGAGGTTTGAGTGGATGGGATGTTTCCTATGAAATCTAGTGCAAATGAATCATATGGAAAAATTCCTATGGTTTACAATCCTACGAATCAAACAACCAAGATAGGAAAAATTCCTAAGGATTAGAATCTCCAAAATTCCTTTGAGAATCCTTTGAATCAAAGAAGCCCTTAATCTATTTTATGATTCATGGAATTGTGCGCTGTAAATCATAAAGTAAAAAAAAATAATGGCAATTCAACTAGAAAAAAAGTTTGGGCGGTTATGATACGGAAGATTCTAGAACAAAGGAGAACCACTGTCGTTTTGAGGTTTGTGCATTATGCTTAAGTTCAACCATGGAGTCTGCTAGATTGTACATGTGGCAAAATCCGGTGGGGGGCTAGAAGATGGTGCGAGGGGCCGAGTGGAGGGAGACTATGAAGGAGTGCACAAGTGCGAGATCGATATTTAGAGAGAGGGGGCGAGAGTGCGCTGTTGCGCGCAGTGGCGGAGCCATGAAAAATAAATGAGCTAGGGGGCCAAGCATTGCTAATCCTTTACGGGGAGGGCCAATTCATGAACTTTTTAAACCATTTTTAGCAGCAATTGTCTAATCATCACATTCATATTAGCCTCGATATATAGTGATGTTAGGGGGGTGCAGGGCCCTTCCTGCCCCTATCTTCGCCATTGTGCGCGCGTCTAAGAGATGAAGCGGAAGGCATGGATGATGAGAGGGGGACGTTGGATATATAATTAATGTGGGTGTATTAGCTATATATGTAGGGGTTGTTTGGTTCTAGGCCTAGGAGTGCCACACTTTGCCATACAATGTTGCCAAACTTGCCTAGGATTAGTTCTTCAAAATGAGAGCCACAAGTTGGCAAGCCTAAGGGAATCTTGCCACACTTGTTGTGTGTATGTGATGTGGGACCATAGTGTGGCTTGCCTAAGATGTGGCTTGAACCAAACACACACCTAAGTTGGTCAAATTTGCCTAACCTTAGGTGTGGCAAGCTTTGGCAAACTTAGTCTCAAACCAAACAACCCCGTAATCCTATATAGAGAGGTATAGATTGATCGATGTGGACGTGGGAAAGAGGGTGAGACCTCACTGGATATATCGTTTGATCGGTATGTGTGGAAAACTATGAAAGACCTAGCTATATACACACAGACATGGAGGAACATCGATCGTTGCGCATGCACGCGTGAGAGATAAAGAATGCCTGATATGATGGAGAGGGGGATGTGTGTGCGTGGGTGTGTGCCTTCATGGGAGACCAACCTGAAGAAAAAGATTGCATGTGTGCGATGGATAATGCCGATTGGTAGTGTATGTGCATGCATGCACGAGAGAAAGTTAGTGGTACAATTATAAAGATAAGACGACTGTGTGGGTGTAAAAGACTAGGTGACGTCATAATCAATGTAAAGTTGAATTCAAATATTTGAATAAGAGATCCTGATGTTTGAAACCCATGCATGCATGAATATAACGGAGATCTGCACGGTGTGGTTTGGAAACGAGCATGTTGTAATGTATACACATTGAACAAGGTCAGACTGCTTTGAATTTGAGATACCGATGGCAGACATCGTTTGGCCACATTGCATCCGTGCATGGACACACTATTCTAATTGGATATGATGGGTGTCTTTCGCATCACATATCTATATTTATACCCCTATATATATATATTATATTTATATTTTTTATATTGTGTGCGGGTAACTTTAACTTTGAAAGATGGTCATTGGATGAGGCAAATCCGATAGTGCAGAGATGGCAAATTTGAGCACTACTGGCCATTGGATATCATTTAGATTTCGCCACATGTACAATCTAGAAGATTCCATGGTTGAACTTAAGCGTAATGCACAAACCTCAAAACACAAGAACTTCTTCTTTGTTCTAGAATCTTCCGTATTAGAATTGCCCAAATGTTTTTCTACATGATTTGCCATGATTTGTTTTTACTTTATGTCTTACAATGCACAATTCCATGAATCTTAAAATAGATTAGCTTCCTTATAAAAAACTAGATGATTTTGAATGAAATGAACTATAAGAATTAAACGAACATCTACATCGTGCATATATGACTCAAAGCTTACATGCTATAATGTTGTATTTATTCATAATTTTGTTGCCAAATCTCATGTGTGCAATGCACGTGTACCTTACTAGTCTAAATGGTGTTTGTGTGTGTGTTGTGTGTGTTGAGGTGCAAATTGTCTTTTTTTGGTACACGTTAAGCTTGTTCTCCCGAAATTTCAAGTCGCGCCTTGTTATGCCGAAATTTCAAGCTAGCGTCTCTGTCTATCGTGTTGCGAAACTCCCGCCTCTTCAACCCGAGCCTTGTTACCCCGAAATATTTAAGATATATCTCTGTCTCGTTGTGCTCCGACAACTCCCTCCATCTCAACCCGCGCCTTGCTATTCCAAAACTATAACGCGCGCAAAAACTCCCACCTCCTATGAAATCCCAACACGCGAAATGCCCGTGGTACCCCTGAACCGAATGAACCGCCTCAAATCGGTGGGGGTACTTTCATAACTTACCCCACATTTCGGACAAGAGCGTCCCTAAGCCATGGTTCCCCACTCCCATCCCATCTGCCCACCCATTCGTACACCGAGGCCGCGAAAACCCGCGATGAAGCCCCACACCCTCCTTCGTCTGCCACCTAGCCGGAGCCTCTTCCCCGACGACATCGTCCACAGCAACACCTCGACGTCCCTCATCCACCATACCGGATCAGGATCTGTCGTCGATCTTGTCGTCCCGCCGGTTCAGCCACCCCGTCCTCCACCTCCAAGGAGCTGCCCCGACGTTCCCCTCGTCTTTCGCGCCACCTCCATTCCCACACCACCGTCTTCACCTGCACCACCGGAAGAGCATCATCATCACCGTTTCCTCGGATGAAGCTGCGGCCTAATCGGCGCCACCAAAGAGGTTGTACACTAATCACCGCATTTTCTTCTTGATTCGATCTCACGGTGCTGCCGGCGCTCGGTCCTGAGCCGACACGGCGCGGCTCCATCCACGGCGGCGTCGCCGGCCACTTCCTCCATGGCATCGCTCCCTCGGCGGTGACGTCCACATAAGTAGGAGCTGCTACTGCTTTAGCTCTCCCTCGTGCTGCTGCTCTGCTCTTGCTCTCGGTCCCCTGCCTGGTCTGCTCTTGCTATTGCTCTTGCTCGCGCTGCTGCTCTCGCTCTTGCTCTTGCTTGCGATGCTGCTCCAATTTAGCTACACTTCAGTCGACTGAATCGACTTTTGGGTCAGTCAATTTTCAGGGGGTGGGGGGCTCGCCGGAGTGAAGGAAGAACCAGCCGCAGCGGGGAGGGGGCTCGCCGGAGAGGTACCCCACTATCTATCTTAGGGTTCAGGGTGGGGGCGGTGGTCGCCGGTTGTGGTGGGAGGTGTTGTGGGGATCGTCAGAGAAAAAGCTCGGCACGGGGGGGGGGGGGCTAGAGGGATGGCCGGGGCGGCGGCAGACCGGCGGTGGGGAGTGTTTTTGGGGCGGGCGAGGCGGCGCACCACCGGCCGCGGGTGGCGGGGGGCTGCTGTTTGGCCGGTGGTGGCTGGCGGCTCAGGGGGGTAGAGGTTGAAGATGAACTGCAGGCCCTTGATTTCGTATCCAACGGCTGCAAAATCAACTGACCAGAGATGAAAAAGTCAGCCGACTGACGTGTAGCCTCACCTTGCTAGTGCGTTCAGTCTCGACAGTAAAATTCAGTTTCGACAGCAAAATTCATTTTTGACAGTTAAATTCAGTTTTAACAGTTAAATTCAGTTTCGACAGTTAAGTTCAGAGATGAATGGCTGATGTATTTTACATCTAGCACTTTGTGGTTATGTATTTTACGTCATCTATTGGAGATGCTATTAGAATTACACTCAGGTTAACATTGTCTCTCTTGTCCTGCTTCAGCCTTGGCGTCGTACAACTCACCGGAGCTGCTCCAATGACGAAACCCTCCATCACAGCGGAGCAATACCTCGGGCTCCATCTCCAAACGCCTAAGATCTTCTTCCCCTCCTCCGACAGCCAAGTCAACCGGAGCATCCTCACCGGCCAACCCAATCACGCTGAGATCGACATGGCTCCTCCAAAGAGGTTGTACACTTGTTGCATCTCTTTTTTACTCTAAACGTTATATATATTGTCCACTGAGCACACGTAGTAGCGTGAAATACGATTATTTTATCCTACTATATGACAAACAGTGAGGTACCAGGCAACTTAGCTATCCGTGATGGACTCTCTTGAACGCCATCATTATTTATCTCTGTGCGTTCGAGCCGTGCATTTGTCGATGGGCCTGGGAGTTGAGCTAGTAGGGCAGTGGCCTGGGTCAAAAGTAATAGAAGGAGCACAAAAAAAATTAGTGTAGGATTTTCCTTGCTCAAGCCTACCTACTAGAATCGCCAGTACTTGAAAGGAAAAGTGAATGAAAAACATAGGAATTGGAAAGTTTCCTATGGTACTACTTTTCATGAATTTGGTGCAAAGGAATGGAGCAAAGGAAAACTATATGATTTGTTCCTTTAGTGTCTCCTTGAAAGAAAAACCGCAGGAATTCTAATTTCCACTTGTCCTCCTTTTCATATTCCTATTCATCAAGCACAAGACTAAGAGATAGTAGCATAATAGCATTATGACTGTACATTTTCTTGTGGTTTAACTTAATCTCACCATGCTTTTTTGCATCCCGTGGTCTTCCAATTCTTGTGAATCAAACACCCAGATTGGCAGAAATCCTGTGTTTTTAAATTCTCTGTTTTGCACGTGCATTCCTATCCTATTTCTGTCTATTTCCTATCCCTGCATTGTTAGAATCCTCAATTTCAAACAAGCCCTTACACAATTACTTCTGTTACAGATATGTGTCAAAGAAAACCTTGTGTGGTTTGTCCTGCTCCTACGGTGCTGTGTTCCACCCCAGCTCAGCTGCTCCAACGACGGAAGGGTTCACCACAGTAGGGATCCGCTCTCCAGACTGTCTTTCGCCGCCTCAGATCTTCTTCCCCACCGCCGACAGCCACGACAACTGCATTACCATCATCAACTGAGCAGATGACCTTGAGGATTACACGGGTCTGCAAGAGAGGTCGCACTCTTCCGTGTCTGCTTACGTTATGCATCGCTTAATATGATGACATGCTACATTATCGTCGTGTTCACCTATTAGACTCCGAGTAAGGTCCAAACTAATGCTGAAACTTAAGTTTTTAAATAGTTGTGGGGTACATATTGGGGCAGCAATTAGTACTATCTGTCTACTATCTGGTTAATCTCGGGTGTCTACTATGAGTTTCATGTTGGGTGCAAACAAACATTAAAGGAGCCATTATCTGTATTTTTTAACTAAAGCTATTATTTGCCTGCTATCATTGCTTTTGGGTCTATCCACAGTTTGTTACCATCACTCTGGATTTGTGCATGCACTCCTTACATAATCTCACTATGTTTTATTCCTATGCATGCCAGTTAATGTACACAATGGAACTGATCATGTAAAGCAAAAGAGACGAGCCTTTCGTGGCAATAAAATTTCATGCAGACGTCGCTCCATGGTGGGCGCAAAGGCAGCCCCCCTCCACCCATTTCGGATTGTAATCAAGAGGAAGATAACTGTTCTGAGGGGGATTCAGAAGGAGAAGACCACTCCTATTTACCCCATGAGGTCTTCGCTCTAACTTGGCATGCTGATGTTGGTAATATCATGCATATGGTGCCTTGCTTTGCTTACTGTATACATCAAAGATGTCATCTGCTTAGTTTAGACATGCTTTGTGTCAATGCCATCTGTTTAGTTTCTTTATCGTATATGTGAATCATGCAATGCCATCTTGTTTAGCCAGGCATCATATATGTGAATTTTGCAATGCCACCCTAGTTAGCCAGTCATCTTATATGTGAATTATATCATGCCATCATTTTTTTATTACGCGTTAAATTTGTCAACAATTTTAGTACATTCAATTACTCTTCCTGTGCATCAGCCATTCGGCACGGTCATGGAAAAATCAGGAGTGGAAACAAGGTCTTTAGAGCAGACAATGCTATCTGACGAAGCGCATGTCTTGTCGGTTACCGATAGCTCCTTAGAGGAGGATTCAAAGATAGATGACCAGTCATATCCCCCCCCCCCCCCGAGGTGCATGCTCTAACTTGGCAGGGTTATGTTGCTCATATCGTGCATATGGTATCTTGCATTGCTATGTCATTTGCTTAGTTTAGACATGCTTTGTGTGAATGCCACCTGTTTAGTGTCTAATTACCATATATGTGAATTATGCAATGCCATCTTGCTGCAAGACATTATATATGTGAATTATGCAATGTTATCTTGTTGCAAGGCATTATATATGTGAATTATGCAATGCCATGTTGTTTAGGCAAGTGTCATATATGTGAATTATATCATGTCGTCCTTTTTTTGTATTTCTTGTTGCTTTTATCGACAATGTTTGTATATTCAACTGCTCTTCTTGTGCATCAGCCATTTGAATTGGTGATGGAGAAATCTGGAGTGAAAACAAGGTCTTCAGAGCAAACAATGCTACCTGCTGAAGCAGATATCTTGCTAGTTACAGATAGCTCTTCAGAGGAGGATTCAAAGGGAGATGACCAGTCCTATTATCCCACTGAGGTGTATGCTCAAACTTGGCAGGGTTATATTACTCATATCATGCATATGTTGTATTTCAATGCTTAGTTTTTACATCATATACACAATATGAATGCCATCGCCTTAGTTGACACATCAAATATGCGACTGCCCTCTGCTCACTTCCTTAGTATATAAATCATATATTTGAATTATATCATGCCATGATGTTTACATAGACAACATGTATCTAAATTATGGCATGCCAACCCATTTTCTAAAGACATAATATAGTTATATCATCTCATCCTGTTTACATAGTCATCATATTTTAAATTATGTCATTCTATCCGTGAATTATATCATGCTATCATGTTTCCATCAACGGCATGTTTGTGATTTATGGCATGCCAACCACTTTAATAGACACATCGTATAGTTATATCATGTCATCCTATTTACATAGTCATCATATTTTGAAGTATGTCATTCTATCATGTTTAGTTAGCCATCATACGTGTGAAATTTGTCATGCTATCCTGTTTAATTAGCCATCATATATGTGAAATTATGTCCTGCTATTCTGTTTGGTTAGACAACATAAATGTGAATTATTTTGTGCCCTGTTTTCTTCCCTACTATCCATTGCACCTGTCTATCTTACAATGTCTGTACATTCAATTAGTTTTCTTGTTTATCAGCCATTTCAATTGGAGGGGGTGATGGCAGTATCTGTGGGAGTAAAAACACGGTCTTCAGAAAAGATCGTGCTACCTGTCGATGCAGATAGAACCACGGTTGTACTTGCCCAAGAACCAGCCCCACCACACATAACCCAGACTCATGCAGATTGTACCCCTACCCAGTTGGACAGAGAACCAGCTACACCCCTTCTAACCCCAACCCCAGTAGATAGACACCCAGTTCCCGTTGACACAGCACCGTCTCCACCACAGAGCACCCAAACACGAGTAGTTAGTAAGGCAACTGCAGTGCCCAAAGCACGAGGACCACCACTCTGAACAACAAGTCAAAGCTTAAAGCAGAAGAAGAATTGTTCTCAAGTCAGGTTCCGTAGCTATGGTTCATACTACTTTGCTCTTGCATCACTGTATTTACTCATACCAACTAATTTCAAATTTGAAGGATGCAATTGAAACTCCAATGGCGCAACAGGTATGTTTTTAACCTGTTTCTTTAACGTGTTTCTGTCGTAACTTGCTCTATGTTGATTTCAGTTTCAATTGAATAAACAGTTATGTTCTCATGCCATCACATTACAAGTGTGTCATTGCTGTGTAGTTTCCCACACTTATATTCTGTCTATGCTGCTTTGTCTTAAATAGATATGATTCAAACTGTATCCATCTTGATTTGGCAACATAAACTAGAATGATATAGACCATACAGTGACCATACTACATAGATATACATTTGTTTCATGCTATTATCCTGTCCACCTTACTACTGAATTGTTTTAGCAAAATGAGTTTCATATACTACATTGTAAACCTGTGATGTGTTTGTTTGTTTCTCTTTTAGAACGCGGATAAAATATTGGAGAAGAGTACCCCGTTATGCAATGGTAAAGGAAGTAATGCAGATAAGGTTCAAGATAGTGAGACATCCCTGTTGATCTCCAAGAAAGCTGATAAAAACTATACTGAAGACACTGAGACAACCCCAAAGTCCTGTCTTGATGTAGTGTTCGAGTTACTGGCTACTACTGCTGGCACCAGCTCTTCGAACTCATTGCATGAATCAGTTTGGCTTCTTGAGTCTCAACTTCAAGTTGAAAGACATCGATCAGATGTTATGCGACAGGAAGCCGAAGGACTGAGGAAGTCCCTGCAGAAATCAGATGCATACTTTCTGGTGCAACAGCAAGTGCTGGAGGATTTAAGCGCCAAACAAGAGAAAGTTAATAAGCTTGCTAAGCATCTTGCCAGCATTATGGGTACCCAGGATATTGTTTCTTGAGCTCTCCTAAAGTGGTTTCAGTTCTGGACTTGTTTTGCTGCAGCATTTATATGCTGTTGTGTCCCTATATTTGCACTGGTGGCGAACTTTGATGCCTAGTGGATGTAATATGTGTAATAGCCATGATAGCCTAGCGTAAGTTGCTTGCTTATTTATTTCCTTATTGTCTTGTTTATTTCTTTGCTTGTAGTCAGTGCAGTTCTTTTTCCGCGGTTTGCTAGTGGCCGCAATAACCTATTTTTTAAAACTAGGCTACAATAACCATGGGCTACATATTTATTGTAGTTACCATTTCCCTCCTACGGGCCGTAGAAACAATGGGCCTTCTACGGGTCATAGAAACAATGGGCCTTATACGGGTCGTAGACACAATGGGCCTTCTATGGGCTGTATCATCAATGGGCCTTCTACGGGCCATATGATTGGTTGGCCAAACATGGGCCAATAACAGACCGCATTATGGCCGTAAACGGGCTAGAGATGGAATTGTCTGTTCATGGGCCGACCATAACGGGCCGTCGTTAATCGGCCGTATTTGATGATGCTATGAAAACGGCCCAACGTATTAACGGGCCACAAAGGGCCGACTGTAACCTCGGGCTGAATTTAGCCCACAAGCAGAAAATGACAGTAACGGGCCGTAAGTAGATGAATGCTGGAAATGAGCCCAAGAATAAATGGGCTCTGAGAAGGCCAAAAGATAACATGGGCTGGAAACGGCCCAATGGAATAACGGGCCGTTAATGGGTATAAAGTGATACACTGTTCATTACAGGTAAGTTTCACCACGGGCCGTTAATGGGTATAAAAGTGATACACTATTCATTACGGGCCAGTTTCACCACGGGCCGTTAATGGGCCAAGAGTTACAAAGGGCCTCATATGGGCCGAAAGACGTCATGGGTCATACATGGGCCAGAAGTGAAAACGGGCTGGAATCATATTGGATGGCCCAGATGACGCTACTGGGCCTAATTCGGATAAGGCGTAATGGGCCCTGGGTTAGCGGGCTGTAAACGGGCTATATGCGAAGGCCGTTAACAGGCTTTCCATGGGCCGGCCCGCCACCTTTTGACCAAGTCAAACGGGTTGGCCTTTTCACAGGAATGGGCCTCTGTTGGGCCGTGCCATGTGTCGACGTATCATAGGCGCCTTCTATCCAATGAGTGGATGACATCTGTCCCAACGGTGAGCTGACACATGTTTCCTCCAGCCAATGATGATTTTACACGTGGAAAATCCCCATTGGTCGGGGCTGTTAACGGGTTATCGGATCCAAAACCGGACCCAATAGCTTAACGGCGTTCCGTTATGGTGGATGCCACGTGTCGGTCACCCTTGACGAAAGCACTTCTGCGACGCACGATTTATCATTATGGAAGTGGACACTTCCGTGATGATAATTTTGGTAATGTCATGGAACACTTCTACGACAGCACAGGTATGACTATCTTGATTCTGTCATAAAATCGTCATGGATGTACATGCATGACAGAAAACGTGACCTACTGTGACAAACACGTATCATCACGGAAGTGTATTTTTTTGTAGTGATATGTTGTTCCCTTTGTCATCGGTATGTTACTTGCCCGAGATTCGATCATCGGTATCTCAATACCTAGTTTAATCTTGTTACCAGCAAGTCTCTTTACTCATTCCGTAATGCATCATCCCGTAACTAAATCATTAGTCACATTGCTTGCAAGGCTTATAGTGATGTGCATTACCGAGAGGGCCCAGAGATACCTCTCCGACAATCGGAGTGACAAATCCTAATCTCGATCTATGCCAACTCAACAAACACCATCGGAGATACTTGTAGAGCACCTTTATAATCACCCAGTTACGTTGTGACGTTTGGTAGCACACAAAGTGTTCCTCCGGTATTCGGGAGTTGCATAATCTCATAGTAATAGGAACATGTATAAGTCATGAAGAAAGCAATAGCAACATACTAAACGATCAAGTGCTAAGCTAACGGAATGGATCAAGTCAATCACATCATTCTCTAATAATGTGATCCTGTTAATCAAATGACAACTCATGTCTATGGCTAGGAAACTTAACCATCTTTGATTCAACGAACTAGTCAAGTAGAGGCATACTAGTGACACTCTGTTTGTCTATGTATCCACACATGTACTAAGTTTCCGGTTAATACAATTCTAGCATGAATAATAAACATTTATCACGATATAAGGAAATATAAATAACAACTTTATTATTGCCTCTAGGGCATATTTCCTTTAGTCTCCCACTTGCACTAGAGTCAATAATCTAGTTCACATCACCATGTGATTTAACACCAATATTCACATCTGTATGTGATTAACACCCATAGTTCACATCGTCATGTGATCAACACCCGAAGGGTTTACTAGAGTCAATATTCTAGTTCACATCGCTATGTGATTAACACCCAAAGAGTACTAAGGTGTGATCATGTTTTGCTTGTGAGAGAAGTTTAGTCAACGGGTCTGTCACATTCAGAGCCGTATGTATTTTGCAAATATTTTATGTCTACAATGCTCTGCATGGAGCTACTCTAGCTAATTGCTCCCACTTTCAATATGTATCCAGATTGAGACTTAGAGTCATCTGGATTGGTGTAAAGGCTTGCATCGACGTAACTCTTTACGACGAACTATTTATCACCCCCATCACCGAGAAACATTTCCTTAGTCCTTACTAAGGATAATTTTGACCATTGTCTAGTGATCTACTCCTAGATCACTATTGTACTCTCTTGCCAAACTCAGTGTAGGGTATACAATAGATCTGGTACACAGCATGGCATACTTTATAGAACCTATGGCTGAGGCATAGGGAATGACTTTCATTCTCTTTCTATCTTCTTTCGTGGTCGGGCTTTGAGTCTTACTCAATTTCACACATTGTAACACAGGCAAGAACTCTTTCTTTGACTGTTCCATTTTGAACTACTTCAAAATCTTGTCAAGGTATGAACTCATTGAAAAAACTTATCAAGCGCCTTGATCTATCTCTATAGATCTTGATGCTTAATATGTAAGCAGCTTCACCGAGGTCTTTCTTTGTGAAACTCTTTTCAAATACTCCTTTATGCTTTCCAGAAAAATTCTACATTATTTCCGATCAACAATATGTCATTCACATATACTTATCAGAAATGCTGTAGTGCCCCCACTCACTTTCTTGAAAATACAGGCTTCACCGCAAGTCTATATAAAACTATATGCTTTGATCAACTCATCAAAGCGTATATTCCAACACCAAGATGCTTGCACCAGTCCATAGATGGATCGTTGGAGCTTGCATATTTTGTTAGCACCTTTAGGATCGACAAAACCTTCTGGTTGCATCATATACAACTCTTCTTTAAGAAATCCATTAAAGAATGTAGTTTTGACATCCATTTACCAGATTTCATAAAATGTGGCAATTTGCTAACATGATTCGGACAGACTTAAGCATCGCTACGAGTGAGAAAATCGTAGTCAACACCTTGAATTTTGTCAAAAACCTTTTTCGACAAGTCTAGCTTTGTAGATAGTAACACTACTATTAGCGTTTGTCTTCCTCTTGAAGATCCATATATTTTCTATGGCTTGCCGATCATCGGGCAAGTCAACCAAAGTCCACACTTTGTTCTCATACATGGATCCCATCTTAGATTTTATGGCCTCAAGCCATTTCGCTGAATCTGGGCTCATCATCGCTTCCTCATAGTTCATAGGTTCATCATGGTCTAGTAACATGACTTCCAGAATAGGATTACCGTACCACTCTGGTGCGGATTTTACTCTGGAAGATCTACGAGGTTCGGTAATAACTTGATATGAAGTTTCATGATCATCATCATTAGCTTCCTCACTAATTGGTGTAGGAATCACTGGAACTGGTTTCTGTGATGAACTACTTTCCAATTTGGGAGAAGGTACACTTACCTCACCAAGTACTACTTTCCTCCCACTCACTTCATTCGAGAGAAACTCCTTCTCTAGAAAGGATCCATTCTTAGCAACAAAGATTTTGCCTTCGGATCTTTGATAGAAGGTGTACCCAACAGTTTCCTTTGGGTATCCTATGAAGGCACACTTCTCCGATTTGGGTTCGAGCTTATCAGGTTGAAGCTTTTTCACATAAGCATCGCAGCCCCAAACTTTAAGAAACGACAACTTTGGTTTCTTGCCAAACCACGGTTCATAAGGCGTCGTCTTAACGGATTTTGATGGTGCCCTATTTAAAGTGAATGCAGCTATCTCTAATGCATAACCCCAAAACGATAGTGGTAAATTGGTAAGATGCATCATAGATCGCACCATATCTAATAAAGTGCGGTTACAACATTCGGACACACCATTACACTATGGCGTTCCATGTGGCGTGAGCTGTGAAACTATTCCACATTATTTTTAAATGAAGGCCAAACTCGTAACTCAAATAATCTCCTCTATGATCAGATTGTAGAAACTTTATTTTCTTGTTACGATGATTTTCCACTTCACTCTAAAGTTCTTTGAACTTTTCAACTGTTTCAGATTTGTGTTTCATTAAGTAGATATACCCATATCTGCTCAAATCATCTATGAAGGTCAGAAAATAATGATACCCGCCGCGAGCCTTAACACTCATCGGACCACATACATCGGTATGTAGTATTTCCAATAAGCCAGTACCTCGCTCCATTGTTTCGGAGAATGGAGTTTCTAGTCATCTTGCCCATGAGGCACTGTTCACAAGCATCAAATGATTCATAATCAAGTGATTCTAAAAGCCCACATGTATGGAGTTTCTTCATGCGCTTTACACCAATATGACCTAAACGGCAGTGCCATAAATAAATTGCACTATCATTATTAACTTTGCATCTTTTGGCTTCAATATTATGAATATGTGTATCACTACGATCGAGATCCTATAAACTATTTTCATTGGGTGTATGACCATCGAAGGTTTTTATTCATGTAAACAGAACAACAATTATTCTCTGACTTTAAATAAATAAATGTATTGCAATAAACATGATCAAATCATTATTCATGCTCAACACAAACACCAAATAACATATATTTAGGTTCAACACTAATCTCGAAAGTATAGGGAGTGTGCGATGATGATCATATCAATCTTGGAACCACTTCCAACACACATCGTCACTTCACCCTCAACTAGTTTCTGTTTATTCTGTAACTCCTATTTCGAGTTACTAATCTTAGCAACCGAACAAATATCAAATACCCAGGAGCTACTATAAACACTAGTAAGGCACACATCAATAACCTGTATATCAAATATACCCTTGTTCGCTTTGCCATCCTTCTTATCAACCAAATATTCAGGGTATTTCCACTTCCAGTGACCATTTCCTTTGCAGTAGAAGCACTCAGTTTCAGGCTTTGGTCTAGCTTTGGGCTTCTTCACGGGAGTGACAACTTGCTTGCCATTCTACTTGTAGTTTCCTTTCTTTCCCTTTGCCCTTTTCTTGAAACTAGTGGTTTTATCAATGATCAACACTTGATGCTCTTTCTTGATTTCTACCTTCGTCGATTTCAGCATCACGAAGAGTTCAGGAATCGTTTTCGTCATCCCTTGCATACTATAGTTCATCACGAAGTTCCAGTAACTTGGTGATGGTGACTAGAGAACGCTGTCAATCACTATTTTATCTTGAAGATTAACTCCCACTTGATTCAAGCGATTGTAGTACCTAGACAATCTGAGCACATGCTCACCAGTTGAGCAATTCTCCTCCATCTTTTAGGCAAAGTACTTGTCAGAAGTCTCATACCTCTTGACACGGACATGAGTCTAAAATACTAATTTCAGCTCTTGGAACATCTCATATTCTCCGTGACATTTCAAAAACGTTTTTTAAGTCCCGGTTCTAAGCCATAAAGCATGATGCACTAAACTATCAAGTAGTCATGATATTGAGCTTAGCCAAATGTTCATAACGTCTGCATCTGCTCCTCCAATAGGTCTGTCACCTAGCGGTGCATTAAGGACATAATTCTTCTGTGTAGCAATGAGGATAAATCTCAGATCACAGATCTAGTCCGCATCATTGCTACTATCATCTTTCAACTTAGTTTTCTCTAGGAACACATATAAAAAACATAGGGAAGCAACAACGCGAGCTATTGATCTACAACATAATATGCAAAATACTATCAGGACTAAGTTCATGATAAATTAAAGTTCATTTAATCATATTACTTAAGAACTCCCACTTAGATAGACATCCCTCTAATCATCTAAGTGATCACGTGATCCAAATCAACTAAACCATGTCTGAACATCACTATGTTGATCATATCTACTATATGATTCACGCTCGACCTTTCGGTCTCCAGTGTGCCGAGGCCATATCTGCATTTGCTAGGCTCTTCAAGTTTAACCCGAGTATTCTGCGTGTGCAAAACTGGCTTGCACTCGTTGTATGTGAACGTAGAGCCTATCACACCCGATCATCACGTGGTGTCTCAGCACAAAGAACTGTCGCCATGGTGCATACTCAGGGAGAACACTTATACCTTGAAATTTAGTGAGAGATCATCTTATAATGCTATCGTCGAACTAAGCAAAATAAGATGCATAAAGGATAAACATCACATGCAATCAATATAAGTGATATGATATGGCCATCGTCAACTTGCGCCTTTGATCTCCATCTCCAAAGCACCGTCATGATCACCATCGTCATCGGCGCGACACCTTGATCTCCATCGTAGCATCATTGTCGTCTCGCCAACTATTGTTTCTACGACTATCGCTACCGCTTAGTGATAAGGTAAAAACAATTACAGGGCGATTGCATTGCATAAAATAAAGCGACAACCATATGGCTCCTGCCAGTTGCTGATAACTCTGTACAAAACATGATCATCTCATACAATAAAATTTAGCATCATGTCTTGACCATATCATATCACAACATGCCCTACAAAAACAAGTTAGACGTCTTCTACTTTGTTGTTGCAAGTATTACGTGGCTGCTACGGGCTGAGCAAGAACCATTCTTACCTACGCATTAAAACCACAACGATTTTTTGTCAAGTATGTGCTGTTTTAACCTTCAACAAGGACCGGGCGTAGCCACACTCGATTCAACTAAAGTTGGAGAAACTGACACCCGCCAGCCACCTGTGTGCGAAGCATGTCGGTAGAACCAGTCTCGCGTAAGCGTACGCGTAATGTCGGTCCGGGCCGCTTCATCCAACAATACCGTCGAATCAAAGTATGACATGCTGGTAAGCAGTATGACTATTATCGCCCACAACTCACTTGTGTTCTACTCGTGCATATAACATCTGCGCATAAACCTGGCTTGGATGCCACTGTTGGGGAACGCAGTAATTTCAAAAATTTCCTACGCACACGCAAGATCATGGTGATGCATAGCAACGAGAGGGGAGAGTGTTGTCCACATACCCTCGTAGACCGAAAGCGAAAGCGTTATGACAATGTGGTTGATGTAGTCGTACGTCTTCACGATCGACCGATACTAGTACCGAACATACGGCACCTCCGTGATCTGCACACGTTCAGCTCGGTGACATCCCACGAACTCCGATCCAGCAAAGTGTCGAGGGAGAGTTTCGTCAGCACGACGGCGTGATGATGGTGATGATGAAGCTACTGACGCGGGGCTTCGCCTAAGCACCGCAACAATATGACTGAGGTGGATTATGGTGGAGGGGGCATCGCACACGGCTAAGAGATCAATGATCAACTTGTGTGTCTATGGGGTGCCCCTCTGCCCCGTATATAAAGGAGTGGAGGAGGGGGAGGGCCGACCCTCTACTATGGCGCGCCCTAGGGAGTCCTACTCCCGATTCCCCCCTTCCAAGTAGTAGGAGTATGAGAGAAGGAAAGGGAAGAGAGAAGAGAAGGAAGGAGGGGGCGCCGCCCCTCCCCCTAGTCCAATTCGGACTAGGCCTTGGGAGGGCGCGCGGCCTGCCCTAGGCAGCCCCTCTCTCTCTCTCTTAAAGCCCAATAAGGCCCATATACTCCCCGACGAATTCCCGTAACTCTCCGGTACTCCGATAAATACCCGAACCACTCAGAACCTTTCTGATGTCCGAATATAGCCTTCCAATATATGTATCTTTACGTCTCGAACATTTAGAGACTCTTCGTCATGTCCCTGATCTCATCCGGGACTCCGAACAACCTTCGGTACATCAAAACATATAAACTCATAATACCGATCGTCACAGAACGTTAAGCATGCGGACCTTACGGGTTCGAGGACTATGTAGACATGACCGAGACATGTCTCTGGCCAATAACCAATAGCGGAACCTAGATGCTCATATTGGCTCCCACATATTCTATGAAGATCTTTATCGGTCAAACCGCATAACAACATACGTTGTTCCCTTTGTCATCGGTATGTTACTTGCCCGAGATTCGATTATCTATATCTCAATACCTAGTTCAATCTCGTTACCGGCAAGTCTCTTTACTCGTTCCGTAATGCATCATCCCGTAACTAACTCATTAGTCACATTGCTTGCAAGGCTTATAGTGATGTGCATTACCGAGAGGGCCCAGAGATACCTCTCCGACAATCGGAGTGACAAATCCTAATCTCGATCTATGCCAACTCAACAAACACCGTCAGAGATACCTGTAGAGCACCTTTATAATCACCCAATTACGTTGTGACGTTTGGTAGCACACAAAGTGTTCCTCCGGTATTCGGGAGTTGTATAATCTCATAGTCATAGGAACATGTATAAGTCATGAAGAAAGCAATAGCAACATACTAAACGATCAAGTGCTAAGCTAATGGAATGGGTCAAGTCAATCACATCATTCTCTAATGATGTGATCCCGTTAATCAAATGACAACTCATGTCTATGGCTAGGAAACTTAACCATCTTTGATTCAACGAGCTAGTCAAGTAGAGGCATACTAGTGACACTCTGTTTTTCTATGTATCCACACATGTACTAAGTTTTCGGTTAATACAATTCTAGCATGAATAATAAACATTTATCATGATATAAGAAAATATAAATAACAACTTTATTATTGCCTCTAGGGCATATTTACTTCAATATAATAGCATGGAACAATCAAAAATTATAGATACGTTGGAGACGTATCAGCTACCAAAATGTCATCCACATGGACGGACATTTTTTCGGTGAGGGAGAACAAGAAGGGGGAGAGGTACAAGCTCATGTTGGATGCGGAAAAGGAAAGGATGGAGTGGGACCGGAAGAGGCCGGAGAAGAAGCTGGAAATTGAGAGGGAGAAGATCGAGTTGGAGAAGCAACAAGCGGCGATAAAATGGGAGTTCGAGAAGGCCAAGACATTTGGCGACATAGAGCTTGAGAAGGAGAGGTTGCAACTCGCACGGGATGCGAAAGATGCGAGGATCATGTTGGCGGACGAGACCCTCTTGGATGAGCATGCAAAGAAGTGACTTGCGGACAAGAAGGAGATCAACGACCGTAGGGACTATGAGGTAGCGAGGACGGCTGCACCCGGATGCAGGCAGAGCGGGCAGCCCGACTGCAGGCGAAGGAGACTGCCCGGATGCAGGCAGAGCAGAATGAGTGTGACGCATTCCGCTCGAAGCAGGCGCCTAGCCAGTGGTTCGAGGTCACCCGTCACGCTCGGGCATTGATTTCATTTTGCCATGTTCGATTTGTTGTACTATGATTTACTTTACTTTGTTCCGAGCTTTGGCATTCAAACAGTTTGTACTGTATGATTGACGTGCATGGATTGCATGGATTTGAGGATCAAAATTTACGATATGCGAATGTGCGGCGCAACATTTAAAGGGTGCCCGGTCAGTGTCCATGGACACGGACGTTTGAGCAGCCGGATTTGCAAGTCAGGCTCGAGATGCTCCAATCTCTCCTCTCTACATCAACTCTTGAGGGTGTCGTGCTTCATGTCGTGCATTGTTTCTCAGCTGAATACCTTTGGCGCCTTAGACCCGCTTTGATACAACCTCCACTTACAAAACATATAAAGGATAATATGAACCTTTGACACATCGTATTCATTTTTGTATGTATGATGGGTCACCGCCTGAACGTATACGCCGTACGGAGGCCTCTTGACGAGGCAAAGCGTAACAAATAAGTTGCGGAATCGAACACGGATGCTCGCACTCTTTGGACGCGCTGCCTACCACCCGACCTAGCAGCTGCTTTTAATTTCCTGCAGCGCGTATACTAGAAGAACAAATAACACGTCTATATATAAAAATATTTCTGTTAAAAACGAAACTTTTCTTGAAAAAAATGTGAACAACTTGGAAATGTCGAATATTTCCTGGAAAGCAAATAATTTATAAAACCCCAAACTATTTTTAAAAATTGAACAATTTCGAAAACACTGTAGAATTTTCGGGATTCCTTGCATTTCTTAAAAAAATGTGAACTTTTATAAAAATACAAACAAATTTAAAAATATTTAAAGAATAGAAAAACACGAAAAGGTTTCAAAAACACGATTTTAAAAAGACCACAAACATTTTTTAAAACTTGGACCAAAATTTGGAAAAAAAAATATGGATGTGTGAACTTTTATGGATGCGGGAACATTTTTCAAATAGATATTTTTTTAATTTGTGATTTTTTTTTGACAAAAGGACTATTTTTTAACTTCTAATATTTTTAAGGCATGACAATTTTTTTATTCGTGAACATTTTTTAAACGAAAAAAATATGAAAATACGAGCATTTTTTGAAATGTGAACAGAATTTTAATAATATGTATATTTTTTGAAAACGTGAACAATTTTGTAAAATTGCAAACTGATTTCAAAATTCCCAATAGGCGCCTGACGGGAGCGATACCGTCGCCTAGTTGGTCCGAGGCCTAAACGTTTTTCTCCTTTTATTTTTTTTATTCTTCTCTTTTTCCGTTAATTCATTTTTCTCCCTTTTGAACTTTATAATTCATTTTGAAATATAGTCAAAAATTGAAATATTGTTTGTAATACCAAAATAACAGTTTTAAGCAAATGTTTAAAATTATGTTTTTAAATTCTTTTTTCATAAATATTTTTTTCATGTGCTTATATAACTAATTCAAGGCACCATGCCAAGTTTTTTGGTATTCGACATTTTTAAAATTATGGCTGAAAATGTTAATGTTAATGCTTTTGTAGAAAAACGATGTTTTCAAAATGTGTTCAAGTTGTTCACAAAATTGTTGGATTTTCAAACATTATTTGATCTTTAAAAATTTATTCAGAATTTCCAACAAATGTTCAAAAAAAATTGGAAATGTGTCCGGATTCTACGTTGGTATTACCTATGTCCGGGATTTCTAGGCTAGAGGAAGTCCACTTTTGTAAGGCCGGTTGCTATTCCCTATGCCTGAATTAATAACCAGTTTGTTAATCGATGAAAATTAATTTCAAACAGTTAAGAGAAAGTTGCGGTCTGATTGGGCCATGGCCCATGCGCCATGCAGCCAATATACGCGTGTGGTGCAGCAATGCATGCGGGAGCTTTGATGGATACGAGGAGGTTTGACAATTAATTTACTTTTTTTGGTGGTAGTTAAAACCATTCAATCCTGCTCACTAATTGGGCAGATTCAAAACAAAAAATCGGCCATGATGTGCTTGGTTTTGGCTATACTGTGGCCTGTGGGTAGGCACAATAAATCCGGGCAACATAATTCTTAAGTTTGTACGCTTCAAATTTTTCATAGACACTAATCATCTCAACTGGTGAGCCACTCACCCTCACATGCAAGAGGTCCATGGTTCGATTCCTAGTATGTGCATGTATTTACTTTGTTAATTTTACCTCCGTTGATGTGTTTAGGGGGGTTGTACCGAAGTGAAAGTGTTGGCGCCTTTCCCTGTTAAAAAACATGTCCCACATGTGTATTATGATACGCAAATATATACTCCCTCCGTCCCAAAACTCTTGTATTAGATTTGTCTAAATATGGGAGGTTTTGTTGTTCAGGAGTACGCGCAGGCGGTTGTCTGTGCAAGTGACAGCTAGAAGATGGAGTTTCTTGTGCTGGGTCTGTGGTCGAAGGCTGGCAATTCTGGTTTCCTCCTTCGATGTAGTCGTCATGCGGGGGTGTCAGTTCTGAAGTTCGATGGCGTGTCCCGGGACATGTTGTTTTGCTTCTGGCAAACTACTTTGGAGGTCCGTAAAGCTGTTGATCAGCGATGGGGCCGCGTCAAGCTTGGGTGAAGAGATGATCTGTCTTTTTACCCTTTGATGACCGCTTTGGTGGTGTCGAAGAAAAATGACAGACGATGGTACTTTGCATAAAATTTGGGCGACTGATAGGCGCCGGCGCACCGGCGCAACGGTTCGGCCGGTCGCATCTGGGGCGTTAGTTTGTCTTTTTGTCCACCGTTAGATTAGCCTTCTTTATCTTTTTTTTCTCAACAAAAATTGCATCCAGTTGTTCGTCCTGGACACCCGCCTTGGACGCACCGAGGCCTGCCTTGAAGCATCAGCAGCTCGCCGTCGGTCGCTGTCCTCGCCGCACCACCATGCCGTCAGCTATAGCTTTTTTCTCACGCCCACTGAAGCTTTTCTATGGCTGAAACTTTTTCACAAAACGGTTGAAGCTTTTTCCATCGACGGTTCCAGTTTTCGCAGTTGTGTGGTGGCCGGTCCCCAAATTATGTCGCCTTCGATTGAAGCTCTGTAGGATGCTGGTTGTAGCATTTTTTTGGTATTGTTTGCAGCTCCCTCCACGCCATTTACAGCCTTCTTTCTCTCTCTCTCTCTTTGAGTGGTTCCAGCAAAAAAGATTGATCCAGCAAAAATATCATAAATGGGGATGTAGCAAAAAACGAAGACGGTTGTAGCAAAATTCAAACACCGTTGTAGCAAAACTTGGAGAGGTTCCAGCAAAATAAGATGGATCCAGCAAAAATTCAAAAACAAGGTGGGAGCAAAAACTAAGACGGCGGTAGCAAAAATCAAAGACCATGGTACCAATTTTTTGAGTAGTTCCAGCAAAAAGATGGATCTGATTAAGCAAAAAAATCAAAAGACGGACTGCCAACTGTGGTAGCAAAAAGCAAAACGATGGTAGCAAATTTTTGAACTGGTAGCAACAAAACAAAATCACTCAAAAAATGTGGATCCTGGTTACAGCAAATTCCGGCGCCGGTGGTAGCTTTCTCGGTGCTGGTCGCAGCACCAACCTCCAACCTTGCCGGTTGCAGAACCGGGGGGGGGGGGGGGGGGGAGGGGGGAGGGTGTGGAGATGGACGACCATGGCTTTCCCGGTTGCATCAGCCCCTAAGTACTCCTCACATCAGAAAGTAGTGGATGAGTGGAAGAGCAAAGCCCCGTCTCAACCCGATCTAGATGCAAAAAAGGAAGGTGGATTTGGGCGCTCCTGCTGGAGGTAGGGGATGGGGAGCGGTGCTGGAGTTAGGGGATGAGAAAAGGACTGGGATGAGTGGACGAGCAGAGTGCAGACGGATAAGGCCATCGAGAGGGATCGAGAGGGATGGGAAGCGGTGGTGGACCAGGAGGCTGCGGTACCGACGTGGCCATGTGGGCTGTCACATGTCGTTTGATCCAGAAGGATCGTGCGACTCGTACTCGACCGGCCGAGCGTTCGGCCGGTCTGCCGTACATGAACATTTTTCTAAAATTTTCCTATCTTTTCAGTTATGCATGGTCGGTGCTTACATGCCTTGTAACATGATCTTTATTCTATAAATGGAGTATTTGTATTGCTATTCTTTATTTTAGTTTTGCAAAAACAGAAAATAGAAATGTACGCGTGAAACAAAATCGGCGTGGTCGAGCTCACTTCCCCTTCCCCACTCTGTCACTCGGCAAGATAAGCAAGCCCGGCTGACCCCATGCCCGCCACCGTCCACCTCGCGCCGCTTCCCCATCGCGCACAACCACACGCAAGCAAGCCTCCTCCGCCGCCGGCGAAGCCCGTTGCCCCGTCGCTCCCGCAATGGAACGCCCTCCTCGCCGACCACTCCCGAGCCGGCCGCCATGCCGCCGCCCTCGCGCTCCTGCCCCCGCTCCTCGCCGCCTCAGAGGGCCTCGCTCCCGACAGGTTCACGCTGCCTCCCGCCGCCAGGTCCTGCGGCTTCCTCCGCGGCGGGGCCGCCGCCGCGGGGCGCCAGGTCCACGCGCTCGCCGCCAAGCTCGGCCTGCCCGGCGACCCCTTCGTAGGCAACTCCCTCGTCTCGATGTACGGTCGGTGCGGCCGCGTCGAGGACGCCGAGAAGGTGTTCGGCGGAATTCCGGATGCGGCCAGGAACCTCGTGTCCTGGAACGCGCTCATGGCGGCCCTCTCTGGTGACCCGCGGCGCGGCCTGGAGCTTTTGCGGGACTGCCTGGTGGCGCTTGGCGGGATGGTGGACGAGGCGACGCTGGTGACGGTGCTCCCAATGTGCGCCGCGCTCGGGTGGTCGGAGATGGGCAGGGCGGTGCATGGCCTCGCGGCCAAGTCCGGCTGGGACGCGGCGGCGCGGGTGGGCAACGCGCTGGTCGACATGTACGCCAAGTGCGGCGAGCTCGCGGACGCCGAGCGCGCGTTCCCTGATGCCCCGTCCGTCGTGTCCTGGAACGTGATGCTCGGGGCGTACGCGCGGAACCGCGAGGCCGGCGCGGCGTTCGGGCTGCTGCGAGACATGCAGATCGAAGAACATGGCAGCGTGCCGGCCGACGAGATTACCGTGCTGAGCGTCCTGCCGGCGTGCTCCGGGCCGCCGGAGCTGGCCAGGCTGAGGGAGCTGCACGCCTTCACCGTTCGGAGAGGCCTGGATGCCACCGGCGACAAGGTGCCAAACGCATTGGTGGCAGCCTACGGGAGATGCGGGCGCCTGCTCCAGGCCGGCCGCGTCTTCGCCGGCATCCGGAGCAAGACGGTGAGCTCGTGGAATGCACTCATCGGTGCCCACGCGCAACAGAACAGCGCGGCCGCGATCGAGCTGTTCATTCAGATGACCAATGCCTGCAGGCTGAAGCCTGACGGGTTTAGCATAGGGAGCTTGCTCATGGCATGTACCGGTCCGAAGCACCTGCTCCATGGCAAGGCCACCCATGGATTCATCCTCAGGAATGGGCTGGAGAAGGACCCTATCATCCGGGTCTCGCTTCTCTCGGCTTACATCCGATGCAGCAGGACGGAGCCTTTGGCTCGAGTGCTGTTTGATGCAATGGAGGAAAAGGGTGAGGTTTTGTGGAACACCATGATCGCCGGGTACTCGCAGAACGGGCTACCTGGTGAGTCGCTCCAGCTCTTCAGGGAGATGCAATCCATGGAAGGCCATTGTTCGTCAGTGATTTCAGCAACAAGTGCCTTGATGGCCTGCTCAGAGTTATCAGCTGTTCGATTAGGGAAGGAGATGCACTGCTTTGCCCTGAAAGCTGACCTCTGCGAGGACCCGTTTCTATCGAGCTCGGTGATCGACATGTACTCGAAGTGCGGATTTGCGGACGATGCCAGGGCGTTCTTCGACCGGTTGAAGGCAAGAGACGCAAAGGTGTCATGGACGGCGATGATCACCGGGTACGCCGTCAATGGTTTGGGGAAAGAAGCTGTTGAGCTATATGGCAAAATGAGGAGGGAGGGGGTGGAACCTGATGAATTTACCTACCTTGGCCTACTGATGGCATGTGGCCATGCCGGGATGCCGGAGGAGGGGCTGCATTTCTTCGAGGAGATGAGAAACCATCATCACAAAATAGAACCGAAGCTAGAGCACTATGGCTGCGTCATCGGCATGCTGAGCCGAGCAGGGCGCTTCGCCGACACGGTGGCGCTCATGGCGGAGATGCCGCAGGAGCCCGACGCCAAGATACTGAGCTCCGTGCTCTCTGCCTGCCACATACATGGAGAAGCAGAGCTGGGAAGCGCGGTCGCTGACAGGTTGCTTGAGCTCGAACCCGACAAGGCCGAGCACTACGTCCTCGCCTCCAACATGTATGCCGGGTCCGGGCGGTGGGATGAGATGAGGAAGGTGAGGAAGATGCTCAGGGGCGCCGGCATCGCCAAGGAGCCAGGCTGCAGCTGGATTGACGTGGCGGGCAAGGTGTACAGCTTCGTCGCCGGAGAAAACCCGCTCCCTGAGATGGACGAGGTGAGGAGGATGTGGCGCAGCCTGGAGGAGAGGATCCGCGAGATCGGGTACGTTCCCGACACCACGGTCGTGCTGCACGAGCTCGAGGAGGAAGAGAAAGTGGAGGCGCTGCGGTGGCACAGCGAGAAGCAGGCCGTCGCGTTCGGGCTGCTGAGGATGGCCGCACCGGCGACGGTGAGGGTGTTCAAGAACATCAGGATGTGCAAGGATTGCCACAATGCCGCCAGGCTCATCTCCAAGGTGACAGGGAGGGAGATTGTGGTTCGGGACAAGAAGAGGTTCCATCATTTCAGGGATGGTATCTGCTCCTGTGGGGATTACTGGTGAATATAATGGAATATACATAATTCTTGAACTCCATTCCATTTGTATTTTGCACATAAACATTTGTACAAAATAGCCAAGTTACAGTTCAGGAACATTTAAAGAAGAAAGGTAAGTAGATTCTAATTAGCAATAAACAGAACTGTTTTTGTTCACCCTACACATGCACGGTTGCACACACACAGACACACTTACCCCCAGTACAAATCTAAGAACTTGACAGTGAAGTTCCTGACTGAATACTCTTCTAGTTCAACTTGATAGAATAGTGCTCTAGTTTTTGTACATTGTCTCATGTCTCATGAAGTGTTGAGGATACAACTCTTTTGTCATGTTGGTGTGGTTGTTGCTGAACCTGCATTTGTCTATCTCTAAGATATAAGTAGTTCAAACCAACCAAATCAAGCACATTTCCAACAAAGCCACAGCCAAAATACAGAACCAAAGATGAAAACAGCAGCAAGAAAGATTTGCACTGTGGTTCATGAGCCAGGCGACAGATTAAAAAACAATATACAGTACCAGACAGGCGAATCAAGCTAAGCAGCGAAACAATACTACTCCCTCCGTTCCTAAATATAAGTCTTTGTAGAGATTCTACTATGAATCACATACGAATGTATATAGATGCATTTTGAGTATAGATTCACTCATTTTGCTCCGTATGTAGTCCATAGTGAAATATCTACAAAGACTTACATTTAGGAACGGAGGAAGTATTATTGTGTAATCATAACAACAAATGATCCGGCTGCATAGATGCATCACCAGGCACCCCCTTGTAAATTTTGTCCCCAACCTATAATATCCACATAAGAGACAATGTGACGCATCTTGAGCAGCTTGAACTTAATTTCTTAGTTTAGGCATTCAGAAACCTGTTATTACAAAAAAAAAACTCCCTCTATCAAAACTCAGAAGTATCAAAAAACGTCTTTTGATAGGAAAACCGGCTCAATATTGAGCAGAACATCTAAACATGGTTTGTCTGGGGCACATCTAGATGTGCTCTAAGTATTGCACATCTAAGCAGCTGAAGCAAACGGAAAAAAAAAAGAAAAAGAAAATTCCCACACTAAGTATTGCACATCTTCTGAAAGAGAAGCAACAACAAAATTTACAATTAGAGACTGAACTTCACTCTCTAGGTTCATTGCTGATTGCTTCAAAGGGAGGACCATATGTCGCATGGCATATCGCTCAACAGGAGACTTAAGGAAGAGATACAAATATGTGCTAGAATATTAATCCCAAATATCTAGATTAGAACTAGTGGGAAAAAGTTCATTATGATGTTATGCAATATTTAAAGTTCTCCTTCACAATTTGAGATCACATCAGCGATCATATGGTAAAGCCAAGCTTGTCCATATATCTTCCCAGGAAAACCCAATTTCTCTGGCTAAAAAAATTTAGTATGAAATAGCCCGAGATATACTCGAGAATTCAAATACGTGTAATGGCGCTTCGGACTTGAAAATACCAAGAGAGGACATAAAAATTATGTTCATCGAGGGACTTACTGCACACTGAAACCCATTCATCCAACCATAAGGTCGGCATCATTGAATTGTACAGTTTTCAACTCCCTTTGGCATGAAATACAGATCAAGCACTACACCCTACTTAACGACTGTTTTCGCACCAACAAGACATGGCCTAGTGTAGCAGTGTGATCAGTCTTCATTCTAACAGAACATTATATAAGAGCAGACTGTACCAGGAGGAAAATGACCACAATTTTAAGCAGCAACATCATCTACCTTTATCGTACTCATGATACAAATTTTCTTTCAAAGATCACGAAAGCGATACAAGCCTGAAAGCAAAGTAAATAAGGTTCAACGACAACCAGAGATGATAACGAAGCATAAACTCTGACACGACGATGGATTTAACAGGTCCATGAAACTGACTGGGGACACTTTAGTTCTTGATCTTCTTCTTGGGCTTCAGCTGCTTGCTGTGACCACACTTGTGCTTGCAGAAGTCGACACCCCTTGGATGCAGGCGCACATGGCATCTGTAGATAAGTGAAAATATTAGAATGTGTAAGATCAAAGTGTTATTAGACTTACAGGGTTAAATTACAAATGACTTAATTCATTGTAAGAGGCGACCAAGGATTCCATGCATTGCAGTAGACTATTGTAGAATAACCAAAAGAATATAAAAATCCGAAGGGAAAAATGATCTAGAACCTTGACAGAACAGAAAAATGAAATCAGAATTCAGCATGCAACAAGGATTCCATGGAGGCTCACAGTGAAGGCCAATTTTTCATTCTTATTCTTATGAACACACCATGTAAGAAATGTTCTAGTCAGTATAAAATAATATGAACTGAAATTGGTGAGCTTAGCAGTTCACAAGATTTAATGTAACTTCTATGAGAACAGAATATATAAAGAATGAGATATGTGATTTATATCAAATGTTGATGTACATTCGGTTGCAATTTTTTTACATTTTAGTAAACCACTTTCAATGAAAACAAAGATAATAATCTGAACAAATATCAAAGAAAACTTAAAATGCAAAAACAGCAAGATCCTCATTTGAACAACTGAATATAAAAAGAAGACAAATATTAAAGGTACTATCGGCTGAAATTTGCACGCTTTCTCGAACAACACCAAAATGTGTATTATATTGTACAGTATTAGAATAAGAACACCAAGAAGGCACAAAACTGCACAAATCAAAACAGCAAAAGAAAACGAAGGGGCACAAATCTAGAAACTCTAACCAAATGGAAAAGGAAATCGAAACTCAAAAGAAGAAGAAATAACAGAAGGCTAGCTTAAAAAAAATCTTTTTGGTACATTAATTTCACACCCAGCCAGACAACATAAATGATATGCTAAATCAACTTAACCCCCAATGTATTTAGTGGGACATATCCTGCGAAAATGCACATCTTTCTGAAAATTTGAAATACCATTTAAAAATCACACAAATTCTCACAAAAATGTACTATTGGGGAAGAGCATATACCACCTACGTGCAAACTTTCTCGAAAGAGAAATCCTTTTACGAAAACAAAACAAGACAAAATAGGCTGAATAGTGTCAACCATAGTTTTAATTTTAGTACACTATTCACATTCGGTTTTCTTTTCTGTAGGACACAAAGTACACTGGATTTGAAGTTTCAAATTGGCATGAATGTACAAAATGCCCTTACAAAGTAAGAGTTATTTTGAGAATTTTTAGAATCTTGCACATGTGCTTTTCTGATTGTATTTTCACATTATCAAAAACATGTCCATTTTCACAGGATACGTACCAGGATCTTTGTATTCTTCCTAGTTTGTTTTATACGTATCTGTGTGGAGTTTGTCTGTGATCATGGCAGCACTATAAAGGGTGGACACACATTTGTCCATTGTATCCAGAATTCTGGATTATCTGCCATCCATATTAGTATTATTTACTCGACCCGTATTCGGAAATATAACACTGATATTGTCAGTTAGATCTAGATTATCTTGCATTCCTGTCAAGATTATTCTTATTTCCACAATATAAGTTAGCTGCTTCATGATAGCTTATTTGTTAGGTGAAGACACAGTGTTTCTTCGATAACACTGCGCCAAACAAGCACAAGAACATAATAATGGTCTCATCAAACCCAACCTACTAAACATCATCATGTTTCATGTCATTTAGCAAAAAGAATTTGACTAACATGGTAATCTTAGCCAAAGGGGTTTAAGAAATTCAACATAACCAAATGCTGAAGCTATTCTGAACATCCAATTCAGACCGAGACGAAGGGAACACACTTAAGGTCGGAAGTGCAATGCCCTTATTATGAGAAGCAGATTTCAAAACAACAAAAATAAAATGAGGAAATGTGCTGTTTGAAAATGAAATATACCTGCTTTTGCAAGATTGGGTTTCAACCATATGGGAGGGAACCACGTCCTCCAGGGTTCAGGATTAGCCAATTTGGTTCTGGTATTATTTTCCAAGTTGTACACTCCTATGTCACGGGGGTCATCTTAGCCGTCTAATAAATCTTCGTAATCATCATGAGTAAAATATACATGGTTTGACATCAAGCCTGGATGATCCTTCACGCTAAAGCAAGATGTTGTGCTCCTCCCAGTAAACAATGCATAGTCACCTATTCCTATCATCTTAACACGCCTCAGCTCAACAAAATCAATCTTGTACACTTCGAAAGCAGTGGCATACGTCTCACCATCTGGTCGTTCAGGATCCCGGTCCCGTTCCTTATAGATTTGGAGGACATCTCCCCATGGTGCCTGAACTATGTAGCACTTCTGGACTACCTCAGCCATATCTGGTAAAATTCTTCTATGGATGACAGATGGTCCATCTAGATTGAACACATCGACTGCACCTAGGTCAGTCACTGCATAGAAAGAGCCATTATGGTGTATGCAATCTGCATAGAAACTATGCATTTGGGGACAACTCCAGCGAGCATCTCCCACTCTGGCAAACGAGAGCTGCATGTATGGCTGATGGATGAGCATGATAATGCATTTGCCTGTCGATGGATCGGACGATAAAGTCGCCTTTATGAAGAGGGTTTCACCGCACCTATCCAAAGAACATATGTAGGGTGTATCCTCCACCCTCAGAAGCTTTCCGTTGTAGAAAGACACCTTGTACTTCCTCCGTTCCTAAATATTTGTCTTTCTAGAGATTTCAACAAGTGACTACATACGGAGCAAAATGAGTGAATCTACACTCTAAAACATGTCTACATACATCCGTATGTGGTAGTCCATTTGAAATCTCTAAAAAGACAAATATTTAGGAACGGAGGGAGTACTTTTCAAGAACCCCGTCGCTGTTCAGGACAGGTTTAACATGCTCCATGGTTGTCGCGGGAGGGAGTGCAATCTTGTCACCGGTGATAGGGTTGAGCAGCATCAGATCAGACTTTTCATCCATGGTGACAAGCCATCCGTGTGATGAGCCAATCCAGTAGTTGATGGGAGGTTCAGGGAGGGGCATGGTGTAGGCCTTCCGTTAGGAGAGACTGTACATGCCAAGAGCCTTGGCACCGGCGGCCTCGGTACAGTAGAGTAAACAGGGGGTCTGGTGGCTGGGGCAGCCACCGTTGCGGCGGACCGTCGAGTATGCCTTTTGCCATAATGTGCAGACGGCGGCGGATCGGAGGAGGTCTGGGCAGTCCAGCAATTGGAATATGCTGATCAATATATCCGCTGGTAGCCCGGACCAATCTGGAGCTGGTGCGTCCATTGTGGATGAACAAAGAAAAACACACGGGCGGCCGGAGCTGTCAATCAATGAGACCAAGACTGCAGCGACTTGGGTGGAAACTCCGGCCGCGATCTATATATAGAGTTAACGAAACCGACAGAGGTCACATTCTACATAAGCAATGCAAAGAAAATGGCACCAAAGACATACTACAAAACAGGCGCACTATATTCAGATTTCAGAAGCACATTGCTGTCATATTACAGATACCCATGAAAATACCAGCGTTCTATCAATGTAGTACTTCTGTAATCTTCAATTCTTACATATACTCATGGTAGCAGAAAAATTCAGCCATATGCATATCTCAAGAGAAGGCATGCCTACAAACTGAACAGCAAGGTCTTACAGGAACAGTCAGCGATTCCTCAAAAGGCACGGATCAATCACGTAAACACACAGCGAAATAACCATGGATTCAACACTCAAAAGGGTCATCAACTGTAAGATTGCATGCTTTCTCCAAGCCCAAAACATCACCAGCTTTAGGCGACACCTGTAGCACTGCAGAGATACCTGCTGGAAACTGTAGACAGTAAGCAAATAGCATACCAATGTATATGTACGGATATCAGGATATGTAAGCTCCGGTTTTGCTCAACTAATCGGCCAACTCTTTTTTTGAAAGAAAAAATCTACTATCATAAGTTATTTATTCCATATGCTTTTACCAGTCGATGCAATGTCCATTTTTCTTCCAAATACACAATGTTGAACCTAATGTGGCAACGCCTAGTGCTGTGACAGAGGTTCAGAGTTCTGAAGATAACCATCGCCAAGGACTCCAACCGAAGATAGACTAGGATCTAGCTCATATGCGTTTATCTTTGTAACCTTTCTTATCTCTTCTTCTTCAAGTTGTAATCTGAACCAACTTGTACGCTATACCAGGAGGTCACGACCTGGCTATATAAACACGCAACCGTCGCCCAGGATGGGTACGACGTTCCTCCATATGGTATACAGAGCCTAACTCTTCCCATCTAGTTCTCCTCCTTCCACCGAAGCTTCCTGCCATGGCCTCATCCGCCGCCACCTCCTCCCCTCTCTCCGGCCAGATCACCGAGCGCCTTACCCGCACCAACTACATTCTTTGGCGCACTCAGATCACGCCGGAGCTGAGAGGAGCTGGAGTCTTCGGGTACGTCGACGGAAACATGGCGGAGCCGGCCAAGTTCGTCGTCGGCAAGGACAAGGATGGAAAGGAGGCAACCATCCCCAACCCACTCCATGTCGTCTGGTTCCGAGAGGATCAGCAGGTACTTGGTTATCTCTTGAATAACCTATCCAAAGAGGTGCTAGTGCAGGTCACCTCCATCGCGCACGCACGCGAACTCTGGACGGTGCTGGCGAGCATGTTCTCGTCAACGTCGCTGTCCCGTGTCAACAACATCCGCGCCGCCCTCACCAATGCGCAGAAAGGAACGCAATCGGTGGCCACCTTCTTCGCGTACATGCGGGGATTCACCGACGAGCTCGCCGCGGCCGGCAAGCCGTTGAAGGATGATGAGTTAATCTCTTATATCCTCAACGCGCTTGACATGGAGTACCAGCCCTTGGTGTCCGCCCTCGACGCCCGCACCACCCCGGGCACTCTCGACGAGCTGTTCGGGTAGATGAGCAACTTCGACCAGCGGGTGGCTCTGTTCCAGGGAGCAGGCGCGGCGGGCGGCTTCAAGTCGTCAGCGAACGCTGCCACACGCGGCCGGGGCGGAGGCTCCCGCTACCGCGTCCCACCTTGGAGCGGCAAGGGCCGGGGCTCCGGCAACGGAAACAGCAGCGGCGCCAACAACACACGCGGCGGCTGGCCTTTCTCTTCCAACAACCGAGGCCGGCGCGGCAACTCCTCCAACAACAGATCACGCCCTGATGCAATCAGGTGCCAAATCTGTGGCAAGCCGGGACACTCGGCAAAAGACTGTTGGTACCGTTTTGAAGAAGACGAAGATGATTCCTCACAAGATGAGAAGGTGGCCGGAGCTGCTGATGGCTCCTACGGCGTCGACACCAATTGGTACGTCGACAGAGGTGCCACAAACCACATCACCGGTGAGCTGGAGAAGGTGACCATGCGCGACAAGTACCGTGGCAAAGATCACATCCACACAGCAAGTGGAGAAGGTATGAAAATTAGTCATGTTGGTCACTCAATTATTAAAACCCCTCATTGAAAAATTCATCTTAGGAAAATTTTGCATGTCCCTAGTGCTTCAAAAAGCCTTCTTTCTGTTCATCGCATTGCCATTGACAATCATGCCTTTCTTGAGTTTCACCCTTACTTCTTTTTGATCAAGGATCAGGCAATGAAGAAGGTGCTATATCGAGGTAGATGCGTTCGTGGGCTTTACCCCTTGATTCCGAAAATTAGAAGGTTCAATAAACAAGTTTTTAGTTCCACCAAAGTGTCTTCAACACGATGGCACGATCGTTTAGGACATGCATCTTTTTCCTTAGTTGAGAGATTACTTAAGAAAAATAAGCTCCCGTATGTTGGAGAGCGTGATGTTGAGAAAATTTGTGATTCTTGTCAAAAGGCTAAAAGCCATCAGCTACCTTATCCAATTTCTACCAGTGTTTCTACCAAGCCTCTACAACTTGTTTTCTCTGATGTGTGTGGGCCTGCCCCCTCCTCTGTTGGTAGACACACATATTATGTGAGTTTCATAGATGACTATAGCAAGTTTTCATGGATTTACCTTCTTAAAAAAAGGTCGGACGTGTTTCAAGTGTTTCTGAATTTTAAGCTCTTGTTGAGCGCCAATTTGATTGCAAAATCCTGGCTCTCCAATCTGATTGGGGAGGGGAGTACGAGAAGTTAAACTCGTTCATTCAGAAAATTGGCATCTCTCATCACGTGTCATGTCCTCACGCCCATCAACAGAATGGGTTTGCTGAACGCAAACACAGACACATCGTTGAAGTCGGTCTTGCCTTACTAGCCGGCGCCTCTATGCCCCTAAAGTTTTGGGACGAGGCCTTTCTTGCTGCGGTACATATCATAAATATGCTCCCTAGCCGTGTCATCAACTATGAAACTCCTATTGAGCGTCTCCTCCACATCAAACCCGACTACACAACTCTTCGTGTGTTTGGTTGCGCTTGCTGGCCCAATCTCCGCCCATATAACACTCGCAAGCTCATGTTTCGCTCCAAGCAATGTGCTTTTCTTGGCTATAGTGCCCAACACAAGGGCGTTAAGTGCCTTGACATCTCCACTGGTCGAGTTTATATCTCTCGCGATGTCATTTTTGATGAGACAAAATTTCCTTTCTCTGAACTCCACCCAAATGCCGGGGCACTACTTCGCAAAGAAATTCTTCTTCTACCCTCTAGTCTTACCGACATCTCTCATGGGGATAATGATTGTGGTGATCCAATATTGACTAATGTTCATAACCAAGTGCATGGGTTCTATGATGATGCAGATGAGAACAGCGCAGAAAACGGTGCAGGACACGTTCAAAATGGCGATGAAAATCTGCCTACAACGCCATATTTCATGTGTCCAGGGCTGGGGGACAAATCCTCCTCGGGATCAGCTCCACCGCAGCCTGACAGCGGATCCTCCTCGAGATCAGGGTCGCCCGGGAGCAGTGCCGCGCGGAAACCCGCGTGCCCGCCAGCCAGCCGAGCAGCGGCTCTGCGCCTGCCACTCGGCGCCTCGCCACGGGCCAAGGCGATTCGGCCCGCCTCCACCACTCGGATGCCCCCACGCGGCAGCCCGAGATTCGCTGGGCCCATGATGGGCCCCGCCACTACGTACGCCGCCAGCCGACAGGCGGGGAGCGCCAGGAGCGCCAGGAGCCAGGTGTCGGCGCTGATCCCACCGCGGATCCGGCCCTGTCAGCGCCTGCCGCTGGCGCGCGATCCGGCGCGGGCCCGCCTGGATTCGCCTCATCATTGCGTCATGATGGGTCTGCGCTGGATGTCTCCCACAGCACAGGATTCTCTGCGCCTGATTCCGCCGCGTCTCCACCGTCTCCAAACCACGTTGGCGCAGAGGATCCTGCTGGCAGCGAGGCGGGGATTCTCACGGGATCTTCTGACGCCGCTGTCCCAGGATTTTCTGCATCACCACCTGCTGCTGCTGTTCCACGGACACGTCTCCAAAAAGGGGTAATAAAACCAATTAATTACAAACAATTGACAAAGTTCAGTTTAATGTGCTCCACAGATGAACCAAGTACTCTTGGCGAGGCACTCAGCAACAAAAATTGGAAGGCGGCCATGGAGGAAGAACACATGGTACTTCTCAAAAACAAAACGTGGCATCTGGTTCCGCCACGGCACGGTAAAAATTTGATTGATTGCAAGTGGGTATTTAGAATTAAAAAGAAGGCTGATGGAACCATTGATCGCTACAAAGCCAGACTAGTTGCAAAGGGTTTTAAACAACGGTACGGTATAGACTATGAGGACACCTTTAGTCCAGTTGTTAAAGCTGCAACTATTCGTCTTGTGCTCTCTATTGCTGTTTCCAGGGGATGGAGCCTTCACCAGCTAGATGTCAAGAATGCGTTTCTTCATGGTGTTCTGGAAGAGGAAGTATATATGAAACAACCTCCTGGTTTTGAAAACAAGAATAAGCCGTTCCATGTGTGCAAGCTTGATAAAGCGTTATATGGACTCAAACAAGCTCCTAGGGCATGGTATTCCAGATTAAGTCACAAATTGCAAACTCTTGGTTTTGTTCCTTCTAAGTCTGGCACATCCTTGTTTATTTACAACAAGTTGAAAACAACAATATTCGTTCTTATATATGTTGATGATATTATTGTCACAAGCTCATCTAATGAGGCTATATCAGGACTGTTGAAGGATTTAAATGCTGAGTTTGCTCTCAAGGATCTGGGTGACTTGCACTTCTTCTTAGGGATTGAAGTCAAGAAACAAGGAAATAGTCTTCATCTTTCTCAGGAAAAGTATGCCACTGATCTGGTAAGAAGAGTTGGGTTACAAGGATGTAAATCCTCACCAACTCCATTGTCCAGCATAGAAAAATTGTCACTTACAGAAGGAAAGCCCTTGGGTCAAGATGACAGTACCAGGTACAGGAGCTTGGTAGGTGCACTTCAGTATCTAACTTTGACAAGACCTGATCTTTCATTTGCAGTAAACAAGGTTTGTCAGTTTCTTCATGCATCCACTATAACTCATTGGACAGCTGCTAAACGCATAGTGAGATATGTGAAGGACACAGTTAATCTAGGCCTCACTTTCAACAAGTCTTCATCTACACTTGTTAGTGCATTCTCTGATTCTGACTGGGCAGGGTGTTTAGATGATAGACGATCTACTAGTGGTTTTGCAGTATTCTTTGGTCCAAACTTAATATCATGGTGTGCAAAGAAACAAGCCACTGTATCAAGATCCAGTACTGAAGCTGAGTAGAAGGCTTTGGCCAATGCCACAGCTGAAATTATTTGGGTCCAGTCCATGCTACGAGAGCTTGGTGTGAAGACTACCCAAGCTCCATGTTTATGGTGTGATAATCTTGGTGCTACTTACCTGTCTGCTAACCCTGTGTTTCATGCAAGGACAAAACATATTGAGATTGATTTCCACTTTGTTAGAGAACGAGTTGCAAACAAGCAGTTGGAAATTCGGTTCATTCATTCTCGTGATCAGGTTGCAGATGGATTCACCAAAGCTTTGCCCACACAAAATTTTGAAGAGTTCAAGCGTAATCTCAACTTGACCAAGTTGTGATTAAGGGAGGATGTTGAGCGTAATGTGGCAACGCCTAGTGCTGTACGTGACAGAGGTTCAGAGTTCTGAAGATAACCATCGCCAAGGACTCCAACCGAAGATAGACTAGGATCTAGCTCATATGCGTTTATCTTTGTAACCTCTCTTATCTCTTCTTCTCCAAGTTGTAATCTGAACCAACTTGTACGCTATACCAGGAGGTCGCGACCTGGCTATATAAACACGCAACCGTCGCCCAGGATGGGTACGACGTTCCTCCATACACAAAACATGATGCACAACATGGGGTCACAAGCAGAACTACACAAGCTGTTAGAGTACGTAATGGGCCTAATGGGCCCATTAGTCTTAGGGTTAATTAGAGATAAGGGTTGCTTGCTTAGGGGTCAAGTAAGCCTTGCTTGGGAGTCAAGTAAACCTCTCTATATAAAGAGAGGAGATGTATCAATCTAATCAAGCAAGAATTAAGAAGGAAATCCCTTCCCTCTTGCCTGGCCGTGGGCAAAAGGCCCCTGGCCGGCCCTCTCACGCCCTCCTTCTAGCAGCGTCATAACAATTTGATATCAGCTAGCTTTGGTTCGATCATGTCTTCACCGCCGCCAAGCCCGTCTCTTCCGTTGCCGGTCACCTTGTCGCCTCCGGCGACCACCACGGTCGTCGCCCCGCTCCTGCCAGCGTCGGGGTCCTCCGTCGCACCCGCCCCCGCCGTCCTCACCTGGGAGGAGGTGCACGGGGTGCTGCAGGACCTAACCCAGGCGGTCCAGGAGATCCACCTGTTCTTGGCCGGGTCCTACGGGCCACACCTGGCTGCGACGCCCATCGCCGCCCCCGCGCTGTCGTGGCTGCCGTGGCAGCCACCGCATCAGGCGGCCTTCGCCGCGCTCGCCGGGCCGCTGCAGCAGCCGCTGCAGCTGCCATCCATCGCCACCACCGCCCGGCCCTGGCTGCAGTGGCAGCCACCGCTCCTGGCGGCCTCCGCCGCGCCCGGCGCGGCACCGCAGCAGCCACCGCCGGTCAGCTCCGCCATCCAGTATGGGATGCCCTACGACGGGAGTGCGACGACCTCGTTCCCATCAGCGCCGCCGCCATCCCAGGGCGTCCACATCCAGCAGATCAAGTCCACGCCGTCGTCGTCACCGCTTCCGTCTTGGATCGTTACCCGCCACGTGTCGGCGGTGGTGAGGCTGCAGGCTGCTGCACGCGGCCTCCTAGCGCGTCGGCGTGTGCGGGAGATGCGTGGTCTGCAGCTGCCGCTCCTCCAAGTTGCCCTTCGTTGCGCAAAGGACCTCGATCTCGTCCGCTGCGTCGGGGATCTTGGGCATGCGGTTTCCCCCGCGGGCGGCAGGCATGCTGTTTTCCCCACGGGCAGCGACCTCAAAGTCTGCGACATCGGCGGTTGGGGGGGGGGCGCATCCCTCCTCGTCATTCTCCATCGCAAGCCCTCCACTCTTTCCTGTGCCGTGCAAACCAACAGCCATCCAGCGGGAAGAAGGCAGGGTGTCACCGACAGGAGCGCACCGCGTAGCACCACTGCTTTCCGCAGCCGGCCGCCGCGAGGGCGCCTCTACTGGTCGCTCTTGCAACCACTTTCAGGTGGCCATACACATGCACTCCTTTGGTCCAGGTGGTGTCCATGGGATCCAGGTGGCTGTACACGTGCACATCCAACGTGCGGATGGTGTCCACTTTTTGTTGAGGGGTCCAAAATAAAGCGTCCCAGTCCATTTCAGGTTGAGAGTCATAAAACAAGCCGAGATGTAAAAGACTTGTTTTTAGGTGTTAGGTTTGTGTTGCGTCGAGTCATGGTTATAAATTGGTTAGGCTGCAGCTCGAGGACAAGCTGCATGTCCAGATGGGATGTAGTGTTAGAGTACGTAAGGCCCATTAGTCTTAGGGTTAATTAGAGATAAGGGTTGCTTGCTTAGGGGTCAAGTAAGCCTTGCTTGGGAGTCAAGTAAACCTCTCTATATAAAGAGAGGAGATGTATCAATCTAATCAAGCAAAAATTAAGAAGGAAATCCCTTCCCTCTTGCCTGGCCGTGGGCAAAAGGCCCCCGGCCGGCCCTCTCGCGCCCTCCTTCTAGCAGCGTCATAACACAAGCAATGCATAGTTAATGAAACTGACAGAGGTGACATTCTACATGAGCAACGCAAATAAAATGCCACCTCAGACCTGCTACAAAACAGGTGCACTATATCCAGAAGCATGCTGTCATATTGTAGACACATGAAACTAACACTAGTCTCTCAAGTACTTCTGGTAGCTTCAATTCTTACACATACTCATGGTAGTTGAAAAACTCAGCCATATCTCAAGGTAAGGCATGCCTACAAACTAAACAGCAAGATCTTGCAGAGAACAGTTAGTGATTCCTCAAAAAACACGGATCAAGCATCTAAACATACAGCAAATTAACCATGAATTCAACACTGAAAAGGGTCATCTATTGTAAGATCGGATGCTGTAAGTTAGCACTGCAGAGATACCTGTTGGAAACTGGAGACACTGCAGTTCGTCTTTTATCTCAGTCACCTTGTCAGCTGAAGAAAAAATTCCTTCCTGCGACACAACCAGCAAGGACTGCAGCTCCTGGGCATTCATGGCAACGAACTTGAGGAATTCAAATTCATTTTGATGCCCTCGGAAATCGTGAATAACCATCTTCTTGACATGTGATCTCAAGCAATAGATCGGCCTGATCTCCTGCCAAAACCTGGCAGACGCTCCCCACTGGGTTCATTGGCAGTTACAGATGGACCATGCAGTACAGACTGCAAATTGGTACCAATGTGTGAGCAGTTTGGTTACATATATGGATCAAGCTGCTAACAATTGATGATAACATTGAAATGATCGATGGACTGAAAAGAACTGGGAGCTACCTCAATGTGCAGCGCCTCAACATCGGGAAAGTATCTGAGGAAGCTGGCCATCATCTTGACCTCCCTAAAGACACCAAAATCCAGTCAAACCCAATATCTTGACGCTTGGAACCACAGTGCTTGCGCTCAACATTGTGTCTGAATGCAAAACGTTTCACCCAGACATGTATACATCATTACTCATCAAGTGTTCTATAATCATACAAAACATCATCATGGATCGATGTGAATGGAATAAAACTTTGAGGATTTAGAGACTGCAATGAGGTGCAGCATGAGCAACATTATCATAACTCATTGACTACTTTCTGATGAATGGATCAATGTGGGTGGAAACTGGAGAGATGTACCGCGATGACACTGTCGCCAATCTGCAGCTTGTCAACTATTGTATCCAGGTAGCCGAGCACCCGCAGGTTGGGAGCACGAGCGATCCTGACCTCCACACCATTAAGCGACTGAAGCAAGTAGAACCGCTCCAGGAGCGGCGTGTCCACCATGGTCACGGTGAACTCCTCCACCCTGGACAGCCCAACGAGCGTGCACCCGAGGCTTTGGCTGCGGAGACGGACGTGCTTGGAGCTATTGATGACGAGCCGAAGGGCCTTCAGAACGGGGCAGGCAACGATCAAGCACTCCAGGTCCCGGTCGCTTATGACAATCCTTGTCATGGTTAGAATCCGGAGGTGGGGGAAGAAAAATGTCGGTGCCGCTGGGGAACGTCCAGTATGTTAGAATTGTGTCGAATATTATTGTACAAGTTAGGTTACAGTTGGACTTCGAGTCGTACGGTGTGTAGACAGGATATGGAGTCGTGTCCAAGTAAGACACTTGTACCCCAGGCCTCTCATATATAGCGAGGGTAGACACACGATGTAACCTATGCCAACATAATAGCACGGGCACGCGGGGAAGCCGGCGGCGTGTGCTGGCGCCCGGACGGCCAGGGTGCGGTATTGTGACGGTGTCATGGGGAGGAGCGCCCGTAGTCATGCCCCGGGGATGTAGCCATATCGGTGAACCTCGTTAACAAATCTCGGTGTCGTGCTTGTGTGATTGCTTGGTTCTCGGTAGATTGACGGAGCGCCTCGGATTTATTTTAACAAGTGGTATCATGAGCAAGCTTGTAAGGTCCAGGAGGTAGTCAAGTTCATCTAGAGGAAGGCGACAAAGCCAGGGCGCCCGGTAACTCGGCCGTGGTTCCGCGTACGTGATCGCGAGCGGTCGGAAGAGTTTTCAACGGGCAGATGGTGAAAATCGTCGCGTGAAAAGCAATTGAAGGAGGCGAGGTAGCAGCCAGATGGAGGCAGCAGGCAGCCACGGACGTGCGGCGCGGCAGAGGCTGGGATTGATCGGCATGTTTTGTGACAGATCGGATCAGCAGCAAGGCGGCGGCGCAGACGGGATTGGCTGAACGAGTCGGCACGCGTGGCTCGGCTAGCGCACCAGACAACGCCGCAGGACAGGCAGGGCGTGCGGCCCAGCTGAGGGGCTGCGGAGGCCCAGACTGCTGTGCGTGGAGGGCTGGAGGCTGAGGCCACGGGCTGGATCGTCTAACGCTGGTAGAAGCTCGGACGTGTGGGACAAGGCACGTGAACGTGCGTGCTGATGTGTACTGCGGAGGTCTCAGGTGCGCTGCACGGAGGCATGAGATTTGCTGGTTAAAAAAAGGCTACGGAACAGACTTAGGTGCTACCCATCGAGAGATTGAAAAAGCTAATTACCTTGCAGCCTACAGGAGCACGTGGTGGACTTTGGAGATTTTGTTTGATCTCTATGGCTAAGTGCAACGGGAAAGCATACATGGTAGAGTTTGGCTTTATTTCTTTGTACACGGGTTGTGTACGGGGATGGTGGCATGAGGGACTGTTGTGCACGTGGTAGGATCATGCATACACAAGGCGTCAAGTAATGCACGGATATGTGCGGAGCGGACACGACGCAGGGTGGAGCATGGTTGCAGTCAGATAATTTTCGGCTGGGTCGGACTGTATTGTCTGATGGACTGACATGGATGTTGGTCAAAGCAGAAGACAGCGGTGATTTCAACGACGACGACACAGGAGCGTGATGCTGATGGTGACCGATTTTTGGGGCGTGGAAACACGTGGTGCAGGCTTGAGGGCTTGTGCAGCTTCGACAAGACTATGACCATGGTTGACTCAAGGTTGTGTACACATGAGAGCTTGAGGTCGACGGGGCATGGAGGTGGCACGTACAACCACAATGGAGTCATGTTGAAGGTGGAGCTGGAGTCCGGGCGGAAGACTTCACTTTGTGCTGATGGAGGGGCTACGGCGTAAGAATTCGGAGAGTCGAAGCCTATTTCAGCAGGATAGCGAGAGACACGTGGATCGGACTGGGTACCAGTGGTCTGATGGAGACGTGATACTCGGTATCGGTCGATGATGATCGGTGGTTCTCTGCAGTGGGGGTTGCGGAAGTGGGGGCTAGCTACCCGGGAGACTCGACCAGGACAGCAGAGGCTCGACGCGATGATAGCGGCGAGGCGTGCGGTAAGCACGGGACACAGCGACAGGCCAAGGCACTGGTGGTCAGACATGTGGTCAGGCAAATTGTGCAGGTGGTGCTGAAGCAGTGTTGACGAGTACCAGATTTGAGTTGGTGACTGGGTCTATCGGTGCCGGTTGATGGACAAGAGTTGACCATGGAGAATCTGAGAAAGTGGCGGGAAGTCTGGAATTGTCAAAACAGAGAGAGTACATGGCAGTATATTCTGTGGTGTTCAGTGCACATGGCAAAATGCGGATGACAAATACAGAAGGAGGCAGAGGGCTATAGTTGTGAGACATGCCAGAGACTATCCGGAAGAAGGGTGAGACAACTGCAAATTTGACTCAGGGTGACACAGGGCGACGGTGAAATTCCTTCAAGTTTCAGACAGACGGTCAAGAAAGAGCGGTGATGTTGAGTTCAGCTAACTCTTATATGTGGCGTCCAATACGTGAGTTGTTCACTTTCATGCAGACAGTGGTCGGTGTGTGATGGCGTTGAACGGATTCTCCGGAAATTGGGAGCACGGACTAGAGTAACAAGGAACTTAATTTTGCTCGAGTGTTGACTGTGGTCAAGAAAAGGAGGGACTACAAGTTGCAGGTGGAGTCACATGGAGTCTGGGAGTAGCAGCAATGCTCATGGCGTATCTCAAGTCCAATGTACAAGGAGGTTCGATGCATGGATGAATTCAAGGTGGTGAAGAATATTCGCCAAGGTGGAGTTTGTTAGAATTGTGTCGAATATTATTGTACAAGTTAGGTTACAGTTGGACTTCGAGTCGTACGGTGTGTAGACAGGATATGGAGTCGTGCCCAAGTAAGACACTTGTATCCCAGGCTTCTCATATATAGCGAGGGTAGATGTTGGGTAAGGTAGTAATTTCAAAAATTTCCTACGCACACGCAAGATCATGGTGATGGCATAGCAACGAGAGGGGAGAGTGTTCGTCCACGTACCCTCGTAGATCGTAAGCGGAAGCGTTAGCACAACGCGGTTGATGTAGTCGTACGCCTTCACAATCCGACCGATCCAAGCACCGAACGTACGGCACCTCCGAGTTCAGCACACGTTCAGCTCGATGACGATCCCCGGGCTCCAATCCAGCAAAGCTTCGAAGATGAGTTCCGTCAGCACGATGGCGTGGTGACGATGATGATGTTCTACCGGCGCAGGGCTTCGCCTAAACTCCGCGACGATATGACCGAGGTGGAATATGGTGGAGGGGGGCACCGCACACGGCTAAGGAACGATCCGTAGATCAACTTGTGTGTCTTGGGGTGCCCCCTGCCCCCGTATATAAAGGAGCAAGGGGGAGGGGGCCGGCCAAGGGGAGGAGGCACGCCCAAGGGGGAGAATCCTACTCCAAGTAGGATTCCCCCCTCTTTCCTAGTCCAAGTAGGAGAGGGGAAGGAAGGGAAGGAGAAGGAGAAGGAAGGAGAGGGAGGAAAAGGAGGAAAGGGGGGCCGGCCCCCTAGTCCAATTCGGTTTGGGCTAGGGGGGCCACGCGCCCTGCCTCCTCTCTTCCACCACTTGGCCCATGAGGCCCATTGCTTCTTCCTCGTATTCCCGTAACTCCCCGGTACCCCCGAAAATGCCCGAATCACTCGGAACCTTTCCGAACTCCGAATATAGTCGTACAATATATCGATCTTTACGTCTCGACCATTTCGAGACTCCTCGTCATGTCCCCGATCTCATCCGGGACTCCGAACTCCTTCGGTACATGAAAACCCATAAACTCATAATATAACTGTCATTGAAACCTTAAGCGTGCGGACCCTACGGGTTCGAGAACTATGTAGACATGACCTAGAACTATTCTTGGTCAATAACCAATAGCGGAACCTGGATGCCCATATTGGCTCCTACATATTCTACGAAGATCTTTATCGGTCAAACCGCATAACAACATACTTTGTTCCCTTTGTCATCGGTATGTTACTTGCCCGAGATTCGATCGTCGGTATCCAATACCTAGTTCAATCTCGTTACTGGCAAGTCTCTTTACTCGTTATGTAATGCATCATTCCGTAACTAACTCATTAGCAACATTGCTTGCAAGGCTTATAGTGATGTGCATTACCGAGAGGGCCCAGAGATACCTCTTCGACAATCGGAGTGACAAAACCTAATCTCGAAATATGCCAACCCAACATGTACCTTTGGAGACACCTGTAGTACTCCTTTATAATCACCCAGTTACGTTGTGACGTTTGGTAGCACCCAAAGTGTTCCTCCGGTAAACAGGAGTTGCATAATCTCATAGTTACGGGAACATGTATAAGTCATGAAGAAAGCAATAGCAACATACTAAACGATCAAGTGCTAAGCTAACGGAATGGGTCAAGTCAATCACATCATTCTCCTAATGATGTGATCCCGTTAATCAAATGACAAATCTTTTGTCCATGGCTGGGAAACATAACCATCTTTGATAAACGAGCTAGTCAAGTAGAGGCATACTAGTGACACTATGTTTGTCTATGTATTCACACATGTATTATGCTTCCGGTTAATACAATTCTAGCATGAATAATAAACATTTATCATGAAATAAGGAAATAAATAATAACTTTATTATTGCCTCTAGGGCATATTTCCTTCAGTATCCCACTTGCACTAGAGTCAATAATCTAGTTCACATCGCCATGTGATTTAACACCAATATTCATATCTGTATATGATTAACACCCATAGTTCACATCGTCATGTGACCAACACCCAAAGGGTTTACTAGAGTCAATAATCTAGTTCACATCGCTATGTGATAAACACCCAAAGAGTACTAAGGTGTGATCATGTTTTGCTCGTGAGAGAAGCTTAGTCAACGGGTCTGTCACATTCAGAGCCGTATGTATTTTGCAAATATTCTATGTCAACAATGCTCTGCACGGAGCTACTCTAGCTAATTGCTCCCACTTTCAATATGTATCCAGATTGAGACTTAGAGTCATCTGGATCGGTGCCAAAACTTGTATCGATGTAACCCTTTACGATGAACCTTTTTGTCACCTCCATAATCGAGAAACATATCCTTATTCCACTAAGGATAATTTTGACCAATGTCCAGTGATCTACTCCTAGATCACTATTGTACTCTGTTGCCAAACTAGGGCAGAGTATACAATAGGTCTGGTTCATAGCATAGCATACTTTATAGAACCTATGACTAAGGCATAGGGAATGACTTTTCATTCTCTTTCTATTTTCTGCTATGGTCGGGTCTTGAGTCTTACTCAACTTCACACCTTGCAACACAGGCAAGAACTCCTTCTTTGAATGTTCCATTTTGAACTACTTCAAAATCTTGTCAAGGTATGTACTCATTGAAAATCTTATCAAGCGTCTTGATCTATCTCAATAGATCTTGATGCTCAATATGTAAGTAGCTTTACTGAGGTCTTTATTTTAAAGAACTCCTTTCAAACACTCCTTTATGCTTTGCAAAATAATTCTACATTATTTCCGATCAACAATATGTCATTCACATATACTTATCAGAAATGCTGTAGTGCTCCCACTCACTTTCTTGTAAATACAGGCTTCACCGTAAGTCTGTACAAAACTATATGCTTTGATCAACTCATCAAAGCGTATATTCCAACTCCGAGATGCTTGCACCAGTCCATAGATGGATCGCTGGAGCATGCACATTTTGTTAGTACCTTTAGGATTGACAAAACCTTCTGGTTGCATCATATACAACTCTTCTTTGAGAAAACCATTAAGGAATGCAGTTTTGACATCCATTTGCCAGATTTCATAAATTGTGGCAATTGCTAACATGATTCGGACAGACTTAAGCATCGCTACAGTTGAGAAAATCTCATTGTAGTCAACACCTTGAACTTGTCAAAAACCTTTTTGCGACAGGTCGAGCTTTGTAGATAGTAACACTACTATCAACGTCCGTCTTACTCTTGAAGATCCATTTATACAATATGGCTTGCCGATCATCGGGCAACTCCACCAAAGTCCACACTTTGTTCTCATACATGGATCCCATCTCAGATTTCATGGCCTTAAGCCATTTTGCGGAATCTGGGCTCATCATCGCTTCCTCATAGTTCGTAGGTTCATCATGGTCTAGTAACATGACTTCCAGAACAGGATTACCGTACCACTCTGGTGCGGACAGTACTTTGGAAGACCTACGAGGTTCTGTAGTAACTTGATCTGAAGTTTCATGATCATCATCATTAGCTTCCTCACTAATTGGTGTAGTAATCACTGGAACTGATTTCAGTGATGAACAATTTTCCAATTCGGGAGAAGGTACAGTTACCTCATCAAGTTCTACTTTTCTCCCACTCACTTCTTTCGAGAGAAACTCCTTCTCTAGAAAGGATCCATTTTTAGCAACGAATATCTTGCCTTCGGATCTGTGATAGAAGGTGTACCCAACAGCTTCCTTTGGGTATTCTATGAAGACGCACTTCTCCGATTTGGGTTTGAGCTTATCAGGATGAAATTTTTCCGCATAAGCATCGTAGCCCCAAACTTTAAGAAACGACAACTTGGGTTTCTTGCTAAACCACAGTTCATATGTTGTCGTCTCAACGGATTTAGATGGTGCCCTTTTAACGTGAATGCAGCTGTCTCTAATGCATAACCTCAAAACAATAGTGGTAAATCAGTAAGAGACATCATAGATCGCACCATATCCAATAAAGTGCGGTTACGACGTTCGGACACACCATAACGTTGTGGTGTTCCAGGTGGCGTGAGTTTGTGAAACTATTCCACATTGTTTTAATTGAAGACCAAACTCGTAACTCAAATATTCGTCTCCGCGATCAGATCGCAGAAACTTTATTTTCTTGTTACGATGATTTTTCCACTTCACTCTGAAATTCTTTGAACCTTTCAACTATTTCAGACTTATGTTTCATCAAGTAGATATACCCATATCTGCTCAAATCATCTTGTGAAGGTCAGAAAATAACGATACTTGCCACGAGCATCAACACTCATTGGATCGCATACATCGGTATGTATTATTTCCAATAAGTCAGTAGCTTGTTCCATTGTTCCGGAGAACGGAGTTTTAGTCATCTTGCCCAAAAGGCACGGTTCGCAAGCATCAAATGATCCATAACCAAGTGATTCCGAAAATCCATCTTTATGGAGTTTCTTCATGCGCTTTACAACGATATGACCCAAACGGCAGTGCCACAAATAAGTTGCACTATCATTATTAACTTTGCATCTTTTGGCATCAATATTATGAATATGTGCATCGCTACGATCGAGAGCCAACAAACTATTTTCGTTGGGTGTATGACCATTGAAGGTTTTATTCATTTAAATAGAACAACAATTATTCTCTGATTTTAAATGAATAACCGTATTGCAATAAACATGATCAAATCATATTTATGCTCAACGCAAACGCCAAATAACATTTATTTAGGTTTAACACTAATCTCAAAAGTATAGGGAGTGTGCGATGATGATCATATTAATCTTGGAACTACTTCCAACACTCATCGTCACTTCCCCTTCAACTAGTCTCTGTTTATTCTGTAACTCTTGTTTTGAGTTACTAATCTTTACCAACCGAACAAGTATCAAATACTCAGGGGTTACTATAAACACTAGTAAGGCACACATCAATAACCTGTATATCAAATATACCCTTGTTCACTTTGCCATCCTTCTTATCCACCAAATATTCAGGGCATTTCCGCTTCCAGTGACCATTTCCTTTGCAGTGTAAGCACTCAGTTTCAGGCTTTGGTCCAGCTTTGGTCTTCTTCACGGGAGTGACAACTTGCTTGTCTTTCCACTTGAAGTTCCCTTTCTTTCCCTTTGCCCTTTTCTTGAAACTAGTGGTCTTGTCAATCATCAACACTTGATGCTCTTTCTTGATTTCTACCTTCGTTGATTTCAACATCACGAAGAGCTCGGGAATCATTTTCGTCATCCTTTGCATACTATAGTTCATCACGAAGTTCTACTAACTTGGTGATGGTGACTAGAGAACTCTGTCAATCACTATCTTATCTGGTAGATTAACTCCCACTTGATTCAAGCGATTGTAGTACCCAGACAATCTGAGCACTTGATCACTAGTTGAACGATTCTCCTCCATCTTTTAGCTATAGAACTTGTTGGAGACTTCATATCTCTCAATTCGGGTATTTGCTTGAAATATTAACTTCAATTCCTGGAACATCTCATATGGTCCATGACGTTCAAAACGTCTTTGAAGTCCCGATTCTAAGCCGTTAAGCATGGTGCACTAAACTATCAAGTAGTCATCATACCGAGCTTTGTCATAACGTCTACATCTGCTCCTGCAATAGGTCTATCACCTAGCGGTGCATCAAGGACATAATTCTTCTGTGCAGCAATGAGGATAAACCTCAGATCACGGATCCAATCCGCATCATTGCTACTAACATTTTTCAACACAATTTTCTCTAGGAACATATCAAAATAAACATATGAAAGCAACAATGCAAGCTATTGATCTTACAACATAATTTGCAAAATACTACCAGGACTAAGTTCATGATAAATTTAAGTTCAATTAATCATATTACTTAAGAACTCCCACTTAGATAGACATCCCTCTAATCCTCTAAGTGATTACGTGATCCATATCAACTACACCATGTCCGATCGTCACGTGAGATGGAGTAGTTTCAACGGTGAACATCAATATGTTGATCATATCTACTATATGATTCACGCTCGACCTTTCGGTCTCCGTGTTCCGAGGCCATATCTGCATATGCTAGGCTCGTCAAGTTTAACCTGAGTATTCCGCATGTGCAAAACTGGCTTGCACCCGTTGTAGATGGACGTAGAGCTTATCACACCCGATCATCACGTGGTGTCTGGGCACGACGAACTTTGGCAACGGTGCATACTCAGGGAGAACACTTCTTGATAATTAGCGAGAGATCATCTTAAAATGCTACCGTCAATCAAAGCAAAAATAAGATGTATAATAGATAAACATCATATGCAATCAAAATATGTGACATGATATGGCCATGATCATCTTGCGCCTTTGATCTCCATCTCCAAAGTACTGTCATGATCTCTATCGTCACCGGCATGACACCATGATCTTCATCATCTTGATCTATATCAATGTGTCCTCACATGGTTGTCTCACCAACTATTGCTCTTGCAACTATTGCTATCGTATAGCGATAAAGTAAAGCAATGATTTGGCACTTGCATCTTATGCAACAAAGAGACATCCATAGGGCTTCTGTCAGTTGCCGATAACTTCAACAAAACATGATCATCTCATACAACAACTTATATCTCATCACGTCTTGACCATATCACATCACAACATGCCCTGCAAAAACAAGTTAGACGTCCTCTACTTTGTTGTTGCAAGTTTTACGTGGCTGCTACGGGCTGAGCAAGAACCTTTCTTACCTACGCATCAAAACCACAACGATAGTTCGTCAAGTTGGTGCTGTTTTAACCTTCGCAAGGACCGGGCGTAGCCACACTCGGTTCAACTAAAGTTGGAGAAACTGACACCCGCTAGTCACCTATGTGCAAAGCACAGCGGTAAAACCAGTCTCGCGTAAGCGTACGCGTAATGTCGGTCCGGGCCGCTTCATCCAACAATACCGCTGAACCAAAGTATGACATGCTGGTAAGCAGTATGACTTGTATCGCCCACAACTCACTTGTGTTCTACTCGTACATATAACATCAACGCATAAAACCTAGGTTCAGATGCCACTGTTGGGTAACGTAGTAATTTCAAAAAAATTCCTACGCACACGCAAGATCATGGTGATGGCATAGCAACGAGAGGGGAGAGTGTTCGTCTACGTACCCTCGTAGACCGTAAGCGGAAGCGTTGCACAACGCGGTTGATGTAGTCGTACGTCTTCACGATCCGACCGATCCAAGCACCGAACATACGGCACCTCAGAGTTCAGCACACGTTCAGCTCGATGACGATCCCCGGGCTCCGATCCAGCAAAGCTTCGGGGATGAGTTCCGTCAGCACGACGGCATGGTGACGATGATGATGTTCTACCAGCGCAGGGCTTCGCCTAAACTCCGCGATGATATGACCGAGGTGGAATATGGTGGAGGGGGGCACCGCACACGGCTAAGGAACGATCCGTAGATCAACTTGTGTGTCTTGGGGTGCCCCCTGCCCCCTTATATAAAGGAGCAAGGGGGAGGGGGCCGGCCAAGGGGAGGAGGCGCGCCCAAGGGGGAGAATCCTACTCCAAGTAGGATTCCCCCCTCTTTCCTAGTCCAAGTAGGAGAGGGGAAGGAAGGGAAGGAGAAGGAGAAGGAAGGAGAGGGAGGAAAAGGAGGAAAGGGGGGCCGGCCCCCTAGTCCAATTCGGTTTGGGCTAGGGGGGGCGCACGCCCTGCCTCCTCTCTTCCACCACTTGGCCCATGAGGCCCATTGCTTCTTCCTCGTATTCCCGTAACTCCCCGGTACCCCCGAAAATACCCGAATCACTCGGAACCTTTCCGAACTCCGAATATAGTCGTACAATATATCGATCTTTACGTCTCGACCATTTCGAGACTCCTCGTCATGTCCCCGATCTCATCCGGGACTCCGAACTCCTTCGGTACATGAAAACTCATAAACTCATAATATAACTGTCATCGAAACCTTAAGCGTGTGGACCCTACGGGTTCGAGAACTATGTAGACATGACCTAGAACTATTCTTGGTCAATAACCAATAGCGGAACCTGGATGCCCATATTGGCTCCTACATATTCTACGAAGATCTTTATCGGTCAAACCACATAACAACATACTTTGTTCCCTTTGTCATCGGTATGTTACTTGCCCGAGATTCAATCGTCGGTATCCAATACCTAGTTCAATCTCGTTACTGGCAAGTCTCTTTACTCGTTACGTAATGCATCATTCCGTAACTAACTCATTAGCAACATTGCTTGCAAGGCTTATAGTGATGTGCATTACCGAGAGGGCCCAGAGATACCTCTCCGACAATCGGAGTGACAAAACCTAATCTCGAAATACGCCAACCCAACATGTACCTTTGGAGACACCTGTAGTACTCCTTTATAATCACCCAGTTACGTTGTGACGTTTGGTAGCACCCAAAGTGTTCCTTCGGTAAACGGGAGTTGCATAATCTCATAGTTACAGGAACATGTATAAGTCATGAAGAAAGCAATAGCAACATACTAAACGATCAAGTGCTAAGCTAACGGAATGGGTCAAGTCAATCACATCATTCTCCTAATGATGTGATCCCGTTAATCAGATGATAACTCTTTTGTCCATGGCTAGGAAACATAACCATCTTTGATAAACGAGCTAGTCAAGTAGAGGCATACTAGTGACACTATGTTTGTCTATGTATTCACACATGTATTATGTTTCCGGTTAATACAATTCTAGCATGAATAATAAACATTTATCATGAAATAAGGAAATAAATAATAACTTTATTATTGCCTCTAGGGCATATTTCCTCCAGTAGACACACGATGTAACCTATGCCAACATAATAGCATGGGCACGCGGGGGAGCCGGCAGCGTGTGCCGGCGCCCGGGCGGCCAGGGTGCGGTATTGTGACGGTGTCATGGGGAGGAGCGCCTGTAGTCATGCCCCGAGGATGTAGCCATATCGGTGAACCTCGTTAACAAATCTCGGTGTCGTGCTTGTGTGATTGCTTGGTTCTCGGTAGATTGATAGAGCGCCTCGGATTTATTCTAACACAGTAGTCCAGGTTGAGCTCCTGGAGCGAGCCGCAACGGAGGATGTCGGCGGGAAGAAGGCGCACAGAGTTGGGCCCGGTCCGGGTGAATCTGTTGGCGAGAACAAGTTTCTTTGTGCGCTTGTCGATGAGGAGGCACGGCCAGTCGGGGAGCACATGGTCTAGTGAGGCGAGCCTGCAGTCGTAGAGCATGACGGCGTGGAAGTGGCCCAGGTGGTCGGCGAGGACTCGGGGGACTACGGCGTCGCGCGCGGGCTTCGGGATGTCGACATCCCAGAGGACGAGCCGGTTGGAGCGCCAGAGGTAGCGCCAGCGGGAAGCGACGACGGCGGTGCGGGCGGCATCCCTGAGGGGGAGGCGGTTGACGATCTCACGGAGGAGGTCGTCATGGAGGTCGCTGATGAGGTCCACCCTGCCGTGGCCCGCGGTGGAGAGGGAAGCGCCGCCGTCGGCCATGGCGGGGTGGCGAGGCGAGGGTTTGGTTGGGCTTTGGCCGGAATGCAGAGGCCCTGGCTTGGAACGTTCTACCGGAGAGATTTCTCCTTTTACTTTTGAGTTGGAGCTACCCGGAGAGATTTCACAGATTTAAATGAAGGGGGGAAACAGGAAATCACCACGGTCCTACGGCGAAATTCAGAGGATTACCGGGGAAGAGGACACGCACAACATGTACATCTAGTCCATACCAAAAACGCTAGTAAATTATTTTTTAGGTGAAAAGCGTCAGTAAGAGGCGCTCGCAGGCCTCCCGGTCTTCCGGCAGCTACCATGTGGTGGCCATCCAGGGCTCGACGGACAGGGCGGGTGGAAATTTGCGCCGGGTGTTGGCGTCGTGAAGACAGACCAACATTAGAGCATCTTCAGCCGTTGGCCTCCCCATAAAAATTGCCCTCTGGGGGCGAGCCGGCGATTCGTTTGGCGCTGGGGGCGGTTTTGCGTCCAGTCATCGCCCCTAGGCGCCGATGTTGGCCCACTTTTGAAGCCACATTTCGGCGAAAAGGGCCCATATGGCCAAGAATAGGCCCATATTCGGCGTGGTTCGCCGTGGCTCGGCGTTCAATTATCAACATAAATATTCTTTCTATCACATATTTCATCACAGAAAAATCAAATACTTCAACAAAATAGTACAATAACAAATAGTTCAATACAAATTATATAGTTCAACAAATAAAAACTCATATTTCATCACACGTCGCTCCCGGTGTCGCCCTTGAGCCTCCATAGGTGCTCTATCAGATCTTGCTGCAGTTGATGATGCACCTGTGGGTCTCGGATCTCCTAACGCATACTGAGGTAGGCAGTCCAGGTTGCCGGTAGCTGGTGATCAACTTGGTCAAGAGGACCCTGCCTATGGTATGTTTCAGTGTCAAACACTGGCTCTTCCTGCTCGCTCTCAATGATCATGTTGTGCAAGATGACACAGCAGGTCATGATCTCCCACATTTGATCTTTCGACCAGGTCTGAGCGGGGTATGGACAACAGCAAATCAAGATTGGAGCACACCAAATGCCCGCTCGACATCCTTCCTGCAAGCCTCCTGAATCTTCGCAAACCAGGCGTTCTTGCCTCCAGGCACATGGTTTTTGATGGTCTTCACAAATGTCGACCATCTCGGATAGATGCCATCAACTAGATAGTACCCCTTGTTGTAGTGCCGCCCATTGATCTCGAAGTTCACCGGAGGAGAATGACCTTCAACAAGCTTGGCAAAGACAGGAGAGCACTGCAGCACGTTGATGTCATTGTGAGTTCCTGGCATACCAAAGAAGGAGTGCCAAATCCAGAGGTCCTGTGTGGCCACCGCCTCAAGTACCACACTGCAACCGCCTTTGGCGCCTTTGTACATCCCCTGCCAAGCAAATGGGCAATTCTTCCATTTCCAATGCATACAGTCGATGCTTCCAAGCATCCCAGGAAATCCTCTTACTGCATTCTGTGCTAGGATCCGAGCAGTGTCTTCCGCATTGGGTGTTCTCAAGTATTGCGGTCCAAACACTGCCACCACTGCCCGACAGAACTTGTAGAAACACTCTATGTTGGTGGACTTGGCCATGTGCCCATAGTCGTCCTGTGAGTCACCGGGAGCTCCGTATGCAAGCATCCTCATCGCTGTCGTGCATTTCTGGATCGAGGTGAATCCAAGTTTGCCGGTGCAATCCATCTTGCATTTGAAGTAGTTATCGAACTCCCGGATGGAATTCACAATCCTGAGGAAAAGCTTTCTGCTCATCCGATAACGGCGCCGAAATGTTCTGTCGCCGTGAAGTGGAGCATCGGCGAAGTAGTCGGAGTAGAGCATGCAGAGCCTTCGAGACGATGCCGATTCTTTGCTTTCACCCGCCCCGGCACCGAGCCACCTCGCCGCGGCTTTTCATTGCTCGCCAGCAGCCGAGCGAGGGCGGCGAGCACCATGAGATGCTCTTCTTCCTGGACGTCGGCCTCGGCTTCCTCCTCCAGCAGCGCGGCGAGCAGTTCCTCGTCATCCGAGTCCATCGCGGAGGCAGGCAAATCGCCGAACACCTTGCGCCCGGTGGGCATGCACCCGCCGCTAAACTGCCCCTCCGCGGCCGAAAACGCCCAGCTGCTGTCGGAGGGGCTGCCGCGGCGAACCTCTGCTATTTTGCCGGCGGGGAATGGCTATCTACCGGTGAAGGGCGGCGGGCAGCGCCGGGATATAGCTAGTGGGAGGCGAGTCGGGGAAGAAAATCTTGACTTTTCACCTGACGGCGTGGGCCAGCCACCTTTTCCCTTGCGCCGGAGCCCCCAAGCGCCCCCCAGCGCACCGGCTTCGGCCTGCGGCTGCCGGGCGGAAAAAAGGGCCGAACCGGCGCTTTCCGTCATCCTGGGGGCGCGACTGGGGCGTTTTTTTGGCGCCGACACCGAAAAAGTCGCCTGGGGGGCCTGTTGGGGGCGTGACTGGAGATGCTCTTATGTCGTATTCCCCCCATCGCATGCACCACCAAGTGGAAAGATTCGATCCAGATGCACTCGTGGGTGTCTGCCGGTGATCTCTGCGACCCACGTCCCCCATGAGCGCTCAGTGCTATCGCACCCCGAGATACTTCCTCTATGGCGGCGGCGAGGTGGGAGGTCGGGGATGCGAGATGCATTGGCACGGGATGAGGAAGCACCGTTGTAGCCACGTGCTTGGGACTGCGCATGGATCAGTGTTCTGGAGGGGCGGCAGGGAGCGGTGGCGACTGGATCTGGCCATTATCGGCAGCGGCAGAGTAGATGGGGTGTGGGTGGGGGCGTGACGACGGGGCTTGGGCGACTGCGAAATGAAAGAAGAGGAGAAGTAGGGGTGGGGAATTTTTTTTACTCCGCGGGAGGGAGGGAGGGTCGGTTGAGCATATTTAAGAGGTACTGGTTAGAGGAAAATCTAATTTATTCTCCTATGCCGTCGGATAGGGGATTTGTTTGAGATGCTCTTAGGTCGATGACATCTAAACTGCCAAGCTTTTTGGTCTCCAAACTTTTGACTCCAAGTGACAAGGCACGATCATTAGCATCCGAAAATTCTGGCAAAGTGTGTCGATCTCTACTCCTAATGGAGCAGTTGGTGAATAGTCTCCACGGTTTATTTTCGCTGGGTTTTTTTCATCTCTCCTCCCACCTCCCCCTCCCATCCTGGTCCATCGGTTTATTTTTCTCTCCGCTCTTTATTACAACCAGGACTTTCCTAACGTATAACAAATAACGGATCTAACTTCCTTAAATTCTTCATATCAATCGATTCCTTTTATTGGTTCAATTTGCCTTAGGAAATAAATAACAAATTTTTAAGAAACAAATAATATATTTGAATCTAACTTTCCTAACTTATCTAAATCAATCGATTTCACTCATTAGTGAAATTTGTTTTAGGAAACAAATAACAGACACATCACAAACTTTCCTCCCAATAAATAGTTTCTTAACATTTGCAAACTTTCCTAATCAGACACGTCACAAACGGGCAGGTACTGATATCATGTTACCAAACAATAAAACCCCATTTGCATAGAAATCAGTTCAAAAACCTAACTTTCCTAAATTTTTACCTTTCCTTGATAACATCCAATATTTCCTATGTTTTCCACCTATTGAAGGAAATCACCCCTCCATCGATATTAGCATTTTTTTGGAATGAGATCTCCGGATTATGATTTTTTTGCAATTCTTTTCAATTGTGACCTCTCCTTCCGCTCCGGTTCCTTCTCGCATAATCACCTCCACCACAGCCAGCTGACGCCACCCTAGACCTCTGGCCTCTCCACACCTTCTCCGCCACCTCCTCCTCGTACTCCATTGACAATCCCTCTGCCATGTTTGTCCACGGCGGTGTTGAGGGCATGGCGCAATAGCGTACCAGTGGTAGAGCAGCGCATAGCAGCAGGAAGAAGCACGCAGCAGGCGAGGCGAGCGGCCGACGGTGGAGGGCAGAGATGCGGCTGGCGTGGCTGAGGGGGCGGCCGGTAGAAGATGGCTGCGACAAGAGGCGGCGCGAGGCAGGGGCACAACAGCGGGGCGAGCGAAGGGATAGGCGGCAGCAGACGGGGCGAGCGTAGCCAGCGAGAGTGTGACGTGCGGCCAGGGTGTGCGTCATGCGGGGCACAGTGGTGCGGTGGTTGTGGCAAGCGTGATGGCAACGTTGGGCGCGACGGACACGGTGTGGCACGTGCGTGGGCATGGAGAGCCAGAGAGGGAGTGGCCCCGCGGGCGCGGAAGAAGAGCTGAAGGCTCGGGCATGGGCGCGCATAGGAGCGGGCATGTGCCACGGGGTCAATCCGAGGAGCTCAGTGGCTACCCCTGCAATGGCCATGGCGGACGGCGGTTCTCGGCCACGGCGAAATACCTAACAAGAGCAAACGAGAGGGGAAACCGGGGAAAGGCAAGAGGAGATCACAGCGGTGTCAATGGCACCCTAGGGGAAGACAAGGGAGCTCGGGGCGGCGCGGATCAAACGGCAATGTCGCGGTGGCCGAAGGTTGAGGAAGACGGCAACGACGTCGATCTGGGGGTGCTGGACTTGATCTCGTTGGCGTAGAAGAAGTAGCGGAGGCATTCGGAGCTCCTCGACAAGCTCCTAGCCAGCAGGGAGGGCAGTGGCCGTGTGGACGGGGTCGGTCATGGTGGCCGTGGCATCTGACTTCGTCCAGATCACCGGGATCGAGCGAGCGAGGAGTAGAAGTGGATCTGGGAGGGGGCGTCGAGGAGGAGTGAGGCCATGGGGGCAGGGGAGGCAGGGCGTCACCCTTATACATTCCCCTTCGATGCCGACGAGGTGGTCGGGCGGGAGCCCGGCTCTGTAGCGACGGGCTCGGGGAACAGGAGAAGACGACCGTTCGGGACTGGACCACTGGGCCGGTTCGGTGGCAAGGCCCGGGGGTAGGGGGAATCCCCCTTTTCATCGTCCTTTTGGGTTTTAATATATTCTAATCCGTTTCTCCTTTTTAACACCGTTTTCTATTTATTCTTATATCAACTAAATGGATTTTGTTAATTGTGAAACTATGCACACAATTCGAGCACAATATTTTTAGGTGGCACAAAAAGTTTGGGGCCAAAAGGAAATACATAAAATTAGGTTTATATTTAATTGGTTATTTTAACTACTGTTGGACCTCTTATTAATTTGACAAGATTTAATTTTGGGTCAAATAATGTTGGACTCAACATGTCAAAGATCAGTGGAATTTATAGAATATGGTGAACATTTTAGTTTTACTGTTTGACGAAATAATTTATTTTACTTTATTTTAAATTTGAACTGGGCTTTGATTTTTATCAAATGGCAGTTTGGCTTAGCAAGCCTGATGACATGGCATCATTAGGGGGAGGTCACTGTAGCTAACGACTTGAGGTGTTACATAATCTTCCCATTTTTCTGAAATTTCATTGTTAAATGATTGAGGAATATACGACACTATTCATTAGTTCAGTCAAGCTCACCACAAGTTCACACATTATTGCCAATTGGGTAAGTCTTATTGGCGGGGAGAATAGGCTATGTGTGTGTGTGTGTGTTAGAGAGAGAGAGGGGGGAGAGAGTAAGGAAGAGGGAGGGGGAGAGTGTGTGTGTGTGAGGATTTGATGGTAAAAAGGTTGTCAATGTCGTAATATTGAACTCTTAAAGTTAATGTGGCCCCGTTGCAATGCACGGGCGTTCTTCTAGTTTGCTTAATTGCCCAAGCCGATCTCTAATATAGCTCTTTTTGGGAGAGGATGAGCTACTTTGCTCGAAGATATCCGAACCTGGAAGACCTTATCTGATTCCACAGATGTAGCATCTACGAAATCAGCAAGCAGGGGCCTTAAGGATAAATGTCCAGGATTAGAAAGAAGACTAGTTGTGCCACACACACAAATCCAACCCAGTTCAGTTCAATTTCCCCTATGAATTAAGCAAGAACAACAACACAGAACAACAACCAAATTGAAGAGGAACGCAAAGGCGGCTGAGCGTTGGAGGCAATGGACGTCCCCGTCCAGCGCACTGCCGCAGCGTGTCCTCGTCGGCAGCGTAGTGCACGGCGAGGGCCATGGAAACTTTCCGGGCTGCCTGCTCTACAGGCCCCTCGTGTCGTCGCTGCCGCCGGCCAGAGAGATGGGTCAGGTGGCATGGTGGTGGGTTAGTGATGGTGCAGAGAAGGTTGAGAAGAATCATTTCCCAGCGCCGGGCCAGGTGAACAAGCGCCGCACAGTACGGATCCACGGCACCAAGACCGCCCACCCGCAGAGGCGGGGCTCGGCAACCGACACAATGGCGCAGAGGAGCGGGGGCGGGGAGGAGCAAAGGTCGACGGGGAGATGGGGTGCCAATTTCCCCTGCCTCCGACCTGTGACGTGGTAGCTGCGGGTCCACCACGTTTCGTTTTCCTAAGAGGCGACCGGGAGGCGATCGTGTTGGCGATCGGGAGGCGGCGCCTAGTGTTAGGGTTTCGAACGGCGGGTGGTGATCTTCAGGGCAGTGAGGGTGTAGCGACGGCGCTGCAACCTCGGCTGTGCTCTGCGGTTTGTGGTGCTCCTACTCGGCGGCGTGACCATGGCGACGTCCGCGAGCAAGGGAGAGAAGGCGCCTTCTGTGGCAGCGACCCCGTCGAAGCGGACTCCGCAGAAGGCGGGGGAGACGGGAGAAAAGGTGAGCCGGAGATCCTCGGAGTATCCGGCCGATGGCAAGGCCACGGAGGAGGCGGCGTCCCTGTCGGCGAAGATGGGGGCCCTGGCGCTGACTGAGAAGGAAGCGGCCAGGTTTGTGTTTGAAGATCCTGACCCAAGAACAAAGAGAGAGATCAAGTGGGCGATTGTGGGCAAATCTTTCTCTCCACGACCGCTGATCAAACACGCTTTTGAGAGAGCTATGCAACGCGCTTGGGGACTCCACAGGGAAGCCCAATTCAAGTTGCTGGGAGGAAACATGTTCATGATCAGATTTTGCAGCGAAGGGGACTGGAAACACGTTCTTAATAATGGTCCATGGCATTTTGATTTTAATGTGGTTGCGCTTAAGGAATATGATGGGGTAACCAGGCCCTCGGAGATGGTTTTCAACTCAATAGAGGCTTGGGTCAGGGTTGATGATCTTCCATTGGATAAACGATCAAAGGAATTTGGAGAGGCGTTGGGAAACTGGCTAGGACAGGTGGTAAAGGTTGATGTTGGAGAGGATGGTTTTGCAAGGGGAACCCAACTCAGAGTGCGGGCAAGAGTTGTGCTTCATGAGCCGCTCATTAGGGGTTTCTACCTAAAAAAGAAGCCGGATGACTGGAAAAAACATGGTTTGATTTTGCATATGAAAAAATCCCACACTTCTGTTTTGACTGCGGCAGATTGGTGCATGTGGATGGGGTGTGTGATCCCCCGGTGGATCCGTTGTCTCAATGGGGGGAATGGCTAAGGGCCTCCCCGAGCAGGACCTCGTCAAGTCATCAGGAAAAGAAGCAATGGCAAGGAAACTCAAGCAAGAATTTTAGTAGGGAAAGCTCTATGTCTAGCGGAGGAGAAGTTGGCCAGAAAGGGCAAGCGCATGTTCGTGAACTCCCAACCAGAAGATCCCTGTACAGAGACTACACTCCCACGGCTGATTCCCACACTGGTGGGTCTAGGCGCAAAGGGAAGGAGCAGGAGGAGGTGCAAAGCCCGCAAAAACAGCACACTGGTGCAGCGGGAGAACCTGAAAGGGACCTACGTCAGGATCTGGAAGAGAAGAGAGAACAGACGTTGAGATCCGAACTTCATCAGAAAGTGAGAGATGGAGTACTTTCCCCGAAGAAGAGGCAGGAGGGTCGAAGACAGCAACAAGGTGGGGAGAATAGAGCACAACAAGAATACCAGCGGAGGCCAGGGTATTATGTCAGAAAGCCTAGGAGAGATGAGGTGTCCTCTCGACAGCGAGAGGAACACCGCTGGTATGCTGCAGGAGAGAGGAAGAGATCATCCAGACAGGTGTGGGTGCCAGTAGGAGAAGGAGGTCATAAGGAAGGAAGCGATGCTCTCGTTGGTGAAAAGAGGCAGAAGGTGTCATCGGTCTTCGAGCGTGTCGATGTTCATGGATCTGGATCGGCGGACCCCGGCTTCCGGGGCCGCCAGGACCAATGAATTTCCTCGTTTGGAACTGTCGGGGCTTGGGGTTGGACCTGACAGTTGGGGAATTAAGGGACCTGATAAGGTCATACAACCCAGCGGTGGTGTTTCTGAGTGAGACAAAGAAGAAAGCGAGTGCAATGGAAAGAGTTAAGTGGAGTTTAGGGTTTCGGAATGGCGTGGCAGTGGACTGTGTGGGGAAGAGTGGGGGTTTAGCTTTGCTATGGAGGGATCATGTGTCGGTGACTGTGAGGCCGTGGTGCCAGTACTATATTGATGCTGAGATTGGTTTGGAGGGGAAATCCATTAGATTCACTGGAATCTATGGTGAACCTCGTACGGAACACAGGCAGAAAACTTGGGATGCCCTCCGTTATTTGAGGAGACAGGATAACCTACCGTGGCTTTGCGCGGGCGACTTTAATGAAATTCTGTTTCAGACAGAGCAACGAGGAGGAAACCCGAGGAGTTTCAACCAGATGGAGGACTTTCGGGAATGCTTGGGTGATTGTGGCCTTGCGGATTTGGGCTTCACTGGATACCCATTCACGTGGGACAACAAACAAGATCGAGAGTGTAATATACAGGTTCGCCTTGATAGAGCAACATGCAATGATGAGTTTTTGAATCTTTTCCCCGAGATGGCAGTGGAGCATATCCTCACACAGGAATCAGACCATGAGGCACTGATTATCCATGCGGCGGCAACATTGGATGGGTGCAGAAAGAACAAGGGGGGGTTAGATTCGAGGAGGCTTGGACAAGGCATGATGACTATGAACAGATGTTTGATCGGGTGTGGGAGCAAACCAACCAGCAGCACGGGGCGTCGGCCAGCATGGGAACCAAACTGATCGCGATTTCCAAGGCCATGCAAACTTGGTGTAGAGAGGTTTTTGGCTCCCTGCGTCCGCAGATTTCCAAGCTTAAGACGCAGCTTAAGGACGCTAAAGAGAGATCGCTGGTGACTGGGTTTTTTCAAGAGGTGAAGGACATTGAAAGTCAGCTCCATGATCTATATGAAAAAGAGGAAATTTACTATAAACAGCGATCACGGTTAGACTGGCTGCAATGGGGAGACCAAAATACCAAATACTTTCAAAACCGAGCTTCTCATAGGAAGAGGAAAAATACGGTGAAGGCATTGTGCAGAGAGGATGGCACGCGGTGCACTTCTGACGACGAGATGCGTGCGCTGGCTGCGAGCTTCTATGCTTCCTTGTTCCAGTCTGAGGGCTCGAACAAGGCTGAGAGAGTCTTGCAACATTTCGACATGTTAGTCTCAGAGGAGATGAATGGAAGACTCACGACCATGATCTCAAACATGGAGATAGAGACAGCTCTATTCCAGATGGGTACGACCAAGGCCCCGGGAACGGATGGTTTCCCGACGTTGTTCTACCAACGACACTGGTCGGTGGTGAAAGATGATGTGTGCAAAGCGGTGAAGGATTTCTTATATGGGGTTGATACACATGCAGGCTTTAATGATACTATCATTGTGATGATTCCAAAAGTCAACTCACCGGAGTTGCTGGCCCAATTCAGACCGATAAGTCTATGTAATGTGCTCTACAAAATTGCTACGAAGGTACTTGCAAACAGACTGAAAGAAATTCTCCCCTTGTTAATCTCGGAGGAGCAAAGTGCTTTTGTACCGGGAAGGCTTATCACGGATAATGTCTTGGTGGCATATGAATGCATCCATGCGATAAGGAAGAGGAAGAGGAGGAAGCCTCTTTGTGCGGTAAAGTTGGATATGATGAAGGCATACGATCGAGTGGAGTGGGATTTCCTGGAAAAGGTGATGGAGAGACTTGGCTTTAATGCAAATTGGATTCAGATGATAATGAGATGTGTTACTTTGGCACGATTCAGGGTGAAGCTCAATGGTGGGCTCTCGGAGTCCTTTCTACCTTCGAGGGGTCTTCGTCAAGGTGATCCGTTGTCTCCCTACCTTTTCTTGTTTTGTGTTGAAGGATTTTCTGCGTTACTCAAAAATGCTCAAGCTGTGGGTGATTTGCGGGGGGTTTCTTTTGGGAGCACTGGCCCCATGGTTACCCATCTCCTCTTTGCGGACGACAGTATTGTCTTTCTTGAAGGTTCCGAGGAAAATCTCCTTACTCTCAAAGCGATCTTGGGGGATTATGAGATGGCGTCGGGACAGAAAGTAAACATGCAAAAGTCGGCCATCTTCTTTGGGAGGGGGAGTTCGGATGAGAGCAAAGAGCAGCTGAAGGCGGTAATCGGAATCACTTCAGAAGCATTGAGCGAGAAATATTTGGGCTTACCTACTGCGGTGGGCAAGTCCAAAGATGGCACTTTCAAATATGTGCGGGAGAGTGCAAAAGGAAAAGTCACGGGGTGGAAAGGGCAAGGATTATCCAAGAAGGCTCGTGAGGTGTTGGTAAAATCAGGGCTCCAGTCTACCCCAACCTTCACCATGAGTTGCTTCCAACTTACCAAGAAATTGTGCGGGAACCTGACATCTATTTCTTCGAACTTTTGGTGGGGTGAAGCTAATGGTGAGAAAAAGGTACACTGGATTGCTTGGCAGAAAATGTGTGCGAGCAAACGTGAGGGCGGTATGGGTTTTCGTGACATGGAGGTTTTTAATCAAGCCCTACTAGCAAAGCAAGCGTGGAGGCTTATGCTTGTTCCTTCCTCATTGTGTGCTCGAGTCCTCAAGGCTCGGTATTTTGAGGACGGTTCTATTCTCAATGCAACATGTCCGAGTGGTGGCTCATACACATTCAAGAGCATCTTGTTCGGCCGGGACCTGTTGTTGGAGGGACTTATCTGGAGAGTGGGAGACGGCACAAACATTCGCGTCCATCATGATAATTGGATACCTCGTATGGGTAGTCTTCGGCCACTGGGCCAAATTTTCATACCCGGAGTCTCACGTGTGTGCGATCTCCTCACTGCGGATGCGTCGGGATGGGATCGCTCCAAGCTAGAGGCGATGTTCTCAGAAGGAGACGTGCACGATATTCTGCAAATATGTGTTGGGGGAGCCGGTACAGATGATACTCTTGCTTGGAACTATACAAAGAGCGGTCATTTCTCTGTAAGATCGGCGTACCATCTGGGCATGGAGAAGAAGCGGGCGAGATCGGGACAGCCCGGATCGTCATCTTCGGTGTCAGCGCATAGAGGATGGATGGCACTTTGGAGTACAAATGCGCCAGGGAAGGCTCTCATTCATGCTTGGCGGCTGATCAGGAATGGCCTTGCGGTGGGCTCAGAGCTTCTCCGGCGGAAGATAAAAGCAGGTGTATTCTGTCCGGCGTGCGGACGAGAAGAAACGATCTTCCATAGATTTTGGGGCTGCTATCATTCCGCGTGCTTCTGGAACAAGCTGAGCTCGATATTGGGTGCGAAGGTGGCGATCCCACCTCGGCAGGTTTGTACCCAGAGCTTGGTTGCATCGTGGCTGCTACAATGGATGTCCGAAGCATCCGATGATGATAAGGCAGCGATGATCCAGGGTCTTTACGCCCTTTGGCTAGCACGGAATGACACAAGAGACGGAAGACGTATTGAAGATGCGGACTCAGTGGCACGGCGCGTGGCTGAGCTAATGGATGAATGGAGGAGAGTACGGGGCAGGGTGGTTTCTACAGCAAGAACAGTCCCACATGCGATATGGGAACCACCGGAGGATGGCTGGCTCAAAGCTAATGTTGATGGAGCTACCTCTAGGGCGGGCAACGACGGAGGTGCGGGGGTCGTCATCAGAGATGCAACAGGAGCGTTTAGGGGAGCAGTTTCGGTCTTCCTTCCAGGGATCACGCAGGCAGAGACTACTGAGCTGCTGGCATGCAGAAGGGCGGTGCAACTGGCACTACAGCTAGATATCCCAAAACTGCAAGTGGAGACTGATTGCCTTGGTGTTGCTAAGATGTTAAATGAGAAGGAAAAGAATTTGTCGGTGGTGGGCGTCGTGGTGGAAGAGATCAAGACGTTGGCAAGGAACTTGGGAGATTTCATGGTCACATGGGTCAGGAGGAGTGCTAATAAAGCGGCCCATGAGTTAGCTCGTTTCGGTTTATGTAATGGTGTCTCGGTTTCGTGGGACTCAGCTCCCCCAGATTGTATTCTTAGTATTGTATCAGATGAACTACCGAATCAATTTTAAATAAAGTGGGGAAGTAACATTCAAAAAAAAAATCCCCTGCCTCCGCAAACTTGACAGTATACTTATGGAAAGTTGGAACCTGCCATATCTTAAGGGAAGGCACGCTACAAACTTAACAGCGTGATCTCCAAGTAGGTGGTCGCAGATGCACAGTTCAGGAAGAGGGCCGGCTTTGAGAGCGGTACTTACAGATGCACAGTTCCAGATTGTACATATTTCGGCTGAGTAGTAGTATTTTTCTTTTGTTTTTTGTATGGACATATGGAATAGTAAGTAGCCTATTGCAGTTGCACATAGCCACAGTTCAGAGTATGATTGTTGCATTGTTCCAAACAACAACGAAGTAGTAAAGCGAAGCTAAAAGGGCGTCAGACCATGCTAAATCTAAACCAAGCTGTAAGTAGCATGTTGCAATCAGTAGCATGCGGTTTCATATGCAAAGAAACGGATGCAATTACTTCATAAAGAATAGGTTTGCCAATAGCTTCACTTGGCAGTGGTGCCAAAAACCTAGTGGCCTAGTTGGATTATGCAGAAACAAGATAGACAGTAAGCAAATATTCCTTTTTACTGTAATTACATAGCGTTCAACTGGTTCATCATATACTCATGGTAGTACAATGTAAACAATGCTAACATGCCAGTAACAATGCAAGTTCTTTTATGTGATTATAAATATCAAAGATAACAATAGATGTACATCAGTGGACTATGACATATTAAATCATAACATATCCATTTGTAGCCAACGTTTGAGACACCACAAGAAACTTAATCAGTTGCAGAACTACCCAATAATCAAGGGGCAAATAAACAGGGAAGTAGACTTCATGAATTTTGTCACAGACTGCATGAGCAAAATAGCTTGGACATGTAACATTACATCTCGAGTACAAGCTTCTTTTAAAATTCTCTCCCCTAAAATGGACAAACAGATCATAAATGATTTTCATGCTTTATCAATGTTAACACCCTTTGGGAATAGAAAAACATGCCAGTTTTTCAGTGTCAAGAATGTCGACGTTGTTAGACATTTATGTTCCTCCTTAGAGCTGGCAAGGCTATTAGGCCACTGAAGTAACTAAATAATGAACGGTGAATGAAATCAAATGCTGGGCGATTGACAGAATTAAACCAAGAGTGAACATCATCATTAGATAAGAACTGGTCTTTGCAAACAGGAGAAGCAGAGCCAAACAAGTAGAGTAACACCTACGTAACTGTTATATCTCTAAACATATATAGTGGGCGTTCCATTAAGCAAAGAGTAGCAACAACTTTGTTTTCGGAAACGAAGTACTATAAGATTGTTCGCAAACCAGGTCTCATATGTAAGCTCTAGCTTTGCTCAACTAATCGGCCAAGTCTTTATTCGAAAGAAAAAAATCTACTGTCATAAGCTATTTATTCCATATGCTTTTACCAGTGGATGCAATGTGCCATTTCTATTCCAGATACACAAAACATGATGCACAAAGCAGAAGTGCAGAACTAAATTTAGCCTCTGCCATCCTGATCCTGGCCAACCAAGCTCAGTATACTCTACATTTAGCCTCTGCCATCCTGATCCTGGCATCAAATGATAGTTAACGAAACTGACAGAGGTGAGACATGCTAAAAAACAAGGGCACCATATCCAGAAGCACATTGATGTCATATTGTCATATCGAGACAGACACATGAAAGTATCACTAGTCTCTCAAGTACTCTGCCAGTTTTAATTCCTACAAACTCTTGGTAGTTGGAAAACTCAGCCATATCTCAAGATAAGGCATGCCTACAAGAAACTAAACAACAAGATCTTGCAAAGAACAGTCAATGATTTCTCAAAAAGTACGGATCAAGCATGTAACATACAGCGAATTAACCATGGATTCAGCACTCGAAAGGGTCATCGACTTTAAGAATGAATGCTTTCCCCACTTGCCAAAGAATGGCAGCTGGTGATACCCGTAGCACTGCAGAGATGCCTGTTAGAAACTGTAGACACTGCAATTCATCTTTTATCTCATTCACCTTGTCAGCTGAAGACAAAATTTCTTTGGGCGACACAACCAGTAAGGACTGTAGCTCCTCGGCATTCATGGCGATGAACTTGAGGAATTCAAACTCATTTGGATCCCCTTGGAAATTGCGAATAACCATCTTCTTGACATGTGAGCTCAAGCAACAAATCGGATTGATCTCTCGCCAGAACTTGGCATGATGCTTCCCACTGGGTTCATTGGCAGTTACAGATGGATCATGCGGCGCAGACTGCAAATTGGTACCAATGTGTGAGCACTTTGGTTACATATATCGATCAAGCTGCTAATAATCGACGATGCCAGTGGGAAATGATGGACGAACTGAAGTACTAACTGGGAACTACCTCGATATGCAGCGTGTCAACGTTTGGAAAGCATCTGAGGAAGCTGGCCAGCATCTTGACCTCCACGAAGACACCAAAATTCACAGTCAATGCCAATATCTTGACGCTTGGAACTACAGTGCTTGTGCTCACCATTCTGTCTGACTGCAAACCGGTCCACCAAGACAGGTATACATACGTCATTACTTATCGAGTGTTCTATAATCATACAAAACATCATCATGGATGGAATAACTTTGAGAGAGAGATTATCATGACTCATTGACTACTTTCAGATCATATATGAGAACAATGTAGACGGAACAATTTCAAGTTGAGAGAGAGATTGAGACCGGAGAGATGTACCCTGACGACGCTGTCACCAATCTGCAGCTTGTGAGTTCCAGTGTTCAGGTAGCCGAGCACCCGCAGGTTGGGAGCACAAACGATCCTTATCCTCGCACCATTAAGCGGTAGGGACAGGAACAAGCAAAGCCGCGCCAGGAGCGGCGTGTCCACCACGGTCAACTCCTCCACCTTGGGCAAACCAACAAACGCGCACATAAAGCTTTTGCTGCGGAGACGGACGTGCTTGGAGCTATTGAGGGTGAGCCAAAGGGACTCCAGAACGGGGCTCGCAGCGATCAAGCACTCCAGGTCCTGATCGCTTATGACAACCCGTACTATGGCGAGAGTCCGGAGGCGGGGAAGAAGGACCTCGGTGCTGCTGGGGAACGTCCAGAAGTCCAGGGTGAGCTCCTGGAGCGAGTCGCAGCGGAGGATGTCGGCGGGAAGAAGGCGCTCGGGGTTGGGCTGGTCCATGACCCGTCTGTTGGCGAGAAGGAGTTCCTCCGTGCGCTTGTCGACGAGGAGGCGCGGCCAGGCGGGGAGCTCACGGTCCAGGGAGGCGAGCCTGCAGTCGGCGAGGATGACGGTGCGGAAGTGGCCCGGGTAGTCGGCGAGGACTCGGGGGACTACGGCGTCGCGCGCGGGCTCGGGGATGTCAACGTCCTTGAGGACGAGCCGGTTGGAGCGCCAGAGGTAGCGCCAGCGGGAAGCGAGGACGGCGGTGCGGGCGGCTTCCCTGACGGGGAGGCGGGTGATGATCTCACGGAGGACGTCGTCGTTGAGGTCGCTGATGAGGTCCATCCCGCCGTGGCCCGCGGTGGAGAGGGGAGCGCCGCCGTCGGCCATGGTGGGGTGGGGTGGCGAGGCGAGGGTTTGGTTGGGCTTTGGCCGGAATGGAGAGGCCCTGGCCTGGAATGTTCTTCCCGGAGAGATTTTCCCCTTTTCTGAGTTGGAATCTACGAGGAGAGACTGAAATGAGGAGGGGGGAAACGGGAAATCACGGTCCTACGGTGAAATTCAGAGGATTGCCGGGGGAAAGGGACACGCTCAACATGTACATCTTTTTTCTTTTTTAAAAATCGCTCAACATGTACATCTAGTCCATACCAAACAAAATTGGACAAAAGGAGAATGGAAAAGTTCAAATGGATGCTTGAAATGAATAACATGGTGGCAAGAGATTGTGCAGGAAAAAGTGGAGGCTTGGCTTTATTTTGGAAGAAATAAATAAATGTGAAGCTGCATAATTACTCAAGATACCATATCGATGTGGAAGTGGTGGAAAAAGATGGTTTTAGATGGCGTTTCACCGGTGTCTATGGGGAACCAGCGAGTGACAGGAAAATAATTACTTGGAAGTTGCTACGCTTGCTCGGTAATCAAATGGATCTTCCCTGGTTGTGTATGGGTGATTTCAGTGAGATTTTGTACAACCACAAGAAGAAAGGTGGACCAGCTAGAGCGCAGGGCCAGATGGAGGAATTTAGGATGACTCTTTCTGATTGTGGCCTAAGAGACCTGGGTTATGTGGGAGATAAATACACCTGGCGCAATAATAGTTGGGAAGCCAGGCGATACATTAAAGAGAGACTTAGATATAGCTATAGGCTCAAGGAGTTGGTGTGCGAGGTTCCCCTTTGCCAAGGTTATCAACGGTGACCCACGACACTTAGATCACAGGCCTATAACTGCTCAAATAGAAGGAGAAAATAGTACGCATATCTACAGAAGAAGGGCTCATGCCTTTAAGTTTGAAGTAAGATGGCTGCAGGAAGAAGATTGTGAAGCTATTGTGAACAATGGAACAATGCAATTCAGAGTTGTGACAGTAATAATATTCAACGCATGATGTGTAGGGTTGCTAATGATCTCAAGGACTGGGACACAAATGTGTTGGGTAATCTTGATAAGAGAATTAAGAATTTGAGAAAGGATTTGGAGGAGGTGAGATTAGCCAGGACAAAGTGTCAAGAGAACACTACCTTCGTGAGAAGCTTGACCGGCTGGAGCATCAAAAAGACACTCACTGGAGGCAGCGTGCTCATGTCAAATGGTTACAAGAAGGAGACAAAAATACCGCATTCTTCCATGCATTTGCTTCTGGAAGGAAAAGGAGGAACACTATTAGGAAGCTAAAGAGGGATGACGGAAGCTGGGTCGAGGGTGATAACCCTCTAAAAGTGCATATTGCAAATTATTTCTTCAATATCTTTTCCCCCTCGGTACATGAAAATAATGAAGAAATCATGCAAGTTGTACATCCGAAAGTGACTGAGGAAATGAATAGCATCCTTTGTGCGGAATATACTGAAGAGGAGGTTAGAGAAGCCCTAAATAGCATTGGAGATTTAAAAGCTCCTGGACCAGATGGGATGCCAGCAATATTCTTCAAAAAGTCCTGGCCAATAGTTGGGGATCAAGTGGTGAAGGAAGTGTTGGGTACTCTGCGAGGGGGAGACATGCCTGAAGGATGGAAGGATGGAATGAGACATTTATTGTACTAATCCTGAGGAATTCTAATCCATCAAAGATAAAAGACCTTAGGCCCATAAGCCTTTGCAACGTGGTGTATAAGCTAATCGCGAAGGTAATAACGAATAGGCTTAAAGTAATCCTCCCTGACATTATTTCCCCTAACCGGAGTGCATTTGTGCCGGGGCGCCTAATCTCTGATAATATTTTATTGGAATACGAGCTAACACATTTTCTACATAGGAAAACAAGTGGCGCTTCGGGGTACGCAGCGTCAAGCTTGACATGAGTAAAGCTTATGACCACGTTGAATGACCCTTTTTGAAGGGTATGATGGAAAAATTGGGTTTTGACAGAGATTGGATTAAGTTGATCATGAAGTGCATTACCACGGTCAAGTACCAGATCAAAATCAACACAAACGTCACTGACGCAATTATACCTCAAAGAGATCTTCGTCAAGGAGATCCTATCTCCCCATACCTTTTCTTGATATGCGCAGAAGGGTTCTCAGCCTTGCTTCACAAGGCTGAACTGAATGGCTCACTCACAGGAATCAAAATCTGTAGGGGAGCCCCTAGTGTTAGCCATCTGCTATTTACGGATGATTTCTTTGTTGTTGATGGAGGCTAACTCAAGTAATGCCCAGGAAGTTAACCGCATTTTGAACACATATGAAGCTTGTTCAGGTCAAATGATTAATAAGGATAAATCATCTATTTTGTTTAGTAAGAACACAAAGGTATGGCAAAAACAGGAAATGAAGGACATCTTGCAGATTGATGTGGAGGGGTCTATCATCATAATATCTAGGCCTTCCAACATATGTAGGACAAGCAAAAGCGAAGACTTTTGAATATGTGAAGGAAAGAGTTTGGAAAAAGATCTGAGGCTGGAAGGAGAAGTTACTCTCAAAAGCAGGGAAGGAAACTTTGATAAAAGCCATAGCGCAAGCAATTCCGGTCTATACTATGGCTTGTTTTGAGATCACTAAGGGCCTATGTGAAGAACTGAACAGCATGATCAACAAGTACTGGTGGAGTCAAGTTGATAAATGAAACAAAGTGCATTGGGTAAGCTGGGAGAAATTAACGAGAGGGAAGAAAAGTGGGGGACTGGGATTTAGGGAACTCCATGCTTTCAACCTAGCCATGTTAGCAAGGCAAGCATGGAGGCTGATTCAAAACCCTTCCTCTTTATGTGCATAAGTTCTCTCAGCAAGATACTACCCAAATGGCTCAATTCTGGAAGCAATCCCAACTCGCGACATCTCATATACATGGCGTAATATTCTTAAGGGAGTTGAGCTTATGAAAAAAGGGATCATTTGGAGAATTGGTACAGGTGAGCATATTAATATATGGGAAGATCCATGGATCCCAAGGAACAATACAAGAAAGGTAATCAGCCACAAAGGAAATAATTTAATCACTAGAGTGAGTGAGTTGATTAATCCTATGACAAATAGTTGGGATGAAGATTTGGTTAAGCAGACCTTTGTTCCAGAAGATGCAAGAATTATACTTCAAATCCCAATTCAAGAAAACATCGATGACTTTATAGCATGGCACTTCGACAAGAGAGGTACCTTTTCCGTTAAATCTGCCTATAGAGTAGCAATACAAAGTGTAGCTCGGGAGTCCAGGACAGGACTAACTTCCTCCTCAAGTGCAGATGAGGGACAAGGCGAATTTGATTGGCAAAAAATATGGTCACTTCCCCTCCCGAATAAAGTACTTCACTTCTTATGGCGATTATCTACGAACAACCTTCCAGTATGGGCGAAGTTACAAATGATAGGTATGGAGGTAGATACTCGATGTCCTGTATGTTTTAGATTAGATGAAGTGGGAGGACATTGCTTTTTTATGTGTAAGAAAGTCAAGGAGGTGTGGCGGAGATTAAACCTGGAGCACATTAGGGTGCTTTTGGCTGAAGTTACAAATCCTGTAAGCATCCTAGAGCAAATCCTTAGTCTAGTGGAGGAGGAGAAAAATAAAAACTTGCTTGCTGCTTTGGCGCTGGTGGCATGTTCGCAATAAGGCAAACACGGGCGAAGCCCTTATCTCGATTGATGATGTTTGTTATTCTATTAATTATCATCTATCAAGTGTAATGAAAAGCAAAAGGACTACTAGGGAGCAAAAACTGCAGTTGAACCATAATTGGTCTCGGCCGCCAAGCGGCTTTCTCAAGATTAATACTGATGCATCTTTTCACAGGGACACCAATTCCGGCGACTGGGGATTCGTCATTAGAGATGATCAAGGTAGGGCGATGGCTGCAGAGGCGGGAAATATGGTACACATCTCAGATGTTCTACATGCTGAAGCTTTGGCCTTGTTGTATGCCATAAAAATGGCTGCTCATATGGGTTGCGACAAGGTGTTGTTTGAAACTGATTCCATACAGCTGAGGAGGGCAGTGGATTCTAATGAGTATGATCTAGCGAATATAGGAGCTATTATTAGGAGTATTACGTTCCAACTGTGTGTGGAGTTTTCTTCTGCTAGTGTTGTGTCTTGCCCTCGGACTTGTAACAGAGTGGCACATGTTTTAGCTGCGTATGGAGTTAACTTGGGAGCTGAAATGTGTGAAACATGGTTGGGTCCACTCCCAGACTTTGTACCGAATTATGTAATGGGCGATTTGCCTAGTACTGGTATGTAATGGAATGCATTCCTGTGTTCCTTTAGAAAAACGCTGGTTAGTATAGAATTAGAGGAGCTCATGGGCCTCCCGGTCTTCCCGCATCTCCCATGTGGTGGCCATCCGGGGGTCAACGTGCGCCAATTGCGGCAGGCTGGCAGGGAAATTGCGCCGGCGTTGGCGTCATGGAGGCAGACCGACATTATGTTGTATTCCCCCGTCGCCTGCACCGTCAAGTGGAAAGATCAGATCCAAATGTGTTCGTGGCTGTCGGGCCGGTGATCTCTACGACCCATGTCCCCAATGGCGGCGGTGACAAGAGGTCAGGGATGTGAGATGCACCAGCACGGCAGGAGGAAGCGCTACCGCGACCATGGGCTTGGGACTGCGCGTGGATCCGCGTCGGGGATGGGCAGCGGGAGCGGTGGCGAATGGATCCGGCCATTATCGACGGTGGGGCGACGGTGGAGTAGATCGGGGTGGAGGTAGGGGCGCGTCGGCGGGGCTTGAGCGGTTGCGGAATGGAAGAAGAGGAGATGTATGGATGGGGAAATTTTTACTTCTCAAGGAGGTCGGTGAGTATATTTAAGAGTCATGGCTGACACAGAGTAAACAGTTTCTTCACTAAAGGTTTAAATCGAATTTATCCTTCTCTAACGCTGAATAGGGGATGAGTTAGAGATGCGCTTAGCTCGGTGACACCTAAACCGCCGCCTTTTTTTTTGAACTTACCGCCACCATTTTTGGTCTGCAAACGTGACCAGTTTTCAGTGTCAAGAATGTCAAGGTTGTTAAGACATTTATGTTCCTCCTTTGAAATGGCAAGGCTATTAGGCCACTGAAGTAACTAAATAAAGAACGGTGAATGAAATCAAATGCTGGGCTATTGGCGGAATTAAACCAAGAGAGAACATCATCAAGGGCAAGCAACAACCAAGTCCTCAACTTTGGCCGTCTGCATCGTCCTGATGCAGAGGCTGGAGAGACCCCCCTTTCGAAAAAAATATAAAAAAAATAAGAAAGTCTTCTTTGCAAACAGGAGAAGCGGGGCCAAACAAGTAGAGTAACACCTACATAACTGTTTATATCTCTAAACATATATGGTGGGCATTCTATTAAGCAAAGAATTAGCATATTTGAACATTCCCAGTTCCTGAAAATCTTTCAGTGAAACATCAATAGACAACTTTATTTTCGGAAACCAACTACTCTTAAGATTGTTTACAAACCAGGTCGCATATGTAGGCTCTAGATTTGCTCAACTAATCGGCCAAGTCTTCATTGGAAAGAAAAAAAATCTACTGTCATAGCCTATTTATTCCATATGCTTTTACCCGTCGATGCAATGTGCCATTATTATTCCAGATACACAAAACATGATGCATAAAGCAGAAGTACAGAACTACATTTAGCCTTTGCCATCCTGATCCTGGCTAACCAAGCTCAGTATACTCTGACCATCAATTGATAGTTAACGAAACTGAAAGAGGTGATAAAAAACTACATAAGCAATGCAGAGAAAATGAAACCACAGACATGCTAAAAAAACAGGCGCACTATATCCAGAACCACACTGCTGCCATAGTGTCATATCGAGACAGACACATGAAAATAACACTAATCTCTCAAGTACTTCTGCTAGCTTTAATTCCTACATACTCTTGATCATTGGAAAACTCAGCCATGTCTCAAGATAAGGCATGCCTACAAGAAACTAAACAGCAAGATCTTGCAGACAACAGTCAATGGTTCCTCAAAAAGTACGGATCAAGCATGTAAACATACAGAGAATTAACCATGGATTCAGCATTCAAAAGGGTCATCGATTGTAAGATTGGATGCTTTCTCCAAGCGCAAACCAGTTCCTGCTTTAGGTGACACCTGCAGCACTGCAGAGATATCTGTTGGAAACTGTAGAAACTGCAATTCGTCTTTTATCTCATTCACCTTGTCAGCTGAAGACAAAATTCCTTCATGCGACACAAGCAGTAAGGACTGCAGCTCCTGGGCATTCATGGCGATGAACTTGACGAATTCAAATTCATTTCGATCTCCTCGGAAATCATGAATAACCATCTTCTTGACATGTGATCTCAAGCAACAAATCGGACTGATCTCCTGCCAGAACCTGGCATGATGCTCCCCACTGGGTTCGTCGGCAGTTACAGATGGATCATGCGGTGCAGACTGCAAATTGGTACCAATGTGTGAGCAGTTTGGTTACATATATATCAAGCTGCTAATAATTGATGATAATATTGAAATGGTCGACAGACTGAAGGAACTGGGAGCTACCTCAATGTGCAGCGTGTCAACATTGGGAAAGCATCTGAGGAAGCTGGCCAGCATCTTGACCTCCCCAAAGACACCAAAATTCACAGTTAACGCCAATATCTTGACGCTTCGAACCACAGTGCTTGCGTTCACCATTGTGTCTGACTGCAAAGAGGTTCACAAAGACAGGTTTATCATAACTCATCAAGTGTTCTATAATCATACAGAACACTATCATGGGATGGATTGATGTGGATGGAATAACTTTGAGAGACTGCAACGAGATGCAGCAAAAGCAACATTATCATAACTCACTGACTACTTTCTGATCCTAGAGAACATGATGGATGGATCAGTGTGGATGGAACAATTTCAAGTTGAGAGACAGAGATTGAGACTGGAGAGACGTACCCCGATGATGCTGTTACCAATCTGCAGCTTGTGAGCTCTTGTGTCCAGGTAGCCGAGCACCCGCAGGTTGGGAGCACAAGCGATCCTGAACCCCACCACACCAGTAGGCGGCAGGAACAAGTAGAGCCGCTGCAGGAGCGGCGTGTCCACCACGGTGAACTCCTCCACTCTGGATAGCCCAACGAGCGCGCACTGGAGGCTTTGGCTGCGGAGCCGGACGTGCTTGGGGCTATTGAGGGTGAGACGAAGGGACTCTAGAACGGGGCTGGCAGCGATCAAGGACTCCAGTTCCTGCTCGCTTATGCCAATCCTTACCATGGCGAGAATCCGCAGGCGGGGAAGAACGACCTCGGCGCCGCTGGGGAACGTCCAGTAGTCCAGGGTGAGCTCCTGGAGCGAGTCGCAGCGGAGGATGTCGGCGGGAAGAAGGCGCGCGGGGTTGGGCTGGTCCACGAACCATCTGTAGGCGAGAACAAGTTTCTCCGTGCGCTTGTCGACGAGGAGGCGCGGCCAGGCGGGGAGCTCGCGGTCCAGTGAGGCGAGCCTGCAGTCGTAGAGGATGACGGCGCGGAAGTGGCCCGGGTGGTCGGCGAGGACTCGGGGGATTGCGGCGTCGCGCGCCCGCTCGGGGATGTCGGCATCCTTGAGGACGAGCGGGTAGGAGCGCCAGAGGTGGCGCCAGCCGCGGGCGATGGTGGCGGCGCGGGCGGCTTCCGTGACGGGGAGGAAGGTGACGATGTGGCGGAGCAGGTCGTTGGGGAGGGCGCTGAGGCGGGACCTGCCGCTGCCGGCGCCGTCGGCCATGGTGGCGAGGCGAGGCGAGGATTTGGTTTGGTTTGACTTCGGCCGGAATGGGGAGGCGGCCTACTGACCGGGAAGGTTCGGGGTACCCGGAGCGATTAAAGTTGCTCCGCATTTATTTTACTTTATTTATTTCAGACATCTATTTTTCTTTAAAGGCATGTAGCCAAAATTAAATGAAGCCAAAGCCATCAGCCAGCTAAGATACACTTTTTTTTTGCGAGGAGCTAAGATACACTTCAAATTAATGAAGTCATTCACCCGCTAAGATACACATGTGCTGCCTCAAAAGTCTGAAGAAAAAATTGAAGCATCACACACGGATCACACTCGAGGATAAGATGTGCCAGAGAACACATCCACAAACGAAAATATCAACATGTGGAAACCAAGATCAAACTTGACACAGGCTAAAACAACGGAGCATATGCCACCAGGAAACGCAACCGAAGAGAATGGGAGGATGAGGACAACATGGATAGAATTATCTACTCTGCCACCTACCTAAAGGAGCCATTACCGAAAGGGAAACCACAATCTCCCCATCGTTTGTACCATGCCGCCACACGAGGACGTCGTACACCGGCCAGCACCCGAGGAAGTACCGAGCATAACGGCGATGATGGATTGTGGAGTAATCACCTCGTCCCCACCATCGCCGACAACCCTAAGAGCCACGCACCATTGTCGGCACCAACCACCACACAGCAAGACCACATCCCAAATATTTTCACTGGCGTCCGGCCAAGAAAAGCCAATATTTTCACCGGCGGCGAGGAGGGAGGAGGGGGTAGCTTAGGAAGCTCGACACACTCTCAAGAGGGGAGATATGTGTAGGGGAGTTGACATTGTCGAGGTTGATGTGAAGTCGACCAAGGGTTCCCCCCGTTCTAGGACTCCCACCACCTACCACATCCCAAAATTTTCAATTTTGGAATGTGAATAATTTTTTTTTTGCTTATGATACTAATTTTGACTAGGATTTATTCTTTTGTAAAGTTAAATGATTACTTATTTGAGGGGGGGGTGGTAAAAAGACTTTCCAAATATCCTTTGGATTTTATTTGGAGTTTAAAAATATATTGGGATTAATTTTGAACCCTAAATTTATTTTTAGGGAATATGTATAATGCCTAAATAGAATTTATAAAATTATTATATGTATTCTATTCAATATTTGGGCCGGAAAACAATTTGTTGGATTTTGTAGAATTTTCCAAATTGAATAGATTCTATTTTTAAAAACGAAAAGGGGGGAAAGAAAATCATATTCTAACCTAACCCAACACAGTTGACATGTGCGACCCATAGCTAAATGCCGCCAACCGAGCATGGTTTAACAAAAATTGAGGCCCAACTGCAACCCACCTTCTCTTTCTCCCCTTCTCTCTTTGACATTCGACCACATCCGTCATTCCCTACCTCTAACCGTTGTGCCCCCTCCCCCGAGCGTCGAATCGGTACAAAGCCTCAACCATCCATCTTAGATCCTATGGCCCGTGTTTAATGAACCCCAAAGCGGTACCAGCTAACCAAAGACTGACACGTGTTAGGACCTCACTATAAACAGTAACTTTGTAGAATAACCCGTGTAACTTCAAACACTTGTAACTTTTTTATTAGAAACTCAAAAGGAGATGAATCTTTTTGCATATTAATCCTCACGGAGTGCTTCTTTCAATGGTACTAATCTAGTATACCTAAATAGTTGACCCTCACTAACTCTAATTCTCTCAAAATGCACCCTCCACATCACCCAATGTGTCACGTCGTCATCCAATAACATTTTTTTGTAGCACATACATACCCCAATTTGATTATGGCAACTCAGTTGGTTCAGCCTACATGCACACTCTTTGTTCACACACAATTAATTATAAAAGTAATATCTTTTGATTTAGGTCATTTCATATTAACTCAAATTATCTCAACATGCATCCCTCCACATCACTGAATGTGACACATCATCATCCACTAACACTATTTTGTAGCACATGCATACCCCAATTTAGTTGTGGCAAATCCAATGGTCCAACTACATGCATATTCTTTGTTCACACAGAAATACTCCCAAAAATAATAGATTTTAATTTGGGTCATTTTGTCCATACATAATTCATCCAATGTTAATCTTTGCATCCCGCAACAACATGTGAGGAAATCACCTAGTTGTTCCAACTTTTTAATTCCAAATTTGAATCATTTGTGAGCCCTAGTTTGAAAACCATGAATCCAAATTGAGTGGTTCCATTCGCATTATGATCACTAGCATCCACTAGAGCCATAATTGCACAAATGTGAACCTTTCAAACTTGAATTCAAATTATGTTTTAACCTAGTTTACAAACCAAATGTACAAATGGGGTGAAAGTTGTTGCAAAGTGATCCTTATGAGGCCCTCTTTAAAGTAGAACCATTTAAGTTAGGTTTCCAGCAAGTAATCTTGATCATAGCAAGATTCTACCATCAATACAAAAAGTGTTGGCATGGCAGCCATTTTCTCTGCCATGGCAGTGATTTCTATAGACTCTATTCAATTCTATTTTAACCGTATGCTTTTATCTATTCAAACAGACCTAGTGATTCTTTTACCTAAATGTTCATATTGACCTGGAGTATTCAATAGCACCAACAGTTTTAATTCATGAACCCTGAATTCACACCTTGGTCTATAATATCTTGCAAACCCTTGACACAAGTGTAATGATTCTTTTTGCATATTGAATCTTGTCGAGAACCATACCCATTAGACATCATATATCCCCCCGTTTCAGATATTTCGAATTTAATTTGAACTTGAAATGTCCCTAGCACTCAAACCATGCATCCAATTCAATTGAACACCTTTTGCAATTCAATACTTGTATGATACAATTGTCATCCAAATCGTGTGATCCTATATTCAATTTCTTTTGATATATCTGAAATTGAAATAAATTCATTTCAAACTCCAATTCACCATAATTTGAACTGTAGTGCTTCGATTTAAGTAATTCCTTTTGCAAATGAATTTATACAAGAACACAACAGAGGAATACAATGAACAAGCCCTCCAACGTGATGACCAGAAGTAGCACCAGAGTCGGGACAAAGGCACAAATTCACGACGACAAAGATAGCCCTCCAATGTCATATACGATGAGGACGATGATGCCACCCCACAACAACAATTGCCAGAGAGGCGACGGACCGCCAAGACAAGCACTACTTGTACCTCCTGACAACCTGCAGCGAGAGCAGTGACGATAACACGAGCTAAGGCAAGCACTAGAACCAAATGGCGACCACCCCGCACCCACCCCAATCCCCCTCTCTCCTATGTGAAGCACCAACCCAACGCACCTAATCGACGTGTGACTAGTGAGGAACCCAAAGGCGTCATGAGGCATCCGAATTTTCACTAGACGAAGGAACCAGGCCCCCACCGACCACAACACACAACCACTTACGAAGCGAGTCCACCCAACAATGGTTCCCTCCATATGACCAAATAATCAGACCCAGTAAAAATTGACCCCAATCCAAAATCAACAACCTCAATTGACCATGAGGGCTTTAAAATCATGGAGTGTAGTAAAAAATAAAAGATGCCATACGCAATCCAATAAGCAACTTGTATGTTGTTTTCCAAATACTTGATCTTATTCCACACCATCTCAGATTTAAGTGTGTAAAGTAAATAATCTTCTATTCATTAACTCTTTTAGGTTGATCCTTTCACCTATGACCTCCTGAAAGATCGAGGATGTCGCCTAAAGGGGGGGTTGAATAGGCGCCTTAAAATAATTACGGTTTAGGCTTGAACAAATGCGGAATAAACCTAGCGGTTAATTTGTCAAGCACAAAACCTACAACAACTAGGCTCACATATGTGCACCAACAACTTATGCTAAGCAAGATAAACAACTATGTGATAGCAAGATATATAACATGAAACACTATGGCTATCACAAAGTAAAGTGCATAAGTAAAGGATCGGGTAAGAGATAACCGAGGCACGTGGAGACGATGATGTATCCCGAAGTTCACACCCTTGCGGATGCTAATCTCTGTTTGGAGCGGTGTGGAGGCACAATGCTCCCCAAGAAGCCACTAGGGCCACCGTAATCTCCTCATGCCCTCGCACAATGCAAGATGTCATGATTCCACTAAGGACCCTTGGGGGCAGTCACCGAACCCGTACAAATGGCAACCCTTGGGGGAGGTCACTGAACCCGTACACTTTGGCAACCCTTGGGGGCGGTCACCGGAACCCGTCAAATTGCTTGGGGCAATCTTCACAACCTAATTGGAGACCCCAACCGTCTAGGGCACCAAGGCACCCAAGAGGAACAAGCTCAATGGCACCAAGAACCCAAGAGTAATAAGCTTCTCAACTTTTCACTTCCACGTATCACCGTGGAGAACTCAAACCGGTGCAAGTAATGCAATGGCAAGGGCACACGGAGTGCCCAAGTCCCTCACTCTCAAATCCCACCAAACAAACGAAAGCTATGGAGGACAAAGAGAAGAACAAGAAGGAGAACACCAATAACTCTAAGATCTAGATCCAAAGGGTTCCCCTCACATAGAGGAGAAAGTGATTGGTGGAAACGTAGATCTAGATCTCCTCTATTTTTTTCCCCCAAAACTAGCAAGAATCCACGGAGGGATTGAGAGATAGCAAGCTCGAAGAAGGTCAACAACGGGGGAAGAACACGAGCTCAAGATATAAGGTTCGATGGGGAAGAAGATCCCCTTTTATAGGAGGGGGAAAATACAATTATTATCCCCATTCATAGCCCGCAGCGGGCGGTACTATCGCTGGCCGCAACGCTACTGTCGCTCGGCCCAGCGGTACTACCACTGGGACCTCGCACAATGCCTAAGGGAGAAGGAACAGAGAGGAGGGCTGTCGGTGTCAAAACCGGCGGATCTCGGGTAGGGGGTCCCGAACTGTGCGTCTAGGCGAATGGTAACAGGAGACAAGGGACACGATGTTTTTACCCAGGTTCGGGCCCTCTCGATGGAGGTAAAACCCTACTCCTGCTTGATTGATATTGATGATATGGGTAGTACAAGAGTGGATCTACCATGAGATCAAGGAGGCTAAACCCTAGAAGCTAGCCTATGGTATGATTGTTGTAATGGTTGTGTTGTCCTACGGACTAAAACCCTCCGGTTTATATAGACACCGGAGAGGGCTAGGGTTACACAGAGTCGGTTACAATGGTAGGAGATCTACATATCCGTATCGCCAAGCTTGCCTTCCACGCCAAGGAAAGTCCCATCCGGACACGAGACAAAGTCTTCAATCTTGTATCTTCATAGTCTTGGAGTCCGGCCGATGATGATAGTTCGGCTATCTGGACACCCCCTAGTCCAGGACTCCCTCAGTAGCCCCTGAACCAGGCTTCAATGACGATGAGTCCGACGCACATATTGTTCGGCATTGCAAGGCGGGTTCCTCCTCCGAATAACTCATAGAAGATCGTGAACACCAGGATAGTGTCCGGCTCTGCAAAATAATTTCCACATTCCACCGTAGAGAGAATAATATGTATACAAGTTCAATCGGCTGACGTATTTTGTGGCATGACGTCACGCCACTACCAAGCCTTTATTAGAATCGTTTATTATACCACCTCAGCGCGTTTAGCGAAGCGGTTTCCTTGGCACATCTTGTTGAAGCAGAGATCATGTTCCCCTTATTCCGGGATTCCCATCAATACGGACGTGGGTAACCCAACCGCGCCATTGATGGTGGCGCTTGGGAGATAAGCGAGTTTTACCAGGCTGGTGGGGACGCATAGTCTTCGTCCGCCCATATATAAGGGGATAAGGATCCACCTTTTTTACCTACGCCTTCTTCCTCCTTTGCTTATCCATCTCCGCGCACTCGAGCTCCAGCGCCCAAGTTCGCACATCTCGCCTCAACCTTCTCCAACCATGTCCGGAGCGGGAGGCAAGTGGTTGGCCTCCTCCATCACGGAGGGGCACATCGAAAAGCTGCGCGGCGCCGGATACCTTTCCAGCGACATCGCGCACCGGCTGCCCGACGAGGGGCAGCTCATCCCCACCCCCAGGCCCCATGAGAGGGTCGTGTTCCTTCCCCACTTCCTCCGCGGACTGGGCTTCCCACTTCATCCCTTTGTCCGGGGGCTCATGTTCTACTACAGCCTGGACTTCCACGATCTGGCGCCAAACTTCATCCTCAACATCTCGGTGTTTATCGTCGTGTGCGAGGCCTTCCTCTGCATCGAGCCCCACTTCGGCTTGTGGCTCAAGACCTTCAATGTCAAGCCGAAGGTAGTGAAGGGCGTCCAAGCGGAGTGCGGAGGCGCCATGGTGGGAAAAATGCCCAACGTCACCTGGCTCGAGGGGGCCTTCGTGGAGTCCATCAAGGGATGGCAATTGGGGTGGTTCTACATCACTGAGCCGCGTGACCCTAAATGGGCAGCGGCCCCCGAGTTCAGATCTGGCATCCCCATGCAGCTCACCTCCTGGAAAGAGAAGGGCTTGCTATGGGGCAGTTCGGAGGAGCTGACAGGACTCCAGTCCTGTCTCCAGACCTTGGTGAACAAGAAGCTTAGGCTTGTCAATGTGATCCAGGTCATGCTCGTCCGCCGGATTCTCCCTTGCCAACAGCGGGCCTTCAATTTGTGGGAGTTCGATCCGGCACAGCACCAGACTCTGAGCGGGCTCTTCGACACGACGTACGAAGCCGTCTGGAGGGTGCTATTCAAGGGCGGAGAAGCCCCCGCGTCCGCGACTGAAGATCGCGGATTCAGCACCAAGCGCCCGACCGGTGTGGTAAGATATATTATCCTTTATGGGACATTCATTTTTTTCATAGTTTGACTCTATTGTGGGATCTAAAACTCCCGATGCCTTTAACAGGACTGGCAGAGGACGTCCGGACAGGTAGACTGTCCGGCTCCCCTTCCCGAAGACCCAGCGGACACCCGTTTAACGAGGCTGCTGGTCCTGACACTTTATGTGGTGCCGGAGAAGAAGGCCAAGAAGAAGGCCATGGGAACCCTAAGAAGTTCCCGGCGCCAGGTGATATCGGACTCATCGTCCGATGGCTCTGAGGCGGACTCCTCCCCCGAAGACGAGGAGGAGAAAGAGGACTCTCTCCCAGAGGAGGGAGAGAGGAAGAGGAAGGCTTCCCCAACGGGGGAGGCCGAAGGGTCCAAGAGGGGAAGGACTATTCCCCAGGACAGCTCCGCCAATGCCAACGTTGGCGACGAAGAGTGGCCCTCAAGGGCCAGGCCTCCGGCAAGATCGTAAGTATCCGGATTCCTGAGTGATTTATAATTTCTCTTTTGTGTCACATAGTGTCCTTCTAATGCCACACACTTCCTGTAGTCCGGCCGATGATGATCTTCCCGCTTCATCAAGCGGGTCATTAGCTCCGTCGGATGTAGATTCCATTCCGACTGCCTCTATCCCTCGCGATGCTGAAGACGCCGAGGTGGGATCCCAGGAGGGGATCCATCATGAGGAGGCTCCGGAGGTGCCACAAGGCAGCCTCCCGGACTTTGCGCCGGACTCCATGCCGGAACCCGCTGTGGTTCCGGAGTCCGGCAAGCGGCCCCTTCGTAAGAAGGGCAAGACCGTGACGCCGGCGGCCTCCGTCCAACCGGAGGCGCCGGACAACTTGTTGGAGGCGCTCAACGGCGCTTCCATCGAGGAAGAACACCGCACTATCATGAGTGCGGTGATTCAGAAGGTTCAGCTCGCCAAGAGCGGGCTGACCGAAGCCTGCAGTAGCCTTCTAACAGGCTTTGAGGTAAGAAGTTTAAAATATGTAATGTAGTACCGCATAGACAGTAGCCCCTGATGCTCGGTTTGGTGTTCGGAAAGAAAAACTGGACTGAGGATCTAATAAAGATATACGCAGGAGTGCTAAAAATTATGTCAATATGGGTTTGCAGGCTGCGCTGCTGACCTCTGCCGCACTGACTGCGGAGGTCGGTGCTTTGAAGCAGAACCTCGAGCGGTCCGAGCAAGAGCTCGGCCGTGCCAAGAAGCAGCTCGAGGACAAAGAAGGTGAGTAACACCACTTTTAAATTTCTACCTTACAGAAAAGGATTTTGGTTGCAATGGAAATAACAAGGATAACGTGGGTACTGCAGGGGCCATGAACGAGGTGGCAACCCTGAAGGAGGCCGTGTCCGCGGCCGAACGCAATGCGGCCGCGGAACGAGCGGAGCGAGAGAAGCAGGAGGCGCGGGTGGCGGAGGTGCGGCAAGAGCTCCAGGCTCTCATGGAAAAGCATGAGAGTTTGGAGCACGACTCGAAGACTCGAGAGTCCGAGCTTGCCTTGGCTCTTGAAAGTGCCAAAGTTGCTAAGGCCGAGGCCCATAAGGCCCTCGAGGAGATTGAGGAAGTGAAGAAAATAGCGGCGGGTAAGGCATTTTTCATGCAAAGCAAGCATGTGAATGTAAATTACCTGTTACTTACCCGAATTCGGAGCTCTCCAGGGGCGTTTGCAGATCTGCCTCGCAGCGTGTCTGATGCCGCTGCATTTTACCGGGCCGAGGAGGGGAGCTCAACGGAGAAGGTCTTCTGGTCTCAGTACGCTGAGGCCGGACACCCGGTGCCCCCTACCGACCAGCTAAAGCAGCTGGTCGAGCTCCACAAGGTAGCCGAGCAGGCCATGAAGGGCCTCATAGTCCGGCTGTGGCCTGGAGAGGCCATGCCTGGGAGCTACTTCGGCCTCGTGCGGCGGCTGGTGGATGCGTGCCCCTGGGTGGAAGTCATCAAGCGCTCCGCCTGCATTGATGGTGCCCGTCGGGACCTTGCCCGCGCAAAGGTGCACTGGGGCAGGCTGGATGCTGAGAGGCTTATCACGGACGCGCGGCCGGCGGGCAAGGAGTATCGTACACCCGAAATGTACTATAAGAGTGTCCTAAAGGGTGCCCGCAAGATTGCGCATGAGTGCCCCAAAGATGTAATTATTGAGTAAACTCGCAATGTGCTATCCTGTGCGCTGAAAACTTTGTTCATATGCGCTAAGCAACGCTTATTGATTTAAAATATTACCTTCTGTGCGGCCGTTTATTAAATCTGAGAGATGGCAAGTCGTCGGTTTCAGCCCCCATGCCACAAGTGCTGGGGTGTTCGGGATAAACTTGAGCGCTCTTGTTCCCATTTTTGGGTCCATCTAGGGAGGCGCTCAACACAACGAATAAGGCAACCGGACTTATAATGCTTGAACACTCTCACTTAGCCATAGAATTCTATAATTTTAAATTTCGGCGAAGCCCCTAGTATTCGGAAGACCGAGTTCGGGGCGCTATCCACGCCTTGGCCGAACACTATCCGGTTCTTCGCTCGAAGCGGCATAGGTCTTTAGGGACTCGAAAAGACCTCTCGAACAGCGACCAGTCTCTCGCCTTATAATGACAGTCAGTTTTAGCTTTCTCCACTGAGGCGCTCGCCCAGCTCAACCGGGGCGCAATCGCAGTGGTTCTCCCAGTGCTACCTTAGCCAACAGAATGGAACGTAAGGTACCAAAACATGGGAGCCGGGCAAACCCAACTATTGACCCAAGACATGATCCGGAGCCGATGCATATAATGCTATAAGTTCGGGGTGCCGCACTTGTGAAAGTGTTCGGACTTATCACACCATAATGCGGGGAACATAAGCCCCTAGTGTATTCGGCCGTACCAAAATGTACGGGTGCGAGATGTCATTAATGAACATATATGTAAAAAGAAGTAATGCAATTATAGGCAAAAAGTGTTGCATTGTTTATTCAAGGAATTCTGCTATGAGTGCAGAATGATACAAATAGTGCGGTAAGCAAGGGATTGGACTAATTAAACATGTCCCCCTCCAGGGGTGGGCTGCGAACTGATGTATTTAACAAATTTAATGCTCGTAATGGAGACCACCTGAGTGTTTGCCGCAGCCTTTGTCCCCCCTGGCTGTTGCATCGTGAGTTCGGCAGGTTCGCCGCCGGACAGGGCCTCTGGTGAACGGAGTCCTGTGGATAAAAAGAAGAAAGATGAAAATAAAAAGAGTGACACACTTGGGAGCCCCTGGTGTGGTTGAGCCGCACTCTGGGCCTGTCGTGGTTGTGCCCCTCCCCCTATGCCCATAGTATCTCCAAAGCGTAATGATGTACGCGGAGAGCTGGTTTTGCAATTATGCAAGGGCTGGGGTTGGGGCCGCATTGCTACGCGTGCTCGGAACGTGCCAGGTGGTCTTGGTTTATGTTACTCCGGGCGCGTTTGGCCATGTCCGGTCGTTTAACAGCCGGACTCGAAAATTGCCTTAAAAGGCTGCTCTGTACTTCTGCCGCGAGAGCCGCTGTGTGCTCCTCCGCTCGGAGGGAGCATTCAGTATTTCCGTTGACCGTGATGACTCCACGAGGGCTTGGCATCTTGAGCTTGAGGTATGCATAATGCGGCACCGCGTTGAACTTTGCAAACGCGGTTCGTCCGAGCAGAGCATGATAGCCACTGCGAAATGGGACTATGTCGAAGATTAACTCCTCGCTTCAGAACTTATCCGGGGATCCGAAGACCACTTCCAGTGTGACTGAGCCTGTACAATTGGCCTCAACACCTGGTATGACGCCTTTAAAGGTCGTCTTTGTAGGTTTAATCCTTGAGGGGTCTATGCCCATCTTGCGCACTGTATCCTGATAAAGCAGGTTCAGGCTGCTGCCGCCGTCCATCAGGACTCTGGTGAGGTGAAATCCATCGATGATTGGGTCCAAAACCAATGCGGCGAATCCGCCATGGCGGATACTGGTCGGGTGGTCTCTTCGATCGAAAGTGATCGGGCAAGAGGACCATGGATTAAACTTCGGGGCGACTGGCTCCATCGCATATACGTCCCTAAGTGCACGCTTCCGCTCCCTCTTGGGTATATGGGTTGCGTATATCATGTTTACCGTCCGCACTTGTGGGGGGAAACCCTTCTGTCCTCTATTGTTCGGCGGCCAAGTCTCCTCCTCGTCATCGCTGTGCAGCCCCTTGTCATTGTTTTCGGCAATTAACTTGCCTGCCTGCTTGAATACCCAACAATCCCTGTTGGTGTGGTTAGCTGGCTTTTCGGGGGTGCCATGTATCTGGCAAGAGCGGTCGAGTATTCGGTCCAAATTGGACGGACCCGGAGTGGTTCTTTTGAATGGCTTCTTCCGCTGACCGGGTTTAGAGCCTCGGAATCCGGCGTTGACTACCGTATCCTCATTGTTGTCGCCGTTAACGCGGCGTTTGTTTTTGTTTCGACGCGACCTGCCATTGTGGTCCTTAGTATCCGAACTGCCGGCATTTTTGCTAAGGTTGTTGCTACGGGCTAGCCAGCTGTCCTCTCCCGCACAGAAGCGGGTCATTAGTGATGTGAGGGCTGCCATGGATTTTGGCTTTTCCTGTCCTAGGTGCAGGGCCAGCCACTCGTCGCGGATGTTATGTTTGAAGGCTGCGAGGGCCTCTGCATCCGGACAGTCGACGATTTGATTTTTCTTTGTTAAGAACCGTGTCCAGGACTGTCTGGCCGATTCGTCTGGCTGCTGAATTATGTGGCTTAGGTCATCGGCGTCTGGTGGCCGCACATATGTGCCCTGGAAGTTGACGAGGAATGCGGCTTCCAGGTCCTCCCAACACCCAATTGACTCTGCGGGCAGGCTGTTAAGCCAATGCCGAGCTGGTCCTTTAAGCTTGAGTGGGAGATATTTGATGGCGTGGAGATCGTCTCCGCGGGCCATGTGGATATGAAGGAGATAATCCTCGATCCAAACCGCGGGGTCTGTTGTGCCATCGTAGGATTCAATGTTGACAGGTTTAAACCCTTCAGGGATTTGATGATCCATTACTTCGTCTGTGAAGCATAGTGGGTGTGCGGCGCCTCTATATTAAGCAATATCATGACGTAGCTCAAGAGAGCGTTGTCTGCTGTGTTCGGCCCGACCGGAGTTGCTGTATCCGGCGCGACGGTATTCGTCGTGGGTCGTGGGGCGCCCACGTGATCCATAGATAGATTTGGATTGTCTTGCCTTGTCCTCCAATATATCCCGCAAGTCCGGCGCGTTCCCCCGCGGCTTCGTACTTTTCAAGCGGTGCCGGGGTACGGTCCTGGTGGAGGGCCTGGATGCCTCTCTGTCGCGGCCACGAGGTTGTCGGTCTGCCGTATTGTGCGCTGGTGATGAAGGTTTATATGACTCCTCCTCTAATCGAGGGAGCAACTTGCGTTTTGGGTAGCTTTTGGAGGGGCGTTCGAGTTCATACTCTTCGGCCGCGAGGACCTCGGTCCATCTGTCGGCCAGCAGATCTTGATCTGCTTGAAGCTGTTGCTGCTTTTTCTTTAGGCTATTTGCCGTGGCCATTAGCCTGCGCTTGAAACGCTCTTGTTCGACGGGATCCTCAGGCACGACGAATTCGTCGTCGTCGAGGCTTGCCTCGTCTCCGGAGGGAGGTCTGTAATTATCATCCTCGACCTCTTCGTCTGCCGCTCTCTCGTGAGGGCTGGCTTCTGCATCCTCCTGCGCTGAATCTTGCTGGAGGGGGTTGTCTTCGGCACTTTCTGGAGTGTTATTATCTCCTTTGCCGGAATCTCCATTCTTGCTGTGGCGGGATTTAGAGCGGCGCCGCTGACGTCGGCGCCTGGGCTGTTTCTTAGAGGAATCTGCCTCTGCTTCTTCTCCGCCGTCCCCATCCTTTGGGGTGTCCACCATGTATATGTCGTATGACGAGGTGGTCTTCCAGTGCCCTGTGGGTGCTGGTTCTTGATCGTCTCTGGCATCGTCGTCCATACCGTCGATGTCTTCGGGGTCGTAGTCTAGCATGTCGGTTAGATCATCGACAGTGGCTACAAAGTGGGTGGTGGGTGGGCCTTGAATTTCTTCGTTGTCCGCATCCCAACCGTCCTGACCGCAATCCGGCCAGGGTTCTCCTGATAGCGAGAGATGCTTTAGCGAATTTAGGATGTTGCCTAAGGGTGAGTGCTGAAAGATGTCCGCGGCAGTGAACTCCATGATCGGCGCCCAATCGGATTCGATTGGCAGGGGCGCAGGAGGCTCGGAGTCCGGCAGGGAGTCCGGCACCTCGGAGTCACGAGCTTTATAAGGGACGAGGTCAGTATTCGGCTCCATCACCGTGGAAGTTGCAGCTCCCGAGGCGGTGTCCAGCCACCTGTCCTCGATCTACGTGGTCAGCTCTGGACTATGGGTCGGAGCGGATTCGTGTGCGGCCTCCAGGGTACTGTCCGGCGGCAGAGTTAGATCATGCCCATCGTGACAGTGCGACACGCTTGGCTGTGGCTCGAATCCGTCGAAGATCAAGTCTCCGCGGATGTCAGCCGTGAAGTTTAGGCTTCCGAATCTGACCTGATGGCCAGGGGCGTAGCTTTCGATCTGCTCCAGATGGCCAATTGAATTGGCCCGCAGTGCGAAGCCGCCGAATACGAAGATCTGTCCGGGGAGAAAAGTCTCACCTTGGACTGCGTTGTTGTTGATTAAAGAAGCCATCAAGCCTATCGGTGACGACACAGAGGAATGTTGGGGAACGTTGCAGAAAATTAAAAATTTTCCTACGGTTTCACCAAGATCCATCTATGAGTTCATCTAAGCAACGAGTCAAGGGAGTGAGTTTGCATCTACATACCACTTGTAGATCGCGTGCGGAAGCGTTCAAGGGGATGATGATGATGGAGTCGTACTCGCCGTGATTCAGATCACCGATGACCAAGTGCTGAACGGATAGCACCTCCGCGTTCAACACACGTACGGGACGTACGACGTCTCCTCCGTCTTGATCTAGCAAGGAGGAAGGAGAGGTTGAGGAAGATTGCTCCAACGGCAGCACGACGGCGTGGTGGTGTTGGAGCAGCAGTACTCCGACAGGGCTTCGCCAAGCGCGTAACGGAGGAGAGGTGTTGGGGAGGGGAGGGGCTGCGCCTTGGGATGTGTACAACAGCCCTCCCCTCACCCCTCTATTTATAGGGGAAGGGGCAAGGGGGGCCGACCCCTCTAGATGGGATCTAGAGGGGGGGGGGGGCGGCCAGGGAGGGGGGACTTGCCCCCCAAGCAAGGGGGGCGCCCCCTTTAGGGTTTCCCCCCAACCCTAGGCGCATGGGCCCAAGGTGGGGGGTGCGCCCAGCCCTCCAGGGGCTGGCTCCCTGCCCCTTGAGGCCGATGTGGCCCTACGAGAGGGGTGGCCCCTCCCGGTGGACCCCCGGAACCTCTCCGGTGGCCCCGGTACAATACTGATATGCCCCCGAAACTTTCCGGTGTCCGCATGACAACTTCCCATATATAAATCTTCACCTCCGGACCATTCCGGAACTCCTCGTGATGTCCGGGACTCCGAACAACATTCGGTAATCACATACAAGTCTTCCTAACAACCCTAGCGTCACCGAACCTTAAGTGTGTAGACCCTACGGGTTCGGGAGACATGCAGACATGACCGAGATGACTCTCTGGTCAATAACCAACAGCGGGATCTGGATACCCATGTTGGCTCCCACATGTTCCACGATGATTTCATCGGTTGAACCACGATGTCGAGGATTCGATCAAACCCCGTATACAATTCCCTTTGTCAATCGGTACGTTACTTGCCCGAGACTCGATCGTCGGTATCCCAATACCTTGTTCAGTCTCATTACCGGCAAGTCACTTTACTCGTACTGTAATGCATGATCCCATGACCAACCACTTGGTCACTTTGAGCTCAATATGATGATGCATTATTGAGTGGGCCCAGAGATACCTCTCCGTCATACGGAGTGACAAATCCCAGTCTCGATCCGTGTCAACCCAACAGACACTTTCGGAGATACCTGTAGTGCACCTTTATAGTCACCCAGTTACGTTGTGACGTTTGATACACCCAAAGAACTCCTACGGTATCCGGGAGTTACACGATCTCATGGTCTAAGGAAAAGATACTTGACATTGGAAAAGCTCTAGCAAACGAACTACACGATCTTGTGCTATGCTTAGGATTGGGTCTTGTCCATCACATCATTCTCCTAATGATGTGATCCCGTTATCAATGACATCCAATGTCCATAGCCAGGAAACCATGACTATCTGTTGATCAACGAGCTAGTCAACTAGAGGCTTACTAGGGACATATTATGGTCTATGTATTCACACGTGTATTACGATTTCCGGATAATACAATTATAGCATGAATAAAGACAATTATCATGAACAAGGAAATATAATAATAATCCTTTTATTATTGCCTCTAGGGCATATTTCCAACAGTCTCCCACTTGCACTAGAGTCAATAATCTAGTTACATTGTGATGAATCGAACACCCATAGAGTTCTGGTGTTGATCATGTTTTGCTCGCCAGAGAGGTTTAGTCAACGGATCTGCGACATTCAGATCCGTATGTACTTTGCAAATTTCTATGTCTCCATCTTGAACATTTTCACGGATGGAGTTGAAGCGACGCTTGATGTGCCTGGTCTTCTTGTGAAACCTGGGCTCCTTGGCAAGGGCAATAGCTCCAGTGTTGTCACAGAAGAGTTTGATCGGCCCCGACGCATTGGGTATGACTCCTAGGTCGGTGATGAACTCCTTCACCCAAATTGCTTCATGCGCTGCCTCCGAGGCTGCCATGTACTCCGCTTCACATGTAGATCCCGCCACGACGCTCTGCTTGCAGCTGCACCAGCTCACTGCTCCACCATTCAACATATACACGTATCCTGTTTGTGACTTAGAGTCATCCAGATCTGTGTCGAAGCTAGCGTCGACGTAACCCTTTACGACGAGCTCTTCGTCACCTCCATAAACGAGAAACATGTCCTTTGTCCTTTTCAGGTACTTCAGGATATTCTTGACCGCTGTCCAGTGTTCCTTGCCGGGATTACTTTGGTACCTTCCTACCAAACTTACGGCAAGATTTACATCAGGTCTGGTACACAGCATGGCATACATAATAGATCCTATGGCTGAAGCATAGGGGATGACACTCATCTCTTCTTTATCTTTTGCCATGGTCGGGGACTGAGCCGAGCTCAATCTCACACCTTGCAATACAGGGAAGAACCCTTTCTTGGACTGATCCATTTTGAACTTCTTCAAAATCTTATCAAGGTATGTGCTTTGTGAAAGACCTATGAGGCGTCTCGATCTATCTCTATAGATCTTGATGCCTAATATATAAGCAGCTTCTCCAAGGTCCTTCATTGAAAAACACTTATTCAAGTAGGCCTTAATGCTGTCCAAAAGTTCTATATCATTTCCCATCAAGAGTATGTCATCTACAAATAATATGAGAAATGCTACAGAGCTCCCACTCACTTTCTTGTAAACGCAGGCTTCTCCATAAGTCTGCATAAACCCAAACGCTTTGATCATCTCATCAAAGCGAATGTTCCAACTCCGAGATGCTTGCACCAGCCCATAAATGGATCGCTGGAGCTTGCAAACTTTGTTAGAATTCTTAGGATCGACAAAACCTTCCGGCTGCATCCTTAAGATGTCTGTTAAGGAATGCCGTTTTGAGGTCCATCTGCCATATCTCATAATCATAGTATGCGGCAATTGCTAACATGATTCGGACGGACTTCAGCTTCGCTACGGGAGAGAATGTCTCGTCGTAGTCAATCCCTTGAACTTGTCGATAACCCTTAGCGACAGGTCTAGCTTTATAGATGGTAACATTTCCATCCGCGTCCGTCTTCTTCTTAAAAATCCATTTGTTTTCTATCGCTCGCCGATCATCGGGCAAGTCTGTCAAAGTCCATACTTTGTTTTCATACATGGATTCTATCTCGGATTTCATGTCTTCAAGCCATTTGTTGGAATCTGGGCCCGCCATCGCTTCTTCATAGTTCGAAGGTTCACCGTTGTCTAACAACATGATTTCCAGGACAGGGTTGCCGTACCACTATGGTGCGGAAAGTGTCCTTGTGGACCTACGAAGTTCAGTAGCAACTTGATCCGAAGTACCTTGATCATCATCATTATTTTCCTCTTCAGTTGGTGTAGGCATCACAGGAACATTTTCCTGAGCTGCACCACTTTCCCGTTCGAGAGGTAGTACTTCATCGAGTTCTACTATCCTCCCACTTACTTCTTTTGAGAGAAACTCTTTTTCCAGAAAGCATCCGTTCTTGGCAACAAAGATCTTGCCCTCGGATCTTAAGTAGAAGGTATACCCAACAGTTTCCTTAGGGTATCCTATGAAGACGCATTTTTCCGACTTGGGTTCGAGCTTTTCAGGTTGAAGTTTCTTGACATAAGCATCGCATCCCCAAACTTTTAGAAACGACAGCTTAGGTTTCTTCCCAAACCATAATTCATACGGTGTCGTCTCAACGGATTTAGACGGTGCCCTATTTAAAGTGAATGTAGCTGTCTCTAGAGCGTATCCCCAAAATGATAGCGGTAGATCGGTAAGAGACATCATAGACCGCACCATATCCAATAGAGTGCGATTACGACGTTCGGACACACCATTACGCTGAGGTGTTCCAGGCGGCGTGAGTTGTGAAACGATTCCACATTTCCTTAAGTGTGTACCAAATTCGTGACTTAAATATTCTCCTCCACGATCTGATCGTAGGAACTTTATCTTTCGGTCACGTTGATTCTCTACCTCATTCTGAAATTCCTTGAACTTTTCAAAGGTCTCAGACTTGTGTTTCGTCAAGTAGACATACCCATATCTACTCAAGTCATCAGTGAGAGTGAGAACATAACGATATCCTCCACGAGCCTCAACGCTCATTGGACCGCACACATCGGTATGTATGATTTCCCACAAGTTGGTTGCTCGCTCCATTGTTCCGGAGAATGGAGTCTTGGTCATTTTGCCCATGAGGCATGGTTCGCATGTGTCAAATGATTCATAATCGAGAGACTCTAAAAGTCCATCAACATGGAGCTTCTTCATGCGCTTGACACCAATGTGACCAAGGCGGCAGTGCCACAAGTATGTGGGACTATCGTTATCAACTTTACATCTTTTGGCATCCACACTATGAATATGTGTACTGTTTCGCTTGAGATTCATTAAGAATAAACCATTGACCATCGGGGCATGACCATAAAACATATCTCTCATATAAATAGAACAACCATTATTCTCGGATTTAAATGAGTAGCCATCTCGTATTAAACGAGATCCAGATACAATGTTCATGCTCAAACTTGGCACCAAATAACAATTATTAAGGTTTATGACTAATCCCGTAGGTAAATGTAGAGGTAGCGTGCCGACGGCGATCACATCGACCCTGGAACCATTCCCGACGCGCATCGTCACCTCGTCCTTCGCTAGTCTCCGATTATTCCGCAGCTCCTGCTGTGAGTTACAAATATGAGCGACGGCACCGGTATCAAATACCCAGGAGTTACTACGAGTACTGGTAAGGTACACATCAATTACATGTATATCAAATATACCTTTGGTGTTGCCGGCCTTCTTATCTGCTAAGTATTTGGGGCAGTTCCGCTTCCAGTGACCCTTCCCCTTGCAATAAAAGCACTCAGTCTCAGGCTTGGGTCCATTCTTTGACTTCTTCCCGGTAACTGACTTACCGGGCGCGGCAACATCCTTGCCGTCTTTCTTGAAGTTCTTCTTGCCCTTGCCCTTCTTGAACTTAGTGGTCTTATTGACCATCAACACTTGATGTTCTTTCTTGATTTCAACCTCTGCTGTCTTCAGCATTGAAAATACCTCAGGAATGGTCTTCACCATCCCCTGCATATTGTAGTTCATCACAAAGCTCTTGTAGCTTGGTGGGAGCGACTGAAGGATTCTGTCAATGACCGCCTTATCAGGGAGGTTAATGTTCAGCTGAGTCAGGCGGTTGTGCAACCCAGACATTTTGAGTATGTGCTCACTGACAGAACTGTTTTCCTCCATCTTACAACTATAGAACTTGTCGGAGACATCATATCTCTCGACCCGGGCATGAGCTTGGAAAACTAGTTTCAGCTCTTTGAACATCTCATATGCTCCGTGATGCTCAAAACGCTTTTGGAGCCCCGGTTCTAAGCTGTAAAGCATGCCGCACTGAACGAGGGAGTAATCATCAGCACGAGACTGCCAAGCGTTCATAACGTCTTGGTTCTCTGGGACGGGAGCGTCACCTAGCGGTCCTTCTAGGACATATTGTTTCCTGGCAGCTATGAGGATGATCCTCAGGTTCCGAACCCAGTCCGTATAGTTGCTGCCATCATCTTTCAGCTTGGTTTTCTCTAGGAACGCGTTGAAGTTCATGTTGACATGAGCGTTGGCCATTTGATCTACAAGACATATTTGCAAAGGTTTTAGACTAAGTTCATGATAATTAAGTTCATCTAATCAAATTATTACAATGAACTCCCACTCAGATTAGACATCCCTCTAGTCATCTAAGTGTTACACGATCCGAGTCGACTAGGCCGTGTCCGATCATCACGTGAGATGGACTAGTCATCGTCGGTGAACATCTTCATGTTGATCGTATTGTCCATACGACTCGTGTTCGACCTTTCGGTCTCTGTGTTCCGAGGCCATGTCTGTACATGCTAGGCTCGTCAAGTTAACCCTAAGTGTTTTTGCATGTGTAAAACTGTCTTACACCCGTTGTATGTGAACGTAAGGATCTATCACACCCGATCATCACGTGGTGCTTCGAAACGACGAACTTTAGCAACGGTGCACAGTTAGAGGAGAACACTTCTTGAAATTGTTGTAAGGGATCATCTTATTTACTACCGTCGTTCTAAGTAAACAAGATGCATAAACATAATAAACATCACATGCAATTATATAGTAGTGACATGATATGGCCAATATCATATAGCTCCATTGATCTCCATCTTTGAGGCTCCATGATCATCTTGTCACCGGCATGACACCATGATCTCCATCATCATGATCTCCATCATCGTGTCTTCATGAAGTTGTCACGCCAACGACTACTTCTACTTCTATGGCTAACGCGTTTAGCAATAAAGTAAAGTAATTTGCATGGCGTTCTTCAATGACACGCAGGTCATACAAAAATAAAGACAACTCCTATGGCTCCTGCCGGTTGTCATACTCATCGACATGCAAGTCGTGATTCCTATTACAAGAATATGATCTCATACATCACAATATATCATTCATCATTCATCACAACTTCTGGCCATATCACATCACATGACAATTGCTGCAAAAACAAGTTAGACGTCCTCTAATTGTTGTTGCATCTTTTACGTGGCTGCAATTGGGTTCTAGCAAGAACGTTTTCTTACCTACGAATAACCACAACGTGATTTTGTCAACTTCTATTTACCCTTCATAAGGACCCTTTTCATCGAATCCGCTCCAACTAAAGTGGGAGAGACAGACACCCGCCAGCCACCTTATGCAACTAGTGCATGTTTGTTGGTGGAACCGGTCTCACGTAAGCGTACGTGTAAGGTTGGTCCGGGCCGCTTCATCCCACAATACCACTGAAGCAAGAAAAGACTAGTAGTGGCAAGCAAGTTGACAAGATCCACGCCCACAACAAAATTGTGTTCTACTCGTGCAATAGAGAACTACGCATAGACCTAGCTCATGATGCCACTGTTGGGGAACGTTGCAGAAAATTAAAATTTTTCCTACGGTTTCACCAAGATCCATCTATGAGTTCATCTAAGCAAAGAGTCAAGGGAGTGAGTTTGCATCTACATACCACTTGTAGATCGCGTGCGGAAGCGTTCAAGGGGATGATGATGATGGAGTCGTACTCGCCGTGATTCAGATCACCGATGACCAAGTGCTGAACGGACAGCACCTCCGCGTTCAACACACGTACAGGACGGACGACGTCTCCTCCGTCTTGATCCAGCAAGGAGGAAGGAGAGGTTGAGGAAGATTGCTCCAATGGCAGCACGACGGCGTGGTGGTGTTGGTGCAGCAGTACTCCGACAGGGCTTCGCCAAGCGCGTAACAGAGGAGGAGAGGTGTTGGGGAGGGGAGGGGCTGCGCCTTGGGATGTGTACAGAAGCCCTCCCCTCACCCCTCTATTTATAGGGGAAGGGGCAAGGGGGCCGACCCCTCTAGATGGGATCTAGAAGGGGGGCGGCGGCCAGGGAGGGGGGACTTGCCCCCCAAGCAAGGGGGCGCCCCCTTCAGGGTTTCCCCCCCAACCCTAGGCGCATGGGCCCAAGGTGGGGGGCACGCCCAGCCCTCCAGGGGCTGGCTCCCTGCCCCTTGCGGCCCATGTGGCCCTCCGAGAGGGGTGGCCCCTCCCAGTGGACCCCCGGAACCGCTCCGGTGGCCCCGGTACAATACCGATATGCCCCCGAAACTTTCCGGTGTCCGCATGACAACTTCCCATATATAAATCTTCACCTCCGGACCATTCCGGAACTCCTCGTGACGTTCGGGATCTCATCCGGGACTCCGAACAACATTCGGTAATCACATACAAGTCTTCCTAACAACCCTAGCGTCACCGAACCTTAAGTGTGTAGACCCTACGGGTTCGGGAGACATGCAGACATGACCGAGATGACTCTCCGGTCAATAACCAACAGCGGGATCTGGATACCCATGTTGGCTCCCACATGTTCCACGATGATTTCATCGGTTGAACCACGATGTCGAGGATTCGATCAAACCCCGTATACAATTCCCTTTGTCAATCGGTACGTTACTTGCCCGAGACTCGATCGTCGGTATCCCAATACCTTGTTCAGTCTCGTTACCGACAAGTCACTTTACTCGTACCGTAATGCATGATCTCATGACCAACCACTTGGTCACTTTGAGCTCAATATGATGATGCATTACCGAGTGGGCCCAGAGATACCTCTCCGTCATACGAAGTGACAAATCCCAGTCTCGATCCGTGTCAACCCAACAGACACTTTCGGAGATACCTGTAGTGCACCTTTATAGTCACCCAGTTACTTTGTGACGTTTGATACACCCAAAGCACTCCTACGGTATCCGGGAGTTACACGATCTCATGGTCTTAGGAAAAGATACTTGACATTGGAAAAGCTCTAGCAAACGAACTACACGATCTTGTGCTATGCTTAGGATTGGGTCTTGTCCATCACATCATTCTCCTAATGATGTGATCCCGTTATCAATGACATCCAATGTCCATAGCCAGGAAACCATGACTATCTGTTGATCAACGAGCTAGTCAACTAGAGGCTTACTAGGGACATATTATGGTCTATGTATTCACACGTGTATTACGATTTCTGGATAATACAGTTATAGCATGAATAAAGACAATTATCATGAATAATAACAATTATCATGAATAAAGACAATTATAGCACGTCAGTATTCGGCTCCATCGCCGTGGAAGTTGCAGCTCCCGAGGCGGTGTCCAGCCACCTGTCCTCGATCTGCGTGGTCGGCTCCGGACTATGGGTCGGAGCGGATTCGTGTGCGGCCTCCAGGGTACTATCTGGCGGCAGAGTTAGATCATGCCCATCGTGACAGTGCGGCACGCTTGGCTGTGGCTCGAATCCGTCGAAGATCAAGTCTCCGCGGATGTCAGCCGTGAAGTTTAGGCTTCCGAATCTGACCTGATGGCCAGGGGCGTAGCTTTCGATCTGCTCCAGATGGCCAAGTGAATTGGCCCGTAGTGCGAAGCCGCCGAATAGGAAGATCTGTTCGGGGAGAAAAGTGACTGCGTTGTTGTTGATTAAAGAAGCCATCAAGCCTATCGGTGACGACACAGAGGAACTCTCAATGAAAGCACCAATGTCGGTGTCAAAACCGGCGGATCTCGGGTAGGGGGTCCCGAACTGTGTGTCTAGGCGGATGGTAACAGGAGACAAGGGACACGATGTTTTTACCCAGGTTCGGGCCCTCTCGATGGAGGTAAAACCCTACTCCTGCTTGATTGATATTGATGATATGGGTAGTACAGAGTGGATCTACCACGAGATCAAGGAGTCTAAACCCTAGAAGCTAGCCTATGGTATGATTGTTGTAATCGTTGTGTTGTCCTACGGACTAAATCCCTCCGGTTTATATAGACACCGGAGAGGGCTAGGGTTACACAGAGTCGGTTACAATGGTAGGAGATCTACATATCCGTATCGCCAAGCTTGCCTTCCACGCCAAGGAAAGTCCCATCCGGACACGGGACAAAGTCTTCAATCTTGTATCTTCATAGTCTTGGAGTCCGGCCGATGATGATAGTCCGGCTATCCGGACACCCCCTAGTCCAGGACTCCCTCAAGGGCCGTTGAGCAGCACTAGTAATGGTAGTAGGGGCGGTACTACCGCTTACAAGCGGTACTACCGCTCCTACTGCCGCTGCTACTACCGCTGAACCCGACATGAGACACGCAGGTCTCAAGTCAAGGCAGTATTAGCGCGGAACCAGAGCCGTACTACGGCCTGTGGCCATGGGAGGTACTACCACTTATGGCTTTCAGCGGTACTGCCGCTCCGGGGCCACGGTACTACCAGTGGCGCCTCCCTTATGCCACTTCCACGAAAACAAGTATACTCCAAGGAAAACTAGAACTACCACAACTTCTACAAATGAGCTCCGAATTGAGCAAACTCAAGCTTGTTGGAAAGATGAAGACGAGTAGGCAGGGGATGTATGCCTAACATATAGAGGAGTGAAACCTCCAACGGAGAAGAACCGACATAACCTCCAACATTGGAAACATCATAGAAGATGCATGTGAACTCTGTTTTCGATGAACTTGAGCTTGTCATCAAGATGACCATAAGCTCTAAGACTCACAAAGAGAACCGGAAAAAACCCAACTTCGAAAACATCATAGAAGATGCATGTGAACTCTGTTTTCGACGAACTCGAGCTTGTCATGAAAATGACCATAAGCTCCGAATCTCACAAGGAGAGGAACCAAACAAGAACCAATAAAGATGATGCAAGAATGCAATGGTTTGAGCTCTCTATGAACGATACGATCAAGCTACTCATCGAGAGCCCCCCTTAATAGTATGGCAATCGATCCTATAACCCGGTCTCCCAACTACCACCATGAGACCGATAAAATAGAAAACCTATCAAGGGCAAACCTTTGCCTTGCACATAGTCCACTTGAGCTAGATGATGATGATCTTGACTCCCTCAAGTTGGACCACCTTTCTTGATTGCGTTGGCTCTATGAAGACTAGTTGATTGCTCCCCCATACTCCATTATGGGTGAGCCACTCTTTGGCACATCTTCACAAGTCCATTGACACCATGATACGTCTCTAACGTATCTATAATTTTTGATTGTTCCATGATATTATATTACCCGTTTTAGACGTTTATGGGCTTTACTATACGCTTTTATATCATTTTTGGGACTAACCTATTAACCGGAGGCCCAGCCCAAATTGTTTTTTTTTCCTATTTCAGTGTTTCAAAGAAAAGGAATATCAAACGGAGTCCAAACGGAATGAAACCTTCGGGAGAGTTATTTTTGGAACGGAAGCAATCTAGGAGACTTGGAGTAGACATCAGGGAAGCTTCGAGCGCGCCCCCACCCTCGTGGGCCCCTCGTGGCTCCCCTGACCGACTTCTTTTGCCTATATATGTCCATATACCCTAAAAACATCGGGGAGCACAATAGATCGGGAGTTCCACCGCCGCAAGCCTCTGTAGCCACCAAAAACCAATCGGGACCCTGTTCCGGCACCCTGCCAGAGGGGGATCCCTCATCGGTGGCCATCCTCATCATCCCGGCGCTCTCCATGATGAGGAGGGAGTAGTTCACCCTCGGGGCTGAGGGTATGTACCAGTAACTATGTGTTTGATCTCTCTCTCTCTCGTGTTCTTGATTCGGCATGATCTCGATGTATCGCGAGCTTTGCTATTGTAGTTGGATCTTATGATGTTTCTCCCCCTCTACTCTCTTGTAATGGATTGAGTTTTCCCTTTGAAGTTATCTTATCGGATTGAGTCTTTAAGGATTTGAGAACACTTGATGTATGTCTTGCATGTGCTTATCTGTGGTGACAATGGGATATCACATGATTCACTTGATGTATGTTTTGGTGATCAACTTGCGGGTTCAGTGACCTTGTGAACTCATGCATAGGGGTTGGCACAGGTTTTCGTCTTGACTCTCCGGTAGAAAATTTGGGGCACTCTTTGAATTACTTTGTGTTGGTTGAATAGATGAATCTGAGATTGTGTGATGCATATCGTATAATCATGCCCACGGATACTTGAGGTTACATTGGAGTATCTAGGTGACATTAGGGTTTTGGTTGATTTGTGTCTTAAGGTGTTATTCTAGTACGAACTCTATGATAGATCTAACGGAAAGAATAGCTTTGTGTTATTTTACTACGGACTCTTGAATAGATCGATCAAAAAGGATAACTTTGAGGTGGTTTCGTACCCTACAATAATCTCTTCGTTTGTTCTCCGCTATTAGTGAATTTGGAGTGACTCTTTGTTGCATGTTGAGTGATAGTTATATGATCCAGTTATGCTATTATTGTTGGGAGAACTTGCACTAGTGAAAGTATGAACCCTAGGCCTCGTTTCCTAGCATTGCAATACCGTTTACGCTCACTTTTGCCATTAGTTACCTTGCTGTTTTTATATTTTCAGATTACAAAAACCTACATCTACCATCCATATTGCACTTGTATCACCATCTCTTCGCCGAACTAGTGCACCTATACAATTTACCATTGTATTGGGTGTGTTGGGGACACAAGAGACTCTTTGTTATTTGGTTGCAGGGTTGTTTTAGAGAGACCATTTTCATCCTACGCCTCCCACGGATTGATAAACCTTAGGTCATCCACTTGAGGGAAATTTGCTACTGTCCTACAAATCTCTGCACTTGGAGGCCCAACAATGTCTACAAGAAGAAGGTTGCGTAGTAGACATCAAGATCTTTTCTGGCGCCGTTGCCGGGGAGGTTAGTGCTTGAAGGTATATCTTTAGATCTTGCAATCGAATCTTTTAGTTTCTTGTTTTATCACTAATTTAGTTTATAAAAGAAAACTACAAAAAAATGGAATTAAGTTTTCCTCATATGCTTCATCTTTTTAATATCTTTCGTGAAAATGATCGAAAGGAAAATTGTGCTCAATTGCTAGAAGAAGAATGCATTAAAATGTTTGTTACTAGATCTTTGTATGATGAGCATGATTGCAATGTTGTTAGTATGAATTCCTTGAATATCCATGATGCTAATGATATGCAAAGCCACAAGCTTGGGGAAGCTACGTTTGATGAAGATGATATTTTTTGTCCCCTAAGTTTTGATGAGAATATTTATTATGATAAAAGCATGCCTCCTATTTATGATGATTATTGTGATGACACGTATGCTATAAATAATAAAGATAACCATGAAACTTGTCATCTTGATTTTAATTTTCAATTGGATTATGCTTCACATGATAGTTATTTTGTTAAGTTTGCTCCCACTACTATTTATGAGAATTTTTCTTATGTGGAGAGTAATAAAAATTCTATGCTTGTAGATCATGAAAAGAATGCTTTATGTGATGGTTATATTGTTGAATTAATTCATGATGCTACTAAAAATTATTATGAGGGAGGAACATATGCTTCTAGGAGTTGCAATAATATCAAGTTTCCTCTCTATGTGCTTAAAATCTTGAAGTTATGCTTGTTTTGCCTTCCTATGCTAGTTGATTATTGTTCCCATAAATTGTTTGCTCAAAAAATTCCTATGCATAGGAAGTGGGTTAAAATTAAATATGCTAGTCATATGCTTCATGACGCTCCCATTATGTTTCAATTCTTATCTTTTATGTGAGCATCATTGTCATCATCATGCCTAGCTAAAAAGACATTAAAGAAAAGCGCTTGTTGGGAGACAACCCAATATTTACCTTTACTGTTTTTGTGTGTCCACATGATTATGCTACTGTAGTAATCATGTTTTATAGCTTTTGTTTCAATAAAGTGCCAAGTAAGACCTTTAGGATAGCTTACGGTGATAGTTGTGTTGATCCTGCTGAAAATCAGAAACTTTTGCTCCCAGTAAATTAGTTTTGATAATTCACAGAAACGTGATTTTGATCTGATTATTTTTTCTCTGGATTGGTACAATTTTTTTTCAGGTTTTCCTAATTTTGTAGGATTTTTGGAGTTTTAGAAGTATACGTTTGATACGTATTACTACAGACTGTTCTGTTTTTAACAGATTCTGTTTTCTATGTGTTGTTTGCTTATTTTGATGAATCTATGAGTAGTATCGGAGGGTATGAACCATAGAGAAGTTGGAATACAGTAGATATTACACCAATATGAATTTAGAATGAGTTCACAACAGTACCTAGGTGGTGATTTATTTTCTTATACTAACAGAGCTTACGAGTTTTCTGTTGAGTTTTATGTTGTGAAATTTTCAAGTTTTGGGTAAAGATTCGATGGACTATGGAATAAGGAGTGGCAAGAGCCTAAGCTTGGGGATGCCCCGGATGGCACCCCCTCTTTCGTCTTTATCCATCGGTAACTTTACTTGGACCTATATTTTTATTCACCACATGATATGTGTTTTGCTTGGAGCGCCATTTTGTTTTATTTTGTTTTGCTTGCTGTTTGAATAATATCCCAAGATCTAAAATTCTTAAATGTTAGAGAGTCTTCACATAGTTGCATAATTATTCAACTACTCATTGATCTTCACTTATATCTTTCGGAGTAGTTTGTCGTTTGCTCTAGTGCTTCACTTATATCTTTTAGAGCATGACGGTGGTTTTATTTTGAAGAAATAGATGAACTCTCAGGCTTCACTTGTATTATTTTGGGAGTCTTAAACAGCATGGTAATTTTCTTTGGTAATAAAAACATTCATAGAAAGTGCATTGAATACTATGAGAAGTTTGATACTTGATATTTGTTTTGAGATATGAGGATGGTGATATTAGAGCCATGCTAGTTGAGTAGTTGTGAATTTGAGGAATACTTGTGTTGAAGTTTGTGATTCCCGTAGCATGCACGTATGGTGAACCGTTATGTGATGAAGTTAGAGCATGATTTATTTATTGATTGTCTTCCTTATGAGTGGTGGTCGGGGATAAACCTGGGCAAACGTCGGGCCGGGTCGGGTTTCGGGCCGGGCTTGTAAAAGCCCGAACTTCATTTCTCAAGCCCGAGCCCGGCCCGAAGCCCGAAATACTCCCTGATTTCAAGCCCGAGCCCGGCCCGAAATCAAGTCCGAAGCCCGAAAGCCCGGCCCGAACGCTGTTTTTTAGTACGTGTACGTGCAAGCCCGGCCCGAAGCCCGAAAGCCTGGCCCGAAAAATGGAAAAAGAGAAGCCCGAGCCTGGCCCGAACTACGTTTCGGGCTGCAAAACAAAGCCCGAGCCCGGCCCGGCCCGACCCGGGTTTTTCGGGCCGGGCTGCCCATGCCCAGGTTTAGTCGGGGACGAGCGATGGTCTTTTCCTACCAATCTATCCCCCTAGGAGCATGCGCGTAGTATTTCGTTTCAATAACTTGTAGATTTTTGCAATAAGTATATGAGTTCTTTATGACTAATGTTGAGTCCATGGATTATACGCACTCTCACCCTTCCACCATTGCTAGCCTCTCTTGTGCCGTGCAACTTTCGCTAGTACCATACACCCACCATATACCTTCCTCAAAACAGCCACCATACCTACCTATTATGGCATTTCCATAGCCATTCCGAGATATATTGCCATGCAACTTTCCACCGTTCCGTTTATTATGACACGCTCCATCATTGTCATATTGCTTTTGCATGATCATGTATTTGACATCATATTTGTGGCAAAGCCACCTTGATAATCTTTCATACATGTCACTCTTGATTCATTGCATATCCCGGCACACCGCCAGAGGCATCCACATAGAGTCATATTTTGTTCTAAGTATTGAGTTGTAATTCTTGAGTTGTAAGTAAATAAAAGTGTGATGATCTTCATTATTAGAGCATTGTCCCATGCGAGGAAAGGATGATGGAGACTATGATTCCCACACAAGTCGGGATGAGACTTCGGACTTGAAAAAAAAAGAGAAAGGCCATAAAAAAGAGAAAGGCCATAAAAAGAGAAAGGCCATAAAAAGGGAGAAAGGGCCAAAAAAATGAGAGAAAAAGAGAGAAGGGACAATGCTACTATCCTTTTACCACACTTGTGCTTCAAAGTAGCACCATGATCTTCATGATAGAGAGTCTCCTATGTTGTCACTTTCATATACTAGTGGGAATTTTTCATTATAGAACTTGGCTTGTATATTCCAATGATGGGATTCCTCAAAATGCCCTAGGTCTTCGTGAGCAAGCAAGTTAGATGCACACCCACTTAGTTTCTTTTGTTGAGCTTTCATACACTTATAGCTCTAGTGCATCCGTTGCATGGCAATCCCTACTCACTCATATTGATATATATTAATGGGCATCTCCATAGCCTGCTGATACGCCTAGTTGATGTGAGACTATCTTCTCTTTTTTGTCTTCTCCACAACCACCATTCTATTCCACATATAGCGCTATGTCCATGGCTCGCGCTCATGTATTGCGTGAAAGTTGAAAAAGTTTGAGAACATAAAAGTATGAAACAATTGCTTGGCTTGTCATCGGGGTTGTGCATGATTAAATACTTTGTGTGATGAAGATAGAGCATAACCAGACTACATGATTTTGTAGGGATAGCTTTCTTTAACCATGTTATTTTGAGAAGACATGATTGCTTTGTTAGTATGATTGAAGTATTATTGTTTTCATGTCAATATGAACTTTTATCTTGAATCATTTGGATCTGAACATTCATGCCATAATAAAGAAAATTACATTAATATGCTAGGTAGCATTCCACATCAAAAATTCTGTTTTTATCATTTACCTACTCGAGGACGAGCAGGAATTAAGCTTGGGGATGCTTGATACGTCTCCAACGTATCTATAATTTTTTATTGTTCCATGCTATTATATTACCCATTTTGGATGTTTATGGGCTTTACTATACACTTTTCTATCATTTTTGGGACTAACCTATTAACCGGAGGCCCAGCCCCAATTGTTGTTTTTTTTGCCTATTTCAGTGTTTCGAAGAAAAGAAATATCAAACGGAGTCCAAACGGAATGAAACCTTTGGGAGAGTTATTTTGGAACGGAAGCAATCCAGGAGACTTGGAGTAGACATCAGGGAAGCTTCAAGGAAGCCACGAGGCAGGGAGGCGCGCCCTACCCCCCTGGGCGCGCCCCCCACCCTCGTGGGCCCCTTATGGCTCCCCTGACCAACTTCTTTCGCCTATATAAGTCCATGTACCATAAAAACATCGGGGAGCACAATAGATCGGGAGTTCTGCCGCCGCAAGCCTCTGTAGCCACCAAAAACCAATCAAGACCCTGTTCCGGCACCCTGCCGGAGGGGGTATCCCTCACCGGTGGACATCTTCATCATCCCGGCGCTCTCCATGACAAGGATGGAGTAGTTCACCCTCATGGCTGAGGGTATGTACCAGTAGCTATGTGTTTGATCTCTCTCTCTCTCTCTCTCTCTCTCGTGTTCTTGATTCAGCATGATCATGATGTATCGCGAGCTTTGCTATTATAGTTGGATCTTATGATGTTTCTCCCCCTTTACTCTCTTGTAATGGATTGAGTTTTCCCTTTGAAGTTATCTTATCGGATTGAGTCTTTAAGGATTTGAGAACACTTGATGTATGTCTTGCATGTGCTTATCTGTGGTGACAATGGGATATCACGTGATTCACTTGATGTATGTTTTGGTGATCAACTTGCGGGTTTAGTGACCTTGTGAACTTATGCATAGGGGTTGGCACACGCTTTTGTCTTGACTCTCTGGTAGAAACTTTGGGGCACTCTTTGAAGTACTTTGTGTTGGTTGAATAGATGAATCTGAGATTGTGTGGTGCATATCGTATAATCATGCCCACAGATACTTGAGGTGACATTGGAGTATCTAGGTGACATTAGGGTTTTGGTTGATTTGTGTCTTAAGGTGTTATTCTAGTATGAACTCTGATAGATCGAACGGAAAGAATAGCTTTGTGTTATTTTACTATAGACTCTTGAATAGACCGATCAGAAAGGATAACTTTGAGGTGGTTTCGTACCCTACAATAATCTCTTCGTTTGTTCTCCGCTATTAGTGACTTTGAAGTGACTCATTGTTGCATGTTGAGTGATAGTTATGTGATCCAGTTATGTTATTATTGTTGGGAGAACTTGCACTAGTGAAAGTATGAACCCTAGGCCTTGTTTCCTAGCATTGCAATACCGTTTACGCTCACTTTTGTCATTAGTTACCTATATCTACCATCCATATTGCACTTGTATCACCATATCTTCGCCGAACTAGTGCACCTATACAATTTACCATTGTATTGGGTGTGTTGGGGACACAAGAGACTCTTTGTTATTTGGTTGCAGGGTTGTTTGAGAGAGACCATTTTCATCCTACGCCTCCCACGGATTGATAAACCTTAGGTCCTCCACTTGAGAGAAATTTGCTACTGTCCTACAAACCTATGCACTTGGAGGCCCAACAACATCTACAAGAAGAAGGTTGTGTAGTAGACATCACACCACAATGGACGGCAAGCTTCAAGGATGATCTCTTCGTGATGCTCCACTTGAACTTGCACACTGCAATCTTGATGACGATCACCACTTGATGTCATCCTCCATGGGTTGTATGAGATCTTCCTCTTGATGCAAACCCATGCAAACAAACCTAACCCCACATAGAACTCACACGTAGATCATGGGTTAGTAAACAAAGTGTAATGGACAATGCTTACCATACCATGGGATCACTTGGTCCCTCTTGGTACATCTTGTACACTTTGTGTGTTGATCAACTTGATTCACTCTTAACTTAGTCTTGATCAACCTTGTATCGTGTCTTCTACATGACCACTCTTTGGATAATTCCTTGAATAGCACATTGGTCAACATATAAACTCCTTGAAACCAACAAATGGACTTCAAGAAAAACCTATGGACAGATCCTTCAAATATAACTCAAGGCAACCATTAGTCCATAGAGATTGTCATTAATTACCAAAACCAAACATGGGGGCACCGCATGTTCTTTCACCTCCCAACACTATAAGACCTATATTATATACCAAGCCTAGTTACTGATGTTGCTTAACCTTGCCATGTTGTTTATTTATTTTTGGTTCTTCTATATGGCATGGTTGTTTATTTGGTTTCTCTTTTTTATGGTAGATTTCTCAGAGTGCTTACCATGATTGTGAGAGCGAGGGACTTCATTAATACGAGGCAAGTCGGACATTTGACCATGTGACGTTATTTTCATTATCCATGTAGTATGCCATGATAGGGTGTCTGTATAGGACTATGCTACTAATATAATATGCCATGAAACCTAGTAGGATAGCCAAGTAATCCTTGCCAATACCACGTTCCTTGTCGCTAACGATCGTAACTCAATGCTTAGTAATGCTACAATATAAAAACGGAGTGGGACCACATCAATTACGAAAGCTTGAAAACCAGCTTAAGTTAATGAATCATCATAGTGTGGCTATTGTTGGGGTCCACCGCTCCGGTTCAAAGAGATTGGGTAGGTTCCAAGTTTAGTAGCTTCAATGTGTAGCAGTGTGTCATATGGGCTCTATCTTAGCTGAGTAAGTTACCGTGGGAACTTGACCGGGATGACTAGAAGATGTAGGTGTTGGTAGGTGAATGGTTCAGCCTTGTGGGTCAGGATACCACTTCCCAAAGGCTTTGACTCATTCTTTTCCTGGTCAAGTCTACACTCCGAGTTTGGTAGCAAATGGGACTGATAGAGTCATGTGGGTGAAGTACTCGAGAGTGTAAAAGTTGATCATGATTAGCCGTGGCCATGGTCATGGACAACATAGAGCGACTTCACGCGGAGCTGTTAGGAAGATCTCATCACCTTAATCTTCTAATTAAAACTTGATGATTTTTCAATATTGGAAACATGACTACATTGGGAGTAACCAATGTGCTCCCAATGTAGCCTTCATTGGGTGTTCCCTGGTGTCAGCATGACTTTTGTGAATATCTTGGTATTCCATCGTGTATTGATTCTGGTGTATATATATATAGAGTAGTCATGTTTTCGTATACCACAAATAGGATAGTCACCCCTATTGATTCCGCTGTACGAAGCACATTGGTTGCTCCCAATGTAGTCATGCTTCCATATTGAAAACCGGATGTTCCCTAGTGTCAGCATGACTTTTGTGATGTAACATCAATTGATCTAGTGGCTAGCACGGTAAGCACATAAATTCGCGTCCTTGCCGGAATCTAGGTGGTCACACCACCCCATACCCAACAATCAGATCTTGCAGCTCAAGATGGGAATGGGCCGGGTCGACCCGCTGGGTCACTGACCCAACCCAAAATGTCAAGGCCAATGGGCCTAGTGGGTTGGCCTTGAATGAAATTTGGGTCAGTGGAGCCGGCAACATGCGACCCAATGGATCAAACGGGTCGACCCAGTCAATTCGCTATGCACTAGTCGCCGCCGGCCGCCCTCGAGCGTCTCTGCTGCCGCCGGCCGCCCCGAGCATCTCTAACATCGTCGGCGTTGCTCCCGCTCTTGGTGCGCCTCTCGTTTGTTGTCTTGGTCACCGTCTAGTTCGCCGTCCCGCGGTCCCGTTCTCCATCGAGCTCGCCATCCCGCGGTCCCGGCTGCCATCGAGCTCGCCATCCTAGTCGTCGCTCTGTTCCTCTCGAACTTGTCCAGCTCGCCGTCTCAGTGGCCTTCCCGGTCTCTGGATTTGCTCACTCTTGCCGGCTTCCTCCCCTTCCTAGCGAAGCTGCAAGCGAAGCACATACGAGACTACTACTGTTTTGGTTCTTGGTTAGTGCGTATGTGTAAATTCTGTAGTAGGAGTTTCAGAGTTTCAGAGTTTCAGTAGGAGCTTCAGTGTGTATAAGGATTCTGCACAAGTGAGACTACTATAGATTCAGTGTAGATTCTGTAGTAGTTTTAGTGTTGGTTCTACAGTAGTTCCGGTACGTATATGTGTAGAGTTTTTGTCTCTTGTAGACTGCAGACATCGGAATATTTCGGTTAACCTGTAGGAGTTATGTAGTAGTCTTAATATTTCAGTTTAGGAGTTTCGGTTGTCCTGTGCGTATGTGACAGTTTTTGTCAATCTTGATCTTCAAAGTAGGCTACACTGAATTATTCCTCTGTTCATAAATATGACTGTCTTTGGGGCAACAATTCGCTGGACTTTTGGGTCGGCCTCATGTACCCAATGGGTTAGTGAGGCCACAAATTTCCGATGAAATGGGCCGACCCATGGCCTCACGTATTGACCTTGGGGCCATGTGGCCAGGTCCAAGACCAGGTCCGGGTCGGCCCATTCCCATCCTGACTTGCAGCCCAGATAAAACCGCACCAAGATCAACATGGGCGGACCGCAACAAGGGGGATGTGACCGGGAGCTAGATCCAGCGAGGTTGCCAAAGAATCCTGTAGCCACAAAGGGGCACTGCCATCCTACCACCGCCCACAGGACAGATAGGAACGACCAGCACCCGTTGCGCCATCCATCAAACAGATCGGCGGCGCCATCTCCACCCGAGGTCGTCGCCCCGGCTTTCGGAGCTCTCTATGGCGGAGCAGGGCGGCAGGGCCCCACCGCCACATTCATTGGAGGCTGAGCAATAGGGCAGGGAGATCCTCAGATGGCGGCAGGGTGGGGAGAGAGAGGGTAGGAGCTCGGGCGGCGCGAGATGTCTAGCTACAATGATCTCTTATTTTGGACTTTTGTTTAGGCCATTGAATCAACATCTGAACATTCTCTTAGTGAAAAAACATAAGGCTATGGGATTTCCAATCCACATAAAGCTTCTTCTACAGGACACTGATCTAGCTAGACCTTAGCACGACGACTTCTAGGCCGCTGGATACAGTGTCAGGCCGGCTCCAACGATGCAGCCGCAGCGGCAGCGCGCCTTCGACTCATGCTGAGATTGATTTTTACGGCTCTCTGAGGATCTGGTTGTATTTTCCTTCTTTTCTAACATTGGAGGTGTTGGGACCTGAACCAGACCGGCTATTGCATTTCAGCGAAGAAAAGTCGATTTCTTTACATAGGAAGGCCTAGGGTGCCCGTGGTTCTAATCGGGCTCCAGTTCAGGCTCACGTGCCATGAGATATGCACATGAAGCAGAGGAACTGGCCAACTGAAGGTCATGCTTGATCAGACAAAAACCGTTTGTTCTGTTCCTCTTTTTGGGAGAGGCTTTGCTGGAAGATATCTGAATCTATGAGACCTTATCAAATCAGCAGCAAGAAGCGACCTTAAGGATCACTGCCCAGAATTACAGAGAAGATTGTCAACTTTATGTGCCTTCACTAGCACTTGCCAATCAGTCAAGAGAGAAACATTATTCCAAGAGAAGTCCCTCACACAATATAGTCATACAAGTTGAAACCTGCCATATCTTAAGAGAACGCACGCCGACAACCTAAACAGCGCGATCTTGAAGTAGAACAGCCAATAATTCGCAAAAAAGTTGGGATCATGAAAACATATAGCCAATAATGGGTTCATCAGCAAAAATGGTCATCGATACTGAGATCAGGCGCTTTCTCACAGAACGAAACATTTGCAACAGAATACACATACGTCGATTTTTCAGGAAGAGCGTATTATTTACAGATGCGCAGTTCCCAGATTGTGCATATTTAGGCTGAGTAATTTATTTTAATTTTTGTAGGGAAATATGGAACATAAGTAGTCTATTCATACACACTGTTTAGAGTCTACTGTTACAGAAACTGAAGTAACTAAAAAGGCGTGACAGATCATGCCAAATCAAAATCAAGCTGTAAGTGGCCTTTTGTAATCAGTAGCATGTGATTTATTTACTATGCAAAGAAAGAGATAAAATTATTTCATAAAGACCAGATTTCGTCCACTCCAACTGACCAATAGCTTCAGTCGGCAGCGGTACCGACATAGAGTAAGCAAACAACATATAGCAATGTATATATATGGATATGTAAGCTCCTGCTTTGCTCAACTAATCTGCTACATCTTTATTGGAAAGAAGAAGAATCCACTGTCATAAGCTACTTATCCCATATGCTTTTACCAGCCAAAGCAATGTGCCATTTGCCATATTTCTTGCAAATAAACAAACATGATGCACAAATATGGGGACACAAGCAGAACAACGTAAAGCCTTCACCATTCTGATCCTGGCCAACCAAGCTCAGTATACTCTGACCATCAAATGATAGTTAACGAAACTGACGGTGACATTCTACATAAGCAATGCAAAGAAAATGGCACCTAAGACGTGCTACAAATCAGCGCACTATATCCAGAATCACATTGCTGTCATATATTGCAGACACATGAAAATAACACTATGCTCTCATATACTTCTGCTAACTTCAATTCCTACATATACTCATGGTAGTTGAAAAACTCAGACATATCTCAAGATAAGGCATGCCTACAAGAAACTAAACAGCAATATCTTGCAGAGAACAGTCAATGAATCCTCAAAAGGTATGGATCAAGCATGTCAACTACAGTGTATTAACCATGGATTCAGCACTGAAAAGGGTCGTTGATTGCAAGATCGGCTGCTCTCTTCAAGCGGTAAGGAATGCCAGCTTTAGGTAACTCCCGTAACACTGCAGAGATACCTGTGCGAAACTGTACATACTGCAATTCGTCTTTTATCTCCTTCACCTTGTCAGCTGAAGACAAGATCCCTTCGTCCGACACAATAACCAGAAAGAACTGCAGCTCCTCGGCATTCTTGGCGATGAACTTGATGAATTCAAATTCATTTTGATCCCCTCGGAAATCGTGAATAACCATCTTCTTGGCATGTGCTCTCAAGCAATCAACCTGACTGACCTCCTGATAGAACCTGGCATGATGCTCCCCACTGGGTTCACTGGAAGTTACAGGTGGCTTATGCGGTGCAGACTGCAAATTGGTACCAATGTGAGACTAATTCGGCTAAATATTGATGACACCATTATAAAATGATCGACTGGCTGAAAGAACTGGGAGCTACCTCAATGTGCAGCGTCTCAACGTTCGGAAAGCATCTGAGGAAGCTGGCCAGTATCTTAACCTCCTCGGAGATACCCAAATTCAGAGCCAACGCCAATATCTCGACGCTTGGAACCACAGTCCTTGCGCTCGCCATTGTGTCCGGCTGCAAAGTGGTCCACCAAGACATGCATGGTACACAACATTACTCATGAAGTCATGAAGTGTTCCATAATCATACAAAACACATAAGCTCGGTGTGGATGGAATAAGTTTGAGAGACTGCAATAACTATGGTAACTCATTGACTAGCTACTTCCTGATCATAGAGGAGAACATGATGGATGGATCAATCTGGATGGAATAATTACAAGTTGAGAGAGAGATGGAGACCGAGAGACGTACCCTGATGACGCTGTCCCCAATCTGCAGCTTGTGAGTTCTTGTGTCCAGGTAGCCGAGCACGCGCAGGTTGGGAACACAAGCGATCCTGACCGCCCCACCATTAATCTGCTGGAACAAGTAGAGCCGCTGCAGTAGCGGCGTGTCCACCACGGTGAACTCCTCAACCTTGGACAGCCCAACGAGCGCGCACCTGAGGCTTTTGCTGCGGAGACGGACATGCTTGGGGCTATTGAGGGTGAGCCGAAGGGATTCCAGAACGGGGCAGGCAGCGATCAAGCACTCCAGGTCCCGGTCGCTTACGACAATCCTCGTCAGGGTGAGAATCTGGAGCTGGGGAAGAGATATGTCGGCGCGGCGGGAGAGGTCGGCGGAGAACGTCCAGAAGTCCAGGCTGAGCACCTGGAGCGAGCCGCAGCGGAGGATGTCGGCGGGAAGAAGGCGCGCGGAGTCGGGCTGGATCACGGTCCAGTCGTGGTGGGCGAGAAGGAGTTGCTGCGTGCTCTTGTCGACGAGGAGGCGCGGCCACCCGGGGAGCTCACGGTTCAGGGAGGCGAGCCTGCAGTCGTAGAGGATGACGGAGCGGAAGCGGCCCGGGTGGTCGGCGAGGACTCGGGGTACTAGGGCATCGCGCGCGGGCGCGGGGATGCCTTTATCCTCGAGGACGAGCGGGTAGGAGCGCCAGAGGTGGCGCCAGCTGGAGGAGAGGGCGGCGGCGCTGGCAGCTTCCGTGACGGAGAGGTAGGTGAGGGTGTGATGGAGGACGTCGTCGGGGAGGGCGCCGAGGCGGTTCCTGCCGGCGGCGAGGCGGCGCCTCCGAACCCGGCTGCGGGTGCCGTCGGCCATGGCGGCGAGGCGAGGGTTTGGTTTTGGCTGGAATGGGGACTGGCCTGGAGCGTTCTACCCGGAGCGATTAAAATGGAGAGATGTCGTGCTAAATGCATCTCCTTCAGATCCCATTACCCAAAAAAGAAATTCTCGTAATTCCTTGTGCTCCAATTTAGTTATCCACCCATCTTTTAATTCCTCGTTTTTAGGAAATGAAACTCTTCTTCGTCTAGCTCACCCCTCTAAAATTTAATCCCATAAGAACAAATTGTCAATTCATACAATTCAGATACATGTCAAATTTAATGGTTTCAAACTTAACCACTGAAACTCAAACACAACATACGGTCCAAATGAAGTATAAGAATCCAAATAAAACATGATAAACACACAAGAATCAAATGCTATGAAGTAGCCGACGTTGCTCAACAAGATCTCTCTTGCAGTTGGTTGTGAGCTTCTTGGTTCTCGGTCATTCGGTGCGCTTGGTGGAATGATTGGATCCTATTTGGGTGACGTTTCGGCCCACCATGAGATAATTGCATAGGAACTCCTCGGGTCATCTCTTTCGTCCTTGATGATCATGTTGTCCAAGTTAACACATGCTGTCATGACCTGCCACAAGCTATGAGGCTTCAAATACTCATCAGGGTCATGGATAATCACAAAGCATTTTTAAAGCACACCAAAAGCTCACTACACATCCTTCCTATCAAATTCTTGCTGAAAGTGCATTTAATTCCTAAATGATATTTTGGTGTGTCATTGCTCACTCGAAGGTTTTATATGGAGACTGTTGACCCCCCCCCCCCCCCCACACACACTTCAAAAGAAAAGGGCATGGTTATCTGAAGACTCGGGAGTTTTGTTTTGGTTTCTTTTGAGTCGTAGGATAACCACACTATTAAGAGGGGTCGAACTGCTTGAAAAAAGTATGGGGTCATGCAAAATTATACACATGCTATCCTATGCTTTCCACTTAAAATAACCTCAAAATCCCACTTCCCAAGTGCTCATGGCCAACCTACCACGTGCCCACAAGGTCTAGTGTTTACCCTCTGGACACCCCTGTGCACGGGACTCCGACCCTATGCGCATGGGATTGACCTGAAAACTCTCTAGACACCACGTGCACACATGGGTTTAGGGTTTATTTCTCTGTTGATCTCATGCGCACGGGGCCTTCAGGTGGGCAATGGTCACTTGGGGTTTGCAAATACCTCTTCTTCCACCTCCCAACCTGTCGGCGTTCTGGTAACCGGGGTACCCAGACTTGCCTGCCTACAACCCACCGCGTGGCTTCATCGACGGCCTGGTACGGCCCATATTCAGCACCAACAACACAAGACCCTCGCGAGGGGCCAAGCCTTGCGAGGCGGACGACGCCAAGACCTCTGAAGGGGCTGCCTACTTAGGCTGGCTCCTGAGGAGCGGAGATTTCTATGCCGACCCTCACCTCATGAGGTTTGGATGACGCAAGCCATGACAACCAAGGCCAGGCGGGCGCCAGCGGGCGCACTACAACAGGTTGCCTCTTTGGTGCTAAAAAGGCAAGCGCGGGCGCGGAGTCCCAAGGCATCGACCAAAGGTTTCCATTTCCATGCTACAAGACCAAGACCGCCAGGACTGCAGGACGAAGGTCATCACCGAGCCCACCACGACGTCACGACTAGAAGCTTTACAGGCGAAGGCACCTTTCGTCGGGATAAGATGTACTAGTTGTCTCCCTTCGAATTTGGTCGTTGTGGGATCCCTTCCCGTCTTCATTTGGGAAGAGGACCAAGGCCACTATAAATATAGCCTAGCCACCACCATAGAGAGGATCCGGATCCAGTCGATCCTCACCCTCACCAGCTCACCCAAGCACAAGAACACACCTCCTGAGGTTGTTCCTCCACTGTACTAGTTCATCCTTAACCCACCTCGAGGCTAATCCACCACAAAGCAGGAGTAGGATTTTACACCGCAAGGTGGCCCGAACCTGGGTAAACTATCGTGTCCCATTTCCTTCCAATTCATCGAGCTAGGCCGTGAGATCGACGAGTTGGTAGACCGGGAAGGTTGAGTTCTTCGCACGCGCCCCAGAGTTTGAATCTATCTTGGGTCTGCGGAGCCCTGAATCCGACACAACCTAACTCTAATGTGTTGAGAAGATCCATCATATCCAAACCACCAAAAATCTTCAATAGTCTCACCCCTCCCCCCCCCCAAAAAAAAAGCTCTTTGATATTTTGCGGATTGAGTGAGCAAGACTTGATTTACACTTCCACCAAACCAATTTGTGATCATCACTCGATTTCTATGTCAACACTTGTTACTCCTTGAGATTGGGCTCCTAGGCGGTAGGAATCAAGGTCCAAAACCTTCCTTGCTCATGGTGTGCTCCGGGAATGTTGTAAAGGTGGAGTGGTCGCCTTCAAGACCAACCCTTAGTGTTGCGAGGCTCATCCATTGGGGTGACTCAAAGGGAGAATAAGGCGAGCCACATGGTGGCGCCTTGGAGCTTTGGCTTCGACACCTCCCCAATAGAGATTAGCACTCTCGAGAGGGTGTGAACATTGGAATAATTTTGTGCCCTCGACTCACTTGTGGTTAATCTGTTCCCGCCCCTTTACTAGCCTTGTATGCTTTTTAATTAGCTTGTTGCTTTGCATACCTTGTTACTTGCATGCTTTCCATATAGGTTGTTCTCACCTAGTTGCATATCTAGATAACCTACATTACCCTCTTTATCCTAAAAATGGCAATTAAGTCAAGATTTGTAGTAACCTATTTGCTCCCTTCCCCACTAGTCGATCAATTCAATTCTTTCACATGGTACATTGCAAAAGTGATATTTCTTGTTACCTTGAGGACATTGTATTGTCTTCACAAATGTGGCACATGGAGGATACATACTATCTGCAAGGTAGTACCATATGTTGTACTCATGGACATTAACAACATCGTTGCAAGTTGGAGCATAACCGACAACAAGTGTTGCAAAAATAGGAGAGTCTTGGAGAACAATTAGGTCATTGGGAGAGCTAGGCATCCCTAAGTATGGATGCCAAATCCATGAATCATCTGATGCAAATGCCTCCAGAATGATGGTTGGATCCTGAAAATGCCATTTGTATTGACCCTTCGATGCTACAGGAAAATTCTTCCATGTCCAATGTATATAGTCAACGGATACAAGTACCCCTAGTCAAGATCTCTCTTCACTTTCTGCCATGAGCCTCTCGGTATCTTCATCATTGGTAGCCCTCAAGCACTCTGATCCAAGGATCTTGATCACAACTTTGGTAAATTTATCCACACACTCGAGGATGATATCTTCACCAATGCGCACATAGTCATTGGTGGCATCGGCCGGACATCCACATGCAAGCACCTGCACGACCATTGTAATCTTAAATAATGGAGTTTCCCTTGATTCTCCCATGAAATTCAGTTGAAACCAAGGATCATGCTTCTCCACAACTCTTGCAATGGTGTTGAAGAGATACGGGGCATCTGAAATCTTCACTTTAAGTACTTGGTGGGATATGTTGCATTGAGCGATGAGTAATACTCCCTACCTTACATCTCCACAACTCTTTAAATTGTGTTGAAGAGATACTAAAGTAGTGATCTAAAAGGTTTTATATTACTTTACATAGGGAGTACCTCACTACATCATCATGACCCTTGATCCTATCTCTAAGAATCCGTATGCGACGAATCTGAGAACCATGCCTCAGTCTCCTAAAATCTTCCTCTTGAATGATAGGTGATACATCTCCAACGTATCTATAATTTATGAAGTATCAATGCCATGTTTACAACAATTTTATATGGTTTTGGTATGATTTGCATCGAACTACCTGGACTGACGCTGTTTTCAGCAGAACTACCGTGGTGTTGTTTTTTGTGCAGAAATAAAAGTTCTCCAAATGCAACGAAACTTTTTGGCGATTTTTTTGGAACAAAAGAGGCACTAGAAGCTTCGTGGGAGGACCAGAAGGTGAAGGAGGTGAGCACAAGACACCTGGGCGTGCCAGGAGGCCCAGGCGCACCCAGGTGGGTTGTGCCCACCTCGAGGCCCATCTTCGCATGATTCCAACGCTGAAAAATCCTATAAATAGAGAAACCATCAGAAATAACCCTAGATTAGATGTTCCACCGCCGCAAGCGTCTGTAGCCACGAAAACCAATCTAGACCCTGTTCCGGCACTCTGCTGGAAGGGGAAATCATTACCGGAGGCCATCTTCATCATCCCTATGGCCACCATGATGAGGAGGGAGTAGTCCACACTGGGGGTTGAGGGTTTGTACCAGTAGCTATGTGTTTAATCTCTCTCTCTCTCTCTCTCTCGTGTTCTTGAGTTAGCACGATCTTGATGTATTGTGGGCTTTGTTAATATAGTTGGATCATATGGTGTTTCTCCTTCTCTAGCCTTGTTGTGATGAATTGAGTTTTCCCTTGGAGATTTCGTTTTATTGGATTGAATACTTTTATGGATTTGAGAGCACTTAATGTATGTCTTGCTATGAATACCCGTGGTGACAATGGGGTATCATATTGATTCACTTGATATGTGTTTTGGCAATCAACTCGCGGATTCTCGAGGTGACATTGGGTTAATCTATGCATAGGGGTTGATGCACATTCTCGTCTTTGCTTCTCCGATAGAAATCTTGGGGCACTCTTTGAGGTTCTTTGTGTTGGATTAAGTGTTATGAAATTTGAAATTGTTTGATACATATCGTATAATCAACTCACAGATACTCGCGGAGACATTGGAGTATCTAGGTGACATTAGAGTTGGTTGATGTGTATCATATGGTGTTATTTTAGTACGAACTCTTGGATAGATCGATCAGAAAGGATAACTTGGTGTTATTTTAGTACAAACTCTAGGATAGATTGATCGAAAAGAATAGCTTTGAGATGGTTTCGTACCCTACAAACAATTTTGTTTTATGTTCTCCGCTAGATAGGAACTTTGGAGTGATTCTTCATCGCACGTTGAGGGATGGTTATATGATCCAATTATATTAGCATTGTTGAGATATTGCACTAGCGAAAGTACGGACCCTAGGCCTCATTTTCAAGCATTGAAATACTGTTTGTGCTCCGTTTTATCAATTACTACCTTGTTGTTTTTTATTGTTCCTACTACAAAAATCTGTATCTACTATCATTACTACACTTGTATCACCATCTCTTCGCCGAACTAGTGCACCTATACAAATTACCATTGTATTTGGTGTGCTGGGGACACAAGAGACTCTTTGTTATTTGGTTGCAGGGTTGTTTGAGAGAGGCGATCATCATCCTACGCCTCCCACCGATTGATAAACCTTAGGTCATCCACTTGAGGGAAAATTGCTACTGTCCTACAAAACTATGCGCTTGGAGGCCCAACACGAGTCTACAATAGGTCGCTAACTCGGTCATCTTCTTATTTTTCCTCCTCTGACGAAAAATCAGCGAAGTACCTCTCCCACAACCTCTTCATCTACACACTAGAGCATTTCACGATCAATTTGAGACCGTACTGGATGAAAAACAATAAAAATGCAAAAATATGGTTTGGGCAATTTAGCAAACACCTTGTGGACGGCAGTGGTTGGAGCGACATTGGTCGGTGATAGAGATTTGGCTAGGACCGAACAAAAAGTTAAGACACCATCGCGTGTGTGTAGTAGGCTACAAGGTGGTTCTCGGGCATAGAGGTGACTCATGTAGCCAGGATGTATGGTCGGCAACGGGGCTACGACACTGGTCAAATCGGTCGGTTCCAAAGTCGTCGACCATCGGGGGCTCACAAGTGAGCCTCGTACGCCATCTCTGAGGTTGGAAGGTTTGATTCCCGACAAAATTGGACCTGGACAGACATGGGGACAAGCTCCATGATGCGGCGAAAACGATGATTTTGGTGTCAGCAAGTGAGGATAAGGTGCAAGAGAAGGCAGCGGCTCTACCGATCGGGCAGGCTAGTTCTGCCTGTTGGAAATATGCCCTAGAGGCAATAATAAAATGTTTATTATTATATTTCCTTGTTCATGATAATTGTCTATTGTTCATGCTATAATTGTATTAACTGGAAACCGTAATACATGTGTGAATACATAGACCACAACATGTCCCTAGTGAGCCTCTAGTTGACTAGCTTGTTGATCAATAGATGGTTGTGGTTTCCTGACCATGGACAATGGATGTCATTGATAATGGGATCACATCATTAGGAGAATGATGTGATGGACAAGACCCAATCCTAAGCATAGCACAAGATCGTGTAGTTTGTTTGCTAAAAGCTTTTCTAATGTCAAGTATCATTTCCTTAGACCATGAGATTGTGCAACTCCCGAATACCGTAGGAATGCTTTGGGTGTGCCAAATGTCACAACGTAACTGGGTGGCTATAAAGGTGCACTACGGGTATCTCCGAAAGTGTCTGTTGGATTGGCACGAATCGAGACTGGGATTTGTCACTCCGTGTGACGGAGAGGTATCTCTAGGCCCACTCGGTAATGCATCATCATAATGAGCTCAATGTGACTAAGTAGTTAGTCACGGGATCATGCATTATGGAACGAGTAAAGTGACTTGCCGTAACGAGATTAAATGAGGTATTGGCATACCGACGATCGAATCTCGGGCAAGTAACGTACCGATTGACAAAGGGAATTGTATACGGGATTGCTTGAATCCTTGACATCGTGGTTCATCCGATGAGATCATCATGGAACATGTGGGAGCCAACATGGTTATCCAGATCCCATTGTTGGTTATTGGCCAGGGAGTTGTCTCGGTCATGTCTGCATGATTCCTGAACCCGTAGGGTCTACACACTTAAGGTTCGATGACGCTAGGGTTATAGGGAAGTTTTGTATGTGGTTATCGAATGTTGTTAGGAGTCCCGGATGAGATCCCAGACGTCACGAGGAGTTCCGAAATGGTCCGGAGATAAAGAATAATATATAGGAAGTGAGGTTTTGGTCACCGGAAGTATTACGGGTGTCACCGGTAATGTACCGGTACCACCGGATGGGTTCCGGGGGTCCACCGGGAGGGGCCACCAGCCCCGGAGGCTTACATGGGCCAAGAGTGGGAAGGGACCAGCCCCTGAGTGGGATGGTGTGCCTCCCACCAAGGCCCAAGGCATAGCAAAGAGGAGAGAGGGGAAACCCTAGGCGTAGATGGGCCTAAGGCCCACCCTAGGGCGCCCCCCTCTCTCCCCCTCTTGGCAGCCTCCCTCCATCCCATCTAGGGCTGCCGCACCCCTAGGGGTGGGAACCCTAGAGGGGGCGCACCCTCCTCCCCTCCTCCTATATATAGTGGGGGTTTTGGGGCTGCCAAGAACACGAGTCTCCCTCTCTCTTGGCGCAGCCCTACCCCTCTCCCTCCTCGTCTCTCGCGGTGCTTGGCGAAGCCCTACTGGAGTGCCACGCTCCTCCATCACCACCACGCCATTGTGCTGCTGCTGGATAGAGTCTTCCCCAGCCTCTCCCTCTCTCCTTGCTGGATCAAGGCACGGGAGATGTCACCGGGCTACACATGTGTTGAACGCGGAGGCACCGTTGTTCGGTGCTTAGATCGGATTCGGCTGCGATCTGAATCTCTTCGTGTACGACTCCACCGACCGCGTTCTTGCAACACTTCCGCATCACGATCTTCAAGGGTATGAAGATGCACTCCCCTCTCTCTCGTTGCTAGTTACTCCATAGATTGATCTTGGTCATGCGTAGAAAATTTTGAATTTCTGCTACGTTCCCCAACAGTGGCATCATGAGCCAGGTTTATGAGTAGTTTATATGCACGAGTAGAACACAAGTTTGTTGTGGGCATTGATTTTGTCAATTTACTTGCCACTACTGGTCATATCTTGATTCGGCAGCATCGTGAGATGAAGTGACCCGGACCGACCTTACACGTACGCTTATGTGAGACAGGTTCCACCGACTGACATGCACTAGTTGCATAAGGTGGCTAGTGGGTGTCTGTATCTCCCTCTTTAGTTGGATCGGATTTGATGAAAAGGGTCCTTATGAAGGGTAAATAGCAATTGGCATATCACGTTGTGGTTTTGGCGTAGGTAAGAAACGTTCTTGCTAGAAACCTATAGCAGCCACATAAAAAACTTGCAACAACAATTAGAGGACGTCTAACTTGTTTTTGCAGCATGTGCCGTGTGATGTGATATGGTCAAAAGGATGTGATGAATGATATATATGTGATGTATTAGATTGATCATGTTAACCGGCAGGAGCCATAGGAGTTGTCTTAATTTATTGTATGACCTGCGTGTCATCGAATAATGCCATGTAATTACTTTACTTTATTGCTAAACCGTTAGCCATAGTAGTATAAGTAATAGTTGGCGAGAAAACTTCATGAAGACACGATGATGGAGATCATGGTGTCATGCCGGTGACGATGATGACCATGGCGCCCCGAAGATGGAGATAAAAAGGAGCAAAATGATATTGGTCATATCATGTCACTATTTGATTGCATGAGATGTTTATCATGTTTTTACATCTTATTTGCTTAGAACGACGGTAGCATAAATAAGATGATCCCTCACTAAAATTTCAAGAAAGTGTTCCCCCTAACTTTGCACCATTGCGAAGGTTCGTTGTTTCAAAGCACCACGTGATGATCGGGTGTGATAGATTCTAACGTTCGAATACAACGGGTGTAAGCCAGATTTACACAAGCAAAACACTTAGGTTGACTTGACGAGCCTAGCATGTACAGACATGGCCTCGGAACACAAGAGACCGAAAGGTCGAACATGAGTCGTGTAGCAGATACGATCAACATGAAGATGTTCACCGATGATGACTAGTCCGTCTCACGTGATGATCGGACACGGCCTAGTTGACTTGGATCATGTATCACTTAGATGACTAGAGGGATGTCCATCTGAGTGGGAGTTCATTAAATTAGATGAACTTAATTATCATGAACATAGTCAAAAGGTCTTTGAAAATTATGTCGTAACTTGCGCTTTAGTTCTACTGTTTTAGGTATGTTCCTAGAGAAAATTTAGTTGAAAGTTGATAGTAGCAATTATGCGGACTAGGTCCGTAAACTGAGGATTGTCCTCATTGCTACGCAGAAGGCTTATGTCCTTAATGCACCGCTCGGTGTGCTAAACCTCGAACATCGTCTGTGGATGTTGCGAACATCTGACATACACGTTTTGATGACTACGTGATAGTTCAGTAATGTTAAATGGTTTAGAATTGAGGCACGAAAGACGATTTTGAAACATCGCGGAACATACGAGATGTTCAAAGGGCTGAAATTGGGATTTCAGGCTCGTGCCCATGTCAAGAGGTATGAGACCTCTGACGAGTTTCTTAAACCTGCAAACTAAGGGAGAAAAGCTCAATCATTGAGCATGTGCTCAGATTGTCTGAGTACTACAATCACTTGAATCAAGTGGGAGTTAATCTTCCAGATGAGATAGTGATGGTTCTCCATAGTCAGTGCCACCAAGCTATTAGAGCTTCGTGATGAACTATAACATATCAGGGATAGACATGATGATCCTTGAGCAATTCGCGATGTTTGACACCGTGAAAGTAGAAATCGAGTAGGAGCATCAATTCTTGATGGTTAGTAAAAACCACTAGTTTCAAGAAGGGCAAGGGCAAGAAGGGATACTTCATGAGACAGCAAATTAGTTGCTGCTCTAGTGAAGAAACCTAGGGTTGAACCCAAACCCGAGACTAAGTGCTTCTGTAATGAGGGAACGGTCACTGAAGCAGAACTACCCTAGATACATGGTAGATGAGAAGGCTGGCAAGGTTGACAGAAGTATATTGGATATACATTATATTAAATGTGTACTTTACTAATACTCCTAGTAGCACCAGGGTATTAAGATACCGGTTCGGTTGCTAAGTGTTAGTAACTCGAAATAAAAGAGCTACGGAATAAACGGAGACTAGCTAAAGGTGAGATGCCGATATGTGTCGGAAGTGTTTCCAAGGTTGATGTGATCAAGCATCGCATGCTCCCTCTACCATCGAGATTGGGGTTTTTGCGTTGAGCATAGACATGATTGGATTATGTTTATCGCAATACGGTTATTCATTAAGGAGAATAATGGTTACTCTGTTTATTTGAATAATACCTTCAACGGTCTTGCACCTAAAATGAATGGTTTATTGAATCTCGATCGTAGTGATACACATGTTCATGCCAAAAGATATAAGATAGTAATGATAGTACCACATACTTGTGGCACTGCCACTTGAGTCATATTGGTATAAAACGCATGAAGAAGCTCCATGTTGATGGATCTTTGGACTCACTCGGTTTTTGAAAAGATTGAGACATGCGAACCATGTCTATTGGTATATATGCATGAAGAAACTCCATATAGATGGATCGTTTGGACTCACTTGATTTTCAATCACTTGAGACATGCAAATCATACCACATGGGCAAGATGACTGAAAGGCCTCGTTTTCAGTGAGATGAAACAAGAGAGCAATTTGTTGGAAGTAATACATTTGATGTGTGCAATACAATAAGTGTTGAGGCACGCAGCAAATATCGTTATGCTCTTACTTCACAGATGATTTGAGTAGATTCTGAGTATATTTACTTGATGAAACATGAGTCTGAATTATTGAAAGGTTCAAGCAATTTTAGAGTGAAGTTGAAGATCATCGTGGCAAGAGGATAAAATGTCTATGATATGATCATAGAGATGAATATCTGAGTTACGAGTTTGGTACACAATTAAGACCTTGTGGAAATTGTTTCATAACTAATACCGCCTGGAACACCATGGTGTGATGGTGTGTCTGAACATCATAGCTGCACCATATTGGATATGGTGCATGCCATGATGTCTCTTATCGAATTACCACTATCGTTTATGGGTTAGGCATTAGAGACAACCGCATTCACTTCAAATAGGGCACCACGTAATTCCGTTGAGATGACAGTGTATGAACTATGGTTTAGAGAAACCTAAGCTGTCATTTCTTAAAAGTTTGGGGCTGCGAAGCCTATGTGGAAAAGTTTTAGCCTGATAAGCTCGAACCCAAAGCGGACAGATGCATCTTCATAGGACACCCAAAACAGTTGGGTATACCTCCTATTTCAGATCCGAAAGCAAAAGTGATTGTTTCTATAAACAGGTCCTTTCTCGAGGAAAAGTTTCTCTCGAAAGAATTGAGTGGGAGGATGGTGGAGACTTGATGAGGTTATTGAACCGTCACTTCAACTAGTGTGCAGCAGGGCACAGGAAGTTGTTCATGTGGCGCCTACACCAATTGAAGTGGAAGATGATGATAGTAATCATGAAACTTCGGATCAAGTCACTACCAAACCTCGTAGGTTGACAAGGATGCGTACTACTTCATAGTGGTACAGTAATCCTGTCTTGGAAGTCATGTTGCTAGACAACAATGAACCTATGAGCTATAGAGAAGCGATGGTGGGCCCGGATTCCGACGAATGGCTCAAGGCCATAAAATCCGAGAGGATCCATGTATGGAAACAAAGTATAGACTTTGGAAGAACTACTTGATGGTCGTAAGGCTGTTGGGTACAGATGGATTTTAAAAGGGAAGACGGGTAATGATGGTAAGTGTCACCATTAAGAAAGCTCGACTTGTCATTAAGATGTTTTGCGACAAGTTCAAGGAGTTGACTATGATGAGACTTTCTCACTCGTAGCGATGCTAAGAGTTTGTTGGAATTATATTTGCAGTTACTGCATTATTTATGAAATCTTGCAGATAGGATGTCAAAAAAACATTGTTTCCTCGATGATTTTCTTGAGGAAAGGTTGTATGTGATACAACTAGAAGGTTTTGTCAATCCTGAAAGATGCTAACAAGTATGCAAAGCTCCAGCAATCCTTCTAAGGACTGGAGTAAGCATCTCGGAGTTGGAATATACACTTTGATGAGATGATCAAAGATTTTGGGTTTATACAAAGTTTATGAGAAACTTGTATTTCCAAAGAAGTGAGTGGGAGCACTATAGCATTTCTGATAAGTATATGTTGTTGACATATTGTTGATCGGAAATGATGTAGAATTTCTGGAAAGCATATAGGGTTATTTGAAAAGTGTTTTTCAATGGAAAACCTGGATTAAGCTACTTGAACATTGAGCATCAAGATCTACAAGGATAGATCAAAACCGCTTGATAGTACTTTCAAACGAATACGCACGGTGACAAGATTTTGAAGGAGTTCAAAATAGATCGGCAAAGGAGTTCTGGGCTATGTTATAAGGTGTGAGTATTGAGTAAGATTCAAGACCTGACCATGGCAGAAGAGAGAGAAAGGACGAATGTCGTCCCCTATGCTTTAGACGTAGGCTCCACAGTATGCTATGCTGTGTACCGCACCTAAAGTGTGCCTTGCCATGAGTCAGTCAAGGAGTACAAGTGTGATCCAGGAATGGATCACAAGACAGCGGTCAAGGTTATCCTTAGTAACTAGTGGACTAAGGAATTTTCTCGATTATGGAGGTGGTAAAAGAGTTTGTCGTAAAGGGTTACGCCGATGCAAACTTTGACACTAATCTGGATGACTCTGAGTAGTAGACCGGATTCGTATAGTAGAGCTGTTATTTGGAATAGTTTCAAATAGCGCGTGGTAGCTGCATGTAGGAGATGACATAAAGATTTGTAAAGCACACACGGATATGAAATATTAAGACCCGTTGACTAATAACCTCTCTCACAAGCGAGATATGATCAAACCCAATGGGTGTTGGATTCATTACAATCACATAGTGATGTGAACTAGATTATTGACTCTAGTGCAAGTGGGGGACCATTGGAAATATGCCCTAGAGGCAATAATAAAATGGTTATTATTATATTTCCTTGTTCATGATAATTGTCTATTGTTCATGCTATAATTGTATTAACTGGAAACCGTAATACATGTGTGAATACATAGACCACAACATGTCCCTAGTGAGCCTCTAGTTGACTAGCTCGTTGATCAATAGATGGTTGTGGTTTCCTGACCATGGACATTGGATGTCATTGATAACGGGATCACATCATTACGAGAATGATGTGATGGACAAGACCCAATCCTAAGCATAGCACAAGATCGTGTAGTTTGTTTGCTAAAAGCTTTTCTAATGTCAAGTATCATTTCCTTAGACCATGAGATTGTGCAACTCCCGGATACCGTAGGAATGCTTTGGGTGTGCCAAACGTCACAACATAACTGGGTGGCTATAAAGGTGCACTACGGGTATCTCTGAAAGTGTCTGTTGGGTTGGCACGAATCGAGACTGGGATTTGTCACTCCGTGTGACGGAGAGGTATCTCTAGGCCCACTCGGTAATGCATCATCATAATGGGCTCAATGTGACTAAGTAGTTAGTCACGGGATCATGCATTACAGAATGAGTAAAGTGACTTGCCGGTAACGAGATTGAACGAGGTATTGGGATACCAACGATCGAATCTCGGGCAAGAAACGTACCGATTGACAAAGGGAATTGTATACGGGATTGCTTGAATCCTTGACATCGTGGTTCATCCGATGAGATCATCATGGAACATGTGGGAGCCAACATGGTTATCCAGATCCCGTTGTTGGTTATTGGCCAGAGAGTTGTCTCGGTCATGTCTGCATGATTCCCGAACCCGTAGGGTCTACACACTTAAGGTTCGATGACGCTAGGGTTATAGGGAAGTTTTGTATGTGCTTACCGAATGTTGTTCGGAGTCCCGGATGAGATCCTAGACGTCACGAGGAGTTCCGGAATGGTCCGTAGATAAAGAATAATATATAGGAAGTGAGGTTTTGGTCACCGGAAGTATTGCGGGTGTCACCGGTAATGTACCAGGACCATCAGAAGGGTTACGGGGGTCCATCGGGAGGGGCCACCAGCCCCGGAGGCTTGCATGGGCCAAGAGTGGGAAGGGACCAGCCCCTGGGTGGGCTGGTGCACCTCCTACCAAGGCCCAAGGCGCGGCAAAGAGGAGAGAGGGGAAACCCTAGGCGCAGATGGGCCTAAGGCCCACCCTAGGGCGCCCCCCCTCTGTCCCCCTCTTGGCCGCCTCCCTCCATCCCATCTAGAGCTGCCGCCCCCCTAGGGGTGGGAACCCTAGAGGGGGTGTGAGGGAGTCCTGGACTAGGGGGTGTCCGAAAAGCCGGACTATCATCGTCCGCCGGACTCCAAGACCACGAAGATACAAGATTGAAGACTCCGTCCCGTGTCTGGATGGGACTTTCCTTGGCGTGGAAGGCAAGCTTGGCAATACGGATATGTAGATCTCCTACCATTGTAACCAACTCTCTGTAACCCTAGCCTCCTCCGGTGTCTATATAAACCGGAGGGCTTTTGTCCGTAGGACACAACATACATTACAACAATCATACCATAGGCTAGCTTTAGGGTTTGGCCTCCTTGATCTCGTGGTAGATCCACTCTTGTACTACCCATATCATCAATATTAATCAAGCAGGACGTAGGGTTTTACCTCCATCAAGAGGGCCCAAACCTGGGTAAAACATCGTGTCCCTAGTCTCCTATTACCATCCGCCTAGACGCACAGTTCAGGACCCCCTACCCGAGATCCGCCGGTTTTGACACCGACATTGGTGCTTTCATTGAGAGTTCCTCTGTGTCGTCACCGATAGGCTCGATGGCATCTTCAATCAACGACGCTGTCCGGGATGAGACTTTTCTCCCCGGACAGATCTTCGTATTCAGCGGCTTCGCACTGCAGGCTAATTCACTTGGCCATCTGGAGCAGATCGAAAGCTACGCCCCTGGCCATCAGGTCAGATTCGGAAGCCTAAACTTCACGGCCAACGTCCGCGGGGACTTGATCTTCGACGGGCTCGAGCCACAGCCAAGCGTGCCGCACTGTTACGATGGGCATGATCTAGCTCTGCCACCGAACAGTGCCTTGGTGGCCGCACAAGAACCCGCTCCGGTCCTTAGTCCGGAGCCGATCGCCCAGATCGAGGACCGGTGGATGGACACCGCCTCGGGGGCTGCAACTTCTATGGTGATGGAGCCGAAAACTAACCTTACCCCTCGCGAAGCTCGTGACTCCGAGGTGCCGGACTCCTTGCCGGACTCCGGACCTCCCACGCCCCTGCCAATCGAATCTGATTGGGCGCCGGTTATGGAATTCACCGCTGCGGACATCTTCCAACACTCGCCCTTTGGCGACATCCTAAATTCGCTAAAGCATCTCTCGCTATCCGGAGAGTCCTGGCCGGATTATGGCCAGGATGGTTGGGATACGGACGACGAAGAAATTCAGAGCCCACCCACCACCCACTTTGTAGCCACTGTCGACGATCTAACTGACATGCTAGACTACGACTCCGAAGACATCGACGCTATGGACGACGATGCCGGAGACGAACAGGAACCAGCGCCTACAGGGCACTAGAATACCACCTCGTCATACGACATATACATGGTGGATACCCCAAAAGATGGGGACGGCGAAGAAGTAGCGGAGGCAGATTCTCTAAAGAAACAGCCCAAGCGCCGGCATCAGCGGCGCCGTTCTAAATCCCGCCACAGCAAGAATGGAGATTCCGGCACAGGAGATAATAACACCCCAGAGAGTGCCGAAGATAATCCCCTCCAGCAAGACTCAGCGCAGGAGGATGCAGAAGCAAGCCCTCACGAGAGGGCGGCAGACGAAGAGGCCGAGGACTATAACTATATACCTCCCTCCGAAGACGAGGCAAGCCTCAACGACGACGAATTCGTCGTGCCCGAGGATCCTGTCGAACAAGAGCATTTCAAACGCAGGCTTATCGCCATGGCAAATAGCCTAAAGAAAAAGCAGCAGTAGCTTCAAGCTGATCAGGACTTGCTGGCCGATCGATGGACCGAGGTCCTCGCGGCCGAAGAGTATAAACTCGAACGCCCCTCCAAAAGCTACCCAAGATGCAAGTTGCTCCCCCGATTAGAGGAAGAAGCATACATACCTTCATCACTAGCGCACGATACGGCCGACCGACCACCCCGTGGTCGCGACAGAGAGGCATCCAGGCCCTCCACCAAGACTGTACCCCGGCATCGCTCCAAAAGTACGAAGCCAAGAGGGAATGCGCCGGACTTGCGAGATGTATTGGAGGATAAAGCAAGGCAATCCAGATCCATCTACGGATCACGTGGGCGCCCCATGACCCATGACGAATATCGTCGCGCCGGATACAATAACCCTGGCCGGGCCGAACACAGCAGACAACGCTCTCTCGAGCTACGTTGTGATATTGCCCAATATAGAGGCGCCGCACACCCGCTATGCTTCACTGACGAAGTAATGGATTATCAAATCCCTGAAGGGTTTAAACCCGTAAACATTGAATCCTACGATGGAACAACAGACACCGCGGTTTGGATCGAAGATTATCTTCTTCACATCCATATGGCCCGCGGCGACGATCTCCATGCCATCAAGTATCTCCCACTCAAGCTTAAAGGACCAGCTCGGCATTGGCTTAACAGCTTGCCTGCAGAGTCAATTGGGTGTTGGGAAGACCTGGAAGCCGCATTACTCGACAACTTCCAGGGCACGTATGTGCGGCCACCAGATGCCGATGACCTAAGCCACATAATTCAGCAGCCAGACGAATCGGCCAGACAATTCTGGACACGGTTCTTGACAAAGAAAAACCAAATCGTCGACTATCCGGATGCAGAGGCCCTCGCAGCCTTCAAACATAACATCCGCGACGAGTGGCTAGCCTGGCACCTGGGACAGGAAAAGCCGAAATCAATGGCAGCCCTCACATCATTAATGACCCGCTTTTGCGCGGGAGAGGATAGCTGGCTAGCTCGCAGCAACAACCTCAGTAAAATTTCTGGCAGTCCGGATACTAAGGACCACAATGGCAGGTCGCGTCGAAGCAAAAATAAACGCCGCATTAACGGCGACGACAAGGAGGATACGGCAGTCAACGCCGGATTCCGAGGCTCTAAACCCGGTCAGCGGAAGAAGCCATTCAAAAGAACCACTCCGGGTCCGTCCAATTTGGACCGAATACTCGACCGCTTATGCCAGATACATGGCACCCCTGAAAAGCCAGCTAATCACACCAGCAGAGATTGCTGGGTGTTCAAGCAGGCAGGCAAGTTAATTGCCGAAAACAACGACAAGGGGCTAAATAGCAACGACGAGGAAGAGAACCGACCGCTGAACAATAGAGGACAGAAGGGTTTCCCCCCACAAGTGCGGACGGTGAACATGATCTACGCAACCCATATACCCAGGAGGGAGCGGAAGCGTGCACTACGGGACGTATACGCGATGGAGCCAGTCGCCCCGAAGTTCAATCCATGGTCCTCTTGTCCGATCACTTTCGATCGAAGAGACCATCCGACCAGCATCCGCCATGGAGGATTCACCTCACGAGAGTCCTGATGGACGGCGGCAGTAGCCTGAACCTGCTTTATCAGGATACAGTGCGCAAGATGGGCATAGACCCCTCAAGGATTAAACCTACAAAGACAACCTTTAAAGGCGTCATACCAGGTGTGGAGGCCAATTGTACAGGCTCAGTCACACTGGAAGTGGTCTTCGGATCCCCGAATAATTTCCGGAGCGAGGAATTAATCTTCGACATAGTCCCATTCCGCAGCGGCTATCACGCTCTGCTCGGACGAACCGCGTTTGCAAAATTCAACGCGGTGCCGCATTATGCATACCTCAAGCTCAAGATGCCAGGCCCTCGTGGAGTCATCACGGTCAACGGTAATACGGAACGCTCCATCCGAACGGAGGAACATACAACGGCTCTCGCGGCAGAAGTACAGAGCAGCCTCTTAAGGCAATTTTCGAGTCCGGCCGTTAAACGGCCGGATACAGCCAAACGCGCCCAAAACAACACCAACCAAGACCACCTGGCACGATCCGAGCACACGTAGCAATGCGGCCCTAACCCCCGCTCTCGCATGATTGCAAGAACAACCCTCCGCGTACATCATTACACTTTGGAGATACCATGGGCGCAGGGGAAGGGGCAAGACCACAATGGACCCAGAGTGCGGCTCGACCACACCAGGGGCTCGCAAGTGTGCCACTCTTTCTTATTATTATTTTCCTTCTTTATGTACACAGGACTCTGTTAGCCAGAGGCCCTGTCCGGCGGTGAACCCGCCGAACTCATGATGCAACAGCCGGGGAGTAAAAAATGCGGCGACGAACACTCAGGTGGTCTCAATTACGAGCATTAAACTTGATTATATACACCAAATCCGTAGCCCATCCCTGGAGGGGGACATGTTCAACTAGTCCAAAACCCTTGCTTACCGCACTATTTGTATCAGTCCGCACTCATAGCAGATTTCCTTTAATAAATGATGCAGCATCTTTTTGCTTTTTATTACATATATATGTTCATTACATGACATCTTGCACCCGTATATTTTGATACGGCCTAATACACCAGGGGCTCATGTTCCCCACATTATGGTGTGATAAGTCCGAACACTTTCACAAGTACGGCACCCCGGACTTATAGCATTATATGAATCGGCTCCGAATCATGTCTTGGGTCAATAGTTGGGTTTGCCCGGCTCCCACGTTTTGGTGCCTTACGTTCCGTTCCGTCGGCTAAGGTGGCACTGGGAGAACCACTGCGATTGCGCCCCGGTTGAGCCGGGCAAGCGCCTCAGTGGAGAAAGCTAAAACTGACCGGCATGATAAGGCGAGAGACTGGTCGGTGTTCGAGAGGTTTTTTTCGGGTCCTAAAAGACCCACGCCGCTTCGAGCGAAGTTCCGGATAATGTCCGACGAAGGCGTGGACAGCGCCCCGAATTCGGTCTTCCGAATACTAGGGGCTTCGCCGAAATTTAAAATTATAGAATTCTATGGCTAAGTGAGAGTGTTCAAGCATTATAAGTCCGGTCACCTTGTTCGTTGTGTTGAGCGCCTCCCTAGATGGACCCAAAAGTGGGAACAAGAGTGCTCAAGTTATCCCGAACACCCCAGCACTTGCGGCTTGGGGGCTGAAGCCAACGACTTGCCATCTCTCAGATTTTTTAAACGGCCGCATAGAAGGTAATATTTTAAATTAAATAAGCGTTGCTTAAAGCGCACATGAACAAAGTTTCAGCGCATAGGATAATACATAGCGAGTTTACTCAAAAATTACATCTCTAGGGCATTCATCCGCAATATCGCAGGCCCCGTTCAGGACAGTTTTATAATACATTTCGGGTGTACGATACTCCTTGTCGTGGGGAACGAGCACCTATGGGGTAGGGGGCCCCTTCTTGTCCGGCAAGGGAGGGGAGGGCGCACGCAGAGCGGATCGAGGCGAGAGCACGCGGGGGATTTTACCCAGCTTCGGAGCTCTCCGGAGAGATAAAACTCCTACTGCTGCTTTGTGTTTGTATTCTCTTCTTGCTCGAGAGCGTATGTGGGTTGAGGTGTCGAAATGAGCCGAACCCCAAAGCTGCGTAACCAAAACTCCGAACCCCTTCTATGTGCGCACGGGCCTCCTTTTTATAGTCTAAAGGGGTCACCGACAGGTGGCAGCGTAGAAAGAGGGGTAGAAAGGTAAAAACACGGGTTGGTACAACTGCTACCAACAGTGTCCCCTACCTAACTCTGACGGCAGGGGACAAGGGCATTTAATGCCCATCCGGTCGCCCCAATAGTGCAAGGAAACGACCGTTAGGGGTGCCACCGATCGCCACGATGGCCTCCTTGTCAGCTTCGCTTGCCACCTCGCACCGCCATGCTGCACAGCTACCCGCCACGTGCACCAGGAGCGATCTTGTGGCGACACGTCGTCGGATGTGCTGGAGCGTGGGCGCAGAGTGGCAGCCTTGCCGTGGCAAGCGCCTTGCCGCGGCCCTTATCTTGTCGCACCAGCAAGCTTGCCGCTCGCCGGGCCTTGCCGGGACGCGCGGGGCGTTGCGGCAAGATTCTTGAATTGCCTTAGTTGGCCTTCCCGGCAAGCTCCTCTTGCCGGGGCCTTTGTCCTTCCCGGCAAGCTCCTCTTGCTGGGGCCTTGTCCTTCCCGGCAAGCTCCTCTTGCCGGGGCCTTGTCTTCTTAGTTAACACTTTGTTCTTGAATGGTAGTAAATAGGAATAGCGGAGGATCTTGGCGGACGCCCGGCAAGCCTTGCCGCGGGACGCTACGACTGTCCGTGCCCAAGTTTGGGGTACTAAGGTACCCCTACTTTATTACACCGACAGGAGCCCCCGGGCCTGGGCCATACACGGTGCCGAGCGCTGTTGGGCCAGGCCCAAAACAGGGCATGGGTACACACGGCCTGGGTTCACATTAAATCCACTCCGTATCCACCGCGCTCCCCCGCAACGGCACGCGTCAATCGCGGCGTCGTGGGAGAGGACGTGGGTAATACTTAATTCCAGGAAATGCGTAACGTTCGCATCCCCCGTTTATAAGCAGAGGAAACAGGGCCGTTCCCCCACCTTCGCCACTTGCAGTTCCTTCCTCCGAAAGCTCCGCCGCTCCCCTCCGCTTCCCAAGCCGAAAGAGAGCAGCGCTCCGCCGCCCGTCGCCGCCGTCGCCCTCGCCTTCCCCCACCGCTTCCGCCATGGCTCCGAAGACCGGGAAGGCTGCGAAGGCTGCGAAGTCGGCTGAGGCGCTGCAGCTTGAGGCGCTGCGTAAGAAGCGAGTGCTTTTCCTCCCTGAGCTCACCCCGAAGGCGCTGCGGGAAGAGTTCTACCTCTTCTGGTCGACGGAGACGCGGGCGCATCCGCGCACGCAGGCGCTTTCCGCTGAGGCTTCCAAATCGAAAAAGTGCCCCAGAGGTTACTACTTCTTTCCTGTGTTCTTCTATTGAGGGCTCTGCCCGCCTTTTTCCGATTTTCTCTGCGACATCATGAACACCTACGGGTTTCATCTTCTTGATTTCACCCCCAACGCCGTTCTGACAATGGCGGTTTTCGCACACCTCTGCGAGAACTTTGTTGGCATCCTCCCCAATGTCACTCTTTTTCGTCATTATTTCTCCCCCGGGCCGAGAAAGGGGAGACACTGGCTGGCGGAATCGCCTGGACCTCCCGGATTGGCATGAAGGAGGTGTACTTGACGGGCGAGCTCCGCAGCAAGTGGGACGAGTGGAGGGCGGAGTGGTGCTGGATCTGTGATGCCAATCCGCAGCCATTCACCAAACTGCGCCAGACCCGGGTGGTGCGTGGCAGCGACTGGAGCGCTCTGTCGCCGGACGACGCCAAGCTGAAGATTGCCACCACCCGAATCCTCCGGCTCAGGCATGCCGGGCTCACAGCAGGGGCGGTTGGCGCGGATTTCCTTCACCGTCGCATCGCCCTCTGCAAAAGAGGGGGAGGCCCGCCTGGCTGTTTGGCGGCCCGGCGGATATCATGAGGCTGTGTCCAGGCCTCAACTTCAACTTCACCATTCTGGAGCTTGACGGGATGCTGAGGGAGCTGTTCAAGCATGACGCCAACCATCCAGAATGGTTCAGGTTGCCGCAGGGCGTCGTCCCCTTGTGCAACAACTCCCAGCGCGATCGCATCTGCGCAATGATGCCAGAGTGCGACTCGCACGGGATAAGTGCAACTTGGGTAGAGCCCACCGTCAAGGTCGTGCAGCAATTCTTCGATAATTTGACGGAGGTAGCAGTCAACTCCGACGAGCAGAGGCTCCTCACCCGCGCCACCACCGACAACGAGATGCTGTACATCGCCACCAGGGCCGAAGAGGCGGCGGCAGCCGCTGCCGCGGGCGAGTTTGGCTTCACATTGGAGGAGGCGGAGGCGGCCGAGGCGGCAAGTCTTGCTGACCGGGAAGACCTCGCCGGAGAAGTCGCTGGCGAGGGGGAGCCCGAGGTCGAAGCGAGCGAGCCCGCCGAGGGCGCGAGCGGCCAGCCGTCTTCGAGCAGCTTGCCGCAGGTGGAGCCCCCAGCGCGGCCCCAATTCCAACCGAGAAGGCGCCTCCGTCGAGTTGAAGATACGGCAGAGGAGCAGGCCGACCAGCAGCCGCGGGGCCGTGGGACACGCTCCACCGCGTCAAGTACCGTTGCCGCGGGAGGGTCCCAGGCTGTGCCGGCAACTGAGGCGGGGTCTTCCCGGGCCGCCACGCCTGATCCTGCCGCAGCTCCCGGCAAACGCCGAAGGGAGCCTACTCCTCCGCCACACCGCGCAGAGAGGGTACCGGACTTCGACCTCTCCGCGCTGAGCTCCGATGATGACGAAGAGGAGGAGGAGGAGGAGTAAGATTTTCTTCTCACTGTCCTTGATTTTCTTTGATCCTTGTTGTTGTTTGTCTTGTATCTAATTTGCTTCTCTCTGAATTCCTGTTCTATTTCAGGACTTTGGCGGAGAGAGCGGCGAAGAGGGCCAAGGTCCCCGTGGTTGTCATCGAGGACGATCCTGCTGTGATGGCAGAAGATACGTCCGAGACCACCTTGACGGACCCGGTTCCTTCTCCTCGCAGCAGCCCCCAGCACAGCCCCCAGCGTAAGTGTTTGATTCACTTCCTGTTGTGGGGCGCGCATGGGTGCTTCTTCTTTTACTGACATCTTGATTGCTGATGCATTCGTGTAGGAGCAGAGCAGGCCCATCAGGGGCAATCAGAAACCGCCCCGGAGGTGCTGTCTGCTTCAACTACGCCGCCAAGGGGTGATTCCCCGGCAAGGGGGCGCTCCCCGGCAAGGGAGAGGTCCCCGACAAGGGACGGAACCGGCGAGCCCTTGGTCACAGAGCCCAGCACAGGTAACCTTCCTTGTCGGAAATCTTCCCTTGGGTTCTTCTTCTGATCTTCTTTCTTCTTTTTTGGATATTTGCTTGACTTTTCCTTCCTCTTCCTATCTTCAGATCCCCCTCTCGCAGACCCGATGGAGACCGAGGCCACCGGTGAGGAAGGCGCACGCGGCAACACCGAAGATGCCGCCGCTGGCGAGGAAGAGGCCGGCGCTGATGAGCCTGCCGACGAGGAGGCCGCCAAGGCTGCTGGCGCATGAGCCGGTGAGGGGTCCGGCAATCGTACTGACGACCCGGAGGGCACAGGAGCGCAAGGCGCTGCACCGTCCGCCGACCCCTCCGCCGCTGATGCAGCGCCGGGCTCCGAGGAGCCCCAGCCAGGCGCGTACTTGAAGGCCGGCGAGGGCGTGTACATCAAGCTTCCCTGGGCGTCGAGCTCCAGGGCGCGGTGGAAGGGGAGGAGTTTGACGGGGAAGTACTCGCCTCTGCTGGGCTGGCAGTGGTTGACAGGCCAAGCAGCAGCGGCGAGTCCGAGGAGGAGCAGTTGCTCCGGAAGCTGGTGTCACTCTACCGCGCCCGGCAAGCGAAGCTTGAGTCCCGGGAAGCGCTTGTCGCGCAGGCGGGAGTTGACATAGAGAAACACGCGGAGGAGCTCAAGAGCCGCAACGAGGAGGCCCTCCGGTCCATTGCTGAGGAGAGGGCGCAGCTCGACGAGGCGAAGAAGGCGTTCATCCTGGAAAAGGCTGAAGCCGAAGAGCAGCAGAGGCTCGCCGCCGAGGAGCTGTCCAAGCGGGATGGTGAGCTGATACAGAAGAAGGTGAACTTGGACAGCCACGAGGAGGAGCTCGCCGTCCGGGAGCAATCACTCGGCGGGGCATTCAAGGAGGCGAAAGATGCCGCCGCGGCTGCTGAGGCCGCCAAGAAGGAGTTAGAGGTGAAGGCGACGCAGCTGGAGGCGGACATGAAAAAGAAGAATGAAGAGCTTGCCGCACTCCAGCGCGAACGCGAGAAGGATGCATGCGCTCATGGCGATCTGCAAGTTCAGCTCGCCGAGAAGATCAAGGAGCTGAATGCCGCCAAGGACTCGAGCGCTGATCTAGAGCTGAAACTGGCCACCTTGATGGAGACGCTGGACGCCGCCAAGAAGCGAGAGGATGACTTGAGGAAAGATCTCAAGGGCAACGAAGAGCTGCTGACGAGGGCCGCCGAGACCCAGAACACCTTCAAGGTCACGGTGGAGCTCTGGATGGAGGGCCTCGTCAACATTGCTGCAGCCATTGACGAGGAGCTGGCGGAGCTGGACTTGGCGGGCTTCGGGTACTCCACCAACGAAAACCTCCAGCCCAGCGCCAAGCTTACTCTCTTCTTCAAGGGCGTGGTGACGGCCCTCCAGCAACTCCGGGAAAGGATCCCGAAGAAGCTGGCGGACGAGTCGCGCGCAATCTGCGCCAAGGTCTTGGAGAAGGTGCTGGTGAAGATCCTCTTCCGCAATCCAGACCTCGACCTCTCCCGCATCACCAAGAAGCTGCCGGAGGGCGCTGATCTTGAGGAGCTCAGGGCCATCGTCGCACCCATCGTGGACAAGGTGAACGAAGTCAGGAGGGTCAATGGCGAGCGCGTGGATTAGGCCATCCTTCTTCTCCCTTCCTTGTCGCTGTTTATTTAAATCATGAGAACAATTTAGTCAGTGCCGCAACAAGTTATTTTTGTAATATAACTCTATTCTGGGCACTATCTGCTATGTTACTTCCTTTACTTGATTCCATCCCTTGTATGTTGTTACCCTACGCTTTTAGGGAACTTGCCGGCGCAAGCGCGCTTGCCGCGAGCGCTGAGTGCGGGACATCAGCAGCCTGCCGGCGGTGTTGCTTCCGGCAAGAAACCTTGTCGGGACTAATTGCAGCACGCTTCCCTTGTTGAGCGGACTCGAAACAAAGTAAGGGCGCAACTTAGCCACAAACTGGTTCCTCCGCGCACAGGTTTTCCATACAAGGCACGGTCGTTCAAGGAATATAACATAAAAATTTAAAACTAACTGTGCTCAAACTTTGGCAACTTAGCTTTTCTGTCGTCTGGATCCCGGCAAGGCCATACTTCTTTGAACGACGCTCGGTCCACACCTTTATCCTCTCCTCCCCCCCCTCCCCCCGTGAACTTGTGGGCGAAGGAACCTTCTTTTTGAGAGAAAGAAAGAAGAGAAAATAATGGTATGGGGCCTTAAGGCTCGTTATCGCTTACCAGGGGTAAGTGCTGCACAAAGTGTCAGATAAAACATGCAAGAAAGAAAGAATGCATGAAATTTGACAAGATGTGCGGAGCAAATGAACTTTATTTATGCACGGGATCTGCGCCCGGCTTTGTACAAAGGGTTACATGCAACAGCGGCAAGGCTTGTACAAAAGGTGGTTGCCGGAACGGATTCCGGCAACCGCGCCTTATGGGTAAAACTTGCGAAGATGCTCTATGTTCCAGGAATTGCTCACCGGAAAGCCGTCTTCGGTCTCAAGGCGGACAGCGCCGGGCCTAGTGACTTGTTTCGCCCGATAAGGGCCTTCCCACTTCGGCGTCAACTTGTTGGAATTCTTGGCGGATTGAACGCGCCGAAGAACAAGGTCGCCTTCCTCGAAGCTTTTGGCATTAACTTTGCGGCTGTGATAGCGACGCAAAGCTTGCTGGTAGCGAGCAGCTCGCACAGCAGCCTGAAGACGATCTTCCTCGAGGAGCAGCGCGTCATCTTGCCGCAGCTACTCTTGCTCAAGCTCATCATAAGCGAGCACTCGAGGCGATCCGTATACGAGTTCCGTGGGGAGAACTGCTTCTGCTCCATAGACAAGAGCAAAAGGTGTCTGGCCAGTGGCTCGATTTGGCGTCGTCCTGATCGACCAAAGAACCACCGGCAGCTCCTCAATCCAATTTCTTCCGCACTTGCGCAGCCTGTCGAAAGTTCTGGTCTTGAGCCCGCGCAGCACTTCAGTGTTTGCCCTCTCCGCTTGACCGTTGCTTCTTGGGTGAGCAACAGAAGCGAAGCAGATCTTGGTGCCAAGATCTTGGACATACTGCATGAAGGTGCGGCTCGTGAATTGTGTGCCGTTGTCGGTGATGATCCTGTTAGGGATTCCAAAACGGCAAACAATTGACCTGAAGAACTTGACTGCTGATTGTGCTGTCACCTTCCTCACTGCTTCCACTTCAGGCCACTTCGTGAACTTGTCGATTGCAACGTACAAGTACTCGAAGCCCCCGATAGCTCGGGGGAAAGGGCCGAGGATGTCGAACCCCCAGACCGAAAATGGCCAGGATAAAGGGATTGTTTGGAGAGCTTGAGCTGGTTGATGTATCTGCTTGGAATGGAACTGGCACGCTTCACACTTGGTTACTTGTGCAGTTGCATCCTGGAGGGCTGTCGGCCAGAAGAAACCTTGCCGGAAGGCTTTGCCGGCAAGTGCTCTTGCGCCAATGTGGTGACCGCATATGCCTCCATGTATCTCCGCCAACAGCTCCTGTCCATCTTCCCGGGAAATGCACTTCAATTTCACTCCGTTGAATCTTCTTCTGTACAGTATGTCGTCAACAAACTGGTACATACTTGATTGCCGGGCTACTTTCTCCGCTTCTTCTTGTTCCTCGGGAAGTTCTCCTGTCTGAAGGAAATGGACGATCTGCTGTGCCCATGCCGGAGCTTGTGGCTCGACGACAAGGACTAAAGGCGCAAATGCTGCTGCGGGAACATCCGCTTCCACGGCAAGAATCTGGGATCCTGCCGGAGCGTGACGCTCCCCGGCAAGCGTGTCGGGACACAGCTTGTCGGGAGCGTCTGCTTCAACGAAACAAGCCCAGGGGCTTGTCGGAGCAGACTGCTCCTCAGCACTCTTTGTGTTGATCCTGGGGACCTTCTTGGCGGCGGCTTCGGGGAGCTCTGCCGGAAAGTAGTTGCCAGTAACCAACTTTCTTTCCTTGCTCTGTCCAGTTTATGGTATCACAGATGGCTGAGTTAGCTTGAGCACAAAAATCCCTGGTTCCACAGGCAACTTGAGTGCGGCGCACTTTGACAGTCCATCTGCAATGTCATTCTGAGCTCTTGGAACATGTTCCATTTGCAGGCCGTCAAAATGCTCTCCTCTAGCTTCCTCACTTCATCAATGTAGGCTTCCATCAACGGACTCTGATAATCTTTGTTAACTTGGCAGACGACAAGCTGCGAATCACCCCTGACAATAAGCTTCTTGATCCCAAGTTCTGCCGCGATCCTGAGTCCGGCAAGCAAGCCTTCATACTCTGTAGTATTGTTCGTAGCTTCCTCCTTGGGAAAGTGCATCTGGATCACGTACTTGAGGTGCTCTCCGGTGGGAGCGACAAGTAGTACGCCCGCACCGGCGCCTTGCAGCGAGAAGGCACCATCAAAGTACATGATCCATTCTTTGCTTGCTTCCTTGACGGGGATGCTCCTCTCCGGAGTTTCTTCATCAGGTGTTGGCGTCCATTCTGCTATGAATTCTGCCAATGCTCAGCTCTGAATAGTTGAAGTACTTTCAAACTTGAGGCCAAAGCTTGACAATTCCAGTGCCCACTCGACAATCCTGCCTGTTGCTTCTGGATTCTGCAATATCCTCTTCAACGGAAAGCAAGTGACCACTGTGATCTCATGTGCTTGAAAGTAATGGCGCAGCTTCCTCGAGGCCATTAGGAGGCCGAAAAGCAACTTCTGCACACCAGAGTACCTTGATCTAGCCCCCTGCAGAAGGGAACTGACAAAGTAAACTGGGCGCTGCACCATCTTCTTCTGTTTCTCTTCTTGTGGCTGCGCAGATCCATCCTTGCCGGAACTAGAACTTGCCGGATCAGGGCTTGTCGCGCCAGAGCTTGTCGGGGAAACCCCCTGCTTGTCGCTGGACTCGCTTGCCGCGGTCGCTGGCTCACCATCTGCCTCCCTTTCCGCTACTAACGCAGCACTAACCACTTGATTGGTTGCCGCCAGATATAGCAGCAACTTCTCTTGTGGCTTAGGTACGACAAGTGTTGGAGTAGAGGATAGGTATTTCTTCAAGTATTGCAGCGCAGCCTCCGCTTCCGGAGTCCACTTCATTGGACCCGCCTTTTTCAAAATTTTGAAAAACGGCAGGGCGCGTTCAGCAGACTTGGAAATGAACCTGCTGAGAGCAGCAACGCAGCCGGCAAGCCTTCGTACGTCCTTGACTCACTTCGGTGCTTCGATTTGCTCGATGGCCTTGATCTTGTCGGGATTGGCTTCAATCCCCCTCTGGGACACAAAGAATCCGAGAAGCTTGCCGGAAGGAACTCCAAACACACACTTCTCGGGATTCAACTTGAGATTAATCTTGCACAGATTTGCAAAAGTCTCGTCCAAATCTTGGATCAGAGTTTCCTTGTCCCTGCTCTTGACCACTATGTCATCCATGTAAGCTTCTACATTTCTATGCAGCTGTGGCTCAAAAGCATGACTGACTACTCTTGCAAATGTTGAACCAGCATTCTTTAGTCTGAAGGGCATTCGTACAAAGCAGTACGTGCCACATGGAGTAATGAATGCAGTTTTCTCTTCATCCTCTTCTGCCATGAAGATCTGGTGATATCCTGAGTATGCATCAAGGAATGAAAGCAGATCACATCCTGCCGTAGAGTCGACAATCTGGTCAATGCGCGGCAAGGGAAATGGATCCTTGGGACAAGCTTTATTAACATCAATGAAGTCAATACAAAGCCTCCACTTCCCGTTTGCTTTGCACACGACTACCGGATTGGCTAACCACGTTGGATGGAGTACTCCTCGGACCAGGCCCGCTGCTTCCAACTTCTTGATCTCTTCTGCAATGAACTCTTAGCACTCCACTGCTTGTTTTCTGACTCTCTGCTTGACGGGCCGCGCGTGAGGACAGACGGCAAGGTGGTGCTCAATTACTTTCCTGGGAACACCGGGGATATCAGATGGTTGCCATGCAAACACATCGAGCGCGCTTTCCTATTTAGGGTCAAGCGTGGCACTGATGGTGAAGGTACCACCAGTGCCGTCCTCCTTGGCGGCCACTTTCTTGGTCTCTGGTGAAGCTGTCTTTGCTTTCTTGCACTTGCCGGTGGAGCTCGATGGTGCGTCCTCGACGGTAGTGCAGCACTCCGAAGAGGTGCGCTTGCCGGAGTGGGCATTAGAGCTACTCTTGCCGGACTTGGTCTTCTTCTTCTTTCCTCCGGGAGCTTCAGCGGCAAGTGGTTTGCGCTCTGCTGCAGCTGCTGCTTCCCGGTAGATCTTGTCGGTATAGATGAGTGCATCCTTCTTGTCGCCTTGGACAGAAATGACACTTATCGGACCAGGCATCTTGAGCACATTGTAGGCATAGTGAGAGGCTGCCATGAATTTGGCAAGCGCTGGACGGCCAAGTATCCCATTGTAGGGTAATGGGAAATCAGGAACGTCAAACGTGACTCTCTCTGTCCTGAAATTCAGCTTGCTGCCAAATGTCACTGGCAGTGTGATCTTCCCCTTGGGCTTGCTCCTTCCCGGGTTGATTCCTTGAAAAGTACCGGTCTCTTCGAGCTCGCTGTCGGGGATCTGGAGCCTCTTGAGCACTGCGGAGGAGATCAGATTCAGGCCAGCCCCGCCGTCAACCAGCATCTTCGTGACCTTGAGGTTGCGGATTGTTGGCGAAACCAACATCGGCAAGCACCCGACCGCAGTGATGCGATCAGGGTGATCCTCAACGTCGAAGATGATGGGCGTGCTGGACCACTTCAGGGGCTTGCGCGACTCAACGGATGGTTCTGCTGCGTTCACTTCCCGCACCCACTGTTTGAGTTGGCGGTGCGAGGTGTGCAGAGAAGCACCGCCGTCGACGCACAACACCTCTGTTGCCTTCTGAAACTCCTGCTCGTCAGTCTCATCCTCCTCCATCTCATCATCCTCATCTTCGTCTTCGTCCTTGTCGCGGCCGCGGGGAGGCCTATCTCCTTGCCGTGGCTTGGCCTTGCCGCGGCGCCCTCCCCGGGCGGGATACTTCTTGCCGGATCCTCCGCCACCTTCCCGGGCCTTCTCCTTGTTGCGGCGCTCGTATTCAGCTTTTTGTAGCTCCGCCATCTGCTCAACTTTCTTGCAGGCTTGGAGGTCATGGCCCTTGGTGCGGTGGATCTTGCAGTACTACTTGCCGGAGCCGTCCTGCTTGTCGGCGGCCACCACAGCCTCGCCGGAGTCACCAGCTCTAGCTTTCTCGGAACCGCCTCCGCTGCCGGACTGCTCAACAACTAGCACATCCTTAGCCTTTCTCTTTCTGTTATTCCGCCTCCGGTTTTTTCTTGCCGGAGGGGCATCCTCACTGTCAGATCCTTCTGCTCCTGCATTCTCTCCGGGGATTTTCCTCCCCTCCTCAGCCCGTGCACACTTGTCGGCCAGAGCGTATAGCTCGCTGACATCTCTGATCTTGCACATCGCCATCTCCTCCCTCATCCTGCGGTTACGCACGTTCTGATGGAACGCGCTAATAACCGCGGCAGGGTGGACGTCTGGGATGTTGCGCTGCACCTAGCTGAATCTCTGTATGTACTTGCGCAGGGGTTCTCCCTCCTTATGGACGAGCAGATGAAGATCGCTCTCCTGGCCATGGGGTTTGTGGCCGCCTATGAAGGCGCCGACAAACTGATGGCACAGGTCCACCCACGAAGAGATGGAGTTGTCCGGCAAGTGCATGAGCCAAGATCTGACATTGGGCTTGAGCACCAGCGGGAAGTAGTTGGCGAGGATCTTCTCGTCGCGCCCCCCGGCAGCCTGCACCGCGATGGTGTAGACGCTGAGGAACTCTGACGGATGTATCCTGCCATCGTACTTCTCGGGCACGTCTGGCTTGAAGTTCTTGGTACTGGGCCACTGGACCTGCCGCAGCTCATGGGTGAACGCAGGGCAACCTACCGCGTACGGCAAGTCGCCTGGTTCCCCTGGCGCATGCATATTGACAGTGGGACCAGCGCGCTGGTCAGATTGATGCCGCGCTTCTCTTCTGCGCTCGATGCGAGTGCGAGCGTCTTCGTGTCGTCGTTCTTGGAGAACTTGACGTTGATCGCGGCGAGCTCGCGGGTCCGACGACGCGGTGGAGTCGGTGTCGAGGTTGGCCCGGTGAGTCGGCGATCTTGGCCTCCGAGGCGGGGAGTGCGCAGTGGTGGCACCCCCAGCGGTCTTGTCGGCGTCGGCTTGCGCCTGGGCGTCTTGCCGGGGCTTCGATGTGCTCAGTTGCCGGGGCTTGTCGCCGTTGGCGAAGCCGATGAGGCTATAAATGGCGGCCCTCCAGTCGTCGATCTTGTCCGGCGCTGGAGGGTAATCTAGAAGCAGCTGGGCTCGGGCCAGCGCTTCCTCTGGAGTGTTGGGTGGCGGTGGCGAGCGACGCGAGGTGCGAGACATGCTCAAACTCCTAACAGTGTTAGAAGGAGCAACATCTCGTACAGGCGACCGTACTGCGCTCGTGCCAGCATGTTGACGTGCATGTTGGCCTTGAGCGTCCCGCGACCCACCAGCTTGGCCTTGTTCCAACGCGAGTACGGTGCTGGGAGCACCGTGGCGTTGTCGATCCTGCACCTCCTGGGAAGGGTGCGGTGGATGTGCAGACGCTGAACCTTGCGGGGCCTTGTCCTTGGACCGGGTGACGATGTGAGTCCCCCCGGCGGCGCCTGCTCCTCCGCCGGCGTCCGCCCCACCGTCCGTTTGCTCCGGTGGCGGTAGGATGGTCGCAGACGGAGTGGCCACCTCTGAAGTCTTCTTCTTCGGTGGCATGTCGATGAAGATGTTTATGTAGCGCGTGCAGACGCCGGATCAGATACGCACGACCTCGACGCCCCCCTACCTGGCGCGCCAGGGATGTCGTGGGGAACGAGCACCTATGGGGCAGGGGGCCCCTTCTTGTCCGGCAAGGGAGCGGAGGGCACACGCAGAGCGGATCGAGGCGAGAGCACGCGGGGGATTTTACCCAGCTTCGGAGCTCTCCGGAGAGATAAAACTCCTACTGCTGCTTTGTGTTTGTATTCTCTTCTTGCTCGAGAGTGTATGTGGGTTGAGGTGTCGAAATGAGCCGAACCCCAAAGCTGCGGAACCAAAACTCCGAACCCCTTCTACGTGCGCATGGGCCTCCTTTTTATAGTCTAAAGGGGTCACCGACAGGTGGCAGCGTAGAAAGAGGGGTAGAAAGGTAAAAACGCGGGTTGGTACAACTGCTACCAACAGTGTCCCCTACCTAACTCTGACGGCAGGGGACAAGGGCATTTAATGCCTGTCCGGTCGCCCCAATAGTGCAAGGAAACGATCGTTAGGGGCGCCACCGATCGCCACGATGGCCTCCTTGTCAGCTTCGCTTGCCACCTCGCACCGCCATGCTGCACAGCTACCCGCCACGTGCACCAGGAGCGATCTTGTGGCGACACGTCGTCGGATGTGCTGGAGCGTGGGCGCAGAGTGGCAGCCTTGCCGCGGCAAGCGCCTTGCCGCGGCCCTTATCTTGTCGCACCAGCAAGCTTGCCGCTCGCCGGGCCTTGCCGGGACGCACGGGGCGTTGCGGAAGATTCTTGAATTGCCTTAGTTGGCCTTCCCAGCAAGCTCCTCTTGCCGGGGCCTTTGTCCTTCCCGGCAAGCTCCTCTTGCTGGGGCCTTGTCCTTCCCGGCAAGCTTCTCTTGCCGGGGCCTTGTCTTCTTAGTTAACACTTTGTTCTTGAATGGTAGTAAATAGGATTAGCGGAGGATCTTGGCGGACGCCCGGCGAGCCTTGCCGCGGGACGCTGCGACTGTCCGTGCCCAAGTTCGGGGTACTAAGGTACCCCTACTTTAGTACACTGACACTCCTTGCCCGGTGGCGGCGGATCAGTAAGAAGCTTCTCCGCATCCAGCCTGCCCCAGTGCACCTTTGTGCGGGCAAGGGCCCGCCGAGCACCTTCAATACAGGCGGAGCGCTTGATGACCTCCACCCAGGGGCACGCATCCACCAGCCGCCGCACAAGGCCGAAGTAGCTCCCAGGCATGGCCTGTCCAGGCCACAGCCAGACTATAAGGCCCTTCATGGCCTCCTCAGCTACCTTGTGGAGTTCGACCAGCTACTTCAGCTGATCGCTTGGGGGCACCGGATGGCCGGCCTCAGCGTACTGAGACCAGAAGACCTTCTCCGTTGAGCTCCCCTCCTCCCCACGGTAGAATGCGGTGGCATCAGACACACTACGCGGCAGATCTGCAAACGCCCTTGGAGAGCTCCGAATGCAGGTAAGTGTCAGGTAGTTTACATTAACATGCTTGCTTTGCATGAAAAATGCCTTACCCGCCGCTATCTTCTTTATATCTTCAACCTCCTGAAGGGCCTTACGGGCCTCGGCCTTGGCGGACTTGGCACTTTTGAGAGCCGAGGCAAGCTCGGACTCTCGAGTCTTGGAGTCACGCTCCAAGCTCTCATGCTTCTCCATGAGAGCCTGGAGCTCTTGCCGCACTTCCGCCACCTGTGCCTCCTTCTTCTCTCACTCTGCCCGTTCCGCGGCCGCACTGCGTTCGGCCGCGGACACAGCCTCCTTCAGGGCTGCCACCTCGTTTGTGGCCCCTGCAGTACCCATATTATCCTTGTTAATTTTATTGCGACCAAAATCCTTTTCTGTAAGGTAACAATTCAAAGCGGTGCTACTCACCTTCTTTGTCCTCGAGCTGCCTCTTGGCATGGCCGAGCTCTCGCTCGGACCGCTCGAGATCCTGCTTTAACGTACCAACCTCCGCAGTCAGTGCAGCAGAGGTCAGCAGCACAGCCTGCAAACCGATATTGACATAATTTATTAGCAACCTGCGAATATCTTTTTAGATCCTCAGTCCGGCTTTTCTTTCTGAACACCGAACCGAGCATCAGGGGCTACTGTCTATGCGGTATTACATTACACAATTTTAACTTTTTACCTCAAAGCCTGTTAAAAGGCTGCTGCAGGCTTCGGTCATCCCGCTCTTGGCGAGCTGGACCTTCTGAATCACCGCACTCATAACAGTGCAGTGTTCTTCCTCGATGGAAGCGCCTTTGAGTGCCTCCAGCAAGTTGTCCGGCGCCTCCGGTTGGACGGAGGCCGCCGGTGTCACGGTCTTGCCCTTCTTTCGAAGGGGCCGCCTGCCGGACTCCGGAACCACTGCAAGTTCCGTCATAGAGTCCGGCGCAAAGTCCGGGAGGCTGCCTTGCGGCGCCTCCAGAGCCTCCTCCTGATGGGTCCCTTTCCGAGATCCCACCTCGGCGTCCTCATCGGCGCGGGGGGTAGAGGCCGTCGGAAGTGAATCCACATCCGACGGGGCCAACGACCCGCTCGAAGAAGCGGGGAGATCATCATCGGCCGGACTGCGGACAGTATGCGGCATTAGTTGGACACTATGTGGCACGTAAGAAATTGCATATCAGGGATCCGTATACTTACGATCTCGCCGGAGGCCTGGCCCTTGAAGGCCACTCCTCGCCGCCTACGTAGGTGTTGGCAGAGCTGTCCGGGGGAATAGTTCTCCCCCTCTTGGACCCTTCGGCCTCCCCTGTTGGGGAAGCCTTCCTCTTCCTCTTTCCCTCCTCCGGGAGAGAGTCTTCTTCCTCCTCCTCATCTTCGGGGGAGGAGTCCGCCTCGTCGTCGGACGCCTGATTACGGGAACTCTTTCGAGTCCTCGTGGCCACCTTCTTGGCCTTCTTCTCCGGCACCACGTGCGGTGCCGGAACCAGCAGCCCCACTAGACGGGCATCCACTGGGTCTTCTGGCATAGGAGCCGGGCAGATGAGCTGCTCGGCCTTCTCCATCCATTCCTGTCAAAAGAAAAGGGAGATTGAAACCCTCTTAGAACCAATCTATTTACAACGAGTGTCCCGTAAAGGGGTAGAATAACTTACCTCGTCAGCCGGATGCTGCGAGTGAAATCCGCGATCTTCCGTCGCGGATGCGGGGGCTTCGGCGCCCTTAAACAGCACCCTCCAGGCGCCTTCGTACGTCGTGTCGAAGAGCCCGCTTAGCGCCTGGTGCTGTTCCGGATCGAACTCCCACAGATTAAATGCCCGTTCTTGGCATGGGAGGATCCGGCGGACGAGCATGACTTGGACCACGTCAACGAGCCTGAGCTTCTTGTTCACCAGCTTCTGGATACAAGCTCGGAGTCCCGTCAGCTCCTTCGGATTACCCCACAGCAAGCACTTCTCTTTCCAGGAGGTGAGCTGCATGGGGATACCAGACCTAAACTCGGGGGCCGCCGCCCACGTAGGGTCGCGCGGCTCGGTGATATAGAACCACCCCGATTGCCACCCCTTGACGGAGTCCACAAAGGCCCCTTCGAACCAGAGGACGTTGGGCATCTTGCCCAACATGCCGCCTCCGCACTCCACCTGCGTGCCCTTCACTACCTTCGGCTTGACGTTGAAGGTCTTGAGCCACAAGCCGAAGTGGGGCCGGATGCAGAGGAGGGCCTCACACACGACGATGAACGCCGAGATGTTGAGGATGAAGTTCGGCGCCAGATCGTGGAAATCGAGGCCGTAGTAGAACATGAGCCCCCGGACGAAAGGGTGCAGTGGAAAGCCCAGTCCGCGGAGGAAGTGGGGAAGGAAGACGACCCTCTCATGGGGCCCAGGGTAGGGATGAGCTGCCCCTCGTCGGGCAGCCGGTGCGCAATATCGCCGGAAAGGTATTCGGCGTTGCGCAGCTTGGTGATGTGCTCCTCCTTGACGGTGGAAGCCAACCACTTACCTCCCCCTCCGGACATGGTTGGGGAAGGTTAAGACGAGATGCGTGAGCTTGGGCGTTGGAGCTTGAGTGCGCGGAGGTGGATAAGCAAAGGAGGAAGAAGGCGTGGGTGAAAAGGTGAATCCTTATCCCTTATATAGGCAGGGTGAAGACTATGCGCCCCCACCAGCCTGGTAAAACTCGCTTATCTCCCAAGTGCCACCATCAATGGCGCGGTTGGGTTACCCACGTCCGTATTGATGAGAATCCCGGAATAAGGGGAACACGATCTCTGCTTCGACAAGACGTGCCAAGGAAACCGCTTCGCTAAACATGCTGAGGTGGTATAATAAAAAACGATTCAAGTAAGAGCCTGGTAGCGGTGTGATGTCATGCCGCACAATACGTCAGCAGATTGGACTTGTGTACATTTTATTCTCTCTACGGTGGAATGTGGAATTTATTTTGCAGAGCCGGACACTATCCTGGTGTTCATGATCTTCTCTGGATTATTCAAAGGAGGAACCCGCCTTGCAATGCCGAACATTATGCGCGCCGGACTTATCGTCATTGAAGCCTGGTTCAGGGGCTACTGAGGGAGTCCTGGACTAGGGGGTGTCCGGACAGCCGGACTATCATCGTCCGCCGGACTCCAAGACCACGAAGATACAAGATTGAAGACTCCGTCCCGTGTCCGGATGGGACTTTCCTTGGCGTGGAACGCAAGCTTGGCAATACGGATATGTAGATCTCCTACCATTGTAACCGACTCTGTGTAACCCTAGCCTCCTCCGGTGTCTATATAAACTGGAGGGCTTTAGTCCGTAGGACACAACATACATTACAACAATCATACCATAGGCTAGCTTTAGGGTTTAGCCTCCTTGATCTCGTGGTAGATCCACTCTTGTACTACCCATATCATCAATATTAATCAAGCAGGACGTAGGGTTTTACCTCCATCAAGAGGGCCCGAACCTGGGTAAAACATCGTGTCGCTTGTCTCCTGTTACCATCCGCCTAGACGCACAGTTTAGGACCCCCTACCGAGATCCGCCGGTTTTGACACCGACAGGGTGCACCCTCCTCCCCTCCTCCTATATATAGTGGGGGTTTTGGGGCTGCTAAGAACACGAGTCTCCCTCTCTCTAGGCGCAGACCTACCCCTCTCCCTCGTCGTCTCTTGCAGTGCTTGGCGAAGCCCTGTTGGAGTGCCACGCTCCTCCATCACCACCACGCCGTTGTGCTGCTGCTAGATGGAGTCTTCCCCAACCTCTCCCTCTCTCCTTGCTGGATCAAGTCACGGGAGACGTCATCGGGCTGCACGTGTGTTGAACGCGGAGGCACCGTTGTTCGGTGCTTAGATCAGATTCGGCCGCGATCTGAATCTCTTTGTGTACGACTCCACCGACCGCGTTCTTGCAACATTTCTGCATCGTGATCTTCAAGGGTATGAAGATGCACTCCCCTCTCTCTCGTTGCTAGTTACTCCATAGATTGACCTTTGTGATGCGTAGAAAATTTTGAATTTCTGCTATGTTCCCCAACACTGCCATGGGGGCCAGTGTGTTGGGGAACGTAGTAATTTCAAAAAAAATCCTACGCACACGCAAGATCACGGTGATGCATAGCAACGAGAGGGGAGTGATACGTCTCCAACGTATCTATAATTTTTGATTGTTCAATGCTATTATGTTACCCCTTTTGGATGTTTATGGGCTTTATTTTACACATTTATATCATTTTTGGGACTAACCTACTAACCGGAGGCCCAGCCCATATTGCTGTTTTTTTGCCTATTTCAGTATTACGAAGAAAAGGAATATCAAACGGAGTCCAAACGGAATGAAACCTTTGGCAGCGTGATTTTTGGAACGAACATGATCCGGAGAGCTTGGACTGCAAGTCAAGAAGCTCCCGAGGGCCCCACGAGATAGGGGGTCCCCCCCTCTGTAGGGCGTGCCCCTGATACTTCTCCGTCGTATCTATAATTTTTGATTGTTTCATGCCAATATTCTTCAAGTTTCATATACTTTTGGCAACTTTTTATACTATTTTTGGGACTAACATATTGATCCAGTGCCCAGTGCCAGTTCCTGTCTGTTGCATGTTTTTTGTTTCGCAGAAACCCAATATCAAACGGAGTCCAAACGGGATAAAAATGGATGGAGATTTTTTGGGAATATTTATGATTTTTGGGAAGTAAAATCAACGCGAAACGGTGTCCGGGGTGGCCACGAGACAAGGGGGCGCGCCCTGGACTCTCGTGGGCCACCCGTAAGGCGGTTTACGCTCTTCTTTTGGTGCAAGAAAGCTAATTTTACGAGAAAAATCTGGGCGAAAGATTCACCCCAATCGGAGTTACGGATCTCCGGATATTTAAGAAACGGTGAAGGGTAGAATCTGAGAACGCAGAAACAGAGAGATAGATCCAATCTCGGAGGGGCTCTCGCCCCTCCCACGTCATGGGAGCCAAGGACCAGAGGGAAAACCCTTCTCCCATCTAGGGAGAAGGTCAAGGAAGAAGAAGAAGGAGGGGGCACTCTCCCCCTTGCTTCTGGTGGCGCCGGAACGCCGCCGGGGGCCATCATCACCGCGATCTTCACCAACACCTCCATCATCTTCACCAACATCTCCATCACCTTCCGCCATCTATATCCAGCGGTCCACTCTCCCGCAACCCGCTGTACCCTCTACTTGAACATGGTGCTTTATGCTTCATATTATCTTCCAATGATGTGTTGCCATCCTATGATGTCTGAGTAGATTTTCGTTGTCCTATCGGTGATTGATGAATTGCTATGATTGGTTTGAGTTGCATGTTTTATTATTGGTGATGTCCTATTGTGCGTGTCGCGCAAGCATGAGGGATTTCCGCTGTAGGGTTTGCAATATGTTTATGATTTTCTTATGGTGGGTGGCATGAGTGACAGAAGCACAGACCCGAGTAAGTAGGTTGTTTGCGTATGGGATAAAGGGGACTTGATACTTTAATGCTATGGTTGGGTTTTACCTTAATGAATCTTTAGTAGTTGCATATGATCCAAGTAGAGAAAGTATGTTAGCTTATGCCTCTCCCACAAATAGAATTGCAATAGTGATTATTGGTCTAGTAACGTAGTCAATTGCTTAGGGACACTTTCACCACTCCTACCACCACTTTCCCACACTCGCTTTATTTACTTTATTGCATCTTTATCTAAACATCCCCTAGTTTTTATTTACGCATTCTTTATTATCTTGCAAACCTATCCAACAACACCTACAAAGCACTTCTAGTTTCATACTTGTTCTAGGTAAAGCGAACGTCAAGTGTGCGTAGAGTCGTATCACTGGCCGATAGGACTTGAGAGAGCATTTGTTCTACCTTTAGCTCCTTGAGGGAGTCCTGGACTAGGGGGTGTCCGGATAGCCGAACTATCATCATTGGCCGGACTCCAAGACTATGAAGATACAAGATTGAAGACTTCGTCCCGTGTCCGGATGGGACTTTCCTTGGCATGGAAGGCAAGCTTGGTAATACTGATATGTAGATCTCCTACCATTGTAACCGACTCTGTGTAACCCTAGCCCTCTCCGTTGTCTATATAAACCGGAGGGTTTTAGTCCATAGGACAAACAACAATCATACCATAGGCTAGCTTCTAGGGTTTAGCCTCCTTGATCTCGTGGTAGATCTACTCTTGTACTACCCATATCATCAATATAAATCAAGCAGGAGTAGGGTTTTACCTCCATCGAGAGGGCCCGAACCTGGGTAAAAACATCGTGTCCCTTGTCTCCTATTACCATCCGCCTAGACGCACAGTTTGGGACCCCCTACCCGAGATCCGCCGGTTTTGACACCGACATTGGTGCTTTCATTGAGAGTTCCTCTATGTCGTTGCTCATAGGCCCGATGGCTCCTTCGATCATCAACAACGACGCGGTCCAGGGCGAGACTTTTCTCCCCGGACAAATCTTTGTATTCGGCGGCTTTGCACTGCGGCCCAATTCGCTTGGCCATCTGGAGCAGATCGAAAGCTATGCCCCTGGCCATCAGGTCAGATTTGGAAGTTTGAACTAAACGGCCAACATCCGCGGAGACTTGATCTTCGACGGATTCGAGCCGCATCCGAGTGCGCCGCACTGTCGCGATGGGCATGATTTAGCTCTGCTACCGGACAGTGCCCTGGAGGATGCACGAGAGTCCGCTCCGACCCTTAACTCGGAGCCGACTGTGCCGATCGAGGATGGGTGGCTAGACACCGCCTCGGGGGCTGCTACCCCTATAGCGATGGAGCCGAATACCGACCCTGTCCTTTGTGAAGATCGTGACTTCGAGGTGCCGGATTCTTCTCCGGACTCCGAACCTCCCGCGCCCCAACCAATCGAATCCGATTGGGCGCCGATCATGGAGTCCACCGTTGGGGACATCCTTCAGCACTCGCCTTTCGGCGACATCCTGAATGCGCTAAAGTGCCTCTCTCTATCAGGAGAGATTTGGCCGGATTATGGCCAGGATGGTTGGGATGCGGACGACGAAGAAATTCAAAACCCACCCACCACCCACTTCATAGCCACTGTCGATGATTTAACCGACATGCTAGATCTCGACTCCGAAGATATCGACGGTATGGACGACGATGCCGGAGACGACCAAGAACCAGTGCCCACAGGGCACTGGAAAGCCACCTCAACTCATGTATATATGGTGGATACACCAAAAGGAAGCGATAATGAGGAACAACGGGACGAGGCTTCCCGGGACAATTCCCTCGAAAAACAGCCGAAACGGCGACGCAAGCGCCGCCCAAAGTCCCGCCTCGACAACGACAGCAACCATACAGACCCAGCCGTAGAGCAGGGCAAACCAGTGGACGACGAACATGCCACCAAGCAACCATCCGAACAGGATGAATTGGATAAACAACCCATCCCCGGCGAAAACAACAGTCCGGATGATCTTACGCCGGACACATCGTTGGAACAGAAAAACCTTCGCAAAAGGCTCGTCACCACTGCACGAAGTCTGAAGAAGCAGAAGCGGAAGCTCAAAACAGCGGAAGACGTACTTAGAATGAGATGGAGCAAAGTACTCAAGACCGCAGACAGGTATGGCGATAGCCGCCAAACAAAGAGCTACCCGAAGCGCAAACTATTGCCCGAATTTGACGAAGAGGCCATAGAGCCCCCACAATCAAAAAACAAAGGGGCTTCCCGGTCGGATAGACGACCATATGACAAACAAAGAGCGGCAAGCGGCGCCGCACACAAGCCGGCACACGATCCACATAAGGATCCTCACAAAAAGGATGGCCCGGTCAGGTCCACCTACGGGCCAAGAAAGAAGGCTCCAGGGAGCAAAACAACACATCGAGTGTTCGAAAATAATGGCACACCTAAATACAGGGGCGCCGCACACCCCCTATGTTTCACTGATGAGGTACTGGATCATGAATTTCCAGCGGGATTCAAGCCCGTAAACATAGAGGCATACGACGAAACAACAGACCCCGGAGTCTGGATTGAGGATTACATCCTACACATACATATGGCTAGAGGAGATGATCTCCATGCCATAAAATACCTACCCCTCAAGCTCAAAGGGCCAGCCCGGCATTGGCTCAAAAGCCTCCCAGAAAATACCATTGGAAGTTGGAAAGAGCTCGAGGATGCGTTTCGGGCAAATTTTCAGGGGACTTATGTCCGCCCTCCGGATGCAGACGATTTAAGTCACATAACTCAACAGCCCGGAGAGTCAGCCCGCAAATTCTGGAACAGGTTCCTTACCAAAAAGAACCAAATAGTCGACTGTCCGGACGCCGAAGCCTTAGCAGCCTTCAAACATAACGTCCGAGACGAATGGCTCGCCAGACACCTCGGCCAGGAAAAGCCAAGGACAATGGCCGCACTAACAAGCCTCATGACCCGCTTTTGCGCGGGAGAAGATAGCTGGCTGGCAAGATGCAGCACCAGCGACCCGAGTACATCCGAGGTCATGGATGGAAATGGGAAACCACGACGCAGAAAAGACCAGCGTCGGACTAAGGAAAATGGCCCAAAGAGCACGGCAGTCAACGTCGGGTTCAAAAGCTCTCGGCCGAACAACAAAACACTGCCTCTTAAGGACAACAGTGACGAGCTATCCAACCTAAACAAAATCTTGGACAGGATATGTCAAATCCACAGTACCCCCGGGAAGCCTGGAAACCATACCCACAGAGATTGTTGGGTCTTCAAGCAGTCCGGCCGACTTAACGCCGAACACAAGGGGCTCGACACACCAAGTGAGGACGATGACGAACCCCACAAGTAGAGCGCCGGAAAACAAAAGAATTTCCCACAAGAAGTCAAAACAGTGAACTCACTTCAAGTGATAACAAGGAAAAATAGGGCGGCACCTACTAAAGTACGCGCCGCACGGTCCACCCCAGCGAAGTCCCGAAACTAGATGTCAAAACCAATTACTTTCGACCATCAGGATTACTCCCGAAGTATTCGAAACGCAGGATGGACTGCTTTGATATTGGATCCTATAATCGACGGACTACAATTTACACAAGTCCTAATGGATGGCGGCAGTGATATAAACCTGCTATACCAGGACACAATCCGCAGAATGGGGATAGACCCTACCAAAATTTGCCATAGCAACACTTCCTTTAAAGGAGTAACGCCAGGCCCTTATGCCAATTTTACGGGCTCCTTACTACTAGAAGTCATGTTCGGTTCATCCGACAACTTCCGTCGCGAAAAGCTAATCTTCCATATCGCCCCATTTAAAAGTAGCCATCAAGCACTATTGGGACGCGAAGCTTTCGCCCGCTTTAACGCAATACCGCATTACGCGTCTCTTACACTTAAAATGCCCGGTCCACACGGTATCATTTCATTAAAAGGTAACTTCGAGTGTTCCTCGACCGCGGAAGAACGTGAGACTGCCTTGACAGCCACACACTAATCCGGCTTTGCTGATCAAAGCTCCTAAAATAGGTCATTCAGACCCCGGACACGGTTAGACGAGTCTGGTATAAATAAACAAGGGGCTTACTAGCCGCGTACCCCTTTACAAGGGGCTGCACGCATGAACAATGAGAGCCAATAAAGCTCAATTTTATTCATTTAAAAAAAATCATACTCTGTTTTAAATACATTTTTCGCACGCTCTTTTTCCAAACTAAGTTCTTCTCTTTTTACAGATGAACAACGTGCTACACCCGTCCAGGATACAGCACAACGGAGACACAGGCGCAGACGTGCAGTAGGGACCCGTTACAAGGATTCTTTTCAGATTAAGACCCTGCGTAAACCTTTTTTACTGTCTCTTGTTGATACACATCCCCCGGTTTCTTACCATAACCGAGGAGGAGGCTGGCGTTTTAGCATCGGCCGCGTCAGAAGTTTTCGCGCGTACCTGGACACTAGGGGCTTAGGGCATTGTTCTGCCCGTTATCATAAAGACTGAATACCTTAGGGAGTGTTCGGCGTCTTGAGTTAGGCCTTATATGCATCAGCTCCGAATCATGTCTTTGGTCAAATGTTGGGTTTTCCCGGCTCCTGTGTTTTGCTGCCTTACGTTCCGCTCTATCAGCTAACGCGGCACCAGGAGAACTACTGCGATTGTGCCCCGGTTCGGCCGGGTGAGCACCTCAGTAGAGAAAGCCGAAAACTGACTGTCATGATATAGCGAGAGACTGGTCAACCACTCGATCGACTACCGGAATGTTTAGAATTCCTCCGCTTTGACGAAGGATCGTTTCCCGGTCAGGGCACACACGCGCCCCGAGTTCGGAGAGCGCGGTGCCCCTAGGGGCTATATAGTAGCCCCACCATCGAACTCCTATGGCTAAGTGAAAGTGATAAAGCATTATAGTCCGGTTGCCAAGTTTGCTACGCTATCACCTCCTTCACAGGACCAAGACGTTGGATTAAGTGTGAAAATGCGCTTTTTTGCAAACACCCCCGCACCATGTGCGTGGGGGCTGAAGCCAAAGACTGCCATCTTTCATGTTATATATACATATACATTAACGGCCGCACAGGAGATATTTTAATACTTGAACGCACAAGTATAAAAAGCCCTTATATTATAAATATGGTTTTACAAATCATACATGTCATTTGAACATAACATTTTTCGAGCACTGCGACTCTATTAAACGAGCGCCCTGCAGGACTTCCTCAAAATAGTGCTCGGCGGGTAATCGGCTTCTGCCCGAATCCCGGGATGCAACGTCGGTGGCATCCATCTCTGCCCAGTATGTTTTGACATGGGCGAGAGCCATCCGTGCACCCTCTATGCATGCCGACCGCTTCATCGCCTTGATATGCGGCACCGCATCAAGGAACTGCTGCACTAAGCCAAAATAACTCTTCGGCTTGGGCCTTTTCGGCCACAGATGAGCCACGACATCCTTCATGGCAAGTTCGGACAACCTGTTCAGCTCAGCCCACTCAGCCAACCAATCGGTTAACGGAAGTGGACGCTCCGGATTATGGAATTAAGACCAAAAAAGCTCTTCCATCCCGTGATCCTTTTGGCTTCAGAAATGCACGACTGCGTCCGCCGCACTCGCCGCCAAATTCAGATAAGCATCTTCCGCACCCCACAACTGGCCCAACTGAGCATACTTCGGGTCTGTGAACTTCCTACGCAGCAGAAAGGGCTTTCCAGCCGCAATACCCCTGGCCTGACGCAGCTCCTCCTTTATAGCCCTCATCGCGGAGCGGGCATCCTTGGCTTCGGCGGTGGCCTTTTTAAGGTCCTCTTGCTCCGCTCGGCATTCTCTTTCAAGAACCTCATAGCGGTCGGTAGCATCCTTCAGCTCACGGCCATTTCGGCCATCTCCTCCCTGCTTCGGTAGTGAGCAGCCTTTTCGGCTTTTAGCTCTTCGGCCGCCTTCGAGGTAGCCGCATCACTCTTTCTGGCTTGCTCCTTGGCTCGAGCAAGCTCTGCCTGAAGGTCCTCCATAGCAGCGGCGCCATCTGCATCAAGCATACATGTTGTAAGGCGTGGGCATCAGCTCCCTTACCAGGCGACCGCAGAGAAGCCACTTACCTTGTGACTCGTCAAGTCGTTTATTGACCAGCGCGATGTCCGCATCCGCAACGTCAATTTGCCGCTTCAGTTCGGCAACTACATCAGTCCGGCTGGCCACCGAACGCCCCGCAACCTGTACGGGAAGGGCGACACCTTATAACTGAGATTATGATCCTCGGCACGCTGTCGTTTTCGGCAACATACCGAGTCTCAGGGGCTACTATCTATACAGGGCGCATTCTAAGCGCAAAACTGTCAAAAAGTATGTCATTTTTACGTACCTCAACCCCGTCAGTAAACTTCTGACGGCCTCATGCAACCCGCTCTCAGCGGATGAAATCCTTTCAATCACCGTACTCATTAATGTATGGTGATCTTCTGAGATAGACGCCCTCTCGAGCAGATCCTTCACCTCTTCCAGCCGTGCACCAGTTGGTGCCGAACTCTCCGGCCCCGCCGGACTCAGGGAGACCCTCCGCGACGACACATCAGGGTCGTCCGCCCCGCCTGACGGTGCGGCAGATGGAGGCGCCTCGCTCTCCATCATCTCCGGACGAAGATCCCCCGAAGATGAGCTCTGCTGAGAAGGGCTGAGATCCGAACTACAAGGTAAGAACTTCGGTTATCTTCAGAAATAAAAACAGGGATGTCCCTTATTACAAAACTCCTCTTTTCTACTTACGGCTCGCTGGAGGTCCGATTCCCTTGGGGAAATAGTGCGGCCGGGGTTTCTCCTGGCGTAGGACCCTCCGGTGAAGATTTCTTCCCCCGCTTTGAGGCCTTGACCTCCGGATCTTTGGAAGCGGTCCTCTTCTCCCCCTGGAGGGAGGGATTCTCGATCCCCCCTTTCTTGAAAGCCTCTTTAGCAGAGGCGGTAGCTTCCCTGTTTCCCCCTTCGCCCTCTTCTAAAGGCACAGCCTCCAGCATCTTGGCTAACACAGGATCCGGCGTGGTCTCAGGGAGGGGGGCCGGACACCTTATTAGCTTTGCTTCTGATATCCACTCCTGTTCAGGGGACAACTTTTTAAAGAGCAAGAATTATGATGAATATACGGATAGCACATCCAGGCACGGGAACTACTTACTTGAGTATCCGGGCGATTGCAACTCAGACCTGCGTCCTCGGTTAAGTTCGGACACATCTCTTGTGATCCGAAGAACAGCTTATACATTTCCACGGGCGTCGCACCCATGAAGTGGCGGAGAGCTCGCGGTCTCTCCGGGTTGAATTCCCACAGCCTAAGAGGGCGACGTTTGCAGGGAAGAAGGCGCCGGATCAGCATAACCTGCGCCACTACGACCAGATTGATCTCCCTCTCTTGGAGGTCTCGAATCCGGCCCTGCAGTATTGGTACGTCCTTGGACGACCCCCAGTCAAGCCCTTTGTTGACCCATGACGCCAGCCGCTGTGGAGGGCCCGGGCGAAAGGCAGGTGGCGCCACCTGCCTGGTGCCCCTGGGAGCGGTGATGTAGAACCACTCCTGTTGCCACAAACGAAGCTCCTCTTGAAAAGAGCCCTCGGGCCATGGAGCATCGGCCCTCTTGCTTATAACTGCCCCTCCGCACTCTGCCTGTCGCCCCTCGATCATCTTCGGCTCCACGTTGAAGGTCTTGAGCCACAATCCAAAGTGAGGGGTAGTGCAGAGGAGGGCTTCGCAGACAACAATGAACGATGAGATGTGGAGGATGGACTCCGGAGCCAAGTCATGGAATTCCAGCCCATAATAAAACATGAGCCCCCTCATGAAGGGGTCCGTCGGGAAGCCTAAACCCCGACGGAAGTGAGACATGAACACCACGCTCTCACCAGGCTCGGGGGTGGGAATGACTTGCCCTTGGGCGGGCAGCCTATGCGAAATCTCGCAGGTTAGATACCTGGCGTCTCTCAGCTTTAGCACGTCCTCTTCCGTGACAGAAGAGGGCATCCACCGGCCCTGTAGGTCGGAGCCGGACATTGTCGAAGGTCCGAAGCACCCGAATCTGGAGCCTTGGGTGTTGGAACTCGGGGCGAGGGGCGGATTTGATTAAGGATTGAAGAAAAGGAACATGCCTTGGTCTCATTATAAAGGGGTAGAATACCAAGAGCCGTCCCCGTGACCGTTTGGAACTCGCCTTCGATGGATGGGGCATGGCAACGGGCGCAGTTGGGTTACCCACATCCGTATTGATGAGAATCCCGAAATAAGGGGACACGATCTCTGCTTTGATAAGACGTGCCAAGGAAACCGCTTCGCTAAACGCGCTGAGGTGGAACAATAAAAACAATTCGAGTAAAGGCTTGGCTACAGCGTGACGTCATGCTACGAAATACGTCAGCAGATTGAAGTTGTGTAAATATTATTCTCTCTACGGTGGTATGTGGAATTTATTTTGCAGAGCCGGACACTATCCTGGTGTTCACAATCTTCTATGAATTATTCGGAGGAGGAACCCGCCTTGCAATTGCGAAGACAATATGCGCGCCGGACTCGTCGTCACTGAAGCCTGGTTGAGGGGCTACTAAGGGAGGCCTGGACTAGGGGGTGTCCGGATAGCCGAACTGTCATCATTGGCCGGACTCCAAGACTATGAAGATACAAGATTGAAGACTTCGTCCCGTGTCCGGATGGGACTTTCCTTGGCGTGGAAGGCAAGCTTGGCAATACGGATATGTAGATCTCCTACCATTGTAACCGACTCTGTGTAACCCTAGCCCTCTCCGGTGTCTATATAAACAAGAGGGTTTTAGTGCATAGGACGAACAACAATCATACCATAGGCTAGCTTCTAGGGTTTAGCCTCCTTGATCTCGTGGTAGATCTACTCTTGTACTACCCATATCATCAATATCAATCAAGCAGGAGTAGGGTTTTACCTCCATCGAGAGGGCCTGAACCTGGGTAAAAACATCGTGTCCCTTGTCTCATGTTCCCATCCGCCTAGACGCACAGTTCGGGACCCCCTACCCGAGATCCGCCGGTTTTGACACCGACACTCCTCGTTGGGTTCGACACTCTTATTTATCGAAAGAGGCTACAACTATCCCATATACTTGCTGGTTATCAAGACCTTTTTCTGGCGCCGTTGCCGGGGAGTCATAGCGTGGGGTGAATATTCTCGTGTGTGCTTGTTTGCTTTATCACTAAGTAATTTTTATTTGCTGTTCTAAGTTGTTCTCTATATTTAGTTATGGATATGGAACAAAAAATACCAAAAAAATTAGCTGTACTTGCTACTCATGAGGATGGGGTAACTCCTAAAACCCTCTATTCTCATTATGCAAAAGATATTGTGTACTACTTTGATAATCCGGAGAAAACCCCATTCAACTTTATAATGGGAGACACGTTGGATCAACGTGAATACTTTAGGGATTATCGCTCGACACAAAAAGGGAAACTATTATGGGATCAATTTATTATGTTGCGTTGCTATGCCTGGAATCTATGCTTGACATATGATATTACTTGTTGCTCTAGGATGGAGGCTCCACACCTTCCCTTTTCATGCAAATTTAATGATAATGAAACCTTAGCTTCTTATGCTAATGGTATATATGATTACTATGATGTGGAACAAATAGAAGAATTTGTTGCTTTTAAGGCTGCTTATGAAATTGAATCTTTGTTTGAAAAGTATGAAGCTTTAGATGATGATGCTTATAGGCCTGAAAATCTTGCTATACTTAGATATTGCTATGAAAATTATGAATACAATTACTATATTAATGCATTTATTGAGAAAGTCTCCGCTGTCCAAGAAGACACTAATATTTTGTAGGAAGCTATGGAAGAAGAAATTGATGAAACTGTGAGCTCATTGGATGAAAAAGATGATGAGGAGAGCGAAGAACAAAAGGAGGAAGAGCGGATTAGCTACCCGTGCCCACCTTCTAATGAGAGTAACTCTTCAACTCATACATTATTTAATTCCCCTTCATGCTTACCGAAGGATGATTGCTATGATGATTGCTATGATCCCTTGAATTTGTTTGAAATATCCCTTTTTGATGATACTTGCTATGCTTGTGGCCAAGATGCCAATATGAATTATGCTTATGGAGATGAACTTGCTATAGTTCCTTATGTTAAACATGAAATTGTTGCTATTGTACCCACGCATGATAGTCCTATTGTCCTTTTGAATTCTCCAAACTACACTATATCGGAGAAGTTTGTGCTTATTAAGGATTATATTGATGGGTTGCCATTTACCATTGCACATGATGATTTTGATGAATGTAATATGCATGTGCTTGCAGCTCCTACTTGCAATTATTATGAGAGAGGAACTATTTCTCCACCTCTCTACGTTTCCCATACTGTGAAATTGCAAGAAACTGCTTATACTATGCATTGGCCTTTACTTGGTGTGCATGAATTGTTCTTTTATGACATGCCAATGCATAGGAAGAGAGTTAGACTTCGTTGTTGCTTGATATATGTTACTTTGTGCTCACTACTAAATTACAAATCATTGTTAATTAAAATTGGCTTTGATATACCTTGGGATCCGGGTGGATTCATTACTTGAGCACTAAATGCCTAGCTTAATGGCCTTAAAGAAATCGCTGCCAGGGAGATAACCCGGAAGTTTTAGAGTCATTTATTTCTGTTGAGTGCTTTCATATAGTTTAAAAACAAAAAAATAAAGAGGGGAACCTAAAACTTTTCAAAAAGGAAAGTGAAAGTGAGAAAGACAAGCATTGTTGAAGTGGGAGCTAGCCTTGAACTTTGTTCATGCTCACGGAAACTTAAAGAATCTTGATTACAGAAACTTTTCAACAAAAATAATTACCCCCTTGTGCAATTCCATTGTATTATAAAAATAATGTGCCAAGGTTTGCCTTTAGGATGTTTACAATGCTTGTTGGTTTGTACGGTGCAGGACAGAAACTTTGGCTGTAGTGCAAGATTTTACATGTTTAACTGGAACGTCAAATGGTTCTGATTCCTTTTGCACCGTCTTGCTATACAACTTGTTTATTTTTACTAATTTTGGTAGAATTTTTGGGGTACCAGAAGTATGGTGGATATTCAGATTTCTACAGACTGTTCTGTTTTTGACAGATTCTGTTTTTGATGCATAGTTTGCTTGTTTTGATGAATCTATCAATTTATATTAGTGGATTAAGCCATGAAAAAGTTATGTTCCAGTAGACACAATGCAAAAACAAAATATGAATTGGTTTGAAACAGTACTTAGAGTGGTGATTTGCTTTATTATACTAATGGATCTTACCGAGTTTTCTGTTGAAGTTTTGTATGGATGTAGTGTCTAATCGAGGATGTCTCGATATGAGGAAAAGGAAGAGAGGCAAGAGCTCAAGCTTGGGGATGCCCGAGGCACCCCAAGTAAATATTCAAGGAGACTCAAGCATCTAAGCTTGGGGATGCCCTGGAAGGCATCCCCTCTTTCTTCAACAAGTATCGGTATGTTTTCGAATTCGTTTCGTTCATGCATTATGTGCAAGTCTTGGAGCGTCTTTTGCATTTAGTTTTCACTTTTCTTTTATGCACCATGCTGGTATGAGATAGTCCTTGGTTGATTTATAGAATGCTCATTGCACTTCACTTAAATCTTTTGAGTATGGCTTTATAGAATGCTTCATGTGCTTCACTTATATCATTTGAAGTTTGGATTGCCTGTTTCTCTTCATATAGACAACCGCCATTTGTAGAATGCTCTTTTGCTTCACTTATAATTGTTAGAGCGTGGGCACATCTTTTGTAGAAAGAATTAAACTCTCTTGCTTCACTTATATCTATTTAGCGAGATGACAGGAATTGGTCATTCACATGGTTAGTCATGAAATCCTACATAAACTTGTAGATCGCTGAATATGATATGTTTGATTCCTTGCAATAGTTTTGCGATATAAAGGTGGTGATATTAGAGTCATGCTAGTGGGTGGTTGTGGATTAGTAGAAATACTTGTGTTGAGGTTTGTGATTCCCGTAGCATGCACGTATGGTGAACCGCTTTGTGATGAAGTTGGAGCACAATTTTATTTATTGATTGTCTTCCTTATGAGTGGCGGTCGGGGACAAGCGATGGTCTTTTGCTACCAATCTATCCCCCTAGGAGCATGCGTGTAGTACTTTTTTTCAATGGCTTGTAGATTTTTGCAATAAGTATATGAGTTCTTTATGACTAATGTTGAGTCCATGGATTATACGCACTCTCACCCTTCCATCATTGCTAGCCTCTTCGGTACCGTGCATTGCCCTTTCTCACCTCGAGAGTTGGTGCAAACTTCACTGGTGCATCTAAACCCCGTGATATGATAGGCTCTATCACGCATAAGCCTCCTTATATCTTCCTCAAAACAGCCACCATACCTACCTATCATGGCATTTCCATAGCCATTCCGAGATATATTGCCATGCAACTTTCATCATCATCATCATATACATGACTTGAGCATTCATTTTCATATTGCCTTGCATGATCGTAAGATAGCTAGCATGATGTTTTCATGACTTGTCCGTTTTTTGATGTCATTGCTACGCTAGATCATTGCACATCCCGGTACACCGCCGGAGGCATTCATATAGAGTCATATCTTTGTTCTAGATATTGAGTTGTAAGTAAATAAAAGTGTGATGATCATCATTATTAGAGCATTGCCCTAGTGAGTAAAGGATGAAGGAGACTATGATTCCCCCACAAGTCGGGATGAGACTCCGGACTTTATGAAAAATAAAAGAGGCCAAAGAAGCCCAAATAAAAAAAGAGGCCAAAGAAGCCCACCAAAAAGAAAAAAATGAAAAAAAAAGAGGCCAAAGAAGCCCAAATAAAAAAAAGAGGCCAAAGAAGCCCACCAAAAAGAAAGAAAAAAATGAAAAATAAAAGAAAAAAGAGAGAGAAAAAGAGAGAAGGGGCAACGTTACTATCCTTTTACCACACTTGTGCTTCAGAGTAGCACCATGTTCTTCATAGAGAGAGTCTCCTATGCTTTCACTCTCATATACTAGTGGGAATTTTCATTATAGAACTTGGCTTGTATATTCCGATGATGGGCTTCCTCAAATGCCCGAGGTCTTCATGAGCAAGCAAGTTGGATGCACACCCACTTAGTTTTCAGTTTGAGCTTTCATACACTTATAGCTCTAGTGCATCGGTTGCATGGCAATCCCTACTCACTCACATTGATATCTATTGATGGGCATCTCCATAGCCCATTGATACGCCTAGTCGATGTGAGACTTTCTCCTTTTTTTGTCTTCTCCACATAACCCCCACCATCATATTCTATTCCACCTATAGTGCTATGTCCATGGCTCACGCTCATGTATTGCGTGAAAGTTGAAAAAGTTTGAGATTATTAAAGTATGAAACAATTGCTTGTCTTGTCATCGGGGTTGTGCATGATTAAATACTTTGTGTGATGAAGATAGAGCAACAGCCAGACTATATGATTTTGTAGGGATAACTCTCTTTGGCCATGTTGTTTTGAAAAGACATGATTGCTTTATTGGTATGCTCGAAGTATTATTGTTTTTATGTCAAATGATAGACTATTGCTTTGAATCACTCGTGTCTTAATATTCATGCCATGATTAGACTTATGATCAAGATTATGCTAGGTAGCATTCCACATCAAAAATTATCTTTTTATCATTTACCTACTCGAGGACGAGCAGGAATTAAGCTTGGGGATGTTGATACGTCTCCGTCGTATCTATAATTTTTGATTGTTTCATGCCAATATTCTTCAAGTTTCATATACTTTTGGCAACTTTTTATACTATTTTTGGGACTAACATATTGATCCAGTGCCCAGTGCCAGTTCCTGTCTGTTACATGTTTTTTTGTTTCACAGAAACCCAATATCAAACGGAGTCCAAACGGGATAAAAACGGATGGAGATGTTTTTTGGAATATTTATGATTTTTGGGAAGTAAAATCAACGCGAAACGGTGTCCGGGGTGGCCACGAGACATGGGGGCGCGCCCTCCCCCCTGGGCGCGCCCTGGACTCTTGTGGGCCGCCCGTAAGGCGGTTGATGCTCTTCTCTTGGCACAAGAAAGCTAATTTTACGAGAAAAATCTGGGCGGAAGATTCACCCCAATCGGAGTTATGGATCTCCGGATATTTAAGAAACGGTGAAGGGGTAGAATCTGAGAACGCAGAAATAGAGAGATAGATCCAATCCCGGAGGGGCTCTCGCCCCTCCCACGCCATGGGAGCCAAGGACCAGAGGGGAAACCCTTCTCCCATCTAGGGATAAGGTCAAGGAAGAAGAAGAAGGAGGGGGGCTCTCTCCCCCTTGCTTCCGGTGGCGCCGGAACGTCGCTAGGGGCCATCATCATCACCGCGATCTTCACCAACACCTCCATCATCTTCACCAACATCTCCATCACCTTCCCCCATCTATATCAAGCGGTCCACTCTCTCGCAACCCGCTGTACCCTCTACTTAAACATGGTGCTTTATGCTTCATATTATTTTCCAATGATGTGTTGCCATCCTATGATGTCTGAGTAGATTTTCATTGTCCTATCGGTGATTGATGAATTGCTATGATTGGTTTGAGTTGCATGTTTTATTATTGGTGTTGTCCTATTGTGCCCTCCGTGTCACGCAAGTGTGAGGGATTCCCGATGTAGGTTTTGCAGTATGTTTATGATTTGCTTATGGTGGGTGGCGTGAGTGACAGAAGCACAGACCCGAGTAAGTAGGTTGTCTGCGTATGGGATAAAGGGGACTTGATACTTTAATGCTATGGTTGGGTTTTACCTTAATGAATCTTTAGTTGTTGCGGATGCTTGCTAGAGTTCCAATCATAAGTGCATATGATCCAAGTAGAGAAAGTATGTTAGCTTATGCCTCTCCCACAAATAGAATTGCAATAGTGATTATCGGTCTAGTAATGTAGTCAATTTCTTAGGGACACTTTCACCACTCCTACCACCACTTTCCCGCACTCGCTTTATTTACTTTATTGCATCTTTATCTAAACAGCCCCTAGTTTTTATTTACGCGTTCTTTATTATCTTGCAAACCTATCCAACAACACCTGCAAAGCACTTCTAGTTTCATACTTGTTCTAGGTAAAGCGACCGTCAAGCGTGCGTAGAGTCGTATCACTGGCCGATAGGACTTGAGAGAGTATTTGTTCTACCTTTAGCTCCTCGTTGGGTTCGACACTCTTATCGAAAGAGGCTACAACTATCCCGTATACTTGTGGGTTATCAGCCCCCTGTCTCGTGGGCCCCTCGGGCGGCCACCGACGTACTTCTTCCTCCTATATATACCTATGTACCCCGAAAACATCCAGGAGCACCATGAAACACAATTTCCACCGCCGTAACCTTCTATATCCGCGAGATCCCATCTTGGAGCCTTTGTCGGCACTCTGCTGGAGGGGGAATCAACCACGGAGGGCCTCTACATCAACATCCTTGCCCCTCCGATGAGTTGTGAGTAGTTTACCACAGACCTACGGGTCCATAGTTATTAGCTAGATGGCTTCTTCTCTCTTTTTGGATCTCAATACAATGTTCTCCCCCTCTCTTGTGGAGATTTATTCGATGTAAACTCTTTTTGCGGTGTGTTTGTCGAGATCCGATGAATTGTGGGTTTATGATCAAGTTTATCTATGAATAATATTTGAATCTTCTCTGAATTATTTTATGTATGATTGAGTTATCTTTGCAAGTCTCTTCGAATTATCAGTTTGGTTTGGCCTACTAGATTGATCTTTCTTGCCTTGGGAGAAGTGCTTAGCTTTGGGTTCAATCTTGCGGTGTCCTTACCCAGTGACAGAAAGGGTTGCAAGGCACATATTGTATTGTTGCCATCGAGGATAACAAGATGGGGTTTATATCATATTTCATGTGTTTGTCCCTCTACATCATGTCATCTTGCTTAATGTGTTACTCTGTTCTTATGAACTTAATACTCTAGATGCAGGCAGGAGTCGGTCGATGTGTGGAGTAATAGTAGTAGGTGCAGGCAGGAGTCGGTCTACTTGTTATGGACGTGATGCCTATATACATGATCATGCCTAGATAATCTCATAACTATGCGCTTTTCTATCAATAGCTTGACAGTAATTTGTTCACCCACCGTAATACTTATGCTATCTTGAGAGAAGCCTCTAGTGAAACCTATGGCCCCCGGGTCTATCTCTTATCATATTTGCTTTCAATCTACCTTTATTTGCATCTTTACTTTTTGCATCTATATTATAAAATACCAAAAATATATTTATCTTATCATACTATCTTTATTAGATCTCACTTTCGCAAGTGGCCATGAAGGGATTGACAACCCCTTTATTGCGTTGGTTGCGAGTTCTCAGTTTGTTTGTGTAGGTGCGTGGGACTTTTGAGGAGCCTCCTGCTGGATTGATACCTTGGTTCTCAAAACTGAGGGAAATACTTACGCTACACTTTGTTGCATCACCCTCTCCTCTTCGAGGAAAACCAACGCAAGATCAAGACGTAGCAAGAAGGATTTCTGGCGCCGTTGCCGAGGAGGTCTTCGCTCAAGTCTAGACTACCAAGTACCCATCACAAACCCATCTCCCTCGCATTTACATTATTTGCCATTTGCCTCTCATTTTCCTCTCCCCACCTTCACCCTTGCCATTTTATTTGCCCTCTTTTTCCCAATCTCCTCCTCTCTTTTCGCTTGCCTTCTTTTGTGTGCTGGTTTGCTTGTTTGACCTTATGGCCGCGCCTAAGGGTCCTGACCACCTTCTCAGAAGGATGGATGAGATTGAATCAAATATTAGAAGCTTTATGAATTTGCAATTTGAGCATAATAATTTCTTTAGAAAAGAACTTAAGGAACAAAAGAGTTTTTTGGGTTTTATGAATAAAGAGCTTGATGATATGAACAAAGAATTCTATGGAGTTAGCGCTCAAATTACCCGGCTTGAAAATGCTATAGCAAAAATTTCTGATAAGCAAGCCACCTTAGTCAATAAGATGGCCGCTAAACCAGAAAAATTACGTGAAAATAATGATGAGGATCTTAAAGTTATTGATGCGTCTCCGATTAGATCTATGTTTTTCAATATGAATTTTGATGATTATGGGAGTGATGATGAATCAACTTTGCCTAGAAGGCGTCCCAAAAATTCGGAGTCTTTAGATCTTGATGCTAAATTTGGTAAAAGTGAGATTGGAGTATCTTCAACTTCTAATAATGTTGAACCCACTATCTCGGATTTCAAGGAATTTGATTATGATAATTGCTCTTTAAAAGGTTGTATTTCCTTGTTGCAATCTGTTGTTAATTCTCCTCATGGTTATAGTCAAAATAAAGCTTTTACCAAACATATTGTTGATGCCTTGATGCAATCTTATGATGAAAAACTTAATTTGGAAGTTTCTATACCTAGAAAACTTAGTGATGAGTGGGAACCTACTATAAAGATTAGAATTAAAGATTATGAGTGTTTTGCTTTGTGTGATTTGGGTTCTAGTGTTTCCACGATTCCGAAAACTTTATGTGATATTCTAGGTTTCCATGATCTTGAAGATTGCTCTTTAAATTTGCAACTTGCGGATTCCACCATTAAAAATCCTATGGGAAGGATCAATGATGTTCTTATTGTTGCAAATAGAAATTTGGTGCCCATAGATTTTATCGTTCTTGATATAGATTGCAATCTTTCTTGCCCTATTATTCTTGCTAGACCTTTCCTTAGAACGATTGGTGCGATTATTGATATGAAGGAAGGGAACATTAGATTCCAATTTCCCTTAAAGAAAGGCATGGAGAACTTTCCAAGAAAGAAAGTCAAATTACCTTATGAATCTATTATGTGTGGTACTTATGAATTTAGTGCCAGAGATGGCACTCGTTAGATCTATCTTTGCTTTTTATGCCTAGCTAGGGGCGTTAAACGATAGCGCTAGTTGGGAGGCAACCCAATTTTCTTTATGTTTTTTTGTTTTTGCTCCTATTTAGTAATAAATCTTGCATCTAGCTTCTGGTTAGATGTGTTTATATCTTTTAGTTAGTGTTTGTGCCAAGTAGAACCTATAGGATAACCTACGATGATAGTTGATTTGATTCTGCTGAAAAACAGAAACTTTGCACGCACGAATATATTTTTTTAAATCACAGGAACGTGAGTTTGCATTGATTCTTTTTGCTGCTGTTCAATAAACAAATTGTCCAGGACTTCCTATTTTTGTAGGATTTTTAGCATTCCAGAAGCTTGCGTTAGTTACAGATTTCTACAGACTGTTCTGTTTTTGACAGATTCTGTTTTTCGTGTGTTGTTTGCTTATTTCAATGCATCTATGGCTAGTAATTCAGTCTATGAACCATAAAGAAGTTGGAATACAGTAGTTTTAACACCAAAATAAATAAAGAATGAGTTCATTGCAGTACCTTATGTGGTGGTTTTGTTTTCTTTCACTAACGGAGCTTATAAGATTTCCTGTTGAGTTTTGTGTTGTGAAGTTTTCAAGTTTTGGGTAAAGCTTTTATGGACTATGGAATAAGGAGTGGCAAGAGCCTAAGCTTGGGGATGCCCATGGCACCCAAGATATTCAAGAATAGCCAAAAGCCTAAGCTTGGGGATGCCCCGGGCAGGCATCCCCTCTTTCGTCTTCGTTCATTGGTAACTTTACTTGGAGCTATATTTTTATTCGCTACATGATATGTGTTTTGCTTGGAGCGTCGTGTATTATATTAGTCTTTGCTTTTTAGTTTACCACAATCATCCTTTCTGTACACACCTTTTGGGAGAAGCCTATTTGATTAGAATTTGCTAGAATACTCTATGTGCTTCACTTATATCTTTTGAGCTTGATAGTTTTTGCTCTGGTGCTTCACTTATATCTTTTAGAGCACGGTGGTGTCTTAATTTTGAAGAAATTGCTAGTCTCTCATGCTTCACTTATATTATTTTTAGAGTATTTTAGAACAGCATGGTATTTGCTATTATCATAAAGGTGGTCCTAGAATGATGAGCATCCAAGTTGGGTATAATAAAAACTATCATAGAAAGTGAATTGTATGCTATGATCAATTTGATACTTGATAATTGTTTTGAGATATGGAGGTAGTGATATTAAAGTCATGCTAGTTGGGTGATTATGAATTTAAAGAATGCTTGAGTTGAAGCTTGTGATTCCCGTAGCATGCACGTATGGTGAACCGCTTTGTGATGAAGTTGGAGCACAATTTTATTTATTTATTGTCTTCCTTATGAGTGGCGGTCGGGGACGAGCGATGGTATTTTCCTACCAATCTATCCCCCTAGGAGCATGCGCGTAGTGCTTTGGTTTTTGATGACTTCTAAATTTTTGCAACAAGTATATGAGTTCTTTTGATTAATGTTGAGTCCATGGATTATACGCACTCTTTCACCCTTCCACCATTGCTAGCCTCTCTTGTGTCGTGCAACTTTCGCCGATACCATACACCCACCATTTACCTTCCTCAAAACAGCCACCATACCTACCTATTATGGCATTTCCATAGCCATTCCGAGATATATTGCCATGCACCTTTCCACCGTTCCGTTCATATGACACGCATAACTTTTGTCATATTGCTTTTTGCATGATCATGTAGTTGACATTGTATTTGTGGCAAGGCCACCTTCATAATTTTCATACATGTCGCTCTTGATTCATTGCATATCCCGGTACACCGCCGGAGGCATTCATATAGAGTCATATCTTGTTCTAGCTTTGAGTTGTAAATCCATAAAAGTGTGATGATCTTCATTATTAGAGCATTGTCCTAGTGAGGAAAGGATGATGAAGACTATGATTCCCCCACAAGTCAGGATGAGACTTCGAACTTTACAAAAAGAAAAGAAAATAATAAAATAAATAGAAAGGCCAAAAAGAAAAGAAAAAGGAGAAAGGCCAAAGAAAAAAAAGAGAAAAAGAAAAAAAAGGAAAAGAAAGAAAAAAATAATAAAATGAGAGAAAAAGAGAGAAGGGACAATGCTACTATCTCTTTTTCCACACTTGTGCTTCAAAAATAGCACCATGATCTTCATGTTAGAGAGTCTCATATGTTGTCACTTTCATATACTAGTGGGAATTTTTCATTATAGAACTTGGCTTGTAAATTCCAATGATGGGCTTCCTCAAAAGTGCCCTAGGTCTTCGTGAGCAAGCAAGTTGGATGCACCCCACTTAGTTTCTTTTGTTGAGCTTTCATATATTTATAGCTCTAGTGCATCCGTTGCATGGAAATCCCTACTCACTCACATTGATATCTATTAATGGGCATCTCCATAGCCCGTTGATACGCCTAGTTGATGTGAGACTATCTTCTCCTTTTTGTCTTCTCCACAACCACCATTCTATTCCACATATAGTGCTATGTCCATGGCTCACGCTCATGTATTGCGTGAAAGTTGAAAAAGTTTGAGATTATTAAAGTATGAAACAATTGCTTGGCTTGTCATTGGGGTTGTGCATGATTAAATACTTTGTGTGATGAAGATAGAGCAACAGCCAGACTATATGATTTTGTAGGGATAACTTTCTTTAGCCATGTTATTTTGAGAAGACATGATTACTTTGATTAGTATGCTTGAGGTATTACTATTTCTTATATCGATATGAACTTTTATTTTGTATTCATTTGGGTCTGAACATTCATGCCACAATAGAGAAAATTACATTATGAATTATGCTAGGTAGCATTCCACATCAAAAATTCTCTTTATATCATTTACCTACTCGAGGACGAGCAGGAATTAAGCTTGGGGATGCTTATATCTATAATTTTTGATTGTTCCATGCTATTATATTACCCCTTTTGGATGTTTATGGGCTTTATTTTACACATTTATATCATTTTTGGGACTAACCTACTAACCGGAGGCCCAGCCCATATTGCTGTTTTTTTGCCTATTTCAGTATTTCGAAGAAAAGGAATATCGAACGGAGTCCAAACGGAATGAAACCTTCGGGAGCGTGATTTTTTGGAACGAACAAGATCCGGAGAGCTTGGAGTGCAAGTCAAGAAGCTCCCGAGGGCCCCATGAGATAGGGGGTCGCGCCCCCCCTGTAGGGCGCGCCCCCTGTCTCGTGGGCCCCTCGGGCAGCCACCGACGTACTTCTTCCTCCTATATATACCTACGTACCCCGAAAACATCCAGGAGCACCACGAAACACAATTTCCACCGCCGTAATCGTCTGTATCCGCGAGATCACATCTTGGAGCCTTCACCGGCACTCTGCCGGAGGGGGAATCAACCATGGAGGGCCTCTACATCAACATCCTTGCCCCTCCGATGAGTTGTGAGTAGTTTACCACAGACCTACGGGTCCATAGTTATTAGCTAGATGGCTTCTTCTCTCTTTTTGGATCTCAATACAATGTTCTCCCCCTCTCTTGTGGAGATCTTTTCAATGTAAACTCTTTTTGCGGTGTGTTTGTCGTGATCCGATGAATTGTGGCTTTATGATCAAGTTTATCTATGAATAATATTTGAATCTTCTCTGAATTCTTTTATGTATGATTGAGTTATCTTTGCAAGTCTCTTCGAATTATCAGTTTGGTTTGGCCTACTAGATTGGTCTTTCTTGCCATGGGAGAAGTGCTTAGCTTTGGGTTCAATCTTGAAGTGTCCTTACCCAATGACAGAAAGGGTTGCAAGGCACGTATTGTATTGTTGCCATCGAGGATAACAAGATGGGGTTTATATCATATTGCATGTGTTTATCCCTCTACATCATGTCATCTTGCTTAATGCGTTACACTGTTCTTATGAACTTAATACTCTAGATGCAGGCAGGAGTCGGTCGATGTGTGGAGTAATAGTAGTAGATGCAGGCAGGAATCAGTCTACTTGTTATGGACGTGATGCCTATATACATGATCATGCCTAGATAATCTCATAACTATGAGCTTTTCTATCAATTGCTCGACAGTAATTTGTTCACCCACCTTACTACTTATGCTATCTTGAGAGAAGCCTCTAGTGAAACCTATGGCCCCCGGGTCTATCTCTTATCATATTTGCTTTCAATCTACCTTTATTTGCATCTTTACTTTTTGCATCTATATTATAAAATACCAAAAATATATTTATCTTATCATACTATCTTTATTAGATCTCACTTTTGCAAGTGGCCGTGAAGGGATTGACAACCCCTTTATTGCGTTGGTTGCGAGTTCTCAGTTTGTTTGTGTAGGTGCGTGGGACTTTTGAGGAGCCTCCTACTGGATTGATATCTTGGTTCTCAAAACTGAGGGAAATACTTACGCTACACTTTGCTGCATCACCCTCTCCTCTTCGAGGAAACCAAAGCAAGCTCAAGACGTAGCAAGGAGAGTGTCGTCCATGTACCCTCGTAGACCTTAAGCGGAAGTGTTATGACAACGCGGTTGATGTAGTCGTACGTCTTCACGATTGACCGATCCTAGTACCGAACGTACGGCACCTCCGCGATCTGCACACGCTCAGCTCGGTGACGTCCCCCGAACTCACGATCCAGTAGAGATTCGAGGGAAAGTTCCGTCAGCACGACGGCATGATGACGGTGTTGATGAAGCTACCGACGCAGGGCTTCGCCTAAGCACCGCTACGATATGACCGAGGTGGATTATGGTGGAGGGGGGCACCGCACACGGCTAAAGATCAATGATCAACTTGTGTGCCTTAGGGTGACCCCCTGCCCCCGTATATAAAGGAGCTAGGGGAGGCGGCCGGCCAAGGAGGAGGGCACGCCAAGGGGGGAGTCCTACTCCCAACGGGAGTAGGACTCCTTCTTTCCTAGTAAGAGTAGGAGAAGGGGGAAGGGAAGGAGAGAGGAGTAAGGAAACGGGGGCGCCCCCCCCCCCTCCTTGTCTAATTCGGACTAGAGGGGGAGGGGGCGCGCAGCCTGCCCTGGTCGCCCCTCCTCTTCTCCACTAAGTCCCAATAGGCCCATTACACTCCCCGGGGGGTTCCAGTAACCACCCCCCCCCCCCCGATACTCCGGTGTATGTCCGAACTTGCTCGGAACACTTCCAAAGTTCAAACATAGTCATCCAATATATCGATCTTTATGTCTCGACCATTTCAAGACTTCTCGTCATGTCCGTGATCATATCTGAGACTCTGAACTACCTTCGCTACATCAAAACACATAAACTCATAATACCGATCGTCATCGAACGTTAAGCGTGCGGACCCTACGGGTTCGAGAACTATGTAGACATGACCGAGACTCATCTCCGGTCAATAACCAATAGCGGAACCTGGATGCTCATATTGGCTCCCACATATTTTACGAAGATCTTTATCGGTCAAACCGCATAACAATATACGTTGTTCCCCTTGTCATCGGTATGTTAATTGCCCGAGATTCGATCGTCGGTATCTCAATACCTAGTTCAATCTCATTACCGGCAAGTCTCTTTACTCGTTCCGTAATGCATCATCCCGCAACTAACTCATTAGTCACATTGCTTGCAAGGCTTATAGTGATGTGCATTACCGAGAGGGCCCAGAGATACCTCTCCGACAATCGGAGTGACAAATCCTAATCTCGATCTATGCCAACTCAACAAACACCATCGGAGACACCTGTAGAGCATCTTTATAATCACCCAGTCACGTTGTGACGTTCGATAGCACACAAAGTGTTCCTCCGGTATTCGGGAGTTGCATAATCTCATAGTCATAGGAACATGTATAAGTCATGAAGAAAGCAATAGCAACATACTAAACGATCAAGTGCTAAGCTAACGGAATGGGTCAAGTCAATCACATCATTCTCTAATGATGTGATCCCGTTCATCAAATGACAACTCCTGTCTATGTCTAGGAAACTTAACCATCTTTGATTAACGAGCTAGTCAAGTAGAGGCATACTAGTGACACTCTGTTTGTCTATGTGTTCACACATGTACTAAGTTTCCGGTTAATACAATTCTAGCATGAATAATAAACATTTATCATGATATAAGGAAATATAAATAACAACTTTATTATTGCCTCTAGGGCATATTTCCTTCTGTCTCCCACTTGCACTAGAGTCAATAATCTAGTTCACGTCACCATGTGATTTAACACCAATATTCACATCTGTATGTGATTAACACCCATAGTTCACATCGTCATGTGACCAACACCCAAAGGGTTTACTAGAGTCAATAATCTAGTTCACATCGCTATGTGATTAACACCCAAAGAGTACTAAGGTATGATCATGTTTTGCTCATGAGAGACGTTTTAGTCAACGGGTCTGTCACATTCAGAGCCGTATGTATTTTGCAAATATTCTATGTCTACAATGCTCTGCACGGAGCTACTTTAGCTAATTGCTCCCACTTTCAATGTGTATCCAGATTGAGACTTAGAGTCATCTAGATCAGTGTAAAACCTTGCACCGATGTAACTCTTTATGACGAACTCTTTTATCACCTCCATAATCTAGAAACATTTCCTTAGTCCTTACTAAGGAAATTCTTGACCGCTATCCAGTGATCTACACCTAGATCAAAATTGTACTCCCTTGACAAACTCAGAGCAAGGTATACAATAGGTCTGATACACAGCATAGCATACTTTATAGAACCTATGACTGAGGCATAGGGAATGACTTTTCATTCTCTTTCTTTTTTCTGCCATGGTCAGGTTTTGAGTCTTACTCAACTTCACACCTTGCAACACAGGCAAGAACTCCTTCTTTGACTGTTCCATTTTGAACTACTTCAAAATCTTATCAAGGTATGTACTCATTGAAAAATCTTATCAAGCGTCTTGATCTATCTCTTGATGCTCAATGTGTAAGCAGCTTCACCGAGGTCTTTCTTTGAAAAAACTCCTTTCAAACACTCCTTTATGCTTTCCAGAAAATTCTACATTATTCCTGATCAACAATATGTCATTCACATATACTTATCAGAAAGGTTGCAGTTCTCCCACTCACTTTCCTGTAAATACAGGCTTCACCGCAAGTATGTATAAAACTATATGCTTTGATCAACTCATCAAAGCGAATATTCCAACTCCGAGATGCTTGCACCAGTCCATAAATGGATCGCTGGAGCTTGCACACTTTGTTAGCACCTTTTGGATCGACAAAACCTTTCGGTTGCATCATATACAACTCTTCTTCCAGAAATCCATTCAGGAATGCAGTTTTGACATCCATTTGCCAAATTTTATAATCATAAAATGCGGCAATTGCTAACATGATTCGGACAGACTTAAGCATCGCTACGGGTGAGAAAGTCTCATCGTAGTCAACCCCTTGAACTTGTCGAAAACCTTTCGCAACCAGTCGAGCTTTGTAGACAGTAACATTACCATTAGCGTCAATCTTCTTCTTGAAGATCCATTTTATTCTCAATGGCTTCCCGATCATCGGGCAAGTCAACCAAAGTCCATACTTTGTTCTCATACATGGATCCCATCTCAGATTTCATGGCCTCAAGCCATTTTGCGGAATCTGGGCTCATCATCGCTTCCTCATAGTTCGTAGGTTCGCCATGGTCAAGTAACATGACCTCCAGAATAGGATTACCGTACCACTCTGGTGCGGATCTTACTCTGGTTGACCTACGAGGTTTGTTAGTAACTTGATCTGAAGTTTCTTGATCAATATCATTAGCTTCCTCACTAATTGGTGTAGTTGCCACAGGAACCGGTTTCTATGATGAACTACTTTCCAATAAGGGAGCAGGTACAGTTACCTCATCAAGTTCTACTTTCCTCCCACTCACTTCTTTTGAGAGAAACTCCTTCGCTAGAAAGGATCCATTCTTAGCAACGAATGTCTTGCCTTCCGATCTGTGATAGAAGGTGTACCCAACAGTCTCCTTTGGGTATCCTATGAAGACACATTTCTCCGATTTGGGTTCGAGCTTATCAGGTTGAAGCTTTTTCACATAAGCATCGCAGCCCCAAACTTTAAGAAATGACAACTTTGGTTTCTTGCCAAACCACAGTTCATAAGGCGTTGTCTCAACGGATTTAGATGGTGCCCTATTTAATGTGAATGCAGCCGTCTCTAAAGCATAACCCCAAAATGATAGCGGTAAATCAGTAAGAGACATCATAGATCGCACCATATCTAATAAAGTGCAGTTACGATGTTCGGACACACCATTACGCTGTGGTGTTCCGGGTGGCGTGAGTTGTGAAAGTATTCCGCATTGTTTCAAATGAAAACCAAACTCATAAGTCAAATATTCTCCTCCACGATCAGATCGTAGAAACTTTATTTTCTTGTTACGATGATTTTCCACTTCACTCCGAAATTCTTTGAACTTTTCAAAAGTTTCAGACTTATGTTTCATTAAGTAGATATACCCATATCTGCTTAAATCATCTGTGAAGGTGAGAAAATAACGATACCCGCCACGAGCCTCAATATTCATCGGACCACATACATCAGTATGTATTATTTCCAACAAATCTGTTGCTTGCTCCATTGTTCCGGAGAACGGCGTTTTAGTCATCTTGCCCATGAGGCATGGTTCACAAGTACCAAGTGATTCATAATCAAGTGATTCCAAAAGTCCATCAGTATGGAGTTTCTACATGCGCTTTACACCAATATGACCTAAACGGCAGTGCCACAAATAAGTTGCACTATCATTATCAACTTTGCATCTTTTGGCTTCAACATTGTGAATATGTGTATCACTACAATCGAGATTTCAACAAAAATAGACCACTCTTCAAGGGTGCATGACCATAAAAGATATTACTCATATAAATAGAACAACAATTATTCTCAGATTTAAATGAATAACCGTCTCACATCAAACAAGATCCAGATATAATGTTCATGCTTAACGCTGGCACCAAATAACAGTTATTCAGGTCTAAAGCTAATCCCGAAGGTAGATGTAGAGGTAGCGTGTCGACTGCGATCACATCGACTTTGGAACTATTTCCCACGCGCATTGTCACCTCGTCCTTAGCCAATCTTCGCTTAATCTGTAGTCCCTGTTTCGAGTCGCAAATGTTAGCAACAGAACCAGTATCAAATACATAGGTGCTACTGTGAGCTTTAGTAAGGTACACATCAATAACATGTATATCACATATACCTTTGTTCACCTTGACATCCTTCTTATCCGCAAAATACTTGGGGCAGTTCCGCTTCCAGTGGCCAGTCCCTTTGCAGTAGAAGCACTCAGTCTCAGGCTTAGGTCCAGACTTGGGTTTCTTCTCCTGAGCAGCAACTTGTTTGCCGTTCTTCTTGAAGTTCCCCTTTTTCTTCCCTTTACCCTTTTTCTTGAAACTAGTGGTCTTGTTGAGCATCAACACTTGATGCTCCTTCTTGATTTCTACCTCCACAGCCTTTAGCATTGCGAAGAGCTTAGGAATTGTCTTTTCCATCCCTTGCATATTATAGTTCATCATGAAGCTCTTGTATCTTGGTGGCAGTGATTGAAGAATTCTGTCAATGACACTATCATCAGGAAGATTAACTCCCAGTTGAATCAAGTGATTATTATACCCAGACATTTTGAGTATATGTTCACTGATAGAACTAGTCTCCTCCATCTTGCAGCTATAGGACTTATTGGAGACTTCATATCTCTCAATCCGGGCATTTGCTTGAAATATTAACTTCAACTCCTGGAACATCTCATATGCTCCATGACGTTCAAAACGTCGTTGAAGTCCCGGTTCTAAGTCGTAAAGCATGGCACACTGAACTATTGAGTAGTCATCCGTTGCTCCTGCAGTGGGTCTTGCACCTAGCGGTGCTTCCAGGACGTAATTCTTCTGTTCAGCAATGAGGATAATCCTCAAGTTATGGACCCAGTCTGTGTAATTGCTACCATCATCTTTCAACTTAGCTTTCTCAAGGAACGCATTAAAATTCAACGGAACAACAACACGGGCCATCTGCCTACAACAACATAGACAAGCAAAATACTATCAGGTACTAAGTTCATGATGAATTAAATTCAATTAATGAAATTACTTAAGAACTCACACTTAGACAGACATCCCTCTAATCATCTAAGTGATCACGTGATCCAAATCAACTAAACCAGTTCCGATCATCACGTAAAAGGAGTAGTTTTCAATGGTGAACATCACTATGTTGATCATATCTACTATATGATTCACACTCGACCTTTCAATCTCAGTGTTCTGAGGCTATATCTACATATGCTAGGCTCGTCAAGTTTAACCCGAGTATTTCTGCATGTGCAAAACTGGCTTGCACCCGTTGTGTGTGAACGTAGGGCTTATCACACCCGATCATCACATGGTGTCTCGGCACGATGAACTTTGGCAACGGTGCATACTCAGGGAGAACACTTATACCTTGAAATTTAGTGAGAGATCATCTTATAATTCTACCATCAATCAAAGCAAAATAAGATGCATAAATGATAAACATCACATGCAATCAATAGAAGTGATATGATATGGCCATCATCATCTTGTGCCTTTGATCTCCATCTCCAAAGCACCGTCATGATCACCATCGTCACCGGCGCGACACTTTGATCTCCATCATAGCATCGTTGTCGTCTCGCCAACTATTGCTTCTACGACTATCGCTACCGCTTAGTGATAAAGTAAAGCAATTACATGGCGATTGCATTCATACAATAAAGCGACAACCATATGGCTCCTGCCAGTTGCCGATAACTCTGTTACAAAACATGATCATCTCATACAATAAAATATAGCATCATGTCTTGACCATATCACATCACAACATGCCCTGCAAAAACAAGTTAGACGTCCTCTACTTTGTTGTTTGCAAGTTTTACGTGGCTGCTACGGGCTGAGCAAGAACCGTTCTTACCTATGCATCAAAACCACAACGATATTTCGTCCAGTTAGTGTTGTTTTAACCTTCAACAAGGACCGGGCGTAGCCACACTCGATTAAACTAAAGTTGGAGAAACTGACACCCGCCAGCCACCTGTGTGCGAAGCACGTTGGTAGAACCAGTCTCACGTAAGCGTACGCATAATGTCAGTCCAGGCCGCTTCATCCAACAATACCGCCGAGTCAAAGTATGACATGCTGGTAAGCAGTATGACTTGTATCGCCAACAACTCACTTGTGTTCTACTTGTGCATATAACATCTACGCATAAACCTGGCTCCGATGCCACTGTTGGGGAACGTAGTAATTTCAAAATAATTCCTACGCACATGCAAGATCATGGTGATGCATAGCAACAAGAGGGGAGAGTGTCGTTTACGTACCCTTTTAGACCGTAAGCGGAAGCGTTATGACAGCGCGGTTGATGTAGTCGTACATCTTCATGATCGACCGATCCTAGTACCAAACGTACGGCACCTCCGCGACCTACACACATTCATCTCGGTGATGTCCCACGAACTCACGATCTAGTAGACCTTCGAGGGAGAGTTCCATTAGAACGATGGCGTGATGACAGTGTTGATGAAGCTACCGATGCAGGACTTCGCCTAAGCACCGCTACAATATGACCGAGGTGGATTATGGTGGAGGGGGGCACCGCACACGGCTAAAGATCAATGATCAACTTGTGTGCCTTGGGGTGCCCCCCTGCCCCCGTATATAAAGGAGCTAGGGGGGAGGCGGCCGGCCAAGGAGGAGGGCGCACCAAGGGGGGAGTCCTACTCCCACCGGGAGTAGGACTCCTTCTTTCCTGGTAGGAGTAGGAGAAGGGGGAAGGGAAGGAGAGAGGAGGAAGGAAACGGGGGTGCCACCCCCCTCCTTGTCCAATTCGGACAAGAGGGAGTGGGGGCGCGCGGCCTGCCCTGGTCGCCCCTCCTATTCTCCACTAAGGCCCAATAGGCCCATTACACTCCCCGGGGGGTTCCGGTAACCCACCCCCCCCCCCCCCCCCGGTACTCCGGTATATGTCCGAACTTGCTTGGAACACTTCCGAAGTTCAAACATAGTCATCCAATATATCGATCTTTATGTCTCGACCATTTAGAGACTTCTCGTCATGTCCATGATCATATCCGGGACTCCGAACTACCTTTGGTACATCAAAACACATAAACTCATAATACCGATCGTCATCGAACGTTAAGCGTGCGGACCCTACGGGTTCGAGAACTATGTAGACATGACTGAGACTCATCTCCGGTCAATAACCAATAGCGGAACCTGACATGGTTCTAAGTCTGACAGTAGTGTAGGGGGGTAGGAATGGAGAGGCAAGATCCTAGCTATGGAGTAGTTGTATACGCAAGAGGTTTACGAGTTCAAGCCCTTCTCGGAGGAAGTAACAGCCCTACGTCTCGGAGCCCGGAGGCGGTCGACTGGATTATATGCGTATGAGTTACAGGGGTGCGAACCCTTTACACTGAGGAGGGGGGTGGCTTATATAGAGTCCGCCAGACCCCTCCGGCCCTCGGTTATGCAGGGTTTAAGGTACATTAAGATCGGGCGTTACTGGTAACGCCACAAATAAAGAGCTATGATGACCATAAAAGCTACTTAATGACCAACCGTTTGCGTGCAGAGTGAATTTAGGTCTCCTGGCTGTCGAGTGGTTGACTTCATGGTCGAGTGTCTTCGAGTCCGTCGAGTGGAACATTTCCGGGTCGATTGAAAGGTGGTTTATTCTAGAGATGTCCTTGGGGAGGGTATCTAGACAGGTCCATGACCCTACCCTAGGTACATAGCTTCATCATTAGCCCCCGAATGGATCGAGGTTTGAGTGGGGAAGGAGTTGAACACACTTCCAACCCATTTTCGTGCTATGAGTATGTCTTGTTCTGGATCAATGAACTTAGGTGACAGCACCAACTTCTTTTTCAGTCACCTTGATCCATTCTTTGTATCCGTTGAGTGAATTTCTTTACTTGGAGAACTCCGAACGACAGAGCAGAGGAAATCTTCTGTCTGACGAGTTGCTCTGCAGCTCGCGGATTTAGCGGGATTCGAATTTGGGGAAGCACGCGGGGCGGAGGAGGCCGCAGTAATCGGATGGGATAAGGCAGGGACACCTTGATCTCCGCGCCACCTTTTTCTCCACGTATCGCGCGCGCGACTGTTGCGGGATTTGATAGGATCGCCCGGACCTACAAGTCAGTCACTCGGAAGTAACCTCATATAAGGCGCCGGACGGGGGTTTTTGAACAGTGCGTTCTCATTTCCTCCTCTCTTCCTCAGACTTATCCGCCGCGTTCGCTTCTGTCTTAGTGCCGCTGCCCTGTGCGCGTCTCATCGGCGACGATGGTGAAAGAGAAGATGGTGGCCTTGGAGCGGGCGAAGAAAGCGACGGCGAAGGCGAAGGAAAGGGTGACCAGTCGGAGCGGATCTTCATCGAGGGTTGGCCTGCCGCAGGGCTGGATCTAGGGCGACTGGATCTGCTCGACGATTCATCAAGAAGACCTTGACGACCTGGCCAATGGAGGACTGATCCCCCATGGATCGGCGCGGCTCCCGGTGGAGGAGTCGGAGTCGCAGCCTCAGGAGGGTGAGTGCGTTCTCTTGGCCACCCATGTCGACCGTGGGTTTTATTTGCCGCCTCACCCTTTATTTCGGGGATTTCTGAATTTCTTTGGGGCGCAACTCCACCACTTCACACCCAACATCATCGTGTACCTCGCTGCTTTCGTGTCTTTGTGCGAGAATTTCCTGGGTTGTCGGCCTCATTGGGGTCTTTTCAAGCACATTTTCACCTGTCGCTCCCAGACGGTGAAAAAGGCCAATCTGAGTGACGAGAGAACGCAAGTGAATCAGATGTGTGGGGGTCTTGGGGTTCAAATGAGGGGGAAAAGTTCTTTTCCGGCCATGATCCTACCCGACTCGGTCCGTGGATGGCAGTCGACCTGGTTTTACTGCAAAGACCAGCCGACGCCAAGGCAGTCGATCGGACTCCCTCCTTTTTCCATGGACCGAGTGAGTAAGCCTTCCTCTTTGAAGGTGATCCCGGAAGAGAAGGTGCGGGTTAAGGTGTTGGTCGAACGTGTTGTCCAGCTTATCCGTGACGGGGTGACCGGCATGGACCCCTTGGAGGTCTTCCTCCGACGATGCATCCAGCTGCTTCAAGCTCGAGACCATCTAATGTGGATGTATTCTGGCACTGAGGACACCACTTGGATCCACCCGGAGGAGGTCGAGGATGCCACGCTGGAGAGGTGGCTGACGAGCATCACAGGGAACAAAGACAACCCCCGAGGAGCCAGGAGGATTCCTCCACTCGACCAATCATACGAAGTAGACCAGGTCCAATTCTGCATCTCTGATTGTGATCCTGTTTTCTTCATTCTGTTTGCTTAAAATCAATCGGCTGACTTTTGTCTTGTTTGTTGTCTTCTAGGCCATTACTGAGATGTACTCGATGCCCAACGGGTCGCAAGAATAGGCCGAGGAGGGGGAGGCGAGCGGAGGCGAAAGTGAGGAGGAGTGGCAATCTGATGGTGATGGGGAAGAGGATGACGACGGCTCCAGTGAAGAGGAGGAGGAGGAAGTCGGTCCTCCTCGCACAGAAAGGCGATCCAAGCTCACCCACGACCCCACAAGCGAGCGTGGCAAAGCGACTGCGCCTGTTGGGCAGTCGTCAAAACATCCTCGGACGGCTTCTCCGGCGCCGACTAAAAAAGCACCGAAGCATCCACGAGCGGCGTCATCAAAGCCGCCGAAGGCCTTGCCCAAGATGAGAATGACCATTCCCACCATCTCCGGGTAACAGCAGAACTTGTGTTCTCTCGTTTAGCATGGACAGACCCTTGGTCGACTCATTGACTAACCGACTGGTTTCTGAAATCTGCAGTGCTGCTACCTCCGAGACCTCAGCCAAGAATGAAGACCAGGAAATGGAAGACGCTGTCACCTCCAACCTTGGTACAATCCCTGTAGTTTCACTTTTGGTCGATTGGATTTTCGTTTTTAACTCTGGATCTTTCTAGTAGCTCCTCCTCACGTCATTGATCTCCCTGATGGTGACAACGAGGCGCCGCTGAGGCCGAGGAGGAATAGAAAGGCGCCGGCTGGCAAGACTACTCAGATTGCATCAGTGCCTGAGACACTGGTTCAGGAGGGTGGTAACATCACTCGGACTTCCATGTCCTTCGCTGTGCCGCTGACGAGTGTTCGGCCTTCATCGTCGATTGTTGACCCGCCATCCCTTTTCGCCACACACCACGTCCCAGAGGACCAAGTGGGTGCTGCTAAGGAGGCTATACGCCAGGCGGGGATCATGATGGAGCAGGTGAAGGCGATCCGGGACGCCAGCCAAGCGGCCTATGATGCTAGCTCAGCTCTTCAGAGCAACGTCCAGGTTAGTTGGTCACCGCTTGTTTTGTTAGGATATGCTATCTGAAAACTCTCTTTCCGAAGATCTTTGTATCTGTACACCCACTGGGTGTGTCGATTGAATTTTTGGATTGGTGGGGGCACGGTGAGTGCACCCACTGGGTGTAGTCCCCGAGACTATGGTGGACTGCTGGCAGTCGACTGTAGTCTTCGTATTTTGAATTTCTTCGCTCTAACTTCTTCACTCGGTCTGGTCGGACCATGTCGAATGGAATCTTGGAACCAGTGGGGGCACGCTGAGTGCACCCACTGGGTGTGGTCCCCGAGACCATGGTCGACTGCTGGCAGTCGACTAAGGTATAAAGAACCTGGGTTTTTTTTGGTAGATCATGATGAGACCATGGCTGACTGCTGCCAGTTAGCTATGGTTTAGGATCATAACCTCTTTATCTCTTTTGGTCGACTGATCGGACCAAGTCGGTAGAACCAGTGGGGGCACGCTGAGTGCACCCACTGGGTGTAGTCCCCGAGACTACTGTTGGATATTTTAATTCGGCTGTAGTCTTAGAAATGCTACGATTTTCCTCTTAGTTACTCAGAAGCAACCTATCTTTGATGTCCGTCGATTGACCCTTCGCAGAAATCTGCGAGCTTGTGGCTCGCTATACTGAATTGGAAAACAAACAGATCCAGCTCGACCTTGACTTGAAGCTTGTTCAGGAGAACTTTCAGAAGGCGAAAGATGAAGCAAAAGGTATGGCTGGTGAGAACTTGATGACTGTCTTTATCTTTCTGCCCATCCCTAATTCTGATCTCATTGTCATTTTGTAGATAAAATGAAGGAGCCTCTGAAGAAGAACGACCATGACCTCGCCGAGCTGCAGAAGGCGGCTTTGGACAAAATGAAGCTTGGGAAGAAAAACTGGCTTCAGTCGGTAAACTTGAAGAGGAGAACGCCAATCTGAAAGCTGCTCTCGACGCGGCCAACAAGGAGGTCAGCCGTCTGAAGAATGATAAGATAGCTCTGAGTGACAAGGCTAGCGAACTGGCGGGGAAGAAGAACGATCGGGAGGCTTATCTGGGAGGGCTCGCCAAGAAGTTATTCATCATGCTTGAAGGTAATCTCTTCTATCCGACTGACTTGTTATCATCGACTCATCATAGAACTGTTGGCTTAACTTCGAATTGTGTTTATAGAATTATGCCAAAACTTCGAGGAGGAGACCAGTCAAGTGGAGACAAGCTTGGACCCCAATAACTCTCCTGTGAAGGATGAAGCCACTATGAACGTGCTCCGACTGGAGTCTCGTGTTGCTGGAGTTGTTGACTACCTTGCTCGACTGAAGGTTGCGGTGTCGCAAATTGACACGACACTCTGGCCGGGAGAGACGCTTCAAAATGACCTCAAGTCTCTAATGACTCGACTAAATGAAGTTCCAGGTCGAGTGCAAGAATGGAAGAAGTCTTCTGCCAGGTGCGGTGCTGACGTTGCTCTGTCCCTGGTCCGTGTTCATTGCAAGGATGCGCGAGAGGACAAGCTGGCGTCCATCAAAGTGGCCAATACCAAGAAGCACGACTTCCAATCTTTCATGGAGACCTTCATTGTTGCTGCCACTCGGATTGTTGACGGAATTGACTTGGACCAGTTTGTCGCACCCTCCAGTCCTCCACCTGAGGAGTAAGAAAAACTTCTATGCTTCACCTTAAATTTGCCTCAGAATGCCGAGTGGTTTTGTAACCGATAAACTTTTACAGGCTTGACGCCTGAGCACTTCTGAATCCATAGGATGTTATCTGAACTTGGCTTAACATTGAATATGCTTGAATTTGCCTTCGAGTGAACTTTGTTCTTCACTCGGAATATACTTTAGTGCTTGAGACGCAACTCTGAGGTGGAAAGTCCATTCGACCTGCACTTCATCGCTCTTGCAGGTAGGGATGGAGCATAGATTGCAGTCGACCTACGTCCTTGCGGATCGGGATGGAGCGCACGTTGTATTTGTGGTGTATCTCTGAAGGAGAAGGCAGCAGTCAACCTGCACCTCTTCGTCCTTGCAGAGCGCATATTGTATTTGTGGCGTAGCTCCGAAGGAGAAGGTAGCAGTCGACCTGCACCTCGTTGTCCTTGTAGAGCACATGTTGTATTTGTGGCATAGCTCCGAAGGAGAAGGTAGAAGTCGACCCGCACCTCGTCGTCCTTGCGGATCGGAATGGATTTCATACTTAGGCGAGTACTGGACTACAGCTAAGCCCCCGAGTGGGAGGGTTGCTCTCCACTCGGTAGGATTTTCGAATACTTAGGCGAATACTGGACTGCAGCTAAGCCCCCGAGTGGGAGGGTTGATCTCCACTCGGTAGGATTTTCAAATACTTAGGCGAGTACTAGACTGCAGCTAAGCCCCCGAGTGGGAGGGTTGCTCTCCACTCGGTAGGATTTTCAAATACTTAGGCGAGTACTGGACTGCAGCTAAGCCCCCGAGTGGGAGGGTTGCTCTCCACTCGGTAGGATTTTCAAATACTTAGGCGAGTACTGGACTGCAAATAAGCCCCCGAGTGGGAGGGTTGCTCTCCACTCGGTAGGATTTTCAAATACTTAGGCGAGTACTGGACTGCAGCTAAGCCCCCGAGTGGGAGGGTTGCTCTCCACTCGGTAGGATTTTCAAATACTTAGGCGAGTACTGGACTCCAGCTAAGCCCCCGAGTGGGAGGGTTGCTCTCCACTCGGTAGGATTTTCGAATACTTAGGCGAGTACTGGACTGCAGCTAAGCCCCCGAGTGGGAGGGTTGCTCTCCACTCGGTAGGATTTTCAAATACTTAGGCGAGTACTGGACTACAGCTAAGCCCCCCAGTGGGAGGGTTGCTCTCCACTCGGTAGGATTTTCAAATACTTAGGCAAGTACTGGACTGTAGCTAAGCCCCCGAGTGGGAGGGTTGCTCTCCACTCGGTAGGATTTTTAAATATAGGCGAAACAGATTCGCAGCTAAGCCCCCGAGTGAGAGGCTTGCTCGTCACTCGGTAGGATTTTTAAATACTTAGGCGGAACGGATTCGCAGCTAAGCCCCCAAGTGAGAGGCTTGCTCGTCACTCGGTAGGATTTTTTTACAAACTTAGGCAAAATGGATTCGCAGCTAAGCCACCCACTGGGGGATTTCTCACGTAAACAAAAGCAACAACAATCACTAGGAAAACTATAACACTCTTGTCTTTGATAAACAAACTACAGAGGAACTTTTTATTACATCTCATCCGAGTGAGTACTTAAGTATAAGAGGGGCGGAGCAGCTCCGCATTCCAAGCTCGCGGCTCGTCAATCTGGCGATCGACATTGTAAAGACGGTACGCTCCATTGTGGAGAACTTTGGTGACGATGAAGGGTCCTTCCCAAGTAGGAGTGAGCTTGTGTGGCTTCTGTTGATCCACTCAGAGAACCAAGTCTCCTTCTTGGAAGGCTCGACTCCACGTTTCCGGCATGGAATCGACGCAAGTCCTGCTGATAGATAGTCGATCGGATCATGGCCATCTCTCTTTCTTCTTCTAGAAGGTCGACTGCATCCTGTCGGGCTTGTTCTGCTTCATCTTCAGTGTAGAGCTCGACTCGGGGTGCATTGTGAAGCAGGTCACTCGGCAGAACTGCTTCAGCTCCATAGACCAGAAAGAATGGAGTTTGCCCAGTTGACCGATTAGGAGTAGTCCTCAATCCCCAAAGAACTGATGGAAGCTCGTCGACCCATGCGCCTGCTACGTGTTTGAGATCACGCATCAACCGAGGTTTCAATCCTTTGAGAATTAGGCCGTTTGCTCTCTCTACTTGTCCGTTCGACTGGAGGTGAGCGACGAAAGCATAGTCGACTCACGTGCCTTAAGAAGCACAAAAGGCCCTGAACTTGTCGGAATCGAAGTTTCACCCATTATCAGTGATGATGCTGTGCGGAACTCCATATCTGAATATCAACTCTCTGATGAAGCTGATAGCAGTGCAGGTATCAAGATTCTTGATAGGCTTAGCTTCAATCCACTTAGTGAACTTGTCGACTGCCACCAGTACATGGGTGAAGCCGCTCCTGCCAAAAGTTCTCAGTGGTCCAACCATATCCAAACCCCAAACAGCGAAGGGCCAAACGAGTGGAATGGTCTTCAAGGCTGAGGCGGGTTTGTGTGACATATTGGAATAGAACTAACATCCTTCACACTTGTCGACTATCTCCTTCGCCATTTCATTTGCTCTTGGCCAGTAAAACCCCGCTCGGTATGCTTTAGCCACAACGGTCCGAGAGGACGCATGATGACCACAGGTCCCCGAGTGGATATCGTCAAGAATTATTTGACCTTCTTCTGGTGTTATACATTTCTGACTGACTCCAGTCGCGCTTTCTTTGTACAACTGTCCCTTTATCACAGTAAAGGCCTTGGATCGACGGACGGTCTGTCGAGCCTCTTCTTCATTTCTGGGAGCTCTTTCGTTAGGATATACGCGATGTACGGCACTGTCCAGTCGGGAGTGATGACCAAAACCTCCATGATCAGGTCGACCACAGCTGGGACCTCAACTTCAGTCGGATCTGTGACACTTTTTGGCTGCGGGGCTTCTTTGGTGAAAGGATCCTCTTGAACTGATGGTGTGTGGATGTGTTCCAAAAACACATTACTGGGAATGGCTTCTCTCTTGGAACCTATTTTTGCCAAATCATCAGCCGCTTGAATTTTCAGTCGGGGTATATGATGAAGCTCTAACCCCTCGAATTTCTTCTCTAGCTTTCTCACTGCATTGCAGTAACCACTCATGGCCGGACTTCTGACGTCCCACTCCTTCATCACTTGGTTAACCACCAAATCTGGGTCGCCATAGACCATGAGGCGACGGACGCCGAGTGAAATGGCCATACGCAATCCATACAAAAGTGCTTCATATTCTGCTTCATTATTGGAGGAATCAAAGTGAATCTGGAGCACATATCTGAGCTTATCTCCTCAGGGGAAACCAACACTACCCCAGCACCGGAACCATTCAACATCTTAGAACCATCAAAGAACATGGTCCAGTGCTCCGAGTGAACTTGAGTCGGCAGTTGCTGTTCCATCCACTCGGCGATGAAATCTGCTATTGCTTGGGACTTGATGGCTTTCTTTGCCTCAAACTTGATATCTGGGGGAAGGAGTTCAATCGCCCATTTCGCCACTCGACCAGTTGCATCTCTATTGTGCAGAATCTCTAACAATGGGGCGTCGCCGACGACTGTAATGGAATGGTCAGAGAAGTAATGAGCAACCTTCTCCGTGGTCATATAAATCCCATATACAAGCTTCTGATAATGAGGGCATCTTTGCTTTGATGGGGTCAAAACTTCAGAAACATAATATACTGGGCGCTGAACTTTAAAGGCTTTTCCTTCTTCTTTCCGCTCGACCGTAAGTACTGTACTGACGAATTGTCCCGTGGCTGCAATGTAAAGCAGCAAAGGCTCTTTGCTGATCGGGGCAGCAAGCACCGGCTGGGTGGAAAGTAGGGCTTTTAGCTCTGCAAACGCTGCATCAGCTTCAGGAGTCCACTCGAACTTGTCTGACTTCTTCATCAGTCGGTAAAGAGGCAATGCCTTTTCACCGAGACGAGAGATGAATTGATTTAAAGCGGCCAAGCAACCAGTAAGCTTCTGGACATCGTGCACACGTACAGGACATTTCATTCGGAGTATAGTACCAACTTTTTCTGGATTGGCGTCGATTCCTCGTTCGGAAACGAGAAAACCGAGTAACTTTCCGCCAAGAACTCCGAATGTGCACTTTGATGGATTAAGCTTGATATCATACCTCCTGAGGTTGGCAAATGTCTCAGCAAGGTCAGTCAGCAGGTCGAAACCCTTCCGTGACTTGACCACAATATCATCCATGTATGCTTCCACATTCCGACTGATTTGAGTGAGCAAACACTTCTGAATCATCCTCATGAACGTGGCTCCGGCATTCTTGAGGCCGAATGGCATGGTGACATAACAGAAGCACCCGAATGGAGTGATGAAAGTTGTTTTGATCTCGTCGGGTCCATACAGACGGATCTGATGGTAACCGGAATAGGCGTCTAAAAAAGACAGGCGCTCACATCCCGTAGTCGAGTCGACTATTTGGTCGATGCGAGGGAGAGGAAAATGATCTTTCGGGCAGGCCCGATTGATATGTTTGAAGTCAATGCACATGCGAAGTGACTTGTCCTTCTTGAGGACCATGACAACATTGGCAAGCCACTCGGAGTGGTAAATCTGTCGGATAAACTCTGCTGCTAAGAGCCGAGCCACCTCCTCGCCAATGGCCTTTCTCTTCTGGACGGCGGACCGTCGAAGATGTTCCTTGATAGGTTTCACTTTTGAGTCGACTCGTAGACGGTGCTCAGCCAGCCCCCTGGGAACACCCAGCATGTCAGAAGGCTTCCATGCGAAGATGTCCCAGTTCTCACGGAGGAACTAGATGAGCGCTTCTTCCTATTTGGAGTCGAGTGTTGTAGAGATATGAGTTGGAGCAGCACTGGGGTCGGTTGGGTGAATGTGAATCGGTTTTGTCTCACCGGACAACTGAAATGCCGATTCCGTAGCGGGCTTCTTGGCTCGCAACAAATCACTCTGGTCTGCAGTTTTCTGGTATTCCTGCAGCTCTACCACTGCCATCTGAGCATCGGTGATCTTTGAGCCTTTCTGAAAGCACTCTTCCGCCTTCTTCCGATTGCCAGTAATAGTGATCACACCTTTGGGACTAGGCATCTTCAATTTGAGGTACACATAACATGGTCGAGCCATGAAACGTGCATAAGCTGGCCTGCCCAAAATAGCGAGATAAGCACTCTGGAAATCCACAACTTCAAACGTCAACTTTTCTTTGCGGTAATTCTTGGAATCACCGAAAACCACATCAAGAGCAATTTGGCCGAGTGACTCAGCCTTCTTTCCAGGAATGACTCCATGGAAACTCATGTTGCTGGTACTGAGTCTGGACATCGAAATGCCCATCCCTTTCAACGTCTCTGCATACAATAATTCAGGCCACTGCCACCATCCATCAAAACTTTAGTCGGTCGAGTGCCTTCGACGACTGGGTCGACCACCAAAGCTTGCCTCCCAGGGGTGGCTATGTGTGTCGGATGATCAAACTAGTCGAATGTGATGGCAGTCTGAGACCATTTCACATAACTGGGTGTCACCGAAGCAACCATATTCACTTCTCGGTTGATAACTTTCAATCGACTTTTGCTTTCAACATCAGCAAAAATCATCAGGGTGGAATTGACCTGGGGATATCCATCATCACTATATTCTTTGTCTTCAACTTTGTCCGACTCCTTTTCCTTATCTTTGGGTTGTTTCCCCTGGAATTGCTGGATCAAGAGCCGACACTGTCGAGTGGTATGTTTCGGGTAAATGAATTTACCCTCCTCATCTTTCTTCGTGTGGATGTGGCACGGCATCCATCACGTCATTCCCTTCCTTGTCCTTCACCTTCTTAGGGTTCCAAGACCCTTTGGGCTTCCCTTTAAACTTTCCTTGAGTCACGGCCAAGGCTTCTCCAGGAGCAGCTGGCTCGGCTTTCCGCTTTTGCTTCCGACTAGAGTTCCCTCCTCCGGTTTTGTGGGCAACTGACTTATGCTTGCCACTTCGGAGCCGATCCTCTTCTTCACCATTGGCATACTTGGTGGCAATCTCCATCATTCGACTCAGAGACATGTCTCCGGTTCGACCGAATTTTAGGTTTAGCTCTCTGTACTTAACGCCTTCCTTGAAGGCACAGACTGCCTGGTGATTAGATACATTCTCTATCGTGTGATGCAACGTGATCCATCTCTGGATGTAATCCCTCAGAGTTTCATTCGACTTCTGCACACAAGATTGCAGCTCTGTCAACCCTGCTGGTCGCTTGCAAGTTCCCTCAAATGTTCTGACAAACACTCGGGCAAGATCTTCCCAAGTGTAAATGTTGCTGGGTGCTAACTGATTCAACCATGCTCTGGCCGAGCCCTCCAACATAAGAGGCAGGTGTTTCATGTCCACCTCATCGTTGCCGCCGCCAATCTGAACAGCCACTCAGTAGTCTTGAAGCCAAGTATCAGGCTTGGACTCACCGGCGAACTTACTGACTCCAGTCGCCAACCTGAAGTTGGGAGGAATCACCGCGGCCGTGATGGCTCTACTGAAGCACTCTGGTCCTAAGATGTGAACTCTGCTGCTGGTGGGTACATCTCTGTCATGACCTTCTCGGTGAGCTCTGTTCCTGTCGACCAAACCTTGAACGAGAATGGATCTCGCATCAAAGCCTGGTTCCCTGGGGTCGACTGGAATCCTTCGCCCAACACTGTGATGGCGTCTGTCATCCTGTTGTTGAGGCGCGTACGATCCACCCCTTGGGGGAGGGGTGGGCACTCGACGTCGATCATCACGATCGAGTCGGTGATCATACTGCTCACGGTTCTTGTACTCATCACGCCGGTCTCCACGTTCCTCATGCCTCGGGGGCGATCTTGGGCTATGGGCCGACTGGACTGTATTTGCAGCGACAGATCTGCTATGAATCCTATTCCGTGACTATGATACAGCTGAATTTTGATCTCCTGCAGCCCGAAGTAATGCTCTGATCTGTAACAAGCCTCTTCCAGCCTCTGACTGGGAAGGCTGAATCGACTCTGCTATACAGGCTGCAGCTGCTAAATTCTGAATCGGAGTTCGATATACCTGAGTCGATGGTGGAAAGAGTTGACGTCGACTGGATTCTGGAACCCGTTGTCGCGCACGCTCGTCGAGTGCTCGCTGGAGGTTCTCCAGTCGAGTGCGCTCAGCCAAGTTGGCCAGGCGCGCGTCCTCTAAGGCACGAGCCTCGGGGGTTTCTCCAACGATAGGAGTGTGCAGTGCATCCATGTTCCGGCGGCAAAGTTCTTCCCTCTGCAGTGAAGTGAGGGGCTCGGCGAGATACTCTTCGTGGGCATGCGACGGATCGCCTCTGTTGTTGCCTCCATCGATGCAGGGAAAGCCGGGAGGACTGCGTGGCCCATCGACCATCAGAACCTCCGCCGCTGGGTCACTACTGTCGCACTCGGATGCAGTCTCTATGGAGCCAGTCGACAGGTCAAACAGGCTGTAGAGAGATTCGTCGGGCTCGATCGCCGCGACTTGGGAGGTGGCCGACTGGCGAGCCACCGCGTGCCTCACCCACCGCTGAAGCCTCGACCGACCGGAACGCTTGCACCGGCGGGAAACAGGGAGGGAGGATGACACAGGGGCCGACCGATACTGGGTCGACGGTTGTCGCAGGAGGACACCGCGGACGCACGCGCAAAAGTGCGTCGCCCCGCGGACAGGGAGCGCGTCAATGTCGAGCGGAGCCTCCTGAAGCCAAGAGGAGTCGTTGGCGATGAACGTGAGCGCGCCGAGACGGATCTCGCGGCCCTCAACCAAAACTCCGCCTGAAACCATGATGAAGGAGATCGGAAAAATCGCAACTTCTCCAATAAGTCGCTAAGACACCTGCCCCATGGTGGGCGCCAACTGTCATGGTTCTAAGTCTGACAGTAGTGTAGGGGGGTAGGAATGGAGAAGGAAGATCCTAGCTATGGAGTAGTTGTATACGCAAGAGTTTACGAGTTCATGCCCTTCTCGGAGGAAGTAACAGCCCTACATCTCGGAGCCCGGAGGCGGTCGACTGGATTATATGCGTATGAGTTACAGGGGTGCGAACCCTTTACACTGAGGAGGGGGTGGCTTATATAGAGTCCGCCAGACCCCTCCGGCCCTCAGTTATGCAGGGTTTAAGGTACATTAAGATCGGGCGTTACTGGTAACGCCACAAATAAAGAGCTATGATGACCATAAAAGCTACTTAATGACCGACCGTTTGCATGCAGAGTGACTTTAGGTCTCCTGGCTGTCGAGTGGTTGGCTTCATGGTCGAGTGTCTTTGAGTCCGTCGAGTGGAACATTTCCGGGTCGATTGAAAGGTGGTTTATTCTAGAGATGTCCTTGGGGAGGGTATCTTGGATAGGTCCATGACCCTACCCTAGGTACATAGCTTCATCATTAGCCCCCGAATGGATCGAGGTTTGAGTGGGGAAGGAGTTGAACACACTTCCAACCCATTTTCGTGCTATGAGTATGTCTTGTTCTGGATCAATGAACTTAGGTGACAGCACCAACTTCTTTTTCAGTCACCTTGATCCATTCTTTGTATCCGTCGAGTGAATTTCTTTACTTGGAGAACTCCGAATGATAGAGCAGAGGAAATCTTCTGTCTGACGAGTTGCTCTGCAGCTCGCGGATTTAGCGGGATTCGAATTTTGGGAAGCACGCGGGGCGGAGGAGGTCGCAGTAATCGGATGGGATAAGGCAGGGACACCTTGATCTCCGCACCACCTTTTTCTCCATGTATCGCGCGCGCGACTGTTGCGGGATTTGATAGGATCGCGCGGACCTACAAGTCAGTCACTCGGAAGTAACCTCATATAAGGCGCCGGACGGGGGTTTTTGAACAGTGCGTTCTCATTTCCTCCTCTCTTCCTCAGACTTATCCGCCGCATTCTCTTCTGTCTTAGTGCCGCTGCCCTGTGCGCGTCTCATCAGCGACGATGGTGAAAGAGAAGATGGTGGCCTTGGAGCGGGCGAAGAAAGCGACGGCGAAGGCGAAGGAAAGGGTGACCAGTCGGAGCGGATCTTCATCGAGGGTTGGCCTGCCGCAGGGCTAGATCTAGGGCGACTGGATCTGCTCGACGATTCGTCAAGAAGACCTTGACGACCTGGCCAATGGAGGACTGATCCCCCATGGATCGGCGCGGCTCCCGGTGGAGGAGTCGGAGTCGCAGCCTTAGGAGGGTGAGTGCGTTCTCTTGGCCACCCATGTCGACCGTGGGTTTTATTTGCCGCCTCACCCTTTATTTCGGGGATTTCTGAATTTCTTTGGGGCGCAACTCCACCACTTCACACCCAACATCATCGTGTACCTCGCTGCTTTCGTGTCTTTGTGCGAGAATTTCCTGGGTTGTCGGCCTCATTGGGGTCTTTTCAAGCACATTTTCACCTGTCGCTCCCAGACGGTGAAAAAGGCCAATCCGAGTGACGAGAGAACGCAAGTGAATCAGATGTGTGGGGGTCTTGGGGTTCAAATGAGGGGGAAAAGTTCTTTTCCGGCCATGATCCTACCCGACTCGGTCCGTGGATGGCAGTCGACCTGGTTTTACTGCAAAGACCAGCCGACGCCAAGGCAGTCGATCGGACTCCCTCCTTTTTCCATGGACCGAGTGAGTAAGCCTTCCTCTTTGAAGGTGATCCCGGAAGAGAAGGTGCGGGTTAAGGTGTTGGTCGAACGTGTTGTCCAGCTTATCCGTGACGGGGTGACCGGCATGGACCCCTTGGAGGTCTTCCTCCGACGACGCATCCAGCTGCTTCAAGCTCGAGACCATCTGATGTGGATGTATTCTGGCACTGAGGACACCACTCGGATCCACCCGGAGGAGGTCGAGGATGCCACGCTGGAGAGGTGGCTGACGAGCATCACAGGGAACAAAGACAACCCCCGAGGAGCCTGGAGGATTCCTCCACTCGACCAATCATACGAAGTAGACCAGGTCCAATTCTGCATCTCTGATTGTGATCCTGTTTTCTTCATTCTGTTTGCTTAAAATCAATCGGCTGACTTTTGTCTTGTTTGTTGTCTTCTAGGCCATTACTGAGATGTACTCGATGCCCAACGGGTCGCAAGAATAGGCCGAGGAGGGGGAGGCGAGCGGAGGCGAAAGTGAGGAGGAGTGGCAATCTGATGGTGATGGGGAAGAGGATGACGACGGCTCCAGTGAAGAGGAGGAGGAGGAAGTCGGTCCTCCTCGCACAGAAAGGCGATCCAAGCTCACCCACGACCCCACGAGCGAGCGTGGCAAAGCGACTGCGCCTGTTGGGCAGTCGTCAAAACATCCTCGGACGGCTTCTCCGGCGCCGACTAAAAAAGCACCGAAGCATCCACGAGCGGCGTTCAAAGCCGCCGAAGGCCTTGCCCAAGATGAGAATGACCATTCCCACCATCTCCGGGTAACAGCAGAACTTGTGTTTTCTCGTTTAGCATGGACAGACCCTTGGTCGACTCATTGACTAACCGACTGGTTTCTGAAATCTGCAGTGCTGCTACCTCCGAGACCTCAGCCAGGAATGAAGACCAGGAAATGGAAGACGCTGTCACCTCCAACCTTGGTACAATCCCTGTAGTTTCACTTTTGGTCGATTGGATTTTCGTTTTTAACTCTGGATCTTTCTTGTAGCTCCTCCTCACGTCATTGATCTCCCTGATGATGACAACGAGGCGCCGCTGAGGCCGAGGAGGAATAGAAAGGCGTCGGCTGGCAAGACTACTCAGATTGCATCAGTGCCTGAGACACTGGTTCAGGAGGGTGGTAACATCACTCGGACTTCCATGTCCTTCGCTGTGCCGCTGACGAGTGTTCGGCCTTCATCGTCGATTGTTGACCCGCCATCCCTTTTCGCCACACACCACGTCCCAGAGGACCAAGTGGGTGCTGCTAAGGAGGCTATACGCCAGGCGGGGATCATGATGGAGCAGGTGAAGGCGATCCGGGACGCCAGCCAAGCGGCCTATGATGCTAGCTCAGCTCTTTAGAGCAACGTCCAGGTTAGTTGGTCACCGCTTGTTTTGTTAGGATATGCTATCTGAAAACTCTCTTTCCGAAGATCTTTGTATCTGTACACCCACTGGGTGTGTCGATTGAATTTTTGGATTGGTGGGGGCACGGTGAGTGCACCCACTGGGTGTAGTCCCCGAGACTATGGTGGACTGCTGGCAGTCGACTGTAGTCTTCGTATTTTGAATTTCTTCGCTCTAACTTCTTCACTCGGTCTGGTCGGACCATGTCGAATGGAATCTTGGAACCAGTGGGGGCACGCTGAGTGCACCCACTGGGTGTGGTCCCCGAGACCATGGTCGACTGCTGGCAGTCGACTAAGGTATAAAGAACCTGGGTTTGTTTTGGTAGATCATGATGAGACCATGGCTGACTGCTGCCAGTTAGCTATGGTTTAGGATCATAACCTCTTTATCTCTTTTGGTCGACTGATCGGACCAAGTCGGTAGAACCAGTGGGGGCACGCTGAGTGCACCCACTGGGTGTAGTCCCCGAGACTACTGTTGGATATTTTAATTCGGCTGTAGTCTTAGAAATGCTACGATTTTCCTCTTAGTTACTCAGAAGCAACCTATCTTTGATGTCCGTCGATTGACCCTTCGCAGAAATCTGCGAGCTTGTGGCTCGCTATACTGAATTGGAAAACAAACAGATCCAGCTCAACCTTGACTTGAAGCTTGTTCAGGAGAACTTTCAGAAGGCGAAAGATGAAGCAAAAGGTATGGCTGGTGAGAACTTGACGACTGTCTTTATCTTTCTGCCCATCCCTAATTCTGATCTCATTGTCATTTTGTAGATAAAATGAAGGAGGCTCTGAAGAAGAACGACCATGACCTCGCCGAGCTGCAGAAGGCGGCTTTGGACAAAATGAAGCTTGGGAAGAAAAACTGGCTTCAGTCGGTAAACTTGAAGAGGAGAACGCCAATCTGAAAGCTGCTCTCGACGCGGCCAACAAGGAGGTCAGCCGTCTGAAGAATGATAAGATAGCTCTGAGTGACAAGGCTAGCAAACTGGCGGGGAAGAAGAACGATCGGGAGGCTTATCTGGGAGGGCTCGCCAAGAAGTTATTCATCATGCTTCAAGGTAATCTCTTCTATCCGACTGACTTGTTATCATCGACTCATCATAGAACTGTTGGCTTAACTTCGAATTGTGTTTATAGAATTATGCCAAAACTTCGAGGAGGAGACCGGTCAAGTGGAGACAAGCTTGGACCCCAATAACTCTCCTGTGAAGGATGAAGCCACTATGAACGTGCTCCGACTGGAGTCTCGTGTTGCTGGAGTTGTTGACTACCTTGCTCGACTGAAGGTTGCGGTGTCGCAAATTGACACGACACTCTGGCCGGGAGAGACGCTTCAAAATGACCTCAAGTCTCTAATGACTCGACTAAATGAAGTTCCAGGTCGAGTGCAAGAATGGAAGAAGTCTTCTGCCAGGTGCGGTGCTGACGTTGCTCTGTCCCTGGTCCGTGTTCATTGCAAGGATGCGCGAGAGGACAAGCTGGCGTCCATCAAAGTGGCCAATACCAAGAAGCACGACTTCCAATCTTTCATGGAGACCTTCATTGTTGCTGCCACTCGGATTGTTGACGGAATTGACTTGGACCAGTTTGTCGCACCCTCCAGTCCTCCACCTGAGGAGTAAGAAAAACTTCTATGCTTCACCTTAAATTTGCCTCAGAATGCCGAGTGGTTTTGTAACCGATAAACTTTTACAGGCTTGACGCCTGAGCACTTCTGAATCCATAGGATGTTATCTGAACTTGGCTTAACGTTGAATATGCTTGAATTTGCCTTCGAGTGAACTTTGTTCTTCACTCGGAATATACTTTAGTGCTTGAGACGCAACTCTGAGGTGGAAAGTCCATTCGACCTGCACTTCATCGCTCTTGCAGGTAGGGATGGAGCACAGATTGCAGTCGACCTACATCCTTGCGGATCGGGATGGAGCGCACGTTGTATTTGTGGTGTATCTCTGAAGGAGAAGGCAGCAGTCAACCTGCACCTCTTCGTCCTTGCAGAGCGCATATTGTATTTGTGGCGTAGCTCCGAAGGAGAAGGTAGCAGTCGACCTGCACCTCGTTGTCCTTGCAGAGCACATGTTGTATTTGTGGCGTAGCTCCGAAGGAGAAGGTAGAAGTCGACCCGCACCTCGTCGTCCTTGCGGATCGGAATGGATTTCATACTTAGGCGAGTACTGGACTACAACTAAGCCCCCGAGTGGGAGGGTTGCTCTCCACTCGGTAGGATTTTCGAATACTTAGGCGAATACTGGACTGCAGCTAAGCCCCCGAGTGGGAAGGTTGATCTCCACTCGGTAGGATTTTCAAATACTTAGGCAAGTACTAGACTGCAGCTAAGCCCCCGAGTGGGAGGGTTGCTCTCCACTCGGTAGGATTTTCAAATACTTAGGCGAGTACTGGACTGCAGCTAAGCCCCCGAGTGGGAGGGTTGCTCTCCACTCGGTAGGATTTTCAAATACTTAGGCGAGTATTGGACTGCAAATAAGCCCCCGAGTGGGAGGGTTGCTCTCCACTCGGTAGGATTTTCAAATACTTAGGCGAGTACTGGACTGCAGCTAAGCCCCCGAGTGGGAGGGTTGCTCTCCACTCGGTAGGATTTTCAAATACTTAGGCGAGTACTGGACTACAGCTAAGCCCCCGAGTGGGAGGGTTGCTCTCCACTCGGTAGGATTTTCGAATACTTAGGCGAGTACTGGACTGCAGCTAAGCCCCCGAGTGGGAGGGTTGCTCTCCACTCGGTAGGATTTTCAAATACTTAGGCGAGTACTGGACTACAGCTAAGCCCCCCAGTGGGAGGGTTGCTCTCCACTCGGTAGGATTTTCAAATACTTAGGCAAGTACTGGACTGTAGCTAAGCCCCCGAGTGGGAGGGTTGCTCTCCACTCGGTAGGATTTTTAAATATAGGCGAAACAGATTCGCAGCTAAGCCCCCGAGTGAGAGGCTTGCTCGTCACTCGGTAGGATTTTTAAATACTTAGGCGGAACGGATTCGCAGCTAAGCCCCCAAGTGAGAGGCTTGCTCGTCACTCGGTAGGATTTTTTTACAAACTTAGGCAAAATGGATTCGCAGCTAAGCCACCCACTGGGGGATTTCTCACGTAAACAAAAGCAACAACAATCACTAGGAAAACTATAACACTCTTGTCTTTGATAAACAAACTACAGAGGAACTTTTTATTACATCTCATCCGAGTGAGTACTTAAGTATAAGAGGGGCGGAGCAGCTCCGCATTCCAAGCTCGCGGCTCGTCAATCTGGCGATCGACATTGTAAAGACGGTACGCTCCATTGTGGAGAACTTTGGTGACGATGAAGGGTCCTTCCCAAGTAGGAGTGAGCTTGTGTGGCTTCTGTTGATCCACTCAGAGAACCAAGTCTCCTTCTTGGAAGGCTCGACTCCACGTTTCCGGCATGGAATCGACGCAAGTCCTGCTGATAGATAGTCGATCGGATCATGGCCATCTCTCTTTCTTCTTCTAGAAGGTCGACTGCATCCTGTCGGGCTTGTTCTGCTTCATCTTCAGTGTAGAGCTCGACTCGGGGTGCATTGTGAAGCAGGTCACTCGGCAGAACTGCTTCAGCTCCATAGACCAGAAAGAATGGAGTTCGCCCAGTTGACCGATTAGGAGTAGTCCTCAATCCCCAAAGAACTGATGGAAGCTCGTCGACCCATGCGCCTGCTACGTGTTTGAGATCACGCATCAACCGAGGTTTCAATCCTTTGAGAATTAGGCCATTTGCTCTCTCTACTTGTCCGTTCGACTGGGGGTGAGCGACGAAAGCATAGTCGACTCACGTGCCTTAAGAAGCACAAAAGGCCCTGAACTTGTCGGAATCGAAGTTTCACCCATTATCAGTGATGATGCTGTGCGGAACTCCATATCTGAATATCAACTCTCTGATGAAGCTGATAGCAGTGCAGGTATCAAGATTCTTGATAGGCTTAGCTTCAATCCACTTAGTGAACTTGTCGACTGCCACCAGTACATGGGTGAAGCCGCTCCTGCCAAAAGTTCTCAGTGGTCCAACCATATCCAAACCCCAAACAGCGAAGGGCCAAACGAGTGGAATGGTCTTCAAGGCTGAGGCGGGTTTGTGTGACATATTGGAATAGAACTAACATCCTTCACACTTGTCGACTATCTCCTTCGCCATTTCATTTGCTCTTGGCCAGTAAAACCCCACTCGGTATGCTTTAGCCACAACGGTCCGAGAGGACGCATGATGACCACAGGTCCCCGAGTGGATATCGTCAAGAATTATCTGACCTTCTTCTGGTGTTATACATTTCTGACTGACTCCAGTCGCGCTTTCTTTGTACAACTGTCCCTTTATCACAGTAAAGGCCTTGGATCGACGGACGATCTGTCGAGCCTCTTCTTCATTTCTGGGAGCTCTTTCCTTAGGATATACGCGATGTACGGCACTGTCCAGTCGGGAGTGATGACCAAAACCTCCATGATCAGGTCGACCACAGCTGGGACCTCAACTTCAGTCGGATTTGTGACACTTTTTGGCTGCGGGGCTTCTTTGGTGAAAGGATCCTCTTGAACTGATGGTGTGTGGATGTGTTCCAAAAACACATTACTGGGAATGGCTTCTCTCTTGGAACCTATTTTTGCCAAATCATCAGCCGCTTGAATTTTCAGTCGGGGTATATGATGAAGCTCTAACCCCTCGAATTTCTTCTCTAGCTTTCTCACTGCATTGCAGTAACCACTCATGGCCGGACTTCTGACGTCCCACTCCTTCATCACTTGGTTAACCACCAAATCTAGGTCGCCATAGACCATGAGGCGACGGACGCCGAGTGAAATGGCCATACGCAATCCATACAAAAGTGCTTCATATTCTGCTTCATTATTGGAGGAATCAAATTGAATCTGGAGCACATATCTGAGCTTATCTCCTCAGGGGAAACCAACACTACCCCAGCACCGGAACCATTCAACATCTTAGAACCATCAAAGAACATGGTCCAGTGCTCCGAGTGAACTTGAGTCGGCAGTTGCTGTTCCATCCACTCGGCGATGAAATCTGCTATTGCTTGGGACTTGATGGCTTTCTTTGCCTCAAACTTGATATCTGGGGGAAGGAGTTCAATCGCCCATTTCGCCACTCGACCAGTTGCATCTCTATTGTGCAGAATCTCTGACAATGGGGCGTCGCCGACGACTGTAATGGAATGGTCAGAGAAGTAATGAGCAACCTTCTCCGTGGTCATATAAATCCCATATACAAGCTTCTGATAATGAGGGTATCTTTGCTTTGATGGGGTCAAAACTTCAGAAACATAATATACTGGGCGCTGAACTTTAAAGGCTTTTCCTTCTTCTTTCCGCTCGACCGTAAGTACTGTACTGACGAATTGTCCCGTGGCTGCAATGTAAAGCAGCAAAGGCTCTTTGCTGATCGGGGCAGCAAGCACCGGCTGGGTGGAAAGCAGGGCTTTTAGCTCTGCAAACGCTGCATCAGCTTCAGGAGTCCACTCGAACTTGTCTGACTTCTTCATCAGTCGGTAAAGAGGCAATGCCTTTTCACCGAGACGAGAGATGAATTGATTTAAAGCGGCCAAGCAACCAGTAAGCTTCTGGACATCGTGCACACGTACAGGACATTTCATTCGGAGTATAGTACCAACTTTTTCTGGATTGGCGTCGATTCCTCGTTCGGAAACGAGAAAACCGAGTAACTTTCCGCCAGGAACTCCGAATGTGCACTTTGATGGATTAAGCTTGATATCATACCTCCTGAGGTTGGCAAATGTCTCAGCAAGGTCAGTCAGCAGGTCGGAACCCTTCCGTGACTTGACCACAATATCATCCATGTATGCTTCCACATTCCGACTGATTTGAGTGAGCAAACACTTCTGAATCATCCTCATGAACGTGGCTCCGGCATTCTTGAGGCCGAATGGCATGGTGACATAACAGAAGCACCCGAATGGAGTGATGAAAGTTGTTTTGATCTCGTCGGGTCCATACAGACGGATCTGATGGTAACCGGAATAGGCGTCTAAAAAAGACAGGCGCTCACATCCCGCAGTCGAGTCGACTATTTGGTCAATGCGAGGGAGAGGAAAATGATCTTTCGGGCAGGCCCGATTGATATGTTTGAAGTCAATGCACATGCGAAGTGACTTGTCCTTCTTGAGGACCATGACAACATTGGCAAGCCACTCGGAGTGGTAAATCTGTCGGATAAACTCTGCTGCTAAGAGCCGAGCCACCTCCTCGCCAATGGCCTTTCTCTTCTGGACGGCGGACCGTCGAAGATGTTCCTTGATAGGTTTCACTTTTGAGTCGACTCGTAGACGGTGCTCAGCCAGCCCCCTGGGAACACCCAGCATGTCAGAAGGCTTCCATGCGAAGATGTCCCAGTTCTCACGGAGGAACTAGATGAGCGCTTCTTCCTATTTGGAGTCGAGTGTTGTAGAGATATGAGTTGGAGCAGCACTGGGGTCGGTTGGGTGAATGTGAATCGGTTTTGTCTCACCGGACAACTGAAATGCCGATTCCGTAGCGGGCTTCTTGGCTCGCAACAAATCACTCTGGTCTGCAGTTTTCTGGTATTCCTGCAGCTCTACCACTGCCATCTGAGCATCGGTGATCTTTGAGCCTTTCTGAAAGCACTCTTCCGCCTTCTTCCGATTGCCAGTAATAGTGATCACACCTTTGGGACTAGGCATCTTCAATTTGAGGTACACATAACATGGTCGAGCCATGAAACATGCATAAGCTGGCCTGCCCAAAATAGCGAGATAAGCACTCTGGAAATCCACAACTTCAAACGTCAACTTTTCTTTGCGGTAATTCTTGGAATCACCGAAAACCACATCAAGAGCAATTTGGCCGAGTGACTCAGCCTTCTTTCCAGGAATGACTCCATGGAAACTCATGTTGCTGGTACTGAGTCTGGACATCGAAATGCCCATCCCTTTCAACGTCTCTGCATACAATAATTCAGGCCACTGCCACCATCCATCAAAACTTTAGTCGGTCGAGTGCCTTCGACGACTGGGTCGACCACCAAAGCTTGCCTCCCAGGGGTGGCTATGTGTGTCGGATGATCAAACTAGTCGAATGTGATGGCAGTCTGAGACCATTTCACATAACTGGGTGTCACCGAAGCAACCATATTCACTTCTCGGTTGATAACTTTCAATCGACTTTTGCTTTCAACATCAGCAAAAATCATCAGGGTGGAATTGACCTGGGGATATCCATCATCACTATATTCTTTGTCTTCAACTTTGTCCGACTCCTTTTCCTTATCTTTGGGTTGTTTCCCCTGGAATTGCTGGATCAAGAGCCGACACTGTCAAGTGGTATGTTTCGGGTAAATGAATTTACCCTCCTCATCTTTCTTCGTGTGGATGTGGCACGGCAAATCCATCACGTCATTCCCTTCCTTGTCCTTCACCTTCTTAGGGTTCCAAGACCCTTTGGGCTTCCCTTTAAACTTTCCTTGAGTCACGGCCAAGGCTTCTCCAGGAGCAGCTGGCTCGGCTTTCCGCTTTTGCTTCCGACTAGAGTTCCCTCCTCCGGTTTTGTGGGCAACTGACTTATGCTTGCCACTTCGGAGCCGATCCTCTTCTTCACCATTGGCATACTTGGTGGCAATCTCCATCATTCGACTCAGAGACATGTCTCCGGTTCGACCGAATTTTAGGTTTAGCTCTCTGTACTTAACGCCTTCCTTGAAGGCACAGACTGCCTGGTGATTAGATACATTCTCTATCGTGTGATGCAACGTGATCCATCTCTGGATGTAATCTCTCAGATTTTCATTCGACTTCTGCACACAAGATTGCAGCTCTGTCAACCCTGCTGGTCGCTTGCAAGTTCCCTCAAATGTTCTGACAAACACTCGGGCAAGATCTTCCCAAGTGTAAATGTTGTTGGGTGCTAACTGATTCAACCATGCTCTGGCCGAGCCCTCCAACATAAGAGGCAGGTGTTTCATGGCCACCTCATCGTTGCCGCCGCCAATCTGAACAGCCACTCAGTAGTCTTGAAGCCAAGTATCAGGCTTGGACTCACCGGCGAACTTACTGACTCCAGTCGCCAACCTGAAGTTGGGAGGAATCACCGCGGCCGTGATGGCTCTACTGAAGCACTCTGGTCCTAAGATGTGAACTCTGCTGCTGGTGGGTACATCTCTGTCATGACCTTCTCGGTGAGCTCTATTCCTGTCGACCAAACCTTGAACGAGAATGGATCTCGCATCAAAGCCTGGTTCCCTGGGGTCGACTGGAATCCTTCGCCCAACACTGTGATGGCGTCTGTCATCCTGTTGTCGAGGCGCGTACGATCCACCCCTTGGGGGAGGGGTGGGCACTCGACGTCGATCATCACGATCGAGTCGGTGATCATACTGCTCACGGTTCTTGTACTCATCACGCCGGTCTCCACGTTCCTCATGCCTCGGGGGCGATCTTGGGCTATGGGCCGACTGGACTGTATTTGCAGCGACAGATCTGCTATGAATCCTATTCCGTGACTATGATACAGCTGAATTTTGATCTCCTGCAGCCCGAAGTAATGCTCTGATCTGTAACAAGCCTCTTCCAGCCTCTGACTGGGAAGGCTGAATCGACTCTGCTATACAGGCTGCAGCTGCTAAATTCTGAATCGGAGTTCGATATACCTGAGTCGATGGTGGAAAGAGTTGACGTCGACTGGATTCTGGAACCCGTTGTCGCGCACGCTCGTCGAGTGCTCGCTGGAGGTTCTCCAGTCGAGTGCGCTCAGCCAAGTTGGCCAGGCGCGCGTCCTCTAAGGCACGAGCCTCGGGGGTTTCTCCAACGATAGGAGTGTGCAGCGCATCCATGTTCCGGCGGCGAAGTTCTTCCCTCTGCAGTGAAGTGAGGGGCTCGGCGAGATATTCTTCGTGGGCATGCGACGGATCGCCTCTGTTGTTGCCTCCATCGATGCAGGGAAAGCCGGGAGGACTGCGTGGCCCATCGACCATCAGAACCTCCGCCGCTGGGTCACTACTGTCGCACTCGGATGCAGTCTCTATGGAGCCAGTCGACAGGTCGAACAGGCTGTAGAGAGATTCGTCGGGCTCGATCGCCGCGACTTGGGAGGTGGCCGACTGGCGAGCCACCGCGTGCCTCACCCACCGCTGAAGCCTCGACCGACCGGAACGCTTGCACCGGCGGGAAACAGGGAGGGAGGATGACACAGGGGCCGACCGATACTGGGTCGACGGTTGTCGCAGGAGGACACCGCGGACGCACGCGCAAAAGTGCGTCGCCCCGCGGACAGGGAGCACGTCAATGTCGAGCGGAGCCTCCTGAAGCCAAGAGGAGTCGTCGGCGATGAACGTGAGCGCGCCGAGACGGATCTCGCGGCCCTCAACCAAAACTCCGCCTGAAACCATGATGAAGGAGATCGGAAAAATCGCAACTTCTCCAATAAGTCGCTAAGACACCTGCCCCATGGTGGGCGCTAACTGTCATGGTTCTAAGTCTGACAGTAGTGTAGGGGGGTAGGAATGGAGAAGGAAGATCCTAGCTATGGAGTAGTTGTATACGCAAGAGTTTACGAGTTCATGCCCTTCTCGGAGGAAGTAACAGCCCTACATCTCGGAGCCCGGAGGCGGTCGACTGGATTATATGCGTATGAGTTACAGGGGTGCGAACCCTTTACACTGAGGAGGGGGTGGCTTATATAGAGTCCGCCAGACCCCTCCGGCCCTCAGTTATGCAGGGTTTAAGGTACATTAAGATCGGGCATTACTGGTAACGCCACAAATAAAGAGCTATGATGACCATAAAAGCTACTTAATGACCGACCGTTTGCATGCAGAGTGACTTTAGGTCTCCTGGCTGTCGAGTGGTTGGCTTCATGGTCGAGTGTCTTTGAGTCCGTCGAGTGGAACATTTCCGGGTCGATTGAAAGGTGGTTTATTCTAGAGATGTCCTTGGGGAGGGTATCTTGGACAGGTCCATGACCCTACCCTAGGTACATAGCTTCATTAGAACCTGGATGCTCATATTGGCTCCCACATATTCTACGAAGATCTTTATCGATTAAACCGCATAACAACATATGTTATTCCCTTTGTCATCGGTATGTTACTTGCCCGAGATTCGATCGTCGGTATCTCAATACCTAGTTCAATCTCATTACTGGCAAGTCTCTTTACTCGTTTCGTAATGCATCATCCTGCAACTAACTCATTAGTCACATTGCTTGCAAGGCTTATAGTGATGTGCATTACCGTGAGGGCCCAGAGATATCTCTCCGACAATCGAAGTGACAAATCCTGATCTCGACCTATGCCAACTCAACAAACACCATCGGAGATACCTGTAGAGCATCTTTATAATCACCCAATTACGTTGTGATGTTTGATAGCACACAAAGTGTTCCTCCGGTATTCGGGGGTTGCATAATCTCATAGTCATAGGAACATGTATAAGTCATGAAGAAAGCAATAGCAACATACTAAACGATCAAGTGCTAAGCTAACGGAATGGGTCAAGTCAATCACATCATTCTCTAATGATGTGATCCCGTTCATCGGATGACAATTCATGTCTATGGCTAAGTTTCCGGTTAATACAATTCTAGCATGAATAATAGACATTTATCATGATATAAGGAGATATAAATAGCAACTTTATTATTGCCTCTAGGGCATATTTCCTTCACAGTGGTGGTGGGGTGAGGTGTCGACGCCAAGAGGGAGGTCGACCGCTAACCCAAATTTACTGAGATGTGGTGCTGCTAGAGCAAATACGGGTTAGGTGGCTGGGATATGGGGATTGAAAAGTTAAAGTTTTCGGGAATTGATGTTTTGGGGATGAGCTATAATTAGCTTAATTCCCCCCAAATACAAAATTTTGGACTAAGTTTGACTTATGGTGATGGGCTATAGATGCCCTAATACTTCAACGGATCCTCTTTCCCCCCAAAAAAATTGGTGATCACCAAAAAAACACCCAAAATTCCCTTTTATAAAACAGGGTTGCATATTTTCTAATAACCCCATCCATGTTGGTGGGAATGAAGAAATAGGAAACTCATCACATCTATGGCATTGATCACCGAGACGCCATACCCCGCCCGCATCATTGATTGCTCGCACTGCCTACGCACCCCTGCCCCACTTCAGTGCAAGCCGGTCACGTTGTACCGCTCGGAGCTCGGTCATTGTCTTTCGTGCACATGAGAGAGGGGGATAGTAGCCATCGATATGTGGGGCTCATGTGCTAGGCTAAGTACTAGTGATGGGTTTTTTAGTGATCTGTAAAATCAAAAAACATGAAAACCCCAATAAATATATTGGGGGAGCCCCTATAAACACTCGTAGTGGGTGTTTTCGCGATTTGCTGTAGATGTTATAGTTTTCTCCACAATTATTTTATTTTAGGAAGAGAATGTTTAGATGTTAATTCAGCTACCTAAACACGACCGTGGCCTCTTTATTCTCTCCTTGGGTGCCTTCCTGACTTGACAGATTGCTCTCTGGCAATCTGTGCTCCTTCTCCGTCCTAACCATAGTCTCCGCGCCATCTTTCATTGTGGCAAAAGTTTCGTTCACAAGATGGTTTGGCTATGTGATTTATGATCTACACAAGGCTTCTAGGATGGGCGGCTCATGCTAGAGATTGAGTTCATTTGGCTCTTCGAGTATCTAGTTATAATATCCCTATTTTCAAGGATGTTCTGTATAGTTGAAAATCGTTTACTCATATAAATCCAAGGCTTACAATATAATCATGGTAAGTTGAAACCTGTCATATCTTAGGAGATCACACACCTTACAAACTAAACAACCTGACCTTCAAGTAGAGCATTCAATGATTCCCAAATAAGCTGGGATCAGGAGAACACATAGCCAACCATTGGTTCACCAGCGGAAAGGGTCATGGACACTGTGAAAGGATACTTTAGCAGAGATCAAAACATTGCGCACTCTAGGTGACTCCAACCACCCTCTAGCAGTCCATGGCTAAAATAGTGGATGATCCAATTTGTTTGCCATCTCATTCACCTCGTCTGCCAATGCCAAAGCATTTTTTTTGTCAGGCGACACGACCAGCAATGCTCGCAGCTCTCGCGCATTCAAGGCCACGTGCTTGAGGAATTCAAACTCATTTTGATCCCCTTGAAATTTGTGGATGAACAAGCTCCTGACGTGTAATCTCAAGCTTTCGACTGGACTGGCCTCCTGCCAGAACCTACCATGGTGCTCTTCGGTGGGTTCATGAGCGGCCACTGATGGATCATGTTGTACTGACTGCAGTTCATACCAATGAGTGCATAATTCAGTTAGATACAAAACATGCTAATAATAAATGATTGTTGTAAGATTACATGATGATGAATTCACGAGGACCTCGATGTGCAGCGTGCCAACATTGGGGAAGCATCTTAGAAAGCTGGCCAACATCTTCACCTCCCAGAAGACACCAAAGTTCACCTTCACGGCCAATACCTCGACACTTGGAACCACGGTTCCTGGGCTCGCCATTGTGTCAGGCTGTAGTACAGTGGACCATTAGAACATGCATATTAGTATGTAACTGGTCACAGAACAGTTCCATTATAAGAGTGCTATTATAAGAGTATAGTATGTTGATGATACCCTTTTGTTCTTATAAAATGGTGCTAGAGTTGCTCTGAATCCAAAATGGATTCTAACTTGTTTTGAACAATTTTCGGGGATGCCAATTAGCTATCATAAGAGTTCTCTTATCCCTATTAACTCGATAGTTAATGATCTCACTCCCTTTGTGGACATTTTCCAATGCATAATTAGAGATTTCCCTATTAAGTATTTAGGAATTCCTTTGCATTTTGACAAGCTTGGTAGAGAAGATCTGTTAGCTTTGATTGGTAAATTTTTAGCCATAATAGCTGGTTGGAGAGCCAAACTTCTTTCTTATTTGGGAAAAAATACCCTGACTCAGTCCTGCCTAGCTAGCATCCCCTTGTATTTACTATCTTTCTTTAAATCCCTCAGTGGGCCTTGAACCTGATCAACTCACACATGGCAAATTGTCTGTGTAGTGATAGTGAACGGGCCAACAAAATTCATCTAGCCAACTGGCCTTCCATTTATATTAAGAGGGGATATGGGGGATAGGGTGTTAAAGCTCCAAGATATGAACATTTGTTTAATAGGATCCTGGGTTAAGAGATACATAGCTGGCAAAGGTTCCTTATGGAAGAAGATAGCTGACAATAAGTATAATACCAGGAATCCCAACATCATGTGCTATCAGGACAGTTACCCTTCTCAGTTCTGGAAAAGCTTTACGTGGGCTTTGTAGGCTGTTAAAATTGGGTATAAATGGTATGTTGGGATTGGTAGACAAATTAAATTTTGGGAAGATTTAGCATGGAAATGCTCCTTTAGCTAAAACATACTGGGACATGTATTCTTTAGTTCAAGAGAAAAATAAGACTATTCTTGATCTGTGGGATGGTGGTAATCTAAGATGTACCTTTAGGAGAACTTTTTTAGATGAGCTAATGGTGTAATGGTTCGAACTAGTTAATATCGTTAGGCTTACACCTTTTAGAGATGAGGAAGATTCCTTGATTTGGCAATATGAATCTAAAGGGATATACTCTTCTAAACCTCTATAGTTACATCTGCAATCCCGTGGGGGATATGGAACCTTAGAAACTCTATAATATTTAACAGAGTTTCATTGATCCCTCTGAAACAGGTGCTAGGCCTGGTCTCCCGATATTTGAGAGACGAGACAAAATCGTTTCAGGAGCTGCAAGGAGGAGACTTAATGGATTTCCATAATCATCTCCGGGGGAGGCTGAAAGCTCACTTTCTCTGGAGCCAGACTAGAACTTTGCAGAGAAGCAAGTGAGACAATGCCATGGAAGGAAGCGGTGGGAACAACTACTCATGGAGGAAGAACCACAATTGAGTGCCATCTTAAACATCAAGAGGAGAAGGATTCTATCCATGTGGTGTTCTCAGGGCTCTGCTGAGCTTCTTCACTGGCCTATGTTCCTGACCTAGGTTTGTTACCCATGTAAGAGTTTGAAAGTAGAATCTTTTGTTATTCTATTCTATTTTCCTTTACCAGGATTACTACAATGCTTCCTCCTAGTTCTAGTTTCCCTCCCATGGGTTTGATGGGATAGACAAAAGTCTATTCAATATTTTTAGAGTGAGGTGCTTAGGCCTCCCTATGATCTTAGAAAGTTTGTAATAAACGGCACTCGAGCCATATCGTTTCTTTCTTATGAATGGAGCCAGGGCAAGACCCCTTTTCATCAAAAAAAGAATAGTTCCATTAAAAAAGGAGAGAAGGAAAGGCAACCATACTTTGATGATGTTGTCACCGATCTGCAGCTTGTGAACTCTTGGCTCCAGGTAGCCAATCACCCGCAGCTTGGGTGCCGAAGCAATCCTGAACCTCACGCAATCGGTTCCACCATAAGGCGGCTTGAAGAAGATGATGCGCTCTAAGAGTGGGGTGTCCATCACGGTGAACTCCTCCACCTTGGACAGCCCAAGGAGCAAGCACCAGAGGCTTTGGCTGCAGACATGGACGCGCTCGGGCTTACCATTGAGCACGAGTCCAAGGTACTCCAGAATGGGGCAGGCATCGAGCAAGCGGTGGATGTACTGGTCGCTCATGTCGTTCCGTACCAAGCCGAGCTTTCGGAGATTGGGGAAGGCGTTGGCAGCGAGCGGGAGGTCGTCGGGGATCTTCCAGAAGGCCAGGGAGAGGGACTGGAGCGAGCCGCAGCAGAGGATGTCGGCGGGAAGGGGCGACAAGGTGGTCTGGGGCTGGGTTTGCTTGTTCTGGAAGGAGAGGTTCTCGATGTGCTTGGTGGCGAGGAGGCGCGGCCACTCTGGGAGCTCGAGATCCAGGGAGGCGGCCCTACAGCCGAAGAGGCTCACGGTGCGGAAGGGCCCCGGGTGGTTGGCGAGGGCCCCGGCGACGGTGGCGACATGCGTGGCCTCGGAGAGGTGGGCATCGGCATCGCGCAGGACGAGCGGGGTGGAGCGCCAGATCTGGCGCCAATGGGAGGCGAAGGCGGCAGTGCGCGCAGCGTCCGTGAAGGGAAGGCGGGTGATGATGTCGCCGAGGAGGTCGTTGGGGAGGGCGCTGATGCGGTCCTCGCCGTTGTAGCACCGGGTGGGGTGGGAGGCGGCGCCGTCGCCCATGGTGGAGAGGAGTGTTTTGACTGTAAAGTGGATCTACTAGTTGGGCAAACAAGTGTGAGAAGCGAGTGCCCTCGGCCCTCGGGCCCGAAAGCTTTGTAGTCTAGTGCACGCTGCTCGATAGCACACTGGCACTATCTCTCTCTTGTGTTGACTAACTAACCAAAGTCGTTTTATTATCTGATGAACTAATCAAACTCTTGATTAGTTGTTGGCTAGTAATCCTAGAGTCATCGAGAAAACCCTAACAGAATGATTTTTTTTCGAGAGTACGCAAATTACGTACCATATTTTTGTAGAAGAAGAAGCAAAACGGGTTATTGAAACTTAGGAACACTATTGTAAAAAAACTTACAAACACTCCATGTTCTCTTTCCATATACCCTTCGTATGTTTCAACTAGTAAATATTAATGTATTGTTGTGCATTACTGGTCACTTGGTAGTGATTATATTATAAAGTATAGCTTTATTTTAGCAAACATGATTTCGTTAGTCCAACGCCCACAGAAATTGCACAAGGCTTACATAGAGAAAATACAAAAGACTGCCGCCCTTGATGAAGATAAGGAAAAAAACTCTCAAAGAGATGCGCCATGTGATGAACTGATTTCCCTGGGGATGCAACCCTGTCCACTTGGCAACACACTAAACAAATATACAAAGAAACAGCTCCATTGATAAAGACGAGGCAAATCTCTCGTTAGCACACATGACCAGTGTGCATCTTCGTCATCGACTATGAAAGGGTACATAAAAGACAAACATAGGACCTCTGATTGATCTCACAATAGGAGAACCTGAGGTTGGAGGAACTGGATATAAGCCAAGGATAACGGTTGTGTTTATGTTTCAACATCATCGAGAGACATCCAGAGAGAATCCATTTACTAGGCGGGTCTCTCCAAAAATAGGCCAAGCATTTAATCCAATAGAAACGACCAGCTGCTTCCTTCCAAGACCACATGGCGGGCCTCCAAAGTAGAGATCGAAAAAGGAAGGAAACAACTTGTCAAAATATGTTTACACAATGAACAACTTTCCTCTATTGCATGAGATGGAAAGGAGAGATTGCATAACCTTCACACCGTCCTGCTCAAAACCTGTTAAGCAAATGATGAGTACATTTTGCATTAGTTTTTAGCTTTTTTGCATCTTAGTCATAGGATTTTTTGTGTTTTGCCGCGTTCGCGTGCCCTTTTTGTCACATTTCACCAGGATTCCAAAGAAGTAGGAGATTTGAGCATTGGTGGGTGAACATCTATTTTAGTGTAAAATATGCTAATTGCACATCATAAAAGCCTTCCATATGGAGATGATCAAGTGGGGAGAAACCAAGCCACTACTTTTGGTGATTTAGAAGAAAAGACAGTGCATGGTAACTGCACCCCTCCTGTACCAACGGTTGTATCGTACGTTGCCGGCTCCCCCTAGTCGGCTAATTCAACCCCGTGAGATCATATCTCAGATGTGATGAATAGAGAGACCCCAAACCATGAAACAAACGCAGAAAACCTCACCTACAAAGGGGGATAAAGAGATGGAATTAGAAAAAGGGCAACATTGTCGAAGTTAAATCCGGTAGGTCTCGGGTAGGGGGTCGCGATCTGGTAGCCTTGGAACGATAGTAACAAAGACATGGGGACACAGGTATTCACCTAGGTTTAGGCCCTCTCGAAGAGGTAAAACACAACATCTTTCTTAGCTTATATTGATGTGGACGGGGTACAAAGTAGAGATGATTGATATGTCTCCAACGTATCTACTTTTCCAAACACTTTGCTCTTGTTTTGAACTCTAATTTGCAAATGGAACTAACCCGAACTAACATTGTTCTTAGTAGAACTACTTTGGTGTTGTTTTTTGTGCAAAATAAAATTTCTCAGAATTGGCCGAAACTTGGCGGAGATTTTTTATTGAATATACAAAAAATACTTGTCAAATATTTGTTGCAAGGGGCCCACCACCTGCCCACAAGGCAGGGGGTGCGCCAAGCTACCTTGTGGGGCCCGCCGACCTCCGTCTGACCTAATTCCAACTCCATAAGTATCGTCTTCCCAAGAAAAAAATAGAGAGAAAGTTTCATTGCATCTTAGGTTGTGGTGCCGCTGCCACCTCCTGTTCTTCAATGGGGGGGCTAATCTAGAGTTTTTTCGGGGCTCTAGAGAGGGAAATTCGTCATTGTTGTCATCATCAACCCTTCTTCGTGAGCCAGCTCTTGATGCAGCTCACACGGGGAGTGAGTAATTTCATCGTAGGCATACTGGAGGTAGATGGAGATGGATGAGACACGTCATGTAATCGAGTCAATTTGTTAGCGCTTGACCCCTAGTATCAACTATGTACTAAGATTGATGTTGATATGCTTAATGCTTGTTACTAGGGCCTGAGTGCCATGATTTCATATCTGAACCTATTATGTTTTCATGAATATATTTGAGTTCTTAATCCTATCTGCAAGGTATATGCACTTGTTATTATTCTGGACAGTAGACCCCAAGATGACAATAATTGGGACATGACGGGGTCCTGTACTAGGGGTGGCTAACACCAAGGAACCCCGCCTCATCAACTACAAGGGGGCCCAATGGGCCCACGACATGGCACTTACCCTAAGAGGCCAGACAACCTTCTTGACGCCCAAGACCAGAGGACAGCGGCGCCCCCAGACCGCATCTAACATGTAAACCCTAGGCCTCTCCTGTGTATATAAAGTGAGGCCTAGGGTTCCCCTTGATCCATCTATCCTCGGATAGGAGAACTCTTGGTAGCAACATCATACACCATTGTAACCCCTTGCATGAGGTATCCCTATGAATAACGGAAACCAGCATGACGTGGGATACTGATCTCCGGAGGCCCGAACCTGGATAAACCCCTTGTGTGACCTCCGATCCATGACTTCTAGCTGCGCTTGGACCTCTACCATGGGATCTGATGGCAATCTACTCCGTCAGTTGGCTCGCCAGGCATAGCCGGCACCGGGCGGAGACCGATCATGGATCGGATCTTTCTTTGCTTCCTATGACCTACCGTCAGGGGAGAGCCTAACTTTTGGCTCCCTCGCGTTCGTCACGGACAAGTTGGGCGACCTCATGGAAATCTCGTGCGGACTATGGAACATACCACGCCATCAACCCAGATGCGACCTGCGAGCTTCCTTCGAAACATCGACTGAGTGGAGGCCGCACCGACGATCCAACTAGTGCGATGGTCTACGGCGTGCTGCCTTAGCAAGGCATTTGGAGACTACCTCGTCACTCACGCTGCAGGTGGGGGTGGGCATAAGTGGGACTGCCTCAGCCCATCCCACTTAATGACCTTAGTGGGCACCCGTTGGACAAAGAAAAATAATTAGTGGGCTACCCAGTTTAGCCCGTTGGGATCCCACCTCCCACCTAGCATTACACGGCAGGGGGCAGGCCTTCCAGGATCCCATCGACAGCGGCGCAGCGCCGAGTTCTCGCAAGGATAGGGTTGGAGCCGCCGCCCCTCCGGCCGGCCCGCCGGCGGCGCACTGCTCTTCCGGCCGCCCCTCCTCTCCCTCGCCGTTTGCCGCCCCTGAGCACCACGCGGCTCACCGGATGATGCACCGCCCCTGAGCAGCGCGCGGCTCGCCGGACCGATTCGTGCCACCCCCGCCGACCTGAGATCCGCCTCTGCAGGTATGAACTCTCCTCCAACGTCCTCTCCCCCTCCATCCATTCTTTCTCTTTTTTGTTCAACTTGTTAGCCAAAGGATTTACTTTCTTGCCATGATTGATTCTAGTCTCTGTACTTGATTGATTCCTAGTCTCTGTACCTGATTTGTTGCATCGTGCTTGAAACCCAAGCCATTTTAGGAAGTAGAAAATGGAGGAAGTAGAACACGCTGTTCAATCTAGTAGTAGTGATCTACATGTGAAACTTCAGAGTTTTGACTTTCAGAGCTAGGTGTGCATGCATGCAGATGCAGAGCTGTAAGTTTTTGTTTTTATTTTGTGGGAAAAGAAGGAACTGTGAATTGTTTTCAAGGAAAATATTGGTGAAGAAGAGGGACTGTAACTCACAATTGTTTTCAAGGTAAAGCTAAGTGTCTGATGACTTTCGCGCTGTACAACGGTGACCATGGCGCCCCTTAGCTACAGTAATAAAAATACTGGAGCCACAATTGAGGGCTAGTCATTTGGAGATTAATCCTGACCTTGATATCTCGAGAGGCTAGTCATGTTGCAGGAAAGAGTTTGTCAATGGATACTGCGTACTTGTATATCTATCTAGTAGTAGTACAAGCTATGCAACTAGCATTGAGGAGGTCTTGCTCCATCTGATCAGTGGATGTGATCCTTAATTTCATCATAAATCATAACCCAATGCAGATGCTTGTTCTACTGTTCTACATATAGTTGTACTTCTTTTGCAGATCTTGTTACAATTTTGAAAACCTATTACTCTTTACTGCAGTAGGACGTGATGGCCAGATCGCCGCCAGCCCCTACCCCGACTCCAAGATCGCCAGCAGCGTCAATCCCGACGCCCAGGTCGCCGCCACCCCCAACCTCGACGCCCAGGTCGTGGTTGGCCACTTGCACCAGTTAATACCTCGATGGTTGGCCACTTGCAAAAGGCGGAGCCAACAGTTGGAGACCGTGGTGGTGATCAAGACGATGCTGGAACAACCTAGGTAATTCTGCTACTTGTATGCTGCACTTCAGTACAATCATTCTTTGCTGTCCTGGGGTAATTTTTTAACTCATTAGGACATAGATGATTACTGATGTTTCATAGTATTGTCATGAAGTACTAGTTTTGAGGTTGCAACACATTTGTGCTTTGGACTGGAAGCACAAAGAAACCATTTATTCATGTCTCTTGTACCTTATAATTCTCAGTTTTCTATCTATAGATTCTTCTTTGAATATTTATAGATTTTTTTTCAAATAGCAGATGATTGATGTTCCCAAGGTTTCACATACTTGTTATGACATGGCTCTAATATTTTCATTGCTGGCTAAGTGTTTGCTGTTAGTAATATGGACATGTTCATGTTCCAACTTCAGAATGATCTTTGCTGGCACTGAACTGTATTTTCTTGTCACTAACTACCTGATGTATTTCCTTTCTATGTAGGACTAGGACAGTGCTGACTTGCCGGGCCAATGAATACCCGTCGTCGTAGAGAAAAAACTATGAAAGATGTCCCTTCCTTGGCAGTGGCAGTAGCTGCATGCTCTCGCCGTTGTCGACGAGCTGCAAGTTTATATATATCTGTAGGCAGAGTTAACCTGGAACAGATGCAACACATTTTAATTGTAACTGAAGGTTAAATGGGATGGGATCCGTATATGTAACTGAAGGTTAACTCTATTTTTTACATGAACTGGAGTTTAACTTTATATATTATCCTCTAGTCAATAGATCCATCCATCCGTATAATGTTGTCCTACTCAGTTATGCATGCATATGATGCTCTGAAGTGTGACATATGATGCTCTGAAGTGTATCTGTTAAGTGGGATCAACTGAAGTGCGACATATGATCCATTCAGCTGCAAGTGTATGCCATGTAGGATCGTTCACGCATCGGGCGCTAGTATGTCAGTGTGTATAGCAGCCCTCATCTGTTAAGTGGGATCCCACTTATTCCCACCTAATATGCGCTAGTTTTGATGGGACGTCCACTTCTTTTTCACCAAACCGTGTTGGGACTAGGTGGATCAAGGTGGGATTCCCAGGAACCGTCCCACTTGCAGCGTGACTCGTCACCATCCCAAACACACGTGAGCCGACGCGGCGAGTACAGCTTTGACCTCAGGCGACAAAAGAGACCACACGCCAATCTCCCTCACCGATGAGGACAAGAATGCGGGCCTCCAACCCTTCCGCGAGGTCACGCACTTCGACCTCTAGGGGAAGGAAGGGTCGTCCACGGACTTAGAGACTGATGCCTCTTCCAATCAAGGGACATCCCTGTCCGGGGCCCCACGGGCGATATCTTTCCACCAGGTCATGATGACGGAACCAACAACGAGCTCGTGGCCTTGGGACCTCCGGCGGCAGGACTGATGCCGCGAGTGACTCAACAACAAATAGACCCTGTGTTGATGCCTCAACCACAAGTTAGCACAGCCTCCCCATGAGTTCACCGATGGGTCTCACCACAATGAAAGTGTCCCTACGAGGTACCACGTAAACACTGCCATCGACAGCGGGAAACACCCTGAACTATCTCACAACCCCCATCGATGCACCGACCTCGCAGCAAGAATGTTGGAGGCCATACGTGTTTCCTAGCTTAACGCGCAGCTCGCGCTTCAGCAAAAGGCGCTAGAGGTCTTCGCCCACGAGGCCCGATGGAACGAGATGATGACACAGGAACGACTGTGTCGCCCATGCCAAAAACCGCAAAACATCCTCAACGACTTCGCCAACAGAGGCTGGGAGCAAGGAGTCGGCTTCAACGAACCAATAGCGGAGCCCGCAACGCTTCCACCATCGACCCCGGCTCGCAACCTCTAGGCAGCGACCACGCTGGCAGACTAGCAGCGAACCATGCCAGGAGAACCCAAATCCTGGCCGACCTCACCCACGTGCTCCACAGGACGGTGCAACTTCTGTATAACATCTTGCACTCCAGGGAAAGGCTGGCAGGTACCATGAGTGTCTTGTCCACCGCCAACCACCCAACCCGAGAACAAGGTTGGGGATCCATCCAGCGATCGGAGGCCACAACGGCGGCCATGACAACGCGTTTGTGACAGCCGATATCGGTCGACACCCTTCAACAATGTGTGGCCCTACCTGCAGTAAACCTCGCGTCGGCCGAACAGCCTCACCACCGGCATGGTGGGTGGGAGGAACAGAATCAAACGGATTACTCCTGGTGGCTCCCGTGCCAAGGTTCAACTTGCTCATGTCAAGCATCGCACCAGCATGCTTTGGGCAAGAGGTCATATCCCACCCTTTTCCCCAACCCTGCATCGTCACGGGCGTCCAGAAATATTCAGGAGACACAAAACCTGAGCATTTGCTAAATGACTACCTCACGGCAGTCGAGATGGCCAACGATGACATCAGCAACGCCCTCCAGCACATACCTCTGTGCCTAACAGGGCACGCACGATCGTGGCTCAGTTGGCTCCCTCCAAACTCCATCCATAACTAGGCAGACTTCAAGCATGTTTTTCTCAATAACTTTGAGGGAACCTGCCACCGGCCAGGAAGCGGTGTCGACCTCTGTAACATCATCCAAGAAGACAAGGAGTCCGTCCACGACTATGTCTAACGCTAGCTCAAGAAGCACGCTATCGAGCATTTCAGACGAAATAGCCATAAAAGCATTTGTTAGTGGCACCCAGGACCCTCTGTTTAGGCATAAGCTCAGAAAAGGAGAGAAGGCAAGTTGACATCCTTGGCCGCCCTGATGAAGGTCGCCACCGGCGAAGAAACAACTCCGGCCGACCGGCGACCTCTCCTAGGAGACAAAGCTAACGAGCTAGCAGGGGTCGAGGCCCCAAAGAGCAAAAGCTCAATGAACAGAAGCTCAAAGAACAGAGAGGGCCGCAAGCGAAGGAAGAAAAAGATTCCGAGCTCGTCGCAGCGGCCAACAAAACAGACAAGGCCGGTGGAAAGAGGCAGCGCTGGAATGGAAAACCAAAGCACAATCCCCGCACATACGATGAGATAATGAATGGGCCCCTGTGTGTACCATAGCTATGTCAACCATAAGGCCCAACATTCGACAAGAGACTGCGGCCTCAATGAGCAGCCCCGGCATGAAAAAAGCAACACCGCCACTTGCTATTTGTGAGCTGCGTTGGGATTTCCTCGAAGAGGAGAAAATGATGCAGTACAATAGAAATAAGTATTTTCCTCGGTTAAGAATCAAAGGTTATCAATCTAGTAGGAGAACCACGCAATACCTCGTGAACATCACCTGCACACAAAATAACAAATAGTTACACCCAACGCAAACAAGGGGTTGTCAATCCCTTGGCGGTTAATTGCAAGGATCAAATCTCATAGTGATAGATAGATAAACAAAAACACACACAAAATAACTGTAAATAAATTGCAGTAAAATATTTTTTAAAATTTTAATATGCAATAAAGAAATACCCGGCGGCCATAGTTTTCACTATAGACTTCTCTTGTGACCATAGCATACGCTGAGTAAATAAATTACTATTGGGCAATTGATAGAAAAGTGCATAATAATGACGATATCCAAGGCAATGATTATGTATATAGGCATCAGGTCCGAGACAAGTAGACCGACTCCTGTTTGCATCTACTATTATTACTTGACACATCGACCGCTATCCATCATGCATCTAGAGTATTAAGTTCATAAAGACTGGAGTGAGGACTTAATAAAGATGACATGATGTAGATAAAGTAAACTCAATTAATATGAATAAACCTCATCTTTTTATCCTTAATGGCAACGCTACGAATACATGAACCAATGTTGAAGATATCGCTTATCGTTATCGTCTCGGTCAGCTAGGGATTAGAGATTAATCGGAAATTGGCTGATTAATCGATTTTATCGGTCAACTATTAATAGTATTTTTTTTGGCAAATCTCAGGTTCCCAGCACTAAAATACGCTATATTCAACACCAAAATAATATTGGACAGAAGTGTTACCTTGATTCCTAGCCTTTGAATCCTTGTATAATGAGAAACAAAATAGGAGAATAGTACATTTTGCATAACAAGGTCCACAAAACATAAATAAACATTATTTTTGCAAACATAGTGCTATGAATAGGTCTGATTTATTGGTAGATTCCCGATAAATCGCTTGTCAGAGCGATAAATCGGTTCAAAAGATAAACTGTGAAGATAAGGCATAATCTTATCGGTCAGCCCCCGATTAGCGATAAATCGGAAGATTAATCGCTAAATCGGAAGATCTTTTTAACAGTGATATGAACCATCTGTATTGTTCTAATTAATCGGATTCAAACATTTGTTGTAATTGAGATGATTATTGTATTGTATGGTGTTAAAATATTAATAAATTTTGTTTATATTATTGTTCTATTATGATAGGATTATGTTGTTTAAAATCATGAATTTGCCGAAAACAAAGAAAACTGGTTAGTGGTACCGCGCAGGCTCGGGCGAAACAGATGCCCCAAATTTGTTTCGTCGCGTGGTACTGCAAACCAGTTTTCAAGGGCACCGCAAAGGCGCAAACTGATTTTGCAAGACGTGCTTTTTAGGATATCCTAGAGATGCTCTTATACAAAAAACTTCAGTGTGTATTACGAAATTGTTCTTTATATTAAGAAAATGTTCACGATATATTATAAAAAGTTCACTGTGCATTATAAAAATGTTCGTCATATATTGAAAATTTGTTCAATGAATACTAAAAAGGTTCTCTATATATTTGAGTTTTGTTCAGTGTATATTACACAAACATTCAATGTGTATTAAAAAGTTGTTCAACGTGCGTTACACAAATGTCAATGCATATTCGAAAATTGGTCAACCTACATTACAAAATGTTCATGCGTACTTGAAAATTGTTCAGCGTATATTTCCAAAATGTTCTAAATAAAAACCGAGCAAAAAAGCGGGGTGCTACAGCGAATTGGATGCTACAGTGCCAGTTCTATCCTCCCAAGAATGAAATTAAAAACCGATTTGGGGGCATAGTGGGCCAGCCCAACGCCCTGACTTCTCCTCTCGAGAACCGTTGCATACCCTCTCGAGAACCATGTGCGGGACGGGGAGCCCCTTGTTTTTTTAGCTTTTTTTTCTGTTTTCAGCTTTATTTTGTTTTGAAAAATAATTAGTATTTCAGAAAAAATTAAAAATTGTCCAATATTCGTCAATTCATAAATTGTTCACGGTTTGAATTTTTTTCAGGAAATGATAAATTCTCAAGGATTCAAAAAATGTTCGCAATTTCAAAAATAATGTTTGTCTATCCATAAAATGTTTAAAATTTCAAAAAACATTCATGAATTCCTACAAAAAAAGTTCACAATATTAAAAAAAGTTCACAAATTTCAAAAATGTTCACAAAAATTCAGGAATTTTCAAAAATATTCACAAATTTGGAAAATGTTCACAAAATTCAAAAAATGTTCGCAATTTCAAGAACTATTAAGGAACTAAAAAATTTAGTCAAAAACAAAAAGTTCCTGAATTTCAAAAAATTTAAGAAATTTCAAAAAATGTTCACCGTTTCAAGAAAAATGTACAGAATTTCAAGGAATGTTCATGAATTTGTAAAAATGATCATGATTTTTAAAAACGTTGAAGGATTTAAAAAATGTTCATGATTTCAAAAAAATGTTACCTTTTTCAAAACAATGTTCAGGAATTTGTAAAAAATGGTCGGCAATTTGAAAAATATTCGTAATTTTCTAAAAATGTTCACAATTTAAGAAAATTTGTTCACAAAATTAATACATGGCCGAACTTCTTTTAGGAAAGGTGAAAATAAGGAAAAAAAGGAAAACAGAACATTAAAGAAAAGAAGAAAATAAAATAATAATCGGAAAAGGGAAAAAGAAAAAGGAAATACAAAAGAAAAAACCGGAAGAAATAAACAAGAAAAAACCGGTTCTGGGAAGGTGGGGAGGAATCCCTATATGGTCCGGCCCAAAAAGATGCGGACGCCCAAAAAGCCCGGCCCGAGAGTGGGCGCTGACGATTTTCTCAAAAAAATGTGGACGCTGACGTCAGCGCTGACCACGGCCAGCGTTGGCCCAGTTGGCACATCGAGACTTGCGGGCCTTCCATAAAAGGCGCCCCACCTCTCTTGTCGTCCTTGCCAGCAGACCTCTCTCTCTTATCGCACCACTCCCTCAAAAAAATTAAAAAGAAAAACTCGTAGAAATTCCCGGAGGGGGTTGCTCTAGAGATTGCCGGCCGGGCCTCGCGTCAGGATGGCACCCACGGCGGCGGAGCAGAGCCAGCAGCACACGAGGAAGGCGGTGGGCCTGGCGGCGCGCGACGCCTCCGGCCACCTCGCCCCGCTCGCCATTACCCGAAGGTATACGCAAGCCGCGCATCTGGTTCGCTGTATGTTCGCGCGAGACGATGAGCCCGCGCCGCCGCGGCCCCCCGGGCACGGCGGCTGTGGCGGCGCCGTGCGCCGTTCGATCCGCTAGGCGCTGGCTTGTCTTCCCCAATGCCATGCTCCCTTTGTACAGTACGTACTACTACGTGGAATGCATGGTTCCGTGCAATAATTTATTCTCGTTATTATTAAATCTGTCGTGTAGCCGACGACGATTGACGGCTCACTGGATCTGGATTTCGAAAAATTAACCGGCGAGATTTCGTCTTAGAGCAAGACTCCCATGTTCTAAAGGTGGCCTCCCTGTGATTGCACAACTGCGCGCTTTATCTCGTATTCTCGTTTGTTTCGGTGCAAATTCTCAAAATAGCCTCTGCGCCATGCCAATTTGTCTCCCTAGTTTTGTAATGGTGGGTATCGGGTTGCTTTCTGTGATATCTTCTGTGAAATTTGGCCTTTGAAAATGGGGCCTGAATTAAGGGGTGACGTGAAAGGTCAATGGCCGTGGCATATCGTGCACATGATGGAACAGTAAACTGTAGTTGGAACTGAATTAGTAGATGGCGCTAGCAGTTTTATGTCGTTATCATAGCCGCGCCAGTGTGCTACGAGCTGTATTAAGGTGGTTGGTCGATGCCTGTAGGATTTGCGGTCTTAGAATTTGCTTTTTGCAAATTATTTTCTAAAATCTCTATTGTCTAGAAAAGTTGTTGACTGAATCATGCCATTTGCTGTAACGAAAAATTTACCGTTTGCACGCATGACTGATAATAGGCTAGAATAATTGCTCGAGTGACCACTGAATTCAGCTGATAGACGAACCCATGACTTGCTACTGAGATTGTAATCATTATCTTGATTTACACACTCGCATGTAATGGCATTTCTTACGTTCACGTTTCTCGTAATTCTTACTTCAGGAGCACTGGAGATGACGATGTCGTCATAAAGATTCAGCTGATTTACGTTCAGCATGCAAAGAACGACTGGAAGGACGCCACGTACCCCGTGATCCCCGGGCACGAGATCGCCGGCGAGGTCACCGAGGCAGGCAAGAACGTGACCAGGTTCAAGGCCGGCGACCGTGTCGGCGTGGGGTGCATGGTGAACTCGTGCCAGTCCTGCGAGAGCTGCGACAAGGGCTTCGAGAACCACTGCCCGGGCATGATCTTCACCTACAACCGGGTCGACCGTGACGGCACCTTCACCTACGGCGGCTACTCCAGCATGGTGGTGGTGCACGAGCGCTTCGTGGTCCGGTTCCCGGACGCCATGCCGCTGGACAAGGGCGCGCCCCTGCTGTGCGCCGGCATCACCGTGTACAGCCCCATGAAGTACCACGGGCTGAACGCTCCCGGGATGCACCTCGGCGTGCTGGGACTGGGCGGGCTGGGCCACGTCGCCGTCAAGTTCGGCAAGGCCTTCGGGATGAAGGTGACAGTGATCAGCTCGTCGCCAGGGAAGAAGCAGGAGGCCCTCGAGAGGCTTGGCGCCGACGCCTTCGTTGTCAGCAAGAACGCCGACGAGATGAAGGTATGCCGATGTGTCCGATCATCAGACAAGATCATAGATGGGTCTTTCTCAGGTGGAGAACAGCACATGAGTCCATATCTGCTTATAGCACTGCTTAATTCGTGTTGCGTTTGCAGGCTGCGATGAGCACCATGGATGGCATCATAAACACGGTGTCTGCAAACATCCCCATGGCCCCTCTCTTCGGGCTGCTCAAGCCCAACGGCAAGATGGTCATGGTCGGCCTCCCAGAGAAGCCTGTCGAGGTCCCTCCCTTTGCTCTGGTTGCCAGTAAGTCCTCCCATCTCACAAGCCACCTAGATATCCTCTCCGATCTCGCAATTGAAGAAATCATGCGACCACAGGCATTTTGTGCGTAACTGATACACATTGTGCGTGTGGCTGAATGTACAGAGAACAAGACCCTGGCCGGGAGCTTCATCGGCGGCATGAGGGACACCCAGGAGATGCTGGACCTCGCGGCGAAGCATGGTGTGACGGCAGACATCGAGGTGATCAGCGCCGAGTACGTGAACACGGCCATGGAGCGCCTTGCCAAGGCCGACGTCAGGTATCGGTTCGTCATCGACATCGGCAACACCCTCGACAAGGCCGCCGCCGCCGCCGCCGCCAAGTGATCGACTGACTGCCAGACATAACTCATCAATGCTCACGGTCTACTTTGGCCTCTGCTATTGTCCTATTAACAATGAAGAATGTAAAATTCTTGTCAGTGATGTATTGTGTACTGTTGTTCATGAGAAAACTGCGTTGGCGGATGGATGGAAAGTTTGCTTCTTGACGGGATAATGGAGCTTCTTCCTGCTGTTTCCTATTGTCTAAGGGCCACTTTGATTTCCTACTGTTTCCCCTGGAAATTTTCATCCACTCCAACCTCCCGTGAAGAATCTTATGGTTTTCTTGTGCACAATTAAACGTCCAAAAATTCATGTCGTATTTGAAATGGCATCATGTTATTCATGTGTTTTAGAATTCCTGCAAATCATCAAAGAGGTAGTAAACTGTTACCGTCCAGCTATCGAGCCATTTGTGTGCACTGAGGAAGCTATTTGTACCTCTGGCCACAATAATTACTCCATCCATTTTATCCGTTCCACTTCAAAATATAGGACATTTTGTTTTGTTAACACAGGTGTTTTGCCAGAATTAACAAAATATTTGAAGTGGGGGGATTATGTTTTAACACCCCAGAATCAACGAAGAAACGACACAAGTAGAGGTGCAGTTTTTGAAACAAAATCTCAATAACCTTAGTGCTCTTCAAAAGAATATTAACTGCGCTCTTTTTGGAAATTTCTACCACAGCTGCTAACAGACTGACAGAACAGGGTAAACAGAAAATGAAGCCTGGAGAGGGTTTGTGAAAGTGAATATTGATGCCGCGTTCGGTTTAGATGCAGAATCTGGTGCTACAGGAGCTGTGACCAGAGATGACAAAAGTATGTTCATTGCAGGGAGCTCCTGCGGGATTGCACATGTGGCGGATGCTCCATCTTCTTTTCTTTTTCCTTTCTTTTCGCGGGCGGATGCTCCATCGGCAGAAGCTCGAGCTGCTTGATTCTTGCAGGCCAAACCGGGTCACAACGTCCATGCAGTCGCTGTTCATTGCCCTAAGAGTAATAGGTGGCACATGTGCTTGCATCCAAGGCGGGAGGAGACCTGTCCGTGATTTGGCACAGCGACTCGCCAGATTTTATCATTGACGTAGCTTATTTGAGTCTTCATAAAGTGCCATGAAGGCACGAGATCGCGGGCATCGTTCAAAACTGGCTGGCCTAGCACAGAGAACTCGGAGGTGAGTCTGCCTCCGAGCGGCGATCTCAGAGGAAGGAGACCGGACAATGGAGAAGGCGGCCGACAACGAACCCGAGCAGGCGATCACTGACAGGGTCAATGTGGAGAGCTCGGAGGACGAAGACCGGACGATGTGTCCGATGCCCTTACTAAATCTCATTTGTTCATTAAGCCTTTTAATTAGCATTTCTAACCCTTTTCTTGTGAAAGACATTTCTAACCATTTTCTTTCAAAAAAATGCACCTCTAACCATTTCCATAACCAATCTACTCCTCACTTGTAGATACAAAATGCACCAATATTGTGCAAACTCACACACTTTCCAGACCGTAATTTCTGGCTAGTTGCTTGTATCTCTATGACCGAGATTCACGGAAATTATATCTACCACGGCAGCTTCACTTGGCAGCGCGTCAGGTGCCATTCGTTCAGCATGCAAAGAAACTCCTGCTCCATACAAGATGCTCAAACAACCAGGAGGATTAGGAGCACACTGGGCTACTCCATTTGCAGCACAATACCTACTCAAGATCGTTCAGGAAGAGGGTCAGCTCCGAGGGCGGCATTTACACAAGGTGGTGGTATCCCATCAGATGATCAGATCTCCTGCACAGCTTGCACTTGGCGGCCTGACAGGCAAAGGTCAGACAGGCAATGTGTTAACCAGGCGGGACACCATCCGGCATAGCCTGAGGATCATCACACGCCCCGGCTGAAGGTCGTCCCTTATGGAGGCCATCAGCTTGTCCAGGTTTGGCTGCGACAGTGTTGTCTGAGCTTGCCACACCTTGATCGGCAGCTCCGATGGCTCAGAAGGGTACACCGCGCTGTTCCAGATTAAGCAGAGGTGCCATTGTAAGCAAATAGTGTAGGGATGCATAGATAGATATATAAGCTCTGGTTTCGCTGGACTAACTGGCTCAGGTCTGTCATATCAATGGTGAAAGCAACCCTCTTGGCGCTCTTGTAACCGATGAAGCGCAGACTGAAGATGAGTTGCCCTGCTTGACATGGTACAGATTTTGTAGTGACTACACAATTTTCAGGTTAACAGTGTAAATAGAGCTAGGAAAGAATTGAACTTGCGATGGAGTTCATACTTATGAATCTTACATACTTAAATTAGTAAGGCCATCATGTGGTGCTCTCCGAGTAAACTCAGAGTTGTTAGCATGCCACTATCTTTTGGTCATATGCCCTTTTAGTTTTATCACATAAATACTTACACATATAGAATCCATTGCTATCTATAATGAGCAGTTTTAACTCCATGTGGAAAAAGGAGGTAAGAGGGACCATGTTAAAATTAGCCATCTATAATAAATCGTAACGGTTGTATGGGTCAAGTAAAGTAGTCTCCTCATTTCCAGATGTACCTTCAGCAAGCAACGCGTGGCAACATCTCCATATTTTTCCATTAGTTAACACTTGCCAGAAGTTCTGCTTACAGACTAGCCTGTGCATTATCTGCTTACCTACTTTCCATAAAGCAAAATAACAATAAAAGACTACACACTGAGGATTTGTCTGAAAATAGTTGTGCATGTACCCGTTCTGTTATGATTATTAGACATGAAACTTATTTCAGGAGTGTTGTAATATGTCAATAATATATGTTTATGAGTTAGTGCTTTATGATACAAGCAGTCACTGCATGAAAGTACAAAAGAGAATGGATAGAGAGGAAACCTGTCTGGGAGTCCACACTAAAATCTGCAGAGATCAGACTCAATAATTCCCCTTTAGCATCCTCGATTTCTTCTAGGACATCAATAAGATTACCGAGAAGCAAACTTGTTTCCTGCAAAAATATGTGGGGCTCATTATACTGAATTTTGCTATGTAACTTCCGAGACATGACAGCTGTTGTGGTTGGCGCACACAGTTGTGAAGTCAAGCACCGAGGGTCGGGTCTCACTTCTACCTTGATTTTATAAGTGTAGGGGAACAAGTCTTACCCCTCAAATCTCGATTCTTTTTCCAAACCTAAAAGCTTAAGTGTCTTAATATTATTGTAGGCATAACATCTCTCAAACTACAAATCAGTATACAAATGTGGTCTAAAATATGTGTATGCCGTATGTGTACAAAGGTAGTGCTCCAATGTCTGCTTAAGGCACACAAATATATTTCATATGCAACTGCATATTATAAGAATTACTTTAACTTTACTCACAAGAATTAGTCCAAATTGTCTCATATGTAAGAACTTTCAAAGTAAAGGCAAACTCACCATTGTCTTCTTCTGCAAGGATCGTAAATCACTAAGTCTTTGATTCTCCTCAGCTTTGAAAATGAAACTGAATGCCACAGTTGCTTTCAAATTTGGAAATGCCTGACCAAGAGAACAGTACCATGAGTTTCGTACATGCAGACACAGAAGAAGAAAATATCAGTTTCCTCATCTCACCTTTTCTATTTTGGTTCCCATCAGTGAGTTACTCACAAATATGGTTGACATATCACTAAGGTTTAAGATGATCCTGTAAAAGGCACGGTAACACAAGAAGTAAGACAAAGATACATGATAACAAGGTTGTCTTCCATTGCTGGCTTGCTGCTACCAATTGTTTTGCAAAACTGGCGGTCACAAGCAGGTACAAGATTATGTGCCCCAGGTTCAGGGTTAGACACCACCAAACCTCCGATGTCGGGTTCATTTTACTAGCAAAAAGTTTTGGCTGGTTGAAGAAAGGTTTTACATTGAACATAGACATCCTTTCAAAATACAGTAAATAACTTGCCAAGTCCATGCAGGTTCGTCAGGACTAGAGAAAAACAGTTTAAGGTTTAAAGTACATTGGGCCAGTTAAGACCAGTAATTGGTTTCAACAAGTACCAAAGACCTGGAAGTTTCCTGTTCCACAGTGGAGAGGAAAATCATGGTTGCTACACTATGCAAAAGGGAAGGTGAATACAAGGAGTCAGTACCTTTGTAAGAGCAAATTGCGATAGTTGAGAATGACATCACGCTTATTTTCCCTTTTAACAATGTCTTTCAACTCCCAGAGCTAAAAAACAAAAAGTAAATGTGTGTAAATCACTGAAGGAAGAGAAGTATATACGGTAGACCTAAGGCATACACCATTACCGATGCTTGCTGGTTGATGATACGACGCTGATTTCTCATCTTCAGTTGCTCTTCAGCAACCCTGAGGACTTCACTAATATCACCTTTAATGTTGCAAAAATGTTCAAGCGAAATCTTGAGGTTCTCCACCTTCTGTTGAATCATGCTGAGTGCAAGCTTCTTTTCAGTTATCCTAGCATTTCCTTCCTGGGGGAACACATGATACGTTCCCCATAAAAATGTGTGAGTGAACACACAAATATTTGCACAAGTGCTATATTTTGGCAAATGCAAGTATGTAACAGGATGATGGTAGAAGCAACTGAACTTATGGAAAAAGAAAGGATAAACTAGAATAAGAACAAATGAGATAACTGGAAGTAAGAGCTGCATTAATGACAGTAGCACTATACTATTACAGCAAGAATCGTTGGTACTGGTAGTTGATAGCCCAGAAGTAATACATCAGCTTCACGAAACATAACAGCAACCAAACAAAAGAAAATATATTGCCGAATGTCAGATCTTTTGCAGTTATTCAGTTAACAGGCTCTTACAATTTTAGCAAATAAAACAAACATGGTCATTTGAAAGGAATGCCTGACAGTATGATATTTTGATATGCAACACAGAAAGAGCAGGAAAAAAGATATAAAACTATGAATGACCATAATTATGCGAAGAACGGTAGTACACAGTGATGTACCAGTCTGTCACAGGTATTAATCGAAGTTTCTGCATAAACAGGACCTCCCTTCATCTGTGCAGCACCCATTGTAGGACGGCGAAGCTGTGAAATCTTGGATTTCAAATAGCGGCATTCTTGAATTCCAACTTGACATAGTTGTGCTTTGTTCTGCACCAAAACAGAACGGGGGCAGGCTAATAGCTTACTACACTCGTACCTTATAAGCTATCAAAAAAGCTGAAAGGAAGACAAAGAAATTCTTACTCGCAGTTTATCAAGTTTAACACGATTTATTTGCAGTTTTGCCTTTTCATATGAAAGCTTGCCATGGAGAGACATTGCCTCAGCTAGTCTGGAATCTTGAATCCTCTGCATTCAGAAAACGAACACAACAGATAAGTGGAAGTAATTTCCTAACAGAGACAGACAATATGACAACTAATTAATGATAGAATACCACAGCAGCAGAAAGCCTCTTATGTGTTCTAGCCACATGAATCTTCTCCAGCATATCTCCTAACATATCAAGCTTCATTAAGAAAACAAGAAAAAAATATAAGATACAACAAACTCACGCTCCAACATTTCCGCAAGATATTTTGAATGCTAGATCAATTAGGTTGAACTACAGAATTGAACACATATAAGAATAAATCAAGTTGCAGCAAAAGGAAGTTCACAAAAGAGATATAGAGAACCATAGATTCTGAAGATCAATTAGTAACTGTACACAAGCTCCAAATAGGCAAGTGTGCCATATCAGATTGTCTCTAAAAAGTCTGCCAAAACTTGTTGGGAGAGGAATTCACTCAGGGCTGCAGCTTCCAGATTTGCGAATAGAAACAGATATGTTCGGAACAATCAAACGATGTTTGAAGGAATGGTGGTCAGAACTAATCCTAGATTACTTTTTCCAGCCACCTTCTGTGTTTATTACGGAAGATAATGCTACCTCAAAACTCTTGAGAGTTAAAAGATGATTGCATTCCAAACACAGTTACAAGGTCCTAAGAACTATGTGGAGCCAACGTTTGATCCTAAAGACCACAATAATATATTTGCTCAGCTAAAATTGAAGGAATAATCAAGATCGAAGCTAACAATTTGAGTATGAGATCATGATGCAAGAATCTATAGGACTAAAGAATTATTTTCACAGTGCAGTAGATATTTCATCTAAACAGTGTAAACGGTTTTATTCACTTGAAGAGTTAGCATAGTTAAAAAAAAGGCGTGCCTAGGCAGGCGCTTAAGCACACCTAGACTCTAGGCGATAGCAAAACGCCTAGCGCTTAATATGTGTTGCGCTTAAGCGTGCGCTTTGGCCATAAAAATGCAAGGTGGTAACAAAATGCACAACTAACTCCTAGCACTTTTTTTAACTTAGAGAGTTAGTGAGTTATACCTATGTTTGTAACTAGTTTTGAACACAGAACCAGCAAAGAGAATAATTCGAGTAGAGTAATGTACTACTCCCTTCAGTACGAGCATTACTGAAGTACATCAAAATAGAATAAGCAGTACTGCAAGGGTCTCTGAAGTATTCTTAGTGAATGAACAAGACAGTAACTTAGTCCAGTAACAGGCAAAATGCATACCTGTTGTAGGTTAAGCTTACTAATAGATTCTGGGCGTATATGCATCTGCTTCATGGAATCAGATACACTGAATACTACCTGCACGAGGGAAACACTCAAGATTTTATACTGACTATTCACTCCAAAGTTCAAACATTTTGAAGATCAACAGACATGAATGACTTTGAAATCTTGGATACAGTTTAAACTGGCAGCTTTCTGTCTTACCTTGTTCCAATCATCACTTAATGATTGTGCACTATCATGAGCCTCACTCTGACTTTCTTCTGCCATACGAGAAGACAATGATACACAAGGAAGTTGTTTTAGTGATGTTATTGGGCTTCTAGGTCCCTTTGCTCTTTTCTCAGGCAATGAATGTTCAGCACAGACATTTTCTTCAGAGCTCCTCTTTCTTCCAGTGCCATTCACATCCATATGAGAATTGCATTCATGATTTGCTAGGCTACCCAAAGCAGGGACATCACACAGAGTATCCTGAACCTCAGTGGCCTCACTCAGCTCCTGCCTTGGAGGAGCACCTAGAATAGAAGCCTGACCGGTTTTCTCTGGCTGTTGTGGCGTAACAGAATAAGAAGCTGACACAGTGCAGCCATGATCTTCAGCTTTGCTGAATGTGTTATGTGGTTCCTGAACAAGCTCATTTCTCTCAACTAACAGTAATCGACGATTATGAGCTACAGGTGATTCATGAAGCTTGAACTTTAGTACATGATCAAGATCTGAAATTCTCTTACCATGTTTCATAAACTCACTCCCCAAAGAAGATTCCTCATGAACAATAGGACTGAAGATTTGCTGCCTTTTGGAGCGTAGGGAAGATACAGAACCTTGCGTAATTTGCAACGGCTGAACTAGTGTTTTCGGAGTATGTAAAACAGTTTCCGAATTCAAGATTTCACTTTGCTGGTGCAACTGCTCAGCATCCCTCATTGAAAAGGTAGGAACTGCACTTGCAATTTGATTTGCTCCATGTGGTTCATCTTTTGACAATGATTGATCCAATACAGGAGGTTGCAAGTCAGTATTACTCATGAAGGACCCATAAGGTGGAGGTGGAGAGAGCAACGAAGCAGTTTTTACAGTTCTATTGACATCAGGGTGAACGGCTATATGGTCATCACTGCAGTTCTCCTGCAAACTAAGCAATTCCAAAAACCAGGTAAGTTCCAAAAAAATGGATTGCCAGCAAGTCAACTAATTATTAGTTTCGGACCAAATCACAGTAAAGAAACTAAGAGAAATATGAGAAACGAAAAACTCGTAAATGATTTTAGCTTATATTCAACAGTCCTATGGTAGTACAAGTGCATAACTGTCTCCAACTATTGCTATGAAGAATGTTTACAGAAACAATGGCATGCTAGATAGCACACTAAGCTGAACGATCAATAAGGTCAAGTTCAGCCTTCAGGCTTCAGGTGCTTGACCCAATAGGTCACTAAGGAATCTCTGAAGTACAAAACATCCATAAACAGTTAGGGGGTGTTTGATTTGTGATTATGGTTGCCTTAGGTTGCCACGCCTAAGGTTAGGCGAGTTTGACCAACTTGGTGGGGTGTTTGGTTCAAGCCTCACCTTAGGCAAGATGTTTTTTGTCACACTAGGGCCCCACATCACATACACTCAAAAAGTGTGGCAAGATTCCCTTAGGTTTGCCAACTTGTGGCTTCCATTTTATTGAACTAAGCTTAGGCAAGTTTAGCAAAAAAATGTGTGGCAAAGTGTGGCATTGCAAGCCTAGAACCAAACAGCCCCTTATGATTTTCATGTTTGCTATCGAGAACATTTGAAGTTTTTATTACATAAAAAACAAAATGCCATCAGAAAACACTGATTGAAATGATAATTCCTAGGACATACCAATACTACGGACAGAGAACTGCCAAAAAAAACTTCTCAGAGATATATTGACCATAGTATTGATAGAGCGACACTATTTGTGATTGAGGTGTTATGTGGCACAATGGGCTAACCGGTTATATTAGATATTTCTCGCTTTAAGCCGTGTATTATTGTTATATTTCTAGAAATTCAGTTAAATAGGGCTAAATCAAGTTCTCCAAAAAGACCGAATCCCAATTTGAACCTAAGTACACCAAAGGTTCTAAAGCTTGTACTGTTATTCACTCTAGGCAAGCAATTTACACATTGATTTAGCAGGTACCCACAGATGCTTATTGTACTCACGTCACTTAATACAACAGCCATAGGTAACAATAGCATGCCTTGTGCCGCAAGCCCGCAAATACTTCTTAACTGACAAGTAACCAAGCTGCAAGCAACATGCTCAATCACGTGCTATAAAATGCAATCATGATTTGTGTGCATTCACTCTTTTGCTACTTCTAACCAACAGATAGCTATATTGGCACAAGAAAATCTTTGAGACCGAATTAAACCAAAATAGGGAAGTAGGACAAGCAAACATTGTTTAGAGACTTTAGTAACATAATTTAATGTCATAGGTTCATGAACTGCAGTGATATCATGCATGGGCTGCTTTCTCAAAGAAAAAAAAAGGCAAATAAAAGAGAACTGTCAAATACCTGATCTGAGATTTATCATGAATATCAACTACCATTGCATTGTCTTCTCTGGTCGGATCAGAGCTACTAGTAATGTGCTCCTCAAGAGAACTAACGGAGCCCAGCTCATCAGAAGACACACCATTGCCAATATATGATTTTTCTTGCCTGCGTTCTTTCTCAAATGCAGGCAGTGTCAAAGCATGCTTGGCAGTTATAAAGTTCGTTTCATCTTTAGGAGACGTTGGTTCCTGGACCTCTTGCAGTAAATTGTTCAATGTGGGTGACAAGTTAGTATAATCATAACGTTTAGGGTTTTCTGCACACAAACTCATGTCGGTCAATGCATCGCGGCCACCACTCGATTTTACAGACTCTGATCCCTTCAGTGCCTTTAGCGGTGTTGCAGATTCCGGACCGAGTGTCCTTAGACTTCCAGCTGAGTGGAGTGAACAATCATCTGGAGGAATAACATTGTTGAAATGCAAAGAAAACGTGTGGGAATCTAAAGTTAAATCATGGCCATTGTCCTCCGACATTCCAGAATCTGATGGTCTCCCCGATTGAATAAAACTTGCTGACACGACCCCAAAGAAGTTGTCATCTGTCAAGACAAACAAGCATGCAATTAAGGAGATATAGCACCTGTACACAGAATAATTCAGCACACTAGCTAAGGAATAACTAAGAGAACAGAATGGCTAGATAGATGCAACATTCTGAACCTCGAAATTAACTAACGCCCAGATTAACCAGTGTACATCACCTGTAGTGAGCTAAATGTGGGCTTGTAATAACATGAAACAAGCTAATTCACAAGAAAAAAATCTTAGACAAACGAAAGGAGGAGGCTACCTCCTTCGAACGAGGACATGGACCCGGCGGCGCTGCCGGGGGAGGCGGAACTGACACCCACATCCCCGAGCCAACCGAACGGTGACTCGTCCTCTCCCTCCGTCTCGTCGCCCTCCGCCGCGTCGCCCGCGAGGGGCCTCCCGGGGGATGGGGACGGGGAGGCGGGGCGCTCGTCCGGGGGCGTCTCGAAGTCCTCGTCGCGGTCGAACACGTGCACGGCGGTGGTGTCCGCGAAGCTCACGCGGCGGGAGCGCTTCCGCGCCATCGTCTCCTCCTCCGTCGCCGGCGACTTGAAGACGGACCCGCCGCTGGTGTCCATGGGAGCGGGGGGGCTTTGGGTGACCTCGGGGTGGTGGAGCTAGGGTTCCGGCGTTGGAAACGGTGGGGAGGAGGACGGGGGGTGGGGTGCGGGTTTTTGGAGGGAACTTTTTTTTGGTTGGCGAATTTCCGTGAACGGGACGAAAAAGTCGGGAAAGGCTGTTGCACAATGGGCTTCCGCTGCCACGTTTGGAAAGGGTAGGGACTGTGCGCATATTTCGACAGAATATTTGATTCTCAAAAAAAAAAAATCGGTGGAATATTTTTTTAAGAGCTACTGTACTACTATTTCACTGTGCTGTTCAGCCAAAAAACTCTATTCGCACTGAATTTTATTACTTTTGCACTGTGCGTGGAATAAAATAGGGGCCACCATACGCGTCAGGCTTCTGCGTTGTCCGATTGAACCAACCTTAGCCGCTAGATTTGGATCTCGCCAACCCCCCCCCCCCCTCTCTCCGCACGTACGTCCCAGTTGCAGTCATGTTGAAGGCGTGCAATTGCAGTCCGAAGACGATTATCTGATCGTCAACAGTGTCGATTTTGGCTGACAGCAAACGCCACAATGGGTGTGAAGAAAAAATACCATTGCGCAAAAAAATCAGTTCTATCTTGTGTACTACTTGCTAACACACTTTTCAGAGAGAAGAAAGAATGGTGTTCTCTTACTAAAATTTGAGAAAGGCACCCTAAAAGCATGGCAAAAATGACATCCGAAAAACAAAAACAAAAAAGATTATAAAAGATTCATGAAAAACTATCTGACGAAAAAAAATGAAGACCATCGAGGGTTTAATTGGTAGAACTTCCGGAAAAAAAGTAGCTCTAAATCTTCAAAAGGTTCGAAGAACATATTCAGATTACAGTACAACTCCCCGAAAAAAAAAGGGTTACAGTAAAACTGAATTTACTTGCTGACATGGGTTTGTTAGCGTTGGGGGGGGGGGGGGGGTCTTAGATACACATTCAAACAAAAATCATCAAACACATGGGCTACTATACACAAGTGGTTGGCTAAAACCAAACTGACATTGAACTCCAAAGCCATGCAACTTTGGCGGCCAATGTATACCAACAAACCGAGGGCAAGCCATTACGCTTTGTCTCATTGTTGGTTGCAATTGAATGGGAAATCAAAGTGAAAAAACCTCGTTGAGGAGTTCAAAGGCGACCCCAAGAAGATAAAGAAAAATGATGGTTCTAGCTCTCATCAATCTATTGGATCGGATGAAGAAGTTCGAAGAGGAGCAAAGTGGAGGAGCGGACGCACAAGACTACAAGTCACCATGCCAAAGAGGAGTCGGCAGGTGATGGAAAACAAATGGGAGAAGGAGGGGCGCGCGTGATGGCGCAGCAAGCAAAATGTCCATCATATGGACGGGTGTATTTTTTTTCCTGCCAAGGAGTTGAAGAAGTAGAGGTACAGGCTCTTCATCATATGGACGGGTATTTTTTTCCCGCCAAGGAGTTGAAGAAGAAGTAGAGGTACATGCTCTTCATGAATATGCAAAGGAAGAGGATGGAGTACGGCCGAGAGAGGGTGAAAGACAAGCTGAACATTGAGAGAGAAAAAAGATTTGCAGATGCAAGAGAAATATGCAAAATGGTAGCTTCAGAAGGCGACGACATTGAGAGAGTCGGATCATGTTGTGGTACACTAGCCTCTTGGATTGGGAATGCAAGAAGTGGTTGATCAACATGAAAAAGAGGATCAATGAGCGCAACTATGGAGGCATTTGATTCATTTGTGTATCGCCTATCTATGTATGATTTTTTTTAAAGAATTGTCATGTGTTGAATTATTGAATTATGATTTATTTTGTTTTGTCAAATTGTTGAATTGATGATGAATTTGTGTATATGATGGACGTGCATGAATATGAAGCTTTTCCTTGTGGAGGGCCTGGGTGGACAAATAAGCATGTGACATAGCTAACTCCCATCTAGATTGGAATTAGCAAATCTGATGTTTGATACATATGATGGAAGTTAATCCAGAAAGGATGGAAGTTTATTTCCGTTTCCACTCAAACTACCAATCTCTAGCCAATCAGTGGACTTTTAATCTGTTCACCCTTAATAAGCTCCCATTCCCCCTCCATTAAACCAAATGGGCCCTTATGCACAATATGGAACGGAGGGGGCAGTAACAGAATACAAAATTCTCAAAAGAAAAAACAGAATACAAACTTTGAAACCTGGATAAAAGATTTAAGTATGACACAGCATGACCATAGCGATAGAGATACACCACCTCACAAGAGTTTACCACGAAAGCACATTACGTCCAGTAATCCATCCTGATAAAAACACAGATCAAATAGGCATGGCAAGAAACAGAACTATCCTCCAGAAACTTGAAAAGGCGCTCGGTGCTACAATGGTTGTAATTTGTGAAGAAAGGATCAAACAAGTAAAGGCATTATTGTCCCTGGAAATGCCATCGCCTATCAAAAATCAACCACAAGTCTCAGCTCTCTGTCGATGGTTACACTAACTGGTTAGACGGCGTAGATGTTAGAGCGATAGTACATACATGACTACAGATGGTACTCAGTCTACAATGATCTGTTACAAATAATAATAATACCCACCATCAAAACGCGGCAAATTGCGTCTCCTTGAAGATCGCGTCATGATAGCCCCATGAAAGTACTTGATATGTTCCCAGCGCACCAGAACAATGGACTTCCATCGTCAAACTACATCATCAGGTGGATATCTGCAGTCTGTTGCGCCAGCTCGTTCATCATGGCCTCGTCAAAGAACTTGTTGATGCTAACATCCTCGCTCATGCCCTGGAAAATGGGTGTGCATATGATTAATTCATGATCAGTTCAAAAGAGGCTGTATGTACGTTCAGTATCCATGTATGTCTCACCTTCCTTCGCCTGGTCTTTACCATGAACTCACGGGCAAGGTGTTGGATAGGTGCTGGTTCCAAAGGCCGGAGAACAATGCCCTTGTCAAGAGGATCACCAGGAACAATAGCCCAGTGGTCAAACACTGACACACAAAATGCTTGTCCCTGTGTATGGTATCTGAGATCTGTCTCAAACCCAAAAGACTCTATGACAGGTAAAAATGCCTGACAAATGTAGAAGTTATACCATCAGCAAGAGTCATACAGGTCTTACGCCAGATTAAAAAAATAAGGCTGGATCAGAAGAAATGGAGCACACTTCTTACCTTGACAACATATACTGGAGTGCCTGGCTTGGGTACATCGGCTGTCACATGGCCACGTCGCCGTGACAGGACCGTATATATAGCAGACACACAGTCAATTGGAGTTTGGATCTACCAATGCCAAATGCACGCATTTGTTAGATCAGGTCATCAAATACACGTGTTCTAGATAATGATGATTAGTCTATGTACAAGAACCATGATTCCCATAACTAACCTCAATATAATAAACAGGCTCCATTAGTCGAGGATTAGCCATTAGAAATGCTGAGTAGACAACCCGACGAGCGGTGGGGATTATTTGGCCACCTCCACGGTGCAATGGTTCTGGAGCGATATTTGCATTTAAGATCTTGAACTTCACATTCCTAATTGGTTCATCACACAAGGGGCCTTCTCTAGCCCCCCACTGAAACCTGAGGTTAGGGCAGTAAATAAAATGGTTAAGAAAGGCACTGACAAAGATTCCAAAGGAAATTTGAATTAACAGAACAGAGTGCCCTACCCTTGAACAATTGAATCTTTGACTGCATTCAGCAAATTCTTATCCACCTCAACCGAAAGAGAGTCATCCAATAGAATGTTAGGACCCTGTGTGTCAAAGTATGATACATTCAGTCCACAAAGTGGAAAATATAATATGGATGCAACGAACTGATGGTCTGCTGGAAAGTTTGTGGCACGTGACCAACTCAACATCAACTGGAAACATTTAATCAGTACGCTGGAGGGACTCATACAACTCTAATAACAGATGAGAGAGCCCAACCAATAAAATCAAATTTGCTACACGCCTACACAATGGCAGGTCAGTAAGCAGTTTGCCATCTTACCTGCTTGTCAGGTCCAAAAGCCCATATTGACCTTGCTGCAAGCACATCCCACTGGTAGCGTTGGCGAAAGAAGTCGGTGACTTCTTTCTGCCTCGAGTCAAGGCTAACGAGGCCATTCTCTATATCTTCTGCCAAGCCCTTCTCTAGTGGTTCAGCTAACTGCATGTTTCCACAGACAAAGAAAGCCGCAATTAGTTGACCATGTGTGTTTGTTTACCATGATGAAGAAAGATGGGCACAAGAAAAGCCAAAAAAACAAAATCTAACCATGGTAATTTTGTTCCTCTTGTTGGGTGTTTCAGCAAAACATTTCATAGAGGAAGTATCAACAACTGTTTCACAAAATGTCACAACTGGATCTGCAACCTGTGTACAAATAAAGCAGCAAGGTAAAAATCTGCTTCAAAAAAGAAGGGAAAATAGACCAAGTGCATTGATTTATACCTTCACTTCTACCTCAGAGTAAAGCTCTCTGAGGTCCTTCATTATAGAATCTAGATATAGCTCACCAGTCCCAAGTATAGTGTGTTCTCCTGACTCTTCTACCTTAGTAATAGCAAGAGGGTAGCTCTTGCTAATTTTACGTAGACCTTCCACCATTTTAGGTAGCTCACTCGGGTTAAGAGGCTCAGCTGCTATCTTCACAACAGGTAAGGTATTGAAGCGTAGAGGTCTAAATATGTACACATCTTCATCCATGTTCATAGGACATATGGTTGCAGTTTTCATGATTGATGCATCCACGCCTTCAATAAGAACCCAAGAACCAGCAGGGGCCTTACTTATTGGAACACGGTACCGTGCCTGATAGACCCACAGCTTGGTGACCTCTTTGACAGTCATATCCTCTTCATCATCGGGGGAATAGCCTTCTCCAAGCACCCGAACTGCCTGACCAGTCTGTATTGTGCCACTATAAACTCGTCCAAAGGCATCAAAGACACTACAGTCAGGCTTAGGATACAGTTTTGTAACATTGACCATAAGAGGACCAAGGGAATCACATTTCTTCATTGCATCCACAATGGAGGAATCTTGTTGACCAGTGTATATGTGTTCTATTTTCCTTGCAGCACCATCCTTCACATTGGGGATGTTTTTCACTAACATGTCAGTAAAACCAGTAGCAGTGCCAAAAATTGAGCGGCAAGCAAGTCTCAGCAAAGGCCTAACATTAAGCTTATAAGCTGCATTGCTCAGTGTCACACCCAAGTCAGCGAGAGTTATTTCAAGAATTTTCTGTTGCTCTCCAACAACCTGACTATAGATTTTATACAGAGGCTCAAGGATGAACTCAATGAATGACCTATTAGCACCTGCTGCTGGCGGCTTCTTTTTGAAGGTTCTAGAGTTATGGTCATAATACAAATCTCCCCATAGACGAGATGCAAATTTCTCATGGTCAAACTGAATCCCATGAATCTTCAAATAAAGATGCGCAAACGATTGCAAGGTAAAAGACCAGCCAGCAGAACCACTCGCAAAGCAAACATTTCCAGCAGCAGGGTCTACCAGTTGAGTGCCACCTACTGTGGTAGAACAAGATGAGATTAGATCATTGATTGTGTCCAGTGTATGTCGTAGCTTAAAATACGCATCATTTGGGGGTAGCTTTAGCTCTGTTATCAGTCTGTCAACCTGTAAAACCACAAAGTGAGAGCATACATCAGCTTCAGCTTGGAACCGAATTGTATTAGAAAAAAGTGGAACCAGGCAAAATGTACCTTGTTAATCACAACAACGATGGGAAGTCTTTCTTGGATTGCATGACGAATCGCCCTCTCAGTGTTTACCTACTCATCAATGGAGATAAATAAATACAAATATATATAATGTCCCAATAAAAAAGAAAATTAACTTCAGCAATTTAATTCTGAGAATGCTGGCATGTATGCATGCAGCCAAGCTACTGCTGTTATTGGCAAAAGGAAAAAACTCTACACCACCAACATATATTCTGCTTCTGGTGCATGTTGCATATTTGCAGTTTTTCATTTGAGTGAAAACAGTAGTGAAGGTCATTAGCTAATACAAGACGAACAAGTTGACAACAGATGTTTTGCTCGTCAGGCCTGTTATTATGTTCTAATTTATGATAATTTGTGCTCCATTTTTAAGACAACACAACAGACCCAATGACAAAACAATGCTGATAATTTCAAGAAAACAACACATTTTCAACATGCTACCAAGTGTGAACTCTATTGATTTCTCAATGCCTTTGTCATCAGCAGGTGCAGCTGTTAGTGTCCCAAATGCAGCACCAACAAACCACTTATATGTTCCAACTGAATAAAAGGTTAAGCTCACATAAACCAAGTTAAAATAAAGCATTATCTATTTGCCTTCAGAACTGTTAGACGTGGGATAAAAATTGTCTGTTTAAAACATGCAGATCTCCTGTTCTTATATAGTGCTAACTAGTATATTTGTAGCTTCAAGCTTTCAGTCTCCTGTTCTTAAGCGCTAGGCAACGGCCAAACCAGTAGCTGGTAGTTTAGTCATTGACATGCCCTAAATTAAATGTCTATATGCGAAATACACCCCTGACAGTCAAAACTGCACAACTGCCTAGGCAACACCTAGGATGCTTAAACGTCTATTAGGTACTCCCTCCGTCCCATAATGTAAGACGTTTTTTTAGACTACACCAGTGCTAAAAAACGTCTTACATTATGGGACGGAGGGAGTAGTAGGCAAAGGCCGCCTTGCATAAGCCTATCACTGTTTTGAACCAGCCATGTTATTCACTGTATCCTTCAGATGCTTGGGTAAGATGTGGTGGTAATACTGATACACATATGTTTTATCCACTTCCAACAGAAAAACTCCTGAATTATGAACTTGTGAAGCTGTAAAGATGTATCCCTAGCAAATCTCTTGTCAAACTGAATTATGATGGACAACCCTTATCTAACATACAAAAAAGTCACAACACTAATTTCAGTTTAATACTCCCTACTTCGATATAGTAAACAGAGTTCAACCCATCAATTAAGCAGAGATGTATAAAGCAATAGGATCAATGAATTACCATGACGCCCTCAGCAGCATCGACAACAAGCACAGCCCCATCCGCTAGCCTGAGCGCAGCAGTCATCTCGTCGGAAAAATTGACATGCCCAGGCGTGTCCATGATATTGCAGAGATAGGACTTGCCATTCCCCGACTCAAGCACGAGTGACATGGGCACAGCCTTGATGGAGACCCTGCGCTCCTGCTCGTCCACCCGGGTGTCTGTGAACCGGATGTGGCGCTCGCCCTCGGAGTCGAACGTGTCCACCTCGTGGGTCTGCTCCACGAGCATGTCCATGAACACCGTCTTCCCGTGCTGCAGGTGGCCCACGAGCGCCACATTGCGGACCAGCAGCGGGTTGGAGGCGAGGCCGAGGATGAAATCGGTGGAGGCGTAGGTGGAGGTCGCGCCGGCGCGGGTGCCGACCTCGAACTTGACGACGCGGGGCGGCGCGACGATGGGCTTCTCGAGCGCCTGCTCGTCCTCGTCCATGACGAGCGCCTCGACGCCCGGGCCGTAGACCTCCTCGGCGGTGGGGTAGTACTTCTTGTCCTCGGCGAGGACGACGGCGTTCTGGGCGGCGTCGGCGTAGTCGTCGTCGTCGACGTCCATGAGGGCGGCGGGGCGGCGGGAGCCGGGGGAGCCGGACGGGGAGCGCGCCGGGGAGGGGGAGCGGGACTGCGAGGGGGACGGGGAGGCGGCGGCGTCCGAGTCATCGGCGTCGGAGTCGGCGAGCTCCGGGCCGATGTAGTTGCCGAACTCGTCGTAGAGGCTGTCATCCATGGCGGCGGGATCGGCGGGGGCGGCGGCGGGCTAGGGTTTTGGGGGCCGCCGGAAGGGGGGCGCGGAGGTTTGGGATTTGGGGTGAGAGGGAAGAGGAGGGGGAAAAAAATTATATGAGACCAGGTCTCATATAAATCAGGTGAGACCCGCCCTGATGAATGACATGTGGCATTCACAAATCACAAAGCATCTAATCTCTCCCCCCCTGATTTCAGGTGGGGGGTGGGGTGGATGCTTTGTGATTTGTGAATGCCACGTGTCATCCATCAGGATGGGTCTCACCTGCTAATCCGTGAGACCTGGTCTCATAGAATTTTTTTCCAGAGGAGGGAGGCGGTACAGCACAGCGGGGCAAAGTGAGGTCGAAACCGGCATACGCGAGGGCGAGGGTCGGTCGTCTTTTGGATCGGGATCCTGCCGCTCGGCTCAGGAGACAGGAGCGAGGAGCGGTGAAACTGCGGTGATGAAAAATAGCTGGGTCACTGCCATCTGAATTACTCCCTCCTTCCATCTAATATAAGGCCTAATGCGTTTTTTAAGACCGCCTTTGACTATTGACAAGATCAATATCATTGAAAGCTCGTTTCACACACGAATTTAACGGTGTGCTTTGTATAAGTTGCATGTCATATATTATTGCTCTAATATTTGGTCAAAGTTAGCCTCGAAAAATGCATTAGGCCCTATATAGATGGAAGGAGGGAGTATTATCTTTTCGACGAACTAAATTTTGGGGTAAAAGAAAAAGGAAAAGATTCTCGTCACCTGGCCGATTAAAAGCGCACCATCCGCCAACCAGATTGGGGGGAAATGAAAATCAATCTAGGTCTCGCGGCGCCGCCAGCCGCCACTTCGGCGGCCGGTGTTGTCGCCGCTGCTTAGTCCGGCCTCTCCGCATTGCGGCAATCAGGTCGTTCTCGTCTCCAGCCGGCGTGCTAGTTCAGGTCGTGATGTATTTTTCTGACCCCTCCGTAATCCTGGCTTGATGGATGGTGTGTCGTCTTGTTTCCAGTCGACTTGAACCGTCAGGTTGTCTGTCTTCTTCTGCCGTGTGGATTGTTGAAGCATTGTGCTATTGAGGTGCCTCACGGAGGTGGCTTGCTTTGGAGGTCTGTTTTGCTACATGCAAGCGTCAGCGGCTTTCAAAGTCTGGTTTGATACGTGCAAGCTTCAGTTGCTTTAGAGGTTTGTCCCGTGCAATGAAAATACTTAGTTGGAATTGCCAGGGCATGCAAAAATCCGCGGCAATTCATGTGCTCGTGTTATTGCACGAGCGGATAAAACTAGATGTGCTTTTTTGTCTGAAGCGCACCTGAGTAAGGCAAAGGCAGAAATTCTCAAACGACGTTGAAGTTTTCAGGGATAGAGGTCTCAGTAAGCGACGGCCAGAGTGGTGGACTTGTGATGATGCAGACGGATGAAATAAAGGTCACTTCTTCGAAAATTCATAGAAACTATATTGATATTCGTATTGATGAAAACAGTGCATCGGGATGGAGGTTTACTGGGTTGTATGGCGAACCAAGGGGAGACCGGAAGCATCTGACATGGGATTACTTGAGAGGGCTTCAGGCCATGGTTGATTTGTCGTGGGTAGTAGCCGGTGATTTCAATGAAATCTTGCATGGATTCGAGAAAGACGGGGGTAACATCAGGCCCCAACGATGCATGCAGGCTTTTAGAGATGTACTAGATGAATGTAATCTGGAAGATCAGGGATATCACGGTGACATTTTCACTTGGAGACAAGGTCAAATCAGGGAGAGACTTGATAGGGCGGTCAGTAATCATGTTGGACCACCATGTTTCCCCATCATGGAGTGACCAATGAAGAGTTTAACAAGTCTGATCATCGCCGATTCTTATTGATACTATTTATTCTGAACGGGTGCAGACTATGAGATATGAAGCACCTAAGAAATTTGAGGCAAAATGGTTTTGTGGAGAATCGGTTGAGGAAATCATACTTGCTGCGCGGGAACGAGCAAAGGACAGACAACCAACGTTGTCAGGCCGGACGGCAGAAGTTCATGAGGAACTACATCGATGGGATAAGAATGTGCTTAAGGGTCCGCGTACTAGGCTGAAAAAAATTGCACCGTGAATTAAATGATGTTATGACCGGCCAATTATCAGATGAGGCAATCGCAAGGCAGCAAGAACTTCATATGCAAATTGAGAATTTGTTAGAACAAGAAGAACTGTACTAGGTGCAACGTGGCAGAGTTAACTGGCTAGGCCACGGAGATTGTAACACTGCGTTTTTTCATGGATTCGCCTTTGCCAGAAGGAGGAGGAACTTTATCAAGAAACTGAGAAACGATAGTGGTGACTGGGTAGAGGATCCGGATGATTTAAAGAACCTAGCGGTGGAGTACTTCAAAACACTGTTCACATTAGGCGTCCTACATGCTGGATCCGGACGTGCTAGCAAAGGTAAAAACGAAGGTGGTCGGGCCATGAATGACATGTTAACAGCAGAATATACTCGAGATGAAGTTAAGAAGGCCCTTTTTAGTATCGGGGATTTCAAAGCCCCCCGTCCGGATGGGTTACACGCAGTTTTCTATAAAAGATTCTGACATATTATTGGGGATGATCTTATTGATGAAGTCTTATTGGCAGTTAACTCAAAGAAGATTCCGGATGGGTGGAATGAAACTATAATAGTCATGATTCCAAAAACTGACAGCCCCGATCATATCACCCAATTCCGTCCAATAAGTTTATGCAACATGGTGTATAAGGTGATTTCAAAACTCCTTGCGAACCGGCTCAAGGTACTTTTGCCTGAGGTAATTTCTCCGATGCAAAGTGCTTTTGTACCGGGAAGGTTGATTACTGATAATTTCCTTATCTCTTATGAGAGCTATCATGCCATTAAAAATAAGAGGCATGGAAAGACTGGAAATTGTGCGGTAAAATTGGACATGCACAAGGCATATGACAGAGTGGAATGGTGTTTCTTGAAAGGGATTTTAATTCAGCTTGGTTTTGATTTGGAATGGATAAAACTTATCATGGAGTGTGTAACATCGCTCACTTACAGGGTGAGAGTGAATAATGATTTCTCTTATAGTTTTGCTCCATCGAGGGGACTCCGACAGGGAGACCCTCTTTCACCATACCTATTATTATTGTGCGCCGAAGGTCTTACTAGTCTCCTGATACACGAAGAAGAGACTGGAAATTTGATGGGGGTGAAAGTTTGTAGAGGGGCGCCTACGGTGTGACATTTGCTATTTGCCGATGACTCGCTCATTCTTATGAAAGCAGACAACAACAATGCTACAAGTCTACGAAGGGCTTTGGATGAATATTGTGCGGCGTCGGGTCAAATGGTAAGCGAAGCAAAATCCAGTATATTTTTTAGCCCTTGTTCCTCTGTTGAATCTAGAGTGGAGGTTTGCAATTCAGGAGAGTCCAAACGGAATGAAACCTTCGGGAGAGTTATTTTTTAGCCCTTGTTCCTCTGTTGAATCTAGAGTGAAGGTTCCTCAGTGTTTCGAAGAAAAGGAATATCAAACGGAGTCCAAACGGAATGAAACCTTCGGGAGAGTTATTTTTGGAACACAAGCAATCCAGGAGACTTGGAGTAGACGTCAAGGAAGCTTTGAGGTGGCCACGAGGCAGGGAGGCGTGCCCTACCCCCACTAGTGCAGAACCGGGCATTAGCACCGGTTCGTAAGGCCCTATAGTGCCGGTTACATAACCGGCACTAATTTGTGGTCACTAAAGCCCCCCCCCCTTTAGTACCGGTTCAGCACGAACCGGTGCTAAAGGGCAACCACGTGGCACGAGCCAGCTCCGGGGGCCTGGAGCCCTTTAGTACCGGTTGGTAACACCAACCGGTACTATAAGGTTTGGTGGGTTTTTAGTTTTATGATTTCTTTTTCATTTAATTTTGTGTTTCCATTTTAATTCTTTTTCGTTTGCTGGTATTTTACGATACTACACATTGTACACGTTATGCATCATACATCATGCATGCTTTGTTTATCAACGCTGCTGCTATGTTCATTGCACCCGCAGATATAACATGCTCATGCATGCTTTGCATCATTACATCATCATATATATATAATAACAAGTCCTACTAATCAGACATTATCATACAACTTCTACTCGTTATTAATAATAAGTCATACGATCATCATCCTCATGTATAGTCATCGAACCCAACCCTACATAATTGTTCTTAGCACATGATCATCAGTATCAGGTAGAACCTAAACACCCTTAAGGTAAAATAGCATAAAACAATATAGACCCTGACTCTCCATTATGAAGAATGGCGATCATCTTGTCTCCAATTCTTGCCTTCCGCTGCTTATTGCTTCCAAGAAGCTCCTTACGACTGTCCATACATTTTTTCCATTCTTTGATTGTTATGTCTCCACTTCTTTTAAAAACCCGGTATGGACAGTTGAGATTCGTAGGACGACCTGGTCGTATGTTCAAAACATGAAGGCTACCACGCGTATACATCAGATGAGGCACACAATCATTCGGGATTATCTGTTGAAAAACATAATAATAACTTTGTAGTTAGCAATGATGTACTAGTTTTAGAAGTGTGCAAAAAGATGCATGGATGTTGTAATAGTAAAAAATAATCTTACCAGGGTATCTCCATGGTAGTTACCGTAGTTCAACACGTGCACTAGTGACACGTATTGACCATAATGTTGAGGAGTTTGATTGTAGATATTGTAATTCTCAAGTTCAGTACAAAATC